>CM033405.1:10446623-11825924 GCA_019426215.1 Buddleja alternifolia | reverse complement strand
TCACTCTTGAGATTAATTTTCTTTCATGTTTTTAGTATAATTATACTAGAAAATAAATTAAAAGAATACTTAATATGGTACTAACTAATAAACCAATACTGCGAAATATAAGAAACAATAACAAAAAGGAAAACTTACAAATGTATTATTGACTTCTCCTCCACAAAATGTCCTTGCCCTCTATTGTCCTATGACATGCGCAAAAGTATTTTTCAAAAGATACCAGGCAAGTTTTTATAAAGTTACACAAGTTCATTAAACAAACTAAAGTTAGTAAAGTTACCAAGACAAGGTTCATCAAGTTAGATAAGTCCTATTAAAAAAATGAACTTCTTCTATAAACATAACTTGGTTCATGCATAAGCACAAAAATTCGAACTACATGTTTATCATAAATGTGGAAATCAAGACTCTTATAAATAACACTGAAGCTTGAAAACATTGTTGGCATCAACCACAAAGTTTGAATACCTACTGAAATTAATGTGAGCAGACAAGTGTCCGAGCTTACACACCTATGATTAAGATGGTTGACATGAAGGGGAAATCAAGATTCAAACTTTGTAAATGAAAATAATTAAAACTTTGCATAATTTCTCACACATGAGGCCATAAATGACCAAACATATGTGTTCACAACTTTACATAAAACTAAACAGATGCGTAAACCAAACATATCTCATAATTGATTAATTTGACTGAATTTAAGAAAAAAACTTCCAAAACAAAGAAACAAATTACAATTCACTTGGATAAAAGATTTCAAATTTCAGTACAATAATTATTACAAAATCCCCAAAAAATGTGTAGAAAATAGAAATACAACAAATGCACACACAAATTGATTAGTAAATAGAATTTGAAGCGGATTATATCCATGCATTCATAAACATAAACAAATTTGGACAAAAATACATTAACAATTGCCATTGTACCAATGAATCTCTTGAATTTGCTGAAATTTTTACTTACCATCCTATTTGCATGATGAGGAATAGAAATTGAACCCGATACACTCTTGACCACCCAAGGCCATTTCTAGCTGATAGCTGATTTTGTCGATATCGAATTTGAGGACTCTTGTATTTGGGGGTCTCCCATATATTCCAAAGGCCTTCCCATATTTTTTGTCTCATCGATCTTGGTGGAGGTGTTGTTCGCGACTTCACATTTTTCTCGGGTTTGCTCATATGTGCAGTCATCCGTCTACTAAAATAAGCCTTCCAAATTTTATATACTTGTTCTTCGGTCCATGAATCACGCCAAGTGAATTTTGCTACATTTCAAATTAAATTTAAACACATTATGCAATATACAACAATGATAATTATAAGTAGACTACTTTTAATTAGCTTAACCTGTCAAATAGATCGTTCTTTACACGATCTAGAATTTTACTAAGTAAACTCCAACGTACCACCTTGTCGATCTGGTAATAGGCTTCGAGGTGTCGTAGTACTAATGAAGCTGGAAACAAATGATTTGGAAATATTATAAAATTAATGGACCAACATCTATTTCCAATTTTTAGTAAGTTATATGATCATATGGAGAGAAAATTAAATTTTCAATAAAGTGTTAACAAGATTACCATTTTCCCACAATTATAAGTATCTCTCGACCGGCTTCGTCACGCTTAATCTCGTCTTTACAATTAGAATTTTCTGGTTCAGATCCAGGAGGCAAGTCATCCTGCTGCGTATGTACCTCCTCAGAAAAATTCTGCTCCTCACCCCTTTCATCGTGAGATAATTTGTATAATTCACATCTCCACTCAGCAAACTCGTGAAAGTTCCACCTTGGTCTATACCAAGTAACAATCTAGTGCACCTTCCCCTAGTATGCATCTTAGTTAGTAAAAATTGTATAATATGCGTACGTACGTAATTTTTTAAAAAAAACTCTGTTTCCCGTTTCAACTCCAAAGATATAGTGAAAAAACACGTCTTTTTGGAGGGAGGCGTACTTTTGCGTTTTATACGCCGTCCCAGCGGTTCCCTCGATAGTGTACCTGGTGCATACGCACCAGGTGCTAAAGAGGTGACTTGTGTCACCTCTTTCATTTTTTTTTTTTTTTAAATTTTTTCTAAAATCTTTCATTAACTTTTTTTTTTATTTCTTTTGTTTTTTTCTTTTCTTTTTTCAAGTTTTATGTTTGAAAATTCAAGAAAATTTTTTCGCTTTCCTCATTTTTATTTGTATTAGTTTAGCGATTGAGTTCAAGCAAATTCATATTAATAATTCAATTCGTACATAGGCAAGAATTATCCAAAAATCAAATCATTTATATCTTCAAATCGAACGATTCGGTTAGATCGATGTGAATTATATTTTACTTATACTCGTTAACAACTTAAATTATTTGATGTTGTAATCTAAAAGAAATATTGATAATAAAGTGTAAAATTACCTAATATTATTCACAACATCAAATAAATTGAGTTGTGAGTGAATAATATTAATCTATTTAATATTTCGCTATCATTATCTAGCTTTATTTAAATCATCAAATAATTTGAATTGTGAGCGCTTCTAATTAAAATATAATCGAATTCGACTTACACGAACCGCTTGATTTGAAGATATAATTATTTGGTGTTGGATTAATTTGGACTACTAATTGTACATATTGGGTCGATTAAATTTATAATATTAAACTATTCGAATCCAACCGCATAAACACACTATTATAAATATAAATGAGCAAGACACAATTTTTTATATCACTAAAACATGAAATTGAAAGAAAAAACACAAAATGGAAAAGAGAAAAAACAAAAACTCAAAAAAAAAAAAAGAATTAAAGAGGTGACACGTGTCACCTCGGCAGCACCTGGTGCATACAGCATCGAGAGGACCCAGTATTTCCCCCTGGAAAAGAAGGCAACTCAAGAGTTGCAAAGAAGAAAGAGGAACAAAGATTCTCCTAATAAAAATGATATTATTTTTTTAAAAAAAGGGACTAAACTATAAAGGAATTCTCCTTCGTCTTCTTCCACATGATCTACTCAAAGCAAAAGTCAAATTACATCTCCTCTGTAATCGGCGGATGAAGATGAATGAAGGAGAAAAGAGGAACCAAGATTTTTTCTAGACAAGAGTGATTTTAATGAAAAAATAGGGTTTAAAGTAAATATCCTTCTATCTTCTTCTCCTTCTACTCCATCTCCTTTTTCTTCTCCTTCAATCTTATGCAAGAGGTAACCTTGAATCTGAAACCCATTTTTTTTCTTAATTCTCGAAAGGGAATTCTTATTATATTCCCAAAATCTGCATAAAAAATTAAACTAAAATATAATCACACATAAATGGGATTTCACGTTTCTGATATTTGAATTTCTGATAATATGAAGATGGAAATTCATTGAGATTTGAAACTCTGCTTAGTTTATGATTTATGAAGATGAGTTGAGTCAATTTATGTAATATGACAACACAAGGCTATTAGGGGCTCTAGGGTGTAAACGTGGCAAGAAGTGGAACACTAACACAGCCACAATGCATAGTTGCACAGTCAAATTTATTGAACGTTGTGTATTATTGGTGATCATTTTGTTTATGGATTCAGAATTAAGGATTTGGGAAGTTATTTCAGTAGATAAAGTGGAGAAGTACAAATATTATCTATTAACAATGTAATGTAATTTACCCTTTTTTTACTGTATTTTTCATTGATCATCGTAACATACACGTATATATCAAGGTACATATTTTTTCCGTCCCCGTACTTTGACGCCGATTTTTTCAACATACTTTTGACTAAAAATATGAATAGTACTCGTACGCATATTTGAACGTTTAATACCCGTCCCTATTTTACTAACTATGGTATGCATAGTAGCTGTTAGATATTATTATTGATCTCCTAATTAGATTAGTATTATTATTGCTTTCCTAATTAGACTAGTATTCTTATTACCTTATTTATCTTTTATCTTCTTTATAGTTTAGAGTTTTCTTGTATTCTCTCTCGTAACTCTATAAATATGTTACTCAATAATACAAGTTCCCCACGGGGTTTTCTCTAATCTAACATGGTATCAGAGCCATGGTATCTCGATCTCTCGCTTCCGCCATCCTCAAGTCGCCGACCCCGTCCGGCGCACCTTATCTAGTTTAGTTTAGTATAGGTAGTTTTTTTTTTCTTTATCTTTGTTTATGTTGTCGCCGCTCACCCTTGGAAAAACAAGAACTTGGAGTCGCCGCCTTCTTTAATGGTTTCCAGACGAAACTGCTCCACATTGAGAAGCGTCTTAGTCGAACCGCCGCCTTATTTAATGATTTTCCAGACGAAACTGCTCCACCTTGAGAAACGTATTCGTCAAAATCTCTCTACTAAGCATTCTTTATGTCCGGACTATCGTAACATCTTTTCTCGATTTTTAGTTCAGTCTCAATGTTCAAGACTTTCACGTTTCGACTGCGGGGGAGTGTTAGATATTATTATTGATCTCTAATTAGATTAGTATTATTATTGCTTTCCTAGTTAGACTAGTATTCTTATTACCTTATTTATCTTTTATCTTCTTTATAGTTTAGGGTTTTCTTGTATTCTCTCTCGTAACTCTATAAATATGTTACTCAATAATACAAATTCCCCACGGGGTTTTCTCTAATCTAACAGTAGCTATAAAAAATAATCTAGAGCTTAATCTTTTATTATTCTAATAAGGGTGAATTGCATGCACACCCCTCACTTTAGTAACAAAACTCTCCTGACTTTTGGTAAATTACAACGAGATCGCCTCAAGGAGTCTATTTGTAAGGTCTATAGTGGGTAAAATTGTAAGATTTTTAAATACACATAGGATGTGATTGTAAGAATTTCTTAACATAAGAGGGACTTTATGTAATTTTGAAAAGGTTAGGGGTTTTCGGTAATTTGCACTAAAGCGAGGGGGTGTACATATTATTTTCTCTTTGAATAATTAAAATGTAATAAGATAATACGTAATATTAACTAAGTAAAGATTGCAATATTCTCATCTCAATGTCAACTAAGAAAAATAAGTGGCATACATAACAATATTAGCCTTTTCAAAATGCTTAATGATTACAAATTAAAAAGAAACATAACAATTACAGACTTGTAAATAAGTTATTATGTATCCATGAGATAAGTAACAACTTCTGAATAAATCAATCTCCACTAGATCTGTCACTAAAAACGAAGTCATCTTCATCCCCCGATTCTTTCTCATTGGGTTCCACAAATCTTTTTTTTAAGTCATCAAATTCAACTTCTTGTTCAAGTTCCCTTCCTTGTGGGTGTAACTCATCAGGGTTCACTTCTTCGTCTTGAAGATGATCATCAGTTAAAATATCAATGTTATCAAACTTATGATCTAATACAACACGGACTAGATTTGAACTTGAAAGCCTTTGGTAAACCCCTTCTAGTGGTGCTTGCTCACTACGCACAGTAGTATGACTTATCTCATAAGTGCTTCTTAACTGAACTTTAAAACAATCCTACAATTGCGATCATATGCTCTTTTTTCTCTAAGGATATGGCGTGTAGTGTTGGATTTCGTGAAAAATAACATAAACGCAGCGGAAGGATTTCAAAAATTTGATTTTAAAACCCAAAGTTTAATTCATGATCGCATATTTAAATTGAACCATAAATTAACGAATAAAAACTTACTCGTTATTACAAATTTGATGAAGAACTTTTCTTCCTCCAAAAACTCGAAACTTGAAGCTTCCAAATCTTCAATTCTTTATTTGAATCTTCAAATCTTGAACTTTGATTCGAACAATGAAATTATGTCGTCTCTAAATAATCACGCGCGGATCAACAAACAAAAAATTCACTTCTTTCTCTAAGAGGGCGACGGTTAGGGTATTAGAGAGGGGAGGAATATTTTCTTCTTTCTTTTCTAGGAGTTATGAGAGTTATGATGTTGTCTTCTCTTACTTGTTCAAAATCAAAGAGTCCTTATATACCTCATGACTTATTGAACAAGTCAAAACAAAAGAGCCCTAAACTAGGGCATCACATAGATGCCCATTTAGGCCTATTTGGCATCCACTTTAGACGCCTTCTAGAAGCCCAGGATTTGTTTTGTTTAATTAATTTTTATTTCAATTAACAATTTATTATGTCCAATAAATTAATTAATTAATTAAATAACCAAATTAATTAGATAAATTAATTCATTAATATATTTCCCTGGGAAATTAATTAATAATTAATTTTATCCATATAATTAATTATTTCATCTAATGGATAATTAATTATTTAATTTATCCAAGAAATTAAAACTCCTAGAAGAAAATAGAAATTTCTTTTTTCATATTTCTTTGTCGATCCTTTAGCGCGACTCATAGGTTCGTTTCGTTTGGCAATGAGAGGAAACCAAAGGAAATGGGTAACACCTAGCTAGTCACGTGACCCACTTCATAACCCAAACAAAAATGAATGATAGGATCATTCCGAAGCCTTCCAATCATAAATACCGTATATGTATAAACACTTAGTTCATGTTCCCCGGTCAAGTGAGAATCATGGCTATGTCAAACTCACTAAACTTGACCATATGTATTAATTATATATAATAATACGAGATCATTGAGATTGATTTAGTGCCTAGCACAATCATCTCTTTTGCTTTGGCCAAAGACTTTGATCTCTATTTATCTATAATCACATAGGGTACATTCTCATTCACTTATGAGAGAACAAATCCCATATTAGATATCTGGTAAGACTACCACTTGCCCATCAAGTCCGCATTTTGAGGTCGACCCCACCAACAGGTGAATTGGGTCTAACTACTCTAGTGAAAGACTTGACGTCATAAGTGCATCTTCAGCCTGATACTTCAGGTCAAAGGTTCACACATACCTATTACGCATAATTAGTTCTATCATTGACAGTCACAGAGTGAAAACCCATGTGATAGAACTGATGCGAGTCGTGTTCGAGCATATCAGTTCCACTGATGTGCCTATAATCTCAATCTCCTACCATCCCATGATACTAGACAGGCACTCCCATGTCAGAGCTAAGATTGTACAAGTATTTGAAGTCTTTATTTGCCCAATAAAGATTTCATATAACTTGGAACTAGTTTTAGTAATCATGGTCGATCTCTCTAGCGCCTTTCTTCCTATCCCATAGGAAGTAGAGGGATCGCACTGAAAACAAGGGCAAAGCGTTTTTAAACAACTTATAGATGCAGATAAGAATTAAGTGAAAAACTAAGTAATGCCTTTTATAAATTATAGTTTAAGTTCAATACAAGATAGATGCCCTACATATTCTATCCTCTATGTCATCTGGGAGCATAATCCTAACATGTAGTACACTTGATGATACTGAGAAGCAAGCACAAAATGGTTGTCTGCGGCTATACTAAGTGCATTATTGATATCGACAATATTGTACCTTGGATGAATTTATGTTCCCCGTCTTCACGAGTCAAACCATTTGCACTTGAACATCACTATAGTATTGTCATCAGGCCCTAAAAAGGTCAACTCAAGAATTTCCAATAATTCACCGTAATACTCTACACTAGAATCATTATAGTAGCTTTCACTGATACAAACTCCACTATTCAAGTAGATTTTGTTTCCCCATACTCAAGTGTGTGGAATCTAAATCCATTCAAAAAATGCCCATTCCAGTGTCTAACGATACTACTAAACCCACGTGAGAATAGTTTGATGTTATTGTCTGTTATTTAGCCATTTAAATTCTCAACCTATTAGGCATAAGAACGAACGTTCATGTGTTAATACGACTAGTACATTTTATTAAATTCTGCAATTGATAGTATAACAACTTACATAATTGCAAAACCATGTTGCGAACTCTTTATTCTACATCACTCCTACTACTTTAGGAGTTAGATCCAACAATTAAGCTTGTTTGTCGGCTGTTGGGCCAACAAGGAGTTAGAATATAAGGCACGAGTTTATATTGTGTAACCTCTAATTAATATAACGGCAATAGTATGTTGTTCGTATAATTCTTGATGACATCTATAAAGTCTTAAATGAACAACTAGCCCATGTGTGTCAAGGCAAACCTTCGCACTTCTTATAGTAGTTAAGGAGATGGGCACTGGAACAGTTTGATACTTGATCACTTAAATCGTTCTCAAGTCGGAGAATCTCAATTGGGCATTGAGATTTGTATGGACTTGTATGACACATGCTCTGACAAAGGAGTGCCAGTCGAACACTATAGGATAATGAGAGTTTGTGTCATAGATACATTGATGGGATTAGTGTATTTGAACATGACTCATAGTAATCCGATCACATAGGTTTTTACTCATTGACTGTCAATGATTGGATTACTGATTATGAAAGTATGCATGAGCCTTAGACCTGAAGAGTTACGGTCATAGTGTGCTTGTGGCGTTGGATTCTGTCACTAGAGTAGTTAGGCCCAAATCACCAGTTGAAAGGTGGGGTCGACCTCGAAATCCGTTGTAATGGGAAAGTAGCACGTGAGGTGATTACCAAGAGGGAATTCACTGTCTCTAAAGTAAACGAGAAGTATCTTATGCGATCACAGGTAAATGAGATTGAAAGTGTCTGGCCAGAGCTGATGAACTAACTTGTGTTTAGTAATCTCATATTACTATGATTCTTAAGCATAGCATCGAGTCTTGTGAGTTTGACATATTCCATGACTCTCACTCGATCGGGATACGTCAGTGAAGGACTTATACTCATACAGTGTTCATAATCTAGAGGTTCGTAATGACATAGTCATTTTGTAAGCGATTGGGCTACGATGTGGGGCCACGGTGTTGACTAGGTGTCACCCACATCCTTTGGTATCCTCCCATTGCCAATTGAGACGAACATAAAGAGTCGCGCTATAAATGAATAGATAGTGAAATCAAGTTTTGTATTTGGAGGGTGTTCTGGTAATTTGTCCCTGGGTAGTATGAATTAATTAATTAGACAAATTAATTTAATTAATTAATTGGACAAATTAATTTAATTAATTAATTGGACAAATTAATTTAATTGGTTGTTTAATTGGATTAAATAATGATAAATTAAATTAATTAGTTTGAATATTTAATTAACTAGGTTAATTAAACATTTAAACTAGAATAATAATTAATTATTTAATTAATTGATTAAATTGGGTTATGTTGACCTAAAGTTGACTGGGTCAACATAGCCCAATTATTGTCCAATAGCCCATATGGGCATGTACTGATGGGCCTTGTTGGAGGATTTATTAAATCCTCCACCACAAGCCAGAGAACACAATTTTCAGTTGAAAGAAAAACATAACGTGAAATCCTCTACCAAAAATACAAGACAGAGAAAATTATTATTCTTCCACTCTCTCTCACCTAGTCGTCAATGTGTCAGAGATGGAGATTTTTTGGAGTCAATTCTGCCATGTGATGATCTAGAGACGGTACAATTGAACTGTTGGAGAAGATTGAAGATTCGCGAGGATCAAAGTTGAATACGCGAAAAGTAAGTTTTTTGTGTTCATTTTTTTCAAGTTTAAAATTGACTAAAGCCATAAATTGATATTGGTTTGAGAATCCGGATCTATTTTTACGTTTCCGCTGCGCATGCCTAATGGGATTCCCAACATCGGCATCATAGAGGTTGTGTAGTATGTTTCATTAATACATTTAACTAGTATATAAGACTAAATTAAGAAATAGCTACAATAATACTTACTCAACATATTCAGAGGTCTCTGGACAATTCAACAGAATATATATTGTGCATGCAACCTTCTCATGTTGAGCTAAAACATGCACGGAACCTTGCAGGCCAAAGGGTTGACCGTTGGAATTAAACGCTAATAATCGACAGTTGGGTTCAACTTGATTGATGTTATCATTATGCCCTAAAATCCTGGACCTTGTTTCAACATCTGGAGCAAAGAAATGAGAGCAGAACGTCAAAGTTTGTTCTGTTGGGTTTCGCAAAAAATTAAATAAATGCAGCAAAAGGATTTCAGAAATTTTATTTTAAAACCCAAAGTTGAATTTCTATGATCGCGTATTCAAATTGATTAATTCGCATAACGAATGACCACTTACCCGTTGAAGTGAAGTGGTTGGAGAATCTTCTTCCTCCTCAAAAATTCGAATGGTTGAAGCCTTGGTATCTTCAATCCTCATGTAATCTTCAATTCTTGAATTTGATTCGAACAACGAAATTACGTTGCCTCTAAATTGTCATGCACGGATTGGTTGACAAAAAATTCCCACTAAATCTCTTGGGGGGGGGGGTGTGACAACTAGTATTAGAGAAAGGGAGGAGGATTTTTCTTCTTTTCTTTCTAGGAGAGTTATGAGAGAGTGTGTATTGTTCTAGGTCAAAAGACTCCTTATATATCTCATTGTCTTATTGAACAAGACAAACAAAAGACCCCATGTAAGTTGGGAATCCTTATGGATGCCCAACATTGCTTGATAGGCGTCCTCTTGGACGCCTTCCTCAAGTCTCGGGGCTCCGTTTGTTTTAATTAATTTTTTAATTAATTAGATAAATTAATTCATTAATTTATTTTCATAGGAAATTAATTAATAATTAATCTTATCCTTATAATTATTTCATCTAATGAATAGTTAATTATTTAATTTATCCAATAAATTAAAACTCCTAGAAGAAAAGTAGAAACTTCTTTTTCATTATTCTTTATCAATCCTTTAGCACGACTATTTAGGTTCGTTTCGTTTGACAATGAGAGGAAACCAAAGAAAGTAGGTAACACCTAGTCAGTCACGTGGCCCACTTCGTAGCCTAAACGAAATCGAATGATAGGATCATTCCACAACCTTCCAATCGTAAATACCGTATAAGTATAAACCCTTTGTTTGTGTACCCCAGTCAAGTGAGAGTCATGGTTATGTCAAACACACTGGACTTGATCATATGTATTAATTATAATAATACGAGATCATTGAGATCTATTTAGTGTCTTGCATAATCGTTTCCTTTTGCTTTGGCCAAAGACTTTGATCTCTATGTATCTATAATCACATAGGGCACTTTCTCACTCACTTATGAGAGAACAAATCTCATATAGATATCAGCTAAGACTACCACTTGCCCATCAAGCCACATTTCGAGGTCGACCCCACCAACGGGTGAATTGGGTCTAACTACTCTAATGAAATACTTTACGTCACAAGTGCATCTTCAGCCTGATATTTCAGGTCAAAGGTTCATTTATACCTATTACGCATAATCAGTTCTGTCATTGACAATCACAGAGTGAAAACCGACCCCGTCCGGTGCACCTTATCTAGTTTAGTTTAGTATAGGTAGTTTTTTTTTCTTTATCTTTGTTTATGTTGTCGCCGCTCACCCTTGGAAAAACAAGGACTTGGAGTCGCCGCCTTCTTTAATGGTTTCCAGACGAAACTGCTCCACATTGAGAAGCGTCTTAGTCGAACCGCCGCCTTATTTAATGATTTTCCAGACGAAACTGCTCCACCTTGAGAAACGTATTCGTCAAAATCTCTCTACTAAGCATTCTTTATGTCCGGACTATCGTAACATCTTTTCTCGATTTTTAGTTCAGTCTCAATGTTCAAGACTTTCACGTTTCGACTGCGGGGGAGTGTTAGATATTATTATTGATCTCCTAATTAGATTAGTATTATTATTGCTTTCCTAGTTAGACTAGTATTCTTATTACCTTATTTATCTTTTATCTTCTTTATAGTTTAGGGTTTTCTTGTATTCTCTCTCGGAACTCTATAAATATGTTACTCAATAATACAAATTCCCCACGGGGTTTTCTCTAATCTAACAGTAGCTATAAAAAATAATCTAGAGCTTAATCTTTTATTATTCTAATAAGGGTGAATTGCATGCACACCCCCTCACTTTAGTAACAAAACTCTCCTGACTTTTGGTAAATTACAACGAGATCGCCTCAAGGAGTCTATTTGTAAGGTCTATAGTGGGTAAAATTGTAAGATTTTTAAATACACATAGGATGTGATTGTAAGAATTTCTTAACATAAGAGGGACTTTATGTAATTTTGAAAAGGTTAGGGGTTTTCGGTAATTTGCACTAAAGCGAGGGGGTGTACATATTATTTTCTCTTTGAATAATTAAAATGTAATAAGATAATACGTAATATTAACTAAGTAAAGATTGCAATATTCTCATCTCAATGTCAACTAAGAAAAATAAGTGGCATACATAACAATATTAGCCTTTTCAAAATGCTTAATGATTACAAATTAAAAAGAAACATAACAATTACAGACTTGTAAAATAAGTTATTATGTATCCATGAGATAAGTAACAACTTCTGAATAAATCAATCTCCACTAGATCTGTCACTAAAAACGAAGTCATCTTCATCCCCTGATTCTTTCTCATTGGGTTCCACAAATCCTTTTTTTAAGTCATCAAATTCAACTTCTTGTTCAAGTTCCCTTCCTTGTGGGTGTAACTCATCGGGGTTCACTTCTTCGTCTTGAAGATGATCATGAGTTAAAATATCAATGTTATCAAACTTATGATCTAATACAACACGGACTAGATTTGAACTTGAAAGCCTTTGGTAAACCCCTTCTAGTGATGCTTGCTCACTACGCACAGTAGTATGACTTATCTCATAAGTGCTTCTTAACTGAACTTTAAAACAATCCTACAATTGCGATCATATGCTCTTTTTTCTCCAAAGATATGGCGTGTAGTGTTGGATTTCGTGAAAAATAACATAAACGCAGCGGAAGGATTTCAAAAATTTGATTTTAAAACCCAAAGTTGAATTCATGATCGCATATTTAAATTGAACCATAAATTAACGAATAAAAACTTACTCGTTATTACAAATTTGATGAAGAACTTTTCTTCCTCCAAAAACTCGAAACTTGAAGCTTCCAAATCTTCAATTCTTTATTTGAATCTTCAAATCTTGAACTTTGATCCGAACAATGAAATTATGTCGTCTCTAAATAATCACGCGCGGATCAACAAACAAAAAATTCACTTCTTTCTCTAAGAGGGCGACGGTTAGGGTATTAGAGAGGGGAGGAATATTTTCTTCTTTCTTTTCTAGGAGTTATGAGAGTTATGATGTTGTCTTCTCTTACTTGTTCAAAATCAAAGAGTCCTTATATACCTCATGACTTATTGAACAAGTCAAAACAAAAGAGGCCTAAACTAGGGCATCACATAGACGCCCATTTAGGCCTATTAGGCGTCCACTTTAGACGCCTTCTAGAAGCCCAGGATTTGTTTTCTTTATTTAATTTTTTATTTCAATTAACAATTTATTATATCCAATAAATAAATTAATTAATTAAATAATCAAATTAATTAGATAAATTAATTCATTAATATATTTCCCTGGGAAATTAATTAATAATTAATTTTATCCATATAATTAATTATTTCATCTAATGAATAATTAATTATTTAATTTATCCAAGAAATTAAAACTCCTAGAAGAAAATAGAAATTTCTTTTTTCATATTTCTTTGTCGATCCTTTAGCGCGACTCATAGGTTCGTTTCGTTTGGCAATGAGAGGAAACCAAAGGAAATGGGTAACACCTAGCTAGTCACGTGACCCACTTCATAACCCAAACAAAAATGAATGATAGGATCATTCCGAAGCCTTCCAATCATAAATACCGTATATATATAAACACTTTGTTCATGTTCCCCGGTCAAGTGAGAATCATGGCTATGTCAAACTCACTAAACTTGACCATATGTATTAATTATATATAATAATACGAGATCATTGAGATTGATTTAGTGCCTAGCACAATCATCTCTTTTGCTTTGGCCAAAGACTTTGATCTCTATTTATCTATAATCACATAGGGTACATTCTCATTCACTTATGAGAGAACAAATCCCATATTAGATATCTGGTAAGACTACCACTTGCCCATCAAGTCCGCATTTCGAGGTCGACCCCACCAACGGGTGAATTGGGTCTAACTACTCTAGTGAAAGACTTGACGTCACAAGTGCATCTTCAGCCTGATACTTCAGGTCAAAGGTTCACACATACCTATTACGCATAATTAGTTCTATCATTGACAGTCACAGAGTGAAAACCCATGTGATAGAACTGATGCGAGTCGTGTTCGAGCATATCAGTTCCACTGATGTGCCTATAATCTCAATCTCCTACCATCCCATGATACTAGACAGGCACTCCTATGTCAGAGCTAAGATTGTACAAGTATTTGAAGTCTTTATTTGCCCAATAAAGATTTCATATAACTTGGAACTAGTTTTAGTAATCATGGTCGATCTCTCTAGCACCTTTCTTCCTATCCCATAGGAAGTAGAGGGATCGCACTGAAAACAAGGGCAAAGCGTTTTTAAACAACTTATAGATGCAGATAAAAATTAAGTGAAAAACTAAGTAATGCCTTTTATAAATTATAGTTTAATTTCAATACAAGATAGATGTCCAACATATTCTATCCTCTATGTCATCTGAGAGCATAATCCTAACATGTAGTACACTTGATGATACTGAGAAGCAAGCACAAAACGGTTGTCTGCAGCTATACTAAGTGCATTATTGATATCGACAATATTGTACCTTGGATGAATTTATGTTCCCCGTCTTCACGAGTCAAACCATTTGCACTTGAACATCACTATAATATTGTCATCAGGCCCTAAAAAGGTCAACTCAAGAATTTCCAATAATTCACCGTAATACTCTACACTAGAATCATTATAGTAGCTTTCACTGATACAAACTCCACTATTCATAGTAGATTTTGTTTCCCCATACTCAAGTGTGTGGAATCTAAATCCATTCAAAAAATGCCCATTCCAGTGTCTAACGATACTACTAAACCCACGTGAGAATAGTTTGATGTTATTGTCTGTTATTTAGCCATCTAAATTCTCAACCTATTAGGCATAAGAACGAACGTTCATGTGTTAATACGACTAGTACATTTTATTAAATTCTGCAATTGATAGTATAACAACTTACATAATTGCAAAAACATGTTGCGAACTCTTTATCCTGCATCACTCCTACTACTTTAGGAGTCAGATCCAACAATTAAGCTTGTTTGTCGGCTGTTGGGCCAACAAGGAGTTAGAATATAAGGCACGAGTTTATATTGTGTAACCTCTAATTAATATAACGGCAATAGTATGTTGTTCGTATAATTCTTGATGACATCTATAAAGTCTTAAATGAACAACTAGCCCATGTGTGTCAAGGAAAACCTTCGCACTTCTTATAGTAGTTAAGGAGATGGGCACTGGAACAGTTTGATACTTGATCACTTAAATCGTTCTCAAGTCGGAGAATCTCAATTGGGCATTGAGATTTGTATGGACTTGTATGACACATGCTCTGACAAAGGAGTGTCAGTCGAACACTATAGGATAATGGGAGTTTGTGTCATAGATACATTGATGGGATTAGTGTATTTGAACATGACTCACAGTAATCCGATCACATAGGTTTTTACTCATTGACTGTCAATGATTGGATTACTGATTATGAAAGTATGCATGAGCCTTAGACCTGAAGAGTTACGGTCATAGTGTGCTTGTGGCGTTAGATTCTGTCACTAGAGTAGTTAGGCCCAAATCACCAGTTGAAAGGTGGGGTCGACCTCGAAATCCGTTCTAATGGGAAAGTAACACGTGAGGTGATTACCAAGAGGGATTTCACTGTCTCTAAAGTAAACGAGAAGTATCTTATGCGATCACAGGTAAATGAGATTGAAAGTCTCTGGCCAGAGTGAAGGACTTATACTCATACGGTATTCATAATCTAGAGGTTCGTAATGACATAGTCATTTTGTAAGCGATTGGGCTACGATGTGGGGCCACGGTGTTGGCTAGGTGTCACCCACATCCTTTGGTATCCTCCCATTGCCAATTGAGACGAACATAAAGAGTCGCGCTATAAATGAATAGATAGTGAAATCAAGTTTTGTATTTGGAGGGTGTTCTGGTAATTTGTTCCTGGGTCGTATGAATTAATTAATTAGACAATTTAATTTAATTAATTAATTGGACAAATTAATTTAATTAATTAATTGGACAAATTAATTAATTTAATTAATTGAACAAATTAATTTAATTGGTTGTTTAATTGGACTAAATAATGATAAATTAAATTAATTAGTTTGAATATTTAATTGACTTGGTTAATTAAACATTTATACTAGAATAATAATTAATTATTTAATTAATTGATTAAATTGGGTTATGTTGACCTAAAGTTGACTGGGTCAACATAGCCCAATTATTGTCCAATAGCCCATATGGGCATGTACTGATGGGCCTTGTTGGAGGATTTATTAAATCCTCCAACACAAGCCAGAGAACACAATTTTCAGTTGAAAGAAAAACATAACGTGAAATCATCTACCAAAAATACAAGACAGAGAAAATTATTATTCTTCCACTCTCTCTCACCTAGCCGTCAATGTGTCAGAGATGGAGATTTTTTGGAGTCAATTATGCCATGTGATGATCTAGAGACGGTACAATTGAACTGTTGGAGAAGATTGAAGATTCGCGAGGATCAAAGTTGAATACGCGAAAAAGTAAGTTTTTTGTGTTCATTTTTTTCAAGTTTAAAATTGACTAAAGCCACAAATTGATATTGGTTTGAGAATCCGGATCTATTTTTACGTTTCCGCTGCGCATGCCTAATAGGATTCCCAACATCGGCATCATAGAGGTTGTGTAGTATGTTTCATTAATACATTTAACTAGTATATAAGACTAAATTAAGAAATAGCTACAATAATACTTACTCAACATATTCAGAGGTCTCTGGACAATTCAACAGAATATATATTGTGCATGCAACCTTCTCATGTTGAGCTAAAACATGCACGGAACCTTGCAGGCCAAAGGGTTGACCGTTGGAATTAAACGCTTATAATCGACAGTTGGGTTCAACTTGATTGATGTTATCATTATGCCCTAAAATCCTGGACCTTGTTTCAACATCCGGAGCAAAGAAATGAGAGCAGAACGTCAAAGTTTCTTCTGTTGGGTTTCGCAAAAAATTAAATAAATGCAGCAAAAGGATTTCAGAAATTTTATTTTAAAACCCAAAGTTGAATTTCTATGATCGCGTATTCAAATTGATTAATTCGCATAACGAATGACCACTTACCCGTTGAAGTGAAGTGGTTGGAGAATCTTCTTCCTTCTCAAAAATTCGAATGGTTGAAGCCTTGGTATCTTCAATCCTCATGTAATCTTCAATTCTTGAATTTGATTCGAACAACGAAATTACGTTGCCTCTAAATTGTCATGCACGGATTGGTTGACAAAAAATTCCCACTAAATCTCTTAGGGGGGGGGGGTGTGACAACTAGTATTAGAGAAAGGGAGGAGGATTTTTCTTCTTTTCTTTCTAGGAGAGTTATGAGAGAGTGTATATTGTTCTAGGTCAAAAGACTCCTTATATATCTCATTGTCTTATTGAACAAGACAAACAAAAGACCCCATGTAAGTTGGGAATCCTTATGGATGCCCAACATGGCTTGATAGGCGTCCTCTTGGACGCCTTCCTCAAGTCTCGGGGCTCCGTTTGTTTTAATTAATTTTTTAATTAATTAGATAAATTAATTCATTAATTTATTTTCATAGGAAATTAATTAATAATTAATCATATGCGTTATGTGTTTGTCTAACATACACGCATTTGTCACACTTGTTTATCTTGAAACCATCTGACAACATAGTGTTATCAAATTTTTCATGCCATTGTTTCGGCACTTGTTTAAGTTCATACAAAGACTTTACAAGTTTACACACCTTTTTCTCCTATCCAGGAGCAATATACCCCTCTGGTTGTTCCATATATATTTCTTCATCTGATTCTCCGTTCAGAAACGCAGTCTTAACATCCATTTGATGTATCTCAAGGTTATGCAGCGCGACAATAGCAATGAATAATCTTATGGATGTTATTCTCGTTACCGGAGAATAAGTGTCAAAGAAATCAAGACCCTCCATTTGTCGGTATCCTTTGACTACCAGACGAGCCTTATACTTATCAATAGATCCATCAGTCTTATATTTCAGAATTCATTTACAACCTATAGGCTTACTTCCCTTTTGAAGATCAACCAACTCCCAGGTATGGTTGTGCATAATAGACTCAATTTCACTTTTGATAGCCTCTTTCCAGAGCTGAGCATCTGGACTGGACATTGCCTCCTCAATCGTCCTTGGCTCACCTACTAATGCATAATATACAAAGTCAGGATCAAACGTTTTAGAAACTTTTGCCCTTTTGCTACGCCGTAGTTCTAGTTCTTCATCCTCGGGATTAGAACTACTCGTAGATGCTTCATGTGTTCTTTTAAGAGGACTTTGTATCGTTCTTTCCTTATTTGGAAAGATATCCTCAAAGAAAAAAGCATTTCTAGATTCCATGATAGTACCTTCATGAATTTCAGAAATTTCAGATTTATGTACCAGAAATCGATAGGCACTGTTGGACCCAAGTGGCATACGAAAGGGTCTAAAAGGGGTGGGGGGATTGAATAGACCCTGAAGTCTATTTTGACTTCAAAAGTTTCGTATTAAAAAGGTTTTGGACGCTTGAAATGGTGATGCGTGACTGAACGTTTACTTAAAATATAGACGCTTAGGCTAAGCGTCTGATGAAGAGTGTTTTTAGAAAGTTAACTTAGACTTCAAGATTTGAATACTTTAACTAAGTAGGTTTAAGCGTTCAGTTCTTTAATCAGTGTTAGCACAGCGGAATAATTTTAGAGTCTTCTCTTTTGGAAATCTTTAGCGTCACAAGTTGTTTCTAAGTTGCTTAGCCTTTGATTGTGTTTTACTTAATCAATTTATGTAATGATATGATAGATAAGAGAATTGACTGTAAAGTAAAAGACACAATATTTGTAAGGTTCGTTGGGTAGTGTAATCTCAACTACGTCCTTCTTCTCCTTGAACACTTGGAGGCAATCTACTAAAATGATTCTTAAAGAATCACACAGAATCTTCTACAAATTAGAGAGAGATAGATGTCAATGACTTGAGCTCCTTGATCACACAGATTTTTGCTCCAAATCACTTCAATCCCCTTGCTTCTTTCACCCAAAAATAATGCAAGTATCCAACTTCGACTTCACACAGATCGCGATGCTTGGATGGGGTTTTCTAAACGGTTTGTTTGATTTTGATGAAGTTCAAACAACTGGAAATATCTCAATAGTAATGTGGTTTCTTCGAAAAGAATGTTTGAGATATTGGTTGACTGTCTTAGGAATTGAAAAAAGGCAAAGAGAATGTTTTCTTGAATATTCTGGCTTTTCTGAAAGTTTAAGGAATGAGACTTCAATGCAACAGCAATTTGGCTTAGAAATTGATTGTATATTTGGCTTGTTGTTGAAGTTCTATTTATAGGCATTCTTGGAGAAAGTGTCTATTTGACACATGCACAGGCGCGTGTCTCTCACTTCCGCGAGTGAACAACTTTTGTCCTTTTTCCTGAAAATCTGCTGTATAAAAGTTGGTGCTGCAGTCTCTTCAGCTTTCCTTTCCGTTTCTATTCCCCCTTATTGCCATCATCACTCTTCAGAAAATGTTCTATGAGTAAACTGACATGATCAGCAATTTGAGACATAGAATTTGTAAGATCATCCAGACGCTTGTCGAAACGTTCCTGCAAAGCGAGGATCTTAGTACTGGTAGCATCATTCAGTGAGGTCTTTAAGGAGTCTAGACACTTGTCAAATTGTTCTTTCAGCGCTAGTTGGTTGGCTCGAGTAGCGTCACTCATTTCTTGAAATTCTTTTTGACACTCACCAACAGCCACTTGAGCAGAACCCTTCATATGACCTATTTGAGCGTTCAAGATTTGGGATTCAATCTTTTCCAAATGGTTCTTAATCCAGTGAAGAGATTCTTCATTCTGAGTAGCGTGACTACTTATCTCCTCTAATACAGATTTCAGCAAAGGTCCAAACGTTTGACTCACATTCTGAGGAGCCGGTCGCTTGAATCTGGATGTATGCTTGAGTGAGTCAAGAGGAGCTTGATATGCAGGATCAAACATTGTACCGCGTACATTAATTGAGTGATCCTCAGCAACATCAGCAGTAACAGAATCAACAATTCAGGAGCGTCAGAAATATCCTCTGGTGGAGACGCTTGAACTGGTTCTTCAGCAGATGCTGGAATACTTGCGACTTCTGCTGGTTCAAACACTTCAACCATCTTAGCAGATTCGTCTTTGATAAGAGGTGTTTTTACGTGTTTTTAAGACCGTAATTCTTATGATTTGGATTCACTTATTGCTTAAATCATGTCACATTTGCATTTAATAGGTGTGTTAAGTGAATACAGGTAATAAATGAGAATACATGAAGAAAAGGGAAGAAAAACGATGTACAAAACAAGTTCAAGCATGTTTTTCAACACCGAGGCGGTTTATACATCTCCTATTTCGAGCGATAATTCCGTACATTTCGAGACCGACTTAGACAAAGTTTCCTTCTACAAAGTTTTAGATGTATGTCTTAGCTTCAAATGGGAACTTGAAACATCCAAATCGGAGGTCTATAGAGATAATTGTGAAGGAAATACGATTGCTGCGCCGAACAGAGAAGTACATGTGCCAGGATACGCCCCAGCGCCCTCCTAGTAATGCCTAGGCATGGATAGTCCGAATGTTACTCCTTTTTCAGCCTAAATTCCAGCCTTATATGATGGGTAAGAATCACTTTTGGCCATAATTCAGCACATGTGTTGAGGGGTTGTCATAAGTGTGTTTCTTGGTAGATTTACTTTATGGGCGCCAAATCAGAAACAACCTCCATGTTGAAACGTAATTTAGGTATACTTAGAGACCGAATTGGACAAAATGTCCTTCTGCAAAGTTGTAGATCTATGTGTTAGCTTCACATGGGGACTTGAATCATCCAATTTGGATATCTGTGGAGAAGTTTATGAGGAAAATACTAAGACTGCGCTGGAAAGCAAGAAAATGGCAGCATGCATGTGTTTTGTTGAAGTTTTCACATGGTTATGCTTGGTGGAATTCTTAATGGCCGGAATTTCAGCATTTTTTAGCTGGTTGGAATCTTAAAAGCCAAACTTTAAGCATCACCTTAGGTGGAATTCTCATTGGGGAACTTTAATGGGAATTTTTAATGCATACTTTAGTGGAATTTTGGCTATAAAAGGAGGGGGAACCCATACTCTTCATCATTCACTATCAATTTCAGATTCTTAGAGGAGAGGGGAGCAGCCCCTAATCTGATTTCTCCACCATTCATCACCATTCTTCATCACTCTTGGAGGGGAAAACTAGAGGAAGGAAAAGAGCTTGGGGATGGAAGGCTCAACTTCAAGATCCATCATTATTCACTTTTGAGGGAGTTTTTATAGCTTTTCATTTCAATTATGTCTATGAACATGTGTATTAATTCATTTATGTTTTTCATATTATCCATTATGAACTAAATTCATAAGACTAGGGCCATGTAAGGCCAAATTGTGATATATGCTTATAATAGATGATTGTTGAGGTTGTTCTTATATTGTTATGTGATGTGAATTTGTGTTTTTGCCTATCTTGCATATACTTGATCACTATATGTTAGAATCTTATGCCTAGGTTAATATTTCGGGAGAAAATTGACTTAGGGTGCAAGAAATTCACATCATGACCCGTAACTAATGAGGAATTGCCCTAGACATAGGTAAAGATTCCCGGGTGAAGTTGTTCGATTCAAATCGAGTGAACTCTAGTACGTTAATGCATGTTTAGTGGTTAGATTTCCGGATAGGAATATTTGGGAAATCACGATCTAAGCATAGGAGTTTATACGCGAGACATCGGTTATTCTCTACCCTCGGAGTTCTCACCATAACAATATAAGCGTAATCCTTCAACTAGAATCTTTATAAGTATAATTGATCAATTTGAACCTAGCATGTGCCTTAGTCTCCCTTTATACTTTGTGTAAAATCAATTGTGTAATCTTGTTCTTATTGTATGCATTTTACCTAAAATTTACTTTAATTATATTTGTTCTTTTTTTCGTTAAAATCATAAACTAAAATTCAAGTCTCCGTGGTTCGACAAACCGGACTTTTAGTCCACTTATTACTACACACGACTAGTGCACTTGCTATCATAGCACGTTGGCTTTTAGCGTGTCAAGTTTTTGGCGCCGTTGCCGGGGACTTGTTCATTTTAGTTTTTAATTTTTCGTTTAAATTTTCATAATTCTTAGTTCTTCGTTTATTTCTAACCTTTCTTTTATTTTATTATTCTAATTTTGTTTTTTGTGTTTAATTGTTAGGTGTAATTTGTGGTACATGACCCGCTCTTCTAACGAGCCTCTATACAATTTTGAGCCGGAGATAGAGCGTGTTCTTCGATCTAGTAGACGCACTCGAGAAATGGCCGACAATCTAAATCCAAATGGGAATTTTCCTGACATAAATCTCCCGGAAAACAGGGAATGGCTGCAAAATCTATTCCAAGCTATGCAACAGGCACCTCCTCAAAGACTTCCATCGGTCCGGGAAAGTCTACCTCCAAGGGTCCACACTATACCGGGGCCCGTAGTCTTTCCAAATTTCTTTGCACCAAATTATCACATTCCGTCACACATCTTTAGCATGGTGCAAAGCGAACCCTTCTATGGAGAGCCCCATGAATCACCTCTTGAGCATTTGGAGACTTTAGACGATACTCTCATGACTACCCAATTTCATCCACGGGATCTCGATGCAATTCGTCTAAGAGTCTTCCACTTCTCATTAAAGGAAAGGGCGACCATGTGGTACAAATCTCTACCACCCCAATCCATCACAACATGGGGACAATTGGTCGATGCCTTTTTGAGCAAATTCTTTCCACCCTCCAAAATCAATGAGCTAAGGAGCAACATTAAGGAGTTTAAGCAGGGGAATCATGAGTCCTTAGCCGAGGCATGGGCTAGATATAAAAACATGCTCCGAAAATGTCCGGATCACAACCTAAGATTGAGCGAGCAAATATTACGATTCCATGATGGAGTCCGTTCGCGCATCCGAAATAGGCTCAATGCCCGCGCCGGTGGTGATCTCCTTGGGCTCGATTGCCAAAGTGTGTGGGACAAGATTGAGCAATTAGCCCGGGAAGATGAACTCTATCCCGATGATGAAGAAGTCACACCCACCAGAAAAATTGCTTGTGTTCAAGAAGAAGCTTTGGAAATAATGGTTGGCAATGTTAACTATGTTGGAAATGCCAATCGACCTCAATTGAACTTCCATGTGCCCGAAAATTTTCCAAGGAGGCCCAATCCGGCACAAAATGCCCATCCCGGCGTCTATCAAGCACAAAGGCCCCCATTCAACAATAACCAAGCTCAAAGGCAAGGTAATCCTCATGTACAAAGGCAAGTTAGGCCTCCTACAACCGATGAACGTCTTGATGAGGAAATAAAGAAATCGGATTCAGCAATCAACGAACTCCGTACTATGATGAAGGATTTAATGATGGATATGAAGGATTTGAAGACACAAATGGGTCAAATGGCAAAGACAATCAGCGAGAGAGCCCCGGGAACTTTACCAAGTGACACGGAAAAGAACCCGAAAGAGCAATGCTATGCAATTACCTTGAGACGTGGCGAACAGGTAAAAGGTGATAATGTTCGCACTGATGCGCCCGAGCGCCCATCCATCCATGCTCAGGTGCCCTTGTCGCTGTGCCAAGGTGCCGATTGTCACGCCCAAGCGCCACATTCTGTATCCTCCACAGCTGGCCCTTCAACTCCAACGCATCATCCCATCGAGGTTCGTCTTCCATTTCCAAATGCACAAAAAACGAAAACGAAGGATATGGATCAGATTTTCCGTAGGATTGTGGCGACTCTTTGTGAGGACCCGGGGAGGCTCACCATTCCGTGCACCATTGGCCCTCTTACTTTTGAAAAGGTTATTTGCGATACGGGAGCAAGTATCAATCTCCTCCCGTATTCTCTCTTCAAGAAGTTGGGCCTTGGAAATCCCAAACCGACATCAATGAGCCTCCAACTCGCCGATGGATCAATTAAGAGACCAAAGGGGATAATAGAAGATGTTATTGTACAAGTTGACACATTCTTTTTCCGGGTTGACTTTGTGGTCCTTGATATGGAGGAAGATGTTGAGATGCCCTTGATTCTAGGAAGACCTTTCCTAGTCACTAGCAATGCCAAGATCGACATGGGAAAAGGTAAGTTATCATTGAGGGTAGGAGATGTAAAAGTGATATTTGATGCTTCAAATAACAGGAAACCATCTATGGATGATCTTACTTGTTCCAATATCGATGTTATTAACCCTTCTCTTGATGAGAAATGTGCAAATGGCAAGGCTAAG
The DNA here is from genome assembly GCA_019426215.1 of Buddleja alternifolia. Taxonomy (NCBI): domain Eukaryota; kingdom Viridiplantae; phylum Streptophyta; class Magnoliopsida; order Lamiales; family Scrophulariaceae; genus Buddleja; species Buddleja alternifolia. The sequence goes on along the minus strand of CM033405.1, from coordinate 11,801,606 downwards.
GGCACACTCGAGTTGCAGGATGAGATTCCCTATGATAAACACAACAAAGAGGGAAAAGAAGATTTATGCATGAAATACATTCCACCCCATCGCCGTGCTCGTAAGATTGAAAAGACTTATCCAATACAAAGGGCTTATTGCAAAATCCCGCAATATGAGTGGAAGCAAGTAGACCATGGAGCTAAAAGGAGGCATGACAAGGATTTGGTCGTGTTAAATGGACCACCTATTTGAACCTCAAAGAGCACAAAGTCGAGCTACCGACTCTAAACTAGCGCTTCTTGGGAGGCAACCCAAGTTTGTAAGTTTGTTTTTCTTTTTGATTTTGTTTTTGTTTTGTTTAGTTTGTTTCTTTATGTTGTGTTCAAACATGCACTTTTGGCATGTATGTTTTCTTATGCTTGATGGTTTGAAAAGTTGAAGTGTTAGATATGATGCAAATTTGGACCATGCTCATTTTACTCGAGAGGAGGAGAAGCTATAGGATTATGTATTGGAAGTTTAAGGATGTTTTTCAACATCCTTGGTTGTAAGTGTTCTTTTACCTTTGTGTATGCATGTTGTAACAACATTGGGGACAATGTTGGATTTAAGTTTGGGGGTAGAAGAGTATCTATTTTGAATATTGAAAATGCAATCCTAATTTTTAACTTGAATTTTAACTTGAATTTGGGGAAAGTTTGTTTGATATCATGTTTATATGCTTCTTTGTTGAGAAAATCAAGCATGAAAATTTTTTAGTCCTTCCAATTGATGCATTGAAATTGATTGACTTGGAAAAATGGCATGAATTCTTGAAATAATCTGAATTTAATGGAATATATATATCTTTGAAATTGCTCGTGGAGACCTTAGACTAGAATTGATTCTTTAGATGATTCACAATACACTTAAATCGAAGGTAGAGGAGTTGAGAAGATAACCATCTTGAGACACTTAAGGAATTATTCCTAGAAATATTAACTTAGATTTCTCATAAGGTTATAAGTTGAGTAGTAATTTTATATGCTAACAATGAATTGAAAAGGTTGAATTTTGGTATGACCAAAAGTGGTCAGGCTAATACGTACCGGAGGTGAAAAGTTCCATGCCTATATACTGTACTATTATGCTAATTTGATCTATGCTCAAGCCAAAAGAAGTGAATTATTTAAAAGATCTAGTTTTATTTCGTGGCCTTTGATACTCAAGTGATTAAATCCTTAGGAGTGTCTCTACACTTAATGCCCTAAAACTATCTAGTTTGGGAGTCATTGGTCTAAAACTTGTTACATGGGTGTCATAGAAAGCCTAATGGAATAAAACATTGCACATGATCTAGCCTTAATGAAGTTTAATGGAAATTCCATATGAATTGAATGTTGAATATTTGAGATAATGAAATTTAAATGGCTATGAGATTTTCTATAATTCTTGTGCCTTGTGTTTGATCAAAAGTTGATAGATATGGGATTAATGTCCAAAATTTGGTAAGGATGCCTCTCGACTATAATACCCTAGATTTATTTTTCACTATACCCTAGGGAGTCATTTCAAGTATTGGTGTCACATGAGCAAAAGTAGTTGATATGTATATATATATTTGTAAACTTTAAAAGGTTGATTTTATGCCATTCATTCTTGTTGATCATATTGAGATGTGTTGATTCGGTTGGGATTGAAAATTTGCTAGATTTTGTGGGTATATCTTATGCAAACCCTCACGAGACTATAACTCGTCCTTTGAGGTAACTCAAAGGTTAAAAGGCTTGTTGCACCCACTAAGTGCAATCGTTTACTCCACGAAAGTGAGTTAGTTAGTTGTTTTGTTTTCTCCCATTGAATGATGTTGGTCTTGCCTTATAGCTCTTATTGCTCGAGGTCGAGCAATTGATAAGTTTGGGGGTGTTGATAAGAGGTGTTTTTACGTGTTTTTAAGACCGTAATTCTTATGATTTGGATTCACTTATTGCTTAAATCATGTCACATTTGCATTTAATAGGTGTGTTAAGTGAATACAGGTAATAAATGAGAATACATGAAGAAAAGGGAAGAAAAACGATGTACAAAACAAATTCAAGCATGTTTTTCAACACCGAGGCGGTTTATACATCTCCTACCACATTCGAGCGATAATTCCGTACATTTCGAGACCGACTTAGACAAAGTTTCCTTCTACAAAGTTTTAGATGTATGTCTTAGCTTCAAATGGGAACTTGAAACATCCAAATCGGAGGTCTATAGAGATAATTGTGAAGGAAATACGATTGCTGCGCCGAACAGAGAAGTACATGTGCCAGGATACGCCCCAGCGCCCTCCTAGTCATGCCTAGGCATGGATAGTCCGAATGTTACTCCTTTTTCAGCCTAAATTCCAGCCTTATATGATGGGTAAGAATCACTTTTGGCCATAATTCAGCACATGTGTTGAGGGGTTGTCATAAGTGTGTTTCTTGGTAGATTTACTTTATGGGCGCCAAATCAAAAACAACCTCCATGTTGAAACGTAATTTAGGTATACTTAGAGACCGAATTGGATAAAATGTCCTTCTGCAAAGTTGTAGATCTATGCGTTAGCTTCACATGGGGACTTGAATCATCCAATTTGAATATCTATTTGAATATCTATGGAGAAGTTTATGAGGAAAATACTAAGACTGCGCTGGAAAGCAAGAAAATGGCAGCATGCATGTGTTTTGTTGAAGTTTTCACATGGTTATGCTTGGTGGAATTCTTAATGGCCGAAATTTCAGCATTTTTTAGCTGGTTGAAATCTTAAAAGCCAAACTTTAAGCATCACCTTAGGTGGAATTCTCATTGGGGAACTTTAATGGGAATTCTTAATGCATACTTTAGTGGAATTTTGGCTATAAAAGGAGGGGGAACCCATACTCTTCATCATTCACTATCAATTTCAGATTCTTAGAGGAGAGGGGGGCAGCCCCTAATCTGATTTCTCCACCATTCATCACCATTCTTCATCACTCTTGGAGGGGAAAACTAGAGGAAGGAAAAGAGCTTGGGGATTGAAGGCTCAACTTCAAGATCCATCATTATTCACTTTTGAGGGAGTTTTTATAGCTTTTCATTTCAATTATGTCTATGAACATGTGTATTAATTCATTTATGTTTTTCATATTATCCATTATGAACTAAATTCATAAGACTAGGGCCATGTAAGGCCAAATTGTGATATATGCTTATAATAGATGATTGTTGAGGTTGTTCTTATATTGTTATGTGATGTGAATTTGTGTTTTTGCCTATCTTGCATATACTTGATCACTATATGTTAGAATCTTATGCCTAGGTTAATATTTCGGGAGAAAATTGACTTAGGGTGCAAGAAATTCACATCATGACCCGTAACTAATGAGGAATTGCCCTAGACATAGGTAAAGATTCCCGGGTGAAGTTGTTCGATTCAAATCGAGTGAACTCTAGTACGTTAATGCATGTTTCGTGGTTAGATTTCCGGATAGGAATATTTGGGAAATCACGATCTAAGCATAGGAGTTTATACGCGAGACATCGGTTATTCTCTACCCTCGGAGTTCTCACCATAACAATATAAGCGTAATCCTTCAACTAGAATCTTTATAAGTATAATTGATCAATTTGAACCTAGCATGTGCCTTAGTCTCCCTTTATACTTTGTGTAAAATCAATTGTGTAATCTTGTTCTTATTGTATGCATTTTACCTATAATTTACTTTAATTATATTTGTTCTTTTTTTCGTTAAAATTATAAACTAAAATTCAAGTCTCCGTGGTTCGACAAACCGGACTTTTAGTCCACTTATTACTACACACGACTAGTGCACTTGCTATCATAGCACGTTGGCTTTTAGCGTGTCAGTCTTCAAACGCTGACTCTGGTTGGTGAAAATCATCGAATTGGAAGTTCCAATGTGCTGCATCGGCAAAAGAATTGGAAGCGGCATCCAGAAGTTCAGTCAGATGTTGAAGAGGAAGGCAAGTACCTTGAATGAATGTGTGAAGTGGACTATCTATGGCCCTGATGTATATGGGACCAATGATATCCAGCACATGATTTGGGAAGACTTTGGACGACGCTTGACAGATAGAGAAAATTGCATCTGGGCAGTAATCTCTAGAAAATCCAATCAATCTATCTGTTGGAAGATGTTGGAGACGTCGAGATTCAGGTACGTATGAATTGTAGTATTCTTCTAGATAAGGATAGATAGCTTGAGCCAGTCCCTGATTTCTTTCCAGCAGTGAGAGGACAAACTCATAGTGATTGAGTACCTCTTTGCGAATAGAAGGGAGCAATGGATATCCTCGAAAAGAGTGGAGTACTGAGCCGTTCCATTGTCTGAGATTTGCAGTGAAGATGCGATCAAAAAGAGATAGGGGAGTCATAATCTTCACCATCAATCTAAGATTATCTTCGCAGTGGCTTGGAGCGAGATTCAAGCAAGATACGGAACAACTGCCACTGGTAGATGTTTGAGCGTTGAAAAGTAGAGAAGTAATGGACAATCTGTGAAGCGCTTGATGCAAACACTGCTCAATCTGATGTCGAATGAGTGGGAGCTTAAGAACAGGTCCAACTCTCTGTTGACGATTCGTTAGGCAATACTGGGAGAATTGACGCTTCTCGTCATACATGCCTATGCCAAATAAATGGGGAACTTAAACTAATTCTGTGAAAGTATATCGATGACCCACATACGCTTCGACCCAGTTGACTTTAGTCAAATAGTAGTCTGGTCCAGCGATGACCATAGCTCGAATGCCTTCATGATGAATATCTCTGATAGATTCAAAACGATATCTATCAGTTGGATAGTTGGCATGCCAGACGCTGTCAATGTATGCATCAGCTTCAGTTTGGAGCAAATCTGTTAGAGATTCGAGATGCTCACCAGCATGAACCCCTTTATTCTTCCATAGTTGAAGAGGATTGGCCGACTTCTTGTTCTCAGCACTATTTGCTATAAGAGGAAAATGTGCGTAACCTTCTCTGTTTAAGACTTTTTTAGAAGGGTTGAGAAACTCTGGGCTAAAAAGATCATATACTTTGATGTTGTAGTCTCTCAGAGCAAAACCAGTTGACTTACTGTGCCCATATTCTAGGTAGTAGGCCAAATCCACATTGTACCTAGAAGTTCTACCTCCTTGGCTAGCGGTTAACACTATATCCCTGATCTTATTGTCAGTGTCAATTAGCTGGGCAATCTCATTCTCAGCGGTAATGTATCTTTCTTCATTATAGCCAGCAGGGATGAAATCTTCTTCGAGCGCTGGGGGCATATAGTTGATTGAATGATCAATCGTCTTCAGCGTGTCTAGCTTGAAGAAGTGCCTTGGCTTTGGAACGTCTTCAGCAACGCTCTGACCTTCTGAGCGTGCCTCTGTTATAGCCGGAACAGGAATTGATGTTTGAACCTCTTTGGGAGCAGGTTCTTCAGTTGCAATTGCAGCAGCTTCTGCGGCAACGTCTTTGGCAATAGCCACAACTTTTGTCATCTCAACATCTAAGTGGACGTCTGTTGATGCTTCAGCAGCAGCTGGAACTAAAGTTGTAATACATGAACTATCCTCTATAAGAGCAGGATCTTCTACAGATGTAGGAGTAGAAATGCTGTGGGAAGAAATAAACTTACCTTGAGAACTTGTCTCAACAGTAATTTGAGCGCTTGGCTCATCCGCAATTTGAGCGCTGAGCTCAACAGTAGCAGCTTGAGAGCTTGGCTAAATCATCTCAGGCTTCTCAGGAATAGATGCAGCTTGATGCTTGCTTGTCCTGGGACGCTTAAAGATCCTCTTTACATTGATTCCTTCAATGAGCGTGAGCTTTTGAGCGGGAGGAGCAACAGCTGGTTCCTCAAAGTCTATTTGTTTAATGATGCCTTCCAGCTTTCTCCGCTTGAGGGTTAACTTGTCCTTTGCAGCCTCATCAGTTTCCTCATCACTCTTTTGGGGAGAGGGAACAACATGAGCCTTGGGCTTTCTGGGAGCCCTCTTCTTTGTTACAGCCGGACCCTTACAGCCGGACCCTTCACGGCTTCTTCTAGAACTGGGTGCTCAGCTTCCTCATCGGACGCTTGACGTATTTCCAGACGCTCAGATAGTGGCCTAGCAGCACCACCAACTTCGGGAGGATTGAAGAGATTATTCAGAATCCATTTTCCCAACAACTTGGTCTTATTCAGCGGTTGACCAGACGAGTATATACACTCTGAGTTGTATAGCAGGTCACTCAGAACAAGCCAATAAGGTTTATTCGGGGCGCTTAAACAATCCCGAAACCTTCCAAAAATATACTCACTCCAATTGATCTTGATGTTGAGGAGTATCGTCGTCATCATCTGAAATTGTACTGGGTTTACCTTATCAAAGGTACCCACTCTGCATTCGATGATCTTGCTGCAGAAATCAGCCAACTGTCGGTATTTGGATACCAGTTCTTTCTTTTCAAAATACTGTGTGTAGGGTACACCGTCGCAAGCACTCATAGTTGTCCATGCTTCCTTGATTTGTGCCAAAGTAATGCGGTCCAATGCCTCACCCTCATTTGGGAGTTTGAAGTTCTTGGCAATGAAGGCAGCAGACAAAATGAATTCCTTGGAAGGCTCCTTCTTGGATAGAGGAATTGGACAAGAGATAGATTTCTTGTCCTCTGAGAGTTTAGCAGTTTTCCAGAAGGTGTCAACTTCCGTCGAAAACAGATAGGAATATTGAGTCAAGAAAGTTTTAAGCCCAGCCTTGACTACCATATCCATCATATCTGTCAGGTTGATTGGAGGATGTTCATATAGAAATTTCCAGTCGACAACAAGGCCTTCAGTAACCTTGATGGTAGGCTCGGCGGAAGTAGCAGAAGATTTCTTTGGTGCCATTTTTAGTGAAAGAGATGAACTGAGTTTTTCTTTTTGCTTTGAGAGAGAGAGAGAAAGTAAGATTCGAGGAAAGCTTTGAGTGAAAGTGAATGATTTTTCTGCAGAAATTGTGTTTTAAATGACACAGTAATGAATTTTTGAAACTTGTGTTCTCTAGTCTCTGTAGGATTTAAATACGTGGAAAATTTTTTAATCTCAGCCATGAATTCATTAACTACGGACACGAGTTTTGTGTATGAGAGAGAAGTTACATTTGGTAATTCTCATTTATAAAGATTTGACATCCGAGTTAAAATTTAAAAAAAACGTTTGGCATTTTCAGAGTGTAACACACGCGCCTGATGGTACACTGACACGTACACAAACACGTGCTATCTCTGAACTGTCATTTTGAAAAGTTTTTGATTATCCGCCAGTTTGATTTGATAGAAGTGTGTGAATAGAGTACACAATAGACTGTTGAGTCTATCCACTACTTCAAGAAGCTTGTAAAATTTATGCATGATTTTTTTTAAAAGAAATATTTTTATATTAAGTGTTGAATGGAATTGGTTCAACGCTTAACTGATACCATTGGTATAACACTTCTTGGTATTTATTATAACTGTTGTAATATTAACGCTTGAGATCAAAGTCCTTTTTATGTTTGAGCGTCCAATATTTTATGCATAAATAATACTGAGCGTTGATGATCATGCATCTGAAAATTTTGATCATTGACGCTTACAGTTATATTCAAGTACAATTTTAAGGTTCCCCCTAAATTTGATAACTTGTACAAATTTTTAAGAAAATCTTTTAGACATAAATCAAGTGGATTCCCCCTAAATTATATGTCTAATAAAGTATGATGCAAAGTGATTAAGCATTTAAATCAATCATACCTAATTCACTTTCAAAGTGAGAAAACGTTGTTCGTTGAGCGCTTTGGTGAAGATATTTACCAATTGTTTGTCAGTTCCAATAAAGTGCATGGAGATATCTTTCTTTTGAACATGGTCACGAAGGAAATGGTATCTAATGTCAATGTGTTTAGTTCTGGAATGGAGAACGGGGTTTTGAGTCATGGCGAGAGCGCTTTGGTTATCACAATGAATGGGGGTTGGACCTAAGATTATACCATAATCTCTAAGCTGTTGCCTCATCCATAACACTTGTGCACAACAACTTCCCGCAGCTACATACTTAGCTTCGGCTGTGGAGGTAGCTATGGATTGTTGTTTCTTACTATGCCATGAAACTAACCTATCACCTAGAAATTGACATGTACCACTAGTACTCTTACGATCTATTTTGCAACCTGCAAAATCTGCATCTGAGTAACCAATTAGTTCAAAAGGAGAATCCTTAGGATACCATAAGCCCACATTTTGTGTGTCTTTTAGGTATTTAAGGATCTTCTTGGCAGCAATTAAGTGTGACTCTTTAGGATCAGCTTGAAATCGTGCACACATGCATACCGAAAACATAATATCAGGTCAACTGGCAGTAAGATAAAGAAGTGATCCAATGATACCTCTATAATTAGTGATATCAACTTTCTTTCCACTTTCATCTTTATCTAACTTAAGCGTTTGACTCATTGGAATTTTTGAATATGATGCATTCTCCATACCAAATTTCTTAATTATATCTCTTGTATATTTAGCTTGGTTAATAAATATACCATTAGGGTGTTGTTTAACTTGTAATCCTAAGAAGAAAGTTAATTCACCCATCATGCTCATTTCAAATTGTTCTTGCATCATTTTCGAAAATTTCTCACACAGACGCTTGTTAGTAGAGCCAAATATAATATCATCAACATAAATTTGGACTAAGAGAATATCTTCGTCATTGGTAATTTTAAATAACGTTGTATCGACGCTGCCTTTTGAAAAGCCTTTACCAATAAGAAAGATAGAGAGAGTGTCATACCATGCTCGGGGTGCTTGCTTAAGCCCATAAAGTGCTTTGTCTAGCTTGCAAACCATACCCTTACCATGGTTGTTGATGAATCCCAGTGGTTGCTCCACATATACTTCTTCTTGGAGTTTACCTTTCAGGAAGGCACCTTCATGTCCATCTGATATACCGTAAACTTGTTGAACGCTGCATACGCTAGAAACATGCAGATTGCTTCAAGACGGGCGAAAGGAGCATATGTCTCATCAAAGTTAATACCCTCTTCTTGGCAATATCCTTGAGCTACAAGTCTGGCCTTGTTTCTTATTACAATGCCATTCTCATCCATTTTGTTTCTATAAACCCATCTAGTTCCAATGACTCCTTGGTGAGTTAGTCTTGGTACTAGCGTCCAAACCTTACTACGCTCAAATTGATTAAGCTCTTCTTGCATGGCTTCAATCTAACTTGGATCACTTAGCGCTTCATCCACTTTCTTAGGTTCCATTTGAGATAGAAAGCTTGCGAACATGGCCTCATTGAATGTAGCAGCTCTAGTCCTAACAGGCGCTCCAATATCTCCAATAATCTGCTCAGGAGGATGATCACGCAGCCATAGTCTATCTGGTTGGAAAGGGTTAAGAGGTTGAATAGGCGCTTGACGATCAGACGCTTGACTACCTTCTTGCGTAGGCGCTTCAAGTTCACAAATCCTTGTTTGCTCTTGATGATCACTCTCTTCATGATCATCAGCATTTCTTACATTGTTATCCAGAGTAACCTCACGAGTAGTCTTAGGAGGTGGCACTGAGATCTCATCATCGTCGTCATTGTCATCATCAATGGTGATCTTAGACGCTTGATGACATAGATCTTCAACTCCTACATCATTTATATCAACCTTACTCGGTTCTTGGTTAGCATCATCAAAAACAACATGAATAGATTCCTCAACCTTCGATTTGATCTTATTTAGGATGCAAAAACTCTTTCCATTCTTGGAGTAGCCTAGAAAGATTCCCTCATTTGCTTTAGGATCAAATGTCTTTAGGCTTTGGGATCCATTACTATGGATAAAGCATTTAGAACCAAAGACGTGAAAATATGAAACATTTGGCTTACGTCCCTTCCATAGTTTATATGGAGTTTTCCCATGCTGTTTGTTGATCATGCAATGGTTTTGACTATATCATGCATTATTGATCGCTTATGCCCAAAACCTAGGAGCGAGCTTGGACTCTGCTAGCATAATCCTAGCGGCTTCCTTGAGCGTTTTGTTCTGGCGCTCAGCAACACCATTCTGTTGGGGAGTTCTGGGAGCTGAATACTCATGATGTATTCCATTCTCTGCACAAAAATTCTCAACAATCTTGTTAGTAAACTCAGTACCGTGATCGCTTCTTATTCTTGCAACCTTAAGATTTTTCAATGTTTGAAGTTGCCGAATAAGCGTTGTTAACTTGTCACATGTCTCATCTTTGGATGAAAGAAATTCCACCCAAGTAAATCGAGAGAAATCATCTACTATCACCAAAGTATACTTTTTACCGCTTACACTGATCGTTTGAACAGGTCCAAACAAATCCATGTGAAGTAGTTCAAGTATTCTAGAGGTAGATAGATGAGGCTTTCTCTTGAACGATGACTTGACTTGTTTGCCCATTTGACAAGCATCACAAAGGCGATCCTTGTGAAATGGTCCTTTTGGTAATCCCTCTATGAGATTTAGATTTATAAGCTGAGAGATTGTCTTAAAGTTGAAGTGATTCACTTTTCTATGCCATAACCAACCCATTTTAGATTCATTTTTAGCAACAAAACATGTTGGGTTGTTATCAAGTGTTGAACCCCAATCTACCAAATATACGTTGTTAGTTCTTCTTCCTTTCAATTTAGTAGACTTAGTCTTAGCGTCATTTATATAGCAACAGTCGCTTGAGAATATGACTTCAAAGCCTTTATCACAAAATTGACTTATGCTTAATAAATTGTGCTTTAGACCATCAACATAATAAACATCACTTATCATGATGTTCCCCTTATGCACAGTACCTATACCTTTGGTTTTACCTTTGGAGTTGTCACTAAATACAACCTGAGGACCATTGGTAGCTCGATAGTTGATCAGAAGATCCTTGGAACCAGTCATGTGCCTTGACGATCCACTATCGAAATACCCCACAGATGTATCGGCTCTAGCTCTAGGTACCTGCACTAAAAAAGGGAAGTTCTATTTCTGTTTAGGTACCCATTGTTGCTGGGGTCCTTCAACATTAGTAACATTGTTAGTTTGAATTAGAATTTTAGGAACCATATTTGCCTAATCTTCATTGTAGGAATATTGGCCTTTTCTGTTTTCACATTGTGTTGTGTGTGCTTTTTGTTCACCTTGTGCTGTGTGTGCTTTTTGGGTGTATAATAGTATCCTCGATTATAATAGTTATCATAATCATAGTCATAATCATAATCATCATAGTAGCGATAATATGATCTAGACCTTTGACGATATTGACACTGGTATTTCCTGGGTGCTGGCTTGGGATGCACTTTTGATGCTGGACGCTTAGTGCTTGACTCACAGTGATTAGGTTTATCCTTAGCCTTTGGAGCGTTCGGATGAACCTTTCTTTGTGAATCATTCGCTTTTGCCTTTCCCTTACCCGAGTCAGCTTTGGCCTTCTCATTTGTCCTCGTACCATTTTCGCTTGGTTCAACATGTGTTTGACTTTGTGAACCTTCTTCAACAAAGAAAACACCCTTTCCTTTGTTGTTTACCGTAACATTAGGTTTGTTTGGTTGTTTACCGAATTTATTGCATCCTAAACCGGTCTTTTCACCAAACATTCTTGTTACCTCAGTCACATTATCTGACTTTCTTGAAGCTTTTGATAATGATGAGATGAGCTGCTCTGATTTGGCAAGTCTAGTGATCAGATCAGCTTCTCTCTTGACTAGTATATCAAGATCGCCTTTTAATTGAATAATCTCACTCTCAAGTGATTGGTTCTTCTCAATGCATTGTTGCTGAACTTTCAACTCTGCTTTGAGCGTTACTTTATCTCTTGTGAGTGATGAGATAATAGCGAGATCATTTTGATATATTTTGGCGGCATCTTGACAATTTTTATAATATTCATTAACTTTGTCAAGTAATTCTTCATAAGAGAGAGGGTAAGATATCTCAATGTTTACCTCAGGAGACGCTTCATCATCTCTGGCCATGAGACAAATAAGCGCTGAGTCATCCACTGGCTCATCATCATCACTACTCTTCTCTGAAGACTCCAAATTTTTAGGTGCGGACGCTGGTTCTGATTCCGCTAGCAAACCTTGTTGACGAAGGTTGCTCCTGAATTGGTTTCTATCCACATAATCCTGCCTTGAGGGCTTGGATACATTTGGATAAGGGCAATTTACTTGGTAGTGCCCTGGTTTCCTGCAATTGTAACAAAGGTTAGTTTTCATCTTTTGTTCACTTGTTAACCTTGCAGTGTGTGGTTTTGAGACCACGGGCGCTGAGAGATTTTGAGTAGACGCTTGGTATTGAGCAGGCGCTTGGGGTGAAGGAACAGAATAATAAGGCGCTTGGTACTGTTGTTGTACTGGAGCGGGCGCTTGATATGAACTCTGTCCTTGATGCTTAGGACTATTTCCTTTCTTTTCATATCTCAAGAACTTTCTGAATCTATTCAGCAAGGCCAACTCCTCTTCCTCATTGATATCTGAAGCTTTTCCTTTATTACCCGATTTACCCTTGATTGATGCTACGAGCGCTCTAGACTCAATTACTGGACTGCTCACTGCATCACTAGCCGAATTCAACTCAAACTCAAATGCTTTGAGCTCTAAAAAAGCATCTTCTGGAGTTAGGCGATCCAACATATTTGATTCTCTCATAGCTATTGTCTTCATCAAGAATCTACTAGGTAGACTTCTAAAGATTTTAACAATCATTTCTCGGTTCTGTAAATTCATACCCAAGGATGTGAGTTCCGTAACAAGAGATGTGAATCTTATGTCCAGTTGCTCTAAAGTCTCATTGGTCGACATCTTAAAGCTGTTAAACCTTTCCTTGGCAACGGAAAGTTTGTTCTCTTTAATATGAGCTGAACCACCACAGATCATGGCTAACTTATCCTAGATTTCCTTAGTTGTGTTGCATGACTTAATCTTATTGAATAGATTGTCATTATCACCAATAGCTGTATACAGAGCATTCCGACCAACATTGTCCAAATTTGCTCTTCGACGCTCATCTGGAGACCATTCTTGTTTCGGTTTTTCAACGTAACCATCCGGAGTGTCTTCCGCGGCTCCAGGCGCTCTTGTGATAACTTTATATATTTTGATTGGACCATCTGAAATAATATCGCATATGCCATCATCACATGAACAGAGATATGTAAATGCTTTGACTTTCCATGTGTCATAATTCGACTCAGTCAGTTTGGGAACTTTAGCATATGCCATAAAAACAAGTTTAAAAGCAACTAGATTCTGAAGAAGGATCTAAACAAGCAGTTATGCTTGGAAATTTTTAAATTTCAACTTTTAACCGCTCTGATACCACTTGTTGGTCCCAAGTGGCATACAAAAAGGGGGGGGGGGGGTGTTTGAATAGACCCTGAAGTTTTTTTCGTTTCAAGATTTGCATGCAATAACATAAAATATAAATCTTTAGATTATCATGTGAAATAATTTGCATAAAATAATATAATTTAAAACGTAGAAAGTAAGAATGGTTGGCCTGTAGGAGTCACGCCATTTGATGCTGTCCTAAGATCGTGATGGTCTCCCTTCGTGCAGGTACTGTCGGCTCACCACCACCCCAAGAGAAAACCCAAGAAGGCCACGCCGGTGTTTTCTTTGTGAGCACGTTCACAAGAAAACTACGTGAACAAGACCTTATCCTAGTTGCCCAAAATATAGAGAAATATAGAAGATGAATGTTGTATGCTTGTGTTGTTGTGTTTTCTACCATGACCCCTAGGACCTATTTATAGTGCTAGGATGCATGTTGAAACGTACAAATTAAATGCACAAATCAATAAAAATGTGGGAGGTTATGGTCAATGCAAATAATGAAAATTAAATTTGATTTTGAAGTTTTGAAACTTCCAATTTTCAACAATTACTTTTTCGGTTCACGTAACTATAGTGTATAGTGTGTTGGCAGTTTTCGTACTGTATATTCTGTAATTATACTTTTATTTCCACTCCCGATTCAATTTCAGCTCCTTTTTTCACCTTTTTGATCTCAAGTTATACATTTAGTCCTATTTTGGAAAAAAAAATTCGTACATTTAGTCATGCTACCGCCAAATTAAATTTTTTTAAAAGTTTCGATCAAATTAATGGCCGAAAACTTCTCCCATGCGGCGCACACTTGTTCAGAGCTTATTTCCCCCAAATTCTTTCTTCCAAAACAAAACCAATTACTTTTCAATTCTTTTCAACATCAGTGCAAACTCAACCTACAAAGTAGAATTTTACTTCTACAAGTTCAATTTCACCGAAAAAGTTGGATTTAGCTCAACCAAATATAGCTAAATCGCGTTGCACAGCACGTGCGAAGTTTCGGCCATTAATTGGCAGGCATTTTTTGAAATTTTTTAATTTGACGAAATCAGGACTACTTGTTTGAAAAAAAAAAAAACTTAATAAAACTAGACGTGTGACTCATACCAAAAAAAAAGTAAAAAAAATAAAAAAAAAATGATCCCGTCGAGAAATGAAGCACACCATAAAAAGCAGAAGAGAACAGAAGAGAACCCAAAAGCAAAAGCACAAGCACAAGCACAAGCGTAAGGTGTGAAGAGTGGAGAATAAAAAGATGCTCTGAAACTCATCAACTTTTGACAGCCTCCGAAGGGCGGTATGGGAGAAGAAGTGAGGAAGGAGAATCTACCGGAATCCGTTCGTTCGGTGGTGTTGAAGGAATCGGAGCGGTTGGATGATGGGTTGCACGCCGAAATCGAGGGCTACGATTTCAACAAGGGAGTGAACTATCAGGAGCTTATTAAGTCTATGGCCTTCACCGGATTCCAGGCCTCCAATCTGGGTGACGCCATTCAACTTGTTAATGAAATGGTTTGTTCTGTCTGCGTCCTCTGGATTTTACACTGCTTTTTCTTTTTTTACCTAATAATTTGTCATGGAGATTTTGAAATGTGTTTTTGCTTCTTTTTATTGGGTTACACTTCTGGTTGAAGCTAGATTGGAGGCTGTCGGATGAGGACGATTGCAGCGACGAGGAGAGAGATATGGCTTACAGAGAGTCTGTGAGGTGTAAACTGTTTCTTGGTTTCACTTCTAATCTCATCTCCTCTGGCATTCGAGACATAATACGATATCTTCTTCAGCATGCTATGGTCAGTGATTTGCCAAACCCAATTTTTCCCTCATGTTTTATACTCCATTTGTTTGGGAGAATTGGTTAATTACTATTGCTGCTGCTGGGATGTGGATTTGAAATGGAACTTGGAAGATGGGAATAAGATTATGAACATAGATGAAGCAATGTTTTATATCCCTTCCAAATAATTTTTGGATCTGAGTAGTGATCACTGAGTTTCCAGATTCTACATTTAATGGTTATTGTAGTAGGTTATGTTTGTTTTTCTCATCCCCGAAGATTTGGAGGACTATGATAGGTATATCAAAAATTTGCTAAATACTTTTTGTATTATGCATAGCCTGAATTTGAAACGCACTGGATGTAAGTAGTGAATTCTCAAGCAAAAGGCCTGTTTAAGATTGTTCAATGTGTCTGTAGGTTGATGTAGTAGTGACGACGGCTGGAGGTGTAGAGGAGGACCTTGTGAAGTGCCTCGCTCCCACTTACAAAGGTGAATTTTCTCTGCCTGGAGCTGTTCTTCGTTCAAAAGGCTTGAACCGCATTGGTAACTTGTTAGTTCCTAATGACAACTACTGTAAATTTGAGGATTGGATCATTCCAATTTTTGACCAGATGTTAGACGAACAAAGTTCACAGGTACGAATATAACCTATTGGGTATTGTATTACTCCCTGTTACCTTCAAAGCTGCAAAATTTAGTTTCTATTTGGTCCATCGTCACCTGACTTGGACCATTAGATCCCCTGATAGAGTGAAATAGAAGTATGGTTGTCGCCTAGTATAAGTTGATTGAGCTTTTATATTATGTGTCATCGTATTTTAAGAATTGAATTTCGTTGATTTAACTGAGCTTGCGTGATGGTAGAATGCGGTTTTTAATTTTACACTTGATAGGTAGTGATCCATCATATCCTATGGCGATTTGTGTCCTTGTAATGGAACTTTCAAAGAGAGAAACGGTCAAGATTACTTAGGTCAATGGTCTAAGAATCATTCTTATCATTATGTAGAACGCTACCCCTCCCTTCAAACAACGAAAATAGGTTATTGGATCAAAAATCATGCTTGCCGTTAAATAAATTTAATCCCCTTTCTTCAAGAAAGAAAAGGAGGAAAATGGATATGATGCTACCATATTTGATTATATGAAGCTACCGATGCATTTCTCTGAAAGAGCACCGATGGAAATACTAACCTACCAACACAATATGAGAATGTTTGAAAGAGTAATGTTGCACAGGAAGGCTACATTCAGTGTGGATTTATGTATGACTGAGTCTGCACTTGTGCATATTTTTCACGTTTTTTGGTGTTTTACAAGTGCTAATTTTATTGAAATAATCACCACAGTTTAGATACTCTATTCCAATCCCTTGCCCGTTTTTCTTCTTGAGTATGACTTAATCTTGGGAAACCCAATCATGTACCATGGTGAGAGCTTTCTAATATTATTAATTCTTTCATTTGTGTTCCAGAATGTACTGTGGACGCCATCTAAGGTGATTGCTCGCCTGGGGAAAGAAATCAACGATGAGAGCTCATATTTGTACTGGGCATACAAGGTGCTGTTTAAGCAAATGTTCTTAGTTAAGCTTCTTTAGATTTCATAAATTAGTTGCAAGTTTACTTTTTATATGAACTTTTAGTCCTTCAGGAAAAGCAAATGATTCTTAGGTTTGATTTTGTAATTTATCGACATTATAAATTAAGTTAATTTGCATAATCTAGGGTTTGTGTACTTTCCCCCCTTATTATCTATTTCCTTGTTGGACTCCTCTATGGCCCAAAATGTGGAAAGTGACTTCCAGTTTTTGACGTTCATGAAATAAAACGGAGTTGAATAAAAAATTCCTCAAGTTAGATTGACTTTATCTTTTCTATTGTTATCTTTGTCCTTTAGATGAAGACAATTTTGGTGACATATAATAATGGGATTTAGACATTATTCTTCATATAAGCATCACGTTAGCTCTTTCCCTCTTATGGTAATCACATATGGTCAAACGAAATCACCAGAAGAATCTCCCTTTTCTCGAGTTCTTTAAAATGCTTAAGAGAAGCTAAGGCTATGTTTGGTTACGTTTTGGGGTTGTGTTTTGGTGAGATTTATTGGTGAACTTTAATTTGGAAAGCGTGCATATTTGATGAAATTGTGTTTCATTTTATTTTGAGAGTTGGTTTTTTTGGTGAGATAGTGTTTGGTTTTGTTTTCAGAGGGAACAAAAGTTACTATAGCAATCAAATCATGTAAGTTTTTGTCTGTTTATAATTGGTTATGATTGAAAGTTATAATATAATATTAAGGCTGTAATAATAGTTGTATAAATGAAATATATGTATTTAATAGTAGTTGATATATATATATATATATATTATTATTCTTAGTTCACAAAAAATTAGGTACAACTAAGATAATATTGCATTCAGTCCATCCGTATAATGGCTCATTGTCTAAAATTTTCCAGTCAATCTTCATGCACTTGAATTATTTTTTTTAACAATTATGCACTTGATGTATATGCAAAATAAGATTCCTTCTTTATAAAGTTTTAGTCCAAAGTGAAAAGATGCAAATTCTTGTGGGATTAAAATAAACTAATTAAATTTTGTTAAGGACCTATGAACATTATGGGACTTTAATTAGGGCCTTGATGGATTTCTTAGCCTTCGTTGGATAATTTTCTTAAGAATACGCAAGGAAGAAGAATGGCTGAGGAGCAGACATATTACATCTAGGACCTTGAGTATTTTTTTTTCATGACTATCTAGGACCTTGAGTATTCTTCAGATAATTTGCCCACAAAAAAGAACTTCCTACATCACATTCTCTTATCCTAGATACCAACTAACAAGAGACCAAGAACTCTAATAGATTATTATAATGATCATTCTCTTGAATATTTAATTTTCAATTAAGGTAGTAAGATGATGAATTAAAGATTTAATTCCATGAACGGACACAACGGTGAACTACAGCAAAATTCTCATTCGAAGTTGTCAGAGGTTTATTGGTTGAGACTTGAGAGGTGGAAATCTGATGTTGGGATCGCTTGAGTGAGTGTGTTTGTGTGTGTATTCATCAAGTTTGACAGAGAAAGAGAAATAAAGAAAATAGATAACTTTCTACCTCTCTCCTTTGTTACACCAGAATATTTGTTTCCCCCCCACCCCACCCTACCCGTCTCCCTCTCTCTCTCTCTCTGAGGACTGAGGAGACAAGTATTCTGGCGTAACAGAGGAGAGAGGTAGAAAGTTGAATTTGGTCCAGAAATATTTTGGGCCAAAATTGATAGCTTTTTCCTGGACGAAAATCATGATTGCCAAACAGGATTTGGTCCGAATTTTGGGCCAAAACAGGCCCAAAATGTAACAAACATGATCTAATAGTCTGGAGCTAGTTTATTGTGACTTAGCTTTTACAATCTTTTGTTGGCCTAGATCAAGAAATCCAGTGGCTACGAAATTGATGCTTAACAAATGGACTGATAATTATTCAGAAAACAGTTGCTTTCACATGTAGCTTCTTGAATATTGATGAATAAAGTATTAGCTAATGGGCATATTTCTATTTCTTGTTCACATTATATTATCTGAATTCGTTTCTGTCACTATATATGGTTCTTAACAAGCCACTGAATATGTCATCTGCCTTGGTCACTGGTTTTTTAAATTTCAAGACTTGCATGTAATCTCATTTACCAGTCGCTTATTACACTTGCAGAACAATATCCCTGTTTTCTGTCCTGGCTTAACAGACGGTTCCCTGGGTGATATGTTATACTTCCACTCATACAAGAAAGAGCCTGGTCTAGTGATTGACATTGTGCAAGGTAACATATTTCTCTTTCAGCACCTAACTATTTACAGTTTTACACCTCTGTAGGATAATTAAGGTTTTGCTCTATAAACAGACATTAGGGCCATGAATAGTGAGGCTGTCCATGCTGGCCAGAGGAAGACTGGTATGATAATTCTTGGAGGAGGGCTGCCCAAGCATCATATCTGCAATGCAAATATGATGCGCAATGGCGCAGATTTTGGCGTCTTCATTAATACTGCACAAGAGTTTGATGGAAGTGATTCAGGTGCCCGTCCTGATGAAGCTGTGTCATGGGGCAAAATTCGAGGTTCTGCTAAGACTGTGAAGGTTTATACTTGTCCCTTTTTTTCTATTTTCCGGGTTAAAAGTTGATCTGAGATTGGGTTGGGTTGAAGGATTTGGAGGTAAAGCATTTCAAATTATTGAATATTTGATCAGATTTCATGGCACTTATGATGATTGAAATTAACTCAAAGATGGTTGCTAAAGGATTTGATGAAAATCATCCAAATAAGTACAAGGGGTTTGTAAATATGAATTTGATATGCTTAGCTTTCGAATTCCCCAGTCCAAACAAAACTGTAGATTCTGTAAGGTTGTGTTTGGATTGAGGAATGGATTTGAAGGAAGGATTTCAAATGCCTCCAATTTGAAATCCGACATAATGGTTGAAAAAATAGCTCAATGAGTTTTAAGGTGTTTGAAATCCGTTGTAACTTGAAATAAAATAAACAAGCTCAATGAATTTATCGATGAATTTGAAATCCATAGCTTTCAAATACTTCAATCCAAACATCCTAATTGTTTGGTTTCACTTAGGAGCAGTGTCATCATTTATTTCATTTTTCAACTGCGTTGGTGTTTTTGGTTGTTAAAAGTATTCCTCGTTGATATAGAGATTCTAATTGTTACTAGCTTTTCTGATTGATCCTCAAGCAGGTGCATTGTGATGCGACTATTGCCTTTCCACTTCTGGTAGCTGAAACATTTGCAGCAAAGGCGAAAAGATCTTCTAATAGCAGTTCTTAATTTGGACTTTTGTGTTCTTTTACTAACCTTACACTGTTTCCAGATAAGAGCGCAAGATATTGTTCGACCGATGAAAATTCTATATATCGTCGTCCTATCCAAGATTTACTCGAATATGAACTGTTATTGTGTGAAACAGCAAGCATAATGTTGATCATGGGCT
Organism: Buddleja alternifolia; assembly: GCA_019426215.1. Classification (NCBI taxonomy): domain Eukaryota; kingdom Viridiplantae; phylum Streptophyta; class Magnoliopsida; order Lamiales; family Scrophulariaceae; genus Buddleja; species Buddleja alternifolia. The sequence goes on along the minus strand of CM033405.1, from coordinate 11,781,504 downwards.
TGACGGATTATGGGCTATGGCCAGACAAATTTATTTGTGTTCTCTTAATGTAGCACAGTAACTGTGTGATATAGTTTTTCAACTGCCAAAAAAATAAAAGATATAGGCTATGTTTGGTTATGTTTTGGGATGGTATTTTGGTGAGAATTATTGGTGAAAAATTTACGGGGACACGTGCAATTTTGATGGGATTATGTTTGGTTATGTTTTAGGAGTTGGTTTTTAAGTGATTTTTTGGTGAGATAGTGTTTGGTTTTGTTTTCAGAGGGAACATAAATTACTGTAGCTGTCAAATCATGTAAGTTTTTGTCTGTCAATAATTAAAAGTTATAATATAATATTGAGATTGTAATAATTATTATATAGATAAATATATATGTATATATATACAAATATAAATGTATATATGTAGGTAATAGTAGTATATATAAATATTGAGGTTGTAATAATTATTATAGAGATAAATATATATGTATATATAGAAAAAATTATATTTAATTTGCGAAAATTAAAAAAAAAAAGAAAATTGAAGACGACATATTATGTCTTCTTCTAATTATATATAAAAAAATTATATATATAGAAAAAATTATATTTAATTACAAATTATATTTAATTTATGTAATTAAAAAAAAAAGAAAATTGAAGACGACATTTCAAATGTCGTCTTCAATTTTCTTTTTTTTTATTATGAACAGTGAAGACGACATTCGAAATGTCGTCTTCAACTGTTCATTTTTTTTTTTTTAAATTTAGAACTAATTTTCATTTAAAAAAAAAGGCTATGTTTGATTTTAAACTGTGAGAGAGAGAGAGAGAAAGAGACAGAGTGAGAGAAAGAGAGGAGAGATAGTGTGTCAGATTTGGTGAGAGAGAGAACGTGAGAGAGTGAGAAAAAAAGAGGGGAGAGAGTGTGTGTAGGGAGCACAATTATTACTCTTTTTTGGATCAAAAATTGACAACTTTTTGGGTCAAAAATTGTGTGATCCAAACATCCTTGGGCCAAAAATTTGGACGAAAATGGGGTTGTAAACGTAACCAAACATAACCATAGTTTTTCACTGTTTTGTTTAAATTACATACGAATGTTATTCTACACTTTAAAGTTGAGAAGGTTCAATTGTTGGTTGTTAATTATCCAAGTTCTTCATGATTAAATGTTATTTTAAGATATAAATGGACAAAATACAGTCGAACCCCTGGGGGGATTGGTGTAGACGTGTATTTAAAAAAAAAAACGTGGCAAACCATTGAGTCCCAATCCGAACTAGCTACTTCTGGGTCCAATTGGGCTTAAGTATTTATGGCTTCATTTGGGGGTGCTAAATCTCTTTATTGTAATTTTTGATTTGTTTAGGGCCCAAAACAAGTCCATTTTGAGCCCAAGATGGGCACATATTGAGTTTACTTTTAATTATTATTATAATCCCAACCGTATTTTAGATACTTCTTAAAAGATACTATTATCCATATTTGTTATTTAGCGCTATATCCTAAATCAAAAGTTCAAAACTCTAAAATCCCCTATCCCCTCCCCACCCCACCTTACACCACCCCAATCCTACCCGCCAACTTATACCACTCACCGAACCATGGCACCACCTACCCTGCACCCCAACCGCGGCCCTTTCGGATGAATGGCATACTTTAGAAGACGCTTTCCGATCAACTATCCACTGCAGCAAAGGGTTAGAGGAGTAGGATGGGCCTTCTGACTTCCAACAATGTGTTGTGTGTGTCTCATGTCATACTCTAATTGAAAGTCGATTTATATCCCATGCCATACTCTAATTGAAAGTCAATTTTTTCTTTTTTGTGATTAGAGTAGAGCTGTATTTTCCAACGAATATATTAGATGTGACATTTTCTAATATGCTATTTGTTGACATGAAAATTTTATATATTTTTGTCATTATATTTAATAACTTGACATTAATAAAATTACAATATTTCATGGTTCTAGAACCAAAATACTTAATATTTCACTAAATAAAATTAGTGAAATAAAAAGTTTCTATATCATATTAAATTCCTAAAGTCATGGAATATTATGATTAAATAAATTTGAAAATATTTGATATTTCACTAAAAAAAGTCTATTTGGTGAAATAAAAATATTATCCTGAGCAAACCGTTTTCCTCGAAGGACACTCGGATAACTCTTAAATTATATCATATAAGATGTTATTCTTTTTTGTGATAAAATCATGGTAAAAATCCTTGTGATTATCCATATTAGTTGGGCAAGATACAAATTCTTGAAAGTCCAAAAAATGAAATATCTTTGCATAGCCACACGTGGAACATGGAAGAAGACTTGGTTCCTAAATTCTTGTGATGAATGCAATCCACTGATGAAATCAAATCTTACCAAGATTATATGGAAATTCATTCTCAAGAATTTGAATCCATGAGAATTCTTACGGCTGCATAATTGATTATAATGAATATTATACCAAATATTTCCCTTTTCCATTAGAAGAGAATCAATTATAATTTCACTCGGCTATTTCTAGAAGGATTATCTCTTTGTTTGGGATAATGAAGAATTATCTCTTTGTTTGAGATAATGATGAAGTGATTATATATATATATATATATCATTTGTTGATTTTCTAAACTCCCAAGATTGCTTTTGGATTCTCAGCTAAGGCCTATATAAAGGGCACACTAGAATGAAGAAGGGAAGACGAAGGATACATTGAAAACACAAGGCAAGAGTGTAAAGAAAAAGAGAAAAAGAAATAGAAAAAAGAGTAAAAAGAAGAGAAGAAGGAAAGTCAAGAAAGAGGGGGCTTCTGCACAAGAAAAAAGGAAGTCCAAACTTTTCCATCCAGTCAGCAAACAGGAGCTCAAGAATAAAAGAAAAGAAGAGATCCAGTCGGCTTCGTGAAAACATCTCGGTAGACATGTGTTCGGACATTGTCATTGATAGGTAAAAATGGTTGTAGGCAGTGAAGTCCTTTTTCTTTTTTATTTCTTTTCCTTATTCATATGTATTGCCTCACATTCATGCAATAAATGATGATAATGCATGCACAAAATGTTTGTCACGTATTTGCTTATTCAAGTTTATTTTATTTTATATTTTTTTGGTATTTATTTTATTTTAATTCCTTTAATCGGAGGTAGCCTAAAAGCGTAATTAACGGTTAACATTTATGTTAATCGGGAATAAGTCAAACTCACTCAAATAATAAACTCCGTTCACTTATACAAACGAGGGGGATTTCTTGACCAAAAGTTTCGAGTATCCTTTTATGGGAATTTTCCAAAATATAAAAATGGAAATCAATAATAATATTTATTTTTCAAAATTTTTGTGTTATCAAATTTCAGGCATGCCCGGTGGGACTTGTTCTTCCTCCCATCTTTAGGAATTAAAATAAAATAAGTCTTATATTTGCATTAAATAAATGATTCAAAAAAAAATTATTTATTTATTTTTCTGTCATCTTTACTAATTCTTTTGGTTGAGTCTGCAGGAAAAAAATTATCATTGTCAAGCCCGGTTTCACGCTCGTGATCCGAAAGAATAAGCCAACATCCAGAACATGGAAGGATGTATTATTGGCTCATCAACTGCTTGCAATGTTATCCAAGTAGCCCCAAAACACAAATCTGGGCCAAAGAAGGTTGTGGGGCCAAAACCCTACAACCAACATGTTATGAGCCCAATAATAAATTGACTCAATAAAAATGAAAGGCAGGTAATGAGTCACAACTCCCGTACCCCTTTTTCGATGGTCCATGGCCCACGGGCACTAAAAGACCACCAAAGCATTGAAAAAAATGAGCCCTCCCTAGGGAGGAGCTCAGTTTTCTTTTGCCTTTAAGCCCGAAGTCCCAAACCCAAAAAGCAAAAATGCTAACAGGGGCAAGGGTACTCCAATTCAGGGGCACAATCAAACAATTGTTGTAAGACCCAACTTATGTGGGCTTACGACGATAGAGACAAGCCCACAACTTCATGTGGCGAAAATTATTAACCCAAATACAAATGGGTCCAACAAAAAAAAAAATTTGGGTAATGAGTCAAGAACCCCAGCATCCCTTTTTAATGGTCAATGGCCCTCGAGCACTAAAAGACCACCAAGACATTAGAAAAATGAGCCCTCCCAAGGGAGGAACCCAGTTTTCTTCCGTCTTTAAGCCCAGAGCCCCGAGCCCGAAAAGCAAAAATGCTAATAGGGACGAAGGTACTTTAATTCAAGTGCCCCAAGAACAAAAATATGGGGTAAAGAAAATCTTGGGTCCAAAACCCTATAACAAAAATGTTATAATGAGCCCAAAAATAAATTGGCTTGACAAAAATAAAAATCGGGAAGTGAGTCAACGACTTCCATACCCCTTCCCGGTGGTCCAAAGCCCATGGGCTCTTGAATACTACCAAAACATGGGAAAGATGAGTCATCCAATTTGGAGATTCCAATTTCTCATCGTCATAAAGCCCAAAGCACCAAGCCCAAGAGGCAATAATGCTAATAAAGGCAACGTGCTCCAAGGCCAAAAGTTTCAAGAAACTCTTGCCATGAGGCCCAAACTACATGAGCCCATGAAAAATGAGGAAACTCAACCCAATAATGGGAGGCTTAAAACATATCCTCAAATCAAAGGGCTCGAAATGCCCACACCTTATAATTTGGCTTTCCCATTTTATATACTAAAGGGAAGTAAAACAGTGAATCGAAGTGAAATATATACTCAACTTCTAAGGTTTTATAGCCCACCTCTAAAAGGCGGAAACTCTCAACCCGAATGGAAGAGAGTACTTAAGTCTAATCACCTTACAATTAAAAGTAAGGGCGATCAAAGTTATGACCCAAAGTTCCATAGGACCATGGTCAAATCAAAGCAAAAAGTGGCTCATAAACCACCAGTGCTTCAAATAAGAAAGCCCACTCATAATAAAAATCATAGGAATGAGATCCAAAAGGGGGGCATCTCACCCATCTCTATAGTGATTTCAAAGTAAAAAAATAGAACTCCCAATATTCGTAAAGGGATAAATTCAAGGAAAATGAATGAGCTTTCATTCCAAAAGGATAAATGAGTTATTTCCAAAAGTGAAGGTATGTGTAAATTTCTTCAAAAAGAAGTAGTCTCGACCATGATGGTCAATACAAGGTCTAAAGATCAAAAAGACCATACAAATGTAACCATCTTGGCAGCCACCAAAATTAAAAGCTTAGAAAGTGGTGAGATAAGACAAATAGCCACCTCTGAGTTTGAAAAAACTGAGGGATATAACCTCCGACCTAAAAGAAAAGACAAAAGATCTATGAAGAATGATGAGATGTCTTCAAGCTCTAGTTCTAAATCAAGTGAAAAAGAGCCAAATATGGAGCCAATAATTTTCCAAGATCTTTCTATAACTAATGAGACCAAAATAAACAAAGTCTCAAATCCCTTGTTCAAAATGGAAAAAGAGAACGATGCAACTAAAAATAAAAAAATTGCATTAAGTTCTAGTAGTTCCCTACATGAACAAATGGCGCATAAACAAAAACAAAATGCTGAAGTGGCAATGTTGAGAATACATATAGACCAACATGACCATAAAATAGCATTGTTGAAGGCTCAAGTTGAGGGTCTAATGACACAATTGTCTCAAACCTACATAGAGCTACCGACATCCAAATGCAAAAGAAGTCCGTTAAGGTCAACCTCAAAACGGCTTAAAGAGGAAAATCTTATGACCATGCCCCAAACATGCTTGGGCCAGTACTCAAATGGGTCATCAGGTATCCTCAAATGGGAACCCTTATGATGAGGTATATACCAAGGGTAATCTCCCACCAAAAACCGTGATGAAAGAGTTATTGGGACCTTCTCTTCTTCAACATATTGATGATGTTATAAGTAAAGAAATCCATAACAAAAGAAATGGGTTGACATCTGACGACAAGATTGTCACTAAACCTTACCCTTCATGGATAGATAAAGTATCTTTCCCTCCTGACTTTACTCAACCTAAGTTTAGGAGATTCAATGGAAATGGAAATCTAAGGGAGCATGTAACTCATTTCGTTGCCCGTTTGGCACAATTGGGCGAAAATAAGCTCATTTGGTTACAACTCTTTGTCCAATCTTTAGAAGGACCAGCCTTTATATGGTACTCAAATCTACCTGAAGGTTCAATCCCTGACTGAGACTCCTTAATAAAGGAATTCTGCAACCAATTCAGTAACACTGAAAGAAGAGTTGGGGTTGCAGAGCTCATTGAGACCAAGCAAATGGACGATGAGTTTGTGTCTGACTTTATTGCTAGATGGCGAGCCTTAACCTTTAGGTGCCCGCAAAAATTTGCTCAAGCTGAAATGGTGCGAATGTGCCTCTATAATTTTAAAAATGAGCTTTCAGTTCATCTTATGCCTCAAACATTTGAAGGCTTCAATGACTTGTGCACTAAAGCACATGATCTTGAAATATACATGAGCAAGAGTGTGTAAACATCAAGCTTTAACGCTTTGCCGAACCTACAATGTCAATATCATCTACATGATTTTTATAGTCAAGGTTGAAGAATGCCTCAACCAAATCCACCTATAATGTTACATGTGGTTAAACTGTACACATAAACTCACCTACAGTGTGCCATGTGGTTAAACTATAAACACATATCCACCTACAATGTCGCAAGTGGCTAAACTGCTGACAAATTTAACATACAGTGTCTTATATGACAAACATGTTAAAACGTAGTATTACATGTGGTTAGGCTGTACAAATCCACCAATAATGTTGCAAGTGGCTAAACTGCTAACACATTTGACCTATGGTGTATACTCCACCAAAGTATTGCAAGTGGTAAAACTGCAAATACACTCCACCGATTGTGTTATATGTGGCTAAACTCTTTACACAATCCCACTGTTGGCTCAGCTAGTGTTTATAATTGCTGATTTGCCCCACCATGAGTGGTTAAACTAAAATCCTATATACTCTTGGCCCGCACGAGTATAAACTGTGAAAGACTAAAAAAAAAAAATTCTTTATAGGCAGAAATTTAAAAGTCTATGATAGGATATTATTTTTGACTTGTCATTAAATTAGAAAGAAATATGAAGACAAGTATGAATAAGAAAAGTGCTTATATCGCATGATATGACGATTGTAGTAGCTCTTGCTCAAGTCCAAAAAAAAAAAAGAAAAAAAAATCAATCTCGTATCATTGTGAATAAGTAAAATATGAACTCTCATGATATTTCATGCTTACTCCCATAAATAGGGAGTCGGGATATCTGAAAAATTTTGTAGAGGAACAAAGGATAAAGAGCCATCATATATTGACTCTATTCTCTATACTCCTCTAAAGGAAAAATTCAAATATCGTCTCTTGATCAATGAAATGATCATTGACATATTTTACAAAATATTTAGAAGGAAAAGTTATCTTCATGCTATTTTATATCCTCAAGTTGACTCGAACTGACCAAAAAAACAAAAGAAGTCAATGTCATTCTCAAAATTTATGTGCCCCCCGATGACTTCGGATTCAACGCGAAAAAGGATGAAATGCTCATATGCATTGATAAAATGAGATAAAAATATGACTTGTGTCAATATCACAAAATTTTCATGTATGGATTGATATTCCAAAAAGAGGATACATAAATTGTTCTCATGACAATATATTTATTTTCTTCTCGTACATAAATCTGAGAGAAAAAAAATCATATGAAAATGTCGCAAGCTTCAGAAATATAATCAAGATGAAATTCATCGACTTGCTAGAGGAGGGTCTATAAGACCCCTAAATGCTTTACTTTTCTTCTAGCGAATATAAGCTTGAGAAAGAAAAAGAAAATTCATATTAAAATAGCAAAATATAGTCGAGATGAAATTCATCAACTGTTACTTGTTAGAGGAGGTTCTATAACACCTCTAAACAATATGGCACTCCTGAACCATATTCAAGGAGAATTATTTATATGCTCAAAAGAAAATGAAGAGTACGATTTTCGTGATTTGGCTTTTCCGCAAACAAAAATGTATGCATATATATGCTTGCTTAAAACCCAAAACCACGAAGGGGCATTTGTTGACATGAAAATTTTATATATTTTTGTCATTATATTTAATAACTTGACATTAATAAAATTATAATATGTCATGGTTCTAGAACCAAAATACTTAATATTTCACTAAATAAAATTAGTGAAATAAAAAGTTTCTATATCATATTAAATTCCTAAAGTCATGGAATATTATGATTAAATAAATTTGAAAATATTTGATCTTTCACTAAAAAAGTCTATTCGGTGAAATAAAAATATTATCCCCAGCAAACCGTTTTCCTCGAAGGACACTCGGATAACTCTTAAATTATAACACATAAGATGTTATTCTTTTTTGTGATAAAATCCTGGTAAAAATCCTTGTGATTATCCATATTAGTTGGGCAAGAAACAAATTCTTGAAAGTCCAAAAAATGAAATATCTCTACATAGCCACACGTGGAACATGGAAGAAGACTTGGTTCCTAAATTCTTGTGATGAATGCAATCCACTGAAGAAATCAAATCTTACCAAGAGTACATGGAAATTCATTCTCAAGAATTTGAATCCATGAGAAGTCTTACGGCTGCATAATTGATAATAATGAATATTATACCAAATATTTCCCTTTTCCATTAGAAGAGAATCAATTAAAATTTCGCAGAAGATACTCTCGGCTATTTCTAGAAGGACTATCTCTTTGTTTGAGATAATGATGAAATGATATTATATATATATATATATATCATTTGTTGATTTTCTAAACTCCCAAGATTGCTTTTGGATTCTCAGCTAAGGCCTATATAAAGGGCACACTAGAATGAAGAAGGGAAGACGAAGGATACATTGAAAACACACGGCAAGAGTGTAAAGAAAAAGAGAAAAAGAAATAGAGAGAAATAGAAAAAAGAGTAAAAAGAAAAAGAAGAAGGAAAGCCAAGGAAGAGGGGGCTTCTGCACAAGAAAAAAGGAAGTCAAACTTTTCTATCCAGTTATCCTGAAGTTGCTGCCTATAACTTTTCCATCCAGTTATCCAGTTTATAGGTAGCAACTTCAGGATAACTGGATGGAAAAGTTTGACTTCCTTTTTTCTTGTGCAGAAGCCCCCTCTTCCTTGGCTTTCCTTCTTCTTTTTCATTTTACTCTTTTTTCTATTTCTCTCTATTTCTTTTTCTCTTTTTCTTTACACTCTTGCCGTATGTTTTCAATGTATCCTTCGTCTTCCCTTCTTCATTCTAGTGTGCCCTTTATATAGGCCTTAGCTAAGAATCCAAAAGCAATCTTGGGAGTTTAGAAAATCAGCAAATGATATATATAATATCACTTCATCATTATCTCAAACAGAGAGATAATTCTTCATTATCCCAAACAAAGAGATAATCCTTCTAGAAATAGCCGAGAGTATCTTCTGCGAAATCATAATTGATTCTCTTCTAATGGAAAAGGGAAATATTTGGTATAATATTCATTATTATCAATTATGCAGCCGTAAGAATTCTCATGGATTCAAATTCTTGAGAATGAATTTCCATGTACTCTTCGTAAGATTTGATTTCATCAGTGGATTGCATTCATCACAAGAATTTAGGAACCAAGTATTCTTCCATGTTCCACGTGTGGCTATGCAGAGATATTTCATTTTTTGGACTTTCAAGAATTTGTTTCTTGCCCAACTAATATGGATAATCACAAGGATTTTTACCATGATCTTATCACAAAAAAGAATAACATCTTATGTGATATAATTTAAGAGTTATCTGAGTGTCCTTCGAGGAAAACGGTTTGCTGGGGATAATATTTTTATTTCACCAAATAGACTTGTTTAGTGAAAGATCAAATATTTTCAAATTTATTTAATCATAATATTCCATGACTTTAGGAATTTAATATGATATAGAAACTTTTATTTCACTAATTTTATTTAGTGAAATATTAAGTATTTTGGTTCTAGAACCATGACATATAATAATTTTATTAATGTCAAGTTATTAAATATAATGACAAAAATATATAAAATTTTCATGTCAACACTATTTATCACTTTTTTTAAGCGAATTTATTTGGCCATGATTAGCTTGAGTTTTCCAAAGATTTAAAAGTATTCATGCATGAAAAGGAGGAATTAAGTATTTATTGCTATTGTTTTACATTTTACAATTGATGAACGCCCGCCCCCATTTTCTTTTTTTTGACAATAAACGGTAATTTAGATTATATGGATGCTAACTCAGCATCAAGAAGAGGCCGAGCAAAATCCGGGGGTAAAATACCCTCAACAAAACCAAAACGAATTGAATTTCTAGCTAGTCTATGAGCAACCGATTTCGCAGAACGACGAATTAAACTAAAAGAAGAATCTAACAACCTAAGAGCCTCAAAAACATAAATAAAAAACGAACTAAACTTAGAAAAATCAGGAACACGTGATTTCAACTTTGAGATAACAACCGAGCTATCCCCTTACACACAAATCGTAGACCATCCTCTTCGCAACGCCATGTCCACCGCTTCTCTTGCTGCCAGGATTTCAGCCGCAATAGGATCAAGAAAGCCATGAAAATATCGAGAAACCCACCCAAGAACCATCCCCTGCGCATTCCGAGCCACCACACTGACACCGATCCCACTTAACTCCCTAAAAACTGCACCATCAAAGTTTACTTTAATAGCAGGTGATGATGGAGCAGCCCACACACTTACTTCCTCATGGGACTGTCGCACACCTCTGGTATCCAGCTTTATATTCTTAAAAGCTTGCAAATAATTCTGAACAAACATCATCGAATCCCACAGCGAAGAGACCACTTTATCCCACACCATTCGATTCCTTGCCCACTAAATCGCCCAACATGTAACGAAAAACAGCTCAAACGAAGATTTATCGGTGTTACCCGAGATATGTGAAAACCAATCTTCACTTGATCTATTCCAAGCGAAAATAACGTGCCAAGCAATCGGTGTCATAGCCCACACTTGTCTCGCGAAATCACATTCCAAAAAGATATGTCGTGTCGACTCTTCCCCCATCCCACAAATCGAACACACAGCCTCCACATCGCAGCGAAGTCTTTTGAGATTTTGACATGTCGGTAAAATATTTTGAGCTAATGCCATGCAAAGACCCTAACCTTATTAGGAACTTTTGCATGCCAAATAATTTTCCAATCCGTCGTAACACCACTCCCACTAGTGCCGCCCACTCGAGCCCTCCTTTCCCGTTCCTTAAGTTCGACGGCAACATGGTATGCACTTCTCACAGAAAAATATCCATTAGTCGAAAAATGCCAAATCCGCACATCCGGCGCAACAACTCGACCCAAAGGAATATTGCGAATAATGGCAGCCTCTTCCTCCCAAAAAATAGTATTAACCAGCTCCAAATTCCATTCCCTCGATTCCGGCAATATCAAATCAGCCACCACTGCTTCTTGAGCCAAACTGTTTGGCGGAGTACACGGTTTAAAAGCATAAGATCGGGGTAGCCAATTGTCAGACCAAATACGTGTTGATAATCCATCGCCTATATTCCACCGGCTCCCCATTTGAATTATACTACCTGCTCTAAAGATACTCCTCCAAGTAAAAGATGGCCGACTCCCATGCCTCACAGTGAAAAAGTCCCCATCCGAAAAATATCGTGATCTATAAATCCTAGCAATCAGCGAGTTGGGATTACATAATATCCGCCAGGCTTGTTTTGCTAAAAGAGCTTGATTGAAGGCCCCCAATTGTCGAAATCCCACTCCCCCACAACTCTTCTGTTTGCATAAATTTGGCCATGCAATCCAATGGATCTTCTTGTCATTCGCATTTCCCCACCAGAAAGACGAGATTAACGACTCTATCTCATGCAAAAACTGCTGCGGTAATTTAAAACAATTCATCACATAAGTCGGGATAGCCTGGAGCACTGCCTTAATCAAAACTTCCCTCCCAGCTTGAGATAAGAATTTTCCTTTCCACCCCAACACTCGACTCCAAATACGCTCTTTAATATAAGCAAACACCTCCCCCTTTGATTTACCCACCACCGCCGGCACCCCTAAATATTTTTCATGTTTCTCTTCAATCCTTACCCCTAACACCTCGGCCACATTAACCTGCTCATCGGCTCCTATATTCCTACTAAACACCATTGTCGATTTTTGGAAGTTGATCACTTGCCCCGAAGCAACTCCGTACACCTCCAAAATCTGCCGCACACTATTCATAACACCCCTCGTAGCTTGACAAAAAATCAAAATATCATCAGCAAACAACAGATGAGAAACAGGCGGTGTTCCACGATAGATAGAAACCCCCTGCAACGCCCCCCTCTCTTCCGCGGCCTGAATTAAACTACTAAAATCCTCTGCACAAAACAAAAAAAGATAAGGAGAAAGGGGATCGCCAGTTACTCTCTAGTAAGCATTCCCGAAAATTGGTAATTTGCCAATTAGGTCGAACAGACATACCCTCTTTCTCATGTTGGAATAAGATTTCATTAAAATCTCCAGCACATAGCCAAGGCTTCACTGACCTTGTACTAAGTCTTTCAAGAAGCCTTTAGGAATGATGTCGTTTTGAAGTTTCAGGTTCCCCATAAAACCCCGAGAGCCTCCAAGCCTTATCAGCCACCTCAATTAACCATAATATCAATATGATTCCGCGAAAAACTCAACAGAGAGACATCCAATTCCCGATGCCACAACATAGGAAGACCACCACTACGACCAGCCGCCTTGACACTGTTGTGGAACTCAGAGTCATATTCCACCAAATATAGAAATAGCGAGGGAAATATTGTACTAGAAAACCACACTAGATTTAATTCCCAGGAAAGATTGGAGGCGTCACAACGGTCGCGCTTAAAACCCAATCTCCTCGACAGAATTAACTAGACGTATTTAATAGCACAATATAACACTACAACTATAACTAACAATGGCTACTTGAAGAATAACACAAAATAAAGAACACCAAAATATAACAAGGTTCTGCTAATTTAGCCTACGTCCTCGGACCCCACCAAAATATTTCACTAAAGGACCAAAATGAAAATATTACAAACTATAGAGGAAGAAAGAAGAAATTGCTAAAAGACTTAGGCAATTTGGGATATCTAAAAGGTGAAGAGGTAGCCCACCTTTATACAAGAATTGAACTCACCACTTTCAATGTTTTCCTATGTGGGATAACAACCAATTCTTTAACCAAATGAAAAATGAGCCATCTTCAACAAATCTCCACCTTGGCGAATTTCAAAATCTTCAATCTCCTCGTCAAACGGGGTCACCAAAACCAATCTTCAAACTTTGACAATGTTGATCAAGTCCAAACAAAATTTGAACTTGATTGCAGTCACAACTTTTGTCAACATATCAGCAGGATTCTCAGTAGTATGGAGCTTCTCGATCCTGACTCCACCTTCTTCGAGTATCTCTCTTATGAAATGATATCGAACATCAATATGCTTCGTCCTTGCATGATAAACTTGGTTCTTTGGTAAATGGATAGCACTTTGACTATCACAATGTATTTTCACATACTTTTGTCCAATTCCCAGTTCACCAAGCAACCCTTGAAGCCAAATTACTTCCTTTACAGCCTCTGAAATTGCCATATACTCTGCTTCCGTAGTAGACAGAGCAACCGTTGATTGTAAGGTAGACTTCCAACTGACTGGTGCTTTAGCAAGAGTAAATACGTAGCCTGTAGTTGATCTACGCTTATCTAAATCACCAGCATAGTCTGAATCGCAATATCCGACTACATACTGACTATGTTCCCGCTCAAATATCAAACCAACATCAGCTGTGTCATGGATGTATCGCAAAATCCATTTCATAGCTTGCCAATGTTCCTTTCCAGGATCATGCATATACCTGCTCACAACCCCCACTGCTTGGGAAATATCAAGCCTCGTACACACCATAGCATACATCAAGCTACCAACAGCATTTGCATAAGGTACTTTTGACATGTATTGCCGTTCTGCATCAGATTTCGGTGACAAAGCTGCGCTAAGCTTAAAATGAGGAGCAAGCGGAGTACTAACTGGTTTTGACTTTTCATCAATGCCAAAACGCCTCAACATCCTACTCAGATATTGTTTCTGAGTCAAACAAAGCCTCCTCAATTTTCTATCTCTGAAAATCTCCATGCCGAGAATCTTCTTCGCCTCACCTAGATCCTTCATCTCGAACTCCCTTTTCAAATGAGTCTTCAACTTCTCAATTTCTATTAGACTTGGGGAGGCAATCAACATATCATCAACATACAGAAGAAGATATATGAAGGATCCATCTTGTAGCTTGTGCAAATATACACAATGATCGTATTTGCTTCTTGTGTACCCAATTCCCATCATAAACTTGTCAAATCGCTTGTACCACTGCCTCGGAGATTGCTTCAATCCGTACAACGATTTTTGAAGTTTACACACCTAATTTTCATTTTCAGCAACTTTGAATCCCTCTGGCTGAGTCATATAGATTTCCTCTTCCAAGGCAGTTTTTACATCCAACTGAACTAGTTCAAAATCCAACTGTGCTACCAAAGCCAACAAAATTCTAATGGAGGAGTGTTTTACAACTGGAGAAAACACCTCATTATAATCAATGCCCTCCTTCTACGCGTAACCTTTGGCCACCAATCTGGCTTTGTAGCGAACATCACCTTGGCTAGGAAATCCATCTTTCCTTGCAAATACCCATTTGCATCCAATTGCCTTCTTTCCCTTCGGGAGACTGGCCAGTTCCCATGTTTGATTCTTATGAAGGGACTGCATTTCTTCACTCATGGCAATCCTCCACTTATCTTTCTCTGGTCCTTTGACTGCTTCAATATAAGTGGTAGAAACATCATCAGCGGCAATTGCAGATGCACAAGCCACCATATCATCAAAGCGAGCAGGCTTTCTGATTGTCCTCTTTGGCTTGCTAGTTGCAATTGATTCAAGTTGCTGTGGAAGTTCTTGGGGTTGAACTTCCTCTTCTTCAAAATCTCCTTCTACCTTAGGAAAATGATCAAGAGTTTCTTGATCTGCTGGGACAACAAACTTTTCAAACTCCACTTGTTTGGGAGTACCATCATGCTGTTCTGCATTCACCTTTTCTAACACGGTAGATTCATCAAAGGTGACATCCCTGCTAAAGATTATTTTCTTTGTTTCTGGACACCAAAGGCGATAGCCTTTTATACCAGAGGTGATCCCCATGAACACAGCTTTCTTTGCTCTAGGATCCAACTTTGATTCCTTAACATGATAATATACAGCGGAACCAAACACATGTAAGGAATCATAATCAGCAGCAGGCTTTCCAAACCATTTCTCCAATGGTGTTTTTCCATCAATAGCAGTAGATGGTAGACGATTAACCAGATGACACGCATATGTCACAGCCTCAGCCCAAAATTCTTTACCCAACCCAGCATTGGATAACAAACACCGAACTTTTTCCAGCAAAGTCCGATTCATGCGTTCTGCCACTCCGTTCTGTTGTGGTGTATGTCTGACAGTGAAGTGTCTGACAATGCCTTCATCCTCACAAAATTTCTGAAATGGACCACTCCTAAATTCTCCACCATTGTCTGTACGGAGACGTTTGACCTTTTTATCATTCTGAGTTTCCACCATCTTTTTCCAATTGAGGAATACCTCAAACACTTCATCCTTTGTCTTCATTGTATACACCCAAACTCTCCTGGAAAAATCATCAACAAAGGTTACAAAATAGTGCTTCCCTCCCAAAGAACTCGTTTTTGAGGGACCCCATACATCCGAATGAACATAATCCAAAATACCCTCAGTATTATGGATTGCTGTTCCAAATTTAACCCTTGTCTGTTTCCCACGAACACAATGTTCACAAAACTCCAATTTGGAGTATTTCACTCCTTTCAACAATCCTTGATTTATGTGGAGATTCAAGGATTTTCCACCTGCATGTCCCAAGTGCATATGTCATAGCCTAACTGCTTCTGAATCCCGATCATCAACAGTAACTGCTGCTACTGCACCCACAACTGTACCACCCATGTAGTGATACGTATTGTTGTTCTTCCGAATTCCCTTCATTACCACGAGTGCACCAAAGATGATCTTCATCACCCCATCCTTAGCTCTTACTTCAAAACCTTTCGATTCTAAAGTTCCAACGGAAATAAGGTTTTCCCTCACTTCTGGTGCATACCGAACACCCTTTAGGGTTATGATTGATCCATCATGATTCTTCAAGCGAACTGAACCAATCCCAAGTGTAGTAAGAGGAGCTTCATTTGCTGTGAAGACAACGTCATTTTGTTCTTTGAAATCAAAGAACCAATCCAAATGTGGTGTCATATGATGACTACATGCTGAATCCAGCATCCATACTTCAGAAGCACCGCTGGATGATGTCGCCAATGAGAAGTCCGATTCGGCATCATCACACGCGGTTACATTTGATTCCGCCACGGCTTTAGAATTACCCTTAGTTGTCAGCTTTGGGCAATCTCTCTTCCAGTGTCCTGTTTCTCGACAATAGGCACACTCGTCTTTGCTTAGTTTATGCCTGGACTTGGATCTCCCTTTCTTTCCTTTGTTTTTATTTTGTGAACGACCTCTGACGAACAAAACCTCTGCATCTCCGCCTGAACTAACTTGCTTGTCCTTCTTTCTCAGCTCATAACTGTACAGGGCAGCACAAACTTCGCTAAGAGATACAGCAGCCTTCCCGTGAAGTAGAGTTGTTTCAAGAAACTCAAACTCCTCAGGAAGGGATCCCAGCAACATCAGAGCCAAATCCTCGTCTTTAAAAGTCTCATCCAAATTGATCAAATCGGTAACCAGTTGATTAAAACTGGTAATGTGACTATTCATAGTGGAACCCGAAACAAATGTGAAGCGAAAGAGCCGCTTCTTCAAATGGAGCTTATTCTGACAGCTTTTCTTCAGAAATTTCTCCTCCAGTGCCATCCACAATTTATATGCAGAGTTTTCTTTTGAAAACGCATATCTCTGCTCTCTGGATAGACACGAACGAATTGTTCCACATGCCAACCGATTCATCATACTCCATTCTTTTTCCTCCATATCATTTGGTTTCTTTTCTTCAATAGCTAAGTATAGACCTTGTTGAAAGAGTGCGTCTACAACTTCGCTTTGCCACATACCAAAATGGCCAGTGCCATCAAAAGGCTCCACTGCCAATCGCGTATTCGCCACAGTGGTTCTCGCCCAAATGGACGACGACGATGCTTTTGAGCTGCCTTCCATTTTTGGTTACAAATTATTCTTCAATAGCCCTCCAAATGCAAAAGCTAAATAGCCCGGGAAAACTTTTCTGATGTGGAAGATCAGATTAAACTGCGACCATAGAGCATACTCAGAATACCCGAGCTCTGATACCACTTATTGTGGAACTCAGAGTCATATTCCACCAAATATAGAAATAGCGAGGGAAATATTGTACTAGAAAACCACACTAGATTTAATTCCCAGGAAAGATTGGAGGCGTCACAACGGCCGCGCTTAAAACCCAATCTCCTCGACAGAATTAACTAGACGTATTTAATAGCACAATATAACACTACATCTATAACTAACATTGGCTACTTGAAGAATAACACAAAATAAAGAACACCAAAATATAACGAGGTTCTGCTAATTTAGCCTACGTCCTCGGACCCCACCAAAATATTTCACTAAAGGACCAAAGTGAAAATATTACAAACTATAGAGGAAGAAAGAAGAAATTGCTAAAAGACTTAGGCAATTTGGGATATCTAAAAGGTGAAGAGGTAGCCCACCTTTATACAAGAATTGAACTCACCACTTTCAATGTTTTCCTATGTGGGATAACAACCAATTCTTTAACCAAATGAAAAATGAGCCATCTTCAACAGACACAAACACCAAAAACCAAGACTACTCTTAAAAAACTCAAACTGACTTTTATTGTACCTAGTTTCAGAAAGGAAAACTAGGGAGGGATCATGAACCCGGATCATACGCCGGAGATGATGAACTTTCAAGGTATCCCCCAAACCTTGACAGTTCCAAACTAAAGCATTCATTGGATTCGGCGGTGCTGCTGATCAGCAGTCCTTTTTTTTTGTAAGAATTTCATCACTGGTCATTACACCATGCATCACAATTCCTAATCTATACCAAATCTAATATCACAACCAATTTATAAATATCTCACACGAATACATGATGCCATATATATAAACAATTAGTCCCTTACATAAGTAATCCTGATATATGGTATAACACATGGATGTCCGTCAATAATTTTTGGTACAATTGTTTAGGATGATACTAGACTTTTAGGGTGAGTTTGGCCTACTTTTTACATAATTGATTATGAGACAATTAATTTTTGCAGAATTGATTATGATAAAAATTAGAATTTTTCATCTTTTTTAAAACATGATTTTGTAACGCAAAAATGCCCAAATGAGATTATAAGAAAGAGGGGCAAAAACACCAAAAATTGCGGTTAAGAGGCAGTGATATGGGTTTGGAAGAGGGACGCAGATGTAGAGAAAAAGAAACAGATTATGCTGTACACTTTATAGTCTTCACGTGGGTCTTCTAGAAAGTTTTCTTTTGTTTTCTACTTTACTTTTTGTCATTAATATAAGTTTTCACATTTTAGTTTTTAAAGAAAGCTAAAAATTGATTTATTTTTCATTTTGCTCCCAAAAGATATATTGCATAATTGTAACTAAGACCCTGTCCGTATCCACATATTATCGTATAGTTCAAATTTTGTACCCAATACATATCCGATTTTTTTTTTTTATTTTGGATACTTAAAAAATATAATTGATACATATCGCTATCTTATCCAACTCGTATTAGTAATTGACATGTGTATTATATTGCACAAGGCTATTTTTGAGAATATCCTTACATCATAGATCACTTACGCAAAGGTAATTCATTCATTCTTAAATATATCATTTCCCCACCAATGTCCGTTCCTTGATTTCCTTCATGCCAATCATATTCTTTTTGGTCCATGGAAAATATTTAAAAGTGTTTTTAAACAAAATCGATAGGGCTTAACTCGCTCGCAACAACAATTTATTGCTTAACAACCCTATATAGCTATTTGACAAAAGAACCACTTGAATGCTGAACGGACTTTTGGGCCAGTTATTCACAAGTAGTAGTTATTTCTTGTTGATTTGTGTTGATATATTAACGACTCATGCGAAACTTTTATTTCGTTTTGGCAAACTCAGTCTATGCTTTTATTTCGTTCTGTGTTTGACCAACAAAAATGACAGGTGGGGCATGAAAGTGTAGTAGGTTTGAAATTGGGGCGTTTCAATGCTGGGCCGAGACCAGCCGTTGGATCCCCCCAATAGGGGGGGGGGGTCAAAATCCCATTTAACCCCCCCATGTGGGGGGGATCCAACGGCCATATGGTCTCGGCCCAACATAGAATTTTCCTTGAAATTGGGCATCCAAATTTCCGGACCAAAATTTTGGGGTTATTTTTGGTCCGAATCGTGTGGGCCAAACACAATTTGGTTAGAATTTTGGCCAAACAAACCCGAGACGTAACCAAATATAGCCGATGTTCCTGAAACGTAATTGTTTAATTTCCAAAAAAATATATAAAAATTAGCGTATTCAGTTATTGGTTATTATACTGTTTTCATATGTTCGATTTGATTAAGAAGCTTTCAATTATGTATCTTGTAGTTCCCAAGCCTAAACCCTAAACATCTAACTATAGACACAAAAATTGAGGGTGTGTATTGATGAAGGGATTTGAAAGTCATTAATTTTAAATTCATTGAGTTTGTTAGGATGATTTCAAGTTGTAATAGATTTCAAATCTTTTGGTGTTCATTTTTAGCTATTTTCTTTATCACTTTGAGGGATTGCAAATGACTGCACAGTCATTTGGAATTCCTTCTTCCAAATTGACTCTTCAAATCTAAATTACTCCATCTAAACACACCCTAATAGAAAATAAAGAAAGGGAAAAATCACTAAAAACTCCTTAAAATTTTTTTTATATTCAAAAAAACCTATGAAAATATATTTCAATCTAAAAAACTCATTCTACAAACTTTCATTTGAAATAACCAAAATTTTAAGATTAACAATATTTTGGACTAAATTACCCTTAATGTCTTAATTAAGAACTGATCAAATGATTTTCATTTTCAAAATCTTTTCATTTAAAATTTTGCAGATTGATAAATTGCATAATATGAATTTTATGCTTTAATATTAAATATTATAAATCCTTTAATATTATTTATATTTTCATTTAACATGATAATTATCTAAAATGCCCGTTTTTAATTTCTAAAAATATTAAGAAAGTCTAAAAAATTGAAATTAAAATTATAAATAATATAAATTATCGATACAAAAGTTTTATACAAATAAATTTTCATACAAAAGTTCAAATGATTAATTCTTAATCTAGAAAGCTAATGACAATTAAGTTCATAAATTATTAATCCCCAATTGGGTTTTTTTTGAATGATAAATTGGTGGGAAGAATTTTTTGGATTGTAAAATATTATCATGGGTTTTTTGGAAACGAAAATTTATTTTAAAGGGTTCCTAGTAATTTTTCCTAAATAAAAATGCCATGTACAAGAACATGTCCATTACTTTTCGTTCGTAGAATTTTCGGCATTTTTGCTGATGTTGACTTAAGGAGTGTCACACATCAAATATGTGGTTAATCGTTTTAAAAAATATTAAAAATGTCTAAAAATATGTTATGCAATTTTTATTTCACAATTTTTTTCCACCTTTTATTTGGAGATTTGATCAAACTTTCACGTCAATATTTTAAAATTAAATGAAAATTTTACAAAAATTGGTTGAAAAATTGAATATTCCTACGAAACTAACAAATTCAGCAAAATTCATCCAAATTACGCACATTGTCAGTCGTTACTGTACCTATATTGCACAAGTTTTCACTAGTTACTTTTACTAAATCAATTTTAAGTTTTCCCAAAAGCAAATTTTCATGTTTATTTGATTTATGATCAAACTTTAATTTTCAAAAATTACAATAGATTTTAAAACAAGGAGAGATCTTTTGCTTCCAAAAGTCCCGCATTAAATGGCTTACACTTGGGGACAATAATACCAAATTCTTTCATTCGACGATTGTGCATAGATGCAAATAAATTTAATATGCTGAAAAGTGATAATTCTTGGAATTCGGAACCGAGGACCTTAAGGACCACATCTTCCATTAGTATTTGCTAGTTCTTTTTCTCGGTTTGGAGAGGGATATCCAGGCGGTTTGGCAGTGACCTCTTTCCAAAGAACTCTCAACTTGGAGCAGCAACAATCCATGTCTTCTTGCCCTAGTTTGGAGGAAATTAAAAAAGTTGTTTTTTCCATGAGCCAGTATAAAGCCCTCGGCCCGGACGACTGTCAAGCAAGACGGCAGCAACAAAGTAGTTTCATCCCGGGGCGAGGAACTCACGACAATATTATTAACCTTGAAGAGATGATTCATACTTTTAGGTGTTCTAAATATAAGAAAGGCGGAATGGTTATCAAGATTGACCTTTAGAAAGCTTTTGACCGCCAAACGCTTGAGTTCTTCAAGTTTCTCGGGCATTCAATTAATCTTATTATGAGTTGCGTGATGTGTTCTGAACCGGAACGGATTTTCTATCCCATAATGGTGTGCCACAATGGTGTCACATCATTGTGAGATTGACAAGTATCCATTTAATTTGAATTATTATTAACAATTTTTTTTAAATGGACACTTGTTAATCCCACAATGATGTGACACCATTGTGGTACATCATTGTGAAATAGAAGATCCATTCCGGTTCCGAACCGCGTGCTCTTTGGAATGGGGATCCCCTCTCCCCTTTATTTTTGTTGTTTGTATGGAAGTCCTTGCCTACTTGATTGATGAGGAAATTGATAAAAAGAGGTGGCACCCGATTCCTATGTGCCACGTGGTCTCAAATTCTCACTTATTCTTTGCGAATGATCTAATTCTAATGGCAAGAGGGAAGCTCGAAAATGCCGTGTTCATTAAGAAAGTGTTAGACAAATTTTGTCAAGCATCGGGCCTCATTATTAACTATGAAAAGTCAAAGATTTTCTTTTCTAAGAGTACTCCTCCACGCACTAGGAGAAGTATCTCAAAATTTTTGGGTATTGGATGTACAATGGATCTTTAGGAGATATTTGAGGGTTCCCATTGTCCATCACCGATCCGGACCAAGACTTTATCGCACCCTCCTCGATAAAGTCCAAGCGAGACTCTCCACTTGGAAAAGTATAATGTTGAATTTTGTGGGTCGTTCTATGCTTATCCAAGCGGTTACATCGCCATGACCACCACTTGATGCAAACGGCATGGCTCCCGTCGACAATGTGTGATCAACTTGACAAAATTAATAGAACCTTTCTTTGTTCCAAAGAAAGTAATGTGAGTAAACTCCATTTAGTAAATTGGAAGGAGGTGACAAAGAGCAAATTTGAAGGCGGTGTGGGGCTTAGGGAGGCTCGAATTGCGAATATTTCACTTCTCACGAAAGTGGGATGGAATCTTATCCAGAGAAATGATAACCTTTGTAGTTCGACTTTGAGGAAAAATTATTGTGACTTACCAAACTATGAGCCCTAAGTCTACAACTCGGCTCAATGGAAAGGTTTCGTTTGAAGCGTTAAACATGTCCAAGATCATATCCGTTGGCGTATTGGTAATGGAAGACATACATCTTTTTAGTTTGATAGATGGCGTGGTAAAGACTTGTTGGATAAAATTGTTCAAATTGTGGTTGAGTATGAAATTCGAACGCCGTTAGTATCCGGGATACTTAAGATTATTGGATAATCTTAATCTACGTTCCGAGTGCATATATAATAAAATATTGAAGTGCTAAATTGAAGGGTTTGAATTTGTGTATCCCATATTTTGATATAATTTTATTTAATATGTCATGCATATATCATGAATGACACAACACATTTTAATGGAAAATATGTCATGAATACATCATGAATGACATATGAGCACATCAAGGTGGTGGAGCATCTTGGATGGCTAAGATTTGATCTTAGAAATGGATGGTGTGGATTGATTCTTATGGCAATGGTTTTTGCCTATAAATAGCAACCATTCCAACCATTTTGAAATACACCAACTCAAAACACAATATATTTCTCTCTAAGTGTTCTTGAGTTCTATAAAATCATCTTCACCTTTTCTTGAGATTTCAACAGTAAATTAAGTTCGTAGTTTTCTGAAATTGAAGTGGTTCATTCTTCAGACAAGAATATCAATGTATCTTGAGACACTTGTTGCAAGAACTCGTACCACCAAGGCGGGGCAATTTAGTGTTAAGGATAGAGAGTTCTCTCTCGCCTCATATAAACTTTCTTTGTTAGCAATTTGATACGTTTGTGAAGTTTTGAAACAACAAGACTATATTTTTGATCTTCTTGACGATGATATTTGTAGTGAGGAAACTTCGCTTACAGTTGCGGATAACCTCAATAATAGAGTGTGGGACCTAGCAATATTCATACTCCAATACCAGATTTTGTCAAGGAAAAAATTAATCAGATCTTTGTCCCTACTAACTCTCAAGCTAATGATAAACGTATCTGGATGGGAGCTCGAGATGGACGCTTTTCATGCAAAACAGGTTATAGAGTGGCTTGGCAATCTCGACAGAATGCGGGCAGTGTGCTTGGAATTTGGAAGTTGAAAATCCTCTCAAGATTAAATTTTTTTTTTTTGTCGTTAATACACAAGGGGAGCCTCGCTACTAAAGAACTTCTTTTTTCTCACACAATAATTAACTCAAGAACTTGTTCCAGATGATTACAAGGAAATGAATCAACCATGCACCTTTTGCGTGATTGCCCCCTTACATCATCTATATGGGAATTTATCATTTTCCCATCTCAATTTTTGGAACTTAATTATGCATTGGCCGACAGATTCTTTGCTCAAAATGAATATGAATGGAACTCTCAATAATATTCTTCTCTCGGATATGAAGTGAAACATCGTTTCATGTTACCATTTGGACGATTTGGAGAAGTCGAAATTTATTTGTGTTTGAGGGGAAAACAGAATCAGAGAAGGAAGTGGCCTTCCAAATTAAAAGGTTTGCTATGGACTTTGATACTGCCTTCCCAGCAGCGGCTAATCAAAAGGTGAGACATTTGGTTACATGGGAGAAACTGGATCTAGGATGGTTGAGAGTGTTCGCACTAACCCGAATCAAGCTACAACGTGTGGCCTTCTTAGGAATAATAAAGGAGAGTGGATATGGGGGATTTAGTAGGAACCCTGGAGACATTACAATCACGGAAGCATAGCTTTTGGCACTCCGGGAAGGTCTTACACTTGCGTGGGATCACCAATTGGAAAAAAATGTGGCGAAAATGGATTCCGAGGTGGTGATCAAGTTGATTTGTGATGCTGACACCACTTTGCATCCATTGGGAGGCTTTATCGAGGACTGTTGGATCCTTCTCAGAAAGCCCTGGACAAGCAAGCTCCAGCATGCCCTTTGAGTAGGCAACACAACTGCAGATTGTCTAGCTAATTCGGGTCATGACTTACCTACTGGTTTTAAATTTTGGGATATACCCCCTAGAGGTTGTATGGATGACATTAGTCTTGCTTTATTTATAGAATTTCGCCTCTATTCACCAAACAGAGAAAAAGAGCAATGGTACTCGTGACACAATTAGCATGTCGTCAATTCTAGCTTGCCAAATTCCAAGAGTGATAATCCTGCAATGTTCTAGAAAGCAATTAGGTCTTCGGTTTTTTTTTCTCCCTATACTATGTGTTTGTACAAAAATTATAAACCTAATATTAATCCTAGTATCGTGAATATATAGTTCAAAACGAAGTCTACCCAACTGTATTGATGATTTTGCATTAAAAGAAAATTGTATTGATGGTAATATGTGCAATAATATTTATATATATGTTCAATTTTTATACCTTTTCTTAAAACTAAAATAATTGTTTTAACAAGGTAACTATTTTTTTTTTTTGAACGAACCAGACTAGCGGGGGGAGGGTGTTTTCGGCTCCCTCATCCGTTCTTTTTTTCATAAAAAAAGAAAGCAATAAACAAGGAGTTCCAACTCCCTAACACAATACTCTAGTAAACCATGTAAATAAAGAGTACTAAGTCCCTTACAATCAATAAAGCAAAATATAAATAAAGCGTAAACAGGGAGAACTACTCCCTCACAAAATACCTTAAATATAAAAAGTAAAACAGAAGTCATTTCCATTGAAAATGAAAGTTAGGAAAGGCCATATCCATGATTGTAATCGCCACGAGAGGGCTTGGGAAATCGTCAACCAAAATCGATGATTCCCGCTCATCAAAGGCTTTATTGGCCAACAAATCCGCTGCCTTATTTCCTTCTATATAAATATGAGAGAAACGACTATCCAACCTGCTCATCATCCTACGAATTCGTTGCAACATGTTTTGCAAAATCTACCTTTTCGGGTTGCCTTTATAAATAATGTCAATCATCACCTTCGCATCTAACTCCATCCATACTTTCTTAAACCCGAACAATTCACACAGTTCAATACCCTTACAAACTCCATGCAATTCAGCAAGATTCTTACCCGTTTTGTCTTTAATAACTCCACCAATGCCGACTTCACTTGGATTACCTCTTGAAGCCCCATCTGTTTTCAACTTAACCTAACCATGGTCAGGTTGATACCACTTGACAGAAAGAGACTGGAAGTTAGAGGGTCTACCCCACTGTACCCCAATTTCAGTAGCCAATCCTCCATCATCCTTCTGATTAGTTCTATGCAAAAAAATTGAACCGATTCAATTGCTTAACGCAGTGCTCAATTCGCATGATCACCCCATCACTGTTACAAGGAATTCCATCATGTATCTCTTTTTCTTTTTACATATCAAAATTGGGTTAAATACATTCAACCACCATGTGATATGTATAATTATCAATCTGCACCCATCTGAAAAATATAATAACAAAAAACCCACTTATATTTTTAAAATATGCATGCTTACCGCCTCCCCCAAAAAATTTGGTTTGCAATTTTTTGTATAACGACCAACATACTCTTATCATTTTTTTTTGAATACATGAGAGGGGTGGGGGGTGGGGACCCTAGCGACCTAGCTCGACAGACCCGGGGTAATAGTCGTTTTGTCTTAGCCAAGTTTGGCCACTGCGATCTTAATTATTCCAATAGATTCTCCAGATTCGGACTCAGGGATTGCACGTAAGTGGGGGTATGCTGAAAACCCTTCTTCGCCAATTTATCTGCCACTTGATTGACTTCTCTCCTGATGTTAACAATGGTAACTTGCCAATCGATCTCCATTTTGCATCTAATTTGATCCATAAGATCATAATTACGATACGAAGTGGTGCCTTCTCGAATGTCCAAAATAGCCTCTCTGCTATCTGATTCGAGGATCACATCCTTCAAATGAAGCTCCCATGCCAAATTCAGGCCATGTAGAATTGCTGCTAACTCAGCGCCCAGGGTAGTATAATTGCCCGTGCATCTGCTAAACCCCTGAATCTAGTGACCACGATGGTCACGAATAACTCCTCCGATACTCACCAGATCAGCTTGGAGTTCTCCCCCCTTATGGACAGCCGCGTCAACACTTAACTTCCATTGACTCGTAGTGGGTAGTTTCCAGCCCACACAAATAGAAATAGTGTGCTCATCCGTATCCGTGAGGTGTTGGCGAATTGTATCAAGATCTGCTTTAGGGTCACCTGGGTCTTTTCCATGCATACGATCATTGCGAACCTACAATAGAAAATTAATCATTTTAGAGAAGGTAATATCCCAATCCTTAGCCCATACGTACCTGTTAGCTTCCTTCTGAAGGATTGGGTCGATCCAATTCGGATTGTGCAAGGAGAAGAAAGTCGTGTGATAGTGGGGATCCACAAGCTGTATCCAAAGTGTCCTCGCTCTCGGGTAGTCACGGAGAACATGTCCTATTCCTGGACAATATATTTGATTAAATAATTTTTTGAATAAATATTTCACCTGTCACGTGACAACTTTCATATATGTGTGTGTGTATATATATGTATTAGTAATAGTGCTTTCATTATCCATGTCTTCTTTATATAATAAAAAACAAATTATATGAATAATATTGTAATAATAATAAAAAAACTAAGTAATTATGAGATAATATATTCAAAAGTATTATGAATGTTCTTTTTAATCCAATTTTCATTCTTATAATTTTTCAGCTAGACGAATCCAATCCAACTATTGCCTTTCACGCTAAATATATTGTTCATGTTGTCATATATTTTATTTTGGAATTTATAAATGTATGCATATATTTTTGTAAATAATAAATTTCATTTTATCTTCTCCAAGTTCTCTTCCCCATCAACGTTCCGAATGCTTACCGTTATCCATTCGTCTTTGCGTAATTTTTGTACAAATCTAAGGATTTAAAATATATGTTCATTCAATAGAAAAAAAACTACTCGAGCTTGCAAACGAGCTAAAATCTCATGCTTGAACAAGCAAACGACTCTAGCTCAAGCTTGGCTCAAGATCGAATGAACCAACGAGCCGAACTCGAGCTTGGCTCCTTTGCCTTGAGCTCGAACCCCAAGCCTGAGCTCAAAAGAAATGAGTTCGATGAGTTTGAGCTCGAGCTCTAATTTTTTAAGACGAGCTCGAGCTTGTAAAATCTGCAAGGCTCAGCTTGAGCTCAGCTCGTTTACCCTCCTAATCATACACCTAGCCTACTTGAGGAACGTGATATTTATGAGACCCTGTTGGAAAATTATTGAAAAAACTGAAAATGTCAATATTTCCTTTGACTATACTTATTAAAAGAAAAAAGTTGAAATGGATAGACTACTTCGCTGCTCTTTGAAAATGCCAAAAAGAGGGGAAGGGAAGTTGTAATTCGAACCAAAGCAAAATGTTAGGAAAAAAGAAATAGATATATTGCCAAAAACAAAATCAACAAACAATAGAAACAAATATATTGCCAAAAACAATAATCAACAAACAACAATCCAGATGAATTCCCGTGAATGAAAAGTAGCATTACATGAATTCTCATGCATGAAAAATAGAACAGTAATAGTACTAAAATAGGCTCACTCATTCTCCAACACATTGAGAAAAATAGTTCAGGTCCTCCTTACAATTTGTAAAAACTTTGTATGCCAGTAGCTCTTCAACAGTTAGCCTCATCTGAGGCCTTCAAGAAAGACAACTCATTACCATCTTCTGAAAAGCCCTCGAGAATTTTCTCTGTTTGCATAGTTTCAACCTCAGCATTACATGAATTCTCATGCATGAAAAATAGAACAGTAATAGTACCAAAGGCCTTGCGAGGGATGTGGTTTGGAAAACCTCAAGGGAGATGGGCTTAATAGCTTTGTAAAAGGTAACCTATAGGTGGAAACCAATCAATTCTTGGATAGTATCCAATTCAATTGATTTAATGGAAATACACTTGTAGTTAAAACCGAAAATGCACAAACATATAGAATTTAATTCTATATCATCTCAAAGTAGTGCATGCTTGTATGGAAAGAGGGTGAGATAAATCTCTTAATGAATCTATGTCCAAATTTTGGAAAGTGTAAATCATACAAGTACACTTGATTAGATTCACCTATGTAAGTGAGGAAGTTTGGCCGCTTCTGCGAGATTGGAAGCTTATCTCTAAGTCACTTATTAATCCTGAGATTGTCGCACAAGGCCGTTAATGTGCGAGCAAGTTGAATGAGCTGTTTGTAAATTGTACGTCTAACATGTGCTAGTATCCACTATGAATATTTGATTCAAAGTTTTTACTATCACAATATTCGGGTACCTGAAACGTCCTAGACTATGTAAAGGTTCTAGTCGAAAGACACCTTTATTGAAGTGCAAAATACTGTTAAAATAGAAATTTTGGAAATTGTATGGAATTTCGAAAATTGGGGGGGATTGTTGGAATTTTCGCAATAAATGTTTGTATAAAACAAGTGTTTAATGAAGAATTAAATAGAACTTGTTTGGAACATTTATGAGGAAATTCTTTGTCCCACATAGGAAAAGTAAATAAGTTGAAGTGGGTATATAATACATGTACTTTCTTGAATATTTAAGTTGATAAGCTAAAAGGGAGTGAAAGGATCACCCACGTGCATCGCACCGCGGAACTCGTCGCGCGCGCGCCGTGACCGCGGACGAGGTCGGTCCGGGTCGGATCGGGCGGGCCAGTCCGTGGCCCATGCCGTCGGTGGTCGTGGTCTATCTTTTTGCTAAAAATTCTAATTTAAGTATGGAAAAGTCACAAAGTGTGCCAAAATTTAAACTTTTTGACCGTTAAAACGAAATGGTTTAAGTTTGGCGCCCTAACTCTTCAACTTGAATGAAAAGGTGCAATCTTTTCGTTCAACAGCCTATCTGAAGCAATGTGATTTGTCAGTGATGGCTTTACGTTTTCTATATATATCTAACCCTTAAATCCGAAATCTGAACTTTATTACAATAAAAAAAAAATACAATTTTCGTTTCTTTTGAAATCTGCTCTATTCAAGAATATTCAAAAACTGTTACTTGAATATTGTATTGTCTGTTTTATCTTGGGAGACTTATTTGTTGGAACCTAGCAGTAAAGGGTACAAATAAAGTCTTAAAGAAAGAGCAATCCTCGACTCGGACAGAATCTCGGTTACAATTTCTTCAACATGTTTTTTTCCGAAACGGATCTTCTATCCCACAATGGTGTACCAAAATGGTGTCACATCATTGTGGAATTGACAAGTGTCTATTTAAAAAAACTGCTAATAATAATTCAAATTAAATGGACACTTGTCAATCCCACAATAATGTGACACCATTGTGGGATAGAAGATCCGCGCCGGTTTTTTTCCTATGCTACATGTTTGTACAAAAATTATAAACCTAATATTAATCCTAGTATCGTGAATATATAGTTCAGAACGAAGTCTACCCAACTGTATTGATGATTTTGTATTAAAAGAAAATTGTATTGATGGTTATATTTCCAATAATATTTATATATATGTTCAATTTTTATACCTTTCTTTAAAAATAAAATAACTGTTTTAACAAGGTAACTTTTTTTTTGAACGAACCACACTAGCAGGGAGGGTGTTTTCGGCTCCCTCATCCGTTGTTTTTTTCATGAAAAAAGAAAGCAATAAACAAGGAGTTCCAACCCCCTAACACAATGCTCTAGAAACCATGTAAATAAAGAGTACTAAGTCCCTTACAATCAATAAAGCAAAATATAAATAAAGCGTAAACAAGGAGAACTACTCCCTCACATAGTACCTTAAATATAAAAACTAAAACAGGACCATTGAAAACGAAAGTTAGGAAAGACCATATCCATGATTGTAATCGCCACGAGAGGACTTGGGAAATCGTCAACCAAAATCGATGATTCCCGGTCCTCAAAGGGTTTATTGGCCAACAAATCCGTTGCCTTATTTCCTTCTATATAAATATGAGAGAAACGAATATCCAACCTTCTCATCATCCTACGAATTCGTTGCAGCATGTTTTGCAAAATCTACCTTCCCGGGTTGCTTTTATAAATAATATCAATAATCACCTTTGCATCTAACTCCAGCCATACTTTCTTAAACCAGAACAATTCACACAGTTCAACTCCATGTAATTCAGCAAAAATATTTGTATTAATATTTATAAAATCAGTGAAAGCTAAAAGAATCTTACCCGTTTTGTCTTTAATAACTCCACTAGCGCCGGCTTCACATGGATTACCTCTTGAAGCCCTATCCGTGTTCAACTTAACCTAACCATGGTTAGGTTGATACCACTTGACAGAAAGTGACCGCAAGTTAGAGGGTTTACCCCACTGCACCCCAATTTTAGTAGCTTATCCTCCATCATCCTTTCCAATGAGTTTTATGCAAAACAAAAACCGAACTGATTCAATTGCTTAATGTAGTGCTCAATTCGCTTGATCACCCCATCACTGTTACAAGGAAATCCATCATGTATCTCTTTTTTCCTTTTATATATCAAAATTGGGTTAAATACATACAACCACCATGTGATATGTATAATTATCAATCTGCACCCATCTGAAAAATATAATTACAAAAAACCCACTTATATTTTTAAAATATGCATGCTTACCGCCTCCCCCAAAATTTTTTGTATAACGACCAATATACTCTTATCATCGACCTAACCCGACAGACCCAGGGTAATAGTTGTTTGTCTTAGCCAAGTTAGGCCATTGCGATCTTGTTCCAATAGATTCTCCAGATCCGGACCCGGGGATTGAACGTGAGTGAGGGTATGCTGAAAACCCTTCTTCGCCAATTTATCTGCCACTTGATTGGCTTCTCTCCAGATGTTGACAATGGTAACTTGCCAATCGAACGCCATTTTGCTTCTAATTTGATCAATAAGATCATAATTACGATGCGAGGCGGTGCCTTCTCAAATGTCCAAAATAGCTTCTTTGCTATCTGATTCGAGGATCACATCCTTCAAATGAAGCTCCCATGCCAAATTCAGGCAATGTAGAATTGCTGCTAACTCAGCGCCCAGGGTAGTATAATTGCCCGTGCATCTGTTAAACCCCCGAATCCAGTGACCATGATGGTCACAAATAACTCCTCCGATATTCACCAGATCGGCTTGAAGTTCTCCCCCCTTACGAACAACAGCGTCAACATTTAGCTTCCATTGACTCGTAGTGGGTGGTTTCCAGCCCACACGAATAGAAATAATGTGCTCATCCATATCTTGTAGCTTAAGCCGTGAGGTGTCGCCGAATTGTATCAAGATCTGCTTTAGGGTCACCTGGGTCTTTTCATGTATATGATCATTGCGAACCTGCCATAGAAAATTAATCATCTCAGAGAAGGTAATGTCCCAATCCTTAGCCCATACGTACCTGTTAGCTTCCTACTGAAGGAAATATTAATCAATATTTCCTTTGACTATACTTATTAAAAGAAGAATGTTGAAATGGATAGACTATTTCGCTGCTCTTTGAAAATGCCAAAAAGAGGGAAAGGGAAGTTGTAATTCGAACCAAAGCAAAATGTTAGGAAAAAAGAAATAGATATATTGCCAAAAACAAAAATCAACAAACAATAGAAACAAATATATTGTCAAAAACAATAATCAACAAACAACAATCCAGATGAATTCCCGTGAATGAAAAGTAGCATTACATGAATTCTCATGCATGAAAAATAGAACAGTAATAGTACTAAAATAGGCTCACTCATTCTCCAACACGTTGAGAAAAATAGTTCATGTCCTCCTTACAATTTGTAAAAACTTTGTATGCCAGTAGCTCTTCAATAGTTAGCCTCATCTGAGGCCTTCAAGAAAGACAACTCATTACCATCTTCTGAAAAGCCCTCGAGAATTTTCTCTGTTTGAATAGTTTCAACCTCAGCATATTAATTCCATTCTCTAATTTTTATCATTCCAGCGGCCAGGAAGCCCTTTATATGCCTCGATCTTCAACAACTCGTCTTCTATGTCTTTCTCACTCGAAACCTCCAGCCCTCCATAAGCCAATTCTATTGCGGGAATGCCAATCATCTAAACATCACCTTTATGTGTATATCGTTCACCAGGAACTCCGGCGCGGCAGCCCACTCACATATAGAACCCATAGGCATATAAGATGGTGTTGAAGAAGAAGAAGGCTGGTTTTTATCTTGACTTTCGTATACAGACACTCAACAAGCTAGCTTAATTTCGTTTCCATCGAAGAAAATGTTACCCATGTTTATTTGTAAATGAACATCTCCCTTGCTATGGATGAAACACAAAGACTTAAGTGTTTCTTTTAAATCCACCACAATACAGTCTTCTGGAAACCCTTTAGAGAATCGAGCATGCATTAATGATCTAAGAGACTGTTCCATAAGAGGAAAAGCAACGGAATGATACCCCTTATAATCAAAACTTTCGATGATGTTGGCGTGAAGTGAGATTAATCTATTTCTTTTAACATCCCGTGTCAAATTTCGGACGACTTGTGGTTGGCAATCCCTATGGACGCATTTGACAGAAACATGTTGAGTGCCCGAGTTTGCACCCGGTGCATCTTTTTTGGCTATGGGCCTTCTATTTGCTTTATAGACTAGTACCATACTGTTGTTAGATTTTCCAATGAGGTGCATTATCTCTGTTTTATGTGATATACTGTAAAAAACGCAGATATTTGGCATGGTATTTTCTTCGTTTGATCTTTCTTTTTTCTCCATTGTAGAAGAAGGTCCTTCATTTTTCTTTTTCTCTATTGTAGAGAAAGTTTCACTGTCGTTTTTCTTTTTCTCTATTGTAGAAGTTTCACCTTCTTCTTTTTTGGATCCCATTTTCATTTTCTTGGAACTGAAAAGATCATAAGAATAGTATAAGAATGGTATGCGACACAAGAAACACAAGAAATCGTATACACAAGAAACACAAGAAATGGTATGCTTTTCTTTTTGATTGTTAATATCACAAGATAATAGAATAAAATAGAAATAACAAAATACATCTAAGGAGAATCAATTCAATATTGTTTGAAGCTTTAGGCTTCTGTACCACATGCAAAGTTACTTAAATTCACCACACACGAAAACAGATACTAAAAAATATTGTTTTAAGATTCAATGTTGTTTGAAGTTTGATTAAAAGATAATAAATACCTGGCTGTAAATTTTTTTATTTTGTTGTATATTTGTATTCCATATGCTGTATCCATATCCCGACAACCAAAAAGATGACTTGACTTCTATGTATTTGAATGATGCAATGATGCGTGGATGGTAGAAATGAAGGAACATGCCATATACAGAGACGGTGGGATTTTTTTTGGGGGGGGGGGGGAGGGGGGGCTCAATTATGTAAAATAAAATAAAATTTATAGTGTTAATTTAGTATAATTTAAAATTTTGCCCTCCCAAAAAAATTAAAAAATTGGGCTGCTGGACTTGTAATTTGGATAAAACAAAGTGGGCTTTTCTTTCAAACAAAATACAAAGCAAAGTGGACCTTTTTTTCAAACAAGATACAAAACATATGGGCTTATTTATTTGACCAAACAACTAGTTGTAATAGGTGGGCTTCTAATCAAGCAATCAGCCGAAAATTAAAGAGAGAATTGGACAATGATATTAAAAAAAATAAAAAAATTCCTTCTATACATATAGGCTACTTTCCCTTTCTTTAACCTCACTCATCTTCTTCTCCCACTTTTCAAAAACCCTTCTTTATAAATTCATATTTTGATCTTCAATATATGAAGTCTATAAGGTGATAGTTTTTGTGAAAACATAGTCATTATCATCACAAGAACAAGGTATTGCATTCTATTCTTTACAATTTATGTAAATTCTCTCTATCATTGTATTTTTTATTTTTAGTCATAAAATATTTATAATTTTTTAGTTTTTAATTAAAGGTATTAAGACTTAAAAAAATTACTTATTGACCATGATTAGTATAATATAAAATTACTAATATTTAAAAATTAAGAAAAAAAGAAGATAAATATAAGACAAGTAAATGGGAGCATGCGAGCAGCAGGCTACTGCTATGCTCCCATCTTTCTGTTTTTTCTTTTTTAATTTTTTATTATTATAATTGTTGTTATATTTATCTATTATCACTCATATTAAT
Source organism: Buddleja alternifolia (assembly GCA_019426215.1). Lineage (NCBI taxonomy): Eukaryota > Viridiplantae > Streptophyta > Magnoliopsida > Lamiales > Scrophulariaceae > Buddleja > Buddleja alternifolia. The sequence continues at coordinate 11,746,852 of CM033405.1, read as the reverse complement.
ATTGCTTGAATATATTTATACAAATATGCTATGAATTATTAATTGTTAGGAGAGAAATGGAGATAGTGATTGAATTTAAATATACAAGGGAATGAAGGATAATTGAGATTATATTAGAAGGAAAAATTAAAATTAGTAGCAAATTAAATAGTTAAGTGTATGTTATCATTTAGAAAATTCTTGTTCAAGTAATGTAGATTGCATAATATTTTACAAATATTTCAAGTAATTAACTATGAGTATCAACAAAATTGAGTTTTATTTCAAGAAACGATGTTCTGAAGATAGTGCTAGTTCTTCGGTTCTTGAGACTTCACCCAATGTTGTTCCTGGAGTTCCTAATCCTTCACCCATTCTTCAAACTTCTCCAACAAAAGTTCAAAAGCCCGACCAAACTTCAAGTTGTTTTCATATTGAACGTGATCCTGGATTGCGTAAGTCTATATGGGATTATCCTAAGGAAAAAAGAGATGAAGCTAGACGTGCTTATCTAATGGCCGGTCCTTATCAAGGCATCCCAGAAAGTTCTCGTAAGTATGTTGATAGACATGGACGAAGGTTTTTACCTTCTTGGTACAAGCTATTTTCTGATTGGTTAGAATATTCGCCTATAAAAAATGTTGTGTATTGCCTTCCATGTTTTCTTTTTGTTAAGCCATCAACACAATTTGGGGCAAATGCATTCATTATTGATAGATTTCAATCTTGGAAAAGTGTAAATGATGGGAAAAATTGATCTTTTTTGATTGATGAAGGAGGTACTTCTAATTCCACACACAACAGAGCTGTGAAACAATGTCATGATTTGATGAATCTGTTGCAACATATTGAGAGAATAATAGATAAGTAGTCATTGAAGTCAGTCACAAAGAATCGTTTGTGACTCAAGGCCTCAATAGATGTTGCCAAATTGCGTGCTTTTCAAGGTATAGCCTTTAGGGCCTGTGATGAAAGCTTGAATTCGTATAATTGTGGTAATTTTTTAGAAATCTTAAAGCACACAACTTCTTATAATGATGAGGTGAGATCAACGGTTTTGGAAAATGCTCTCAAGAATGCTTCTTATACTTCCCCTCCAATCCAAAAGGAGGTACTGTCACCTTATGCGATTAAAATTCAAAAATTTATTCGGGAAGAAATTGGTGATGCAAAATACTGTCTCATTGTGGATGAATCTCGAGATGAGTCAAAAAGAGAGCAAATGGAAATTATTTTGAGGTTTGTAGACAAAGATGGTTTCATTCGAGAAAGGTTTTTGATGTAATTCATGTGGAGCACACGAAAGCCTCTACTTTGAAAGATGAAATCTCTCGTACTCTTTATATACAAAATATTCGAGGACAAGGATATGATGGTGCTAGTAATATGAGGGGAGAATGGGATGGTTTGCGAGTTCTATTTCTGAATGAGTGTCCATATGCATATTATGTCCATTGCTTTGCTCACCGACTACAATTAATATTAGTAGCAACGACTCAAAGTGTTATACCTATTGAACATTTCTTTTCATATGTGACTATCGTTGTGAATTTGGTTGATTCTTCTTCCAAACGTTATGACCAACTTCAAATTGCTCAAGCTATTTGGATTGTGGAGTTAACCTCCACTCACGAGCTAGAAAGAGGAAGAGGAAAAAATCAACTTGGAGTTGTACAACGTCCAGAAAATACAAGGTGGGGGTTCTCACTTGAGGTCACTTCGTAGCTTACTTGATATGTTTGATTCTATTCTTCTTACTGTAAGTGAGATCATAAATGACAAAACTGATTCATCTTCTAAAGCAACAGCCGATGGTGCTTATGACGTAATGATGTCATTTGAATTTGTATTTATTTTGTATTTTGTGATTGAGTTATTGGAAATGACGGATGATCTTTGTGAAATTCTACAATTCAAGACTCAGGATGTTTTGAATGCAATGGATGCAGTTGCTAACACAAAAGAATTTATTCAGAATTTCAGAGAGGATAGATGGGGTGACTTAGTTGATAAAGTGAGGATGTTTTGTGAGAAACATGATATAGACATTCCAGATTTGAATGCTCTTCGTTGATCAAGCAGAGGTCGGCTTCGTAAAGACAATCCTGTTACCTTGAAGCATCATTATCGAGTTGATATATTCACTAGCACGATAGTTTCCATATTACAAGAGATGAATTATCGATTTGATGAAAATACCATGGAGTTGCTCAGCTTTAGATCCAAGAGATGGATACAATCATTTAATGTTAACGAGATATGGAAACTTGTAGAAAAGTTCTACTCTGATGATTTCACTAATCAAGAGAAATTGCATATAAAATAACAGTTGGGGATCTTTGAACTTGATATTCGGCGCAATCTCCACTTTCAGAATGTTGCAACACTTTCCGATTTGTGTCAAATATGTGAAAGACGAGAAAGTTTGAGAGCTATTATCTTGTGGATAGATTGATTCGACTTATTTTGACTCTCCCTGTTTCCACGGCAACAACGGAGCGTGCATTTTCCTTTATGAAGATTGTCAAGACTAGGTTGAGAAATAATATGGAAGATTATATTGAGAAAAAAATTGCTCAAACTTTCGATATTGACTCAATGATTGATGAGTTTGATATCATAAAAAACCGTCGTGCACAATTTAGAATGCCATCAATTAAATAGGCAAGTTGGCATGTTTTATTTGGCCTCAATTGTATATTCTCGAATATTGATTTTGGGAGATGTGGTATATTTTGTAACTAATGGTGCTTGGATAAACTTTTTGTGAATATCATTCAATAATTTATGATGACTTTGTTTTGAAACAACTTTTTAGTTAGAATAAATATGTCGACATAATTAATATTATTAGTTTGTTTGTCAGTATTTGATACTATATTTATATTTGAATAACTACTAAAGGTGAAAGATTGCATAGCGATTTTTTTTTTTTTTTGCGGAAAAAAACGAATCAGTCGGAAAAAAATTTCTCGCGATTTTTTTTTAGATATTATTGTTATTTTCAACAATCCTATCTCGCCCCCTGAGGGTGAAAATCTTGGCTCCGTCCCTGGCCATATATAATAGATATCTATATATATGTATATGAATATATATTGTGAAGATTAAATACATTGCTGCTTCATGTTAATGTGACTCAGGCAAGGAAAAGGCCATTATAGACTCGTGCCATACTATTGTTGGATTTTCCCATGAGGTGCGTTATCTCTATTTTATGTGATATATTGTAAAAAATGCAAATATTTAGCATGGTGTTTTCTTCGTTTGAACTTCCTTTTTCTCCATTGTAGAAGAAGGTCCTTCATTTTTCTTTTTCTCCATTGTAGAGGAAGTTTCACCTTCGTTTTTCTTTTTCTCCATTGTAGAAGAAGTTTCACCTTCATCTTTTTTGGATCCCATTTTCATTTTCTTGAAAATAAAAAGATCATAAGAATAGTATAAGAATGGTATGCTACACAAAAAACACAAGAAATGGTATGCTTTTCTTTTTGATTGTTAGTATCACAAGATAATAGAATACAATCGAAATAACAAAATACATCTAAGGCGAATCAATTCAATCTTGTTTGAAGCTTTAAGCTTCTGTACCACATGCAAAGTTACTTAAATTCATCACACACAAAAACATATAGTAAAAAATATTGTTTTAAGATTCAATGTTGTTTGAAGTTTGATTAAAAGATAATAAATACCTAGTTGTAAAATTTTTATTGTGTTGTATATTTGTATTCCATATGCGATATCCATATCCCGACAACCAAAAAGATGACTTCTGTGTATTTGAATGATGCAATAATGCGTGGATAGTAGGAATGAAGGAACATGCAATAATATATATATATATATATATATATGTATGTATATGTATATATCTATATATATGTATATGTATATATATTGTGAAGAAAAACTACATTGCTGCTTCATGTTAATGCGACTCAGGCAAGGAAAAGGCCAAAAATACACCTAGTTTGTTTTTGCTAATAAGCAGTGGTATGCGTTGGCAGGCGTTGTGCTGGTGTGTTGATAGTGGAGGGAATTGTACTACGAAAATGGATTAAGAAATGGGCTGATGATATGTATCATACCTCCCCTTTGTGCATAGTATTGATTAATTCAATAGTTATATTTTCAAATTTTACATTAATGAATAACTATCATAGATAAAAAATAAAAATAAACGAGTAGATATGACAAACTTCATTTACTTATTTAATTCAATTAGAATAAACATTATTTATTTTGAGTAAAGACTTACAATTATGTTGAATTAAAGTTATAACCAATAATTTTTAAGATGTATTTACACTATATTTTTGTTGAATTGGTTATAAATTTACTCTTATCATCTTATGATATATTTATAAGCAATATTTTTTTTATTTTTAATATAATTTCTTTCAATAAATTAAGTATAGTACATAAAATGAGCCCACCAAAATAAAATTCGAATATAATAAAATACAAAATGTCATACTTAAATCAAATTTGGAAGAATCATCTAATGTAAAAATATCTAATAGTCATAACACATAATCAATAGTTCTAAATGAAATAAACCAAAACGACAAAGGTGATAGGAGCAAGTAGCTAACTAATCTCAACCATGATGCTGATCGGGAGAATAATCTCATCCAGGGGGTTGGTAATGGGGAGGAGGATTCTGGCCGGGTGCTCAATAGTTGCCAACAACATGATATTGATTTGGAGCAAGATGAGTAGGAGCTGGAAAATAGCTAGTAGCTAGAGGTGGGAAGTACCCATGAGCTGGAGTTGAGAACTGACCGGGAGAGTAGAGATGGCGTGGAAATATACTGAGTGCATTAAGATCAGCCATGACACCATCTTTGACACCATCCTTGACATGCTACTTGAACTTCTTATCCATCTCTTCTCGAGTTTTCTGTAATTCTTGCAATCTTTTTTCGTTCTCTATTTGTACTTGTGAGCGTATGGTGCTTGAGCTAGTAGTGGAAGAAGTGGAACCTTCACTATATGAGTTGTCAAACCCATAGCAATGCCCGTGTTTTGGGCCACCAGATGCCTCGGCTCATGCTTCAGGATATATATACTATGCATGAACCTCGTATAATAGGCAACATTTCCGTTTCATCTCTTTGAGATTAATTTTCTTTCATTTTTTTAGTATACTTATCCTATAAAATAAATTAAAAAGAATACTTAATATGTTACTAACTAATAAACAATAATGCGTAATATATACTAACAATTAACAAAAAGAGAAACTTACAAATGTATTATTCGACTTCTCCTCCACAAAATGTCCTTGCCCTCTATTCGTCCTATGACACTGCGCAAAAGTATTTTTCAAAAGATACCAAGGCAAGTTTATAAAGTTACACAAGTTCATTAACAAATACAAGTTCATAAAGTTACCAAGACAAGTTCATAATGTTAGATAAGTTCAATAAAAAAATGAACTTCTTCTATAACATAACTTGGTTCATGCATAAGCACAAAAATTCGAACTCCATGTTATCATAAAATGTGTAATTCAAGACTTCTTATAAATAAACTGAAGCTTGCAACATTGTGGCATCAACCATCAAAGTTTGAATACCTACTGAAATTAATGTGAATGCAGACAAGTGTTCCTATGCTTACACACATATTATTAAAGATTGGTGACATTAAGTGTAAATCAAGATTCAAACTTTGTAAAATGAACTAATAAAACTTTGCATAATTTTCACACATTCGTGCCATAAATGACCAAACATATGTGTTCACAACTTTACATAAATCTAAACAGATGCGTAAACCAAACATATCTCATAATTGATTAATTTTGACTGAATTTAAGAAAAAAACTTCCAAAACAAAGAAACAAATTACAATTCACTTGGATAAAAGATTTCAAATTTCAGTACAATAATTATTACAAAATCCCCAAAAAATGTGTAGAAAATAGAAATACAACAAATGCACACACAAATTGATTAGTAAATAGAATTTGAAGCGGATTATATCCATGCATTCATAAACATAAACAAATTTGGACAAAAATACATTAACAATTGCCATTGTACCAAAGAATCTCTTGAATTTGCTGAAATTTTTACTTACCATCCTATTTGCATGATGAGGAATAGAAATTGAACCCGATACACTCTTGACCACCCCAAGGCCATTTCTAGCTGATAGCTGATTTTGTCGATATCGAATTTGAGGACTCTTGTATTTGGGGGTCTCCCATATATTCCAAAGGCCTTCCCATATTTTTTGTCTCATCGATCTTGGTGGAGGTGTTGTTCGCGACTTCACATTTTTCTCGGGTTTGCTCATATGTGCAGTCATCCGTCTACTAAAATAAGCCTTCCAAATTTTATATACTTGTTCTTCGGTCCATGAATCACGCCAAGTGAATTTTGCTACATTTCAAATTAAATTTAAACACATTATGCAATATACAACAATGATAATTATAAGTAGACTACTTTTAATTAGCTTAACCTGTCAAATAGATCGTTCTTTACACGATCTAGAATTTTACTAAGTAAACTCCAACGTACCAACCTTGTCGATCTGGTAATAGGCTTCGAGGTGTCGTAGTACTAATGAAGCTGGAAACAGATGATTTGGAAATATTATAAAATTAATGGACCAACATCTATTTCCAATTTTTAGTAAGTTATATGATCATATGGAGAGAAAATTAAATTTTCAATAAAGTGTTAACAAGATTACCATTTTCCCACAATTATAAGTATCTCTCGACCGGCTTCGTCACGCTTAATCTCGTCTTTACAATTAGAATTTTCTGGTTCAGATCCAGGAGGCAAGTCATCCTGCTGCGTATGTACCTCCTCAGAAAAATTCTGCTCCTCACCCCTTTCATCGTGAGATAATTTGTATAATTCACATCTCCACTCAGCAAACTCGTGAAAGTTCCACCTTGGTCTATACCAAGTAACAATCTAGTGCACCTTCCCCTAGTATGCATCTTAGTTAGTAAAAATTGTATAATATGCGTACGTACGTAATTTTTTAAAAAAAACTCTGTTTCCCGTTTCAACTACAAAGATATAGTGAAAAAACACGTCTTTTTGGAGGGAGGCGTACTTTTGCGTTTTATACGCCGTCCCAGCTGTTCCCTCGATAGTGTACCTGGTGCATACGCACCAGGTGCTAAAGAGGTGACATGTGTCACCTCTTTCATTTCTTTTTTTTTAAAAATTTTTTCTAAAATCTTTCATTAACTTTTTTTTTTATTTCTTTTGTTTTTTTCTTTTCTTTTTTCAAGTTTTATGTTTGAAAATTCAAGAAATTTTTTTCGCTTTCCTCATTTTTATTTGTATTAGTTTTGCGATTGAGTTCAAGCAAATTCATATTAATAATTCAATTCGTATATAGGCAAGAATTATCCAAAAATCAAATCATTTATATCTTCAAATCGAGCGATTCGGTTAGATCGATGTGAATTATATTTTACTTATACTCGTTAACAACTTAAATTATTTGATGTTGTAATCTAAAAGAAATATTGATAATAAAGTGTAAAATTACCTAATATTATTCACAACATCAAATAAATTGAGTAGTGAGTGAATAATATTAATCTATTTAATATTTCGCTATCATTATCTAGTTTTATTTTAATCATCAAATAATTTGAATTGTGAGCGCTTCTAATTAAAATATAATCGAATTCGACTTACACGAACCGCTTGATTTGAAGATATAATTATTTGGTGTTGAATTAATTTGGACTACTAATTGTAGATATTGGATCGATTGAATTTATAATATTAAACTATTCGAATCCAACCGCATAAACACACTATTATAAATATAAATGAGCAAGACACAATTTTTTACATCGCTAAAACATGAAATTGAAAGAAAAAACACAAAATAGAAAAGAGAAAAAACAAAAACTCAATAAAAAAAAAAGAATTAAAGAGGTGACACGTGTCACCTCTGCAGCACCTGGTGCATACAGCATCGAGAGGACCCAGTATTTCCCCCTGGAAAAAACGGCAACTCAAGAGTTGCAAAGAAGAAAGAGGAACAGAGATTCTCCTAATAAAAATGATATTATTTTTTTAAAAAAAGGGACTAAACTATGAAGGAATTCTCCTTCGTCTTCTTCCACATGATCTACTCAATGCAAAAGTCAAATTACATCTCCTCTGTAATCGGCGGATGAAGATGAATGAAGGAGAAAAGAGGAACCAAGATTTTTTCTAGACAAGAGTGATTTTAATGAAAAAATAGGGTTTAAAGTAAATATCCTTCTATCTTCTTCTCCTTCTACTCCATCTCCTTTTTCTTCTCCTTCAATCTTATGCAAGAGGTAACCTTGAATCTGAAACCCATTTTTTTTCTTAATTCTCGAAAGGGAATTCTTATTATATTCCCAAAATCTGCATAAAAAATTAAACTAAAATATAATCACACATAAATGGGATTTCACGTTTCTGATATTTTGAATTTCTGATAATATGAAGATGGAAATTCATTGAGATTTGAAACTCTGCTTAGTTTATGATTTATGAAGATGAGTTGAGTCAATTTATGTAATATGACAACACAAGGCTATTAGGGGCTCTAGGTTGTAAACGTGGCAAGAAGTGGAACACTAACACAGCCACAATGCATAGTTGCACAGTCAAATTTATTGAACGTTGTGTATTATTGGTGATCATTTTGTTTATGGATTCAGAATTAAGGATTTGGGAAGTTATTTCAGTAGATAAAGTGGAGAAGTACAAATATTATCTATTAACAATGTAATGTAATTTACCCTTTTTTTACTGTATTTTTCATTGATCATCGTAACATACACGTATATATCAAGGTACATATTTTTTCCGTCCCCGTACTTTGACGCCGATTTTTTCAACATACTTTTGACTAAAAATATGAATAGTACTCGTACGCATATTTGAACGTTTAATACCCGTCCCTATTTTACTAACTATGGTATGCATAGTAGCTGTTAGATATTATTATTGATCTCCTAATTAGATTTGTATTATTATTGCTTTCCTAGTTAGACTAGTATTCTTATTACCTTATTTATCTTTTATCTTCTTTATAGTTTAGGGTTTTCTTGTATTCTCTCTCGTAACTCTATAAATATGTTACTCAATAATACAAGTTCCCCACGGGGTTTTCTCTAATCTAATATGGTATCAGAGCCATGGTATCTCGATCTTTCGCTCCCGCCATCCTCAAGTCGCCGACCCCGTCCGGCGCACCTTATCTAGTTTAGTTTAGTATAGGTAGTTTTTTTTTCTTTATCTTTGTTTATGTTGTCGCCGCTCACCCTTGGAAAAACAAGGACTTGGAGTCGCCGCCTTATTTAATGGTTTCCAGACGAAACTGCTCCACATTGAGAAGCGTCTTCGTCGAACCGCCGCCTTATTTAATGGTTTTCCAGACGAAACTGCTCCACCTTGAGAAACGTATTCGTCAAAATCTCTCTACTAAGCATTCTTTATGTCCGGACTATCGTAACATCTTTTCTCGATTTTTAGTTCAGTCTTAATGTTCAAGACTTTCACGTTTCGACTGCGGGGGAGTGTTAGATATTATTATTGATCTCCTAATTAGATTAGTATTATTATTGCTTTCCTAGTTAGACTAGTATTCTTATTACCTTATTTATCTTTTATCTTCTTTATAGTTTAGGGTTTTCTTGTATTCTCTCTCGTAACTCTATAAATATGTTACTCAATAATACAAATTCCCCACGGGGTTTTCTCTAATCTAACAGTAGCTATAAAAAATAATCTAGAGCTTAATCTTTTATTATTCTAATAAGGGTGAATTGCATGCACACCCCCTCACTTTAGTAACAAAACTCTCCTGACTTTTGGTAAATTACAACGAGATCGCCTCAAGGAGTCTATTTGTAAGGTCTATAGTGGGTAAAATTGTAAGATTTTTAAATACACATAGGATGTGATTGTAAGAATCTCTTAACATAAGAGGGACTTTATGTAATTTTGAAAAGGTTAGGGGTTTTCGGTAATTTGCACTAAAGCGAGGGGGTGTACATATTATTTTCTCTTTGAATAATTAAAATGTAATAAGATAATACGAAATATTAACTAAGTAAAGATTGCAATATTCTCATCTCAATGTCAACTAAGAAAAATAAGTGGCATACATAACAATATTAGCCTTTTCAAAATGCTTAATGATTACAAATTAAAAAGAAACATAACAATTACAGACTTGTAAAATAAGTTATTATGTATCCATGAGATAAGTAACAACTTCTGAATAAATCAATCTCCACTAGATCTGTCACTAAAAACGAAGTCATCTTCATCCCCCGATTCTTTCTCATTGGGTTCCACAAATCCTTTTTTTAAGTCATCAAATTCAACTTCTTGTTCAAGTTCCCTTCCTTGTGGGTGTAACTCATCGGGGTTCACTTCTTCGTCTTGAAGATGATCATCAGTTAAAATATCAATGTTATCAAACTTATGATCTAATACAACACGGACTAGATTTGAACTTGAAAGCCTTTGGTAAACCCCTTCTAGTGGTGCTTGCTCACTACGCACAGTAGTATGACTTATCTCATAAGTGCTTCTTAAGTGAACTTTAAAACAATTCTACAATTGCGATCATATGCTCTTTTTTCTCCAAGGATATGGCGTGTAGTGTTGGATTTCGTGAAAAATAACATAAACGCAACGGAAGGATTTCAAAAATTTGATTTTAAAACCCAAAGTTGAATTCATGATCGCATATTTAAATTGAACCATAAATTAACGAATAAAAACTTACTCGTTATTACAAATTTGATGAAGAACTTTTCTTCCTCCAAAAACTCGAAACTTGAAGCTTCCAAATCTTCAATTCTTTATTTGAATCTTCAAATCTTGAACTTTGATCCGAACAATGAAATTATGTCGTCTCTAAATAATCACGCGCGGATCAACAAACAAAAAATTCACTTCTTTCTCTAAGAGGGCGACGGTTAGGGTATTAGAGAGGGGAGGAATATTTTCTTCTTTCTTTTCTAGGAGTTATGAGAGTTATGATGTTGTCTTCTCTTACTTGTTCAAAATCAAAGAGTCCTTATATACCTCATGACTTATTGAACAAGTCAAAACAAAAGAGCCCTAAACTAGGGCATCACATAGACGCCCATTTAGGCCTATTAGGCGTCCACTTTAGACGCCTTCTAGAAGCCCAGGATTTGTTTTGTTTAATTAATTTTTTATTTCAATTAACAATTTATTATATCCAATAAATAAATTAATTAAATAAATAATCAAATTAATTAGATAAATTAATTCCTTAATATATTTCCCTGGGAAATTAATTAATAATTAATTTTATCCATATAATTAATTATTTCATCTAATGAATAATTAATAATTTAATTTATCCAAGAAATTAAAACTCCTAGAAGAAAATAGAAATTTCTTTTTTCATATTTCTTTGTCGATCCTTTAGCGCGACTCATAGGTTCGTTTCGTTTGGCAATGAGAGGAAACCAAAGGAAATGGGTAACACCTAGCTAGTCACGTGACCCACTTCATAACCCAAACAAAAATGAATGATAGGATCATTCCGAAGCCTTCCAATCATAAATACCGTATATGTATAAACACTTTGTTCATGTTCCCCGGTCAAGTGAGAATCATGGCTATGTCAAACTCACTAAAATTGACCATATGTATTAATTATATATAATAATACGAGATCATTGAGATTGATTTAGTGCCTAGCACAATCATCTCTTTTGCTTTGGCCAAAGACTTTGATCTCTATTTATCTATAATCACATAGGGTACATTCTCATTCACTTATGAGAGAACAAATCCCATATTAGATATCTGGTAAGACTACCACTTGCCCATCAAGTCCGCATTTCGAGGTCGACCCCACAAACGGGTGAATTGGGTCTAACTACTCTAGTGAAAGACTTGACGTCACAAGTGCGTCTTTAGCCTGATACTTCAGGTCAAAGGTTCACACATACCTATTACGCATAATTAGTTCTATCATTGACAGTCTCAGAGTGAAAACCCATGTGATAGAACTGATGCGAGTCGTGTTCGAGCATATCAGTTCCACTGATGTGCCTATAATCTCAATCTTCTACCATCCCATGATACTAGACAGGCACTCCTATGTCAGAGCTAAGATTGTACAAGTATTTGAAGTCTTTATTTGCCCAATAAAGATTTCATATAACTTGGAACTAGTTTTAGTAATCATGGTCGATCTCTCTAGCGCCTTTCTTCCTATCCCATAGGAAGTAGAGGGATCGCACTGAAAACAAGGGCAAAGCGTTTTTAAACAACTTATAGATGCAGATAAAAATTAAGTGAAAAACTAAGTAATGCCTTTTATAAATTATAGTTTAAGTTCAATACAAGATAGATGCCCTACATATTCTATCCTCTATGTCATCTGAGAGCATAATCCTAACATGTAGTACACTTGATGATACTGAGAAGCAAGCACAAAACGGTTGTCTGCAGCTATACTAAGTGCATTATTGATATCGACAATATTGTACCTTGGATGAATTTATGTTCCCCGTCTTCACGAGTCAAACCATTTGCACTTGAACATCACTATAGTATTGTCATCAGGCCCTAAAAAGGTCAACTCAAGAATTTTCAATAATTCACCGTAATACTCTACACTAGAATCATTATAGTAGCTTTCACTGATACAAACTCCACTATTCATAGTAGATTTTGTTTCCCCATACTCAAGTGTGTGGAATCTAAATCCATTCAAAAAATGCCCATTCCAGTGTCTAACGATACTACTAAACCCACGTGAGAATAGTTTGATGTTATTGTCTTTTAGTTAGCCATCTAAATTCTCAACCTATTAGGCATAAGAACGAACGTTCATGTGTTAATACGACTAGTACATTTTATTAAATTCTGCAATTGATAGTATAACAACTTACATAATTGCAAAACCATGTTGCGAACTCTTTATCCTGCATCACTCCTACTACTTTAGGAGTCAGATCCAACAATTAAGCTTGTTTGTCGGCTGTTGGGCCAACAAGAAGTTAGAATATAAGGCACGAGTTTATATTGTGTAACCTCTAATTAATATAACGGCAATAGTATGTTGTTCGTATAATTCTTGATGACATCTATAAAGTCTTAAATGAACAACTAGCCCATGTGTGTCAAGGAAAACCTTCGCACTTCTTATAGTAGTTAAGGAGATGGGCACTGGAACAGTTTGATACTTGATCACTTAAATCGTTCTCAAGTCGGAGAATCTCAATTGGGCATTGAGATTTGTATGGACTTGTATGACACATGCTCTGACAAAGGAGTGCCAGTCGAACACTATAGGATAATGGGAGTTTGTGTCATAGATACATTGATGGGATTAGTGTATTTGAACATGACTCATAGTAATCCGATCACATAGGTTTTTACTCATTGACTGTCAATGATTGGATTACTGATTATGAAAGTATGCATGAGCCTTAGACCTGAAGAGTTACGGTCATAGTGTGCTTGTGGCGTTAGATTCTGTCACTAGAGTAGTTAGGCCCAAATCACCAGTTGAAAGGTGGGGTCGACCTCGAAATCTGTTCTAATGGGAAAGTAGCACGTGAGGTGATTACCAAGAGGGAATTCACTGTCTCTAAAGTAAACGGGAAGTATCTTATGCGATCACAGGTAAATGAGATTGAAAGTCTCTGGCCAGAGTGAAGGACTTATACTCATACGGTATTCATAATCTAGAGGTTCGTAATGACATAGTCATTTTGTAAGCGATTGGGCTACGATGTGGGGCCACGGTGTTGGCTAGGTGTCACCCACATCCTTTGGTATCCTCCCATTGCCAATTGAGACGAACATAAAGAGTCGCGCTATAAATGAATAGATAGTGAAATCAAGTTTTGTATTTGGAGGGTGTTCTGGTAATTTGTCCCTGGGTAGTATGAATTAATTAATTAGACAAATTAATTTAATTAATTAATTGGACAAATTAATTTAATTAATTAATTGGACAAATTAATTTAATTGGTTGTTTAATTGGATTAAATAATGATAAATTAAATTAATTAGTTTGAATATTTAATTGACTAGGTTAATTAAACATTTAAACTAGAATAATAATTAATTATTTAATTAATTGATTAAATTGGGTTATGTTGACCTAAAGTTGACTGGGTCAACATAGCCCAATTATTGTCCAATAGCCCATATGGGCATGTACTGATGGGCCTTGTTGGAGGATTTATTAAATCCTCCAACACAAGCCAGAGAACACAATTTTCAGTTGAAAGAAAAACATAACGTGAAATCCTCTACCAAAAATACAAGACAGAGAAAATTATTATTCTTCCACTCTCTCTCACCTAGCCGTCAATGTGTCAGAGATGGAGATTTTTTGGAGTCAATTATGCCATGTGATGATCTAGAGACGGTACAATTGAACTGTTGGAGAAGATTGAAGATTCGCGAGGATCAAAGTTGAATACGCGAAAAAGTAAGTTTTTTGTGTTCATTTTTTTCAAGTTTAAAATTGACTAAAGCCACAAATTGATATTGGTTTGAGAATCCGGATCTATTTTTACGTTTCCGCTGCGCATGCCTAATAGGATTCCCAACATCGGCATCATAGAGGTTGTGTAGTATGTTTCATTAATACATTTAACTAGTATATAAGACTAAATTAAGAAATAGCTACAATAATACTTACTCAACATATTCAGAGGTCTCTGGACAATTCAACAGAATATATATTGTGCATGCAACCTTCTCATGTTGAGCTAAAACATGCACGGAACCTTGAAAACCAAAGGGTTGACCGTTGGAATTAAACGCTAATAATCGACAGTTGGGTTCAACTTGATTGATGTTATCATTATGCCCTAAAATCCTGGACCTTGTTTCAACATCCGGAGCAAAGAAATGAGAGCAGAACGTCAAAGTTTCTTCTGTTGGGTTTCGCAAAAAAATAAATAAATGCAGCAAAAGGATTTCAGAAATTTTATTTTAAAACCCAAAGTTGAATTTCTATGATCGCGTATTCAAATTGATTAATTCGCATAACGAATGACCACTTACCCGTTGAAGTGAAGTGGTTGGAGAATCTTCTTCCTTCTCAAAAATTCGAATGGTTGAAGCCTTGGTATCTTCAATCCTCATGTAATCTTCAATTCTTGAATTTGATTCGAACAACGAAATTACGTTGCCTCTAAATTATCATGCACGGATTGGTTGACAAAAAATTCCCACTAAATCTCTTAGGGGGGGGGGGGTGTGACAACTAGTATTAGAGAAAGGGAGGAGGATTTTTCTTCTTTTCTTTCTAGGAGAGTTATGAGAGAGTGTATATTGTTCTAGGTCAAAAGACTCCTTATATATCTCATTGTCTTATTGAACAAGACAAACAAAAGACCCCATGTAAGTTGGGAATCCTTATGGATGCCCAACATGGCTTGATAGGCGTCCTGTTGGACGCCTTCCTCAAGTCTCGGGGCTCCGTTTGTTTTAATTAATTTTTTAATTAATTAGATAAATTAATTCATTAATTTATTTTCATAGGAAATTAATTAATAATTAATCATATGCGTTATGTGTTTGTCTAACATACACGCATTTGTCACACTTGTTTATCTTGAAACCATTTGACAACATAGTGTTATCAAATTTTTCATGCCATTGTTTCGGCACTTGTTTAAGTTCATACAAAGACTTTACAAGTTTACACACCTTTTTCTCCTATCCAGGAGCAATATACCCCTCTGGTTGTTCCATATATATTTCTTCATCTGATTCTCCGTTCAGAAACGCAGTCTTAACATCCATTTGATGTATCTCAAGGTTATGCAGCGCGACAATAGCAATGAATAATCTTATGGATGTTATTCTCGTTACCGGAGAATAAGTGTCAAAGAAATCAAGACCCTCCATTTGTCGGTATCCTTTGACTACCAGACGAGCCTTATACTTATCAATAGATCCACCAGTCTTATATTTCAGAATTCATTTACAACCTATAGGAAGATCAACCAACTCCCAGGTATGGTTGTGCATAATAGACTCAATTTCACTTTTGATAGCCTCTTTCCAGAGCTGAACATCTGGATTGGACATTGCCTCCTCAATCGTCCTTGGCTCACCTACTAATGTATAATATACAAAGTCAGGATCAAACGTTTTAGAAACTTTTGCCCTTTTGCTACGCCGTAGTTCTAGTTCTTCATCCTCGGGATTAGAACTACTCGTAGATGCTTCATGTGTTCTTTTAAGAGGACTTTGTATCGTTCTTTCCTTATTTGGAAAGATATCCTCAAAGAAAAAAGCATTTCTAGATTCCATGATAGTACCTTCATGAATTTCAGATTTATGTACCAGAAATCGATAGGCACTGTTGGACCCAAGTGGCATACGAAAGGGTCTAAAAGGGGGGGGGGTTGAATAGACCCTGAAGTCTTTTTTGACTTCAAAAGTTTCGTATTAAAAAGGTTTTGGACGCTTGAAATGGTGATGCGTGACTGAACGTTTACTTAAAATATAGACGCTTAGGCTAAGCGTCTGATGAAGAGTGTTTTTAGAAAGTTAACTTAGACTTCAAGATTTGAATACTTTAACTAAGTAGGTTTAAGCGTTCAGTTCTTTAATCAGTGTTAGCACAGCGAAATAATTTTAGAGTCTTCTCTTTTGGAAATCTTTAGCGTCACAAGTTGTTTCTAAGTTGCTTAGCCTTTGATTGTGTTTTACTTAATCAATTTATGTAATGATATGATAGATAAGAGAATTGACTGTAAAGTAAAAGACACAATATTTGTAAGGTTCGTTGGGTAGTGTAATCTCAACTACGTCCTTCTTCTCCTTGAACACTTGGAGGCAATCTACTAAAATGATTCTTAAAGAATCACACAGAATCTTCTACAAATTAGAGAAAGATAGATGTCAATGACTTGAGCTCCTTTATCACACAGATTTTTGCTCCAAATCACTTCAATCCCCTTGCTTCTTTCACCCAAAAATAATGCAAGTATCCAACTTCGACTTCACACAGATCGCGATGCTTGGATGGGGTTTTCTAAACGGTTTGTTTGATTTTGATGAAGTTCAAACAACTGGAAATATCTTAATAGTAATGTGGTTTCTTCGAAAAGAATGTTTGAGATATTGGTTGACTGTCTTAGGAATTGAAGAAAGGCAAAGAGAATGTTTTCTTGAATATTCTGGCTTTTCTGAAAGTTTAAGGAATGAGACTTCAATGCAACAGCAATTTGGCTTAGAAATTGATTGTATATTTGGCTTGTTGTTGAAGTCCTATTTATAGGCATTCTTGGAGAAAGTGTCTGTTTGACACATGCACAGGCGCGTGTCTCTCACTTCCGCGAGTGAACAACTTTTGTCCTTTTTCCTGAAAATCTGCTGCATAAAAGTTGGTGCTGCAGTCTATGAATAGTTGATAGTCCAATAGGGTGACTTCTCCGTACGTCTGAAAGTGCTTATCACATGTAATGCTCTTATCAGCATTTAATGCATTTGAATTAAATGCCCGTTGGCACTTAATGCATTGAGAATATTTGCATTGAACTCCTTCCGAACTTAGAAATAGATTCAGGTGAAATCAGTCATTGATGGACGCTTATCCATCCTTGAATCACTTCTGTCCTATAAGGTAACGCTTGATATGGCTGGTCATTTGGACGCTTGGAGACTTTATTATCATTCAGACTTCAGGCACTTGAGTCTTCAAACTTTACTACTGATAAACTCACTCAGAAATTATCAGACGCTCAGCCTAAGACTACTTAGCCTAACAATCTAGAATAAAAACAAAAAAAAGCCTATAAAGCCTATTAAAAATCTAACGCTTCAAAGCTTATACAAGATTTCTTCTAAAAATCAAGCTTACATATTTTGGGGTCTAACATAAAGTCCTAATTGTCATCATCAAAACATCTAACATGAAATTCCTAACAATTTCCCCTTTTTTGATGATGGCAATACTTACTCTTTTATAGATCAAGAGTTAGACAGCCAAAATAAAAGTTAGCTTTGGTTAGATAACGTTAGTTAAAGTTAGTTACGCTTCAACGAGATGTTTCAGCTAAAAAAAATGCATTTTATATATATCAATGATTACACGCATTTTTACAACTGAACAAAAAAAATCATATGAGACAAGAATATAGATAATGTAAATCAAAGAAACTTTAATGACTTGGTCTAACTTTGTATCGCTTGGGCATTTCAGCTCGGATAGCTTCAGTTAGGTTATCTTCCAAAGTCATCATCGCTTCATGATCTTTGTCGAATATGAGCTTATTTTCTTCCTTTTGTCTCTTCTTGAAAGCAGCAAAGTGCTTGTCCCAATCAGTTGGGTCAATACCAATATACCTTAGGCAAATTCTGAAAGTTCGGTTGAAGTCAGACATCTGCCTTTCTTCAGCTAAGATTTTTGGATCTGTAGGTTCTGGAATAGATGCTCTTTGAAGAGGGATGTCAAATTGTTCAAGCAGTGCCCGAGAAGGTATTGGTAGATTTGGATACAGTGCTCTTGGAGGTTCTCTTAGCGTTCTACTAGGCGCTCCAGCAGAATCACTTATCCCAACAGCAGTTATCCAAGATGGAAGACTTAGCACAGAAGGAGGGGATAGTAGCTGACGCTTCAACGACAGAGGAGGTTCTTGAACACTTGAACTGGACACTCTCTTTAGCTTTCCTTTCCGTTTCTATTCCCCCTTATTGCCATCATCACTCTTCAGAAAATGTTCTATGAGTAAACTGACCTGATGACAATTTGAGACATAGAATTTGTAAGATCATCCAGACGCTTGTCGAAACGTTCCTGCAAAGCGAGGATCTTAGTACTGGTAGCATCATTCAGTGAGGTCTTTAAGGAGTCTAGACACTTGTCAAATTGTTCTTTCAGCGCTAGTTGGTTGGCTCGAGTAGCGTCACTCATTTCTTGAAATTCTTTTTGACACTCACCAACAGCCACTTGAGCATAACCCTTCATATGACCTATTTGAGCGTTCAAGATTTGGGATTCAATCTTTTCCAAATCGGTCTTAATCCAGTGAAGAGATTCTTCATTCTGAGTAGCGTGACTACTTATCTCCTCTAATACAGATTTCAGCAAAGGTCCAAACGTTTGACTCACATTCTGAGGAGCCGGTCGCTTGAATCTGGATGTATGCTTGAGTGAGTCAAGAGGAGCTTGATACGCAGGATCAAACATTGTACAGCGTACATTAATTGAGTGATCCTCAGCAACATCAGCAGTAACAGAATCAACGAATTCGGGAGCGTCAGAAATATCCTCTGGTGGAGACGCTTGAACTGGTTCTTCAGCAGATGCTGGAATACTTGCGACTTCTGCTGGTTCAAACACTTCAACCATCTTAGCAGATTCGTCTTCAAGCGCTGACTCTGGTTGGTGAAAATCATCGAATTGGAAGTTCCAATGTGCTGCATCGACAAAAGAATTGGAAGCGGCATCCAGAAGTTCAGTCAAATGTTGAAGAGGAAGGCAAGTACCTTGAATGAATGTGTGAAGTGGACTATCTATGGCCCTGATGTATATGGGACCAATGATATCCAGCACATGATTCGGGAAGACTTTGGACGACGCTTGACAGATAGAGAAAATTGCATCTGGGCAGTAATCTCTAGAAAATCCAATCAATCTATCTGTTGGAAGATGTTGGAGACGTCGAGATTCAGGTACGTATGAATTGTAGTATTTTTCTAGATAAGGATAGATAGCTTGAGCCAGTCCTTGATTTCTTTCCAGCAGTGAGAGGACAAACTCATAGTGATTGAGTACCTCTTTGCGAATAGAAGGGAGCAATGGATATCCTCGAAAAGAGTGGAGTACTGAGCCGTTCCATTGTCTGAGATTTGCAGTGAAGATGCGATCAAAAAGAGATAGGGGAGTCATAATCTTCACCATCAATCTAAGATTATCTTCGCAGTGGCTTGGAGCGAGATTCAAGCAAGATACGGAAAACTGCCACTGGAGATGTTTGAGCGTTGAAAAGTAGAGAAGTAATGGACAATCTGTGAAGCGCTTGATGCAAACACTGCTCAATCTGATGTCGAATGAGTGGGAGCTTAAGACAGGTCCAACTCTCTGTTGACGATTCGTTAGGCAATACTGGGCGAATTGACGCTTTTCTCGTCATACATGCCTATGCCAAATAAGTGGGGAACTTGAACTAATTCTGTGAAAGTATATCGATGACCCACATACGCTTCGACCCAGTTGACTTCAGTTAAAGTAGTCTTGTCCAGCGATGACCATAGCTCGAATGCCTTCATGATGAATATCTTTGATAGATTCAAAACGATATCTATCAGTTGGATAGTTGGCATGCCAGACGCTGTCAATGTATGCATCAGCTTCAGTTTGGAGCAAATCTGTTAGAGATTCGAGATGCTCACTCAGCATGAAACCCCTTTATTTCTTCCATAGTTGAAGAGGATTGGCAGACTTCTTGTTCTCAGCACTATTTGCTATAAGAGGAAATGTGCGTAACCTTCTCTGTTTAAACCTTTTTTAGAAGGGTTGAGAAACTCTGGGCTAAAAAGATCATATACTTTGATGTTTGTAGTCTCTCAGAGCAAACCAGTTGACTTACTGTGCCCATATTCTAGGTAGTAGGCTAAATCCACATTGTACCTAGAAGTTCTACCTCCTTTCCTAGCGTTTACACTATATCCCTGATCTTATTGTCAGTGTCAATTAGCTGAGCAATCTCATTCTCAGCGGTAATGTATCTTTCTTCATTATAGCCAGCAGGGATGAAATCTTCTTCGGCGCTGGGGGCATATAGTGTATTGAATGATCAATCGTCTTCAGCGTGTCTAGCTTGAAGAAGTGCCTTGGCTTTGGAACGTCTTCAGCAACGCTCTGACCTTCTGAGCGTGCCTCTGTTATAGCCGGAACAGGATTGATGTTTGAACCTCTTTTGGAGCAGGTTCCTTCAGTTGCAATTGCAAGCAGCTTCTGCGGCAACGTCTTGGGCAATAGCCACAACTTCTGTCATCTCAACATCTAGTGGACGTCTGTTGATGCTTCAGCAGCAGCTGGAACTAAAGTTGTAATACATGAACTATCCTCTATAAGAGCAGGATCTTCTACAGATGTAGGAGTAGAAATGCTTTGGGAGAAATAAAACTTACCCTGAGAACTTGTCTCAACAGTAATTTTAGTGCTTGGCTCATCCGCAATTTGAGCGCGCTGAGTCTCAACAGTAGCAGCTTGAGAGCTTGGCTAAATCATCTCAGGCTTCTCAGAATAGATGCAGCTTGATGCTTGCTTCCTGGACGCTTAAGATCCTCTTTACATTGATTCCTTCAATGAGGTGAGCTTTTGAGGCGGAGGAGCAACAGATGGTTCCTTAAAGTCTATTTGTTTTATGATGCCTTCCAGCTTTCTCCGCTTGAGGGTTAACTTGTCCTTTGCAGCCTCATCAGTTTCCTCATCACTCTTTTTGTGAGAGGGAACAACATGAGCCTTGGGCTTTCTGGGAGCCCTCTTCTTGTTACAGCCGGACCCTTCACGGCTTCTTCTAGAACTGGGCGCTCAGCTTCTGGCTTTGATTGAAATTTCTTAACATAAAGGGAACTTATATAATTTTTGAACATGTTAGGGGTTTCGGTAATTTTCACTAACGCGAGGGTGTGTACAATATTATTTTCTCTTCGAATAATTAAAATGTATAAATAATCGTAATATTAACTAAGTCAAGATTGCACTATTCTCATCCCATGTCAACTAAGACAATATGTGTCATACATAACCTATTAGCCGTTTCAAAAATGCTTAATGATTACAAATTAAAAAACTAAAATTTACAGACAATTGTAAAGACGTTATTATGTATCCATGAGATAAGTAACAACTTCTGAATAAATCAATCTCCACTAGATCTGTCACTAAAAACGAAGTCATCTTCATCCCCCGATTCTTTCTCATTTGGTTCCACAAATCCTTTTTTTAAGTCATCAAATTCAACTTCTTGTTCAAGTTCCCTTCCTTGTGGGTGTAACTCATCGGGGTTCACTTCTTCGTCTTGAAGATGATCATCAATTAAAATATCAATGTTATCAAACTCATGATCTAATACAACACGGACTAGATTTGAACTTGAAAGCCTTTGGTAAACCCCTTCTAGTGGTGCTTGCTCACTACGCATAGTAGTATGACTTATCTCATAAGTGCTTCTTAACTGAACTTTAAAAACAATCCTACAATTGCGATCATATGCTCTTTTTTCTCCAAGGATATGGCGTGTAGTGTTGGGTTTCGTGAAAAATAACATAAACGTTCAAAAATTTTATTTTAAAACCCAAAGTTGAATTCAATGATCGCATATTTAAATTGAACCATAAATTAACGAATAAAAACTTACTCGTTATTACAAATTTGATGAAGAACTTTTCTTCCTCCAAAAACTCGAAACTTGAAGCTTCCAAATCTTCAATTCTTTATTTGAATCTTCAAATCTTGAACTTTGATCCGAACAATGAAATTATGTCGTCTCTAAAAAATCACACGCGAATCAACAAACAAAAACTTCACTTCTTTCTCTAAGAGGGCGACGGTTAGGGTATTAGAGAGGGGAGGAATGTTTTCTTCTTTCTTTTCTAGGAGTTATGATGTTGTCTTCTCTTACTTGTTCAAAGTCAAAGAGTCCAAATATACCTCATGACTTATTGAACAAGTCAAAACAAAAGAGCCCTAAACTAGGGCATCACATGGACGCCCATTTAGGCCTATTAGGCGTCCATTTTAGACGCCTTCTTGAAGCCCAGGATTTGTTTTGTTTAATTAATTTTTTATTTCAATTAACAATTTATTATATCCAATAAATAAATTAATTAATTAAATAACCAAATTAATTAGATAAATTAATTCATTAATATATTTCCCTGGGAAATTAATTAATAATTAATTTTATCCATATAATTAATTATTTCATCTAATGAATAATTAATTATTTAATTTATCCAAGAAATTAAAACTTCTAGAAGAAAATAGAAATTCCTTTTTTCATATTTCTTTGTCGATCCTTTAGCGCGACTCATAGGTTCGTTTCGTTTGGCAATGAGAGAAAACCAAAGGAAGTGGGTAACACCTAGCTAGTCACGTGACCCACTTTATAACCCAAACAAAAATGAATGATAGGATCATTCCGAAGCCTTCCAATCATAAATACCGTATATGTATAAACACTTTGTTCATGTTCTCCGGTCAAGTGAGAGTCATGGCTATGTCAAACTCACTAAACTTGACCATATGTATTAATTATATATAATAATACGAGATCATTGAGATTGATTTAGTGCCTAGCACAATCATCTCTTTTGCTTTGGCCAAAGACTTTGATCTCTATTTATCTATAATCACATAGGGTACATTCTCATTCACTTATGAGAGAACAAATCCCATATTAGATATCTGCTAAGACTACCACTTGCCCATCAAGTCCGCATTTCGAGGTCGACCCCACCAACGGGTGAATTGGGTCTAACTACTCTAGTGAAAGACTTGACGTCACAAGTGCATCTTCAGCCTGATACTTCAGGTCAAAGGTTCACACATACCTATTACGCATAATTAGTTCTATCATTGACAGTCACAGAGTGAAAACCCATGTGATAGAACCGATGCGAGTTGTGTTCGAGCATATCAGTTCCACTGATGTGCCTATAATCTCAATCTCCTACCATCCCATGATACTAGACAGGCACTCCCATGTCAAAGCTAAGATTGTACAAGGATTCGAAGTCTTTATTTGCCCAATAAAGATTTCATATAACTTGGAACTAGTTTTAGTAATCATGGTCGATCTCTCTAGCGCCTTTCTTCCTATCCCATAGGAAGTAGAGGGATCGCACTGAAAACAAGGGCAAAGCATTTTTACACAACTTATAGATGCAGATAAGAATTAAGTGAAAAACTAAGTAATGCCTTTTATAAATTATAGTTTAAGTTCAATACAAGATAGATGCCCTACATATTCTATCCTCTATGTCATCTGAGAGCACAATCCTAACATGTAGTACACTTGATGATACTGAGAAGCAAGCACAAAACGGTTGTCTGCGGCTATACTAAGTGCATTATTGATATCGACAATATTGTACCTTGGATGAATTTATGTTCCCCGTCTTCACGAGTCAAACCATTTGCACTTGAACATCACTATAGTATTGTCATCAGGCCCTAAAAAGGTCAACTCAAGAATTTCCAATAATTCACCGTAATACTCTAACTAGAATCATTATAGTAGCTTTTCACTGATACAAACTCCACTATTCTAGTAGATTTTGTTTCCCATACTCAAGTGTGTGGAATCTAAATCCATTCAAAAAATGCCCATTCCAGTGTCTAACGATACTACTAAACCCATGTGAGAATAGTTTGATGTTATTGTCTGTTATTTAGCCATCTAAATTCTCAACCTATTAGGCATAAGAACGAACGTTCATGTGTTAATATGACTAGTACATTTTATTAAATTCTGCAATTGATAGTATAACAACTTACATAATTGCAAAACCATGTTGCGAACTCTTTATCCTGCATCACTCCTACTACTTTAGGAGTCAGATCCAACAATTAAGCTTGTTTGTCGGCTGTTGGGCCAACGAGGAGTTAGAATATAAGGCACGAGTTTATATTATGCAACCTCTAATTAATATAACGACAATAGTATGTTGTTCGTATAATTCTTGATGACATCTATAAAGTCTTAAATGAACAACTAGTCCATGTGTGTCAAGACAAACCTTCGCACTTCTTATAGTAGTTAAGGAGATGGGCACTGGAACAGTTTGATACTTGGTCACTTAAATCGTTCGCAAGTCGGAGAATCTTAATTGGGCATTGAGATTTGTATGGACTTGTATGACACATGCTCTGACAAAGGAGTGCCAATCGAACACTATAGGATAATGGGAGTTTGTGTCATAGATACATTGATGAGATTAGTGTATTTGAACACGGCTCATAGTAATCCGATCACATAGGTTTTTACTCATTGACTGTCAATGATTGGATTACTGATTATGAAAGTATGCATGAGCCTTAGACCTGAAGAGTTACGGTCATAGTGTGCTTGTGGCGTTGGATTCTGTCACTAGAGTAGTTAGGCTCAAATCACCAGTTGAAAGGTGGGGTCGACCTCGAAATCCGTTCTAATGGACAAGTAGCATGTGAGGTGATTACTAAGAGGGAATTCACTGTCTCTAAAGTAAACGAGAAGTATCTTATGCGATCACAGGTAAATGAGATTGAAAGTCTCTGGTCAGAGCTGATGAACTAACTTGTGTTTAGTAATCTCATATTACTATGATTCTTAAGCATAGCATCGAGTCTTGTGAGTTTGACATATTTCATGACTCTCACTCGATCGGGATACGTCAGTGAAGGACTTATACTCATACGGTATTCATAATCTAGAGGTTCGTAATGACATAGTCATTTTGTAAGTGATTGGGCTACGATGTGGGGCCACGGTGTTGGCTAGGTGTCACCCACATCTTTTGGTATCCTCCCATTGCCAATTGAGACGAACATAAATAGTCGCGCTATAAATGAATAGATAGTGAAATCAAGTTTTGTATTTGGAGGGTGTTCTGGTAATTTGTCCCTGGGTAGTATGAATTAATTAATTAGACAAATTAATTAATTAATTAATTGAACAAATTAATTTAATTAGTTGTTTAATTGGATTAAACAATGATAAATTAAATTAATTAGTTTGAATATTTAATTGACTAGGTTAATTAAACATTTAAACTAGAATAATAATTAATTAATTAATTAATGTTGATTTAATCAATATATATTTAATTGGATTAAATATTAATTGATTAAATTGGGTTATGTTGACCTAAAGTTGACTGGGTCAATGATAAGTGCAATATTTATAGATTTTATTACCTCTGTCTTTGGCATTTTATTGTGATTATATGGCCATTGGAACTGATTTTATCTCATTTTGTGATTTGGGCAAGAGTTGAAGTGCAAAATACCAATTTCAATCAAAATGACAGATTTGGCGATGTTTCGGAAATATTAATATATCTGGAGATGCAGACATTAGTTTTTATTGAATTTTATCTAGTTGGAAAGCTAAGACAAAGGCCTATATTTCTTATGAAGAAGTCCAGACCCAGTTCGGAAGTTAAAGGGCTCGAAAGTGTTGAAGAATTTAATGAAGATTTCTGTTCTGGACTGGACTGGAATGCGCAGCTTTGGTGAAAAATTCATAACTAGAGTTATGTGTCTTGGATTCAGTCAAGGCCAGTTGGAAATGAAAGCTAACACATAAAGCTACAAATGTCTAGAAGGAATCAAAGTCAGAATCGATGAATTAGAGGTGACAAATCAGAATGTAAAGGGAAGAATATATTCTCCATGCTTTGATGTTAAAGGGAAGAATGTATTCTCCATACTTTGATGTTAAAGGGAAGAATATATTCTCCATGTCTTGATAAAAGAAGAGAGAATATATTCTCTCTATGATTATGTCATCTTTTCATTGCCTATATATATGTCTTGCAAGAGTTGAAGAAGAACAACAAAAACAAGAAGAAAACAAAGAGAAGAGAGTTAGAAAAATAGTATTTTCAAGTTTTATGCTTACAATTATGAGTAGCTAAGTTTTTATTTCGATTCAAGGGAGTTCATTTTGATTCACATGTTGTGAAACACGGAGCTTCATCTATCTATCTACGGTTTGATTACCTTTTGTTTCTTATTCTTAATGTTCATGCTTGTTTAGATAATAATCTAAGGTGCACATTAGTTGATTATCTATTACAATCTATTGCTAACAAATCTTCATAATCCGTAATTGTTATGTTTGATTTGTGCATGTAGCAATTAGGTTTTCATGATTAGGATCCCAATTTTCGTTGATAACCTAAGGGAAACATTAGAGTAAATTAAATAGTTGGCGCTTGCTTAAACTATTGTTTATCCTTAGTCGCTTCTAATTTGTTATGCTATTATTAACATGATTAGGATTGCTTAATACCGAGTCAGTTGATAATAAGAATTTAACCGGGTGCTGGGCTTTGGTTAATGATATACGGAAGTTAATAGGGATATAAATAGCTGGTTATTTATGTTTTTGGCTAAGTAATCAAAGAATAGATAGTATTTTAGGTGTCTATGATCAACTTGAATTGAAGAACGAATTATCCTTGAATCGATGCTTTACATTTATTGAACTTCCTATTTAATTCCTGTCATTATTAATTCATCAAACAAACCTCCCCATTGAATATTATTTTGATCAACCAATCTCTAGGGTTCGACCTGGACATACAAGTACTACAAATTCTTGTGAGAACAGTAATTATATTTTGGTGCATTCGACACGTACCAAATTTTGGCGCCGTTGCCGGGGATTGGTTTTTGGTCAAATTTTTTTTTTTTCGTTATTTCTGTACTTTACCTTTTGTGTTTTTTTTTTTTATTTTATGACTCGTTCTTCTCAATCTAAGACCCGGGAAATTGATCCAGAGATTGAAAGAACATTGTGTAGATTGAGGAAAGACACTAAGAAGACGAGCAACGTGGAAAACGTGCAATCGGAAGAATCTATCTTATCTCCACACGGAAGCACCATATCTCTTCACTTATTTTCAAGTGAATCAGACGAAGAGGAAGTCATGGATGGAACTAATAGGACTTTGAAAGAGTTGGCTACTCCGGATTTTAATTTACAACCTTTATGCATTGAATATGCTGATTTAGATGTTGCCTTTGAATTGAAATCGGGATTGATTCACTTATTACCTAAATTTCGTGGTCTTGCAGGAGAGGATCCAAACAAGCGCCTAAAGGAATTCCATGTTGTATGCTCGAGCATGAGACCGACGGGAGTATCTGAGGAACAAATTAAATTAAGAGCATTCCCATTTTCCTTAGCAGATGATGCAAAAGATTGGCTTTATTACTTACCTTCAGGGACGATAACAACATGGAATGAGGTCAAAAGACTATTTTTGGAGAAGTACTTTCCAGCATCAAGGGCTGCCAACATAAGAAAAGAGATTTGTGGCATAAGGCAGTACAACGGAGAATCGTTATATGAATATTGGGAGCGATTTAAGAAGTTATGTGCAAGCTGTCCACACCATCAGATAAGTGAGCAACTATTAATTCAATATTTTTATGAAGGCTTACTTCCCATGGAAAGGAACATGATTGATGCAGCAAGTGGAGGAGCTCTAGTGGATAAAACCCCCACCGCTGCTAGGACTTTAATTTCCAACATGGCAGCAAATTCACAACAATTTGGCATGAGGTTAGATCATACACCTAAAAAAGTCAACGAGGTAAGTACATCTAACCTTGAGCATCAAATTTTGAGTTAACTTCATTAGTTCGTCAGATGGCCGTAGGAAATTTGCAAGTAGCGAAGGTATGTGGTATTTGTTCAGTTACAGGACACCACACTGATGCGTGTCCTACATTGCAAGAAGAAACGAACCAGCAAGCCAATGCCATTGGAGGATTCCCAGGTCAGCAACAAAGAAAGTACGATCCTTATTCCAATTCATACAATCCAGGCTGGCGAGATCACCCCAATCTCAGTTATGGAAATCAAGTTGGGCAAAATCGTTATCAAAATTCTTTCCAGCCTCGACAGCAACATCAAACGAATCAATCTTTGAATTCAGGTATGGCTTTAGATGAAATTGTTAAAGCTCTCGCTAACAATACCCAACAATTTCAACAGGAAACAAGAAACAACATCCAAAATTTAGAGAAACAGATAAGTCAGTTAGCAACTTCGATGAGCAAGATGGAAGCTCAAGGTTCGGGCAAATTACCCTCCCAAACAATCATAAATCCTAGAGAGAATGCCAGTGTAGTAACTTTGCGGAGTGGAAAAGAAATTCAGAGCCCAACTCAAAGTGTGCCGGAAGAAGAAAAACCCACAGAAGCTAAAATTAGTCTCGAAGCTCCTAAGGTAAGTTTTCCTTCAAACATGCATAATTCCACTAACACTGTTCCTGTTTCCATCCCCTTTCCGAGCAGGTTAAGTAAATCCAAGAAACAAAATGAAGAGAAGGAGATATTGGAGACATTCAGGAAAGGTAGCAGTAAACATTCCACTGCTTGATGCTATTAGTCAGATCCGAGATATGCAAAATTCCTTAAGGAACTATGCACCACGAAGAGGAAGCTACGAGGAGACGAAAAGATTAAGGTGGATGAAAATGTGTCTGCAATAATCCAGCGAAAACTGCCACCTAAGTGTAAGGATCCAGGTACGTTTACTATCCCTTGTGTGATTGGTAATAATAGGTTTGAACGTGCCATGTTAGATTTAGGTGCATCAATTAACGTCATGCCTTATTCAATTTATGCATCTCTTAATTTGGGTCCCTTGAAACAAACTGGTGTTATTATACAATTGGCGGATCGATCTAATGCATACCCGAGGGGGTTCTTGAGGATGTGTTAGT
Organism: Buddleja alternifolia; assembly: GCA_019426215.1. Classification (NCBI taxonomy): domain Eukaryota; kingdom Viridiplantae; phylum Streptophyta; class Magnoliopsida; order Lamiales; family Scrophulariaceae; genus Buddleja; species Buddleja alternifolia. The sequence continues at coordinate 11,717,414 of CM033405.1, read as the reverse complement.
GCAGGTGAATGAATTAATCTTTCCAGCTGATTTTTACGTTCTGAATATGGAAGATAATGGATCCCAAATCCAGCCCCGATCCTCCTAGGACGCCCCTTCCTCAAAACAGCAAGAACAAAGATTGATGCTCATGATGGCACTTTATCAATGGAGTTCGATGGGCAGATTGTCAAATTTAGCATATTCGAATCCATGAGGTATCCCCCTGATGTGAATTCAGTTTATTCTATTGATATTATTGATGTGTTAGCCCAGGAGGTTTTGAGAAAAATCAAGTGGATGCATTGGAAGTAGTACTCAGTCATGGTTTATGGCAATTCGGGGAACATCTGAATTTTAGTGATGAAGTTGAAGAGATGATTATGGCTTTGCAGTCCTTACCACCAGCCCCTAGCAGGTATAATGTGTCAAAAATTGAGTTATCATTTAATCACACAAAATTGTTGCCATCTGTGTTGCAGGCACCGAGTTTAGAACTTAGGCCCTTACCCGAGCATTTGAAGTATGTGTACTTAGGGGAAACCGAGACCTTGCCAGTAATAATTGCAAAGAATCTGACTATGGTGCAAGAGGAAAGACTCGTTAGGATGCTTCGAGATCATAAGACAGCAATTGGATGGACTATAGCAGACATCAAGGGAATTAGTCCTTCCATGTGCATGCACCGGATTTTGTTAGAGGATGACTCAAAACCAAGAAGAGAGGCTCAAAGGAGGTTGAATCCATTGATGATGGATGTAGTAAAGAAAGAAATCCTGAAGTTGTTGGATGCAGGAGTTATTTACCCAATTTCAGACAGCAAGTGGGTCAGTCCTGTTCAGGTTCTACCAAAAAAATCTGGAGTGACGGTAGTGCAGAACCAGAATAATGAGCTAGTTCCTACGAGGATTCAAAATGGGTGGCGTGTTTGCATTGATTACCGCAAGCTGAATGCAGCAACGAGAAAGGACCATTTTCCTTTACCTTTTATTGATCAAATGCTTGAACGATTAGCCGGTAAATCTCATTATTGTTTTCTTGATGGTTACTCAGGTTATAACCAGATTGTGATTGCTCCTGAAGACCAAGAGAAAACCACATTCACGTGTCCGTTTGGAACATTTGCTTATCGGAGGATGCCGTTTGGACTTTGCAATGCACCAGCCACTTTTCAGCGCTGCATGATAAGTATTTTCTCCGATTTAATCGAAAAGTACATTGAAGTTTTTATGGACGATTTTACTGTGCATGGGGATTCATTTGATTCTTGTCTTGAAAATTTATCTCGTGTGCTTGATCGTTGCATTGACACAAACCTTGTTTTGAATTTTGAAAAATGTCATTTTATGGTAGAACAAGGGATTGTATTAGGACATGTTATTTCATGTAGGGGTATTGAGGTAGATAAAGCTAAGGTAGATTTAATTGTGAACTTACCCTACCCCACATGTGTGAGGGATGTGCGATCTTTCCTTGGCCATGCAGGTTTTTATCGTAGATTCATCAAGGATTTTTCGAAGATTGCATTGCCTCTATCCAAGTTGCTACAACAAGATGTGATTTTCGAATTCACCCAAGACTGCAAGGATGCTTTTGATAAACTGAAATCAGCGTTAACCACTGCACCTTTGATGCAGCCACCAGATTGGTCTCTTCCATTCGAAATAATGTGTGATGCGAGTAATTATGCAATGGGAGCAGTTTTAGGACAACGAGTTGGCAAACAACCTCATGTGATCCATTATGCTTCCGAACCCTTAACGCGGCTCAGTGCAATTATTCAACTACTGAAAAAGAACTTTTGTCTATTGTTTTTGCTTTAGATAAATTTCGTTCTTATCTACTTGGATCTAAAGTGATTGTATTTTCTGATCATGCAGCTTTAAGACATCTTTTGGCGAAGAAAGAATCAAAACCGAGGTTAATGAGATGGATTCTTCTTCTTCAAGAATTTGATTTGGAGATTAAAGATAAAAAGGGGGCTGAAAATTTGGTGGCAGATCATTTGAGTCGATTAGTGCGAAAAGAAAATCTGGTGCCACTACAAGAATTCTTTCCGGATGAGCAATTGTTTGCTCTGCAAGGTATGGTTCCTTGGTATGCTGATTTAGTGAATTATTTAGTTTCTAGAACTTTACCTGATGATTTGAGTAGAGCTAAGAAAGATAAAATTAAGAGTGAGGCAAAATATTATGTGTGGGATGATCCATACTTGTGGAAGTTTTGTTCCGATCAAATTATTAGGAGATGTGTGCCTGATTCTGAATTAGAGTCTGTCTTGAAATTTTGTCATGCTTATGCGTGTGGTGGTCATTTTGGACCTAAGAGAACTGCAAGAAAAGTGTTAGATAGTGGTTTCTATTGGCCTACTTTATTCCGTGATGCTTATGTCATGTGTAAAAATTGTGAACAATGTCAAAGAACGGGGAATTTAAGTCATAGGAATGAAATGCTTCAAACGCCCATACTTGTTTGTGAGATTTTTGATATATGGGGTATTGATTTTATGGGACCTTTTCCTTCCTCCTTTGGTTTTGTTTATATCTTACTTGCGGTTGATTATGTTTCGAAGTGGGTGGAAGCTAAAGCCACCCAAACTGATGATTCTAAAGCTGTTGTAGGTTTTCTCAAGTCTAACATTTTTAGTAGGTTTGGCATACCAAAAGCGTTGATAAGTGATCAGGGGTCCCATTTTTGTAATCGAGTTGTGGATACTTTGCTAAAAAAATATGGGGTGTTTCATAAGACATCCACACCTTATCACCCTCAGACAAATGGGCAAGCCGAGGTGTCCAATCGAGAAGTCAAGTCCATCTTGGAAAAAACTGTAAATCCTAATCGAAAAGATTGGAGTCTTCGACTTGAAGATGCATTATGGGCGTACCGGACAGCCTATAAAACACCTATTGGGATGTCTCCATATAGGTTAGTCTTTGGTAAATCGTGTCATCTTCCGGTGGAATTGGAACACAAAGCGTTTTGGGCTGTAAAGAGTTGCAATTTAGATAGAGATCAAACTGGTATACATAGGAAGTTGCAACTACAAGAGTTAGAGGAGATTCGCCTTGATGCTTATGAGAATTCCTGAATTTACAAGGAGAAGACCAAGTGGTTTCATGACAAGATGATCTCTAGGAAAGAATTTGTGATTGGACAAAAAGTGTTGCTTTACAACTCAAGACTCAAATTAATGCCTTGTAAGTTACGTTCTCGTTGGGTTGGACCTTTTGTTGTGATTAATGTATTTTCTTATGGTCCAGTAGAGATTCAAAGCTTAGAAACTAACAAGTTGTTCAAGGTAAATGGACATAGACTTAAACCTTTCTATGAAGGTTTCCAAGAGCATACAATTGAAGAAGTTTCATTGATCAATCCAACTTACTTGGATTAAAAGGCTGCAAAGTCGAGCCAACGACTTTAAAAAAAGGTGCTGCTTGGGAGGCAACCCAAGAGTGGCTGAACGACCACCATCAGATTTGCTTTCTTTTTCCTTATCTCTTTTAATTTCGTTTGTTCATTTTTTATTTTTTTTTATTTTCATTCTGTGTTGCATTGAGGACAATGCAGATTTTAAGTGTGGGGGAGATGGTTAGTTATTTGTTTTATGAGTTAAAAAAAAAAAATTCTTTATTGTGCAGCCAAGTAAGGTAGTGAAAAATTATTTTCCTTCATCAGTGGTTGATTGAAAAATAGACTAGATTCAATAGAGAAGTTAAGTAGTGTTTAAATTGTTATGATTGTTGAAGTACAGACTTTTAGAGAAATTCGTGTGAATTCGTAATTTAGCATAACTTTGTATGTGACTTTTGACTTGCTGAAATCCCTTCAAATTCCTCAAGGTTAATCTGGTTGATAGTGACTTAAAATAATAATGGATGAAATTCCTCGGTGTAAAGCTTGAGGCGTAAATTGCGTAATGTTGAAAATATAGTATAGCGCCTGGGATTATCTACACTGAAGGGATTAAGCCTGAGGAGTTTTCAAGCTTGGTAACCTAAGACTATCTAGTCTGGGATCTATCGGCCCAAACCTGCTACTGTGTTGGAAATCTAATAGGGCTATTCAAAGTATGTCCAGAATGAAATGATCCGCTTGTTGAGTAACCGGGTGCATTCATGAGTAATGTTTGTATTCGTGTCAAAAGACAAGTGTGTGCTTAATAATAAAATGTTGCTCGTTTTAATTTATTATTCATGCTTGAGGAAATATAAAGGGATGATGTTGAGTTAAATGTTGCATTAATAGTATTGCGGTTACAAAATGAAGTGAATTCTTGAGAAGTTTGTGTGAATGCAAGAGTAATGGTGGACACATGATTGACCTTTCTAGCGAATTTTGTTAATTTTTGGTTATGAATTGATGATGTTTGGAAAGAAAATTTCATGAACTTGCTTGTTTGTACATTGAGAGATTGATTTTGTGGGTATATCTTCTGCAAATCCTCACGAGACTAAACTCGTCCACTAGGGGTAACCTAGGGGTTTAAAGGCTTGTTGCATATGCTAAATGCAACCGTGTTACCTACGAAAGTGGTTGGCTTTAGTTTTAGTTTTTTTTTTTTCTAGTTTCTCTTTATCTTTGCCCGAGGACGTGCAAGAGCTAAGTGTGGGGGAATTAGATAAGTGCAATATTTATAGATTTTATTACCTCTATCTTTGGCATTTTATTGTGATTATATGGCCATTGGAACTGATTTTATCTCATTTTGTGATTTGGGCAAGAGTTGAAGTGCAAAATATCAATTTCAATCAAAATGACAGATTTGGCGATGTTTCGGAAATATTAATATATCTGGAGATGCAGACATTAGTTTCTATTGAATTTTATCTAGTTGGAAAGCTAAGACAAAGGCCTATATTTCTTATGAAGAAGTCCAGACCCAGTTCGGAAGTTAAAGGGCTCGAAAGTGTTGAAGAATTTAATGAAGATTTCTGTTCTGGACTGGACTGGAATGCGCAGCTTTGGTGAAAAATTCATAACTAGAGTTATGTGTCTTGGATTCCGTCAAGGCCAGTTGGAAATGAAAGCTAACACATAAAGCTACAAATGTCTAGAAGGAGTCAAAGTCAGAATCGATGAATTAGAGGTGACAAATCAGAATGTAAAGGGAAGAATATATTCTCCATGCTTTGATGTTAAAGATAAGAATATATTCTCCATGCTTTGATGTTAAAGGGAAGAATGTATTCTCCATACTTTGATGTTAAAGGGAAGAATATATTCTCCATGTATTGATAAAGGAAGAGAGAATATATTCTCTCTATGATTATGTCATCTTTTCATTGCCTATATATATGTCTTGCAAGAGTTGAAGAAGAACAACAAAAACAAGAAGAAAACAAAGAGAAGAGAGTTAGAAAAATAGTATTTTCAAGTTTTATGCTTACAATTATGAGTAGCTAAGTTTTTATTTCGATTCAAGGGAGTTCATTTTGATTCACATGTTGTGAGACACGGAGCTTCATCTATCTATCTACGGTTTGATTATCTTTTGTTTCTTATTCTTAATGTTCATGCTTGTTTAGATAATAATCTAAGGTGCACATTAGTTGATTATCTATTACAATCTATTGCTAACAAATCTTCATAATCCGTAATTGTTATGTTTGATTTGTGCATGTAGCAATTAGGTTTTCATGATTAGGATCCCAATTTTCGTTGATAACCTAAGGGAAACATTAGAGTAAATTAAATAGTTGGCGCTTGCTTAAACTATTGTTTATCCTTAGTCGCTTCTAATTCGTTATGCTATTATTAACATGATTAGGATTGCTTAATACCGAGTCAGTTGATAATAAGAATTTAACGGGTGCTGGGCTTTGGTTAATGATATACGGAAGTTAATAGGGATATAAATAGCTGGTTATTTATGTTCTTGGCTAAGTAATCAAAGAATAGATAGTATTTTAGGTGTCTATGATCAACTTGAATTGAAGAACGAATTATCCTTGAATCGATGCTTTACATTTATTGAACTTCCTATTTAATTCCTGTCATTATTAATTCATCAAACAAACCTCCCCATTGAATATTATTTTGATCAACCAATCTCTAGGGTTCGACCTGGACTTACAAGTACTACAAATTCTTGTGAGAACAGTAATTATATTTTGGTGCATTCGACACGTACCAGTCAACATAGCCCAATTATTGTCCAATAGCCCATATGGGCATGTACTGATGGGCCTTGTTGGAGGATTTATTTAATCCTCCAACACAAGCTAGAGAACACAATTTTCAGTTGAAAGAAAAACATAACGTGAAATCCTCTACCAGAAATACAAGACAGAGAAAATTATTATTCTTCCACTCTCTCTCACCTAGCCGTCAATGTGTCAGAGATGGAGATTTTTTGGGGTCAATTCTGCCATGTGATGATCTAGAGACGGTATAATTGAACTGTTGGAGAAGATTGAAGATTCGTGAGGATCAAAGTTGAATTCGCGAAAAAGTAAGTTTTTTGTATTCATCTTTTTCAAGTTTAAAATTGACTAAAGCCACAAATTGATCTTGGTTTGAGAATCCGGATCTATTTTTACGTTTCCGCTGGGCATGCCTAATAGGATTCCCAACATCGGCATCATAGAGGTTGTGTAGTATGTTTCATTAATACATTTAACTAGTATATAAGACTAAATTAAGAAATAGCTACAATAATACTTACTCAACATATTCAGAGGTCTCTGGACAATTCAACAGAATATATATTGTGCATGCAACCTTCTCATGTTGAGCTAAAACATGCACGGAACCTTGCAGGCCAAAGGGTTTACCGTTGGAATTAAACACTAATAATCGACAGTTGGGTTCAACTTGATTGATGTTATCATTATGCCCTAAAATCCTGGACCTTGTTTCAACATCCGGAGCAAAGAAATGAGAGCAGAACGTCAAAGTTTCTTCTGTTAGGTTTCGCAAAAAATTAAATAAATGCAGCAGAAGGATTTCAGAAATTTTATTTTAAAACCCAAAGTTGAATTTCTATGATCGCGTGTTCAAATTGATTAATTCGCATAACGAATGACCACTTACCCGTTGAAGTGAAGTGGTTGGAGAATCTTCTTCCTCCTCAAAAATTCGAATGGTTGAAGCCTTGGTATCTTCAATCCTCGTGTAATCTTCAATTCTTGAATTTGATTCGAACAACGAAATTACGTTGCCTCTAAATTGTCACGCACGGATTGGTTGACAAAAAATTCCCACTAAATCTCTAGGGGGGGGGGGGGGTGTGACAACTAGTATTAGAGAAAGGGAGGAGGATTTTTCGTCTTTTCTTTCTAGGAGAGTTATGAGAGAGTGTGTATTGTTCTAGGTCAAAAGACTCCTTATATATCTCATTGACTTATTGAACAAGACAAACAAAAGACCCCATGTAAGTTGGGAATCCTTATGGATGCCCAACATGGCTTGATAGGCGTCCTCTTGGACGCCTTCCTCAAGTCTCGGGGCTCCTTTTGTTTTAATTAATTTTTTAATTAATTAATTATTTATTATATCCAATAAATTAATTAATTAATTAATTAATCAAATTAATTAGATAAATTAATTCATTAATTTATTTTCATAGGAAATTAATTAATAATTAATCTTATCCTTAAAATTTCATCTAATGAATAATTAATTATTTAATTTATCCAATAAATTAAAACTCCTAGAAGAAAAGTAGAAACTTCTTTTTCATTATTCTTTATCAATCCTTTAGCACGACTATTTAGGTTCGTTTCGTTTGACAATGAGAGGAAACCAAAGGAAGTGGGTAACACCTAGTCAGTCACGTGGCCCACTTCGTAGCCTAAACGAAATCGAATGATAGGATCATTCCACAACCTTCCAATCGTAAATACCGTATAAGTATAAACCCTTTGTTCGTGTACCCCAGTCAAGTGAGAGTCATGGTTATGTCAAACGCACTGGGCTTGATCATATGTATTAATTATAATAATACGAGATCATTGAGATCGATTTAGTGTCTCGCATAATCGTCTCCTTTTGCTTTGGCCAAAGACTTTGATCTCTATGTATCTATAATCACATAGGGTACTTTCTCACTCACTTATGAGAGAACAAATCTCATATAGATATCAGCTAAGACTACCACTTGCCCATCAAGCCACATTTCGAGGTCGACCCCACCAACGGGTGAATTGGGTCTAACTACTCTAATGAAATACTTTACGTCACAAGTGCATCTTCAGCCTGATATTTCAGGTCAAAGGTTCATTTATACCTATTACGCATAATCAGTTCTGTCATTGACAATCACAGAGTGAAAACCCATGTGACAGAACCGATGCGAGTCGTATTCGAGCATATTAGTTCCACTGAAGTGCCTACAATCTTAATCTCCTACCATCCCATGGTACTAGACAGACACTTTCATGTCAAAGATAAGATTGTACAAATGTTCTAAGTCTTTATTTGTCCATTAAAAACTTTATTTTACTTGCGAACTTGTTTTTAGTAATCAAGATCGATCTCTCTAGTGCCAATCTTCCTATGCCATAGGAAGTAGAGAGATCACACTAAAAACATGGACAAAACGTTATACACTACTTATAGATGCAGATAAGATTTAAGTGAAAACTAAATAATGTCTTTATTAATTAATATCGAAATAAGTTAATTATAAGAAAGATGCCCTATCATTCTATCCTCTATGGCATCTGAGGGCATAATCCTAACATCTTCAATTAAGTAAGCTTAGACTGTTGATCCCTCCACGCGTGATTTGTTCTTTACCTTATGTTTTAACGTGTTCAAAAACTTATGGATAGAACAACTATGGCTTTGTTGGTTTATGTTTTTGAGACAAATCCTAAAAATATCTCGGGAAATGTGTATTATATGGATTCGTGTGAAAGTGATGTGATATGTGTTGTATTTGTTTATATTTTAAAAACGGTTGAAATTTGTAAAATGTGTCAAATCAATATTAATTGGTTGATGTATGATGAATTAAATGATTGAGTTAGTTATTTGTGTAATGATTATGTGAATAAATAAATAATATAATAAGATAGATATGTAATGTTAATTTATTATAAATACAAAGGAAATGATTAAAAGAGATGATTTTGAATGATGAATGTGTGAAATGATTGATATAATGAGTGATAGGTAGTTCTATAGAGGATTGAAAAGTTTAAATTGAAATTTTTTGATGAAAATAGTTTGTGTTATGATTTTTTTAGAATTTTATGATACAAGATATTGAAAATGGAATTTGAAAACATAAACAAAGATGGCCTATTAAATTCATATAACACAAATTAGAAAACATCTTGAAAAATATTTTACCTCTCAAAAGGATACATCTATTGGTATTGAACCACCAACCCTTTATTTGCATGCCAAATCTATTGACAAATGCTCCATAAAATCAAAGAAAGAAGGCGGGGCGGGGGGATATATCTTCTCAAGATTGCACAATGTTACGATAATGTTCTCCTCCAAAATTTTCATATTTGACTCAGAGAGGATAGTTGAGCATAAGTATGTAAGTAATTGGCTTAGCTCAGTTAAGCCATCCCATATAGATTCCAACAATTAATCTCAAAATGCAAGAGGGATCAATCTCTCCATAAAAACATAACAATATCAGGGCTCTTCATTCCATGCATATTATATATTATTTCTTTTAGTTTCTTTTTTATTCTTTTAATTATATTATTTCTATTTAATTTATTATTTCTTTTTCGTTCTTCCAGAACGAAAACCCTAACTCTAATCCAATTCCAACATAAACACCTAACACCATAGCCACCTCCCAAACCTCTTTCCCCCCATCTCCTCCAGCACTGCCTGGAGCCCGCCGTCACCACCACTCATCAGAGCCCCCTGCTACCCCCTTATTTGTCTTTCACTCTTCCCTGAACCCCCCACCACGACCCATTAACGAGCTCACCACTAGCTCCAGTGCGTAGCTCCTCCACTGTTTGCTGATCCATCACTACAGACCTTGTTCGCCGTTACCGCTTTCACCCCCTCTTTATAAATCAAACCACCACCGTCTCTTCTTGTCAAATTCGCTCCCTGCGCCCCTCTTTATACAAATTGAGCCACCAGAGCCTGAATCTCGATGCTCCACCCGGTTGATTTACAGATATGCAAGGGAGATCACACGGCTGATTTATAGATTTGCAGGGGAGACTCTCCCCCTCCCGCTGCTCTATCGCCATTAACGTTGTTTTAAAGGGAGGAGGAGATTGCGTTGGCGCAGCTGCAAAACGGTGGTAGTGGGAGAGTATATTTATCTATATATATATATATAATATTATTAACATATAATTTTAAATATCTTTTATACTTTAAAATATTAAAAATTTATATATCTATATAATCTAAGATATTGGAATTGTCGTGGGATTGCCCATCCCACGACAAAAAATTCTCTTCGGGCACTCCTAGCTAATTCAAAACCGGATATTGTCTTTTTATGTGAACTCAAGTCTTCTTCTCTCACTCCTCTTTCTTCTCTTCTCTCCTCTTTCAATCTCTCTTCTCATCATTTTGTTCATCCAATCGACTTCTCCCGGGGTCTTTGTGTGGCGTGGAAACCGCATATAGATGTCCAAGTCACTTTCGAATCCAAATTCATGATAAATACTCTTGTGTCCAGCCACGATGGCACTGTTCCGTGGCAATTTTCTTGTGTACATAGCCCTTGTTCTGCTGCGGACAAAGTTAAGTTTTGGGACCTTCTTGGTGATATTGGTAGTGTTTTTGAAGGTCCATGGCTCCTCCTGGGGGATTTTAATGCAATTGTATCTCAAAAAGAAAAAAAAAAAGAGGGCGTCCTTTTACCTCCTCATCTTCCGGGGGGGTTTAAAGGTTTCTTGGATCAAAGTGGCCTCGTGGATTTAGGCTACGAGGGCAATCCTTTTACCTGGAGTAATAAAAGGAGTGGGATTGCCAACATTCAATTACGACTTGATCGGTGCATTGCTAATACATCTTGGATTAATCTTTTTCCCCAAGCTTTTGTCTCTCATCTCCCAGCTATAAATTCGGACCACTCCCCCATCATCCTTCATACAGACTCTCACCAATTGGGGGGACCGAAGCCTTTCTGTTTTGAAAACATGTGGACTCGTGACTCCTCATGTAAATCTACTATCCTCGAGGCTTGGTCCTCTTTTGTCAGGGGCTCCCCGTCCTTCTCCCTCCACTCTAAAATAAAGACCACTCGTTTTGCCCTTCGACGTTGGAATCGTTCAAAATTCGGACATTGCCAACGGAATATTTCTCTCCTCCAAAATCTTATCTCTTCTATCCAATCTCGTGAGCCTACCATTGAAAATCGACACATGGAAGATGCACTTGTTGGGGATCTCAACTAGCTACTCATGCGAGAAGAGATTATGTGGCGTCAAAGAGCTAAGCAAAAATGGTTGAAAGATGGAGATGCGAATACTCCTTTTTTCCATCGTTCAACCATTATTCACCGACAGTACAATACAATTCACTCCCTAAAAAATTCTTTTGGTTCTTTTGTGCATTCGTGGTTTGACATTGGTACTCTTTTTCATAGTTACTTCAAAGATTTATTCACTTCGTCGAATCCCTCCTATCCCTTGGATTTAGAGAACATTATCCCATATATTGTTAGTGATGAGGATAATAGAGGGTTACTTTCCATTCCGACCCCTTGTGAAATTAAAAAAACTGTTTTTTCCATGGCTGCCAACAAAACTCCGGGTCCGGATGGAATGTCTCCTTTATTTTACAAAACTTATTGGGACATTGTGGGAATTGATGTTGTTAAGGCGGTGACTCATTTCTTTGAAACGGGACATCTTCTAAAAGCAATGAACCATACCTTTATCACTCTCATTCCCAAAAGCAACAAGGCAAACAAAGTAGAACAATTTAGGCCTATTAGTTTGTGCAATGTGAGCTACAAAATCATTTCCAAAATAATTGCTCAAAGAATTAAACCCCTTTTGGACTCTCTTATTTCCCCAAACCAACTAGCTTTTGTCCCGGGTAGAAACATTTCGGACAACTCTATTATTACCCATGAAATAATGCATTCAATCAACTCGCATAGTGGTAAAATAGGCCTCATGGCAATCAAAATTGATATGGCTAAGGCGTATGATCGTGTGGAATGGCCTTTACTTCTTGATATTCTTTTAAAATTTGGCTTTCACCAGACTTTTGTAAATTGGATCAAAACATCCATTTCGACCACAAGTTTTTCTACTCTTGTAAATGGTTCTCCGTTTGGTTTTTTTCATCCTACAAGAGGTATAAGACAAGGTGATCCCCTCTCACCTTATCTTTTCCTTTTGTATTTTGATCTCTTCTCTCGTTTGATTCATAGGGCCGAAACTTCAAGTGCTTTTAATGGGATTAAAATCAGCCGCGGAAGCCCTTCAATTTCTCATGTAATGTATGCGGATGATCTTCTTATTTTTGGGAAAACTGATGAGCATAATGTTGATGGTATTGCTGAGGTTATCGAGGGGTATGAGAGGTGGTCGGGCCAACTTGTTAGCAAAAAAAAAATGGTGGTTCACTTTAGCAAGAAGGTCTCTAGGCAAGTGAGGAATCTGGTATGCATGCAACTTGGGTTCAGGGAATGTAACCACAAGATCAAACACTTGGGGCTTCCCTTTTGTAAACCGGCTACCAGAAGCAGTGATTTTAACGAGTTGATAGATCGGGTGGACAAAAAACTGGCGGGTTGGAAAGCAAAATGCCTTGCCCATGCGGGGCGAAATGTTCTCGTGAAAAGTGTAGCCCAATCTATTCCAATATATTTTATGTCTCTCTATTACATCCCAAGATCGGTTTGTGATTCTTTAGACAAGAAGATGAGGAATTTTTGGTGGGGTGACAGGGATGAGAATAGACATATTTATCTTAGAAGCTGGGATTTTATTTGTTCTCCAAAAGAATTCGGCGGCTTGGGACTTCGGCGTACTAGGGACATGAATAGTGCAATGGTATCCAAGCTTGCGTGGAAAATGTGTGAGGACAAGTTTCTTCCCTGGATTCAGATTTTAAAATCCAAATATCTCCGGGGCTCCAACTTCATGGATCAAAATGAGACTCCCCGTACGTCATCCAAAATTTGGAAAAGTATTATGGCTTGCAAGGATTCTATTCGAAAGGGGCTTATTTCTACCATTTCCTTGCACGGCTGTACAAGAACTTGGGAGGATCCTTGGATCCCAACCATCCCGGGTTTTATACCTACCTCTGATCACCTCACGGATGAAATGAAAGCTCAATCTTATTTGGTCCGTTATTTCTTGAACTCTGATACTTGTGAATGGAGATTGGATCGACTTCATGTTGTTTTCCAGCCTGATATTGTTACCGAGATTTTAAAGATTCGCATTGCAACTCGTGTGGAACCCCGGAGGATCCTTTGGGCCCCCTCCAAAAATGGAAATTTCTCGGTGTCTAGTTCGTATTATCTCGATCACTATGATCGTTTCTTGGCTAACAGTAGGGGTGAGGAAAATTTCTGGAAACGGTTCTTGAAAAGCAAAATTCATGATCGACTCAAATTCTTCTTGTGGAGAGTCCTTGTTAAGGCATTACCAACCGGTAATCGACTTCACAGTATTATCCCTCAAATTACTCCGGTGTGCTTTTTCTGCCATACAGAATCTGAATCCGAGGAACACATTTTTCTGCACTGCCCAAGAACTAGGAGTGCTTGGTGGAATTCGAAATGGGGTATGAGAATGGATCATTTCCAGGACTATAGTTTGTTTGAGTTCATCGAGTACGTAATGAATGAGATAATCCAATGTTCAATTCCGTAGATATCCATCTGGAGTTCATTCAGTTTGTTGCATGTTTGATGAATCGTTTTTGGAAGAATCGTAATTGTCTTCTTCATGGGGAAGAAATGGAATCGGTGGAATCCCTTCTCACCCATGTCCACGTTGATGCTGCTGATCACTTTCAGACCCAATTGAGTAAAATTAAGACTCCGGTGATTGTTGTGACATCGCCGAGTATTCCTACTCACAGGGGAAAGGGTCTACGAGTCAATGTCGATGCTGCTTTTAAGGAGGGGTCCTGCTGTGTTAGCATGATGGTTGTTAGTGAAGAAAAGGGCCTGCTGTTTGCTGCTTCTCGTGTGTCTTCAGCAATGGATGCAAAAGAGGCTGAACTTTTGGCTATTTTTTCAGCATGTTTGTGGCTGGAGAAGGCACCATTCATGTCTATTGTGTTTGAAAGTGATTGCTTGGGGGCTGTGGAGGAGATCAATAGTAAGGGGGCTGTTTCAAGTTGGAGAAATGAATCCCTGATTATGGATATTAGATCCTTTTTCGGTTTTAAGCCTGGTTGGTGTTTTAATTTTATAAGTAGAGATTTGAATGTTGTTGCCCACAATTTGTGTCAGTGGGGTTTTTGTAGGAAATGGGATGGACCTATCCCGTTGGATCTCTTAAATGAGGATATTTTGTGTAATGAGGTGCATATACCTCTAGACCCTGTACCTTTTTTCTTGAATCTATATATTTGAAAGTTTTACTGATAAAAAAAAAAGATATTTAATATGAACCATTGATCTCTATCAATATCTACATCTGTTACAAATTGAATTTAGTGAAATATAAGCACTTAATGATGACCGTCGATTTTAAGAGATCAGATCCAACTGATGGTATCGGCGGCAAAATAGTCATTTACTTACAAAAATTTTATAACCAATCCCATAACACACGTGTGGCGCGCGGGAAGATCTAAATTGCTTCTTTATTGATTTCTTAGAGGCTTTCTTCTTGTTTTTTTCATAGGGCGATGGGTGAGGATTAGGTATGGCACATATGGTGGTATGTGTTTAACCCTATTACAATTACAAATACTGGTATTAGGTATGTATTTAACTCTATTACAATTACAAATGCATGATTTTCCAATCTTGAAATTTTTACAGCTTGTTGAGTTCACCTTCCCTGACAAAAAGTCCGTGGAAGCCATAAGGCACTCTACCAGGTAATCTAACCCTAGCCACAATGTCAAGAGTTGGGGATTTGGCGTTCATAACCAAGAACCACGATTCCTCGCTATTCTCATCATGCATGTATGTGACTAGATAACCATCATCCTCTTCCGCCTCTGGATTATCAGGCTCCCTTGCGACAAAGTAAGCTTCACCACCATAACAGCCCGAACCATAAAGTCGGCTAGCCACCATGCAATTACTACTGTCAGCATTAGGTAGTGATATGTCAAGCTTAATCACCCCTGCTGCCTTTGGTGTTTGAGTTATAATTGCCGCATAGACATACCTGTAAAAAGGAGTAAGAAATTTAACATCTATGTATCTTGTCAAAATAGATAAATGAGTTGATAGGTTAAAAGGTAAGCTTTGTTTGTTTATATGTTTTTGAGTTCAAATTCACGAAGATTATTCGGGAAATATGTATTATAGGTGTATTTATTTGAAAATGATGTGATGTGTAGTGTGTTTGTATGTGTTTTAGGAAATGTTGGAAGTTGCAAAATATGTCAGATAAAAAATACGTGGTTGATGTATGATGTATAAAATGATTGAGTTAATTATTTTGGTAATGATTATGCGATTGAAAAAACAGTAATATAAAAAAGATAAAAGAAATAATAGTGCAGGTAGGTAATTATTGATGAAATATAGAAATGTGACATGATAGATGAAGTGATTGAAAGTAGTTATATATGAAGAATTGAAATGTGAAATTCAAAAAATGTGTATTTTAATTGAAAATGAGGTTATAGTGTGAATTTTTAGAATGTCGTGTGATCCATAAAATATAAAATAGTATTTAAAAAGCAAACAAACAAGGTCTAAAATTTTAAAAGCTTATTGGATTTTAAGTTAGTGATTTAATCATAATTATCTATATATAGTGGATTTCATATGAATCCTAAGACATATATTGATGATTATGATCGTCCCGCCATTTCTAAAAAGACCCACAATTACTGATACATACTTGTTTTTCTTTCCGGCGTAAGCAGGATTAATAAATCCAAACTCGAGATTTTTAGTGGACAATGGATGTCTTTCAACCTTCTTTGCCTTGAGGTCAATTGTAATTTTTTCCATTGTGGAATGGAACAAATGTAGAGAATCCAACCCTGATAATACATTAAAAGCAACCATTACTATTTTGTTGTCGCCATCTTCTTCCCAAGCATTAATAGAGTGTGACATGTTTAATCCTGGTACATCAATCCACGACAGTTCAGTTTCATTCATGGCGTTGCGTGGTAAAATGCCTAGCCGTGGCACTTTGGCAAGGTCAACTACAATTGGTGATCTTCCTCTAGTTATCTCCATTGGATTAAGTTCAACCTACACACACAAAACAAATAAAAGAGTGTCAGTGATAAAATATTAAGTGAACGATGTTGAAATTGTCACTATAATGGGGGAAATTTCATTTACGCTCCCACATGACTTCGGACATTTCAATTTTAATCTTATTGAATTTTAAGTTCCAACTTTAATCCCATAGGACCGAAAAAGTTGCATTTTTGGAATAACCGTCCATGGTTTGAACAAAAAAAAAAACGATTGAGAAGCAGCGAAAAATGTGCACTTTTGGTTCAATGGGACATTTTTTCTACAAAAAAATAGACCATTGAGACCAAAAGTGCAAGTTTTCCAGTCCTGTGGAGCTAAAGTTGCAAAATAAAGTCCAATGAAATTAAAATTGAAACGCGCGAAATCCTATCAGACCAAAGTAAAATTTTCTCCCATAATTGTACAAATAGTGAGTGATAATTTTTTTTATTTTCCTGCAATCACAAGACTATTGTTGAGGTCAATTGCATGACATTATGTCAGTTGTTCTAATTGGTAATAACGACATTTTAAAACAATTATTGTGGTTTTTATGCTAACTAACAACATTAGTTATGACAAAACAAAGGAAAAAGTATTTGTTATTGAATACGCTTTAATATTTTGCAACTGATTTTATTTTCGTTTTTGTTTTTATAATTAAACCAAACCTGTGTATCCTCGAATATGACATAATGTTTGGTAAGAGCAAAATCATGAATGAGTGACGCTCCCTCCAAGGAGAAGATTGGCAAATCGGGGCCTTTTCTTCCAGATGAATCGATTCGGAAAAATGTCAAGAATGGAGATGTTATGTCACATCTGAAAGCGAAGACTTGTCCAGTCTCTAAATCAATCTTTGGGTGTGCAGTCATTCTGAGTAACGGATCACCCGTGTAAAAATCATGGCGATCAAGAGTTGTTATATCCCCATCCGATGTCACTTTTATAGCATAAGGAAGATCAGACTCACATAGCGCAAAGAGTTTCCCGCCAAATAAACCTAAACTAGTATTCGCCGTTCCAAACCCATTAGGTCTAGGATCCAAACACCTAGTAACCAGCACTCGTGCTACCGTTAATACGACTAGACGCGCTATAGAAGCCGAGAGGCCACTATTAAAGGAGGAGAAAGGACTTGGGTAGACCGGATACCCTATGTTTTGTTCCACCAAATATTTATAAGTCTTAACATAACGACTACAAAATGTGGCTTTGCCTTTTGAGATTGTGATGGAGTGAAGCATTCCATCTCCATCAAAGAGATGGTACGGGCCGTGAGGGGTGATCGGAGGGTTGGGACCGTTGCGGATGTATGCACCGTCCACACATATCGGAAGGGAGCCTTCCACCACCTCACATGCAGTCGGAGGAAGCTCGTCCACCGGTGCAAAGTTGCCCACAAGTATGTGTTTTGGATCGTTGGAGGGGTCGAGGGGTACTTCACTCATGAACTTGCATATGAAATCATCTAATGATTTCAACATTTTTGCATACAAAGATTCATCATTTCTTTTCCTCTCATATAAAGGCCTTCTGCGAAAGGGTTTTTGGGTTAGACGGGCATGGAACGTTGGTAAGGAATAAACGGGATTAATCTTTGTTTGTGGGTTCTTGTCAATTATTCCAAGTGATGAAACATTCATTGGAAATTTGGAAAGGAAAGAGGACGAATAAAGGGAGTTCATCGTAAGCTTAGTTAGAAAGAAGAGAGGACGAGATATATATTGGTTTTGCTTTTATGGTGGGGTGATCACAAACTTCGGATGATATTTATATTGAGCAATTTGCAATTTGTACCCCGAAAACAAGGTTAATAGGCACTTTAATTTGCGGTCTAGAAAAGAAACAAATAGCATTTTGCATCCTCACATTATGTTAGTTTGGGAAAATGCACTCTGACTGTTTCAAGCCAAAATTTGCAACTTACTTAAGGGGCATAATCGTTTTTTTTAGTCCGGCAACAAAGGTTGCAGGAAATTTAGTACCAGTGAAGACTTATGTTCATATTATTTCGATTGTCACTAAGTTATGACCAGGGGTGTAACTTGAGCCGATTCAGCTCGCAAGCTTTGCGAGCAGGCTTGAAACGAGCTCGAGCTTCCGTTCGACCTTGAGCCAGATTTCCTCTGTCCTGCTTGCGAGCTTTTGTATTTTTAATACTTATATTTTTAGATTATTAATTATATTGATAATATATTATATTTTAAAATATTATATTCTATATTATTAATTATATTAATAAAAATAACAAAAAACTCAAAAGTATAGGCAAGATTGAACCTAGGCTCACGAGCTTGCAAGCTCGAGCCGAGCTATTTTTTTAGGCGAATGAGCTTGAGCTCGAGCTCTCGAAAGTCGAAACCAAGCTCGACGAGTTTGAGTTTGAAACAATTACCAAGCTCGGCTCGAGTTCGGCTCGTTTACGCCCCTAGTTATCAGTAAAGATGTGACACTAATTTTCAATAGTGACAACTTCCTTTCACTAAATGACATCATGAGTGACGACTAATATGCAATTTTAGCCACTATTAACCTTTTGAAAATTATCTTTGTGACAAAACATAAATTTCTGTCACTAAAAATATTTAATTAGTGACAACTTTGACATTGTCATTTGACATTTTGTTATTAATATATTTTTGGGTAAAATACACATTGCCTCCTTGAACTATAGCCCTTGTAACAAGTACCCCCCTGAACTGTTAAAAACATACACTTACCCCTTCCTATATAATAGAATTGTCTTAAATACTCTTAACCATTATTCTTCTTCTTATTTTTTCATTTTTCCACCTTTTTCTTCTTTTTCACAAATTTTTTTATTATATAGATTAGTTAAAATTTACACACTATAATAATTGGCAACATTTTTAACACTAGCATTAAATGAATTTGGTGACAACATATTATATTAATGTTTGACAAAATTTAAATCATGCATTGTCATAAAATTAAATTAATCAAATACATTTATCTTTCATGTATATCTTGACAACAATATATATATATATATGCACTTTTAATACCCTAATTTAATATAATATATTTATGAATTAATATAATTCAAACACGGCATATTCTGACAACGTTACATATATATGTATTTTTAATACTCTAGTTTACTACAATATGTTTGAATTAATTCCAACATATGTTGTACTAGATTATGGTATTAAAGATACATATATGTTGTCTAAATATATATAAAAGATTATAAATATGTATCTGGAATAATTTAGTTTTGTGGCGATTCATTAGTTGAATTTTGTCAAATATTAATATAATGTGTTGTCATCAAATTAATTTAATTGTTGTACTAAAGATACTTTTAGTTATAAGTAATTAATATTGACGTAGCGGGTAAATTTTAACTAATGTATGTAAAAGAAAATTGTGAAAAAGAAAAACATGGTGGGGAAATGAAAAAATAAGAAGAAAAATAATGGGATACGGTTAATTGAGGTAATTCTATAATATAGAAGGGGGTAAATGTATTTTCTGACAGTTCAAGGGGGTCTTTGAAACCCCCTTAGCACCCTCCCTTTGAAGAGAAAAGACTTTCTCTATATCTATATTTATGCAACTAGTTCTTTAACTTGCTTCCAAATCTATAATATAGAAGGGGGTAATATAGGAGGGGGTAAGTGTATTTTCTGACAGTTCAAGAGGGTTTTTGTTACGAGGGCAATAGTTCAAGGAATAAAGCGTGTTTTGCTCTATATTTTTTTAAGTATAACGGATTGAATTAATTGACATAACTCTAGTGCTTTCTCCTTTATCCATTTTTTCTCTGTTGGGCAGAATGACTTTCCCATTTTTATAATTTGGTAAATTCTCATAAAATTACTGTGTCATGTTATGGAAAACTCTCGGACAATTTTGTGCTTCAGACGACTGCAAATTTGACTTGAAAAGAGCCAGAGTGTATCTTGCCAAAACTAACATAATATGAGTGTGCAAAACATTATATTTTCTTTTCTAAGATGTAAAGTGTCTAATAACCCTATTTACAGGGTGCAAATTGCAATTGTCCATATTATATTGTATTCCTCAGTTACATTTGACGCTATTAGCAAGTCTTACTTTTATGCCTTTATATATATGATTTTTTTTTTTATTTCTTTAAAGACTTTATATGGTTTGTTTAGGTGAATGAAAATCACCTAAAAATTTGGTTTTCCTTTTATGGGGGGCACTAACTAATTCCGGTTAGGTGATTATGGCTGCTATATACGAACTCTTAACTCCTCTTTAAGAAAATTTACATTCTCTTCACTCTTTCCATAGCTAATTATAAGATTTTTCCAAAATGTTTCTTGGATTTTTTTAATATCTGTGTTTGACCCCATGAGTATTTATATAGTAAGTAGGAAAAATTGATTTTTAGTGTTTTTAAATTTTAAGTGATATAGTTTGTATATGAGACAAACTTCCACTACAAGAAAATGCAACATTTGCAATGAAATATTGGCAATGGCTTAAAAGCCATGGTGGAAAACAAATATCCACCTCGGCTGCAACAGGTGAGGTGGATATTCTACATCCACCACCGCTAACTACAGGGGGAGGTAAATGTAGCAATATCCGCCACCGTGGTGTGATATAGCCGTCTGGGATGTTTTTTTTTTATTATTATTTCATTTAATTTAATTAATATGTAATTGTGTATTACAGTTGTTCTCCACATTGAAACCCTAAAAATTTGACACGTTTCTTTCCTTCAGCAAAATAAAGAGAAACTCTTCGCCGCTTCTCTCTCCCAAAGACGGTGTTGTTCCACAGATGCCGGAACTGAATCGCCTCCGCCAACTCTTCGCTGCTTCTCTCCCCCAACGACGGTGTTGCTCCGCAGATGCCGGAACTGAATCGCCGCCACCACGATTCTCTCTCTCAATCGCTCTCATTCGCGAATCTCCGCCGCTGCAATCTCTCCTGCGCCAATGTTATTCCACAGCTCGAAAGCCATTTCCGGAACTAGATATGCGCCTCTCGAAGTTGTAATCTCTCATATTAGTCTCCAATGATCTCTACGGTTCGTTTTGGTTTGAAGCTTCATTTTCTAGGGCAAAATTCATTTATCTTCGCTTTATGTTTCAAAATCAACTTTTCTTATGATTTTGCCGATCCAAAGCAAATTGAGGTTTGATTTTAGAATTACAGGAACATTTCATGTTTTTGTGAGAAGATTCAAACCGATGTTTCAATAGAGTTGTGATTGTCATTTTGAGCTCAGATGTATGTATTGTGATTACACTTCAATTTTATTTGTTTTATATTCATTCTTCTTTAAATAATGTGTAATTTGGAGGATTCTTGTTTTTGAACAGTGCAGGAAACACACACTAACACCAACACTATGTGTCAATCAGCAGAGGCTTACTGTGATTCTTAATCAAACTGAAGGTACATGATGATTAAATTTGTTCTTAAATTCATGAAGTTCAAGGTTTTGAGGCCTTTGAAATATTTTAAATTCGAAGATTGAGACCGATTTTTTAATAGAATTATGAGTGTAATTTTAAGTTCAGATGTATGTACGTATGTGATTACTATAATTTCTTTGTTTTATATTCATTCTTTATATAATAATGCGTAACTTACAAGATTTTTATTTTTGAATAGTGCAGGGAACACACATTAGCACCAACACTATGCCTCAATCAACTGAGGCTTACTGTAAGTCTAAACCAAACTAAATGTACATGATCATTGAATTTGTTCTTAAATTCATGATGTTCAAGGTTTTGAGACCTTCGAATTATTGAAATTTGAATTGTCCTTGGGATTTAGGCATATATTTTTTTCACAACAAAATGATATTTGAAATTTATTGGAAAGTTGTTTTACTTGCGCAACTTAGATTATTCTAACTATCTTTTCCTGTTCGAGTGTAGCAGAGCACTCTGTGATGAAAATTGTGATTTTGCATGATATTGGTTGTTACTCATGCAGATTACACAAAAAGAGTTGTTGGTTATCCTTTGATCAAGAAGCTATAATCCTTCACAACAAGGTATTAATTGAATTTCAGTTTGCTATGAGATATGGATATAGTGCTTGTAATTATAGGCATTATACTTACAACTTCAACTTTGTTACTTATAGTCTTATACACAATACTCAATTATCTAAACCATGTACTGACAAAAACAAAAGTATGATCAGCCACTTTGCCATTGTGGAAATTAGATTATTGATCAATATAAAAATAAAGATGAAAATAATGATAGAGATAACATATTAAAGTTGATTCTTCTTCTCCCAGTTGGATGAAAAGGGGTTTGGAATCTAGGAATGAAGGAAAAGAAATTTTAGTGCCTTTTCCATCTTAATAAACTATTAACGGTATAGGATCCTGAATTTTATTCTTCTCCACCTTGCATCTCTCACATTGAACCTTGAAGACTTAGTTCATTCTAATAAAACTATATCTTTGGAGTCCTTTGATTTGAAGGGGTGTATCTTCTCTTTGACCTCATTTGGAAATAACACGTCCAATAAATAGTCTGATGGTTTATATGACAATGTGATGCAGGTTTGTAGAATAAAGGGTAATATCTTGTCTGAAATCTTGAAAGAATACCTCCAATAAATAATCTGATAGTATATATGACCATGTGATGCAGGTTTTTGCATTTGAATTTGCATTTGATAGTATATAATTACATTTGAAAATGGGTAGTTATACAAGTAAGGTAAGAGTTCTCTCTTCAGTTATTCTTTTTCTTACTTATTTGTCTTCCCTCTATTTTGATTTTGATTTTGATTTTCAATTTTAATTTATTTCTTCTTTCTCTACTGTCTTTCTCATATAGTGAATGAGTGCCGATTGTGTGAGTATGCGCATTTGTTTCTCTCTTGTTTTATACCGGTCAAATGCTTAGCTCCACAACACAGATCATTGGTTTGGTGATTGAAGATTATAGCAGTGGCAGAGGTAAAGTTAGTTCTTGTATTCTTATGCTGTATTAATTCCAGATTTCTAAATTTATTTCTGGTGTCTTTATGTAATGCATGAATGATTTGCTTCAATTCACTTTTTTTACTTATTCGACATCGTAATTCTCTATATAGAAAAGCATTGACGAACAAATAAAATAAAGCATGGATGTGGAAAATCTTGAAGGAACCGCCTTGCGCTTGAGATAATTTCATGGAAATGTGGTAAGAAATTATATTTCAACCATTTCAATTGATGTAAAATTATAATATGGATCTCATAATGTTTGATAATAAAATTTAATTAGATGAATAACATGTATCTCAAATGTCATTAGTGCCTTAGAGACTTAGAATGTTAGTTGCAAATTGGAAGGTCATTCCTATCTTTTTGTTGGTTTCTGGTTGAAACAAAAAAGACATGTATGAGATCGAGGATTGAAAGGTATTATCACTCAAAGGGGCTCAATTCTTTGGTTTGTTTATTGAAAGTTCTTGAATAAGTTTCTTTATAGTCTTCAAGATTATATGGAAGAAATTTGACATTAATTTCTACATTATTCATTTGAATTTTTCGTACAAAGGTGCACAAACTTTTTCTCTAGCTTCTTATGAATGTTCTCTAAATACTTTGTAATTAGAAAAGACTCGATATAAGTTAGTTTTTGCGTATTTTCTTTTTTATGGTGTTCAATTTTTGTGAATTGATCTTGTTTACTTGTATAATTATTTATTGCTTTGATCGCTTTATTTTAGGTGCAGAATAGAAGATCAATAACAACAAATCATCTAAAGAGACTTAAGGAGCTCAGTCGATAGGGTTTAATATATTGTTTTCTGAAAACAAATTTATAATGTATTGGATATTAATAATGGTTATTTGATTATATAAAAATACAATTAAATATTTTGAGTAATTTGGCTGGAGTTTTGTTTCTGAAGGTTTGATAATTCATTTGCCCTTTTGATTGGGGCTCACGGTAATAACCCAAATAGAAGATTTTGGCAGGGAAAAGAAAAAAAAAATAAGAAAGAGCAACAACCATTCACCACGGGAAGTATGGCATGGTGGAAATTTACACTATTTTGGCACATCCACCATGGTGTGAAATGCAATGACCTTTGTCATAGCCAATACATTGACTACCGCTAAAAGCAGTGGTCAATGTATTCGCCTCCCTTGCAGATAAAACGGTTGTTTGGCCGTGGTAGAGTGGTGGTCAATAACAATTGGCCATGAGAATTGGCTTTTTGTCATGGTTTTGAGCCATGGTGAATAGTGAAATTTCTTGTAGTGTTCCTTTTGATATCAAACTATTTTCTGGGAAAACCACTTATAGTTTTCTTTTATCATAATTTATTGGCATCAAGGATTTTAAATGAATTTTCTTTCATATAAACTATAATTTGAGAGCTTCCCAGGCACGTGCCATGGATACATAGGGGACTTCATATGAGAAAATTATAGTTATTTAAGATTTATAGTTATCTGCTAATATAAGATTTTCTTTTCTTTTCCTCACAAATTATCTTATAATATTAAATTTTAGGTGCTTTGACGCTAATTGGTAATATATATATATATATATATACAGTGGCGGATTCAGAATGAGAAGTCAGGGGGGGCACTAGGAATTACCGAGGGGGGTGCGGGGGGCAAGCCCCCCGCGGTACGGTACGCTATATTTATGAGGGAAAATATAATAACTAATTAGGTTCAATTACAACTTTTGATATAATTTATACTTTTATACTTTTTTTTATAGCCAGAATTTTGGGTTTTGGACGGGTGAACTCAAAGTAAAGGGAGAAAACGTGATATTTTTTTACTTTGGGGGGACGAAATTTAAATATAAAAAATTTTGTAAGGTAAAAAAATGAATTTTCAAACTTGAGGGGGGGCATTTAGTAATTTCAGGGGTAATAATTTTCCATATTACCCCCAACTATAAATAAAAATTATATATTATTTGTAAACTCTTTCGATTTTTGGTTCAGTTAACCGAATCCCAAAACCGAAATCAAGAATCTTGAAAAATAAAAATCGAAACCGAACCGAGGGGGGGCATTTGATAATTTGAGGGGGGGCATTAGTGTAATTTAAAAATTAAAATTTCAAAATATACCTATATTAAAAAAAAAAAAATTCAGGGGGGGCAGTGCCCCCCCTGAGATCAACATACGTCCGCCCCGGTATATATATATATATAATTTACTTTATTTTATTTAACTTTTAATTTTTTGGTCATTTTCATTTTTTGTAGAATTATAAAGCATGTTCATATAAATAAGTATGTGCATGAGTCACCGTCCCAGCGGTGGGTGGGCTGGGTGGGGATGTGGTGGTGGTCAGGATTTTGGTTGAGGAAAAAAGAGGAGGAGAAAGAAGAAATGACAAGGAAAAAAATGAAAAAGTAATAGAGGAAAGAGAAAAAAAGAATATGATTAAGAAATTTAAATTGATGCACTAAATATTAATTAACTAAAAATAACTCATTATACATTAGTTACTTGATATTCTTAAAAATAGCTATTCTTTAATAACTAAAATTAATTAATTGAATGATTAAATAAATATAATTGTATAAATACTATTGGTTGGATGATTAAGAAATTATTAACTTAATTACTTTAGTATTTAGGAAATTTATTTGTAATTTTAATAGTTAAAATAATTAATTATTATTGCAAAAGAAAAATAATTATATGACAATAATTTTTATTTTCTTAATGTTTCTTAATCGGGACTTATAATAAATTTGAGTAGAAAATAGTGGATTATTTTGTTTTTTTAAATATAAATTAATTATTAGTATATATAATATTATTTCATTTGACAAATAATAGTTAAAATAAGATCTCTATAAAATAAGAAAAACAAATTAATAAAATAAAATTAATAAACCCAGAACCTAAAGTAATAACTAGAAAATTAGACATAATTCGATTTATCCAAAATTATTAAAAAAATACTCCATCTGGTATTAGTTAATTACAAATATCCCCTAGGGGTATTTTTGTCATTCAAAATATGACTTGAAATGACCAATAGGCAAAATGAGATTACCATATGTTTTTCGCCGATATCAGCGAATTCGTGGCAAAAAAAAAAAGACGGGGGTAATCTATAAGTTTATATCTGCAAGATGGGTAATTCCATAAATTTTCAAACGTCGGAGACCTTTCGAAAGTTGGACCTAAAGCGAGGGGGAGTTTTGTAATTTACTGCACATATACCTTTACTAGATACTAGGATTCATATTGATATTTCCAAACCTAAATGATTATACTGATATGTTACTGAATTAGTGGCAGATTTTTATGAAGATTTTTGTTAGGGCATATTAATGAGAAGGTAACAAACTTTTTTGAGCTATTTCATTTGGGGAACGATATTGGAGCTTCAAAAATTACTATTGGAGCTCCAATTATATTCATCTCTCTAACAAAATGACAAGAATACCCATTTCTAAATAAAAGCTAACGTTTTTGCTTCATTTTTGCCCCACTATATAGACCTTCATACTAACCTTC
This sequence comes from Buddleja alternifolia, assembly GCA_019426215.1. Taxonomy (NCBI): domain Eukaryota; kingdom Viridiplantae; phylum Streptophyta; class Magnoliopsida; order Lamiales; family Scrophulariaceae; genus Buddleja; species Buddleja alternifolia. The sequence continues at coordinate 11,690,662 of CM033405.1, read as the reverse complement.
ATACTAATAAATTCCGTTATGTTAAGTCTAGCTCAAAAATAAAAAATTTCTTTACTTCATCTATAATCATGTCAAAATATATAATATATTTATGAATAAAGCAATAGTGCATAACGATCTTTTTTAATCTTTAAAAGCATAAAATATATATTTATATGCAAGCATAAAATTATTCATCAAGATCAAAAGAAAAAAAAATTATATTTTAAATCTTTTATGTATTCAAATTCATGTTGTATAAAAAGTAGCTAATTAATTTTATAAGTGTAGTTTTTTTGTTTGAGAGAAGAGCATGATTTATGTTAATTATTTTTATGCATTATTGTCTGAAGAAGAAACTAAACTTATTGCTTGAACAAAAATATAACATTGATTTCTAGATTCTTATGTAAAGGGAAAGTAGAGTTGATTAATTGAAGTTGATATTTATTTTTTTGTTCTTTTTGGTTCATATAATAATTGTCATTCTCGATTTAAAATATTATTACTTTATTTTTGTTGATGATGCTCTACACTTTAACTACTTGTTTTATTTTTGCCAAATATTATTTTTATTAATGACTTTGATTTAAAGTAGTGGGAAAAAAGCCTATAACGTGATAATAGTTTTGTTTGAATCCATTAGGATAGTTTTGAAATCTAAGGATAATCTTGTCATATTCAAGCGTAAAAATTAAAGCTGGAGCTCATGCAGTAAATTTTGGACTGCCAATATCATTACCCATTTCATTTCACTCGGTTTGGTTCAAGGACTCCCGGACACACTGACAAGCCTTTGTGATTGGAATGTCAGCTTTCAGAGTCTACCCCACCAATTTTTACAGCAGAATTTTAGGGATTAAGGACAGAAAGTTGTTCACTAGCCGAAATGACAGGCACGTTCCTGCTTTGTGTCAAACAGACATTGTTCCCAAGATTGCCTGAAAATAAGACTTCAACAACAACCCAAAATAACAACTCAAAAGCTTACAAATCGAACCTCTATTGCATTCAAGTCGATCTTATACCTTAAACTTTCAGAAAGGCTCGAGTTTCATAGCCAACATTCCTTTAGCTTTTCATCTATCCCTAAGACAATCAAAAATATCTCAAACATCTTCCTTAGAAGAATCCACTCTATTATTGAGATATTTTAAAGTTGATTTTATCAAACAAACCTTTTGATAACCGACCATCCAATCTCGAAAATCTGTGTGAAAGGCGAAATTGAAAATCTTTCTATTTCTAAAAAGAAGAGATAGCCAAAGGGATTAAGGAGTACAAATCTGTGTGATAAAGGAGCTTGTGAATATTTCCTTTGTCCTTATTCATTGTATTGTAGAAGTTGTACGTGTGAAACTTCGACAATCAATTAGTAATTCCTCTAAGTGAAAATCTGAGAAGAAGGACTTAGTTGGGACTACATAAACCCAACAAACCTTACAAATTATTGTGTTAATTACTTTGTAGTTTATTGCTTTTATTTTAACACTTATCATACATAAAAGCATACTCATATCACTTTAACTTGCAATCCAAGAAATGAAATCCGAACGCTCATTCTTTAACTGAAAGAAGACTAAAATCATTTTCGTTGTGCTAATCCCGATATAAGTGCTAAAAGCTTCAACCCTACTTTGGTTACGCGTTCAAACCTCGTGTCTAAGTTTACTTTATAAAACAGTCTTCAATAGACGCTCGTCTAGTGTCTAGCTTATCTTAAGCATTCAAAATATTTTAAGTATGAAAATTTTTGACCCCCCGGGGCCCCTTTCTAGACCCTTTTTGTATGTAACTTGGGACCAACATCTAACATAGGTAATTCTGTAAATTGCCAAAAGCGGGGGACCTTTTGAAAGATGGACCTAAAGTGAGGGGGAGTTTATGAGTATGTAAACTTTTTGAGCTATTTCATTTCAACTCATGGTTCAAGAAAATTGTTAAGGAAAAGAAAACACAAGTAATATTATTTTTTATTATTTGATTACTAGAGGAAACGAAAAGGAAAAGAAAAGAGAGAAAATCTAATACTAATTTAAGATAATAACTTTTCCTTAAAATTTGGTGAGAATAAGGGTGGAAAAAGAAAAATAATAGTTTTCCTTCTATTTTCTTTTCTTTTCCATATAAATTTCCTTGAACCATAACGAGTGTTCATGTACTCCCTGAATCAGAAACGTGAAGACCTAACACATACGCCTAAATCACAAATTTGTTAGTATTGTTGAAAAAAAAGAAAAAAAATACAGACGGATAGATTTCTGACATAAAGATGATTATGTGCATGCTCTAAACATCTATATGGCAAGCCTAATTACTACCTGAACGGGGTTCACTGCCAACTATAGAGAATTTGAATAATGTTCTGTCTTAACAAAATAAATTAACAATTCCGAACAAAATGTTCAGCAAATAAATGGAGATTAATATGACTCCAACAAGGATAAATCACTTTGCCGACATCATTCAGAGACATGAATTAGTTATTGAAACCATATTCTGCTATTCTATTAGGACGAGACATTATAAATTATAATGTTTACTTAGTGGGAAAGGCACACTCAATACATTTTGAAAGTTTTAATTACATGCTAGATCACATAATCCTCCATACAGGGTTAATGATCTAGCGCTCTGAGCTTGAGAGTTTCGCTCTATGACGCTCTTAAAATTTTTAATTCTCGATCTAAAATTTAGGAACCACACTTGACGAAATAAGAATAATTTTTTACTAATAACTTATATTTCATATGCATTCAATGAAAATTGTTTTAGTAGTCAAAATAAGTAAAATATTTGCCCTCAATACAAAAAAGACTGAAACAAATATAAATTTTGTAAAAAATCAATACCTATAACTTGTATGTTGAATTTGAATCGTTCGTGTCCTTTTCAATCAAGAGTTGGGACCTAAAATTAATATTATTTTAATAATCTTAATCTTCTTTGTTTCATCGTATAGTATATATTTTAAGCGTGCTAAAAAAGACATCACATCATCTTATTTTTAAAATTCAAGTTAACAAATACTTATTTTAATATGAGAAAATCTTATCAAAATAAAATCTAAAGATAATTTCGCTGAACAATTTATAATAACATGTGAGATATATAACAAGATGAACTTTAAAAACATATTTATATTACTTACGCTCTAAGGCACTCCCGCTCCCAAAATTTTTCAAATTTTATCGCTCTCGCTTCCGCTCCTGCTCTATGTGACTTAGATTACATGTAATTGAGTCAAGATAAAATGAAACAAGTATGCACAAAGAGTAAAAATTGACACAATCCTAGTAAGCAAAAGAACACTATTTGCTGATAGATAGAGATTTATGTTGAAATTTTGAAGCAGTAATTATATAGTAATCAATCCGAAGTCATCTCTAATTAATAGAACTAGGGCCAATTACACAAACTATCACTCTTATTTAATGTAATTACAGTTCAATCCATTTATCTTGAGCACATCCTTTACTTAAAAAAAACTTTACAATTGCCCCATTCCGTTAAATACCTATCTGAATTTGCTGATGTCCTCAAAAGATATTTTTCAGATTTTCGATTTGCCCTTCCCTTAATCAACTTTGTTTAACCAAAGAATCCCTTAGGGTGTGAATGTAATTTTTCAAAATAAAAAGGGTGTAATTGTAATTTTTAACCTCTAATTACATAGTTTTGTAAAACTTTTGTCAATATCTTGATAATGAATTGCAATTTCGGATTTATGCCAATTTGAGACAATTTTAATAAATTTAACTAAGCAATTAGGGAATACGCCCAGTGAAGTTGTACCAAATGTGAACTAATATAGCATACCGAATATCATGATAAATGTTTAGATTTGGCTACATTGTCTTCCAAAATTTATCTCATTTTCGTTTAGGCAAACCGGTTAATAAAATAAAAGAAAAAACTAAGATAAGAAGTTAAATTGTTAAACAATAAAAAAATACTATTTAAAAATAAACTTTTGTATTTGGTCTAATACGGCACGTACAACAATCAAACCCCAATACTAACTCAATTAAATATCAAAAAATTTTAAAAATGAAAACAAAAATAGAGCTTCGGTTGTTTTGCATTATTTAATGCAAATAAATCTAAATTAGTAAGTTCCCGAAAATATGAAGTAAACTAGAATAAGTTGAGAGAAAATAAATAAGTATATGTATATATAAGGTTCTAATAAAATAAGAGAAATAAAAATTGTTAGGAATCGCCGGGGATGCGCGCAATGGAAACGATAAATAATTTTAAAATGCATCCCCTAAACAGAGATAGGTTGATATGTTACCATCGGATTCATAAAAAATAACAAGAATGGTTTATTTGTGTTTAGCGCGTAGAAGAAAATAACAAATAAATCCCGCTTTCAGTGCTTGAGTTGGCACCTCCAAAAGCATCCACACTTTAGCTTGTACCCTCATCTTCTTCTATCAGTGCTAGCCTAGAAGATGACTAACTTTTTGGCTTCTTGAGTGAAAGGTAGGATATCTTGTTTTTACTGAGAAAAAAAGAAAAGAATTCTACTCCTCTCTCTACTTGGGAGGCATGTACAATGAAGTGGGGGAAGAGATTGGAATCTCTTCGCCTTAAGGTGGCCGCCCACTAGGTCTTTCTATGACCTAGTGGGCCTTTTCATCTTTTTCTCTTCTAGTTCAAATTGGCCCAAGTCGATTTAATTTAAACAAGTCCATTGGCTTTATTAAATAGACTATAATCCAATTAATTAATCAAACCCAACTTAATAATTCTTTCTCATTTAATTAATTAGCCCACTAATTAATTTACCTTCCACTTAATTTATTATCCGATTAAATTAGAGACTACAATTAATTAAGACCACTTAATTAATTTTAATCATTTTCTAAATTAATTAATTTCTGCATTAATTCTCATAAAATTAACTTAGCCAATAGGTACTACACTAAGTTTAGTTTGTGACCCCTTAAACTCATTAACAAGCTAGCAATGAGTGATTTCCCATAGGCTAGATTAATTATTCAAATTATTAATTAGAGCTTGAACTAATTTCACCATATTTACTCAAGGCACCCATTGGTCGTGGATCGATGTCTAGTAACGTCGCCACGACTTCCTAAATATTAACGATAGAAAGCAAAACCTAACCAGATTACAATCTTCATGTAAGTCGAATTCCTTCATCTTTTTCTCGTCTATAATCTAAGGTTTGGAGACGGTCAAAACCTTAATAACCTTAGAAGCTATGACTATATTGTGACATAGAATGATCTAGTCTTCTAAGCAGGGACCACTAATCCCTCTTATAGGACACTTGCTCTGATCAGAGGCTTTCATCGATTATTTACATTCTCGCAACACCATTGGAAATACCTAGTGTCCTACCTTGGATGAATCACATATCTAAATTCATCTGTTCCACTATACTACCAGACTATACAGAACATACACCGCCGTATGACTCTCGTGAAGTGAACATGTATATTGAAGTATAGTGGGTAGTACCCTTTCAGACATGACGTCTTAGGTCAAATGATTAATCTCACACTACGAAATCGTAGGAGTCCAAGTTCGACACAGAACCAACGAGGTGTCCTTGCGGGGTCGTTCAGTTCCATGCTCTCCCTAAGTATGAATCGTCGTACATGAAAGAGTTAGGTGCCCGGTGCGCCATTTGTAGGGCGTAGTAGCCAACTCTTTAAACAGTCTTATATTGTATCTTGTCAAGTAATTTAATAAATGGCATTTTCTTCTTTATCTTATCATTCTATGCAATTAGATAAAGTCCCCTAGATCACTCTTAAGCTATGAGATGTGTTTGGTATCGGGGATGCCAATCATGGAATACATCTCTAAGGTTGTGGTCTTAAAGATGTTCCAAGTCATAGAATCATTGAGATAGGGATATCAATGACTCGTAAAGACTTGCACGTACAATGCACATTCTTGGAGAGTGTATCCTATTCCATGGATACTGATACGGTGTACATCAGTGCATGTATGTGGGTTCTCGTTGGGATCGAGTAAACTGAACAACCCCGCCGAGATTCCATATTGGAGTCAATGTCGAATTTGGAATCTCCTCGGTTACGTAGGCATAAGATTGGTCCTCATGACTTGAGGCACCATTGGTCGTCTCGTGCATCGCCCACTGTACTTAGATTTGTCACACGATTCCAGGGGAGTCATAAAGTGGGGCATATTGGGTCCAGTCTGGTTATGTATGGAGGCGCGTGAGTGCCAAGAAAGAATCTGTCACTGATCATTAGCATCGGCGCATATCCTATGTACTTCACAGTGTATTGACCATGGGAACCTCCGGCCGGAGTAGTATCAATAAGGAGGCGCGGTGTTTCCTCACTTGATTGATAAATTGGTCAATGTCACTTAGATCGATATACATATAATCGAGTTATTGGTATTTCGACTGACATCCAAGTCCTAGATTCGATCGGGATATTTGATGGAAGGATTTTACTTATGCGAAAATCGTAATGCGGAAAGGTCACCTAATAATCGTTCATGGCTAGGTCTTCTTGGCGCGTGGCTAGTACTAACCTTGATTTGTAGGAACCATGAATTAATCGGTAATTAATTCTTGGTCGGATTAAAATACTTGGAGTAATTAAATCTAGCAATAAAAATTGCAAAGGCACAACGGAGTTGTGTTACTACTACTAGTACATGAACGAACCTACAATGGGGTTACACACTTACTCAAGAAAGTTCAATTGCTATGTGAATATTAATCCAGTTTAGGATTAAAGTGAAATTGATTAATGAGATTAATTGATTAAGTGGAAGACATTTTAATTAGTAGGCTTGGGAAAATAATTTTTCTATTATAATCTTGGAGATTAATCATTAACGGAAATTATTATTATCCGGGAATTTATTTAAGCTACTAATTTTACTATTAATTAATCATGAAGATTATTTAATTAACAAGTTTTGGAAGACTTGGGAATCATTTTAATTAAGTTGGACTTAATTAAATGAAGTCACAAGAGTGAAATTCAAAGCTAGTCAAAGTTTGACTTGTAATGTTTTTTAAATGAAGAAGAAAATGAAAAATATTCTCTTACACATGTGGTGGTAGTTGAGAATGGAATGGTAGGTGAGAATGAGGTGGTAGGTGAAGAAAAACAAGTGTTCTACTCCACCTAACACCATATGGCCGAAAATTGGTGGCTATAAAAGGAGGTGTTCTTGCTCTCATTTAAAACTTGATGAAAACTTAAAAGGAAAAAAAAGCTTAGAGCTTAGTTCTTCATCTCTAAATTTTTCTAACTTCTCTTGTGATTCTTGAAGACTTTCTTCTATAGAACTTCTTCTTGAAGATTAGTTGTAAAAGATTATCTTCCATAGATATTTCTTTTAGTAACTCTTCTTGTCTTCCACCTTTCACTACATAGATTCCATTTCCTTAGAGCATATATCTAGCCAATCTTTTGCTTAAGGTATGAACTTACTTGAGGTGTGTCCTTGTAGAGGCTTCTTTCTTTAGGAGCTTATGGTGGTTTGATTCGAACCCCTCCATGTTGAGGTGAGGATTCGAAAATGAGAGCCAAAGTTTTTGGTGTGGTTTTCCTTGTGTTGTGGTTTTACACCCTCACTTTAATAAAACCCCAAATCTTGTAATCGGTTTAAAGCCCCTTTACTCGTATTAGTTTTTGTTGTGCATTACTTTGACCCCCTAGCTTAGGATGCCGATATATATGTGTTTATATACTTTATTTCTTCCGTTGCGCCGGCATCGCTTGTGGGGGCATACCGATCCTAACAGTACATGCGTTGACCCGGCGGGTCATTGTCTAAGGACCAAGACACTCTCCCATTTGAGAATGACATATACAGACAAGTCTTGACGAGACTGTGATATCCCCTATCTCACTGTCTCTATGACTTGGAACGGAGTTTAAAATTGCAGCCCTCGAGAGTGTTCCATAGTCACACACTACTCCCCTAACTTTATGTAATTCAAGGGATCTTTATCTATACTACAAAGGCAATTAGGATAAAGACAATGCCAAGCTAAGTTATATATTCATAAAAATAAGACTGTCATAGTGTTTACAAACTTTCAAAACAAGCCAATCAATGGCTCTCTGGGCACCTAATACTATCAAAAATATAAAATGAAAAAAATTTAAAAAAATAATTATAAAGAAATGACAGTTAATCGTACGGGGAAAATATAAGGATTTATTATAAAAGAGAGATGTTTATTATACGCTCAAAATATACGAACTGAACTGTGATTACACTAGATAAGGATGGTAGTTAGTACAATTAAACCTTTTTTATTTTTTTTGAACGAGAGCAAAACTTTCGTTTTACACTTTTCATGATGCTTAACTAACGGTCATTAGTCGGGAAAATTGCATTTTTGATACACTAAAAGGAAGTGCACGTTTTTATAAAACAAAAAATTGGCACATTGGCAATTTGAGTAGGAAAAAGTGAGAAATTTGGTAATGTGAGTACATTCCACCGGAAAATTTCATTTGGCAGGAAAACTGACTTGAGTTTGGGGATTTTTTATTTGGCGGAAAAATTGACCTTAAATTTGGGCATGTCGAGGGAAATTGACTTTTAATTTGAAAATTTTACTTAAGTACATTCAATTTCTTTTCTTTTTGTTTGAGTTATTTAAATTTTTGAAAATTTAATTCAAATATTTTATCTGAGTTGTTTTTATTATGTTTATTTTAAATAAAATTTGTATAGTTAACATACCTATAGATAATAATAAATAATATAAATTAAAAATTATAATATTATATATAAGATTCAAATTCAATTATTTTTTCCCTTTTATGTTCTTACTTTTAAAAAAATCTTATTTTTCAAATACATTTGAATTGATTTGATTTATTTTGTTCTCTATTTTTCTTGTTATTTTCTAATAGTTTTAATTTTTTTTCTAATTTTGTCTTATTTTATTATTTTTTCTAATTATTTTTTCTGATGTGTTGCACTTTTAATTTTTTTTTTTGCATTTTTAATTAATTTATACTTTGTCAATGGAAATCTCTTTCCTCCATTAGAAATAATTTTATTTAATTTAAAAATTAGTCTAAGATATAATTTTTAAAGTTTATCAACTTTATTTTTGATCTTTTCTTAGTATTTTTCTGAATCTTTCAAAAAATTTGAATATGTTTCTAATTTAATTTTGTCGGTTTTGATTTCTTTTACATTTCCATTTAATTATTCTGAGTTTTATATTAATTTATTGTCAATGGAAAAAAAGCACCATTAGAAAATAATTTCATTTAAATACAAAAATTAGTTTAAGATATCTATGTAATAATTTCTGATTTTTTAAAATATTTTTTAGATTTAAAATTAATATCTTTCCCATTATTTGCTGCTCTTTTTCTTTAGGTAATTCCTTTTAACATCAAGTGCTTTAACCAAAAAACAATGGGGAGCTGGGACCTGGGGTAGTCGAACCCCTGATCTCAGGGTTTGCTTATCTAGCGATCACAATCTGTGCTGCGGCACAATATTTTTGTTTATATTGGCAAATTTCTTAAATAATTAGAGCTGAATTTTTGCTTTTTGGAGACTCAATTTTAACATTCAAAGATGATATGATCAGAAAATAGTTCTTGATGCATTTTTTTTAATTTTTTTTTTCTTTTTAGAAAATTCAGTTGCATTAAAATAAAAGGATAAATAAAACATTACATCATACAAAGGAAGATTCTTTGACGAGCCAAATTTGGTTTGGTAAGATACACTACCCAGCAACCAAAACAGACCGGCCTAATAAACTACCAAAACCACATGTATTCTATCTCGAAGCAATGCCTAAACCACGGTCACCCCATATAACCTTCGAACACAAGAAGTTACCAGGCTATCCTCCAAAGCCGTCTTAGAGCCACAAGCCTTCTAGCATTCCACGGTGTCATTTAACCACATCTACCTGGGCATTTTCACTTATAGGGCCCTAAGGTAAATCTTGGTCATAATCGAAAATATCCTCAACTAGACTCGCAAAAGTATTCGATGGTATTACTCCATTCTACCAAATGGAAATTACAATTAATTTTATTTGTCATCATCACGACTAACTTATGATTAATTGGTTCTAACAGCTCCCCTTTTTAATGATGGTAATACCTTTCTTGTATAATTAAGAAGATAAAGTTTCTTTTTCAAATTGCAAGTTCCCAACTTTGAATTATATAGCTTTAAAAAGTTAAAGCTTCAAGAAGTACATATGTATGGTATGAAACTGAATCCTCATAAATGAGATGTTCTAACAGCGTTTTGACTCGGGACCAGCAAGAACAAAGCTAGGCTTCATCTTATTGCATCAGTAATGTACGTAGTGGTTCGTTCATAAACGGCGACAGACGGTAATCCCATCACCTAGAGGAACTTGAGAAATTTGTACACGACTATCAGCTGCAAGATATTTGTTAAACTCGATTGTAGAAGCCCTCGTCATTAACAACCTCTCCGGAACACAATCCTCAGCCATTGCAACTGACCCTCCCCAAAGCGTGTTATCATAAATAACTATTCCTCCAGGTTTCAAAAGCTCCAATGATTTCTCATGGTACTTTGCATAATTGATTTTATCAGCATCCACAAAAGCAAAGTCAAAACTCTCTTTGTTCTCAGGCTGCATCACCAAATAAATAATGTTAAATCACATAACAATATCATTCTTCATTTACTCTCTAACTGATCACGTAATTCATATATTTGCTGGTATTATTATGTAAAATACGTGTACATATAATGCGCCATTCTTACATCTTTTAGTAATTCATCAAGAATTGGAAGAGCCTCAGACTCGATAAAATTGATCTTGTGCTTGACCCCAGATTTTTCAATTATAGGCAATCCAATCTCATATGAACTTCGGTTAAGGTCTATGGCTGTAATCTGCAAATACGCATTTTGATCTGATAAGTTGCTTGCGAGACAATTTTTCTTGCGAGAAACATGAAGTGTATGTTTGGTTCTATCATGGATTTTGGTGAGAAAAAGGAAAATATTATGTTTGCATCATTCTATAGTACTATTCTGTGCTATATTTTATTTTTATCATTTTCGTTGTTTTTTTCCTTTTTGTCACCATAATTCAAGAACCAAACCTGCCCGAATGGAAATGAAATATAAGGGATAAATGTAAACCTTTCCATCATCAGGAATTGTGAGTGCAGTTAGGAGCAGGGAATATCCGGTAAACACTCCAATTTCGATAGTCTTTTTGGCACTAATTAGCTTTAAGAGCAAAGCCATCAATTGACCTGCATCAGGTGCTGTACCCATGACGGCCCTGAGAGTTAAAAAAAATGACAAATTTAATTTATTGAATAAAGAGTGACAAATATGATAGGATACAGAAATTCTATTGATACTAAACTATTAACCTGTTTGCCAAAATCGGAAAAGGCCTCGAGTTTTTTTTTTTTTTTTAAATTTAAGTTGTTTTTAATTGCTTGCTTTATGCTATTACTTCTCTAGAAAAAAGCTGAAAATAAGCAAAAAGGAAAAGCATGTACTTCTACCAAGTTCTTTTATTTCATCTATTTTTTAGCAAGTTTTGCAGATAAATTCAACTTCAAATTTTTTGGCACTTCTACAACTTTTTCTAAAATTCAATACTAGTTTAAAAGCACAAGTTTGTACAAACAAACTTTATGTTGAACACAAACATCCCAATGAACCTCGGGATGGCTCGAGAAGTTAAAATTGCATCGCATTGTATAGCAAGTGATTGAATAATTCAAGTTTATGTATTACTATCCATATAATTACAAACAATGTCTTCATTTTTAATACTACAACGTACAAAAGAAAGTGCACAGTGTGTTAATATGCCTTTTGTGTGTACCCAGTAGCTACAAAGATAAGTTGAGAACTTTGAGCAGATTTCAGATAGAATGCAATTGTTAATTACCGCGGATGATTTGAAGTGATAGCTCTTAGCTCTTTGAGACATTGCGGTTCGCGTGGATAGACACTAGTCTCCAGTACATACTTCATCACAAAGAAGAAAATATAATAGTAATTAGTTTTTTTTAATCTCAGCAATACAAAACAGATAAAAATATGAAGAGATTTAATACAAGGATGATAGAGAGTGCCTGCCCTGTATAACTCTGCCGTTTCCAACAAACCAGCTTTCTCAGTAACATTAGTCTTTGCATTCTTTTCCATCACTCTTAATTACAAGCAAGCACCCAACTGCCATGGAGATGAAAAACAATATAAATAACCTCAAGGGAACTTAATTTTTACATCAACACAATATGTATCAACTATTTATTGAACATTTGTTTTTCAAAGTCACATTATTATTTTTTTGGCAACATATGGTACTTCAAATAAAATCAACTTAATTCAACTTCAACTTATATTATTACTTTTAGCTTATTTTCACCTTCTTTTTTTAGCCATAAGCATAATCCAACAATAAATCAAAAGCAACTAAGTTCCAAAAAATGACACAGGACCTTCTGCGTAACACTGAGAAAAAAGACACAGATCAAACGAAGAAATACCGGCTGGCCAACAATATCTGCTTGTTGTTTACAGTAGATCACATGAAACAGAGAACAAGTGCCCCCATTGGAAAAAATCTAACCCCATAGTTTACTGAGTCTATGAAAAAAATCACACATAAAGGCCGCAATCACCAAGGAAAAGAATGCACCGGGGCAAACTCGATCACTCAACAATGTTGTCTTGCAAATGTGTGCCACCATAAAGAGGATAGGTACAATTGCCAACCACCATGTCGAGTAACCGAAAATTTGACACGGGGATGTTAACAGAAAATAGATTAAATCTGCCTATCACAGTCCAACATACATCAATTTTTGATTAGAGAGTAAAAAACGAGGTATCTACACTTTGGCCGGTTATACTTGGATCCTCTATGGAACAGATCTACTTAGATACATTCATCATGCTCGATTCTCTACAGGGTTTCCACAACTTATTGTGGGTGGATTTAAAGAAACACTTAAGTCTTTGGTTTCGTCCATAGCAAGGGAGATGTTCATTTACAAATAAACATGGGTAACATTTTCTTCGATGGAACGAAATTAAGCTAGCTTGTTGAGTGTCTGTATAACGAAAGTCAAGATAACCAGCCTTCTTCTTCTCAACACCATCTTATATGCCTATGGGTTCTATATGTGAGTGGGCTGCCGCGCCGGAGTTCCTGGTGAACGATATACACATAAAGGTGATGTTTAGATGATTGGCATTCCCGCAATAGAATTGGCTTATGGAGGGCTGGAGGTTTCGAGTGAGAAAGACATAGAAGACGAGTTGTTGAAGATCGAGGCATATAAAGGGCTTCCTGGCCGCTGGAATGATAAAAATTAGAGAATGGAATTAATATGCTGAGGTTGAAACTATTCAAACAGAGAAAATTCTCGAGGGCTTTTCAGAAGATGGTAATGAGTTGTCTTTCTTGAAGGCCTCAGATGAGGCTAACTATTGAAGAGCTACTGGCATACAAAGTTTTTTTCATGCATGAGAATTCATGTAATGCTACTTTTCATTCACGGGAATTCATCTGGATTGTTGTTTGTTGATTATTGTATCTGGCAATATATTTGCTACTATTGTTTGTTGATTTTTGTTTTTGGCAATATATCTATTTCTTTTTTCCTAACATTTTGCTTTGGTTCGAATTACAACTTCCCTTCCCCTCTTTTTGGCATTTTCAAAGAGCAGCGAAGTAGTCTATCCATTTCAACTTTTTTTCTTTTAATAAGTATAGTCAAAGGAAATATTTATTAATATTTCCTTCAGTAGGAAGCTAACAGGTACGTATGGGCTAAGGATTGGGACATTACCTTCTCTGAAATGATTAATTTTCTATGGCAGGTTCGCAATGATCATATGCATGAAAAGACCCAGGTGACCTTAAAGCAGATCTTGATACAATTCGGCGACACCTCACGGCTTAAGCTACAAGATACGGATGAGCACATTATTTCTATTCGTGTGGGCTGGAAACCACCCACTATGAGTCAATGGAAGCTAAATGTTGACGCTGTTGTCCGTAAGGGGGGAGAACTTCAAGCCGATCTGGTGAATATCGGAGGAGTTATTTGTGACCATCGCGGCCTCTGGATTCGGGGGTTTAACAGATGCACAGGCAATTATACTACCCTGGGCGCTGAGTTAGCAGCAATTCTACATTGCCTGAATTTGGCATGGGAGCTTCATTTCAAGGATGTGATCCTCGAATCAGATAGCAAAGAAGCTATTTTGGACATTTGAGAAGGCACCGCTTCGCATCGTAATTATGATCTTATTGATCAAATTAGAAGCAAAATGGCGTTCGATTGGCAAGTTACCATTGTCAACATCTGGAGAGAAGCCAATCAAGTGGCAGATAAATTGGCGAAGAAGGATTTTCAGCATACCCTCACTCACGTTCAATCCCCGGGTCCGGATCTGGAGAATCTATTGGAACAAGATCGCAATGGCCTAACTTGGCTAAGATAAACTACTATTACCCTGGGTCTTTCGGGCTAGGTCGCTAGGGTCCCCCCCCCCCCTCATGTATTAAAAAAAAATGATAAGAGTATATTGGTCATTATACAAAAAAATTTGGGGAAGGCGGTAAGCATGCATATTTTAAAAATATAAGTGGGTTTTTGTTATTATATTTTTCAGATGGGTGCAGATTGATAATTATACATATCACATGGTGGTTGTATGTATTTAACCCAATTTTGATATATAAAAGGAAAAAAGAGATACATGATGGATTTCCTTGTAACAGTGATGGGGTGATCAAGCGAATTGAGCACTACATTAAGCAATTGAATCAGTTCGGTTTTTGTTTTGCATAAAACTCATTGGAAAGGATGATGGAGGATAAGCTACTAAAATTGGGGTGCAGTGGGGTAAACCCTCTAACTTGCGGTCACTTTCTGTCAAGTGGTATCAACCTAACCATGGTTAGGTTAAGTTGAACACGGATAGGGCTTCAAGAGGTAATCCATGTGAAGCCGGCGCTAGTGGAGTTATTAAAGACAAAACGGGTAAGATTCTTTTAGCTTTCACTAATTTTATAAATATTAATACAAATATTTTTGCTGAATTACATGGAGTTGAACTGTGTGAATTGTTCTGGTTTAAGAAAGTATGGCTGGAGTTAGATGCAAAGGTGATTATTGATATTATTTATAAAAGCAACCCGGGAAGGTAGATTTTGCAAAACATGCTGCAATGAATTCGTAGGATGATGAGAAGGTTGGATATTCGTTTCTCTCATATTTATATAGAAGGAAATAAGGCAACGGATTTGTTGGCCAATAAACCCTTTGAGGACCGTGAATCATCGATTTTGGTTGACGATTTCCCAAGTCCTCTCGTGGCGATTACAATCATGGATATGGTCTTTCCTAACTTTCATTTTCAATGGTCCTGTTTTAGTTTTTATATTTAAGGTACTATGTGAGGGAGTAGTTCTCCTTGTTTACGCTTTATTTATATTTTGCTTTATTGATTGTAAGGGACTTAGTACTCTTTATTTACATGGTTTCTAGAGCATTGTGTTAGGGGTTGGAACTCCTTGTTTATTGCTTTCTTTTTTCATGAAAAAAACAACGGATGAGGGAGCCGAAAACACCCTCCCTGCTAGTGTGGTTCGTTCAAAAAAAAAGTTAGTTAAAACAGTAAAGAAAAGTATAAAAATTGAACATATATATAAATATTATTGGAATATTCAATACAATTTTCTTTTAATGCAAAATCATCAATACAGTTGGGTAGACTTCGTTCTGAACTGTATATTCACGATACTAGGATTAATATTAGGTTTATAATTTTTGTACAAACATGTAGCATAGGAAAAAAACTGGCGCGGATCTTCTATCCCACAATGGCGTCACATCATTGTGGGATTGACAAGTGTCCATTTAATTTGAATTATTATTAGCAGTTTTTTTAAATAGACACTTGTCAATTCCACAATGATGTGACACCATTTTGGTACACCATTGTGGGATAGAAGATCCGTTTCGGAAAAAAACATGTTGAAGAAATTGTAACCGAGATTCTGTCCGAGTCGAGGATTGCTCTTTCTTTAAGACTTTATTTGTACCCTTTACTGCTAGCGTTGGTCCCAAGTGGCATATGAAAGGGTCTAGAAGGGGGGGATTGAATAGACCCTTAAGTCTTTTTCGACTTCAAAAAGATTTCGTATTAAACGTATTTGGACGCTTGAAATGATAGGCGCTTGAAGTGTCTAACGCTTCACTTTAGCGTTCACATAAGATATTTGAGACTTTGTGAAGCGTCTAATGAAGACTGTTTTATAAAGTTAACTTAGACTTCAGGAATTGAATACTTTGACCTTGTAGGTTAAGCGTTCAGTTCTTTTAATCAGGGTTAGCACAGCGGAATGATTTTGGAGTCTTCTCTTTGAAAGTTTTAGCGTCACAAGATGTTTCTTAGGTGCTTACATTGTGTTTTACTTATGCAATGATATGATAGATGAATGAAATGACTGAAAAGTAAATAACACAATATTTGTAAGGTTCGTTGGGTGGTGTAATCCCAACTAACTTGGAGGCAATCCACTAAAATGATTCTCAAAGAATCACACAGAATCTTCTACAAATTAGGGAGAGATGGATGTCGATGACTTGAGCTCCTTGATCACACAGATTTCTGCTTCAAATCACTTCAACCCTCTTGCTTCTTTCACCCAGAAATGATGCAAGTATCCAACTTCGACTTCACACAGATCGCGAGGCTTGGATGGGATTTTCTAAAAGGTTTGTTTGATTTTGATGAAGTTCAAACAACTTGGTAATATCTCAGTAGGAATCTGGTTTCTTCAAAAAGAATGTTTGAGATATTTGTTGACTGTCTCAGGAATATTATGTTTCTTGAATTTTCTGGCTTTTTTTTTAATGCAACAGCAATTTGGCTTTGATAAAATTGTTCCTTTTTTTTTTTGTTTGTTGTTGAAGTCCTATTTATAGGTATTCAAGTGTCCGTTTGACACATGCACTGGCGCGTGTCTCTCACTTTCGCGAGTGAACAGCTTTTGTCCTTTTTCCTGAAAATCTGCTGCACGAAAGTTGGTGCTGCAGTCTGAGATAGTTGACAGTCCAATAGGGTGGCTTCTCCGTACGTCTGACATTACTTATCATATTAAATGCTCTTATCAACATTTAATGCATTTGAAATTAATACCCGTTGGTATTTAATGCTTTGAGAATATTTGCATTAAACTCCTTCTGGACTTAGAAGTAAATTCAGGTGAAATCACTTCTGTCCCATAAGGTAACGCTTGATATAGCTGGCCAAAGTGGACGCTTGGAGACTGTATCTGTCTTCTGAGATCAGGCGCTTGAGTCTTCGAACTTTACCACTGATAAACTCACTCATAAATCATCAGACGCTCAGCCTAAGACTATTTTGCCTAACACTCTAAAGTAAGATAACAAAGCCTAATAAATCTATTACAAGTCTAACGCTTCAAAGCCTATACAAGTTTTCTACGAAAATAAACTTACAACTTTTTTTGGGGTCTAACAAAAACTTAATTGTCATCATCAAAACTTCTAACATGAAATTCCTAACAGCTAGGTTCCAACAAATAAGTCTCTCGAGATAAAACTGACAATACAATATTCAAGTAACAGTTTTTGAATATTCTTGAATAGAGCAGATTTCAAAAGAAACGAAAATTGTATATATATTTTTTTATTGTAATAAAGTTCAGATTTCGGATTTAAGGGTTAGATATATATAGAAAACATAAAGCCATCACAGAAAAATCACATTGCTTCAGATAGGCTGTTGAACGAAAAGATTGCACCTTTTCATTCAAGCTGAAGAGTTAGGGCGCCAAACTTAAACCATTTCGTATTAACGGTTAAAAAGTTTAAATTTTGGCACACTTTGTGAGTTTTCCATACTAAAATTAGAATTTTCAGCAAAAAGATAGACCACGACCACCGATGGCATGGGCCACGGCCTGGCCCGCCCGATCCGACCCGGACCGACCTCGTCCGCGGGTCACGTATTAATGCTACTTTTCATTCACGGGAATTCATCTGGATTGTTGTTTGTTGATTATTGTTTTTGGCAATATATTTGTTTCTATTGTTTGTTGATTTTTGTTTTTGGCAATATATCTATTTCTTTTTTCCTAACATTTTGCTTTGGTTTGAATTACAACTTCCCTTCCCCTCTTTTTGGCATTTTCAAAGAGCAGCGAAGTAGTCTATCCATTTCAACTTTTTTTCTTTTAATAAGTATAGTCAAAGGAAATATTGACATTTTCAGTTTTTTCAATAATTTTCCAACAGGGTCTCATAAATATCACGTTCCTCAAGTAGGCTAGGTGTATGATTAGGAGGGTAAACGAACTGAGCTCGAGCTGAGCCTTGCAGATTTTACAAGCTCGAGCTCGTCTTAAAAAATTAGAGCTCGAGCTCAAACTCATCGAACTCATTTTTTTTGAGCTCAGGCTTGGGGTTCGAGCTCAAGGCAAAGGAGCCAAGCTCGAGTTCGGCTCGTTGGTTCATTCGATCTCGAGCCAAGCTTGAGCTAGACTTGTTTGCTTGTTCAAGCATGAGATTTTAGCTCGTTTGCAAGCTCGAGTAGTTTTTTTTCTATTGAATGAACATATATTTTAAATCCTTAGATTTGTACAAAAATTACGCAAAGACGAATGGATAACGGTAAGCATTCGGAACGTTGATGGGGAAGAGAACTTGGAGAAGATAAAATGAAATTTATTATTTACAAAAATATATGCATACATTTATGAATTCCAAAATAAAATATATGACAACATGAACAATATATTTAGCGTGAAAGGCAATAGTTGGATTGGATTCGTCTAGCTGAAAAATTATAAGAATGAAAATTGGATTAAAAAGAACATTCATAATACTTTTGAATATATTATCTCATAATTACATAGTTTTTTTTTATTATTACAATATTATTCATATAATTTGTTTTTTATTATATAAAGAAGACATGGATAATGAAAGCACTATTACTAATATATATATACACACACACATATATGAAAGTTGTCACGTGACAGGTGAAATATTTATTCAAAAAATTATTTAATCAAATATATTGTCCAGGAATAGGACATGTCCTCCGTGACTACCCGAGAACGAGGACACTTTGGATACAGCTTGTGGATCCCCACTATCACACGACTTTCTTCTCCTTGCACAATCCGAATTGGATCGACCCAATCCTTCAGAAGGAAGCTAACAGGTACGTATGGGCTAAGGATTGGGATATTACCTTCTCTAAAATGATTAATTTTCTATTGTAGGTTCGCAATGATCGTATGCATGGAAAAGACCCAGGTGACCCTAAAGCAGATCTTGATACAATTCGCCAACACCTCACGGATACGGATGAGCACACTATTTCTATTTGTGTGGGCTGGAAACTACCCACTACGAGTCAATGGAAGTTAAGTGTTGACGCGGCTGTCCATAAGGGGGGAGAACTCCAAGCTGATCTGGTGAGTATCGGAGGAGTTATTCGTGACCATCGTGGTCACTAGATTCAGGGGTTTAGCAGATGCACGGGCAATTATACTACCCTGGGCGCTGAGTTAGCAGCAATTCTACATGGCCTGAATTTGGCATGGGAGCTTCATTTGAAGGATGTGATCCTCGAATCAGATAGCAGAGAGGCTATTTTGGACATTCGAGAAGGCACCACTTCGTATCGTAATTATGATCTTATTGATCAAATTAGATGCAAAACGGTGTTCGATTGGCAAGTTACCATTGTTAACATCAGGAGAGAAGTCAATCAAGTGGCAGATAAATTGGCGAAGAAGGGTTTTCAGCATACCCCCACTTACGTGCAATCCCCGAGTCCGAATCTGGAGAATCTATTGGAATAATTAAGATCGCAGTGGCCTAACTTGGCTAAGACAAAACGACTATTACCCCGGGTCTGTCGGGCTAGGTCGCTAGGGTCCCCCCCCCCCCCTCCCCCTTCTCATGTATTAAAAAAAATGATAAGAATATGTTGGTCGTTATACAAAAAATTGCAAACCAAATTTTTTGGGGGAGGCGGTAAGCATGCATATTTTAAAAATATAAGTGGGTTTTTTGTTATTATATTTTTCAGATGGGTGCAGATTGATAATTATACATATCACATGGTGGTTGAATGTATTTAACCCAATTTTGATATGTAAAAAAAAAAAAAAGAGATACATGATGGAGTTCCTTGTAACAGTGATGGGGTGATCATGCGAATTGAGCACTGCGTTAAGCAATTGAATCGGTTCAATTTTTTTGCATAGAACTAATCAGAAGGATGATGGAGGATTGGCTACTGAAATTGGGTTAAGTTGAAAACATATGGGGCTTCAAGAGGTAATCCAAGTGAAGTCGGCATTGGTGGAGTTATTAAAGACAAAACGGGTAAGAATCTTGCTGAATTGCATGGAGTTTGTAAGGGTCTTGAACTGTGTGAATTGTTCGGGTTTAAGAAAGTATGGATGGAGTTAGATGCGAAGGTGATGATTGACATTATTTATAAAAGCAACCCGAAAAGGTAGATTTTGCAAAACATGTTGCAACGAATTCGTAGGATGATGAGCAGGTTGGATAGTCGTTTCTCTCAGATTTATATAGAAGGAAATAAGGCAACGGATTTGTTGGCCAATAAAGCCTTTGATGAGCGGGAATCATCGATTTTGGTTGACGATTTCCCAAGCCCTCTCGTGGCGATTACAATCATGGATATGGCCTTTCCTAACTTTCGTTTTCAATGGAAATGATTTCTGTTTTAGTTTTTATATTTAAGGTACTTTGTGAGGGAGTAGTTCTCCTTGTTTACGCTTTATTTATATTTTACTTTATTGATTGTAAGGGACTTAGTACTCTTTATTTACATGGTTTACTAGAGTATTGTGTTAGGGAGTTGGAACTCCTTGTTTATTGCTTTCTTTTTTTATGAAAAAAAGAACGGATGAGGAAGCCGAAAACACCCTCCCCCCGCTAGTCTGGTTCGTTCAAAAAAAAATAGTTACCTTGTTAAAACAATTATTTTAGTTTTAAGAAAAGGTATAAAAATTGAACATATATATAAATATTATTGCACATATTACCATCAATACAATTTTCTTTTAATGCAAAATCATCAATACAGTTGGGTAGACTTCGTTTTGAACTATATATTCACGATACTAGGATTAATATTAGGTTTATAATTTTTGTACAAACACATAGTATAGGGGAAAAAAAAAACCGAAGACCTAATTGCTTTCTAGAACATTGCAGGATTATCACTCTTGGAATTTGG
Organism: Buddleja alternifolia; assembly: GCA_019426215.1. NCBI lineage: Eukaryota > Viridiplantae > Streptophyta > Magnoliopsida > Lamiales > Scrophulariaceae > Buddleja > Buddleja alternifolia. The sequence goes on along the minus strand of CM033405.1, from coordinate 11,669,380 downwards.
CAAGCTAGAATTGACGACATGCTAATTGTGTCACGAGTACCATTGCTCTTTTTCTCTGTTTGGTGAATAGAGGCGAAATTCTATAAATAAAGCAAGACTAATGTCATCCATACAACCTCTAGGGGTATATCCCAAAATTTAAAACCAGTAGGTAAGTCATGACCCGAATTAGCTAGACAATCTGCAGTTGTGTTGCCTACTCAAAGGGCATGCTGGAGCTTGCTTATCCAGGGCTTTCTGAGAAGGATCCAACAGTCCTCGATAAAGCCTCCCAATGGATGCAAAGTGGTGTCAGCATCACAAATCAACTTGATCACCACCTCGGAGTCCACTTCCGCCACATTTTTTTCCAATTGGTGATCCCACGCAAGTGTAAGACCTTCCCGGAGTGCCAAAAGCTATGCTTCCGTGATTGTAATGTCTCCAGGGTTCCTACTAAATCCCCCATATCCACTCTCCTTTATTATTCCTAAGAAGGCCACACGTTGTAGCTTGATTCGGGTTAGTGCGAACACTCTCAACCATCCTAGATCCCGTTTCTCCCATGTAACCAAATGTCTCACCTTTTGATTAGCCACTGCTGGGAAGGCAGTATCAAAGTCCATAGCAAACCTTTTAATTTGGAAGGCCACTTCCTTCTCTGATTCTGTTTTCCCCTCAAACACAAATAAATTTCGACTTCTCCAAATCGTCCAAATGGTAACATGAAACGATGTTTCACTTCATATCCGAGAGAAGAATATTATTGAAAGTTCCATTCATATTCATTTTGAGCAAAGAATCTGTCGGCCAATGCATAATTAAGTTCCAAAAATTGAGATGGGAAAATGATAAATTCCCATATAGATGATGTAAGGGGGCAATCACGCAAAAGGTGCATGGTTGATTCATTTCCTTGTAATCATCTGGAACAAGTTCTTGAGTTAATTATTGTGTGAGAAAAAAGTTCTTTAGTAGCGAGGCTCCCCTTGTGTATTAACCACAAAAAAAAGTTTTGATCTTAAGAGGATTTTCAACTTCCAAATTCCAAGCACACTGCCCGCATTCTGTCGAGATTGCCAAGCCACTCTATAACCTGTTTTGCATGAAAAGCGTCCATCTCGAGCTCCCATCCAGATACGTTTATCATTAGCTTGAGAGTTAGTAGGGACAAAGATCTGATTAATTTTTTCCATGACAAAATCTGGTATTGGAGTATGAATATTGCTAGGTCCCACACTCTATTGTTGAGGTTATCCGCAACTGTAAGCGAAGTTTCCTCACTACAAATATCATCGTCAAGAAGATCAAAAATATAGTCTTTACCACACCATCTATCAAACTAAAAAGATGCATGCCTTCCATTACCAATACGCCAACGGATAAGATCTTGGACACGTTTAACGCTTCAAACGAAACCTTTCCATTGAGCCGAGTTGTAGACCTAGGGCTCATAGTCTGGTAAGCCACTGTTAGTTGATAGAGTTCAAGGCACGTAATGTTTATGAACTCATTGTATATATTTATCTGGATGAATATATTACAATAATACAAGCATATGTATATATAGAAGTGAAACGTAACCCTAATACACAGATGGGCCGGACTATAACCTATACATGGGCCGGACTATAATCTATACACTAACAGTCACAATAATTTTTCCTCAAAGTCGAACTACAAAGGTTATCATTTCTCTGGATAAGATTCCATCCCACTTTCGTGAGAAGTGAAATATTCGCAATTCGAGCCTTCCTAAGCCCCACACCGCCTTCAAATTTGCTCTTTGTCACCTCCTTCCAATTTACTAAATGGAGTTTACTCACATTACTTTCTTTGGAACAAAGAAAGGTTCTATTAATTTTGTCAAGTTGATCACACATTGTCGACGGGAGCCATGCCGTTTGCATCAAGTGGTGGTCATGGCGATGTAACCGCTTGGATAAGCATAGAACGACCCACAAAATTCAACATTATACTTTTCCAAGTGGAGTCTCGCTTGGACTTTATCGAGGAGGGTGCGATAAAGTCTTGGTCCGAATCGGTGATGGACAATGGGAACCCTCAAATATCTCCCAAAGATCCATTGTACATCCAATACCCAAAAATTTTGAGATACTTCTCCTAGTGCGTGGAGGAGTACTCTTAGAAAAGAAAATCTTTGACTTTTCATAGTTAATAATGAGGCCCGATGCTTGACAAAATTTGTCTAACACTTTCTTAATGAACACGGCATTTTCGAGCTTCCCTCTTGCCATTAGAATTAGATCATTCGCAAAGAATAAGTGAGAATTTGAGACCACGTGGCACATAGGAATCGGGTGCCACCTCTTTTTATCAATTTCCTCATCAATCAAGTAGGCAAGGACTTCCATACAAACAACAAAAATAAAGGGGAGAGGGGATCCCCATTCCAAAGAGCACGCGGTTCGGAACCGGAATGGATCTTCTATTTCACAATGATGTACCACAATGGTGTCACATCATTGTGGGATTAACAAGTATCCATTTAAAAAAAATTGTTAATAATAATTCAAATTAAATGGATACTTGTCAATCTCACAATAATGTGACACCATTGTGGGATAGAAAATCCGTTCCGGTTCAGAACACATCACGCAACTCATAATAAGATTAATTGAATGCCCGAGAAACTTGAAGAACTCAAGTGTTTGGCGGTCAAAAGCTTTCTAAAGGTCAATCTTGATAACCATTCCGCCTTTCTTATATTTAGAACACCTAAAAGTATGAATCATCTCTTCAAGGTTAATAATATTGTCGTGAGTTCCTTGCCCCGGGATGAAACTACTTTGTTGCTGCCGTCTTGCTTGACAGTCGTCCGGGCCGAGGGCTTTATACTGGCTCATGGAAAAAACAACTTTTTTAATTTCCTCCAAACTAGGGCAAGAAGACATGGATTGTTGCTACTCCAAGTTGAGAGTTCTTTGGAAAGAGGTCACTGCCAAACCGCCTGGATATCCCTCTCCAAACCGAGAAAAAGAACTAGCAAATACTAATGGAAGATGTGGTCCTTAAGGTCCTCGGTTCCGAATTCCAAGAATTATCACTTTTCAGCATATTAAATTTATTTGCATCTATGCACAATCGTCGAATGAAAGAATTTGGTATTATTGTCCCCAAGTGTAAGCCATTTAATGCGGGACTTTTGGAACCAAAAGATCTCTCCTTGTTTTAAAATCTATTGTAATTTTTGAAAATTAAAGTTTGATCATAAATCAAATAAACATGAAAATTTGCTTTTGGGAAAACTTAAAATTGATTTAGTAAAAGTAACTAGTGAAAACTTGTGCAATATAGGTACAGTAACGACTGACAATGTGCGTAATTTGGATGAATTTTGCTGAATTTGTTAGTTTCGTAGGAATATTCAATTTTTCAACCAATTTTTGTAAAATTTTCATTTAATTTTAAAATATTGACGTGAAAGTTTGATCAAATCTTCAAATAAAAAGTGGAAAAAATTGTGAAATAAAAATTACATAACATATTTTTAGACATTTTTAATATTTTTTAAAACGATTAACCACATATTTGATGTGTGACACTCCTTAAGTCAACATCAGCAAAAATGCCGAAAATTCTACGAACGAAAAGTAATGGACATGTTCTTGTACATGACATTTTTATATAGGAAAAATTACTAGGAACCCTTTAAAATAAATTTTCGTTTCCAAAAAATTCATGATAATATTTTACAATCCAAAAAATTCATCCCACCAATTTATCATTCAAAAAAAACCCAATTGGGGATTAATAATTTATGGACTTAATTGCCATTAGCTTTCTAGATTAAGAATTAATCATTTGAACTTTTGTATGAAAATTTATTTGTATAAAACTTTTGTATCGATAATCGATATTATTTATAATTTTAATTTCAATTTTTTAGACTTTCTTAATATTTTTAGAAATTAAAAACGGGCATTTTAGATAATTATCATGTTAAATTAAAATATACATAATATAAAAGGATTTATAATATTTAATATTAAAGCATAAAATTCATATTATGCAATTTATCAATCTGCAAAATTTTAAATGAAAAGATTTTGAAAAAGAAAATCATTTGATCAGTTCTTAATTAAGACATTAAGGGTAATTAAGTCCAAAATATTGTTAATCTTAAAATTTTGGTTAATTCGAATGAAAGTTTGTAGAATGATTTTTTTAGATTGAAATATATTTTCATAGGTTTTTTTTAATATAAAAAAAAATTTAAGGAGTTTTTAGTAATTTTTCCCTTTCTTTATTTTCTATTAGGGTGTGTTTAGATGGAGTAATTTGGATTTGAAGAGTCAATTTGGAAGAAGGAATTCCAAATGACTGTGCAGTCATTTGCAATCCCTCAAAGTGATAAAGAAAATAGCTAAAAATGAACACCAAAAGATTTGAAATCTATTACAACTTGAAATCATCCTAACAAACTCAATGAATTTAAAATTAATGACTTTCAAATCCCTTCATCAATACACACCCTCAATTTTTGTGTCTATAGTTAGATGTTTAGGGTTTAGGGTTTAGGGTTTAGGCTCGGGAACTACAAGATACATAATTGAAAGCTTCTTAATCAAATCGAACATATGAAAACAGTATAATAACCAATAACTGAATACGCTAATTTTCATTTATTTTTTTGGAAATTAAGCAATTACGTTTCAGGAACATCGGCTATATTTGATTACGTCTCGGGTTTGTTTGGCCAAAATTCTAACCAAATTGTGTTTGGCCCACACGATTCGGACCAAAAATAACCCCAAAATTTTGGTCCGGAAATTTGGATGCCCAATTTCAAACCTACTACACTTTCATGCCCCACCTGTCATTTTTGTTGGTCAAACACAGAACGAAATAAAAGCATAGACTGAGTTTGCCCAAGACGAAATAAAAGTTTCGCATGAGTCATTAATATATCAACACAAATCAACAAGAAATAACTACTACTTGTGAATAACTGGCCCAAAAGTCCGTTCAGCATTCAAGTGGTTCTTTTGTCAAATAGCTATATAGGGTTGTTAAGCAATAAATTGTTGTTGCGAACGAGTTTTGTTTAAAAACACTTTTAAATATTTTCCATGGACCAAAAAGAATATGATTGGCATGAAGGAAATCAAGGAACGGACATTGGTGGGGAAATGATATATTTAAGAATGAATGAATTACCTTTGCGTATGTGATCTATGATGTAAGGATATTCTCAAAAATAGCCTTGTACAATATAATACACATGTCAATTACTAATACGAGTTGGATAAGATAGCGATATGTATCAGTTATATTTTTTAAGTATCCAAAATAAATAAATAAATCGGATATGTATTGGGTACAAAAATTTGAACTATACGATAATATGTGGATACGGACAGGGTCTTAGTTACAATTATGCAATATATCTTTTGGGAGCAAAATGAAAAATAAATCAATTTTTAGCTTTCTTTAAAAACTAAAATGTGAAAACTTATATTAATGACAAAAAGTAAAGTAGAAAACAAAAGAAAACTTTCTAGAAGACCCACGTGAAGACGATAAAGTGTACAGCATAATCTGTTTCTTTTTCTCTACATCTGCGTCTCTCTTCCAAACCCATATCACCCCTCTTAACCGCAATTTTTGGTGTTTTTGGCCCTCTTTCTTATAATCTCATTTGGGCATTTTTGCGTTACAAAAAATGTTTTGAAAAAGATAAAAAATTCTAACTTTTGTCATAATCAATTCTGCAAAAATTAATTATCTCATAATCAATTATATAAAAGGTAGGCCAAACTCACCCTAAAAGTCTAGTATCATCCTAAACAATTGTACCAAAAATTATTGACGGACATCCATGTGTTATACCATATATCAAGATTACTTATGTAAGGGACTAATTGTTTATATATATGGCATCATGTATTCGTGTGAGATATTTATAAATTGGTTGTGATATTAGATTTGGTATAGATTAGGAATTGTGATGCATGGTGTAATGACCAGTGACGAAATTCTTACAAAAAAAAAAAAGGACTGCTGATCAGCAGCACCGCCGAATCCAATGAATGCTTTAGTTTGGAACTGTCAAGGTTTGGGGGATACCTTGAAAGTTCGTCATCTCCGGCGTATGATCCGGGTTCATGATCCCTCCCTAGTTTTCCTTTCTGAAACTAGGTACATCATTCCTAGAGGCTTCTTGAAAGACTTAGTACAAGGTCAGTGAAGCCTTGGCTGTGTGTTGGAGATTTTAATGAAATCTTATTCCAACATGAGAAAGAGGGTATGTCTGTTCGACCTAATTGGCAAATTACCAATTTTCGGGAATGCTTACTAGAGAGTAACTTGCAAGATCTGGGGTTTGAAGGGACAAAGTTCACGTGGTGTAACGGACGTGAGTACCCATATACGGTACGCGAGAGGCTTGATAGAGCCTGCTGTAATCCGCAATGGAGTACTCGGTTCGCGGACACATGTGTGACTCATGTTCCTACATGCTACTCTGATCATGCTATGCTACTTATTCAATGTGAAGGGAATCGACGTGCTCAAGTAGGGCGTGTAAAGAGACCAACGCGGTTTGAGGCTTGGTGGGTTCGTTCACCTGAATGTGAACGAGTGGTGAGGAATATTTGGTCTAATGCTGGTGGGGTGGATCCGAATGGTAGAGCTTGGGCAAAAGTTAAAGAGTGTCGGTTGGGTCTTCTGAATTGGAGTGGGGCTCGGTTTGGGGACATCAAAAACCGCATTGTGCAGCTTGAGAAAGAAATTTTGGAGTTGAAGTGTGGTGGTCTCACGGCTGCTTCTAGGCTGCGAGTAAGCTCTCTGTCGGCCGAGCTGGAGAAATTACTGGCTAGTGAGGAAGTAAAGTGGAAGCAACGTGGTAAGGTGTCGTGGTTAGCAGCAGGGGATAGAAATACAAGAAATTTCCATGCAAGGGCTTCGAATCGGAGGAGAAAAAATAATATTTTTCGCCTCAAAGATACGAATGGGGTATGGCATGAGACCAACGAGGGCATTAGAGGGATTATTAGTAACTATTTCACCGGGATCTTTGCTTCTGATCATCCCTCAGACGACGCGCTTACTGCTGTTTTTTATTCTGTTAAAGCTCACGTCTCCTCTGCTATGAACGAGGAATTAACTTGGCCTTTTACAGCGGACGAGGTAACTAATGCTATTTTTTCTATGGCCCCCCTTAAATCTCCGAGACCTGATGGTATGCCTCCGATTTTCTATCACAAGTTCTGGCATATTATTGGGCCTGAGATTGTTAGTTCCGTCCTCAATGTCTTGAATAATCGTCGCCTTCCCCTTAAGTTTAATTGTACCCATATTGTGTTGATTCCGAAATGTTCTGAACCTGAAAATATGACGCAATTTAGGCCCATTAGTTTGTGTAATGTTATCTTTAAAACTGTGTCAAAATCGATTGCTAATCGTCTTAAGCCTTTTATGGATACTATTATTTCTCCAACTCAGTCTGCTTTTGTGTCTGGACGGCTTATAACTGACCATATTTTAGTGGCGTTCGAAGTTAATCATTATCTTAAGGTTAAGAATTGGGGACAAGATGCACATGTTGCTCTTAAGCTTGATATGAGTAAAGCTTATGATCGAGTTGAGTGGATTTTCTTGGAATGTATTCTTTTAAAGTTAGGTTTCCATAAGAGTTTTGTGTCTTTGATTATGATGTGTGTGTCTAGTGTCTCTTATTCGTTTATGCTCAACGGTGAACAGTTTGGGTATTTGCGTCCATCTCGGGGGATACGTCAAGGCGATCCCCTTTCTCCTTATCTTTTTTTGTTTTGTGCAGAGGCTTTTAGTAGTTTAATTCAGGCCGCGGAAGAGAGGGGGGCGTTGCAGGGGGTTTCTATCTATCGTGGAGCATAGCCCGTTTCTCATCTGTTGTTCGCTCATGATATTTTGATTTTTTGTCAAGCTACGAGGGGTGTTATGAATAGTGTGCGGCAGATTTTGGAGGTGTACGGAGCTGCTTCGGGGCAAGTGATCAACTTCCAAAAATCGACAATGGTGTTTAGTAGGAATATAGGAGCCGATGAGTAGGTTAATGTGGCCGAGGTGTTAGGGGTAAGGATTGAAGAGAAACATGAAAAATATTTAGGGGTGCCGGCGGTGGTGGGTAAATCAAAGGGGTAGGTGTTTGCTTATATTAAAGAGCGTATTTGGAGTCGAGTGTTGGGGTGGAAAGGAAAATTCTTATCTCAAGCTGGGAGGGAGGTTTTGATTAAGGCAGTGCTCCAGGCTATCCCGACTTATGTGATGAATTGTTTTAAATTACCGCAGCAGTTATTGCATGAGATAGAGTCGTTAATCTCGTCTTTCTGGTGGGGAAATGCGAATGACAGGAAGATCCATTGGATTGCATGGCCAAATGTATGCAAACAGAAGAGTTGTGGGGGAGTGGGATTTCGACAATTGGGGGCCTTCAATCAAGCTCTTTTAGCAAAACGAGCCTGGCGGATATTATGTAATCCCAACTCGCTGATTGCTAGGATTTATAGAGCACGATATTTTTCGGATGGGGACTTTTCACTGTGAGGCATGGGAGTCGGCCATCTTTTACTTGGAGGAGTATCTTTAGAGCAGGTAGTATAATTCAAATGGGGAGCCGGTGGAATATAGGCGATGGATTATCAACACGTATTTGGTCTGACAATTGGCTACCCCGATCTTATGCTTTTAAACCGTGTACTCCGCTAAACAGTTTGGCTCAAGAAGCAGTGGTGGCTGATTTGATATTGCAGGAATCGAGGGAAAGGAATTTGGAGTTGGTTAATACTATTTTTTGGGAGGAAGAGGCTGCCATTATTCGCAATATTCCTTTGGGTCGAGTTGTTGCGCCGGATGTGCGGATTTGGCATTTTTCGACTAATGGATATTTTTCTGTGAGAAGTGCATACCATGTTGCCGTCAAACTTAAGGAACGGGAAAGGAGGGCTCGGGTGGGTGGCACTAGTGGGAGTGGTGTTACGACGGATTGGAAAATTATTTGGCATGCAAAAGTTCCTAATAAGGTTAGGGTCTTTGCATGGCGATTAGCTCGAAATATTTTACCGACATGTCAAAATCTCAAAAGACTTCGCTGCGATGTGGAGGCTGTGTGTTCGGTTTGTGGGATGGGGGAAGAGTCGACACGACATATCTTTTTGGAATGTGATTTCGCGAGACAAGTGTGGGCTATGACACCGATTGCTTGGCACGTTATTTCCGCTTGGAATGGATCAAGTGAAGATTGGTTTTCACATATCTCGGGTAACACCGATAAATCTTCGTTTGAGCTGTTTTTCATTACATGTTGGGCGATTTGGTGGGCAAGGAATCGAATGGTGTGGGATAAAGTGGTCTCTTCGCCGTGGGATTCGGTGATGTTTGTTCAGAATTATTTGCAAGCTTTTAAGAATATAAAGCTGGATACCAGAGGTGTGCGACAGTCCCATGAGGGGGTAAGTGTGTGGGTTGCTCCATCATCACCTGCTATTAAAGTAAACTTTGATGGTGCAATTTTTAGGGAGTTAGGTGGGATCGGTGTCAGTGTGGTGGCTCGGAATGCACAGGGGATGGTTCTTGGGTGGGTTTCTCGATATTTTCATGGCTTTCTTGATCCTATTGCGGCTGAAATCCTGGCAGCAAGAGAAGCGGTGGACATGGCGTTGCGAAGAGGATGGTCTACGATTTGTGTGTAAGGGGATAGCTCGGTTGTTATCTCAAAGTTGAAATCACGTGTTCCTGATTTTTCTAAGTTTAGTTCGTTTTTTATTGATGTTTTTGAGGCTCATAGGTTGTTAGATTCTTCTTTTAGTTTAATTCGTCGTTCTGTGAATTCGGTTGCTCATAGACTAGCTAGAAATTCTATTCGTTTTGGTTTTGTTGAGGGTATTTTACCCCCGGATTTTGCTCGGCCTCTTCTTGATGCTGAGTTAGCATCCATATAATCTAAATTACCGTTTATTGTCAAAAAAAGAAAATGGGGGCGGGCGTTCATCAATTGTAAAATGTAAAACAATAGCAATAAATACTTAATTCCTCCTTTTCATGCATGAATACTTTTAAATCTTTGGAAAACTCAAGCTAATCATGGCCAAATAAATTCGCTTAAAAAAAAGTGATAAATAGTGTTGTCATGAAAATTTTATATATTTTTGTCATTATATTTAATAACTTGACATTAATAAAATTATAATATGTCATGGTTCTAGAACCAAAATACTTAATATTTCACTAAATAAAATTAGTGAAATAAAAAGTTTCTATATCATATTAAATTCCTAAAGTCATGGAATATTATGATTAAATAAATTTGAAAATATTTGATCTTTCACTAAACAAGTCTATTTGGTGAAATAAAAATATTATCCCCAGCAAACCGTTTTCCTCGAAGGACACTCAGATAACTCTTAAATTATATCACATAAGATGTTATTCTTTCTTGTGATAAAACCATGGTAAAAATCCTTGTGATTATCCATATTAGTTGGGCAAGAAACAAATTCTTGAAAGTCCAAAAAATGAAATATCTCTGCATAGCCACACGTGGAACATGGAAGAAGACTTGGTTCCTAAATTCTTGTGATGAATGCAATCCACTGATGAAATCAAATCTTACCAAGAGTACATGGAAATTCATTCTCAAGAATTTGAATCCATGAGAATTCTTACGGCTCCATAATTGATAATAATGAATATTATACCAAATATTTCCCTTTTCCATTAGAAGAGAATCAATTATGATTTCGCAGAAGATACTCTCAGCTATTTCTAGAAGGATTATCTCTTTGTTTGGGATAATGAAGAATTATCTCTTTGTTTGAGATAATGATGAAGTGATATTATATATATCATTTGCTGATTTTCTAAACTCCCAAGATTGCTTTTGGATTGTCAGCTAAGGCCTATATAAAGGGCACACTAGAATGAAGAAGGGAAGACGAAGGATACATTGAAAACACACGGCAAGAGTGTAAAGAAAAAGAGAAAAAGAAATAGAGAGAAATAGAAAAAAGAGTAAAAAGAAAAAGAAGAAGGAAACCCAAGGAAGAGGGGGCTTCTGCACAAGAAAAAAGGAAGTCAAACTTTTCTATCCAGTTATCCTGAAGTTGCTGCCTATAAACTGGATAACTGGATGGAAAAGTTATAGCCGAGAGTATCTTCTGCGAAATCATAATTGATTCTCTTCTAATGGAAAAGGGAAATATTTGGTATAATATTCATTATTATCAATTATTCAGCCGTAAGACTTCTCATGGATTCAAATTCTTGAGAATGAATTTCCATGTACTCTTGGTAAGATTTAATTTCATTAGTGGATTGCATTCATCACAAGAATTTAGGAGCCAAGTCTTCTTCCATGTTCCACATGTGGCTATGTAGAGATATTTCATTTTTTGGACTTTCAAGAATTTGTTTCTTGCCCAACTAATATGGATAATCACAAGGATTTTTACCCGGATTTTATCACAAAAAAGAATAACATCTTATGTGATATAATTTAAGAGTTATCCGAGTGTCCTTCGAGGAAAACGGTTTGCTGGGGATAATATTTTATTTCACCGAATAGACTTTTTTAGTGAAAGATCAAATATTTTCAAATTTATTTAATCATAATATTCCATGACTTTAGGAATTTAATATGATATAGAAACTTTTTATTTCACTAATTTTATTTAGTGAAATATTAAGTATTTTGGTTCTAGAACCATGACATATTATAATTTTATTAATGTCTAAGTTATTAAATATAATGACAAAAATATATAAAAATTTCATGTCAACAAATGCCCCTTCGTGGTTTTGGGTTTTAAGCAAGCATATATATGCATACATTTTTGTTTGCGGAAAAGCCAAATCACGAAAATCGTACTCTTCATTTTCTTTTGAGCATATAAATAATTCTCCTTGAATATGGTTCAGGAGTGCCATATTGTTTAGAGGTGTTATAGAACCTCCTCTAGCAAGTAACAGTTGATGAATTTCATCTCGAATATATTTTGCTATTTTAATATGAATTTTCTATTTCTTTCTCAAGCTTATATTCGCTATAAGAAAAGTAAAGCATTTAGGGGTCTTATAGACCCTCCTCTAGCAAGTCGATGAATTTCATCTCGACTATATTTCTGAAGCTTGCGACCTTTTCATATGATTTTTTTTCTCTCAGATTTATGTACGAGAAGAAAACAAATATATTGTCATGAGAACAATTTATGTATCCTCTTTTTGGAATATCAATCCATACATGAAAATTTTGTGATATTGACACAAGTCATATTTTTATCTCATTTTATCAATGCATATGAGCATTTCATCCTTTTTCGCGTTGAATCCGAAGTCATCGGGGGGCACATAGATTTTGAGAATGACATTGAGTTCTTTTGTTTTTTTGGTCAGTTCGAGTCAACTTGAGGATATAAAATAGCAGGAAGATAACTTTTCCTCCTAAATATTTTGTAAAATAAGTCAATGATCATTTCATTGATCAAGAGACGATATTTGAATTTTTCCTTTAGAGGAGTATAGAGAATAGAGTCAATATATGATGGCTCTTTATCCTTTGTTCCTCTACAAAATTTTTCAGATATTCCGACTCCCTATTTATGGGAGTAAGCATGAAATATCATGAGAGTTCATATTTCACTTATTCACAATGATACGAGATTGATTTTTTTTTCTTTTTTTTTTTTTGGACTTGAGCAAGAGCTACTACAATCGTCATATCATGCGATATAAGCACTTTTCTTATTCATACTTGTCTTCATATTTCTTTCTCATTTAATGACAAGTCAAAAATAATATCCTATCATAGACTTTTAAATTTCTGCCTATAAAGATTTTTTTTTTTTTTTAGCCGTTCACAGTTTATACTCGTGCGGGCCAGGAGTATATAGGATTTTAGTTTAACCACTCATGGTGGGGCAAATCAGCAATTATAACCACTAGCTGAGCCAACAGTGGGATTGTGTAAAGAGTTTATCCACATATAACACGATCGGTGGAGTGTATTTGCAGTTTTACCACTTGCAATACTTTGGTGGAGTATACACCATAGGTCAAATGTGTTAGCAGTTTAGCCACTTGCAACATTATTGGTGGATTTGTACAGCCTAACCACATGTAATACTACGTTTTAACATGTTTGTCATATAAGACACTGTATGTTAAATTTGTCAGCAGTTTAGCCACTTGCGACATTGTAAGTGGATATGTGTTTATAGTTTAACCACATGGCACACTGTAGGTGAGTTTATGTGTACAGTTTAACCACATGTAACATTATAGGTGGATTTGGTTGAGGCATTCTTCAACCTTGACTATAAAAATCATGTAGATGATATTGACATTGTAGGTGCGGCAAAGCGTTAAAGCTTGATGTTTACACACTCTTGCTCATGTATATTTCAAGATCATGTGCTTTAGTGCACAAGTCATTGAAGCCTTCAAATGTTTGAGGCATAAGATGAACTGAAAGACCATTTTTAAAATTATAGAGGCACATTCGCACCATTTCAGCTTGAATAAATTTTTGCAGGCACCTAAAGGTTAAGGCTCGCCATCTTGCAATAAAGTCAGATACAGACTCATCGTCCATTTGCTTGGTCTCAATGAGCTCTGCAACCCCAACTCTTCTTTCAGTGTTACTGAATTGGTTGCAGAATTCCTTTATTAAGGAGTCTCAGTCAGGGATAGAACCTTTAGGTAGATTTGAGTACCATATAAAGGCTGGTCCTTCTAAAGATTGGACAAAGAGTTGTAACCAAATGAGCTTATTTTCGCCCAATTGTGCCAAACGGGCAACGAAATGAGTTACATGCTCCCTTAGATTTCCATTTCCATTGAATCTCCTAAACTTAGGTTGAGTAAAGCCAGGAGGGAAAGGTACTTTATCTATCCATGAAGGGTAAGGTTTAGTGACAATCTTGTCGTCAGATGTCAACCCATTTCTTTTGTTATGGATTTCTTTTCTTATAACATCATCAATATGTTGAAGAAGAAAAGGTCTCAATAACTCTTTCATCACGGTTTTTGGTGGGAGATTACCCTTGGTATATACCTCATCATAAGGGTTCCCATTTGAGGATACCTGATGACCCATTTGAGTACTGGCCCAAGCATGTTTGGGGCATGGTTATAAGATTTTCCTCTTTAGGCCGTTTTGAGGTTGACCTTAACGGACTTCTTTTGCATTTGGATGTCGGTAGCTCTATGTAGGTTTGAGACAATTGTGTCATTAGACCCTCAACTTGAGTGTTCAACAATGCTATTTTATGGTCATGTTGGTCTATATGTATTCTCAACATTGTCACTTCAGCATTTTGTTTTTGTTTATGCGCCCTTTGTTCATGTAGGGAACTACTAGAACTTAATGCAATTTTTTTATTTTTAGTTGCATTGTTCTCTTTTTCCATCTTGAATAAGGGGTTTGAGACTTTGTTTATTTTGGTCTCATTAGTTATAGAAAGATCTTGGAAAATTATTGGCTCCTTATTTGTCTCTTTTTCACTTGATTTAGAACTAGAGCTTGAAGACATCTCATCATTCTTCATAGATCTTTTGTCTTTTCTTTTAGGTTGGAGGTTATATCCCTCAGTTTTTTAAAACTCAGAGGTGGCTATTTGTCTTATCTCACCACTTTCTAAGCTTTTACTTTTGGTGGCTGCCAAGATGGTTACATTTGTATGATCTTTTTGATCTTTAGACCTTGTATTGACCATCATGGTCGAGACTACTTCTTTTTGAAGAAATTTACACATACCTTCACTTTTGCAAATAACTCATTTATCCTTTTGGAATGAAAGCTCATTCATTTTCCTTGAATTTATCCCTTTACGAATATTGGGAGTTCTATTTTTTTACTTTGAAGTCACTATAGAGATGGGTGAGATGCCCCCCTTTTGGATCTCATTCCTATGATTTTTATTATGAGTGAGCTTTCTTATTTGAAGCACTGGTGGTTTATGAGCCACTTTTTGCTTTGATTTGACCATGGTCCTATGGGACTTTGGGTCATAACTTTGATCGCCCTTACTTTTAATTGTAAGGTGATTAGACTTAAGTACTCTCTTCCATTCGGGTTGAGAGTTTCCGCCTTTTAGAGGTGGGCTATAAAACCTTAGAAGTTGAGTATATATTTCACTTCGATTCACTGTTTTACTTCCCTTTAGTATATAAAATGGGAAAGCCAAATTATAAGGTGTGGGCATTTCGAGCCCTTTGATTTGAGGATATGTTTTAAGCCTCCCATTATTGGGTTGAGTTTCCTCATTTTTCATGGGCTCATTTAGTTTGGGCCTCATGGCAAGAGTTTCTTGAAACTTTTGGCCTTGGAGCACGTTGCCTTTATTAGCATTATTGCCTCTTGGGCTTGGTGCTTTGGGCTTTATGACGATGAGAAATTGGAATCTCCAAATTGGATGACTCATCTTTCCCATGTCTTGGTAGTATTCAAGAGCCCATGGGCTTTGGACCACCGGGAAGGGGTATGAAAGTCGTTGACTCACTTCCCGATTTTTATTTTTGTCAAGCCAATTTATTTTTGGGCTCATTATAACATTTTTGTTATAGGGTTTTGGACCCAAGATTTTCTTTACCCCATATTTTTGTTCTTGGGGCATTTGAATTAAAGTACCCTCGTCCCTGTTAGCATTTTTGCTTTTCGGGCTCGGGGCTCTGGGCTTAAAGACGGAAGAAAACTGGGTTCCTCCCTTGGGAGGGTTCATTTTTCTAATGTCTTGGTGGTCTTTTAGTGCTCGAGGGCCATTTTAGTGTAGAATAACATTTGTATGTAATTTAAACAAAACAGTGAAAAACTTTATCTTTTATTTTTTTGGCAGTTGAAAAACTATATCACACAGTTACTGTGCTACATTAAGAGAACACAAATAAATTTGTCTGGCCATAGCCCATAATCCGTCAAGCCCATGATCAACATTATGCTTGCTGTTTCACACAATAACAGTTCATATTCGAGTAAATCTTGGATAGGACGACGATATATAGAATTTTCATCGGTCGAACAATATCTTGCGCTCTTATCTGGAAACAGTGTAAGGTTAGTAAAAGAACACAAAAGTCCAAATTAAGAACTGCTATTAGAAGATCTTTTCGCCTTTGCTGCAAATGTTTCAGCTACCAGAAGTGGAAAGGCAATAGTCGCATCACAATGCACCTGCTTGAGGATCAATCAGAAAAGCTAGTAACAATTAGAATCTCTATATCAACGAGGAATACTTTTAACAACCAAAAACACCAACGCAGTTGAAAAATGAAATAAATGATGACACTGCTCCTAAGTGAAACCAAACAATTAGGATGTTTGGATTGAAGTATTTGAAAGCTATGGATTTCAAATTCATCGATAAATTCATTGAGCTTGTTTATTTTATTTCAAGTTACAACGGATTTCAAACACCTTAAAACTCATTGAGCTATTTTTTCAACCATTATGTCGGATTTCAAATTGGAGGCATTTGAAATCCTTCCTTCAAATCCATTCCTCAATCCAAACACAACCTTACAGAATCTACAGTTTTGTTTGGACTGGGGAATTCGAAAGCTAAGCATATCAAATTCATATTTACAAACCCCTTGTACTTATTTGGATGATTTTCATCAAATCCTTTAGCAACCATCTTTGAGTTACTTTCAATCATCATAAGTGACATAAAATCTGATCAAATATTCAATAATTTGAAATGCTTTACCTCCAAATCCTTCAACCCAACCCAATCTCAGATCAACTTTTAACCCGGAAAATAGAAAAAAAGGGACAAGTATAAACCTTCACAGTCTTAGCAGAACCTCGAATTTTGCCCCATGACACAGCTTCATCAGGACGGGCACCTGAATCACTTCCATCAAACTCTTGTGCAGTATTAATGAAGACGCCAAAATCTGCGCCATTGCGCATCATATTTGCATTGCAGATATGATGCTTGGGCAGCCCTCCTCCAAGAATTATCATACCAGTCTTCCTCTGGCCAGCATGGACAGCCTCACTATTCATGGCCCTAATGTCTGTTTATAGAGCAAAACCTTAATTATCCTACAGAGGTGTAAAACTGTAAATAGTTAGGTGCTGAAAGAGAAATATGTTACCTTGCACAATGTCAATCACTAGACCAGGCTCTTTCTTGTATGAGTGGAAGTATAACATATCACCCAGGGAACCGTCTGTTAAGCCAGGACAGAAAACAGGGATATTGTTCTGCAAGTGTAATAAGCGACTGGTAAATGAGATTACATGCAAGTCTTGAAATTTAAAAAACCAGTGACCAAGGCAGATGACATATTCAGTGGCTTGTTAAGAACCATATATAGTGACAGAAACGAATTCAGATAATATAATGTGAACAAGAAATAGAAATATGCCCATTAGCTAATACTTTATTCATCAATATTCAAGAAGCTACATGTGAAAGCAACTGTTTTCTGAATAATTATCAGTCCATTTGTTAAGCATCAATTTCGTAGCCACTGGATTTCTTGATCTAGGCCAACAAAAGATTGTAAAAGCTAAGTCACAATAAACTAGCTCCAGACTATTAGATCATGTTTGTTACATTTTGGGCCTGTTTTGGTCCAAAATTCGGACCAAATCCTGTTTGGCAATCATGATTTTCGTCCAGGAAAAAGCTATCAATTTTGGCCCAAAATATTTCTGGACCAAATTCAACTTTCTACCTCTCTCCTCTGTTACGCCAGAATACTTGTCTCCTCAGTCCTCAGAGAGAGAGAGAGAGAGGGAGACGGGTAGGGTGGGGTGGGGGGGAAACAAATATTCTGGTGTAACAAAGGAGAGAGGTAGAAAGTTATCTATTTTCTTTATTTCTCTTTCTCTGTCAAACTTGATGAATACACACACAAACACACTCACTCAAGCGATCCCAACATCAGATTTCCACCTCTCAAGTCTCAACCAATAAACCTCTGACAACTTCGAATGAGAATTTTGCTGTAGTTCACCGTTGTGTCCGTTCATGGAATTAAATCTTTAATTCACCATCTTACTACCTTAATTGAAAATTATATATTCAAGAGAATGATTGATAAGAGGTGTTTTTACGTGTTTTTAAGACCGTAATTCTTATGATTTGGATTCACTTATTGCTTAAATCATGTCACATTTACATTTAATAGGTGTGTTAAGTGAATACAGGTAATAAATGAGAATACATGAAGAAAAGGGAAGAAAAACGATATACAAAACAAGTTCAAGCATGTTTTTCAACACCGAGGCGGTTTATACATCTCCTACCACATTCGAGCGATAATTCCGTACATTTCGAGACCGACTTAGACAAAGTTTCCTTTTACAAAGTTTTAGATGTATGTCTTAGCTTCAAATGGGAACTTGAAACATCCAAATCGGAGGTCTATAGAGATAATTGTGAAGGAAATACGATTGCTGCGCCGAACAGAGAAGTACATGTGCCAGGATACGCCCCAGCGCCCTCCTAGTCATGCCTAGGCATGGATAGTCCGAATGTTACTCCTTTTTCAGCCTAAATTGCAGCCTTATATGATGGGTAAGAATCACTTTTGGCCATAATTCAGCACATGTGTTGAGGGGTTGTCATAAGTGTGTTTCTTGGTAGATTTACTTTATGGGTGCCAAATCAGAAACAACTTCCATGTTGAAACGTAATTTAGGTATACTTAGAGACCGAATTGGACAAAATGTCCTTCTGCAAAGTTGTAGATCTATGTGTTATCTGAACATGGGGACTTGAATCATCCAATTTGGAGATCTGTGGAGAAGTTTATGAGGAAAATACTAAGACTGCACTGGAAAGCAAGAAAATGGCAGCATGCATGTGTTTTGTTGAAGTTTTCACATGGTCATGCTTGGTGGAATTCTTAATGGCCGAAAGTTCAGCATTTTTTAGCTGGTTGGAATCTTAAAAGCCAAAATTTAAGCATCACCTTAGGTGGAATTCTCATTGGGGAACTTTAATGGGAATTCTTAATGCATACTTTAGTGAAATTTTGGCTATAAAAGGACGGGAAATCCATACTCTTCATCATTCACTATCAATTTCAGATTCTTGGAGAAGAGGGGGAGGAAGTGACCGATCCATAGAGAAGAAAAGAGGGGAGAGAGAAGGATTCTTGATTCATCATCATCATTGGAGAAGGAAAATTCAATTGAAGTTCCATCATTATTCACTTTTGAGGGAGTTTTTATAGCTTTTCATTTCAATTATGTCTATGAACATGTGTATTAATTCATTTATGTTTTTCATATTATCCATTATGAACTAAATTCATAAGACTAGGGCCATGTAAGGCCAAATTGTGATATATGCTTATAATAGATGATTGTTGAGGTTGTTCTTATATTGTTATGTGATGTGAATTTGTGTTTTTGCCTATCTTGCATATACTTGATCACTATATGTTAGAATCTTATGCCTAGGTTAATATTTCGGGAGAAAATTGACTTAGGGTGCAAGAAATTCACATCATGACCCGTAACTAATGAGGAATTGCCCTAGACATAGGTAAAGATTCCCGGGTGAAGTTGTTCGATTCAAATCGAGTGAACTCTAGTACGTTAATGCATGTTTAGTGGTTAGATTTCCGGATAGGAATATTTGGGAAATCACGATCTAAGCATAGGAGTTTATACGCGAGACATCGGTTATTCTCTACCCTCGGAGTTCTCACCATAACAATATAAGCGTAATCCTTCAACGAGAATCTTTATAAGTATAATTGATCAATTTGAACCTAGCATGTGTCTTAGTCTCCCTTTCTATTTTGTTTTAAATCATTTGTTCAACCTTGTTCTTATCTTACGCATTTCACACTCATTTTACCTTTATTGTTTTGATCTTTGTTGTTATAAAATCTTAAACTAGAATTCAAGTCCTTGTGGTTCGACAATCCGGACTTTTAGTCCACTTATTACTACACACGACTAGTGCACTTGCTATCATAGCACGTTGGCTTTTAGCGTGTCAAGTTTTTGGCGCCGTTGCCGGGGACTTTTTCATTTTAGTTTTTGATTTTTTTTGTTTAAATTTTCATAATTCTTAGTTTTTCGTTTATTTCTAACCTTTCTTTTATTTTATTATTTTAATTTTTTTTTCTTGTGCTTATTTGTTAGGTGTAATTTGTGGTGCATGACCCGTTCTTCTAACGAGCCCCTATACAATTTTGAGCCGGAGATAGAGCGTGTTCTTCGATCTAGTAGACAAGCTCGAGAAATGGCCGACAATCTAAATCCAAATGGGAATTTTCCCGATATAAATCTTCCGGAAAATAGGGAATGGCTGCAAAATCTTTTCCAAGCTATGCAACCGGCACCTCCTCAAAGACTTCCATCGGTCCGGGAAAGTCTACCTCCAAGGGTCCACACCATACCGGGACCCGTGATCTTTCCAAATTTCTATGCACCAAATTATCACATTCCGTCACACATCTTTAGCATGGTGCAAAGCGAACCCTTCTATGGAGAGCCCCATGAATCACCTCATGAGCATTTGGAGACTTTAGACGACACTCTCATGACTACCCAATTTCATCCACGGGATTTTGATGCAATTTGTCTAAGAGTCTTCCACTTCTCATTAAAGGAAAGGGCGACCATGTGGTACAAGTCTCTACCACCCCAATCCATCACAACATGGGGACAATTGGTTGATGCCTTTTTGAGCAAATTCTTTCCACCCTCCAAAATCAACGAGCTAAGGAGCAATATTAAAGAGTTTAAGCAAGGGAATCATGAGTCCTTAGCCGAGGCATGGGCTAGATATAAATACATGCTCCGAAAATGCCCGGATCACAACCTAAAGTTGAGCGAGCAAGTACTACGATTCCATGATGGAGTCCGATCGCGCATCCGAAATAGGCTCAATGCCGGCGCCGGTGGTGATCTCCTTGGGCTCGATTGCCAAAGTGTGTGGGACAAGATTGAGCAATTAGCCCGGGAAGATGAACTCTATCCCGATGATGAAGAAGTCACACCCACCAGAAAAATTGGTTGTGTTCAAGAAGAAGTTGCTTTGGAAACAATGGTTGGCAATGTTAACTATGTTGGAAATGCCAATCGACCTCAATTGAATTTTCATGTGCCCGAAAATTTTTCAAGAAGGCCAAATCCGGCACAAAACGCTCATACCGGTGTCTATCAAGCACCAAGGCCTTCATTCAACAACAATCAAGCTCAAAGGCAAGACAATCCTCATGTACAAAGGCAAGTTAGGCCTCCCACAACCGATGAACGTCTCGATGGGGAAATAAAGAAATCAAATACAGCAATCAACGAACTCCGTAGTATGATGAAGGATTTGATGATGGAGATGAAGGATATGAAGACACAAATGGGTCAAATGGCAAGGGCGATCAGCGAGAGAGCCCCGGGAACTTTACCAAGTGACACGGAAAAGAACCCGAAAGAGCAATGCTATGCAATTACCTTGAAAAGTGGCAAACATGTAGCAAATGATGTTGTTCGCACATCGGCGCCCAGACAGCCACGCCCAGGCGCCTACGTTGCCACGCCCAGGCGCCAATTGCTGCGCCCAGGTGCCACGTCCTGGTTCTTTCGAATTCGGCTCTTCGACTCCAACGCATCCACCCATCGAGGTACGCCTCCCCTTTCCCAATGGATATAAAAAGAAACAGAAGGAGATGGACCCGAGTTTCCCCCGAATCTTGCCTATATTGCTCAACACATTGCCAACAAAGCTTCAAGATCCCGGGAGTCTTACGATTCCTTGCACTATTGGGCCCTTATCATTCGACAAGGTTATTTGTGATTCGGGAGCTAGCATCAACCTCCTTCCGTATTCTCTTTTTAGGAAGTTGGGCCTTGGCAATCCTAAACCAACTGCAATGAGCCTCCAACTCGCGGATAGATCAATCAAGAGGCCAAAGGGGATAATTGAAGATGTTATTGTCCAAGTTGACAAATTCTATTTCCCGGTCGATTTTGTGGTTCTCGAGATGGATAACGACATTGATGTTCCCTTGATCCTAGGAAGACCTTTCCTAGCCACTAGCAATGCCAAGATTGACGTGGGAAAAGGTAAGTTGACATTGAGGGTAAGAGATGAAAAGGTGATATTCGATGCTTATACAAACATGAAACCATCCATGGATGATCTTACTTGTTTAAATGTCAATGCTATTAACACTTTACTTGATGAAAAATATGCAAGTGGCAAAACTAAGGGCACTCTTGAGTTGGAGAATGAGGTCCCCAATGAGAACCAAGAAAAGGTGAGAGAGGAGGATTTATGCATGAAGTACATTCCACCACATAAACGTGTTCATGAGATCGATAAGACAAATCCGGCACGGAGGGCTAATCTCAAAACACCGAGTTATGAGTGGACGCGAGTGAAACATGAGAAAGAAAGGAGAAATGACAAGGATATTGTCATTTTGAATGGCCCACCTATTTGAACCTCAAGGAGCGTAAAGTCAAGCTAATGACTTTAAAAGAGCGCTTCTTGGGAGGCAACCCAAGTTTGTAAGTTTTCTTTTCTTCTTGCTTTCATTTTTGTCTTGTTTAGTTTGTTTCTTTTTGTTATGTTCAAGTATGCACTTTTGGCATACTTCTCTTTGAATCTTGATAGTTTGTATTGTGAGTACATGACATGTAGTAGCCGAGTTTTGCTTTGGAAGATCTTTTGTTACGAATTTGAGCTTGGAAATGGATTCCACGTGAGTAAGGTTTGCTTTTTAGCACCCTTGTTGTAAGTACCCTCGTTTACCCCCTTTTGAGTATGTATGATTGAGTCAACATTGAGGGCAATGTTAAGTTTAAGTTTGGGGGTGGTATGAGTAGTGCTTATTGATTTTATTTGTCATGTGATCTTTTTTTTAACTCAAGTTTGGGGGAATCGTTGCTATTGCATGTGTTTTGTGCTAACTTTTTGAGAAAAATCAAGCATATATATATAAAAAAAAATTATATGTATTTTCTTTCCAATTGATGCATTGAAATTGATTAACTTGGAAAAATGGCATGAATTCTTGAAATAATTTGAATTTAATGGAATATATATATATATATATATATATATATATATCTTTGAAATTGCTCGTGGAGACACTAAACTAGGATTGATTCTTTAGATGATTCACATTGCACAATGAATCGAGGGTAGAGGAGTTGAGAGGATAACCATCTTGAGACACTTAAGGAGTTTTTCCCGAAAATATTAACTTAGATTTCTCATAAGGTTATAAGTTAAATAGTAATTTTATATGCTAAACAATGAATTGAAAGGATGAATTTTGGTATGACCAAAAGTGATCAGGCTAATACGTACCGGAGGTGAAACGTTTCATGCCTACATACTGTACTATTATGCCAATTTGAGCTTTGCTCAAGCCAAAAAGAAGTGAATTGGTTAAAAGATCTAGTTTTATTTCGTGGCCTTTGACACTCGAGTGATTAAACCCTTAGGAGTGTCTCTACACTTAATGCCCCAAAACTATCTAGTTTGGGAGTCATTGGTCTAAAGCTTGCTACATGGGTGTCATAGAAAGCCTAATGGAATAAAACATTGCACATGATCTAGCCTTAATGAAGTTTAATGGAAATTCCATATGAATTGAATGTTGAATATTTGAGATAATGAAATTTAAATGGCTATGAGATTTTCTATAATTCTTGTGCCTTGTGTTTGATCAAAAGTTGATAGATATGGGATTAATGTTCAAAATTTGGTAAGGATGCCTCTCGACTATAATACCCTAGATTTATTTTTCACTATACCCTAGGGAGTCATTTCAAGTATTGGTGTCACATGAGCAAAAGTAGTTGATATGTATATATATATTTGTAAACTTTAAAAGGTTGATTTTATGCCATTCATTCTTGTTGATCATATTGAGATGTGTTGATTCGGTTGGGATTGAAAATTTGCCAGATTTTGTGGGTATATCTTATGCAAACCCTCACGAGACTATAACTCGTCCTTTGAGGTAACTCAAAGGTTTAAAGGCTTGTTGCACCCGCTAAGTGCAATCGTTTACTCCACGAAAGTAAGTTAGTTAGTTGTTTTGTTTTCTCCCATTGACTGATGTTGGTCTTGCCTTATAGCTCTTATTGCTCGAGGTCGAGCAATTGATAAGTTTGGGGGTCTTGATAAGAGGTGTTTTTACGAGTTTTTAAGACCGTAATTTTTATGATTTGGATTCACTTATTGCTTAAATCATGTCACATTTGCATTTAATAGGTGTGTTAAGTGAATACAGGTAATAAATGAGAATACATGAAGAAAAGGGAAGAAAAACGATGTACAAAACAAGTTCAAGCATGTTTTTCAACACCGAGGCGGTTTATACATCTCCTACCACATTCGAGCGATAATTCCGTACATTTCGAGACCGACTTAGACAAAGTTTCCTTCTACAAAGTTTTAGATGTATGTCTTAGCTTCAAATGGGAACTTGAAACATCCAAATCGGAGGTCTATAGAGATAATTGTGAAGGAAATACGATTGCTGCGCCGAACAGAGAAGTACATGTGCCAGGATACGCCCCAGCGCCCTCCTAGTCATGCCTAGGCATGGATAGTCCGAATGTTACTCCTTTTTCAGCCTAAATTCCAGCCTTATATGATGGGTAAGAATCACTTTTGGCCATAATTCAGCACATGTGTTGAGGGGTTGTCATAAGTGTGTTTCTTGGTAGATTTACTTTATGGGCGCCAAATCAGAAACAACCTCCATGTTGAAACGTAATTTAGGTATACTTAGAGACCGAATTGGACAAAATGTCCTTCTGCAAAGTTGTAGATCTATGTGTTATCTGAACATGGGGATTTGAATCATCCAATTTGGAGATCTGTGGAGAAGTTTATGAGGAAAATACTAAGACTGCGCTGGAAAGCAAGAAAATGGCAGCATGCATGTGTTTTGTTGAAATTTTCACATGATCATGCTTGGTGGAATTCTTAATGGCCGAAAGTTCAGCATTTTTTAGCTGGTTGGAATCTTAAAAGCCAAACTTTAAGCATCACCTTAGGTGGAATTTTCATTGGGGAACTTTAATAGGAATTCTTAATACATATTTTAGTGGAATTTTGGCTATAAAAGGAGGGGGAACCCATACTCTTCATCATTCACTATCAATTTCAGATTCTTGGAGAAGAGGGGGAGGAAGTGACCGATCCATAGAGAAGAAAAAAGGGGAGAGAGAAGGATTCTTGATTCATCCTCATCATTGGAGAAGGAAGATTCAATTGAAGTTCCATCATTATTCACTTTTGAGGGAGTTTTTATAGCTTTTCATTTCAATTATGTCTATGAACATGTGTATTAATTCATTTATGTTTTTCATATTATCCATTATGAACTAAATTCATAAGACTAGGGTCATGTAAGGCCAAATTGTGATATATGCTTATAATAGATGATTGTTGAGGTTGTTCTTATATTGTTATGTGATGTGAATTTGTGTTTTTGCCTATCTTGAATATATTTGATCACTATATGTTAGAATCTTATGCCTAGGTTAATATTTCGGGAGAAAATTGACTTAGGGTGCAAGAAATTCACATCATGACCCGTAACTAATGAGGAATTGCCCTAGACATAGGTAAAGATTCCCAGGTGAAGTTGTTCGATTCAAATTGAGTGAACTCTAGTACGTTAATGCATGTTTAGTGGTTAGATTTCCAGATAGGAATATTTGGGAAATCACGATCTAAGCATAGGAGTTTATACGCGAGACATCAGTTATTCTCTACCCTCGGAGTTCTCACCATAACAATATAAGCGTAATCCTTCAACTAGAATCTTTATAAGTATAATTGATCAATTTGAACCTAGCATGTGCCTTAGTCTCCCTTTATACTTTGTGTAAAATCAATTGTGTAATCTTGTTCTTATTGTATGCATTTTACCTATAATTTACTTTAATTATATTTGTTCTTTTTTTCGTTAAAATCATAAACTAAAATTCAAGTCTCCGTGGTTCGACAATCCGGACTTTTAGTCCACTTATTACTACACACGACTAGTGCACTTGCTATCATAGCACGTTGGCTTTTAGCGTGTCAATGATCATTATAATAATCTATTAGAGTTCTTGGTCTCTTGTTAGTTGGTATCTAGGATAAGAGAATGTGATGTAGGAAGTTCTTTTTTGTGGGCAAATTATCTGAAGAATACTCAAGGTCCTAGATAGTCATGAAAAAAAAATACTCAAGTTCCTAGATGTAATATGTCTGCTCCTCAGCCATTCTTCTTCCTTGCGTATTCTTAAGAAAATTATCCAACGAAGGCTAAGAAATCCATCAAGGCCCTAATTAAAGTCCCATAATGTTCATAGGTCCATAACAAAATTTAACTAGTTTATTTTAATCCCACAAGAATTTGCATCTTTTCACTTTGGACTAAAACTTTAGAAAGAAGGAATCTTATTTTGCATATACATCCAGTGCATAATTGTTAAAAAAACAAATTCAAGTGCATGAAGATTGACTGGAAAATTTTAGACAATGAGCCATTATACGGATGGACTGAATGCAATATTATCTTAGTTGTACCTAATTTTTTGTGAACTAAGAATAATAATAATATATATATATATATATCAACTACTATTAAATACATATATTTCATTTATACAACTATTATTACAGCCTTAATATTATATTATAACTTTCAATCATAACCAATTATAAACAGACAAAAACTTACATGATTTGATTGCTATAGTAACTTTTGTTCCCTCTGAAAACAAAACCAAACACTATCTCACCAAAAAAACCAACTCTCAAAATAAAATGAAACACAATTTCATCAAATATGCACGCTTTCCAAATTAAAGTTCACCAATAAATCTCACCAAAACACAACCCCAAAACGTAACCAAACATAGCCTTAGCTTCTCTTAAGCATTTTAAAGAACTCGAAGAAAAGGGAGATTCTTCTGGTGATTTCGTTTGACCATATGTGATTACCATAAGAGGGAAAGAGCTAACGTGATGCTTATATGAAGAATAATGTCTAAATCCCATTATTATATGTCACCAAAATTGTCTTCATCTAAAGGACAAAGATAACAATAGAAAAGATAAAGTCAATCTAACTTGAGGAATTTTTTATTCAACTCCGTTTTATTTCATGAACGTCAAAAACTGGAAGTCACTTTCCACATTTTGGGCCATAGAGGAGTCCAACAAGGAAATAGATAATAAGGGGGGAAAGTACACAAACCCTAGATTATGCAAATTAACTTAATTTATAATGTCGATAAATTACAAAATCAAACCTAAGAATCATTTGCTTTTCCTGAAGGACTAAAAGTTCATATAAAAAGTAAACTTGCAACTAATTTATGAAATCTAAAGAAGCTTAACTAAGAACATTTACTTAAACATCACCTTGTATGCCCAGTACAAATATGAGCTCTCATCGTTGATTTCTTTCCCCAGGCGAGCAATCACCTTAGATGGCGTCCACAGTACATTCTGGAACACAAATGAAAGAATTAATAATATTAGAAAGCTCTCACCATGGTACATGATTGGGTTTCCCAAGATTAAGTCATACTCAAGAAGAAAAACGGGCAAGGGATTGGAATAGAGTATCTAAACTGTGGTGATTATTTCAATAAAATTAGCACTTGTAAAACACCAAAAAACGTGAGAAATATGCACAAGTGCAGACTCAGTCATACATAAATCCACACTGAATGTAGCCTTCCTGTGCAACATTACTCTTTCAAACATTCTCAGATTGTGTTGGTAGGTTAGTATTTCCATCGGTGCTCTTTCAGAGAAATGCATCGGTAGCTTCATATAATCAAATATGGTAGCATCATATCCATTTTCCTCCTTTTCTTTCTTGAAGAAAGGGGATTAAATTTATTTAACGGCAAGCATGATTTTTGATCCAATAACCTATTTTCGTTGTTTGAAGGGAGGGGTAGCGTTCTACATAATGATAAGAATGATTCTTAGACCATTGACCTAAGTAATCTTGACCGTTTCTCTCTTTGAAAGTTCCATTACAAGGACACAAATCGCCATAGGATATGATGGATCACTACCTATCAAGTGTAAAATTAAAAACCGCATTCTACCATCACGCAAGCTCAGTTAAATCAACGAAATTCAATTCTTAAAATACGATGACACATAATATAAAAGCTCAATCAACTTATACTAGGCGACAACCATACTTCTATTTCACTCTATCAGGGGATCTAATGGTCCAAGTCAGGTGACGATGGACCAAATAGAAACTAAATTTTGCAGCTTTGAAGGTAACAGGGAGTAATACAATACCCAATAGGTTATATTCGTACCTGTGAACTTTGTTCGTCTAACATCTGGTCAAAAATTGGAATGATCCAATCCTCAAATTTACAGTAGTTGTCATTAGGAACTAACAAGTTACCAATGCGGTTCAAGCCTTTTGAACGAAGAACAGCTCCAGGCAGAGAAAATTCACCTTTGTAAGTGGGAGCGAGGCACTTCACAAGGTCCTCCTCTACACCTCCAGCCGTCGTCACTACTACATCAACCTACAGACACATTGAACAATCTTAAACAGGCCTTTTGCTTGAGAATTCACTACTTACATCCAGTGCGTTTCAAATTCAGGCTATGCATAATACAAAAAGTATTTAGCAAATTTTTGATATACCTATCATAGTCCTCCAAATCTTCGGGGATGAGAAAAACAAACATAACCTACTACAATAACCATTAAATGTAGAATCTGGAAACTCAGTGATCACTACTCAGATCCAAAAATTAT
Source organism: Buddleja alternifolia (assembly GCA_019426215.1). NCBI lineage: Eukaryota > Viridiplantae > Streptophyta > Magnoliopsida > Lamiales > Scrophulariaceae > Buddleja > Buddleja alternifolia. The sequence continues at coordinate 11,640,670 of CM033405.1, read as the reverse complement.
TTGGAAGGGATATAAAACATTGCTTCATCTATGTTCATAATCTTATTCCCATCTTCCAAGTTCCATTTCAAATCCACATCCCAGCAGCAGCAATAGTAATTAACCAATTCTCCCAAACAAATGGAGTATAAAACATGAGGGAAAAATTGGGTTTGGCAAACCACTGACCATAGCATGCTGAAGAAGATATCGTATTATGTCTCGAATGCCAGAGGAGATGAGATTAGAAGTGAAACCAAGAAACAGTTTACACCTCACAGACTCTCTGTAAGCCATATCTCTCTCCTCTTCGCTGCAATCGTCCTCATCCGACAGCCTCCAATCTAGCTTCAACCAGAAGTGTAACCCAATAAAAAGAAGCAAAAACACATTTCAAAATCTCCATGACAAATTATTAGGTAAAAAAAGAAAAAGCAGTGTAAAATCCAGAGGACGCAGACAGAACAAACCATTTCATTAACAAGTTGAATGGCGTCACCCAGATTGGAGGCCTGGAATCCGGTGAAGGCCATAGACTTAATAAGCTCCTGATAGTTCACTCCCTTGTTGAAATCGTAGCCCTCGATTTTGGCGTGCAACCCATCATCCAACCGCTCCGATTCCTTCAACACCACCGAACGAACGGATTCCGGTAGATTCTCCTTCCTCACTTCTTCTCCCATACCGCCCTTCGGAGGCTGTCAAAAGTTGATGAGTTTCAGAGCCTCTTTTTATTCTCCACTCTTCACACCTTACGCTTGTGCTTGTGCTTGTGCTTGTGCTTGTGGGTTCTCTTCTGTTCTCTTCTGCTTTTTATGGTGTGCTTCATTTCTCGACGGGATCATTTTTTTTTTATTTTTTTTTACTTTTTTTTTGGTATGAGTCACACGTCTAGTTTTATTAAGTTATTTTTTTTTCAAACATATAGTCCTGATTTTGTCAAATTAAAAAATTTCAAAAAATGCCGGCCAATTAATGGCCGAAACTTCGCACGTGCTGTGCAACGCGATTTAGCTATATTTGGTTGAGCTAAATCCAACTTTTTCGGTGAAATTGAACTTGTAGAAGTAAAATTCTACTTTGTAGGTTGAGTTTGCACTGATGTTGAAAAGAATTGAAGAGTAATTGGTTTTGTTTTGGAAGAAAGAATTTGGGGGAAATAAGCTCTGAACAAGTGTGTGCCGCATGGGAGAAGTTTTCGGCCATTAATTTGATCGAAACTTTTAAAAAAATTTAATTTGGCGGTAGCATGACTAAATGTACGAATTTTTTTTTCCAAAATAGGACTAAATGTATAACTTGAGATCAAAAAGGTGAAAAAAGGAGCTGAAATTGAATCGGGAGTGGAAATAAAAGTATAATTACAGAATATACAGTACGAAAACTACCAACACACTATACACTATAGTTACGTGAACCGAAAAAGTAATTGTTGAAAATTGGAAGTTTCAAAACTTCAAAATCAAATTTAATTTTCATTATTTGCATTGACCATAACCTCCCACATTTTTATTGATTTGTGCATTTAATTTGTAGGTTTCAACATGCATCCTAGCACTATAAATAGGTCCTAGGGGTCATGGTAGAAAACACAACAACACAAGCATACAACATTCATCTTCTATATTTCTCTATATTTTGGGCAACTAGGATAAGGTCTTGTTCACGTAGTTTTCTTGTGAACGTGCTCACAAAGAAAACACCGGTGTGGCCTTCTTGGGTTTTCTCTTGGGGTGGTGGTGAGCCGACAGTACCTGCACGAAGGGAGACCATCACGATCTTAGGACAGCATCAAATGGCGTGACTCCTACAGGCCAACCGTTCTTACTTTCTACGTTTTAAATTATATTATTTTATGCAAATTATTTCACATGATAATCTAAAGATTTATATTTTATGTTATTGCATGCAAATCTTGAAACGAAAAAAACTTCAGGGTCTATTCAAACCCCCCCCCCCCCCCTTTTGTATGCCACTTGGGACCAACAAGTGGTATCAGAGCGGTTAAAAGTTGAAATTTAAAAATTTCCAAGCATAACTGCTTGTTTAGATCCTTCTTCAGAATCTAGTTGCTTTTAAACTTGTTTTTATGGCATATGCTAAAGTTCACAAACTGACTGAGTCGAATTATGACACATGGAAAGTCAAAGCATTTACATATCTCTGTTCATGTGATGATGACATATGCGATATTATTTCAGATGGTCCAATCAAAATATATAAAGTTATCACAAGAGCGCCTGGAGCCGCGGAAGACACTCCGGATGGTTACGTTGAAAAACCGAAACAAGAATGGTCTCCAGATGAGCGTCGAAGAGCAAATTTGGACAATGTTGGTCGGAATGCTCTGTATACAGCTATTGGTGATAATGACAATCTATTCAATAAGATTAAGTCATGCAACACAACTAAGGAAATCTAGGATAAGTTAGCCATGATCTGTGGTGGTTCAGCTCATATTAAAGAGAACAAACTTTCCGTTGCCAAGGAAAGGTTTAACAGCTTTAAGATGTCGACCAATGAGACTTTAGAGCAACTGGACATAAGATTCACAGCTCTTGTTATGGAACTCACATCCTTGGGTATGAATTTACAGAACCGAGAAATGATGGTTAAAATCTTTAGAAGTCTACCTAGTAGATTCTTGATGAAGACAATAGCTATGAGAGAATCAAATATGTTGGATCGCCTAACTCCAGAAGATGCTTTTTCAGAGCTCAAAGCATTTGAGTTTGAGTTGAATTCGGCTAGTGATGCAGTGAGCAGTCCAGTAATTGAGTCTAGAGCGCTCGTAGCATCAATCAAGGGTAAATTGGGTAATAAAGGAAAAGCTTCAGATATCAATGAGGAAGAGGAGTTGGCCTTGCTGAATAGATTCAGAAAGTTCTTGAGATATGAAAAGAAAGGAAATAGTCATAAGCATCAAGGACAGAGTTCATATCAAGCGCCCGCTCCAGTACAACAACAGTACCAAGCGCCTTATTATTTTGTTCCTTCACCCCAAGCGCCTGCTCAATACCAAGCGTCTACTCAAAATCTCTCAGCGCCCGTGGTCTCAAAACCACACACTGCAAGGTTAACAAGTGAACAAAAGATGAAAACTAACCTTTGTTACAATTGCAGGAAACCAGGGCACTACCAAGTAAATTGCCCTTATCCAAATGTATCCAAGCCCTCAAGGCAGGATTATGTGGATAAAAACCAATTCAGGAGCAACCTTCGTCAACAAGGTTTGCTAGCGGAATCAGAACCAGCGTCCACACCTAAAAATTTAGAGTCTTCAGAGAAGAGTAGTGATGATGATGAGCCAGTGGATGACTCAGCGCTTATTTGTCTCATGGCCAGAGATGATGAAGCGTCTCCTGAGGTAAACATTGAGATATCTTACCCTCTCTCTTATGAAGAATTACTTGACAAAGTTAATGAATATTATAAAAATTGTCAAGATGCCGCCAAAATATATCAAAATGATCTCGCTATTATCTTATCACTCACAACAGATAAAGTAACGCTCAAAGCAGAGTTGAAAGTTCAGCAACAATACATTGAGAAGAACCAATCACTTGAGAGTGAGATTATTCAATTAAAAGGCGATCTTGATATACTAGTCAAGAGAGAAGCTGATCTGATCACTAGACTTGCCAAATCAGAGCAGCTCATCTCATCATTATCAAAAGCTTCAAGAAAGTCAGATAATGTGACTGAGGTAACAAGAATGTTTGGTGAAAAGACCGGTTTAGGATGCAATAAATTCGGTAAACAACCAAACAAACCTAATGTTACGACAAACAACAAAGGAAAGGGTGTTTTCTTTGTTGAAGAAGGTTCACAAAGTCAAACACATGTTGAACCAAGCGAAAATGGTACGAGGACAAATGAGAAAGCCAAAGCTGACTCGGGTAAGGGAAAGGCAAAAGCGAATGATTCACAAAGAAAGGTTCATCCGAACGCTCCAAAGGCTAAGGATAAACCTAATCACTGTGAGTCAAGCACTAAGCGTCCAGCATCAAAAGTGCATCCCAAGCCAGCACCCAGGAAATACCAGTGTCAATATCCACAAAGGTCTAGATCATATTATCGCTACTATGATGATTATGATTATGACTATGATTATGATTACTATTATAATCGAGGATACTATTATACACCCAAAAAGCACACACAGCACAAGGTGAACAAAAAGCACACACAACACAATGTGAAAACCGAAAAGGCCAATATTCCTACAATGAAGATTAGGCAAATATGGGTTCCTAAAATTCTAATTCAAACTAACAATGTTACTAATGTTGAAGGACCCAAGCAACAATGGGTACCTAAACAGAAATAGAACTTCCCTTTTTTAGTGCAGGTACCTAGAGCTAGAGCCGATACATCTGTGGGGTATTTCGATAGTGGATCGTCAAGGCACATGACTGGTTCCAAGGATCTTCTGATCAACTATCGAGCTACCAATGGTCCTCAGGTTGTATTTAGTGACAACTCCAAAGGTAAAACCAAAGGTATAGGTACTGTGCATAAGGGGAACATCATGATAAGTGATGTTTATTATGTTGATGGTCTAAAGCACAATTTATTAAGCATAAGTCAATTTTGTGATAAAGGCTTTGAAGTCATATTCTCAAGCGACTGTTGCTATATAAATGACGCTAAGACTAAGTCTACTAAATTGAAAGGAAGAAGAACTAACAACGTATATTTGGTAGATTGGGGTTAACAACCCAACATGTTTTGTTGCTAAAAATGAATCTAAAATGGGTTGGTTATGGCATAGAAAAGTGAATCACTTCAACTTTAAGACAATCTCTCAGCTTATAAATCTAAATCTCATAGAGGGATTACCAAAAGGACCATTTCACAAGGATCGCCTTTGTGATGCTTGTCAAATGGGCAAACAAGTCAAGTCATCGTTCAAGAGAAAGCCTCATCTATCTACCTCTAGAATACTTGAACTACTTCACATGGATTTGTTTGGACCTGTTCAAACGATCAGTGTAAGCGGTAAAAAGTATACTTTGGTGATAGTAGATGATTTCTCTCGATTTACTTGGGTGGAATTTCTTTCATCCAAAGATGAGACATGTGACAAGTTAACAACGCTTATTCGGCAACTTCAAACATTGAAAAATCTTAAGGTTGCAAGAATAAGAAGCGATCACGGTACTGAGTTTACTAACAAGATTGTTGAGAATTTTTGTGCAGAGAATGGAATACATCATGAGTATTCAGCTCCCAAAACTCCCCAACAGAATGGTGTTGCTGAGCGCCAGAACAGAACGCTCAAGGAAGCCGCTAGGACTATGCTAGCAGAGTCCAAGCTCGCTCCTAGGTTTTGGGCCGAAGCGATCAATAATGCATGATATACTCAAAACCATTGCATGATCAACAAACAGCATGGGAAAACTCCATATAAACTATGGAAGGGACGTAAGCCAAATGTTTCATATTTTCACGTCTTTGGTTCTAAATGCTTTATCCATAGTAATGGATCCCAAAGCCTAAAGACATTTGATCCTAAAGCAAATGAGGGAATCTTTCTAGGCTACTCCAAGAATGGAAAGAGTTTTTGCATCCTAAATAAGATCAAATCGAAGGTTGAGGAATCTATTCATGTTGTTTTTGATGATGCTAACCAAGAACCGAGTAAGGTTGATATAAATGATGTAGGAGTTGAAGATCTATGTCATCAAGCGTCTAAGATCACCATTGATGATGACAATGACGACGATGATGAGATCTCAGTGCCACCTCCTAAGACTACTCGTGAGGTTACTCTGGATAACAATGTAAGAAATGCTGATGATCATGAAGAGAGTGATCATCAAGAGCAAACAAGGATTTGTGAACTTGAAGCGCCTACGCAAGAAGGTAGTCAAGCGTCTGATCGTCAAGCGCCTATTCAACCTCTTAACCCTTTCCAACCAGATAGACTATGGCTGCGTGATCATCCTCCTGAGCAGATTATTGGAGATATTGGAGCGCCTGTTAGGACTAGAGCTGCTACATTCAATGAGGCCATGTTCGCAAGCTTTCTATCTCAAATGGAACCTAAGAAAGTGGATGAAGCGCTAAGTGATCCAAGTTAGATTGAAGCCATGCAAGAAGAGCTTAATCAATTTGAGCGTAGTAAGGTTTGGACGCTAGTACCAAGACCAACTCACCAAGGAGTCATTGGAACTAGATGGGTTTATAGAAACAAAATGGATGAGAATGGCATTGTAATAAGAAACAAGGCCAGACTTGTAGCTCAAGGATATTGCCAAGAAGAGGGTATTAACTTTGATGAGACATATGCTCCTTTCGCCCGTCTTGAAGCAATCCGCATGTTTCTAGCGTATGCAGCGTTCAACAAGTTTACGGTATATCAGATGGACATGAAGAGTGCCTTCCTGAAAGGTAAACTCCAAGAAGAAGTATATGTGGAGCAACCACTGGGATTCATCAACAACCATGGTAAGGGTATGGTTTGCAAGCTAGACAAAGCACTTTATGGGCTTAAGCAAGCACCCCGAGCATGGTATGACACTCTCTCTATCTTTCTTATTGGTAAAGGCTTTTCAAAAGGCAGCGTCGATACAACGTTATTTAAAATTACCAATGACGAAGATATTCTCTTAGTCCAAATTTATGTTGATGATATTATATTTGGCTCTACTAACAAGCGTCTGTGTGAGAAATTTTCGAAAATGATGCAAGAACAATTTGAAATGAGCATGATGGGTGAATTAACTTTCTTCTTAGGATTACAAGTTAAACAACACCCTAATGGTATATTTATTAACCAAGCTAAATATACAAGAGATATAATTAAGAAATTTGGTATGGAGAATGCATCATATTCAAAAATTCCAATGAGTCAAACGCTTAAGTTAGATAAAGATGAAAGTGGAAAGAAAGTTGATATCACTAATTATAGAGGTATCATTGGATCACTTCTTTATCTTACTGCCAGTTGACCTGATATTATGTTTTCGGTATGCATGTGTGCACGATTTCAAGCTGATCCTAAAGAGTCACACTTAATTGCTGCCAAGAAGATCCTTAAATACCTAAAAGACACACAAAATGTGGGCTTATGGTATCCTAGGGATTCTCCTTTTGAACTAATTGGTTACTCAGATGCAGATTTTGCAGGTTGCAAAATAGATCGTAAGAGTACTAGTGGTACATGTCAATTTCTAGGTGATAGGTTAGTTTCATGGCATAGTAAGAAACAACAATCCATAGCTACCTCCACAGCCGAAGCTAAGTATGTAGCTGCAGGAAGTTGTTGTGCACAAGTGTTATGGATGAGGCAACAGCTTAGAGATTATGGTATAATCTTAGGTCCAACCCCCATTCATTGTGATAACCAAAGCGCTCTCGCCATGACTCAAAACCCCGTTCTCCATTCCAGAACTAAACACATTGACATTAGATACCATTTCCTTCGTGACCATGTTCAAAAGAAAGATATCTCCATGCACTTTATTGGAACTGACAAACAATTGGCAAATATCTTCACCAAAGCGCTCAACGAACAACGTTTTCTCACTTTGAGAAGTGAATTAGGTATGATTGATTTAAATGCTTAATCACTTTGCATCATACTTTATTAGACATATAATTTAGGGGGAATCCACTTGATTTATGTCTAAAAGATTTTCTTAAAAATTTGTACAAGTTATCAAATTTAGGGGGAACCTTAAAATTGTACTTGAATATAACTGTAAGCGTCAATGATCAAAATTTTCAGATGCATGATCATCAACGCTCAGTATTATTTATGCATAAAATATTGGACGCTCAAACATAAAAAGGACTTTGATCTCAAGCGTTAATATTACAACAGTTATAATAAATACCAAGAAGTGTTATACCAATGGTATCAGTTAAGCGTTGAACCAATTCCATTCAACACTTAATATAAAAATATTTCTTTTAAAAAAAATCATGCATAAATTTTACAAGCTTCTTGAAGTAGTGGATAGACTCAACAGTCTATTGTGTACTCTATTCGCACACTTCTATCAAATCAAACTGGCGGATAATCAAAAACTTTTCAAAATGACAGTTCAGAGATAGCACGTGTTTGTGTACGTGTCAGTGTACCATCAGGCACGTGTGTTACACTCTGAAAATGCCAAACGTTTTTTTTAAATTTTAACTCGGATGTCAAATCTTTATATATGAGAATTACCAAATGTAACTTCTCTCTCATACACAAAACTCGTGTCCGCAGTTAATGAATTCATGGCTGAGATTAAAAAAATTTCCACGTATTTAAATCCTACAGAGACTAGAGAACACAAGTTTCAAAAATTCATTACTGTGTCATTTAAAACACAATTTCTGCAGAAAAATCATTCACTTTCACTCAAAGTTTTCCTCGAATCTTACTTTCTCTCTCTCTCTCAAAGCAAAAAGAAAAACTCAGTTCATCTCTTTCACTAAAAATGGCACCAAAGAAATCTTCTGCTACTTCCGCCGAGCCTACCATCAAGGTTACTGAAGGCCTTGTTGTCGACTGGAAATTTCTATATGAACATCCTCCAATCAACCTGACAGATATGATGGATATGGTAGTCAAAGCTGGGCTTAAAACTTTCTTGACTCAATATTCCTATCTGTTTTCGACGGAAGTTGACACCTTCTGGAAAACTGCTAAACTCTCAAAGGACAAGAAATCTATCTCTTGTCCAATTCCTCTATCCAAGAAGAAGCCTTCCAAGGAATTCATTTTGTCTGCTGCCTCCATTGCCAAGAACTTCAAACTCCCAAATGAGGGTGAGGCATTGGACCGCGTTACTTTGGCACAAATCAAGGAAGCATGGACAACTATGAGTGCTTGCGACGGTGTACCCTACACACAGTATTTTCAAAAGAAAGAAATGGTATCCAAATACCGACTGTTGGCTGATTTCTGCAGCAAGATCATCGAATGCAGAGTGGGTACCTTTGATAAGGTAAACCCAGTACAATTTCAGATGATGACGACGATACTCCTCAACATCAAGATCAATTGGAGTGAGTATATTTTTGGAAGGTTTCGGGATTGTTTAAGCGCCCCGAATAAACCTTATTGGCTTGTTCTGAGTGACCTGCTGTACAACTCAGAGTGTATATACTCGTCTGGTCAACCGTTGAATAAGACCAAGTTGTTGGGAAAATGGATTCTGAATAATCTCTTCAATCCTCCCAAAGTTGGTGGTGCTGCTAGGCCACTATCTGAGCGTCTGGAAGTACGTCAAGCGTCCGATGAGGAAGCTGAGCGCCCAGTTCTAGAAGAAGCCGTGAAGCGTCCGGCTGTAACAAAGAAGAAGGCTCCCAGAAAGCCCAAGGCTCATGTTGTTCCCTCTCCCCAAAAGAGTGATGAGGAAACTGATGAGGCTGCAAAGGACAAGTTAACCCTCAAGCGGAGAAAGCTGGAAGGCATCATTAAACAAATAGACTTTGAGGAACCAGCTGTTGCTCCTCCCGCTCAAAAGCTCACGCTCATTGAAGGAATCAATGTAAAGGGGATCTTTAAGCGTCCCAGGACAAGCAAGCATCAAGCTGCATCTATTCCTGAGAAGCCTGAGATGATTTAGCCAAGCTCTCAAGCTGCTACTGTTGAGCTCAGCGCTCAAATTGCGGATGAGCCAAGCGCTCAAATTGCTGTTGAGACAAGTTCTCAGGGTAAGTTTATTTCTTCCCACAGCATTTCTACTCCTACATCTGTAGAAGATCCTGCTCTTATAGAGGATAGTTCATGTATTACAACTTTAGTTCCAGCTGCTGCTGAAGCATCAACAGACGTCCACTTAGATGTTGAGATGACAGAAGTTGTGGCTATTGCCAAAGACGTTGCCGCAGAAGCTGCTGCAATTGCAACTGAAGAACCTGCTCCCAAAGAGGTTCAAACATCAATTCCTGTTCCGGCTATAACAGAGGCACGCTCAGAAGGTCAGAGCGTTGCTGAAGACGTTCCAAAGCCAAGGCACTTCTTCAAGCTAGACACGCTGAAGACGATTGATCATTCAATCAACTATATGCCCCCAGCGCTCGAAGAAGATTTCATCCCTGCTGGCTATAATGAAGAAAGATACATTACCGCTGAGAATGAGATTGCCCAGCTGATTGACACTGACAATAAGATCAGGGATATAGTGTTAACCGCTAGGCAAGGAGGTAGAACTTCTAGGTAGAATGTGGATTTGGCCTACTACCTAGAATATGGGCACAGTAAGTCAACTGGTTTTGCTCTGAGAGACTACAACATCAAAGTATACGATCTTTTTAGCCCAGAGTTTCTCAACCCTTCCAAAAAAGTCTTAAACAGAGAAGGTTACGCACATTTTCCTCTTATAGCAAATAGTGCTGAGAACAAGAAGTCTGCCAATCCTCTTCAACTATGGAAGAATAAAGGGGTTCATGCTGGTGAGCATCTCGAATCTCTAACAGATTTGCTCCAGACTGAAGCTGATGCATACATTGACAGCGTCTGGCATGCCAACTATCCAACTGATACATATCGTTTTGAATCTATCAGAGATATTCATCATGAAGGCATTCGAGCTATGGTCATCGCTGGACCAGACTACTATTTGACTGAAGTCAACTGGGTCGAAGCGTATGTGGGTCATCGATATACTTTCACAGAATTAGTTCAAGCTCCCCACTTATTTGGCATAGGCATGTATGACGAGAAGCGTCAATTCGCCCAGTATTGCCTAACGAATCGTCAACAGAGAGTTGGACCTGTTCTTAAGCTCCCACTCATTCGACATCAGATTGAGCAGTGTTTGCATCAAGCGCTTCACAGATTGTCCATTACTTCTCTACTTTTCAACGCTCAAACATCTACCAGTGGCAGTTTTTCCGTATCTTGCTTGAATCTCGCTCCAAGCCACTGCGAAGATAATCTTAGATTGATGGTGAAGATTATGACTCCTCTATCTCTTTTTGATCGCATCTTCACTGCAAATCTCAGACAATGGAACGACTCAGTACTCCACTCTTTTCGAGGATATCCATTGCTCCCTTCTATTCGCAAAGAGGTACTCAATCACTATGAGTTTGCCCTCTCACTGCTGGAAAGAAATCAGGGACTGGCTCAAGCTATCTATCCTTATCTAGAAGAATACTACAATTCATACGTACCTGAATCTCGACGTCTCCAACATCTTCCAACAGATAGATTGATTGGATTTTCTAGAGATTACTGCCCAGATGCAATTTTCTCTATCTGTCAAGCGTCGTCCAAAGTCTTCCCGAATCATGTGCTGGATATCATTGGTCCCATATACATCAGGGCCATAGATAGTCCACTTCACACATTCATTCAAGGTACTTGCCTTCCTCTTCAACATCTGACTGAACTTCTGGATGCCGCTTCCAATTCTTTTTCCGATGCAGCACATTGGAACTTCCAATTCGATGATTTTCACCAACCAGAGTCGGTGCTTGAAGACGAATCTGCTAAGATGGTTGAAGTGTTTGAACTAGCAGAAGTCGCAAGTATTCCAGCATCTGCTGAAGAACCAGTTCAAGCGTCTCCACCAGAGGATATTTCTGACGCTCCTGAATTCATTGATTCTGTTACTGCTGATGTTGCTGAGGATCACTCAATTAATGTACGCGGTACAATGTTTGATCCTGCATATCAAGCTCCTCTTGACTCACTCAAGCATACATCCAGATTCAAGCGACCGGCTCCTCAGAATGTGAGTCAAACGTTTGGACCTTTGCTGAAATCTGTATTAGAGGAGATAAGCAGTCACGCTACTCAGAATGAAGAATTTCTTCACTGGATTAAGACCGATTTGGCAAAGATTGAATCCCAAATCTTGAACGCTCAAATAGGTCATATGAAGGGTTCTACTCAAGTGGCTGTTGGTGAGTGTCAAAAAGAATTTCAAGAAATGAGTGACACTACTCGAGCCAACCAACTAGCGCTGAAAGAACAATTTGACAAGTGTCTAGACTCCTTAGAGACCTCACTGAATGATGCTACCAGTACTAAGATCCTCGCTTTGCAGGAACGTTTCGACAAGCGTCTGGATGATCTTACAGATTCTATGTCTCAAATTGCTCATCAGGTCACTTTACTCACAGAACATTTTCTGAAGAGTGATGATGGCAATAAGGGGGAATAGAAATGGAAAGGAAAGCTGAAGAGAGTGTCCAGTTCAAGTGCTCAAGAACCTCCTCTGTCGTTGAAGCGTCAGCTACTATCCCCTCATTCTGTGCTAAGTCTTCCATCTTGGATAACTGTTGTTGGGATAAGTGATTCTGCTGGAGCGCCTAGTAGAACGCTAGGAGAACCTCCAAGAGCACTGTATCCAAATCTACCAATACCTTCTCGGGCACTGCTTGAACAGTTTGACATCCCTCTTCAAAGAGCATCTATTCCAGAACCTACAGACCCAAAAATCTTAGCTGAAGAAAGGCAGATGTCTGACTTCAACCGAACTTTCAGAATTTGCCTAAGGTATATTGGTATTGACCCAACTGATTGGGACAAGCACTTTGCTGCTTTCAAGAAGAGACAAAAGGAAGAAAATAAGCTCATATTCGACAAAGATCATGAAGCGATGATGACTTTGGAAGATAACCTAACTGAAGCTATCCGAGCTGAAATGCCCAAGCGATACAAAGTTAGACCAAGTCATTAAAGTTTCTTTGATTTACATTATCTATATTCTTGTCTCATATGATTTTTTTTGTTCAGTTGTAAAAATGCGTGTAATCATTGATATATATAAAATGCATTTTTTTTAGCTGAAACATCTCGTTGAAGCGTAACTAACTTTAACTAACGTTATCTAACCAAAGCTAACTTTTATTTTGGCTGTCTAAGTCTTGATCTATAAAAGAGTAAGTATTGCCATCATCAAAAAAGGGGAAATTGTTAGGAATTTCATGTTAGATGTTTTGATGATGACAATTAGGACTTTATGTTAGACCCCAAAATATGTAAGCTTGATTTTTAGAAGAAATCTTGTATAAGCTTTGAAGCGTTAGATTTTTAATAGGCTTTATAGGCTTTTTTTTGTTTTTATTCTAGATTGTTAGGCTAAGTAGTCTTAGGCTGAGCGTCTGATAATTTCTGAGTGAGTTTATCAGTAGTAAAGTTTGAAGACTCAAGTGCCTGAAGTCTGAATGAAAATAAAGTCTCCAAGCGTCCAAATGACCAGCTATATCAAGCGTTACCTTATAGGACAGAAGTGATTCAAGGATGGATAAGCGTCCATCAATGACTGATTTCACCTGAATCTATTTCTAAGTTCGGAAGGAGTTCAATGCAAATATTCTCAATGCATTAAGTGCCAACGGGCATTTAATTCAAATGCATTAAATGCTGATAAGAGCATTAAATGTGATAAGCACTTTCAAACGTACGGAGAAGTCACCCTATTGGACTATCAACTATTCATAGACTGCAGCACCAACTTTTATATAGCAGATTTTCAGGAAAAAGGACAAAAGTTGTTCACTCGCGGAAGTGAGAGACACGCGCCTGTGCATGTGTCAAACAGACACTTTCTCCAAGAATGCCTATAAATAGGACTTCAACAACAAGCCAAATATACAATTAATTTCTAAGCCAAATTGTTGTTGCATTGAAGTCTCATTCCTTAAACTTTCAGAAAAGCCAGAATATTCAAGAAAACATTCTCTTTGCCTTTCTTCAATTCCTAAGACAGTCAACCAATATCTCAAACATTCTTTTCGAAGAAACCACATTACTATTGAGATATTTCCAGTTGTTTGAACTTCATCAAAATCAAACAAACCGTTTAGAAAACCCCATCCAAGCATCGCGATCTGTGTGAAGTCGAAGTTGGATACTTGCATTATTTTTGGGTGAAAGAAGCAAGGGGATTGAAGTGATTTGGAGCAAAAGTCTGTGTGATCAAGGAGCTCAAGTCATTGACATCTATCTCTCTCTAATTTGTAGAAGATTCTGTGTGATTCTTTAAGAATCATTTTAGTAGATTGCCTCCAAGTGTTCAAGGAGAAGAAGGACGTAGTTGAGATTACACTACCCAACGAACCTTACAAATATTGTGTCTTTTACTTTACAGTCAATTCTCTTATCTATCATATCATTACATAAATTGATTAAGTAAAACACAATCAAAGGCTAAGCAACTTAGAAACAACTTGTGACGCTAAAGATTTCCAAAAGAGAAGACTCTAAAATTATTCCGCTGTGCTAACACTGATTAAAGAACTGAACGCTTAAACCTACTTAGTTAAAGTATTCAAATCTTGAAGTCTAAGTTAACTTTCTAAAAACACTCTTCATCAGACGCTTAGCCTAAGCGTCTATATTTTAAGTAAACGTTCAGTCACACATCACCATTTCAAGCGTCCAAAACCTTTTTAATACGAAACTTTTGAAGTCAAAAAAGACTTCAGAGTCTATTCAACCCCCCCTCCCTTTTAGACCCTTTCGTATGCCACTTGGGTCCAACAGTGCCTATCGATTTCTGGTACATAAATCTGAAATTTCTAAAATTCATGAAGGTACTATCATGGAATCTAGAAATGCTTTTTTCTTTGAGGATATCTTTCCAAATAAGGAAAGAACGATACAAAGTCCTCTTAAAAGAACACATGAAGCATCTACGAGTAGTTCTAATCCCGAGGATGAAGAACTAGAACTACGGCGTAGCAAAAGGGCAAAAGTTTCTAAAACGTTTGATCCTGACTTTGTATATTATACATTAGTAGGTGAGCCAAGGACGATTGAGGAGGCAATGTCCAGTCCAGATGCTCAGCTCTGGAAAGAGGCTATCAAAAGTGAAATTGAGCCTATTATGCACAACCATACCTGGGAGTTGGTTGATCTTCAAAAGGGAAGTAAGCCTATAGGTTGTAAATGAATTCTGAAATATAAGACTGATGGATCTATTGATAAGTATAAGGCTCGTCTGGTAGTCAAAGGATACCGGCAAATGGAGGGTCTTGATTTCTTTGACACTTATTCTCCGGTAACGAGAATAACATCCATAAGATTATTCATTGCTATTGTCGCGCTGCATAACCTTGAGATACATCAAATGGATGTTAAGACTGCGTTTCTGAACGGAGAATCAAATGAAGAAATATATATGGAACAACCAGAGGGGTATATTGCTCCTGGATAGGAGAAAAAGGTGTGTAAACTTGTAAAGTCTTTGTATGAACTTAAACAAGCGCCGAAACAATGGCATGAAAAATTTGATAACACTATGTTGTCAAATGGTTTCAAGATAAACAAGTGTGACAAATGCGTGTATGTTAGACAAACACATAACGCATATGTTGTCGTGAGTCTCTATGTCGATGACATGCTAATTATGGGTAGTAATCATGAAATCATCATCAATACTAAAGGAATGTTAAAGAAGAATTTTGACATGAAAGATATGGGATTGGCAGATGTCATACTTGGGATTAAAATCTTGAGGACATCTGAAGGACTCATACTGTCACAGTCTCATTATGTTGAGACAATTCTGGAAAAATTGCTTCCCAGCGACAATGTGATTGCTAAAACGCCAGTAGACATAAACGTTAACTTACGCAAGAACTATGGCAAACCCATATCGCAGTTAGAGTATGCTAGGGTCATTGGAAGGTTGATGTATATCGTGAACTTAACCCACTCTGATCTAGCTTACTCTATGAGCAAGTCGAGTAGGTTCACGAGTAATCCTAGTTTACACCATTGGAAGGCCTTAACTAGAGTACTTAAGTACTTAAAGCACACAAAGAGCTTTGGATTACACTACTCAAGATATCCAGCTGTAATAGAAGGATACAGCGATGCTAATTGGATATCAGACACAAATGACTCTAAGTCCACAAGTGGGTATATTTTTACCATCGGTGGTGGAGCAGTGTCATGGAAATCATCTAAGCAAACTTGCATAGCCCGATCCACAATGTAATCAGAATTCATAGCTTTAGACAAAGCTAGTGAAGAAGCTGAGTAGCTACGAAATTTCTTAGAAGATGTTCCCTGTTGGGAAAAACCAGTGCCCCTTATCTTAATTCATTGCGACTGTCAGTCGGTAATTGGTAGGGCGCAGAATAGTATGTACAATGGTAAGTCTAGACATATTCGTCGTAGACACAATACCATTAAACAGTTGATCTCTAATGGAATAATGTCCATTGATTATGTGAAATCAAAGGAAAATATTGCTGATCCTTTGACGAAAGAATTGCCTAGAGATCAAGTAAAATACCTATCAATAGGAATGAGTTTAAAGTCTATAGATTAAGGATGAACACAGCAGTAACCCAACCATGTTGACTGGAGATCCCAAGATCTTAGCTCAATGGGACAACTAAGTTGTGAACATTCAGTGAGACGCTTAAGAGGTAATTAATAAACTTTAAACTCATTGCCTATGATAAAGAAGTGCAACCTGCAAGTTGTAGCAAAGGTTAAGCTGGGTTTTAAAGATTCCTACACTATCTAAATGAGGTGGAGTATGGCAGGATACTCTTCATTAGGAAGTCACCTATGTAAGTGTGAGGTGTAGGCCGCCTCAACATTGAGTAAAATGTAAACACTACTGAAATCAAGAGGGGGTGCTACGGCCAAAATGGACCCAACCGTGAGACCTGAAAAACTGGTGAAAGTTTATTATGTGAATATCGTTGTCTGGGTTTATACGAACGACTGACCAATTCAAGACATCACGTTCATTGGGTAGCCTAGTAAATCCGATGATATTTCACTAGAAAAGGTTCAAAACTAAAAGCTACCTCTTCTGATGTGATAAACTTTCAATCGAAATCTCAAGAGCATGCATTAACTTAATTTCATTCGTGTGGGGGATTGTTGGATACAATTTGTTTTTACAAAGTGTGGATTCCACTACTTTTGTGTACGAAGTTCGAACACCATAAGTATCCGGAATACTAAAAATTATTAGATAATCTTAATCTACATTCCGAGTAGATGAGTTTAGCATTTCAAAATTTTCAAATCGAACTTGTAACGAATGAGAAATTAAGTGCTAAATTGAGGGGTTTGAACTTGTGTATCTCACATTGGATATAAACGACAATTTAATTGGGTTTATAATTCTTTGCCTCAAGATAAGGGTTTGGTCTTTGGGTCATCCACTTTGGGCCTTTGTGTGTGAAAGGGGGAAGAGCTATGCAATTGGGCTTAGGCACAGTTTCTTAGCAATTCACTCGAGCGGTCCGGTGGAGTGGACCGGACCACGAACCTTGGACCTCGGGCTCAGGCTGGGGCCGGGTTGTGGGTCGGGGGCCTGGGGCTTGGGCTTGTGGCTTGATGTGTGGGGGTTTGGACTTCACAATTAATCTTTTTGGACAAAGTTTAATTGGGCATCTCCAGAAAATCCAACATATAGAAATCTAATTTTATCAAAACCAATTTGAATTAATAAAATGCTGGCCACATTATTTTAATTCGAATTAATTTTAACTCAGCCTTCTAGAAGGACCTTTGACTGCAGTCAAAAGTCCAACAGTCACATTTCCATAACAGCTGAATTTGTTTGTTGTTACAAAAATGTTTATGGCCTAATTAATTTTTTGGTTTAATATTATTTGATTTTTCAACTATAAAAGGGCTCCTCCTGCTTCATATTTTTCACACCAACTCAAAAACACAAATTCTCTCTAGTGTTCTTAAGTTCTTCAAATATTCATATATTGAGATTTCAGCCGAATAGTAAAGTTCGTTGTTTTTCTGAAATTAAAGTGGTTCAATTTTCAGAAAAGTTTTCGTTGTATCTTGGGACACATTTTGTCAAAGACGATACCACCTATAGCCGGGGCAATTTCGTGTTAAGGATAGAGTTCATTCTCGCCTCGAAAAATTCCTCATCCTTCATTGCATTTTCAATTTGTTCGTTAAATTTGTTCAACAAATCACTGGGGGTATAATTGGTATAATGTGAAAAATTGGTGTCGTCGTGTCACAATGTACCGTTTGTGAGTAAAAAGTGGCTTCTGTTTTTTATACTAGCAACCTGCGCACGCGATACTCGCGCGCATAAATTTTTTATCGTAATGTACATAGCATGATATTCTTATTGCAAAGCATCACACATCTTATGTTTTGATATAGAAGTGAGCACCCATTTATATTGTACTTTTCAATTACCTACAACCATTTTCCCTTCCTGCTTCCTTTCCAGTTATCATTATACGCGTACAATTATGAAGAAACACATTCCACAAAAAATTAATTATCTTGAAATTATACATACCCTTGTCAATAATACATTTACATTCACTTCAAGATAACAAATAATCTCTCATTTATAGAACACACAGAACAATACTTCACTCTTCAGCCACCTATATATAAAAATAAAAATCAAATAAAAGTCTTTCGGCAGTTAGTATAATATATGAAAAGTTTAAGATATTTTTTTCTCCTGGATGACTTTCTGAAAATGTATAATATGAATTTAGGAAACAAAAAATGGAAGTAAAAGAGAGCAACAGAACATGAAAATACTTTTCTGGTTTTACACTTTTCTTTCTACATCAGACGGAGAGAGAAGAGTTAAAACTCCGTGCTTCCTTGGAAATGAAAATCAACTCCCGCTCTTCAAGTCTAAACTCCTCGACTTAAATCCTCGCACCCCCATTCTGAGTGTTTTCAACACCTATGAAAGATCAATTGCAAAGTCTCCAGGTCCGATCTTAATAACGAAGTAATGATAGGGGAACTTGTCAAGTTAAGCTACTTGTAGCATCTTTCTTCCCCCAAACAATAGAATATGGATGTTACTTAGATATTATGGCAGATAGCATGCTTCAACATCAAAATCCATTTCCTCAATCCCACCTACAAAATGCTGAATTCAAGTGAACAAACTTGATGGCACGCTAATAGCTTCTCAAACCAACTGCAATTACAAATCAGGAATTGTAATATATGTTAGATCAAATATACATAAGGACATTGTAGAAGCTCTATATCACTACAAAGGTTTATGCAATTGCCAAGTGTGCAGCAAGAGAGACCTAGATTTGAGAAATAAATTGTTCAAGAGTCAAATTCTCTTTCCTTTAAGCACTTTTCTATTGTTCTTCTGTCATTGATGATGGTGAATGCCTGGAAGAATCAGATTATTAGTAGATTACTTCTTCATAAAACATATGGCATTCTTTATTACACATTCCCTTGATTATGTCAATTGGAGAACATTGAAGAAAGCTTCAAACTGTGTTCTTGCATTGAGAAGCTTTGTACAGTCTCTTCCTTCTCTTCTCTTGATCCTGATCAACTTGGCCCTTTTCCATATTTGTCGAGTCACTAAGCTTTTTCACATTAGCTATTACACTTTTAAACGAATTTGTTCAACATTTACACTCTATATCAGATTCTGTTTGATTGCTTTTGCTTAATAACGGAAGTGGTTAGAGAATTTTTCTCGTTTATAATGGAAACAGATCAAAACAAAAAAATTACATGCTATGCAGCTCCACTTCAGAAAAAAACTGTCATTCCTTAACATTGATGACTTCAACCTTACACGAATTGGCATAAGACATATGAGAAAAATTATTTAAAGAACATCATGAAGCTTAGTCACATATTCACATGCAATCTACCACACCCACTAAAATTTCTCTATTACATCTTTACTTCTTTGAACTTCAACAAAAAATTGCCCATACATCCATACATATCCAAATATATACATCACCGAGCGCAGGGTTGCAATGAATTGAAAATTTACCTCACAGTCTTCATTATCTACCATTTTTATCGAGCATTCCTTGCAAAATTAGGAGATACATCTCTGAATTGGTACTTGTCAGCAAGCCCTGACACAAAGTGCATATATAGAAATTCTGAAAGTCTACATCGTGTAAAAAAACCTCATAAATTAAATGTCAATAAATTAGACATTAACAACCAAAAAGAGAAATGACATAGGAGTTCTCCTATACCCACCCTGCCAAAAAATGTAAAAATATCTTCCACGTCAATCATATTCAGCCTCCCGCTGGCAAGTTGCAACTCTTTGTAACAGAGAGAAGATAAAATTGAAAATTATAAGTTTAAAAATAAGGATCAAGTAATTTGACCAAAGTGTCAACATATAGTCAGTAATTAATGTATTTTAAGGGGTCAAACCAAGAAATATGAAGGCAGAATTTTACCCTTCTTCAAGCTGCACGAAAATTAAAAAGCATCAAGAACATCCTTTTAACGTAGACTGGGCATTCATGGACATATCCGGGTTAAGGTAATTAGCGAAAACCAAGGAAGAGGCGTGATGCTACATATAAAACAATTGGATAGAGGAAAATTAAGCACAAAACTTAGCAAAATCATACTCACCGAAGACCAATTTCAGAATCGTCCTGGAAAATTAGATTGAAAACCATCAAAATCTCTCTAACTGATAATAATAATAATATAATGAAAAAAAGGAAAGTTTTTACCATGAAATGAGAGGCAGAGCTCCACCATAGAGAGAATCCTTTGAAGGTAAATCAGTGGTAGTCACTCATTCTTCGTTCAATCATGTTCTCTGTTGGATGGGTAGAAATATTTATTTAGGGTGAAGAACTTCGGACGTGGAGAGAGAAATTGAGAAGACTTCGGACCTAACGGATATTCTATCCCATACACATGTTTCACATGGAATTGACAATTATTCATTTAATTTAAATTATTAATAATAATTTTTTTTAAATGAACACTTGTCAATCCCACAATAATGTGACATTATTGTGACACAATATTATGGGATAGAAGATCCACTCTACGGCCGGCGGAGTAAAGGAAAACCGCTGCAACGTGGGTTTCTGGATTTTGATTGCTATTACATTTTTAACCCTGAGTTTTTGCGTTGTTTTGAATCACATTTTAAGGATATTTCTGGAACAAAATGCAAAAATGGTATCCGAACTGATTTGGGCTTCTGCTATTCCCTTTTTTACCCTTGATTTAGATAGATATTACAAACGTTTTGCTTACTGGTTTAAACTTTTTACAGTTGAATTGAGGACAAAATGGTAAAATTAGAAGAAATAACCGCCATTTGTGAGGTTTCTTTTTATAATTGTATGTATCGATTAGTATATGGGAAAATTACAGTTTTCGTCCCTGAAGTTATAGCCAAAAATACATTTGGTCCCTCATGTTTCAACCTCAACACATTTGGTCCCTCAACTTACAAATTTTGAACAAATGTGGTCCCTGCCGTCAATTTACCGTTAGAACTAATGAAATTTGCACTGTTCATCATCTTCTCCAACTAACCCAACTTTAAAATCCGATTTCAAACTTTAAATTATGATATCTCACTCATTTCAAGTCCATTTTTAACGAATCTTATATGGTTAGAATCGTCTCAATGAGTAGAATTCATCCATGTAAGTTTTGTCCCAAAATAGGCTGATTCAAAAAATGGATTTTTTCGAATTTGTGCGGTTCGGGTCAATAGAATCAGCGTATTTTGGGACAAAACTTACATGGATGGATTCTACTCGTTGAGACGATTCTAACCATATAAGATTCGTTAAAAATGGACTTGAAATGAGTGAGATATCATAATTTAAAGTTTGAAATCGGATTTTAGAGTTGGGGAAGATGATGAACAGTGCGGATTCCGTTAGTTCTAACGGTAAATTGACGGCATGGACCACATTTGTTCGAAATTTGTAAGTTGAGGGACCAAATGTGTTGAGGCCGAAACATGAGGGACCAAATGTGTTTTTGGCTTCAACTTCAGGGACGAAAAGTGTAATTTTCCCATTAGTATATATACGACAACACGACTTCAATAGTTGCAAGTTGCAACCACTTTAAACATAATTGTACCTACTGTACGAAAATCCAACTACAAAAGTGTGGTAAGCGTTCAAACATTCCGATACACTTGAATGAGATCATTCTCTCCAATTGTCATGGACGACCTTCTTCCGCCACCTCTCCTACTCGAAATTCTCAACCGCCTTCGCGACTCCGCCGACGTGGCTCGCTGCCGAGTTGCCTCCACAACCTTCAACGCCCTCGCTCCGGAGATCCGATCTGTCGATCTCCGCTGCTCCTACCTCCGCTACGCCAAATCCCGATGTCCTCTGACCACCTCTTCCATCACTCCGTTCAAGGCTGTTTTCACTAAATTGATTTCTGAATTGCGTATTGTTGAGAGGATTTCGATCGGCGTCGAGAAGCCAATGCGCCTCGTGGCGTACGACGACCTTGAGGACGAGGATGATGATTTGTTCCTCAGCGACGTCAATTTTGTGAAGGAGTGGCTGCCGAGAGTTTACGGAAGTTTGAGATCGGTTTCGATTTCGGATTTTTGGGTGCAGTCTTGCTGGAGGCGTTCCGATGTGCTCTCCCTCATTTCTTCTTATTGTGAGCCACATTTCTCTTCTTTCTTGATTGATTACTTTTTGTTCTTTGCGCGCCTAGTTGACGTAATTTTATTTACTTATATATATATGCTATGCTACTCGTGATATTAACAATTAGGTTTGGTTGAGTTGGATTATTTGCATAAGTAGTCTATAATTTGTAATAATTGGCTGTTGTTTGAAGGTAACTTGTTGAAATATCTACAAAATTTCGAAAATTTGGTCGTTTGTACCGATTTATCTTGGAATTGGACGATGATCGTAAAGGGTAGGTTTCGTGGTAGGATAGGATCACAACTTGATTTTAAGCTGCCAATTACAAAGTAGCAATTTGTCTGTTGGAAAATGATGTGAAATTCTATGCTGGTCTTGCCCAGTTTTAACCCTTGGATCAACCAAGGGAGGGGGGTGAAATTAGTAAATGAACCCCCCCCCCCCCCCCCCCCAATTGGGGGATCCAAGGGTTAAAACTATTGGTCTCGGCCCAGCATAGAATTGCCCGAAAATGATTGTCTCACTTACTGTTGGTCAGTCAAATTAGATATGGCACTTTAAGAAGGGAAAATATTGTTGGTTTTCTTTATTCGTGTAGAAGCTGCTAGATTATTTATTT
Organism: Buddleja alternifolia; assembly: GCA_019426215.1. Taxonomy (NCBI): domain Eukaryota; kingdom Viridiplantae; phylum Streptophyta; class Magnoliopsida; order Lamiales; family Scrophulariaceae; genus Buddleja; species Buddleja alternifolia. The sequence continues at coordinate 11,617,746 of CM033405.1, read as the reverse complement.
ATTTTTCCCCATTGAGTTGTTTTATTCTACTTAAATACGGTAAAGTTTTAGTGAGTCTTAGAAGCTCTAAATTAATTACTCTAGTTTAATGCATTTCAAGGTTTAGACTCGTGGTTTCGTGGCCTTTTACTCTAATCTCTTTCAAGGTTTGGAACCGTTCATGTCTTATAACTCTCACCAGTTGAGTAATTGTTGAAATGCGATTATTCTGTGTATACAGGTCTTAACCTCCTTGAGTTAGAGATTAAGAATGCATGGCTTTCTGTTGATGGCTTAACTTCTATGCCAAAACTCACAACCTTGACACTTGAATTCATAAGATTAGACGATGAGAACTTGAGTAAGTTGAACGAATGTTTCCCTTGGCTGCAAGTTCTCAATTTGATTGGTGTTGGTGGACTTAAAGAACCAAGGCTACATCTCATGCACCTCAAAACATGTCACTGGACCTTATCTAATGCTCCCATCTCTATATCTATAATTGCACCAAGTCTTTCCAAGCTCACACTTACATGTGTGAAGCCAAATTTCCTTCTAATCGAGACACCTTTATTATCTTACTTAAAGCTTTCCATGGAGAATGCCGGAAACTTCGGAGTGAAAGAATTCTCTCATTTGAGAAAGCTTACTCTTGAATCTACGAGCCTCCGCAATCTACTTATTACATTTCCCTTTGGAGCAACTGTTAAGAATCTAACAGTTTACTCAACAAGGTGGGAAGTGCCAGCTGGAGTGTCCAAGTCAATTCTTGAGTTATTGCTTAGTACTTTTGCAAATGTCAGCTCGCTTACTTTGACTTCTGGAGCCTGGTCCGAGTTTGAATCATATTCTGCTCTGGTAGGTTTAGAATCAAGGGTTGAGATGAATGGATTGAAAAAGATTACTGCATATTTAACTGTAAATGACAGTGAGGTTACCCTGTCCACCATTTTCTCATTATTGGATAACTGTAGCAACCTGTCTGACATGGCAATGTTTGTCCACCGTGATGTTGTTTCTAATGTCACAAGCAGCATTATTTCAAAATGTATGGCCCATTGTGGTAGGGTGAGATGGAAATGGGGAATGTGGAAAGAAGGAACAAAAGATGCATGGATTTCTGATGGTATCTAACAACCTAGCTTGCGAATTTACCTCTCGAGCTTATTTGAGGGATTTCGAGATGAATAGATGTGTCGATGTTCTTCATTCAACTGTCCCACAGATTCTTCTAGAAAAAACAGAAATTTTCCTGGACCAATAGATGCAGCTGAATTAGTATTTGCAATTGCACTGTAACTTGGTTGCTCCAGTTTGAATATAAGTGGTACATATTAGATCCATTTGCTGGATCATTGTTTACAAGATTGCTTTCCACAGCTGTCAAAGGAAGTTTGGTGAAAGAATGCCTTCCCTCTGTAAATTTTTCCACGAATCGGTATACGTTATATGTTTGGAACTTAGCATCGTGAAATAATGGAGGGTTTGTGCGTTTACCTACAATTGTGTACGCTGTTATGTTTAGAGTTCCAGTCGTTGGATAGGAGAAATTGTTGTTTCATGAAATGTGTACAGTACAGTATGTCTTTTTATTATTCAGATGGAAATGTAAAGTTAGAATACATCGTGAAGAGAGAGAGAGATGTGTATTATATGGCACTTTGATCTTCTATTCGAATTCGAATGCGAATGTAAATGGTATACATGAATTGTTCTGTAATTGCCACTTTTCATTTATTTCATGTTCATGTATGGCCTAGCTGTTACATGGTTTAATAAGGCTAATCAAGTTTTGTGATGTGTTTTTGCTTGTCCACTTGGGGCAGATTAGAAACTCCACCCTAAAGTCACTTCTTCACAGCTTACACGTTTATTTACTTTGAATCTACATTTATTTATGTGACAACATAATTGCACTTTGAATCTTTTTCGTGTTGCATTTCATTTTCTAGATGAATGTTTGTGTACAATATAATAATTTACAAACTTGATGTGTATTAAAAAAACAAATTTAGAATAAATTATTATAAAACACAAAATTAGAAGAAAAATCTGAATAGACGTAAATTTGTTGCATTCAAAATAATGTCCAGGTAGTGAAACATATGCTCCAAATCATACTTATTCACTGGTATCTTTTTTCAGTTTTCCCTTTTTGCTTTTCGGATTTTCCTGGACAACTTGGAATTTTTTTTAAGATTGATTAATCTCTGTTTATATAATATAGAAGAAGGGTTATTTGCATTGTATTACACTTTGACAATAAATTTTTCTATAATATTAAGGCTATGTTTGGATATATTTCCAAATTCATTTTGGTCCAAATTTTTGGCCCAATTGCCAACACAATTTTGGGCTAGAAAATATGTACTTTGTTTGGTCAATAATCATTACCTTTCCCTCTCTCCATCAATATCCCCTACTTTTTCCTCTCTCTCCCCTTTGTCTCTCTCTCCTGCTTCTCTCTCTATCTTTTCCCCTTCTTTTCTCTCTCATGCGTCTCTCTCTCTCCTTCATCTTTTTTCCTGTTGTACATTAGTATATATATATTTATGTGTGCATAAATTTATTTTATATATGTATAAGGAATATGTATATTCATCTATATAACTATTATTACAACCTAATATTATATTGTATTTTTCAATTTTTAACTAATTATAAACAGACAAAAGCTCCATAATTTGACAGTTACGGTAACTTTTGTTTCCTTTGTAAACAAAATCAAACACTATCTCACCAAAAAAACACCCAAAAATCAACTCTCAAAATAAAATCAAACACAATCTCATCAAATATGCACGTGTCTTCATAAATTTCTCACTAAAATACCATCCCAAAACATAGCCAAACGTAGCCTAAAAGATTCATCTATCACCCTCTCTGTTAAAAATAGAATGGACTACCATTCTACCTTGGTGTTTTTTTACCCCAATTCCACGTTCTTTTCTTAATTTTCTTCGTCTTTTTTCTTGTGGTTTTAAATAAAGCAAAAAAGATTGAGAAATAAAAGTAGTATAAAGTTCACTCAAGAAAAAAATTATAATGATTTAAACTATTAATAATATATAAATATATATGTATATATATATATATATATGAGATAGTAAAATTGGAGTGTGAGATGCCTGAATTATTGAATAAGATGCAAAACCTATTGATTTTCTAATGACACCATCTACTCTAAATCCGTCTATTGGCCCCATAAGCAAAGAAAATAAAATAAAATTACTCTTCCAGTCAAATTTGTGTTCATGGTAACATCCAATAATATATCTTATACTTTCTGTTGTTTTCGAAAAGAAAACAAAAACACCACTAATTTACTTAAATCTTATTTGAAATATTCACCTTGCGAACATGGAAATTTATTTAAAATAATTTTAATATGTTCTTTCTGTTATAATTATACTTTAATTAAATATTATTGTTTGAAAGAATTACTTCTCACTAAAAGCTTTTTGAGCATGCTTTTCGTTTCCTTTTATTTTAAGGCGTTGATAAAAGCACTTCAGTTTTTGTTATTAGCGCTCCAACTTTCACTTTATTTTGTCAAAATGACAAAATCATTCTTAATGACAAAAAATATAAATTAATGCAAGACACAATTGCCCCTTTTACTATTAGAAGTACACATGGGTCTCCAAAACAAAAGGTGTTAAACCGTTATAAGTTTCATCCAAATAAAAAAGTGGGGGAAAAGCATAAAGCAAAGAAAAAATTCTTACGGGAAATTCACACCAATGGTCCCCCATGTGGACACATTGTATCACTTTAGTCCCTCATGTCAAAAAATTAGCACTTCCGTCCCTCATGTCATTAAATTGTATCATGTTGGTCCCTCTTTTCAATTTTCTCCACAAATGCATGGGCATTTTCGTCACTTTAGTGCCTCATGTTGCTCCCTCTTTTCAATTTCATTTAGCTAACTTTGAATATAAAATTGATTTGTTCTAGACGTCTCCTAATTATGTGTGATATATGTATGCATAGACCTATGTGTCTAGTTTCATGGGAAGAAAATGATTCATGAATCCGAACTTTCTACAATGAGTTACTAATTTTCTCGTGAAGACGCACACAATTATCTGCACAACTGACAGATTTTTAGCTAACTTTGAATACAAAACTGCATTGTTCTAGAGTTCTCCTGATTATGTGGGATATATGCGTGGATATTCCTATGTATCTAGTGTCATGGGAATAAAACGGTTCATGAATCCAAACTTTCTACAATGAGTTATGAATTTTCTCGTGAAGACGCACACAGCTGTCTGCACAGCCGACAGATTTTTAGCTAATTTTGAATACAAACCTGTTTTGTTCTAGAGTTCTCCTGATTATGTGAGATATACGCGTGGATAGACCTATGTATCTAGTTTCATGGGAATAAAACGATTCATGAATCCGAGCTTTCCACAATGAGTTATGATTTTTCTCGTGAAGACGCGCACAGCTGTCTGCACGACAGACAGATTTTTAGCTAATTTTGAATACAAACCTGATTTGTTATAGAGTTCTCATGACTATGTGGGATATACAAGTGGATAGTACTATGTGTCTAGTTTCATAGGAATAAAACGGTTCATGAATCCGAACTTTCAACAATGAGTTATGAATTTTCTCGTGAAGACGCGCACAGCCGACAGATTTTTAGCTAATTTTGAATACAAACCTGCTTTGTTCTAGAGTTCTCCTAATTATGTGGGATATATGCGCGGATAGACCTATGTGTCTAGTTTCATGGAAATAAAACGATTCATGAATCTGAGCTTTCTACAATAAGTTATGAATTTTCTCGTGAAGACGCGCACAGCTGCCTGTACAGCCGATAGATTTTTATCTAATTTTGAATACAAACCTGCTTTGTTCTAAACTTCTCCTGATTATGTGGGATATACGTGTGGATTGACCTATGTGTCTAGTTTCATGGGAATAAAACGGTTCATGAATCCGAGCTTTCTACAATGAGTTATGAATTTTCTCGTGAAGACGCGCACAATTAAGTTATAAAGTGACGCAATTTGAGTGAATATCCCAAAAATAAAGGTTAGAGGACGAAAATGCCCCTACATTTGTGGAGAAAATTGAAAAGAGGGACCAACATGATACAATTTAATGACATGAGGGACGAAAGTGCTAATTTTTTGACATGAGGGACTAAAGTGACACAATGTGTCCACATGGGGGACCATTGGTGTGAATTTCCCAAATTCTTACAGTAATTGTTGCATATATTTTGCTTCTTCGATTTGATATTAAATCAATTAGAAATTTAGAATTTTAACAATGAACAACATAAGCAATAAAAATAATTCAGGTAAATCAAATGGAACATTAAAACTTGTAAATATTAAAAGTTTTGAGGAAATATCAGAGAACTATTAAGACTCTATTAGCCCATTGATAATGCAATTGGTAATTTTATTTCTTCACTCCTTGTTTATTTGTATTAAAATATTGTTGAGTCTTAGAAAACAGAAGTTAGGGCTTCAGTTCAATATTTTTTGATAAATTGTTTATTTTCAAATAATTTAAGACTCTATTTTTTGCAAAATTTGTTGATTTTTTTTAGCGATTTGCAATATTAGTTTATTTGTGTTCTTATGTGATTTATAAAGTTTCATTTAAAATAAAGATAATGGCATTTTTTACTTGCGAGGTAATGAAGTAAAAATAAAATTAAAAATATATTTTTTATTTTATTTTTACTCCATTTAGCTGAGTGTTGTGGGATCAAGTCATTTCTTATTTGTGAGGTCACGATGTCTATCCCAATTCAAATAACTTTCTTCATATTATCTTTATTCATGTTCTAGATATTGTAGATTGAATTGACCTTAACATGTTTTGACCAAATAATAATATGGATGAAATAAATTTAGCCCGGTGACTCAAGTTATCAAGGTTGGTGGACGTTGATCAAATTTGTTGTTTTTAAACCAATAGAAGTTTAAATTGTTAGTGATATTTTGGTAGAAGAAAAGATTAGTTGAGAGTAATTTTTTGTGCTTATAATTACTAATTGTTTGTCCAGTAACTCTTGTACTTTTACCTATAAATAACTCGATTTGACCACCCAAGACCTGTAATCTAGTGATATCCACCTCCCACAGTATGTGAGAGGTCTTGGATTCGAATCCAGGCTGCCACAAGTTGTGGCTCTCCCCTCCTTTATGGAGCTAGATATAGTCTTTATGACTAAAGAATTATGATTATCAATTCGGGTTTGTCGGGCTAAATATTTAAGGTATCCCACTTCGTTTTGAATTAAAAAAAAAAAAAAAACTCGGTTTGACCGTGTTTCACTAATAAACTAGAATTTTAACATTTTTTATAGAGAAAATGTCACTAATAGTCCCTGAAGTTTTAAATTTGTATCACTTTGGTCCCTAAAATTTTTTTTGTTACGCTACCATCCCTAATGTTATAATTTAGTCTCACTTTGGTCCTTAAAGTATTTTCTGTCTCACTTTGGTCCCTTTTTCGAATTTTATGCCTCACTTTAGTCCTTTTTTTTATTTTTTAACTTCCCCTCCCCAAAAAAAAAAACTTTTATTATTTTCAATGCCACATCAAGACAATTCAAATTTAATTGATACTTGATCAAATTACATATAATTAAATTTATCATGTAATTAGTTGAGTTCAACTAAATTTTTTTATTATGTAGTTAGTTGAGTTCAAATATTTTTTTTAAAAATCTCTATCTAAAATATATGGAATTTAAAAAATTTTTAAAATATTATATCAATGGCTAATTGTACCGCTTTATAACCGAATTTTGATATAATAAATTAAATAATTTTTATGATAAATATTTATTACTTAAATCTAATCGATTGCATTTAATTAATGTATTAATTTCTTTTATAAAAAGCAAAGGACAAGTAGCACCAATAAAATCACAAAAAAATAATACACTAATTGCAATTGATTAGATTTAAGAAATGAATATTTATTGTAAAAAAACATTAAATTTATTTTATCAAAATTTGGTTATAAAACTGTGCAATTATGCATTAATATAACATATTTTTAAATATATATTCCATACATTTTAGATAGAGATTTTTTTTAATTTTAGTTGAACTCAACTAATTACAAGATAAATTTAATTATATATAACTTGATCAAGTAGCAATTAAATTTCAATTGTCTTGAAGTTGTATTGAAAAAAATCAAAGTGTTTTGGGGGGATAAAAATGTAAAAAATCAAAAAAAGGACAAAAGTGAGACGTAAAAATAAAAAAAGGACTAAAGTGAGGCATAAAATTCGAAAAAGGGATCAAAGTGAGATAGAAAATACTTTAAGGACCAAAGTGAGACTAAATTATAACATTAGGGATGATAGCGTAACAAAAAAAACTTTAGGGACCAAAGTGATACAAATTTAAAACTCCAGGGACTATTAGTGACATTTTCTCTTTTTTATAATTACATTTATAACAATTTACTTGATTCACTGCAAATTTATTAGGTGAAAATGGTTTGCATGACATTGAGTTGGGCGAGCAATTGGTTTTGACCGACAAACAGTTGACAAGCAATCGAAATGAACAAAAGAAAGAATGTATTTCTTAGTTATTCAGCACTATTTAAAAGGGTAAGGCGTTGTTTGTTTATGTTTTCAAATTTCATTTTCAATATCCTCAATTACAAAATCCTACAAATTCATAACACAAATTCCTAAAAATACAGTTGAAAAAATCCTATTTAGTTACATTGCATTGCTAAAGTGATGAGGAGTTCAATTCTGTAAACCTAAGATGCATTTAAGCCCAAATTCGATTCATTGGTTATGAAAAAGAAATACACTTGCGTACATTACAAATTAATTAAATCTTTACAATAAAACAAACAAGCAAGTTCATTAATGGTACATCAAATTACATATATCAATATATAATAAATGAAGCTAACCGGCACCTACGTACTAAAAACTAAAATATGCTTATATAAAATCAAATAATTTAGTTAATACTCAAATCTAACCGTTAAAGTTCTATAATTATATATATAGTTAAAATTATACCAAAAAAGGACTGATGATCAAAGAAAAAAATGACAAACTACATGTTTGTGAGGCCTTATATATATCTATCAAAAGATATTGTAAGTCCCACAAATTTTCTGTATAAAGTTATAATTATACCAAAAGAAAAAGTCTATCAATGGAAAAAACCAAAATCCGAACGTGTTTGTAAGGCCCTATATCTATCATAAAGATATTGTAAGTCCCATAAATAATTCCTTTTTTGTTGGTTCATTCCATGTCACCCAAGTAGGTTATGAGTCGTTGGATCATATACAGACTGTAAAAATCATAAAAACAATTTGCATAAACAATTTTCTGTCATTCCTCATTGAATGGTGACCTTTTGAGTATAAACGAATTCGTATGTTATGTATATGATATTTAAGATTATCCTTTAGTTTTATCTAACACAATTTTTTTATTACTAGATGAATATTGGTGAAGGTTCGAACAAAAGAAATGCTGACGCTTATTGGTCTTTTGATCTTGAACAAAAGTTCATTCAACTCATGCACGAAGAATTTCAAAATCAGAATATGTTGGGGTCTTCTTTCAGTGCTCAAGTATGGCTAGATATTCAGCAATGAGTATGCTGTTCCGTTTCATCGATTTAATGTTACTCAACCGGAAAGCAAGCTCAATAGAATGAGAGGTATGTGGAGGATATTCCATGACTTGGTAACAACCCAAACAGGGTTTGGGTGGGATCATGAAGCCAACACCGTCACAGCCACTAATGCCGTATAGGAGGCACATCTCTCGGTATATCCTGAAATCTGCACGACTATAAATATACTATTTTTAATACCAGTACTAATGTCTAATGCAGATTTTTCACTCACATTGCAGAAGTTTACGGGGATGTGAAATTGTAGAGGGCCGGCCTTTCCCTCTACTCTCTTTGTATGGAGATGTTTTTGTCAAATGTTGCTACCGTCTCCATAGCTATACCGTCCACACAACCTACTGATCATTATGGGGATAGATCAGGACGGAAAAGAGGGGAGTTCGACATTGTTGATTTAGACCCCGAGGCTGATGATATGGAGACGGACTTCTCTAGCCACCTTGACCAGCTTCAGGCAGGGCAAGCATGAAATCTAAGACTAAGATGAGGACCACTAGCACCGATACACCCTACCCCGGTTGGGATGCTATGAATTCAACGAGGGCAGCCCGCTTAGGTCCGGCTTGATGAGGCAATTCGAGACTACGTAGGTTGTCTTCAGAATATAGAAGATTCCCGGCGGCACAATTTCACAAAGCGTTGGAATTGTTCATGACTCAGAATCATCAGGTGATATTTCTTGTGTTGACTAAGGCTCAATAATGCCGGTGGGTGGAGTCCTTACCATAGTGCCGGTGGTTTGTTGGTAGGGCCTTCTTTGACTTTCTTTTATCTGTTGTCTAGTTTTTAGGGGTGTTTAATTCTAGTGTTTTTTTTATGTTAATTTGGTGATGTAGATAATATTATATTAGATTAAGTTCTTATTTATTTTGGTATGAAACTAATATCTAATGGGTGTTAAATTAACTTATAATAATAATAATAATAATAATATAAATTGATAATTATAATACAATTGCAATTAGTAAACTCTATCAAATGAACTTGTAAGACCGGACATGAATCTAGTAAATATACTAATGTTATAAATTGAAATATAGCATACTCTTAAAAAAAAAAAATTAAACATAGCATATTTTTAAGCTAAGTCAGTTTTAACTTGAATTGAAGATTAGTATCTTATTAATTTGACACTTATAAATTTTGAAAAATAAAGAGAATATAACTATGTTAAATAGAAAATATGTTAGTTATTAAAACTTATCTTACTTTTTTTAATTAAGTTAAAACATTAAAAGTAAATTGAGTTATCAACTTTTGTTTTAATAAGTATGGGCTCCTCTTAGAAAGAAAATTAAATTTATAACTAAAATCAAGAAAATATTAAAATTTTAATTGAGAATAGGCTCAATGTTTTCATCTTAACTAGAATATGATGCAAGTATTTGCACTTAATATTTCTTTGTATATACCCATTTGTACACCTTTGATAAGATTTAAAGACCATATGAAATACGGACTAAATAATATATATGTAAAATTATTTTATCTTGTTATGAATGTATATTCCCACATTAAATAAAGTTGGACTATTATGTTAGAATGAATAAATTGTTATGAAAATGTTTATCTATAAAATATATTATATTGATTAATTAGCATAAAAATAATATATAAATTTTTAATAGTAATAATGACCCACACTACATACTAACCTAATTTAAGTTAAAAAATGCAAATTCACACTACAAGAGGACAGATTCTTTTCACACGTACATACTAGAAGATGCCAAATTAGATAAAATTTTGGTCCTTAATTTACAAAAAACAAAGTTTAGTATAATGTAGAAAAAGTGCGATATATAAGAATAATTTTTGTCAAGAATTGTACTATAAAATAAGTGCAGCATGTTCATGAGGACTGTTGTTTCAAGTAAACCGACACTCTTCTCATTTGTGTTGAAGACATGTTTCACACTATAATTTTTGTCAAATTTTGTTCTGCATATTTGCATTTTTTTGAAAAGTGTTTCAGTAGAATGATTGAAAATGTTACTACAAAACAAGTTTTGGAGGGCATAATAGTGAAAAGTAGGTGTGAATTGAGGATGAAAAATGTTTATTGGTTTAAATGAAAGAATTCTTCATATTCAGTGTCTACCTTCATTTCATTTAATTATTCCCAAAACTTAGTTGTAGGTATGCACTTTGACATTTACAACTATAGATAGAAAACTCAATCGATAACATTTACTTTCGTACATGGCAATTATGTAATCTCATGACTTTCAATATAATGCACTATGCATATAAATTCTCTAACGTAGCCAACGAATGTCGCAAGGATAATCCTTAATCCACTTCCAAGAATCATATTTAAGGCTATAAACCAAGTCTTGTACACAATTCGTTTTGATATAATCAAAAAATCGTGTCTAAAACTTTGGTTCAGAGCCTGAAATATGATTCGTGGAGGTAGATTACGAATTGACTATGTGACTTTCGTTGGGTGAGTTAGGGAATTTGTCAATAGCGTGTTGTATTAGAAGTCATGAGATTTCAAAATTGCGCTTAATCTTAGCACTGGAGGTTACCGTTCCCCTCTGTATGCTATCTACAAAGGAAGATTTTGGATATGTATTTGGGTGTGTTATTTACTCATGGTAGCAAGTATTCTCGTATGATTGAATATTGCTTACTGTCAAAACGTGACACTAGGATTTGGTGGCAAAGACTTTACAACCCCACTACAATAGTAGCGTTAGTTCGTGGAATGACTTATGTACAAATTGATAGCGATTTTGTATTAAATAGTGAAATATGTAAATTTGGAATTATTGATGATTTTGTATTATTGGGATTATGGGTTGGCTTATTATTTTTTCCCCTCTCGGTGTAAAACAAATCGTCATATTTTAAGTTTTTCTTATGCATGATATTTTTATATTTTGATGTGGTTTGTTGTGTATGAAAAATGTGTTTCGCCGTTCATAACAAAAGCACAAAAGATGATTGATTGTTTTGGACTATTATACAAAATAATTTTTATTTGACAAATTCATAAATAATTATTTTACACGTATCAATTCGTTAAAACTAGTCATTCACCAAAAAAAAAAAGTCATTGACATTTTATGGATTTGTATATTGATCACATCTAGAGAAAAAAAAAAATAGTTGCCGGCTGATCGCGGGAAATTTTTTTTTTTAAAAAAGGGTACATCAAATTTCATTGTGGAGATCGTTAAAAATAGGGGGTGGGGGGTAAGGGGTGCTGGGGTGCTGGGGCGTAAGGGATGGTGGGGTAGATTTGGGGTTGGGGCGTAATGGGTAGCTGAGGTAGTGCAGATTATCAATTATTTCTTTATTTATGTATTCTATTTTGTATTTATTATTTATAATTTTATATTTTAAAATATATGAATAATAACTTAACATTACATATCTATCTTATTCTATTATTTATTTATTCACATAATCATTACAAAAGTAACTAACTCAATTATTTAAACCATCATACATTAACCATGTTATTGATTTGATATATTTACAAATCCCATCTATTTTTAAAATATAAACAAACATAGCACAAATCACATCATTCTCACACGAATCCATGTAATACACATTTCTCGAGAAATTTCAAGATTTGTCACAAAAACATTAACAAACAAAGTTTTAAACTTTCATTTTTTTTTTTTTGCATAATGAAGGGTTTTTGTCCTTTAACAAAATAAAATGAAGTTGGAGTGCCTTCATCAATCAGTTCAAAATTATCTATTTAAGAAGAAAAGGAGCGAAAAAAGTAAAATGAAAAAGTAGTAGCCTCTAGGGGTGTCATGGTTCAGTTCGGTCCGAAATCGAACCAAAATTTCGGTCGGTTCTTCGAAATTCCAAAGCGAAAATCGAACCAAAAAAGTTCGATTTGATTCGGTTCGGTTCGTTTTTCGGTTAAACCGAATTTTCAAAAAATTAAACAAAAAATTTGTTCACTTTCTTTCTTTTCCTATAAGTTGTCACTAAAAAACACACTTTTTATATAGTATTTGGTCTATATTATACTATTTTAAAAAAATTTGGTTTTCAGTTAACCGAACCGAAAACTGAATTTATTTTTTTTTTAAAAAAACCATTCGGTTTTGGTTCTAACCGAATTCTCAATTTTCGGTTCGATCCTGCCGATTAACCGAATTTTCGATTTTATGAACGGCCCTAGTAGCTTCCCTCAGAAAAACTCTTGCATACACCAGATGTTGAATAGCAAGTGGTGCAGAATGAGCCACATCAGCATATTATACATAACATTGCTAATGTGGTTGATTCTCCACCACTTGGTGTACAACACACCCGGTGTGTATATAAGTATTTTCCCCTCCCTCACCCTTGATATAAAATAAAAAAAGGATGCAAATCCCTGTTAAAAAATAAAAGAAGGAGCCAAATGACCAAGGAAACCTAACATAGACCCCAAAATTACTGCACATGCCACTAGGGTTTAATTTGGTGGCTCAACTCAAGGGCTCAAGTCAGTTTTATGATATGATATGATATGATATAGTTTGTTTGTTTTGGGTAGCAATACATCTCCTCAAACCCTCCTTTCATTCCAGGTAAAATCAATCAATTTATGTAACAGTTTGTGTGTTTTGGATTTAAGATCTGAGATGATCTTTACTATTATTGTTCATGTTAGATTAGGATGATTTTAGTTTGATTTTGTTGTTCAGGTATTATATCATTCAGAATGGTTGAGAAGAAAACATCGAGCGGAGGAAGAAAAGAAGAAGTGGTGACTCGGGAGTACACCATCAACCTCCACAAGAGGTTACATGGCTGGTTAGTAATACTAATCTTATATATATATATATATATATATATATATATATATACACACACACTCTTTTCTTATATATGTATGTATTTTTCATGTTTTACCCTTGAATACAGTATAACAATTTCGTCACTTTCCATAGTTAGGAAACAAGTTCAATAAAATACTGCCAATTTTTCAACATGTTTTAGGTTAGCTGTCAAATATTGTTAGAACAATGTTTTAGTGTTATTCTGTAACTTCCTACTGAGCATGATGCCTGGATGCTGAATTGATGTTTTAGTTGTACTGAGTTACTGTTGCTTTCTAATTTTCCATGTCTGTCGGTTGCTCCTGCACTGTCGTGGGGTCGAGGCTGTAGGCTTTTTGGCATGCATCTGCACTTCCTGTTTGTATTCGTATTCATATTCGCACTGTTGGTTATAATAATGGAGGAATACTAATTGATATTAGTGGAAATAATACGTAGTAGGTCAAAAGGGAGCTACATAGTGTGATATATTCCTCGGAAAAACAAAAACATGGATGAAATGAAAGGCTAATATGAAGGGTGATTCTTGGGGCCTCCAGGACTAGTGAGTCCCTGGAGATCTAATATGAATGCCAACTGTGTGGTTTTCGACTAGTAGGGATATATCTAGCCAATATTCTGCAGATAATGCCTCAATTAATCATGTTAGTGGTTTAGGCTTACGAGTATGCATAGTAACTACTTTAGAACCTGTATTTGCAGTTACTGAGAAGGTACAAACAACTTTTTTAATGCAATTTTATCACAACTTTAGAGTCCTGCGTCTTGTGACTATATGCTAGGTGACTTTGCAGTCCGGGATTTTCATAATGCTGCGGTCTCATATGTGATTAAAACTGTGAATATTAGTTACTTCTCAGGAAGTCTCAAGTTGTGTGTTCTATATTATTTTTAGAATATGTTCATTCTTTTTACAGTCTCTCTTAAGTGTGATGTGGCCCCATTCAAAGCTTGAAAAGTTAGAAGGTTGTTCTTAATATGTTCATCCCACTATTGTTTTTCAAATGAAACATGTATTGCCTCAACCAGCATTCACTCTCGACTTACTGCATCAGTATTGCCGACTGATTTTGTTCTATGATTTGTTGCTATTACAAGGCATGACTGTATATTTAGGCTGCTTTCTGATTTATGCTCAGAGATAATCGTTTTACATTTGTGGTTGATAGCACCTTAAGAAGAAGGCTCCCAACGCTATCAAAGAGATCAGAAAATTTGCGCATAAAGCAATGGGTACCACAGATGTGAGAGTGGATGTGAAGCTTAACAAGCACATCTGGAGCAGGGGCATTCGAAGTGTCCCAAGACGGATCAGGGTACGAATTGCTCGTAAGAGGAATGATGATGAGGATGCAAAAGAAGAGCTTTATTCTCTTGTTACTGTAGCAGACATCCCCGCAGAAGGGCTCAAGGGTATGGGTACCAAGATAATTGAGGAAGAAGATTGATCGTGACTAAAATTTGATTATTAAAGAGTTTGTTTTTCGGGCGAATTCTAAGTGCTGTAAGACTGCAGCATAGTTTAATGAGACATTTTGTCGACTTGACCATATTACTTCAGATGGAATAATTTTTTCAAACTTTGTGTTATGATTTCATTTTCTAAATGGTTAAAAACTATATACAAAGAAGAAAGAGTTACTAACAAGTTGCAAGTGGGATGCAGTGATTTCAAGCAATTAGCGAAAAGACTCGTTCCTGTGATATCTTTTAATGAACCTGAACTACTTAACTCAGATCATTTGCATTTTCTATTTAGAGGGTGAAGGGCAAAATTTATCAAAACGTTTCATGATCTTTATCATGTGTTATAAGATGCTTTTGGAAGTTAAAAAGATATTGAATCATGGGAGAATAAAATTTTTGAGATGTTTGAGATAAAAGATATAGATCAATGAGCCCTATGATGCACGGACACTGACAGCGACACAGACATGGGGCACGATATTTTTCAAAAATTAGGACACAACAAGGCTCCGACATGAATGTCAATATAATTATATATATAGATATACCATAAATTAGATATTAATTTTAATTTCAATATAATTTGTTAGAAAAAATAAATATGAAAATGTGTTTACTTGTTTATTGTTAAATTTGTATTTTTCTTGTTTCTTTGTAAATCTCTATATATTTGAAAAAATTTAACTACTTATCAACAATAACTCAATAATAAATGCAAAACAAAAATATAAACAACCACTAATTACAAAACAATTACAAATACAATCAAAATATCAAATACTCAAGAATTAGAATTAGGGTTTTTGAAGATTTCTATTTACAAGTGGAACCCCACACTGTTTATTTTTTAGGAAGCTTGTCAATCGTGTCATCACCGTGTCGGGCACGCATTTGGTCGTGTCCGACATGGTGTCCGAATTGTTTTTTATTTTTAACCATGAACACATATTGGCCGTGTCCGACACGTGAAGAGGCGTGTCATATCCGACATGCGCCCGAAGATAATTTTAAAGTGTCTGTGCTTCATAGAATGAGCCTTATAAGATGTTAATAATGTTAATTTTGTAAATGAATGACCAATTAGAGAGATTTATTAAATTTGGAAAAATAAGTTAATTAAAACCCTTAACTTATAAAGAGCTTTTTTAATATCTTTTTCTAGAGCTTCGGGTCTTATGCTAAAAGCTTTACCAAATATCTCATGGAGCTTATAATTACCCTTTTAAATTTAGTCGATGTAAATCTGCAAAAACTAATCTAATGATTCCTTAAGAAGTTTGGCTCATATTTTGTTATGTTGATACAAGAACCCTCAGATAGTGACCTGGAACTTAGTTCAAATACAAATCAGCATTAGAAACCATACAACATCCTCTCTCCAAAAGGGTTTTGTTCATCATTCTTACAGAACTCTCTAAACTAACCCTCACAAAATAAAAATCCGTTATCTGAATTCCTCTCTCGAGGGTTTCCTTCGCGAATACAAACATCTGTCTGAAGTCCTGCACAGTCATTTCAAATGCTCGAGTGTTCCATGTCGGTTGTTTTAATAAATCTTGGCATTTTCGCAATTTGCTCGATCGGTCAAATCATGATAAGAAAACAACTTTAAGTCATTAGAAAATTATGTATGATTATGAAAATCGCCATAGATCTAGAATAGAAACATAAACCCCCTAAAAATCACCCCGGCTTATCTACAGAGTTGAACAAAATCCCTTTAAGCGTAAGAGCTATATACTGTTCAAATACGGCTACAACTGCTGTACATTTCAGACTGCAAGGAACCGAGGCAGCTGTTGGACATTTGACATTTGTGTAGGAGCAGGAATTCTCATGAGCCTTGTAAGTATACATATATCCACGAAGTTTCCTAACTTCTTCAGATGACTTATCAAGTAAATGGTCCACATAAGGCAGATTCCAGCTCCACTGCAATTTTGTAGAGCAATGCTTCAATCAGTAAAACTAACTATTTAAAGTAACTAAGCTTGAAAACAGAGTCTAAAGCAGGGGTTACCCAATGGCGTCAAAGGAAGCCAGATGATATCCCACCTAAAATTTGCCAATCTGCAAGCAGAACACGTAAACGGGATAAGAGAAATAGGCATGGTAGAGACACAAAATGCTTCCACGTTTCCTCACATAGTTTGCATAAGGTCTTGGAGTTTTAAAATGCTAATAAGAGGCTCGTGAAATCTTTAAGTTACCACAACATATAGATAATGACCATTTCCACTGATGTACAAAATACATGCCTAACTATAAATTTTCATGAAGAATAAACTCTTCTCAATATCATCATTGAGGAATGTAGTTTTAACATCCATCGGCCAAATTTTGAAGTCAAAATATGTAGATAAAGATAGAAGTATCCTTATGGATTTCAACATTGCCACTATTGAGAAGGTTTCCTCATATTTAATACATTGCCTTTGAGTAAACCCTTTTGCCACGAGGCACACTTTATAGGTAGCAACCTCTCCATCAGCTCCAAGCTTTCGCTTGTCCACTCACTTGCAGACTATGGGCTTATATCTATGCGATGGGTCCACCAAGGTCCAAAACTTGTTAGAGTGCATAGAGTCCATCTTGGATTTCATGGCTTCTAGCCATATTTCCAAATCGATGTCCAACATCTCTTCCCTATAAATTCTTGAATCTAAGTCCAAAAGGAAATCCTCTGATTTGTTCTCTTACAAATGGCTGACCCATCTCTCGGGCACCCTTGGAGTAATTTCGGATCTCCTCAGAGGTTGTGTACTTTCGGCTTGTTCTTTATAAATTGCTTCTCATGTGGTACTAGGTAAGTTCAAGTGTGGTTCTTGAGGTGCCTCGTCACTTTGAGTTTCCTTAAGTTCTACAATCTCATAATTGCTGTCCAATAGGAAATCCTTATCCAAGAAGGTCACATTCCTTGAAACAATTATTGTTTGTTCCAAGGAATTGTAGAAGTAGTATCCAAAAGAATTTTTAGGATACCCCATAAACCTACACAAAATGGATCTTGGATCCAATTTGTCTCCCACTTGATGCTTGCCTTAAGCGGCGCACCCCCACACCTTAAGGTGTTTGTATGAAGGTGTCTTACCAATCCACATTTCATATAGAACCTTAGGTGCACTTTTAGACGGCACCTTATTCAATTGATAGGATGTAGACGTCAAAGTATAGCCCCATAATGAAAAAGAAAGTCCACTAGAACTCATCATAGATCCAACCATGTCTAACAAAGTTCGATTTCTTTGCTCAGCTACCCCATTCACTTGAGGCGTCTCGGGTAGAGTCCATTGTGAGATAATCCCAGATAGGAGTCGTTTTGGCATAAGTTTTTAGGCCCTTTTAATGACAATTTAGGCTCGTATACGGTTTATTTCGTGCCACTCGTGCGTTTAATATGTGTGTGAAGTGATTTCAGGTAGTAAGCGACGATGGACGAAGAAAAGGGAAAAAGATGACTCGTTTCATCCACTTTGCACTGGCTTCTGAAACGCCCGCTAGTTTTACGGCGCCCAGGCGTCACCCAGGCAGAGAAAAATCAGTGTTCTGAAGCGCCCGCGTAGGCGCCAATCGACGCGCGCCTAGGCGCACATGTCGCGCGCCTGGGCGCCACTTATCTCCACGCCTGGGCACCCCGGAACTTATGGCCCAAGAAATAAACGCCACATAGGTGGCGCCTAGACACCAATCAACGCGCGCCTAGGCGCCGCAATAACAGATTTTGGAATGTATAAATAGGAGTTTTCAATTCATTTGAAGGGTGGGAAATCTGGGAGATTAGGGGATTTTGTTGGGTTTTGGGCCATTCTTCATCAACTCTAAGAGGCTAAGAAGGAGATCTAGCTTGGGATTGAAGCTCTCAACTCGGATACATCATCAATCAAGCAATATAGGGAGTTTTCATATGTTTTTCATTACATATTTGTCTATGATTATGTATATGACTACATTAGGATCTTCTATGTTATTGATTATGAGCTAAATTTGTGAGACTAAGGCCATGTGAAGGCCAATTTATGAGTCAATATATGTGAAATTACTTTTTGTATTAATTCTCCTATTGCTTTGTGTGTTAATTCTATGCTTTTATGCCAATCATGTGTTTGATCACTATATGGTTGCTATCTTGCCTAATCTAGTTGTTCGAGAGAAGATAGATTAGGGTGCAAGGGAATTAACACATCACCCGAAACAAATGAGGGATTGCTCCTAGAAATAGGTAAAGATTCCCAGGTGTTGTTAGCCGGATTTATTCGGGGAAACTCTAGAACGTTAATGCGTGATTTTTGATTAGATTCTCGGATAGACATATTTAGAGAACCGTCAACTAATCATAGGATTGTTATGAGCCAAGACATCGGGTAATAATTAATTTAGGAGTTTCCACCAAAGCAATAGGAGTCTAATAATTCAAGGAGTAACCCATATAAATTGACGAGTAGATTTGGTTGTAGCATGTGCCTTGGTCATTTTATCATACGTGAAGTTTAATCCATAGCTTGTTCCCTCCTTTGGTCCTTAGTTTACAATTGTTTTAGTGCCGCTTTACTTTAAGTGTCTTTTACCTTTTTGAAAATTAGAAACTAAAAATCCAAGTCTCCGTGGTTCGACAACCCGGAGTTATTTTTGTCCACTTATTTCTATCGCGACTAGTACTCTTGCTATCCAAAGCACGTTAGGTTCTAGCGTGTCAAGTTTTTGGCACCGTTTCCGGGGACTTGTTTATTTTGAGTGTTTGATTTTCATTTTGCTTTTGTTTTCTTTTCTTTTACGTTTTCGTAATTTTAGTCTTTTCTTTATTTACTTGCTTTCCTTTTGTTTTCGTGCTCTTCTAAGTTCATTCTTGTGTTTACTTGTTAGGTTCTTGTGTGGTGCATGACCCGCTCCTCAAGCGAGCCTCTATACGAGTTGGAGCCCGAAATTGAACGAGTTCTTCGGGCTAGTAGGCGAACAAGGGAAATGGCCAATAATCTCAACCAAAACCCGAATGGAAATTTTCCCGATATGAATTTATCGGAAAACAGGGAGTGGTTCCAAGGTGTTCTACAAGCCATGCAAGCGGCACCTCCTCAACAATTACCATCGGTTTGGGGTAGCTTACCACCTAGGGTCCATACCATTCCGGGGCCCGTAGTCTTGCCTAATTTCTTCGCACCAAACTACCACATTCCGGCTCACATCTTTAGTATGGTGCAAGGAGAACCTTTCTATGGAGAACCGGACGAATCACCTCACGCTCATTTAGAGACTATAGACGATGCTCTTGTAACCATTCAATATCACCCACGGGATCTTGATGCAATTCGTCTAAGAGTCTTCCATTTCTCATTAAAGGATCGGGCGACAACATGGTACAAATCCTTACCCCCGCAATCTATTACGACATGGGGTGAGTTGGTCGATGCCTTTTTAAATAAATTCTTTCCACCCTCCAAAATCAATGAGCTCCGGAGTAATATAAAAGGGTTTAGGCAAAGGAGCAATGAGTCTTTAGCCGAGGCTTGGGCTAGATATAAGGGCATGCTCTGAAAATGCCCCGATCATAATTTTGGGTTGAATGAATAGGTACTTCATTTCTATGATGGGGTTCGGTCACGTATTCGGAATAGACTCAACGCGGGTGCGGGAGGAGACCTTGGGTTAGACTGTCAAAGTGTATAGGACAAAATAGAACAGTTGGCCCGAGAAGACGAGCTTTACCCCGACGATGAAGAGACCTCATCTTCTAAAAAGTTGCTTGTGTTGAGGAAGTGGTTGAGGGAGTAGTGAATTTGGAGCCGGAGGTTGGCAACGTCAATTATGTGGGGAATCACAATCAACCTCGGGTGAACTTTCATGTACCCGAGAATTTCCAAAAAGGCCCAACCCCGCACAAAACGCACAACCGGGGATCTATCAAGCTCCACGACCACCTTTCAATAACCCACCCCCGAGGCAAGGCAACTTCCATGGACAAGGTCAAGGTCAAGTGCAAATGCGACCTCCCACAACCGATGAGAGACTCGATGCTCACATGAAGAAGTCCGATACGTCGTTCAACAAACTTCGGGTATGATGAAGGACATGTTTATGGAACTGAAGGACTTGCAAACCCATGTGGGTCAAATTTCCAATGCGGTGAATGGTAGAGCCCTGGGGACTCTACCAAGTGACACGGAGAAAAACCCGAAGGCTCAATGCAATGCCATAACCTTGAGAAGTGGAAAATAATTAGAGAGTGAAACTGCCAGTAGTCCCGCGCTTGAGCGCCCTATGTTGCACGCCCAGGCGCCATATCTCCCCTGTTTTGGATAGGATTCTCTGTTTTCTGCGCCCGAGCGCCCTTCTGACGGCGCCCAGGCGCCGCCCACAATCTTGCAAGATGAATCCGTTCTGCTTCCCGCGCCCGAGCGCCCGGAGATGCACGCCCAGGCGACTACAGATCCGCGCTTAGGCGCCAATATACGTGCCCAGGCGCCGCCTCCTGTTTCAGTCGGTTTTCATCCTTCCAATCCAACGCATTCTCCCTCTATCGAAGTTCGTCTCCCCTTCCCAAACGCTCACAAAAAGAAGCAAAATGAGATGGATCCGAGCTTTCTTCGAATTTTGGCAATCCTTCGGGAGGTGAGGATTAATATTCCGTTTATTGACGCCATTCTCCAAATGCCGAATTATGTGAAGTACTTCAAAGACATACTATCTAACAAACAGAAGTGGGAGGAAAAGGAGACGGTGTGTCTCACTGAGGAATGTTCTGCCGTCTTGCTCAATAAATTGCCAACTAAACTCAAAGATCCCGGGAGTCTCGCAATACCGTGCACTATTGGCCATCTCAAGTTCGACAAAGTTCTTTGTGATTCGGGAGCAAGTATCAACCTTCTTCCCTACTCTATTTTTAAGAAGCTAGGCCTTAGAGATCTTACGCCAACATCCATGTCCGTGCAATTGGCGGATCGCTCTATCAAGAAACCAAAGGGCATTATCGAGGATGTCATTGTACAAGTTGACAAGTTCTTCTATCCGGTCGACTTCGTGGTTCTCGAAATGGATAGTGACATTGATGTCCCCTTGATTCTAGGAAGACCCTTCCTAGCTACTAGCAACGCAAAGCTCGACATGGGAAAGGGTAGGTTGACATTGAAGGTGGGTGATAAAAAGGTGATATTTGATGTTTGTCATGACATGCAACCGCCTATGGCTGATCTTACTTGTTTATATGTCGATGCTATTCACCTTTTGTTTGATGAGCAATGCACACTTGGTAAGACTAAGAGCACTCTTACAGTGGAGGATGAGGTACCCACTGAGCAACAAGGCAAGGTGAGAAAATATGACTTTTGCATGAAGTACATTCCACCACATCTACGTGTTCGTGAAATTGATAAGACAAATCCAACACAAAGGGCTTATCGCAAAACACCGCAATATGAGTGGAGGCAAGTGGGACATAAGAAGAAAAGGAGGAATGGCAAGGATATTGTTGTTCTAAATGGGCCACCTATTTGAACCTTAAAGCACAAAAGTCAAGCTAATGACTATAAACAAGCGCTTCTTGGGAGGCAACCCAAGTTTGTAAGTTTTCTTTCTTTTTTGTCTTGTTTAGTTTGTTTCTTTATGTTATGTTCAAGCATGCACTTTTGGCATGCTTTTCTTTGAGTCTTGATGGTTTGTATTGTGAGTACATGGTTTGTATTGTGAGTACATAACATGTAGTAGCCGAGTTTTGCATTGGAGATCTTTCATTGTGGATTTGAGCTTGGGAGTGGATCTCACGTGATTAAGGGTTGGTTTTTAGCACCCTTGTTGTAAGTACTCTCGTTTACCCCTTTTTTGAGTGTGTATGATTGAGTCAACATTGAGGACAATGTTGAGTTTAAGTTTTGGGGGGGTGGGGGGTGGGGGTGGGTGGTGGTATGAGTAGCACTTATTAATCTTATGTGTCATGTGATCTTGTTTTTTGCTCAAGTTTGGGGGAATCGTTACTATTGCATGTGTTTTGTACTAATTTTTGTGAAAATTCAAGCATAACAATTTTTTGGAAAGAATTTCAACCCTTCACTTGAGGCATTGAGCATGGTTAATTTGAATACATGGTATGTTTTCTCTATCAATTTGGTTTTTAATGGCTATACACATAGTTCCTTGCTTGTGGGACCCTAAACATGACTAGATTATCTTTAAGATGTTTCACATACGCACATAAATCAAGGGTAGAGGCGTTGAGTGGGAAACCATTTTGAAACACTTAAAGGCTTGATCCCGAAAATATCAACTTAGAATTTTCACAGGTGTTATGAGTTGAGAACGTTAACTTTGTATGCTTAATTATAATAAAAAGAGGTTGAACATTGGTATGACTGCAAAAGTCAGGCTTAATAGATACTGGGGGCGAAGAGCACCATGCCTAGAATACTGTACTATTATGCTAATTTGAGCTAAGCTCAAGCCAATGCAAGTGTTAAGTGAATAAGGACCTAGTTTGATTTTGTGGCCTTTGACACTCGAGCGATTAAGCCCTTAGGAGTGTATCTACACTTGATACCCTAAAGCCGTCTGGTTTGGGAGTTATTGGCCTAAAGCTCGTTACAAGGGTGTCATAGAAAGCCTAAGAGGATCGAACATTACACATGGTCTAGCCTCTAATGTTTCGAGTTGAAAGTCCATAAGTTAAAGTCGAAAGTGGAATGAAGTGATGAATTTTGTTTAGTGGCTATGAAGTTGTATTTGATTCTCATACCATGTGACTAATCAAAAGTTGATAAATATGGGATTAATGCGTGAAAAGTGGTAAGAATGCCACTCGACTATAATACTTGAGATTTTACCACACTACACCCTTAGGATGATCTTTTCGATGTTAAGGCGTAACATGAGCAAGTGGGTGACGTGTATATATATGTAACTTGAGCTTAAACAGGTGAATTCATACCATTGTGTTTTATTAATCATTGTAATTTACGTTGAGTGATCGGGGTTGAAATCTTTCGATTTTGTGGGTAGATCGTCTGCAAACCCTCACGAGACTATAACTCGTCCTTTGGGGTAACTCAAGGGTTCAAAGGCTTGTTGCATCCGCTAAATGCAACCGTTTGCTCCATGAAAGTGAGTTGTGCAGTTTCTTTTCTTTTACCTCCCTGTGTTTGATGATGAGCTCGTATCCTATGCCTTCTCTTACTCGAGGTCGAGCAAGTGATAAGTTTGGGGGGGTTGATAGGAGTCGTTTTTGCATAAGTTTTTAGGCCCTTTTAATGACAATTTAGGCTCGTATACTGTTTATTTCGTGCCACTCGTGCGTTTAATATGTGTGTGAAGTGATTTCAGGTAGTAAGCGACGATGGATGAAGAAAAGGGAAAAAGACGACTCGTTTCATCCACTTTGCTCTGGCTTCTGAAATGCCCGCCCAGGCGCCAGTTTTACCACGCCCAGGCGCCACCCAGGCAGAGAAAAATCAGTGTTCTGAAGCGCCCGCCTAGGCTCCAATCGACGCCCGCCTAGGCGCACATGTCGCGCGCCTGGGCGGCACTTATCTCCACGCCTGGGCACCCCGGAACTTATGCCCCAAGAAATAAACGCCACATAGGCGGCGCCTAGGCGCCAATCAATGCACGCCTAGGCACCGTAATAACAGATTTTGGAATGTATAAATAGGAGTTTTCAATTCATTTGAAGGGTGGGAAATCTGGGAGATTAGGAAATTTTGCTCGGTTTTGGGCCATTCTTCATGAACTCTAAGAGGCTAAGAAGGAGATCTAGCTTGGGATTGAAGCTCTCGACTCGGATACATCATCAATCAAGCAATATAGGGAGTTTTCATATGTTTTTCATTACATACTTGTCTATGATTATGTATAGGACTACATTAGGATCTTCTATGTTATTGATTATGAGCTAAATTTGTGAGACTAAGGCCATGTGAAGGCCAATTTATGAGTCAATATATGTGAAGTTACTTTTTGTATTAATTCTCCTATTGCTTTGTGTGTTAATTCTATGCTTTTATGCCAATCATGTGTTCGATTACCATATGCTTGCTATCTTGCCTAATCTAGTTGTTCGATAGAAGATAGCTTAGGGTGCAAGGGAATTAATACATCACCCGAAACAAATGAGGGATTGCTCCTAGAAATAGGTAAAGATTCCCGGGTGTTGTTAGCCGAATTTATTCGGGGAAGCTCTAGAACGTTAATGCGTGATTTTTTATTAGATTCTCGGATAGACATATTTAGAGAAACGTCAACTAATCATAGGATTGTTATGAGCAGAGACATCGGGTAATAATTAATTTAGGAGTTTCCACCAAAACAATAGGAGTCTAATAATTCAAGGAGTAACCCATATAAATTGACGAGTAGATTTGGTTGTAGCATGTGCCTTGGTCATTTTATCATACGTGAAGTTTAATCCATAGTTTGTTCCCTCCTTTAGTCCTTCGTTTACAATTGTTTTAGTCCGGCTTTACTTTAAGTGTCTTTTACCTTTTTGAAATTCAGAAACTAAAAATCCAAGTCTCCGTGGTTCGATAACCCGGACTTATTTTTGTCCACTTTTATTACTATCGCGACCAGTACTCTTGCTATCCAAAGCACGTTAGGTTCTAGCGTGTTAATCCCATTCTTTTTTAGATAATCCAGAAACTACTTTTCTCCTCAATCCGTTTGAAGAGTATTGACACTTCTACCAGTTTGTTTCTCTACTTCATGTTTAAACTCCTTGAAATGTTTGAAGGATTTAGACTTGTACCTTATGAGGTACACATAACTAAATCGAGAGTAATCATTGGTAAATGTTATGAAGTCGCTAAAACCACCTCTAGAATTAATGCTAAGTCTCTCACATACATCAGTATGGACTAAGTCTAATACTCCACTTGCATGAGCCATTGACCCAGTAAATGGTGCCTTGGTCATCTTTTCCATAAGACATGATTCGCAAGTTGGCATTTCATCTAAGTCTTCAAGGCTAAGTTAACTTGCTAATATGCGGATCCTTTCTTTTGAAATGTTACCATGTCTAACGTGCCAAGTTGATGTACCTATGGAAATATCTAATTTTTATTTGTTACTTTGTTGAATATTGAGAGGAGGATAAGTAGGAAAATCGTATAAAGACCATCTTGCAATTTTGACTTTATAATAAGATTAGATTCATAAAACAAGGAGCAACTATTAGTTTGAATTTCAAAACGATATCCTTCTCCATCCAAAACAGGAATGGAAATGACATTTCTTATTATCTCGGTTACAAAATAGACAAAATTTAAAATTAATATCCTACTCCCTAATACTAAGTGGATGGTCTCCATGGTCTTGGCAACAACCATTGCCCTATTTCCCATCCTTAGGGTCATCTCTCCTTTACTTAGCGCCTTGCTTCTTATTATCCCTTACATATCATTGGAAAGGTGAATACCGCACCTAGTGTCAAGTATCCAAGAAGCACTGTTAATACTAATGTTAACTTCAACAAAGAACATGCCTCGAGCCTTTGGTGGCTCCTTGCAATTCCTCATCCAGTGCCCAGGCTTTCTACATTTGAAGCAATTGTTAGATTTCTTAGCATTCTTCACTCCTCCTTTACCCCTCAGTTTCTTACTCGTTCGTTTCCACACCTAGGCTAAATTTGGGAAGAGTTGTTAATAAACAATACTGACTTATCATTTTGAATCGTGCTCTCAGCAGCCTTCAACATGTTCAATAACTTAGGAAGCTTAGCCTCCATTCGATTCATGTTGAACTTGACCACAAATTGGTCATATGATCTTGGAAGTGATTGAAGGATTAAATCCACTGATAGCTCGTTGTCAAGTGGCATGCCCAGACCAGCCAATTTTTCAATCAGCCTAATCATTTTAAGCACATGCACACTTACGTCAGCCCCTTTATTCATTCGTGTCTTGAACAATGCCTTGGAAATAGCATACCGTTCCCTCTTTATTCGAGTTCCACAGAGTTCAGTTAGGTCTAAGAGGATCAATGATGCATTTTCAGTCATCTCTTGTTGCTTTTCCAATTCATTTGACATTAAAGCCAGCATGAGACATCTCACTTGCATATCATCCTCTTTCCAGGTTTGATACTTATATTTCTCATCAACCGAGGCACTTTCCTCTGGTTCATTTTGGATAGAGGTCGAGATAATGTATTCTCTTTTCTCAGTTTGGAGGATGATCCTTAGGTTTTGAAGCCAATCCTCAAAGTTGGGGCCAGTTAACTTATTGGTTCAAACCTAAATTAATTTTCCTTAGTGGGCTTGAGATCTAACTAAATTAATCAAATCACCCCAATTATATGAGTGTGATTAATCGATTTAGTTAGTAGCCGCGTTGGCCCTTCCACCTCGTTGGATGGTTCTCAAGAACGTTTTACCTCATATTTCACATATGGACCAATTATATGGGTGTCCATTATGCTACCTCAACTTTAAGCCAAACCTATCAAATATTCCATGGTCAGTCTTCTCATTTCATCACCCCAATTATATGAGTGCAAGATGAGTGATTAGATCCCATAGAGCATCTCTATGCTTAGTGACAATCACAGCCTATTTTGATGAAGTTAATTCCCAATTATCTGAGTGATTCACCTAGCCTCAACAGCATCTCACATGTTGTTAATTATGATGGAAGGCATGGAAGAGAAATTCAATTTCACTTCCATATATACCATATGGGCCTAATATTTTCTCTGGAGGAAATAATATTATATAGCTCTCACCAAATTATATCTATCTTGTTTAATTTTATATCCTATGCATGCATTCCAAACATATCATATAAATAGACAGAAAAATAAACATCCACAAAGCGGTAAATTAGGATGAACCACTTTGAGCTCTAACTTAATCTACCCTTTGAGCCAAAATGGGCTGGACTTCTAGAAAATAAAAACAACCTAACTATTACAATAGATCGCCACTGCATACAAACCATCAATTTGGCCTTCGTCATCTTTCTTTGTCTTCATGATTACATAGACTATATCTAAATACAAACTACTAGTCTAAGTACAGAAAATAAAAGCCAAACCAGCTATTTTTACAACCCATAAAAATTATATACATCGAAAACCAAAGATTAGATTAGGCTCGTGGTTCATCCTATCATATACAAATATGCCAACCCACATAATATGCGATATCCAAAATTTACCCACCTCTCGTTTGAAATAAAATGCAATTTATTTGGGATAATTTGGATTTTTCACAAAAATTATTTTCCAAAAATAATAATTTTCAAAAATAATTTAAATTTCCACAAATCTAATTTTAAAATAATTAAAATTTGGGATAATCTCGGTGATGCCCGGCCGCGCACAGCGTGTCCTGGACATACGCAGGGCCCAATTTTGGGCATGCACTGAATCCAGGCCCTCGATGCCCAGAAATTGAGGCTGGGCAGTGAGATTTTAGATCTCGAGAACCCACCTCGCACCGGGTCGTTACTCGATGTTCTGTTCGTCTTGTTACTTCCCACCACCGACGTTTCATAAATCCTAAAATCTCACCACCAACCTAAAGCACCCAAATTCATACTTTTTGTGAAACCAAATTCTTCATAAAGTTTCCAAAATTTTCATAGGATTAAATCCCAACATACATTCAATTCTTAATAAACAAAAGGCATCTTGATTAACATACTTCCAAATTATTCTTGCGAAAAATTAAATAATGCATAAAAATCACATAAATTAGTTCAATGAAACTAACCAGGCTTTGATACCACTTTTGGGTTTGGGTAATCCCCAGGGTATGTTAGCACAACAGAATATTAAAAAAATATAAATCCTACCCCTAAATAGGATATGGCCGGTTTAATCAAACTAATATAAAAATACAAAGAAATAATTCACACGAAATACCTTTCACTCAATTTCTCTTGTACAAGTTTCTGATCAATCAACTCGAGTTGAAAAATCCTTCGCCCATTTCGAATCCTTGAGCTCTGTTTTTTTGTTCCTTTCGTATCTCTAGCAGAAGCGAACCAAATGTCTAGCCTCTAAGATGTATCCACACCTCCGTATAATTCCCAATAATTACATATGTGGTGCTAACCTATATGATTATTCTAGATCTAATCTAGGCTTATGTGTAAAGGTTGGAATATTATATATGAAAGATTAAGCTCAACACATGAGCAAAATCTTGTCTAAATAATAAGGCTAGGGGCGGCCACATGAGAAAAATAAAAGACAATTTTTTTTATTTTTTTTTTGCTCTATGGTGGAAGAAAATTCTCACTTGTGAAAGTGTGTGTGTGTTTTTCTTAGCACACATATATGTAGAGAGACTCTACTTAGAAAACAAGATGAAATCAAATTTCAAGATTTCACTTTCATCTAATTCTACATGAACTCAATTAAGGAGTTTCCTAATAACAAGGAACTTAGTCAACAAATCAACTAATTCCTTTTCTCTTTCTAAAATATTTCCTTGATACTCCTCGATCGAGACTTGGAGAGTAATTAATTCCTCTTCTATTATTTTCGTACAATACGCTTGGAGCAAGCCTTGGAGTCCAAGAATTTTATCTCTCTTGATTTAATTATTGACTCCGATTTAATTAAATAGTCTAACCATTTAATTAAATATGACATTATAATTAAAGTCCAACCTTAATTATTATTAGCTCAATTATTTATTTTATTTTATTTAATTTTCGGCCATGCTTTTATTTAAATAAAACCCTTGGACTCTACTAGGTCATTAATTAATTAATCTACTTTGATTATTTAAAAGTCCAATTAAATGATCCCTTATCAATTACTTAATATTCCCAATTAGGAAAGTACTATGATTTTCCAATTTACCTCAACTTCCAATGTTGTTTAATCATATCTAATAAGCAGGTATCTCAGGAGTTAGTGTGTAACCCCTTAGGCTCGTTCATGTGCTAGTAGTAAGTATACTTTCCAAAAGTGCCATTGTACCTTCCTAATTTGCAAAGTACTAGAATAAATCTCTCTTGATTTAATCATACCATGAATCATTCACCATAGTATCATGGCACCTACAAATCGAGGTTACTGTCTAATAACGGGCCTCAAAGACCTAGACACGAACGATAGTAAGATATATAACCAATCATAACCACGATCCTCGCGTAAGTAAGATCGCTCCATCAAATTTCCCGAATTGGTATCTTGAACAATAGCTTAGTTGAAACTCTTATGACCCAATCTTTATGTTTCCTTCATTACATGATATCGATTTTTGCAATCCAAACAAGGAAACACTCCGCCTTTTTGGATGCCATACTTTGGCCAAAGGTTCCTTGAATCGATTCATTGAGTAAAACATAAGAAATGTCCGATTAGCTAAATCAGTGATGGATCCCATCTTAATCTCTCATGTACCTTTGTACATAATCATATCATACCCAAGATATCCCATGTGACAACTCGCAAAGGAATCATGAGATAAGTCAAAGTATAAACGACTATGTATAAGGCAACCTATGGAACTTCTGGTCCATAAGGATTACTCTTACACCTACGTGATTATTAGATATTCCACATTTGATCAGGAAAACCACTTTAGGAACTTACAATGGGGTTGTTTAGTTTACTCATTATCCAAATAAGAACCCTTCTACACATCTATGCCTATGGAATGCGGCATGCCCTCTAAGGACCTATGTGTACAAGCAAGTCTTTTGGGTCTTTGTCAATATCCCTCATCTTGACAGACTCTTTAACGACTTGAAACCTTTTAAGAATCACGACCTTAGAGACATATTCCATCATCGTCATTTCTGATGTCCGGCTATGTCCCATAATCATGTGTAATTCAATGGACTTTGTTCTAAGCATATAAAGACAATTTAATAACAAAGAATGCCATATAATAAAATCGACTTTGTTTATTAAAAAAGATTGTTTCGTACAGTCTGTTACATTGAAAGGTGCCCAAATAATTGGCACGCCAGGCATCTACTTTATCACAAAGATTAGGAGTTTCTTGATGTATTATTCAACCAATGTACTATATTTATACACATAGATCATAGGCTAACTAAGGAAGGGAATCAATCAAATCCCTTAAATATCTCCTAAAATATTTACATTCCTTAATCTATAACACTCCCCCTCAAGTTGGAGCATAGATGTTAATCATGCCCAGTTGCTACAAAAATAATCAACCCCAACCCCATTTAGCGCCTTTGTAAACAGATCTCATAGTTGGTCTTCAATCTTCACATATCTTGTAGAAATTAAATGTTCTTGCACCTTTTTACGAACAAAATGACAGTCAATTGTTCTTGAAACACATGCTTAGAGATAATATGAAGAGCTGTTTGGTTATCACACCAAAGTTTTGCCGATTTTGAGACTTTAAGAACAACTTCAGTTAATAACTGATATATCCACATTATTTTCACACGTAGACTAAGCCATAGCTCTATATTCTGATTCTGCACTAGAGAGAGATACCACATATTATTTCTTGTTCCTCCAAAGAAATTGCAGTAACCTGTAATGGACTTTCGATCAAGTTTAGATCCTAACCAATCTGCATCTGAAAAACACTCTATACGAGTGTGACTATGATTCATATATAGTATACCTCGTCCCGGAGCTCCCTTCAAGTAACACAAGATATGTACTAAAGTAGCCCAGTGATCAACTGTTGGAGAAGACATAAACTGACTCAGAGTACTAACAACATACGCAATACTCGGATGGGTGACTGTGAGATAATTTAGTTTTCCAACCAGTCTTCTATACTTCTCAGGATCTTCAAGTAAGTCTCATTCCTTTGTGAGTTGCAGATTCGGCTGCAGCGAACTGCTGCATGATTTAGCGCCTAACTTTCCTGTCTCAGTTAATAGATGAAGCACATATTTCCTCTGAGATAAAAAGATGTCTTTGTTACTCTTTCTCACTACAACTTCCAAGAAGTATTTCATTGACCCTAAATCCTTAGTGTGAAACTGGCTGTGACGAAAGAATTTCAAAGATGATATTCTCATAGCATCACTTCCGGTGATAATAATGTCATCATACATGACAAGAAGAATAATACCATAGGAAGAGTGTTTATAAAACACTGAATGGTCAGACTTACTCTTGCTCATTCCAAACTTTTCAATTACCTGACTAAATTTTCCAAACCAAGCACAGGGACTCTATTTCAAACCATACCGAGATTTTCGAAGATGAAAAACTTTCCCATACTCCCCCTGAGCAATAAAGCCTGGTGGTTTCTCCATATAAACTTCCTCTACTAAGTCTCCATTCTAACTAATGCAAGGGCTGTTGGGATCGGTACAACCCCCGGGGATGCCAGCGCAGCGGAATACATATGATTTAAAAAATTAAAGTAGCATCCCCGAAATTAGGCCTAGGTCTACATGGTACCATCAGATTCAAAACTATCCTAGGAGAAAGTTTACTTGTGTTTACCTCTTGAAGAACTTTAAGCAGCAATGTCTTTTTAAGCTACTCCCTACTACAGTATACAGATTGGTTTTGCCCTAGCGCCCCAAGTGTTGCTCCTCTGAGATGTATCTACACCCCAACTCGTAGCCTCAATTATCTCCACTAGTGCTAAAGGAGAATATCGAATCTTGGCTTTTTGAGGAAAAAGAGTTAGGAATTAGTTTTAGTGTTCTTCGCACTCAACACATGAGTTTGAAGAATTCTTGTGAAAGAAAAAGGGAGAGAATAAATGAAAAGGACTTGTATATTTTTTGTCTAAATTCTTAATGAATTTTAAAAGAGGTGGAACACATACATATATAGAGTCGACCTAGGGTTTACACACACACACACGCCTCTCACCCTTAAAATTAGGGAGAGACGTGTGTGTGTATATATATATATATATTGTATTTTCCTTTTCTTTTATTCTGTTTCCTTAGATAGTTGGACTCTTTCCAACAAATCAGATATTACCATATCTATTAGAACAAGCAATTGGTTTGTTCTTACCATAGCAACAAATTAGATTTTTCCTTTTTTATTAGTTACCTTAACCAACTAAAAGATTCTGTTAAATATATTTATAGGATATTAATTAATATGTATATATATATTTATGAACTTGGTGAGCAAGATAAATCCTTCCACCAAATCTTTACATACACATACACACGCCACATGTGCACATGTATATATATATATATATTATTTTATTTCTTTCTCTTATTAATTAATTAGTCCTTCCCAATTTAATATTTCACTATTAAATTATAGGACCATTAATTAATCCCATTAAATTAATTTATTTTCTTGATTAATTAAATCCAATTAATTAATTCCTCAATTAATTCAAAATGAATTAACTAGCTAATAGGTACTACACTAAGTTATGTGTGTGACTCCTCAGACTCGTTGACAAGTGGCATGCTAGAAGCTAATGTGCTTTAATAGCAAGTGTACTAGTCGTGATAGTAATAAGTGGACAAAAAATCCGGGTTGTCAAACCTCTGAGACTTGAATTCTAGTATAAGATTTGCGGTAAAGGAAAAGAGAATTAAAGGAAAGTAAGAGTCAAACAATTAATCAAACAAAGAACAAAAGTAAGAACAAGTAATGGATTGAAACTCAAGTGTGAAAAGACACTAAGGCACATGCAAGATTCGATTTGATCTGTATTCGTACAAAGACTCTTGTTGAATTATTAGACCTAGTGGCTGTGGTGGATGATCCTACAATAATAACTACCCAATGTCTCGTGATAGTTATCCTATGCCTAAATGATGGTTTCCTAATTATGTCTACCCGAAAATCTAACCACTAAACATGCATTAACGGACTACAGCTTCCTCGACATAACTCGATCGACTACCCGGGAATCTCTACCTATGTCTAGGGTCAATTCCTATTTTGATCGGTGATGCTATGAATGCCTTGCACTCTAGTTCAAGTCTTTCTCAAAACACTTAGCTAGTCAAACAATCATATGTATGGAGATCAATCCCATGTAAGAAGCATTAACATGAATTCATAACACATAGCAACATATGACTTAATTCAATGATTATCAATTATACGAATAAGTCACAAATCAATTTTTACAAGGCCCTAGTCATGTGAATTTATCCCATAAACATCAACATAGGAGAATTAAACATATCCATATACATAAGTGTAAACACAAAATGCAACAAACAATGAATAAACTCCCTAAAACAATGAATACTTAGCTCTTATTTTCATTTTTCCCTTCAAAGTAGGTGATAGGATGACTCAAATCAAAGAGAATGCACCCAAAACCCCAAAATTCGAACCCCTTCTTTTCCTTTCATTTTTGGCCTTTATACCTTCAAAACAGCTTTATCGGCGCTCAAGCGTGACCGCAATAGCGCATAGGGGCGGTCCAGGTGGCCTAAGTGGCTTGGGAAGGAAATTGTGGGGCACCTAGGTGCGGTTGCGGTGGCACCTAGGCTCCACAGTGCAAAATCTGAACTGTTTTCTTGCTTTTCAGTGCAGTAATCGTGCTTTCTATATAAATTTCTCCATAGACCTCCGATTTGTATTCTTCAAGCTCCCACGTAAAGATAAGACATAGAACTAAAAATTTCAAGAAGGAAACTTTATCATATTTGGTCTCTAAACATACATAAATAGCGCTCAAACGTGGTGAGTGTTGCAGATGTGGTGCCGAAGCATGGGAAAATAGCACCCTTCTACGTAACTCCAGCTTATTTCTTACTTGTTTGGGTGCCCAGTCATGATTATGGTTGCGCTTGGGCGTAGAGACATCTTGGCCTAAACTTGTTTTATACGTCATTTTTTCGCCCTTTCTTCGGTTGTATCCATTTAAGGCCTGAAATCATTTAACGCACCAGTGACAGAATCTAGCGATAAATGTACCTAAAACATACATGCAAGGGGCTTAAAAACACGTAAAAATGACTCCTATCAACAAGCTAGCAATAAGTCCCCTTAGGCTGGATTAATTATTCTAAATAATTAACTAGACTTTGAATTAATTTCACCAAATTAATCAAAGGCACTTATTAGTCATGGTTGGATGTCTAGCAACATCGCCACGACTTCCTAGATGTTAACAATGAAAAGCAAACCTATCCGAGTTACGATCGTCATGTGAGTAGAATCCTTTCATTAGTTTCCCGTCTATGGTCTAGGGTACGGCGACGATCGAACCCTAATAACCTTAGAAACTATGACTGTGTTGTGACATCTAATGATCTAGTCTTCTAATCCGGGACCACCAATCCCTCTTAGAAGACAATAGCTTTGATTAAAAAGTTTATCAATCATTTAGATTCTCGCAACAACATAGAAAATACCGAGTACTCGGGACCTTGGATGAATCCCTCTTCGAATGCCACTTATTCCACTGCACTATCAGACTATTCCCAACAGACACGCTGTATGACTCTCCTGGAGTGCACTTGCATATCAAAGCATAGTGCATAGTACCCTTCCCAATGACATCTCAGGTCTAAGGACTAATCTCACACTACAAAACCCAAGGACTCCAAGTTCGACAGCACCAACTAGGAGTCCTTTAGTGGGGCCGTTCAATTCAATAATCAAAGTATGAATCTTCATACATGTATTGCCATAAAAGCCATCGACAATGGAACACGTCGACCTATTGGGAAAATTACATGAATGAACAAGTCTTAACGAGGCCAGTGATATCCCATATCTCACAGCATCTATGATTTGGAACATTATTTAGGATCACGATCTTTGAGAGCATTCCATAGGTATCCCGATCGCTCCCCTAACCATTTATAATCTATGGGATTTTTATCTATACTTACACAAGTTATAACAATAATGAAGCATACCATAAAAAAAATATTCAATATATTTAAAACAAGACTGTCATAGTGTTTTACATTTAAGATAGCAGAGCCCGAAACAAATGGCTCACCGGGCACCTAACACTATCAAGGCCAATCATGAGTGGTAACCATAGACATGAATAACCGAACGGAGGTCAATTTAGCCATAGGGGAGAATGTTTCAGAATAATCCACACCCTAAGTCTGAGCATTGTTAGGTGTATGCCCTCAATGCCAAATGAGGAATTAGATTAAATAGGGCATTGATAAGTTATTTTGTACAAGTGATTATATTTCTATTTATAGAATAAAGGTATTGATTTTTGTTCATATAAATCTATGGCGTTTGATTGTGTTGAAGTCCTTGAGATTTGAAGATAGACTTTCCACCTCTTATATGGATAAGAGGAGGAATTGGTAAAGTCAAGTACTTAATCTCTTAATGATGGTTCGCAAGTTAAGAAACTTTAATTGGGCATTGAAATTTAACTCGTATGACACCTGCTTTGACTAGGAGTGTCAATCGAACACTGATTAGATAGTGGTAGCTTCTATCATGAATATAGTTAATGGAATTAACATATTTGAATTCGACTCGCCTTAATTCGATCACATGGGTATTTACTCTTTGACAGTTAATGATTGGGATTAAGATTGCGATAGTATGTGTGACTTTTGATCTGAGGAGTTATTACAATGTGCTTGTAGTATTGGATATGTTACCACGGTAGTTAGACCCATATTACCTGATAGGTGGGGTCAACCTCGAAGTACGATCCATATGGTGCATTCGACATTGTAAGATAACTGCCAATGTGGGATTCACCATCTTGATAGTAAATGAGTATATGACATGTACGATCATAAGTAATTGAAATTATAAGCCTTTGGCCAATGCATATAAACTAACTAGTGATGGTCACTGAGGGTAGTTTGGTAATTTCACATTATTATGATTACTAAGTACAACATCAAGTTCTATGAGTTTGACGTACCATGACTCTTACTTGATCGGGTCACGTCGATGAAGAGTTTATATGCATATGGTAATTGTAATCAAGGTTCGTGATGACGTCTTCATCTCGTATTCACTTGGGCTACGATTTGGTTCCATGGTGCTGGCTAGGTGACAACCTTATCCTCTGGTATCTTCCCATTGCCAATTGAATCGAGCCTAGAGAGTCGTGCTATGTGAAGAAAATGAATTATTTTCTATACTAAGGATATTTTGGTAAATTCACATTTGATGTGATTGACTAACAAAATGGATGACATGATTTAATTAAAAATATTTAACAAGATTAAATGAATTAAATAAATCATTAATTTATAGGTTAAAATTAATTAGAATTAATTTATAAGTTGAATTAAATTAATTGAATTAAGTTTAATTAGATAAAAATAACTAATTAAAAGTCAAATTGGATTTGGACTTGGACTTAATTAATTACACATGTGCTAAGATGGAACAAAGCCCGAAAGCCCAATCCTAAAGAGCCCTGACGACCACCCCCCTCTTATTGCACCAGGGGTTTTGTTTGACACCTCATAAGTTGTTAGTCAGTGAGAGAATTCTAACTCAGTCATAATTCTGTATTTGACTTTGAGAGAAAGAAACATAGATCAAAAGAAAAGACAAAAAATTCCCTCCCCTCTCTCCTAACTAGCCGCCGCCTTCTTCTTGCTGTGGAGGAGCTCAGAGCTTTCTTGGAGATATTCTTTCACGTGATAATCTAGAGGAAGGAGTCTAAGGCTGCTTCTAATTAATCAAAGTTTTGTCATCAAGAGGTAATTCGATTATCTTCTAGAGTTTTTCTTGTTGTGAATTTATATCATAAAACCCCGAATCCGATTTCTGGAGTGATTCGAATAAAAATTTTATCCGCTAGATCGAATCACAACAGTAGTATCAAAGCCAAAATTCGGGCGATTCATGATACACAATGTATGTTTATGTGTTTTAATTGTTTTAATTACATAAACATGTTTTACATATTGTATGCAAATGGGTAATTTATTTTATGCATGCAAATCTGTGAAATTAATTTTTATGTTAAATTGGATTTACTGGGCAAAATGAAAACCGAATTGGATAAAAAAATTGGTGGCGGAACAACCGTTTCAAAATTGCACCTCCCGAAGGGCAGCATTTCACTGCTAATGCGGCAGCAGGCGACAACGAAGCCGTCTCCGGCGCCGATGCTACAGCACAGCGTATGCTGCGTACTCCCGCGCCAGTGGGGCGAGGGGTGTTGGTCTTGGCCCAACACAATTGGCAAACAATGCTGGGACTAAGTAAAGCATTGGGCTTAGCCAAGCACGGTCGATTAGTGTCGGGCTTGGCCCAACACATTGTTTTAAGTGCTGGGTCGAGCCCAGCTGTAATTTAAAATAGAAACTAGGCCATGCCCAGCATAATTAATTATGCCGGGCTTGGCTCAACGATTTAATTGGGTTACCCAATTGTGAAATAATTAATTATGTGGGTTTGATCCAATTAAATTGACCTAACTATTTATCAATTGCGAAACCCTAATTAAATAAATTTTTCGTTTCAACTTCTAAATTGGATTTAGTGAATAATTTAAATTGGATTTAAGTTTTTCAAATTTGAAATTGGATTTAATGAATTATTTAATTGGACTTAAATATTTTCAAATTAAATTAGATTTATTGAATGATTTAAATTAGACTTAAATTCTTTTCGAAATAAGTTGATATATATAAACTAGATTTATTAAATTGGATTTAAATACCAACTAGTTTATTTTACATGATTTTGTTTTGTGTTTAGATTAGATCACCCATATGACTTTATTTGATATAGTCACACTTTAATTTGATTAAAGTAGTCAAAACTAAATTCGATTTATATTTTGACATGATTAAATTAGATTTAACCAATCATTAAATTAGAATTAATATTTAATATCACATAAGTGTTTAATTGTTTTATGTGCTCGTTATTTATGTGATGTGACACTGTGTTTGGACTTAGGGTTTTATCTTTGCTGTCTTATCTGGGTTGTATTGGGCTGGAGTTTGAGCCCCCAATCTTGTATCTTCTATTTCCTAGAATTTTTGTATAAGTTATTTCTATGTAATTGTTTATAGATAGGCCCAATTTGCGATTCATGGTGGCGCATGAGGTCTTGGAGAAGAAGATTAGATCTTATATAGGCGAAGACCCATGTAATATATAGAACCCCTCTCCAATCATTCATTGGCTAGAGTTGATCTAGAATAATCCATACATGTGTGTGTTGTCAGAAATGCTAGGCTTATTCTTATGCATTTCCTTTTGCGCTATAAAAATTATTGTGCAAAGTGAAACCAAACTAATTAACATTTCAAATGTTATAATTCTCCCATTAAATAATACTGAGTACGTAAAAGGGCATTGGTTGTCCTACCTCTCCATCAAGATTTAGAAGATGGGTTCTGTTGTAATGAATGGCGACGTCCCAGAATAAGGGGGTCATGTATCAAAACTTAGTACTCTATCTTCTCTAGTGCATTTGATACCTTCATGTCGAAATAAATTTCGCCCCATATAGCAAAAAAGGTGGCAAGGAGTTGATGAGAAAAAAGACTCAGATGGATCACCACATATATATCGATTAAGTCTGCGGTTCATTGATCCATGAGCTAAAGCAGATCGAAACATCGGTTAGACCGATTGGTGTAAGACACCACCTCAAAGATCTAACAAGCCATTTATCAAAAAAGGTTGCAACTTGTTTAGATCATTGAGGAACTCAATCACTCACTATGAAACCCATTCAATGAAGTTTCCGAATATTGCAGTGGGAGTGCAATGTTTTGAGAAAAATAGTGGGAGTCAATTAAATATTGAAATCCTTGATTTTACTTGAAAGTATGTAATAACACATCTGTTGTAAATCTTGGTATTTTCTATAGTTTATTTCCTACACAATGACTAACCCTTTGACCGTAATGCTTGAGAAAAATGTCCATACTAGACTAAACTACTATAAGTGGATCAAGGCGTTAAGGGCAGAACTCAAGGAAAAATCACTTGGGTATCATCCATCTAGACTTGGGGTTGATGAGGGACAGTCTGCTCTAAAAGCATACATGAGATGGATCTCTGATGCCCACAAGGTCAATGACTACTTGTTGCACTCCATGAGAAACGAACTGAGACATATACATTTTGATATGGAAAGTCCTAAGTTAATGATACTACACCTGGAGGAAATGTTCGGGAAACATGGAAAGACCGTTCGATACTATTAATCGAAAATGATTTTCCCAATTAGAATGAGAGAAGGTGTTGAAGTTGCCAATCATGTCTTGAACATGATATCCATGATAGGAAAACTACGGTCTATGGGTTGCTACATGGATTTTCATCTTGAAGTAGATCTCATTCTTCAATCTCTCCCTAAATCCTTCTCCGCTTTTGTCACTAGCTTTGAGCTAGCCGACCTAGGAGGATCCATATATATAATGGATCTCAAGGACAGGCTCATTTATATGCAAGCCCAATTGAGAAAGGAATGGGATGATGTAACACCACCTCCAATTGCCGTACTTGGCGTAAGGATTTCTTTTAAAGTCTATGAGTCAAGTGCTAAATGCTCTGGAGTTGAAAAAACTTGTCTCCACTACAGGGAAGTAGATGAATGGAAGCATGACTATCCCAAGGCAAGAGCTGAAAGCGAATTAGGTATATAATTTTATGTTTTTGAAATGAATTGTTCTATGATGATATTTTCTACTTCTTGGATTCTAGATTCTGGAGCTAGTGCACATATTTGAGTTTTGAACTAGGATCTGGAAGAAAGTAGAAAGTTGGATGAGAAAGAAGTGGTGATCAATGTTGGAAGCGGACACAGGGTGGCTGTGACACACATTGGAATTACTTTTGTTACATTAGTTTCTAGACATCAAATTATTTCAGATGATTGCCTCGTTTTGCCCAATGGGCTCTAGAATATTGTTTCCATTCCTGTATTGGTCAGGAAGGGTGTTTATTTTCTTTTAAACATAATTCTTATGATATTTATTTTGGAAATAAGTTTGTTGACTCTACATCTTTAATTAATGGTTTATATTATTTGAATGTCCGAAATCAATGTATTGTTAATACTATGACTAGAAAACATAGTATGAATGACGTAATAAAAACTCATATGGATGACTAGGTCATCATTCACAGGGACTTTAAGATTCATGAGTTGGAAAAACGTGGATTTATTGGTCCACTTGGGTCTGACCCATATCCTACTTGTGAATCTTATCTTAAAGGCAAGATGACTAGGTCATCATTCACAGGGCATTTTGAAAGTGCATATGAAGTTTTAGGGTTAATTCACACTGATGTATGTGGGCCCCTCAAGGATGCAGCTCTTGGAAGTTTTCAGAACTTCGTAACCTTCACAAATGACCACTCTAGGTACGATCTAGTTTATCTGATAAGTATAAGTCGGAAGCACTTGAATGGTTCAAGGAATTCAACGCTTTAACTGAAAAACAAACTGGGCATAGTATTATGGCACTTCGATTTGATCGCGGTGGCGAATACATGAGTGCCGAGTTTGATGAGTTCTTAAAAGAACAAGGCATAGTATTACAACTCACTCCTACAACAACTCCACAACTAAATGGGGTAATAGAAAGATGGAATCGTGCACTGTTACACTGGTAGATATGATACGTTCCATGCTTAGCTATACAGCCCCACCCATTTCTATGTAGGGACATGCTTTGCTTACAGTTGCGCATATTCTGAACAAATGTCCCTCGAAATCTGTTCCCACTACACCATACGAGATTTGGTGTGGTAGAAACCCTAGTCTTAAGTACATAAGAATATGGGGTTACCCAACATATGTACAAAACACCTCCCAAGTCTTTCATGGAGAACGTGCTTGAGAGTCATGTCTTGATCGATGTCAATAAGCCTATATCATTACCTATAAGTAGTATATCATCTACATATAGAACTAGGAATGTCAACTTGCCCCCACTGACAATTTTGTAGACACTTGGTTCGTCTTCATTTTTAATGAAGCCATATTTCCTTGCTTCTTCATCGAACTGGAGATTCCAGCTACGAGAGGCTTGTTTTAGTCCATAAATGGATCTATTGAGCTTGAAAACTTTATGAGAATATGCTTACGAGATGACACCCCTGGGCTGTTGTATATAAATTTCCTTGAGGTATCCATTTAGAA
Source organism: Buddleja alternifolia (assembly GCA_019426215.1). Classification (NCBI taxonomy): domain Eukaryota; kingdom Viridiplantae; phylum Streptophyta; class Magnoliopsida; order Lamiales; family Scrophulariaceae; genus Buddleja; species Buddleja alternifolia. The sequence continues at coordinate 11,575,888 of CM033405.1, read as the reverse complement.
ATGCGGTCTTCACATCCATTTACCAGATTTCATAATCTAAGTTTGCAGCTATGGCTAGCAAAATTCTAATAGATTTGATCATGGCCACTGGGGAAAAGGTTTCCTCATAGTCAATGCCTTTTTTTGACTATATCCTTTCGGTAGTAGTCTGGCCTTATAGGTGTCCACCTTCCCATCCGATTTAATCTTTCTCTTATAGATTCATTTGCATCCAGTTGGCCTTAAACCATTTGGCAGATTAGTAAGAGTCCAGACTTGGTTTGAATATATCGAATCTATCTCTGCTTTCATAGCATCAAGCCATTTCGAGGAATCTATATCTGTCGCTGCTTCATCATAGTAAGAAGGATCATCTCTATGGCTCGCTTCTATAACATCATACAAATAATATTGTGTATCGTAAAGATAGCCTATCTCTCAGGTGGCTGAGATACTCTGCTAGATCATCGCTGTGACAATTGTGTCATTTCAGGTTCAGTTTGTGATTCTCGAACTAATGTGTTTTAAGGGGTGTCGTCTTGTTCTTCCAGAATAATCTTTCTACCTGCACCACCTTCTCGAATGAATTATTTTTGAAGAAAGTAGGCTTGCAAGGCCACGATGATCCTATGATCATTTTGCAGGTAAGATAGATATTCCATCGAATCCATGGGAAAACTGACAAATTGTCTTTTCAATGATCAATCCTCTAACTTCTCTACCTAGAGAAAGTCCTAGAGAAATATGAGATGTATAATTCTAAGGGGGGACTTTTGCCCATGAGACATGGTATCCATCCTTCCAAATCTATGAGTCCTAAGATGGACAAAGATAGAATGGAAATGAAGAATACACCCTATGCATCAGCAGTAGGGAGTCTCATATATGCGATGTTGTGCATGAGATTGGATCTGGCATACGTTGTGAGCATCGTTAGTAGGTTTAGAAGAACCCGACGGAGCAACACTGGACAACAGTGAAGTGTATCTTGAAGTACTTTAGAAGAACTAAAGATATGCGTTGATATATGGAAATGAAGAATTGAACGTGGATGGTTACAATGATTCAGATTTTCAATCTGATCTAGATGACCTTTGTTTGTCCCAAGTGGCATACGAAAGGGTCTAGAAGGAGGGAGGGTTGAATAGACCCTGAAGTCTTTTTCGACTTCAAAAAGATTCTGTTAGGAAATCTCATGTTAGATGTTTTGATGATGACAAGATAGGATTCAATGTGAGACCCCAAATAAAATGTAAGTTTGTGCTTTCATAGATCATTGTATAAAGCGTTTAAAAGAGTTTGTAATTTTGTTTAGGCTTGTAATTTTTATCCTCATAGATTTTAGACTAAGTCTTAGCGACTGAATTAAGAATAGAATTCTAGGTGAGTCTATTTGAGAAGAAGTTGAAGACCAGCGTCTGAAGTCAACCGAAGATGAAGATTCCATCTTAGCGCATGTCAAACGCTAAGAGACCGCAGTTCAGGATTCATGAATCAAGCGTTCAAATACTCGAGCGACTTAAAGAAGATTCACCTGAAATAAATCCTCAAGTCATAAAGGACTTAAATGCAATCATTCAACGGGCATTTATTTCCAACGGGAAATAAATTCAAATTGCATTAAATGCCTGATAAAAGCATTAAATGTGATAAGCTACTGTGACTTTTGGACAAGCCTCCCTTTGACCAGACTGTCAGAACTTTCAAAGTTTTAGCTGCTCCCGTCCAATCGGTTCCAGCGAATTTTCAGGAATGTCAGATTTTAGGTACAATCACGCGCTACGTGAAAGACACGCTCCTACATGTGTCCAACGGACAGATCCCAAGAAATTGCCTATAAATACCTTACTCCAGAAAATCAAAAAAAAAACAACATCAAGAATATACGAGAAATTATTGTCAAAAATCCTACGTACATTCTTTCTGAAAAAGCTTAGAGATTTCATAGCCAAAACTTTTCAAGCTTTCCATCTACATTCAAACAGTCACAAATATCTCAAACATCTTCCAAAGAAAAAATCCAAACTCCAACTGAGATATTCCAAGTTGTTTGATCTTCTTTAAAACAAACAAAACCCAAGTGATAAACCTCAACATTTCATCTGAGTGAGAAAAGTTGTTGAAAACTTTCAGGCAGCATTTCTGAGTGAGAGAAGCTTGAAGAAGACGATCTTCATTGGTGCTGAAGTCTGTGTGATCAAGGAGCCCAAGATCATTTTCATCCATTACTATTGTGTAGAAGTTTCTGTGTGATCCTTTGATAATCATCATAGTAATTTCCTCCAAGTGAAAAAGGAGAAGAAGGACGTAGCTGGGATTACATCACCCAATGAACCTTACAAATTATTGTGTCATTTATTTTATTGTCTTATATTATTCACTTCATATTATTCTGAAAAAGACAAGTAAAATTGCAAAGCGACTAATTCAACCAAAAGAACGCTAAAAATTATTTCCGCTGTGCTAACCCTGATTAAGCGATCTAAGCGTTGCCCTACTTTGGTAAACTGCTGAAATCACTAAGTCTAAGTTAACTATTCTGAAGCGTCTGACCCAAGCGCTCAGTTTTTCCAAGCGTTCAAATTTCTAAAGTGATACGAAAGTTTTGTGAAGTCGAAAAAGACTTCAGGGTCTATTCAACCCCCCCTTCTAGACCCTTTCATATGCCACTTGGGACCACCAGATTCGTATTAAAAAGTTTTGGACGCTTAAAATGTAGACGCTCGACTAAACGTTTACTTTAAATATAGACGCTTAGGTTAAGCGTCTGACGAAGACTATTTGAAAAAGTTAACTTAGACTTTAAGATTTGAATACTTTGACCAAATAGGGTTAAGCGTTCAGTTCTTTAATCAGTGTTAGCACAGCGGAATAATTTTAGAGTTTTCTCTTTTGAAAGCTTTAGCGTCACAAGAAAGTGTTTTAGTTGCTTAGCGTTCACTTGAGTTTTACTTAACAGTTTTATACAAAGATATAATAATATGAAGAATGACTGTAAAGTAAAGAGCACGATATTTGTAAGGTTTGTTGGGTGGTGTAATCCCAACTATGTCCTTCTTCTCCTCGAACACTTGGAGGCAATCCAATAAGATGGTTCTCAAAGAATCACACAGAAACTTCCACAAATTAGGGAGAGATGGATGTTGATGACTTGAGCTCCTTGATCACACAGATTTCTGCTCCAAATCACTTCTATCCCCTTGTTTCTTTCACTTAGAAATAATGCAAGTATCCAACTTCGACTTCACACAGATTGCGAGGCTTGGATGGGGTTTCTCTAAATGGTTTGTTTGATTTTGATGAAGTTCAAACAACTTAGGAATATCTCAATAGTAATGTGGGTTTCTTCAAAAAGAATGTTTGAGATATTAGTTGACTGTCTCAGGAATTGAAGAAAAGCAAGGAGAACGTGTGCTTGAATATTCTGGCTTTTCTGAGATTTTAAGGAATGAGACTTTAATGCAACAACAATTTGGCTTGGAATTGATCGTAGTTTTTGGCTTGTTGTTGAAGTCCTATTTATAGACATTCTTGGAAAAAGTGTCCGTTTAACAGATGCATAGGCGAGTGTCTCTCACTTCCGCTAGTGAACCACTTTTGTCCTTTTTCCTGGAAATCTGTTGCACAAAAGTTGGTGCTGCAGTTTGTGAAAAGCTGACAGTCCAATAGGGTGGCTTCTCCGTACGTCTAAAAGTGCTTATCACATTTAATGCTCTTATTAGCATTTAATTCATTTGAATTAAATACCTGTTGGTATTTAATGCTTTGAGAATAATTGCATTAAACTCCTTCTGGACTTGGAAATAAATTCAGGTGAAATCCATAATTGATAGACGCTTATCCATCCTTGAATTACTTCTGCCTAATAAGGTAACGCTTGATATTGTTGGATATTTAGACGCTTGGAGACTTCATCTTCATTCAGACTTCAGGCGCTTGAGTCTTCAAACTTAACTACTGATAAGCTCACTCAGATTTCATCAGACGCTCAGCCTAAGACTACTTAGCCTAACAATCTAGAATAAAACAAAACGAAGCCTATAAAGCCTATTACAAATCTAACGCTTCAAAGCTTATACAAGATTTTTACTAAAATCAAACTTACATATTTTGGGGTCTAACATAAACTCCTAATTGTCATATCAAAACATCTAACATGAAATTCCTAACAATTTCCCCATTTTTGATGATGGCAATACTTACTCTTTTATAGTTCAAGAGTTAAACAGCCAAAATAAAAGTTAGCTTTGGTTAGATAAGGTTAGTTAAAGTTAGTTACGCTTCAACGAGTTGTTTCAGCTGAAAAATGCATTTTATATATATAAATGATTACAAGCATTTTCACACTTAAACAAGAAATTTCATAAGAGACAAGAATATAGATAATGTAAACCAAAAAAGCTTTAACGACTTGGTCTAACTTTGTAACGCATGGACATTTCAGCTCGAATAGCTTCAGTTATGCTATCTTCCAAGGTCATCATCGCTTCATGATCTTTGTCGATTATGAGCTTATTCTCTTCCTTTTGTCTCTTCTTGAAATCAGCAAAGTGCTTGTCCCAATCAGTTGGGTCAATACCAATATACCTTAAGCAAATTCTGAAAGTTCGGTTGAAGTCAGACATCTGCCTTTCTTTAGCTAAAATTCTTGGATCTGTCGGTTTTGGAATCGATGCTCTTTGAAGAGGAATGTCAAACTGTTCAAGCCGTGCTCTAGAAGGTATTGGTAGATTTGGATATAGTGCTTGTGGAGGTTCACTTAGCATTCTACTAAGCGCTCCAGCAGAATCGCTTACTCCATAAGCAGGTATCCAAGATGGGAGACTTAGTGCAAAAGGAGGAGATATTAATTGACGCTTCGACGTCGGAGGTTCTTGAGCACTTGAACTCGACGTAGCAGGCAGACTTGATTAGCAATCTGAGACATGGAAGCTGTAAGATCATCATGACGCTTGTCGAAACGTTCCTGTACGGCGAGGATCTTAACGCTGATAACATCATTCGGTGAAGTTTCTAAGTTGTCAAGATGTTGTTCAAGTCGTTCTTGCATGGCGAGTAGCTTGGCGTTGGTAGCATCAGTCATATCTTGAAAATCTTTTCGACACTCATTAACAGCTGCTTGAGCAGAACCGAGCATATGAGCAATTTGGGTGCTCATAGTCTGAGATTCAATCTTTGCCAAATCCGTCTTATTCTAGTGGAGAGATTCTTCATTCTGAGTAGCTTGATTGCTCATCTCCTCTAAGACAGATTTCAGCAAAGGTCCAAAATCTTGACTCACATCCGATGGAACCGCTTGAGGAGCCGATCGCTTGAATCTTGATGTATGCTTGAGTGAGTCAAGGGGAGCTTGATATGCAGGATCAAAAATTGTACTGCGTACATCAATTTGAATATCTTCAGCACTATCAGCAATAACAAGTTCAGGAGCGTCAGGAATATCCTCTGGTTGAGACGCTTGAACTGGTTCTTCAGCGGACGCTGGAAAATGTTCAACTTCGGAGGGTGCAGACGCTTCAACTAACTTAGCAGATTTTTCCTCAGGAGCTGACTCTAGTTGGCGGAAATCATCAAATTGGAAGTTCCAATTTGCTATCTATGCATATGAATTTGAAGTAGCTGCCAGAAGTTCAGTTAGGCGTGAGCGAGAGATGCAAGTCCCTTGAATGAAGATGCAGAGTGGACTATCTCTGGCTCGGACGTACATTAGACCCATGATAAGAGGCATTTTTACGTGTTTTTAAGCCCCTTTGCATTTATGTTTTAGGTTCATTTATCGATTGATTTTGTCACTTGTGCGTTTAATTCGTGCATTAAGTGATTTCAGGCCTTAAGTGGATACAATCGAAGAAAGGGTGGAAAAATGACGTATAAAACAAGTTTAGGCCAAGATGTTTCACACCTCTACAACCAAACAAGCAAGAAATAAGCTGGAGTTAGCCAAAATCATGTTTTAGTACCATTTTCGCACACCTGGGTGCCAAATCAGAAACAACCTCCACGTTGGAACGCCATTTTGATAATTTTAGAGACCGAATTGGATAAAGTGTTCTTCTACAAAGGTTTAGATCTATGTCGTATCTTTACATGGCAACTTGAATCATCCAATTCGGAGATCTGTGGAGACATTTATGAATAAAACACTATCCCTGCGTTGGAAAACACGAAAGTGGCAGCTCATGTTCTTGTTAAGTGGAAAACAAGAGAATGGTAGGTGGAAATTCTTGGTAGGTGGAAATTCTTGGTAGGAGGAAAACAAGAAAATGGTAGGTGCAAATTCTTGGTAGGTGGAAATTCTTGGTAGGTGGAAATTCTTGGTAGGAGGAAAGAAAGAGAAGGGTAGCTCAAATTCTTGGTAGGTGGATTTTTGGGTATTTAAAGGGGAGTAGGGAGCTCACTTGAAGACATCAAAAAATCATCCTTTGAGAGTGTGAGGACGAAAATTCAGGGGTTTGGGTGAGCATTCTCTTGGTTTTGAGTCATCCTATCATCATACTTGAAGAGCTAAGAAGAGGAAAATGAGGGATTCAAGCTTCCAATCAAGAATCGATCATCAATCCAAAATAGGGAGTTTTTTAGTTTGATATTCATCTTTATCTATGAGTAATTCTATGTTTTTATTGTTTTCCCAATTTCAATTATGAACTAATTTTCCCATAACTAGGGCCATGTGAAGGCCAAAGTTATGAGTATATATATATGATATTATTCTTCATATTAATTCTACAATTGCTTTGTGTTTTGATTTTGTGCGTAATTACTTGCATATGTTTGATTGCCATATGTTTGTCATATTGCCTAACTTAATAGTTTGAAAGAATATAAGTTAGGGTTCAAAGAAATCATCACATCATCCGTAAAAAATAGGGAATTGCCCCTAGAGATAGGTAGAGATTCCCGGGTGCAGTTAGCCGGATTTATTCGGGGAAATTCTAGAACTTGAATGCATGATTATTGATTAAATTCTCGGATAGACATATTTAGAGAACTGTCAATTTATCATAGGATTATTACAGCGGAGACATCGGGTAGTAATTAATTAAGGAATTTTCACCAAAGCAATAGTAGTCTAATAATACGAAGAATAGTTCATATTTATATTAACAAGTAAATTTGGTTGAAGCATGTGCCTTAGTTGTTTTATCTCATAAGAATCTAAATCTATTTGCTAAGTCTCGTTTTCACATTTTTATTGTAAATTAATCACAATCTTTTAATTCAATTTTAATTGCTTTTAAATTCCTAGCTTTAAATAATCTTGTCTCTGTGGGATCGATAACTCGGACTTAAAGTCCACTTTATTACAACACACGACCAGTCCACTTGCTGTTTAATACACGTAAGGATTTTTCGTGTCAAGTTTTTGGCGCCGTTGCCGGGAATTTGATTTATTTTAGTTTCGGATTTTATTGCAATTTTTAGCTTTAATTTCTTTTGTCGTTTTATTATTTTCTATTATTCTTACTGTTATTTTCTATCTTTAAATTTCTGTTGGTTTGCTTCTTTGTTTCAAACAGGTTGATTGACATGCTAAAAGCTAACGTGCTATGATAGCAAGTGCACTAGTCGTGTGTAGTAATAAGTGTGGACGAAAAGTCCGGGTTGTCGAACCACGGAGACTTGAATTATAGTTTATGATTGTATACAAAAAAAAAACAACTACAATAAAAGTAACTTAAATGTAAAAACGTGTACAATAAGAACAAGGTTATACAAATGAATTAAAACCAATTATAAAGGGAGACTAAGGCACATGCTAGGTCCAAATTGATCAAATATACTTATAAAGGCTCTTGTTGTAGAATTACTCTTATATTGTTATGGTGAAAACTCCTAAGGTAGAGAATAACCGATGTCTCGCGTATAAACTCCTATACTTAGATCGTGATTTCCCAAATATCCCTATCCGGAAATCTAACCACTAAACATGCATTAATGCACTAGAGTTCACTCGATTTGAATCGAACGACTTCACCCGGGAATCTTTACCTATGTCTAGGGCAATTCCTCATTAGTTGCGGGTCATGATGTGAATTTCTTGCACCCTAAGTCAATTTTCTCCCGAAATATTAACCTAGGCATAAGATTCTAACATATAGTGATCAAGTATATGCAAGATAGACAAAAACACAATTCACATCACATAACAATATAAAAACAACCTCAACAATCATCTATTGTAAGCATATATCACAATTTGGCCTTACATGGCCCTAGTCTTACGAATTTAGTTCATAATTGAAAGCATAAAAGACATAAGAGGAATATTCATAGACATAAATGAAATGAAAAGCTCTTAAAAACTCCCTAAATGGTGAATGATGATGGATCTTGAAGTTGAGCCTTCAATCCCCAAGCTCTTTTCCTTCCTCTAGTTTTCCCCTCCAAGAGTGATGAAGAATGGTGATGAATGGTGGAGAAATCAAATTAGGGGCTGCCCCCCTCTCCTCCAAGAATCTGAAATTGATAGTGAATGATGAAGAGTATGGGTTCTCCCTCCTTTTATAGCCAAAATTCCACTAAAGTATGCATTAAGAATTCCCATTAAAGTTCCCCAATGAGAATTCCACCTAAGGTGATGCTTAAAGTTTGGCTTTTAAGATTCCAACCAGCTAAAAAATGCTGAACTTTCGGCCATTAAGAATTCCACCAAGCATAACCATGTGAAAACTTCAACAAAACACATGCATGCTGCCATTTTCTTGCTTTCCAGCGCAGTCTTAGTATTTTCCTCATAAACTTCTCCACAGATCTCCAAATTGGCTGATTCAAGTCCCCATGTGAAGCTAACACATAGATCTACAACTTCGCAGAAGGACGTTTTGTCCAATTCGGTCTCTAAGTATACCTAAATTACGTTTCAACATGGCGGTTGTTTCTGATTTGGCGTCCATAAAGTAAATCTACCAAGAAACACACTTATGACAACCCCTCAACACATGTGCTGAATTATGGCCAAAAGTGGTTCTTACCCATCATATAAGGCTGCAATTCAGGCTGACAAAGGAGTAACATTCGGACTATCCATGCCTAGGCATGACTAGGAGGGCGCTGGGGCGTATCCTGGCACATGTACTTCTCTGTTTGGCGCAGTAATCGTATTTCCTTCACAATTATCTCTATAGACCTCCGATTTGGATGTTTCAAGTTCCCATTTGAAGCTAAGACATACATATAAAACTTTGTAGAAGGAAACTTTGTCTAAGTCGGTCTCGAAATGTACGGAATTATCGCTCGAATGTGGTAGGAGATGTATAAACCGCCTCGATGTTGAAAAACATGCTTGAACTTGTTTTGTACATCGTTTTTCTTCCCTTTTCTTCATGTATTCTCATTTATTACCTGTATTCACTTAACACACCTATTAAATGCAAATGTGACATGATTTAAGCAATAAATAAATCCAAATCATAAGAATTACGGTCTTAAAAACACGTAAAAACACCTCTTATCATTGATCTTTTGGTGAATGACTCGAGCCTCAGGAGAGGCTTTAGAGGAATTTGACCCTGAGATCGAGTGTACGCTTCGTGCAAACCAGAGAAATCGAGCTATGGCTGGCAACTTCCCTGATATGAATCTGCCTGAGAATAGAGAATGGTTGCAAAATCTGTTCCAAGCTATGCAATCGGCACTACCAGCACCACCTCCATCTGTTCGTGGTAATCAGCCAGCCCGTGTACACACTAGGCCGGGGCCTGTTGTGGTCCCTGACACGCTAAAAGCTAACGTGCTATGATAGCAAGTGCACTAGTCGTGTGTAGTAATAAGTGTGGACGAAAAGTCCGGGTTGTCGAACCACGGAGACTTGAATTCTAGTTTATGATTTTATACAAAAAAACAACTACAATAAAAGTAAAATGAGTGTGAAACGCGTAAGATAAGAACAAGGTTATGCAAATGAATTAAAACCAAATATAAAGGGAGACTAAGGCACATGCTAGGTCCAAATTGATCAAATATACTTATAAAGGCTCTTGTTGTAGAATTACTCTTATATTGTTATGGTGAAAACTCTTAAGGTAGAGAATAACCGATGTCTCGCGTATAAACTCCTATACTTAGATCGTGATTTCCCAAATATCCCTATCCGGAAATCTAACCACTAAACATGCATTAATGTACTAGAGTTCACTCGATTTGAATCGAACGATTTCACCCGGGAATCTTTACCTATGTCTAGGGCAATTCCTCATTAGTTGCGGGTCATGATGTGAATTTCTTGCACCCTTAGTCAATTTTCTCCCGAAATATTAACCTAGGCATAAGATTCTAACATATAGTGATCAAGTATATGCAAGATAGACAATAACACAATTCACATCACATAACAATATAAGAACAACCTCAACAATCATCTATTGTAAGCATATATCACAATTTGGCCTTACATGGCCCTAGTCTTATGAATTTAGTTCATAATGGATAATATGAAAAACATAAATGAATTAATACACATGTTCATAGACATAATTGAAATGAAAAGCTATAAAAACTCACTGAAAAGTGAATAATGATGGAAGAACTTCAATTGAATCTTCATTCTCCAATGATGATGATGAATCAAGAATCCTTCTCTCTCCCCTCTTTTCTTCTCTATGGATTGGTCACTTCCTCCCCCTCTTCTCCAAGAATCTGAAATTGATAGTGAATGATGAAGAGTATGGGTTTCCCCTCCTTTTATAGCCAAAAATTCCACTAAAGTATGCATTAAGAATTCCCATTAAAGTTCCCCAATGAGAATTCCAGCTAAGGTGATGCTTAAAGTTTGGCTTTTAAGATTCCAACCATCTAAAAAATGTTGAACTTTCGGCCATTAAGAATTCCACCAAGCATAACCATGTGAAAACTTCAACAAAACACATGCATGCTGCCATTTTCATGCTTTCCAGCGCAGTCTTAGTATGTTCCTCATAAACGTCTCCACAGATCTCCAAATTGGATGATTCAAGTCCCCATGTTCCGATAAAACATAGATCTACAACTTTGCAGAAGGGCATTGTGTCCAATTCGGTCTCTAAGTATACCTAAATTACGTTTCAACATGGAGGTTGTTTCTGATTTGGCGCCCATAAAGTAAATCTACCAAGAAACACACTTATGACAACCCCTCAACACATGTGCTGAATTATGGCCAAAAGTGATTCTTACCCATCATATAATGCTGGAATTTAGGCTGAAAAAGGAGTAACATTCGGACTATCCATGCCTAGGCATGACTAGGAGGGCGCTGGGGCGTATCCTGACACATGTACTTCTCTGTTCGGCGCAGCAATCGTATTTCCTTCACAATTATCTCTATAGACCTCCGATTTGGATGTTTCAAGTTCCCATTTGAAGCTAAGACATTCATCTAAAACTTTTTAGAAGGAAACTTTGTCTAAGTCGGTCTCGAAATGTACGGAATTATCGCTCGAATGTGGTAGGAGATGCATAAACCGCCTAGGTGTTGAAAAACATGCTTGAACTTGTTTTGTACATCGTTTTTCTTCCCTTTTCTTCATGTATTCTCATTGATTACCTGTATTCACTTAACACACCTATTAAATGCAAATGTGACATGATTTAAGCAATAAGTGAATCCAAATCATAAGAATTACGGTCTTAAAAACACGTTAAAACACCTCTTAACAACACCCCCAAACTTATCAATTGCTCGACCTCGAGTAATACGAGCTATAAGGCAAGACCAACATCATTCAATGGGAGAAAACAAAACAACTAACTAACTCACTTTCGTGGAGTAAACGATTGCACTTAGCGGATGCAACAAGCCTTTAAACCTTTGAGTTACCTCAAAGGACGAGTTATAGTCTCGTGAGGGTTTGCATACGATATATCCACAAAATCTAGCAAATTTTCAATCCCAACCGAATCAACACATCTCAATATGATCAACAAGAATGAATGGCATAAAATCAACCTTTTAAAGTTCACAAATATATATACACATATCAACTACTTTTGCTCATGTGACACCAATACTTGAAACGACTCCCTAGGGTGTAGTGAAAAATAAATCTAAGGTATTATAGTCGAGAGGCATCCTTACCAAATTTTGGACATTAATCCCATATCTATCAACTTTTGATCAAACACAAGGCACAATAATTATAGATAATCTCATAGCCATTTAAATTTCATTATCTCAAATATTCAACATTCAATTCATATGGAATTTCCATTAAACTTCATTAAGGCTAGATCATGTGCAATGTTTTATTCCATTAGGCTTTCTATGACACCCATGTAACAAGTTTTAGATCAATGACTCCCAAACTAGATAGTTTTGGGGCATTAAGTGTAGAGACACTCCTAAGGATTTAATCACTCGAGTATCAAAGGCCACGAAAGAAAACTAGATCTTTTGAACAATTCACTTCTTTTGGCTTGAGCATAGCTCAAATTAGCATAATAGTATAGTATATAGGCATGAAATTTTTCACCTCCGGTACGTATTAGCCTGACCACTTTTGGTCATACCAAAATTCAACCTTTTCAATTCATTGTTAGCATATAAAATTACTACTCAACTTATAACTTTATGAGAAATCTAAGTTAATATTTCTGGGAATAATTCCTTAAGTGTCTCAAGATGGTTATCCTCTCAACTCCTCTACCTTTGATTTAAGTGCATTGTGAATCATCTAAAGAATCAATTCTAGTCTAAGGTCTCCACGAGCAATTTCAAAGATATATATTCCATTAAATTCAAATTATTTCAAGAATTCATGCCATTTTTCCAAGTCAATCAATTTCAATGCATCAATTGGAAGGACTAAAAATTTTCATGCTTGATTTTCTCAACAAAGAAGCATATAAACATGATATCAAACAAACTTTCCCTAAAATTAAGCTAAAAATTAGGATTGCACCATCAAAGTTCAAAATAAGTACTCTTCTAAACACCCCCAAACTTAAATCCAACATTGTCCCCAATGTTGTTACAACAAGCATACACAACAGTAAAAGAACACTTACAACCAAGGATGTTGAAAAACATCCTTAAACTTCCAATACATAATCCTATAGCTTTCCTCCTCTCGAGTAAAATGAGCATGGTCCAAATTTGCATCATATCTAACACTTCAACTTTTCAAACCATCAAGCATAAGAAAACATACATGCCAAAAGTGCATGTTTGAACACAACATAAAGAAACAAACTAAACAAAACAAAAACAAAATAAAAAAAAAAAGAAAAACAAACTTACAAACTTGGGTTGCCTCCCAAGAAGCGCTAGTTTAGAGTCGGTAGCTCGACTTTGTGCTCTTTGAGGTTCAAATAGGTGGTCCATTTAACACGACCAAATCCTTGTCATACCTCCTTTTAGCTCCATGGTCTACTTGCTTCCACTCATATTGCGGCATTTTGCAATAAGCCCTTTGTATTGGATGAGTCTTTTCAATCTTACGAGCACGGCGATGGGGTGGAATGTATTTCATGCATAAATCTTCTTTTCCCTCTTTGTTGTGTTTATCATAGGGAATCTCATCCTCCAACTCGAGTGTGCCCTTAGCCTTGCCATTTGCACATTTCTCATCAAGAGAAGGGTTAATAACATCGATATTGGAACAAGTAAGATCATCCATAGATGGTTTCCTGTTATTAGAAGCATCAAATATCACTTTTACATCTCCTACCCTCAATGATAACTTACCTTTTCCCATGTCGATCTTGGTATTGCTAGTGACTAGGAAAGGTCTTCCTAGAATCAAGGGCATCTCAACATCTTCCTCCATATCAAGGACCACAAAGTCAACCCGGAAAAAGAATTTGTCAACTTGTACAATAACATCTTCTATTATCCCCTTTGGTCTCTTAATTGATCCATTGGCGAGTTGGAGGCTCATTGATGTCGGTTTGGGATTTCCAAGGCCCAACTTCTTGAAGAGAGAATACGGGAGGAGATTGATACTTGCTCCCGTATCGCAAATAACCTTTTCAAAAGTAAGAGGGCCAATGGTGCACGGAATGGTGAGCCTCCCCGGGTCCTCACAAAGAGTCGCCACAATCCTACGCAAAATCTGATCCATATCCTTCTTTTTCGTTTTTTGTGCATTTGGAAATGGAAGACGAACCTCGATGGGATGATGCGTTGGAGTTGAAGGGCTAGCTGTGGAGGATACAGAATGTGGCGCTTGGGCGTGACAATCGGCGCCTTGGCACAGCGACAAGGGCGCCTGGGCGTGGATGGATGGGCCCTTGGGCGCATCAGTGCGAACATTATCACCTTTTACCTGTTCGCCACTTCTCAAGGTAATTCCATAGCATTGCTCTTTCGGGTTCTTTTCCGTGTCACTTGGTAAAGTTCCCGGGGCTCTCTCGCTGATTGTCTTTGCCATTTGACCCATTTGTGTCTTCAAATCCTTCATATCCATCATTAAATCCTTCATCATAGTACGGAGTTCGTTGATTGCTGAATCCGATTTCTTTATTTCCTCATCAAGACGTTCATCGGTTGTAGGATGCCTAACTTGCCTTTGTACATGAGAATTACCTTGCCTTTGAGCTTGGTTATTGTTGAATGGGGGCCTTGGTGCTTAATAGACGCCGGGATGGGCATTTTGTGCTGGATTGGGCCTCCTTGGAAAATTTTCGGGCACATGGAAGTTCAATTGAGGTCGATTGGCATTTCCAACATAGTTTACATTGCCAACCATTGTTTCCAAAGCAACTTCTTCGCCCAACTCTTGAACACAAGCAATCTTTTTAGTGGGTGTGATTTCTTCATCATCGGGATAGAGTTCATCTTCCCGGGCTAATTGCTCAATCTTGTCCCACACACTTTAGCAATCGAGCCCAAGGAGATCACCACCGGCGCCGGCATTGAGCCTATTTCGGATGCGCGAACGGACTCCATCATGGAATCGTAATACTTGCTCGCTCAATCTTAGGTTGTGATCCGGACATTTTCGGAGCATGTTTTTATATCTAGCCCATGCCTCGGCTAAGGACTCATGATTCCCCTGCTTAAACTCCTTAATGTTGCTCCTTAGCTCATTGATTTTGGAGGGTGGAAAGAATTTGCTCAAAAAGGCATCGACCAATTGTCCCCATGTTGTGATGGATTGGGGTGGTAGAGATTTGTACCACATGGTCGCCCTTTCCTTTAATGAGAAGTGGAAGACTCTTAGACGAATTGCATCGAGATCCCGTGGATGAAATTGGGTAGTCATGAGAGTATCGTCTAAAGTCTCCAAATGCTCATGAGGTGATTCATGGGGCTCTCCATAGAAGGGTTCGCTTTGCACCATGCTAAAGCTATGTGACAGAATGTGATAATTTGGTGCAAAGAAATTTGGAAAGACTACGGGCCCCGGTATGTTGTGGACCCTTGGAGGTAGACTTTCTCGGACCGATGGAAGTCTTTGAGGAGGTGCCGGTTGCATAGCTTGGAATAGATTTTGCAACCATTCCCTGTTTTCCGGGAGATTTATGTCGGGAAAATTCCCATTTGGATTTAGATTGTCGGCCATTTCTCGAGCGCGTCTACTAGATCGAAGAACACGCTCTATCTCCGGCTCAAAATTGTATAGAGGCTCGTTAGAAGAGCGGGTCATGCACCACAAATTACACCTAACAATTAAACACAAAAAAAAAAATTAGAATAATAAAATAAAAGAAAGGTTAGAAATAAACGAAGAACTAAGAATTATGAAAATTTAAACGAAAAATCAAAAAATAAAATGAACAAGTCCCCGGCAACGGCGCCAAAAACTTGACACGCTAAAAGCTAACGTGCTATGATAGCAAGTGCACTAGTCGTGTGTAGTAATAAGTGTGGACGAAAAGTCCGGGTTGTCGAACCACGGAGACTTGAATTCTAGTTTATGATTTTATACAAAAAAACAACTACAATAAAAGTAAAATGAGTGTGAAACGCGTAAGATAAGAACAAGGTTATGCAAATGAATTAAAACCAATTATAAAGGGAGACTAAGGCACATGCTAGGTCCAAATTGATCAAATATACTTATAAAGGCTCTTGTTGTAGAATTACTCTTATATTGTTATGGTGAAAACTCCTAAGGTAGAGAATAACCGATGTCTCGCGTATAAACTCCTATACTTAGATCGTGATTTCCCAAATATCCCTATCCGGAAATCTAACCACTAAACATGCATTAATGTACTAGAGTTCACTCGATTTGAATCGAACGACTTCACCCGGGAATCTTTACCTATGTCTAGGGCAATTCCTCATTAGTTGCGGGTCATGATGTGAATTTCTTGCACCCTAAGTCAATTTTCTCCCGAAATATTAACCTAGGCATAAGATTCTAACATATAGTGATCAAGTATATGCAAGATAGACAATAACACAATTCACATCACATAACAATATAAGAACAACCTCAACAATCATCTATTGTAAGCATATATCACAATTTGGCCTTACATGGCCCTAGTTTTATGAATTTAGTTCATAATGGATAATATGAAAAACATAAATGAATTAATACACATGTTCATAGACATAATTGAAAAGAAAAGCTATAAAAACTCCCTCAAAAGTGAATAATGATGGAAGAACTTCAATTGAATCTTCATTCTCCAATGATGATGATGAATCAAGAATCCTTCTCTCTCCCCTCTTTTCTTCTCTATTGATTGGTCACTTCCTCCCCCTCTTCTCCAAGAATCTGAAATTGATAGTGAATGATGAAGAGTATGGGTTCCCCCTCCTTTTATAGCCAAAAATTCCACTAAAGTATGCATTAAGAATTCCCATTAAAGTTCCCCAATGAGAATTTCACCTAAGGTGATGCTTAAAGTTTGGCTTTTAAGATTCCAACCATCTAAAAAATGTTGAACTTTCGGCCATTAAGAATTCCACCAAGCATAACCATGTGAAAACTTCAACAAAACACATGCATGCTGCCATTTTCTTGCTTTCCAGTGCAGTCTTAGTAGTTTCCTCATAAACTTCTCCACAGATATCCAAATTGGATGATTCAAGTCCCCATGTTCCGATAAAACATAGATCTACACCTTTTCAGAAGGACATTTTGTCCAATTCGGTCTCTAAGTATACCTAAATTACGTTTCAACATGGAGGTTGTTTCTGATTTGGCGCCCATAAAGTAAATCTACCAAGAAACACACTTATGACAACCCCTCAACACATGTGCTGAATTATGGCCAAAAGTGATTCTTACCCATCATATAATGCTGGAATTTAGGCTGAAAAAGGAGTAACATTCGGACTATCCATGCCTAGGCGTATCCTGACACATGTACTTCTCTGTTCGGCACAACAATCGTATTTCCTTCACAATTATCTCTATAGACCTCCGATTTGGATGTTTCAAGTTTCCATTTGAAGCTAAGACATTCATCTAAAACTTTGTAGAAGGAAACGTTGTCTAAGTCGGTCTCGAAATGTACGGAATTATCGCTCGAATGTGGTAGGAGATGCATAAACCGCCTAGGTGTTGAAAAACATGCTTGAGCTTATTTTGTACATCGTTTTTCTTCCCTTTTCTTCATGTATTCTCATTGATTACCTGTATTCACTTAACACACCTATTAAATGCAAATGTGACATGATTTAAGCAATAAGTGAATCCAAATCATAAGAATTACGGTCTTAAAAACACGTTAAAACACCTCTTAACAGTCCCCAATTTTGCCACGCCGAACTTCCACATTCCACCTCACATGTTTAGCATGGTTCAGGCTGAACAATTTTATGTTGATCCGAAAGAGTCACCTCATGACCATCTAGAGCACTTCGATAATGTGTTTATCTACCGTGCAATTCCACCCAAGAGATCTTGATGCCATCCACCTCCGATTATTCCATTTTTCGCTTAAGGATAAAAGGACTTTGTGGTACAAGTCGTTGCCCCCACAATCCATTGAAACGTGGGAAGAGTTAGTCGAAGAGTTTCTCAACAAGTTCTTCCCTCCATCAAGGATTAACGAGTTAAGAAGCGAGATCAAGGGTTTTAAGCAAAAACCGGATGAATCGTTAGCATCAGCATGGGCAAGATACAAGAGTCTGCTTCGAAAGTGCCCCGATCACAACTATTCAAGAGACGAGCGAGTGCTACATCTCTTTAATGGAGTCTGGTCTCGGATTCGTCACAGACTTAATGCAGGAGCAGGCGGTGATCTTTTGGGTCTCGATAGCAGAACAGTGTGGGCTAAACTAGAGCAGATGGCACAGGATGATGAACTGTACCCTGAAGATGACGATGAGTTTCCTCTACAATCCCGAAGGGTTGCTGTTGCTCAAGAGGTAGAACAAAATGTTAATCTATAGGCAGAGCCAACCATTAGTGATGTGAACTATGTCGGAAATTCAAACAAGCCTCAATTAAGCTTCCACATACCCGAGAATTTTCCGAAAAGGCCAAATCCCGCACAAAATTCACAACAAGGCATCTACCAAGAACCGAGGCCTCCGTTTTACAACAACTAAACTCAAAGGCCTGGAAATTTTAAGCCACAAGGTCAAGTTCCAAGACCTTCGACTGTCGAAGAAAGATTGGCGGCTCACATGCAAAAATCAGACGAATCATTCGCAGAGCTTCGATTGATGTTACAGGGTGTTATGACGGGAATGAAAGAGATGCTGCACCAATTTACACAATTATCAGTTGATGCAGGTGGAAGAGCACCCGGGACACTGCCGAGTGATATAGAGAAAAACCCAAAAGAGCAATGCCATGCCATCGCTCTGAGAAGTGGCAAAGAATTGAAAAGTGCACCTCCCAAGCAGTCCAAGTCCGCACTTGAAGAGGACAATGTTCAAACTTTTGATAAACTTGAAAATTCAAATCTGTCTCCCAAGTACGTACTTGACCAGAACCAAGTAAGTACTTCACACAGCTCAAGTACGTACTTGGCGCAGGATCAAGTCCGTATTTCACAGGCAGACAGGGCATCTTCTGAAACTTTGACTCCTTCTTTGTCTAATCCTATTGAAATATGTCTCCCTTTCCCCCTAGCACAAAAAAAGAATAAGAAAGATATGGATAAGAGTTTTCTTAGGATTTTAGAAATTCTTCGAGAAGTTCGAATTAATATTCCTTTTATTGATGCGATTTTGCAGATGCCCAATTACATCAAGTTCTTCAAGGATATTCTATCCAATAAGCAGAAGTGGGAAGGCAATGGAACAGTGTGCTTGACTGAAGCATGCCACAGAAACTCAAGGATCCAGGGAGCCTCACAATTCCTTGCATTATTGGGCAACTCAAATTCGACCGAGTGCTATGTGATTCGGGCGCCAGCATAAATCTTCTTCTTTACTCGTTGTTCCAGAAATTGGGTTTGGGAAATCCAAAGCCAACCTCGATGAGCCTCCAACTTGCAGATCGATCAATCAAACACCCGAAGGGAATCATAGAGGATGTCATCGTGCAAGTTGACAAGTTTTACTTCCCGGTGGACTTCGTGGTTCTGGAGATGGAAGAAGATGTTGAAGTTCCTCTCATTCTAGGAAGACCCTTCCTAGCCACAGGTAAAGCTATGATCGACATAGCCAATGGTAAGTTAACTTTGAATGTGGGTGAGGAGAGAGTTACTTTTGACGTATACAAGGTTATGAAGCATGTTGGTGATGATGCGTCATGTTTAAGAATAAATGCTTTTGATCCTTTGATTATTGAGCACTTTCAGGAAAACATCTCTGATGATCCACTTGAGGTATGCATAATGAACTCCACGGATGTTGAGTCGGCCAGTGATAAACAACTGGAAGTTGTTCATAGCTTAGAGAGGCGTGCACAATACCCCACGAAGAAATTTGAGAAGTTGGATAGCCCACTATCTAGCCACTCCAAACCATCTATTGAAGAGCCACCAACTCTTGACCTAAAAACTCTACCCTCTCATCTTAAATATGTTTATTTAAATGACGATGAAACCTTGCCACTCATCATTTCTTCTTCTCTTACAGATCAACAAGAAGCAAGGTTACTGGAGGTGTTGAGAGATCACAAAAAAGCCTTTGGATGGAAGATTGCTGATATCAAGGGGATCAACCCAGCCATCTGCATGCATAAGATTTTAATGGAAAAAAGCTCAAGGCCCACTATACAACCACAAAGGAGGTCTAATCCTCAAATTCAAGAAGTGGTGAAGAAAGAGGTAATCAAGTTACTCGATGCCGGCATTATCTTCCCTATCTTTAATAGTCCATGGGTAAGTCCAACGCGGGTAGTGCCCAAGAAAGGAGGTACGACAGTAGTTCGTAATGACAATAATGAGTTAATTCAATCTAGAATTGTCACTGGTTTTAGGGTTTGCATAGACTATCGTAAATTGAATGAATATACTCGAAAAGACAACTTTTCCCTCCCCTTTATCGATCAAATGTTAGAAAGATTAGCCGGGCATGAATATTACTGTTTTTTGGATGGGTACTCCGGCTATAACCAAATTGCTATTACACCCGAGAATCAAGAGAAAACTACTTTCACTTGTCCTTACGGCACTTTTGCTTATAGGCGTATGCCTTTTGGCTTATGTAATGCACCTGCTACTTTTCAAAGATGCATGATGGCTATATTTCATGACATGGTCGAGCAATTTCTTGAAATCTTCATGGATGATTTTTCTGTTTTTGGCTCTACATATGATAGATGTTTGCACAATCTAACCTTAGTTTTGCAGAGGTGTGAGGAGACTGATCTAGTCTTAAATTGGGAAAAGTGTCATTTCATGGTACAAGAAGGAATTGTTCTGGGTCATAAGATCTCCCACAAGGGGATTGAGGTGGATAGAGCGAAAATTGAAGTGATAGCTAATCTTCCACCACCCACCACGGTCAAAGCCGTGAGAAGCTTTTTGGGACATGCCGGGTTTTACAGGCGTTTTATTTCAAATTTTTCTAAAATTGCTAAACCCCTGTCTAACTTGACCATGAAAAATGCAGTGTTTGACTTTAATGATGCATGCATGCAGGCCTTCCTCACCCTGAAGGAGAAATTAATCTCATCACCTGTGATGTCCGCCCCAGATTGGAGCCTACCATTCGAGTTGATGTGCGATGCGAGCGACATTACCGTTGGAGCCGTACTAGGTCAAAGGAAGGGTAAAATCTTTCATACTATTTACTATGCTAGTCGTACCTTAAATGAGGCCCAACTCAATTATGCTACGACTGAAAAAGAGCTTTTAGCTGTCATTTTTGCTTTTGACAAATTTCACTCCTATCTTGTGCTTAAAAAAGTAATAGTATACACTGATCACTCGGCCTTGAAATACTTGCTTGCTAAAAAAGATGCAAAACCTAGACTACTCAGGTGGATCTTATTACTACAAGAGTTTGACTTAGAAATAAAAGATAAAAAAGGATCTGAAAATGTAGTAGCTGATCACCTATCTAGACTAGAATTAGTGGATAAGAAAATGGATGAGACCCCAATAGGAGATGAATTCCTGGATGAGCAGCTTTTTACTCTTTCTTCTATTTCAATCCCCTGGTATGCTGATTATGCTAACTATATAGTTGCTGGAATTTTACCCCCTGATTTGACATTTCACCAAAGAAAGAAGTTTTTGAAAGATGTTAGGCACTATCTGTGGGAAGAGCCCTACTTGTTTAAAATTGGTGTCGAGGGAATTATCAGGCGTTGTGTACCCGAGGAAGAAATGACCTCCGTCTTGGCTCATTGGCATGACATGGTGATAGGTGGCCGCTTTGGCCCATCCAAGACTGTTGCCAAGGTTCTGTAATCAGGTTTTTTCTGGCCAACTTTTTAAAGATGCACACGCTTATGTTCAAAAATGTGATAGATGCCAAAGAGTAGGTAATATCTCTAGACGACATGAAATGCCTGTGAATAATGTGCTTGAATGTGAATTATTTGATGTGTGGGGTATAGATTTTATGGGACCTTTCCCTAGTTCTTGTTCCAATAGGTATATTCTAGTCGATGTTGATTATGTGTCTAAATGGGTCGAAGTTGAGGCTTTGCAAACTAATGATGCTAGGGTTGTTCTTAGATTTCTGAGAAAACATATTTTTGCACGATTTGGAACCCCGAGAGCAATTATAAGTGATGGAGGCACACATTTTCGTAAAAAGCAATTTGAAAACTTGTTGAACAAATATGGTGTTAAGCATAAAATCTCGACCCCTTACCACCCTCAAACTAGTGGGCAAGTCGAAGTGTCTAATAGGGAAATTAAACGGATTTTAGAAAAAACGGTAAATAACCATCGAACTGATTGGGCTCTGAAATTAGTTGATGCATTGTGGGCTTACCGTACTGCTTTTAAAACCCCTATTGGCATGTCCCCATATCGTCTTGTATTTGGAAAAGCTTGTCATTTACCTGTCGAACTTGAACATCGTGCTTATTGGGCTATCAAATTCCTGAATTTCGATACAAGTGTTATAGGTAATAAGAGGTTGCTTCAACTGAATGAGCTCGAGGAGTGGAGACATGAAGCATACGAGAATGCAAAACTGTACAAAGAACGGACCAAGAAGTGGCACGACAAGCATATTCTACCCCGGGAATTCGAGGAAGGTGAGAAAGTTCTTATGTACAACTCTAGACTCAAGCTCTTCCCAGGCAAGCTCAAATCGCGTTGGTCGGGACCCTTTCGAGTCACCCGAGTGTATTCTTCCGGAGCTGTGGAGCTTATCACTGAGGATGGATAAGTATTTTTAACCAATGGACATAGGCTGAAACACTACTCGGGCACTGACTGGAGCGCAGACACATTATCTGTCAAGCTCCGAGAACCATCGACTTTAGTCGATCCTGAATAGTCGAGCTATTGACTATAAACAAGCACTTCTTGGGAGGCAACCCAAGTTTTTTTTTTTTTTTTCTGTTTTGTTTTTGTTTGTTTAGTTTGTTTGTTTATGTTTATGTTCAAACATGCACTTTTGGCATGTATGTTTTCTTATGCTTGATGGTTTGAGAAGTTGAAGTGTTAGATATGATAGACATTTGGACCCCATGTTTAGAGATGCTTATTTTACTCGAGAGGAGAAGAAGCTTTGTAACGATGCATTGGAAGTTAAAGGATGTTTTTCAACAACCTTGGTTGTAAGTGTTCTTTTACCATTGCGTATACTTGTTGTAACAACATTGAGGACAATGTTGGATTTGAGTTTGGGGGTAGAAGAGTGCTTATTTTGAACATTGAAAATGCAATGCTAATTTTTAGCTTGAGTTTGGGGGAAAGTTTGTATGATATCATGTTTAAATACTTCTTTGTTGAGAAAATCAAGTATAAATTGTTTTTTTTATCTTTCCAATTGATGCATTAAAATTGATTAACTTGAAAAAAAAATGGCATGATTTCTTGAAATAATTTGAATTTAATGGAATATATATATCTTTGAAATTGCTCATGGAGACCCTAGACTAGGATTGATTTCTTAGATGATTCACATTGCACAATAAATTGAGGGTAGAGGAGTTGAGAGGATAACCATCTTGAGACACTTAAGGAGTTTTTCCCGGAAAAATTAACTTAGATTTTTCATAAGGTTATAAGTTGAGTAGTAGTTTTTTTATGCTAAACAATGAATTAAAAAGGTTGAAGTTTGGTATGACCACAAGTGGTCAGGCTAATATGTACTGGAGGTGAAAAGTTTCATGCCTATATACTGTACTATTATGCTAATTTGAGCTAAGCTCAAGCCAAAAAGAAGCGAATTGTTTAAAAGATCTAGTTTTATTTCGTGACCTTTGACACTCGAGTGATTAAATCCTTAGGAGTGTCTTTACACTTAATGCCCCAAAACTATCTAGTTTGAGAGTCATTGATCTAAAGCTTGTTACATGGGTGTCATAGAAAGCCTAATGGAATAAAACATTGCACATGATCTAGCCTTAATGAAGTTAATTGGAAAGTTTCATATGAATTGAAAGTTTGAATGGTTGAGATAATGAAATTTAAATGGCTATGAGATTTTCTATGATTCTTATGCTTTGTGTTTGATCAAAAGTTGATAGATATGAGATTAATGACCAAAATTTGGTAAGGATGCCTTTCGACTATAATACCTTAGATTTATTTTCACTACACCCTATGGAGTCTTTTCGAGTATTGGTGTCACATGAGCAAAAGTAGTTGATATGTATATATATTTGTGAGCTATAAAAGGATGATTTTGTGCCATTTATTCTTGTTAATTATGTTGAGATGTATTCATTTGGTTGGGATTGAAAGTTTGTTAGATTTTGTGGGTATATCTTCTGCAAACCCTCACGAGACTATAACTCGTCCTTTGAGGTAACTCAAAAGTTTAAAGGCTTGTTGCACATGCTAAGTGCAATCGTTTACTCTACGAAAGTGAGTTCATTTGTTGTTTTTGTTTTCTCCTTTTGGTTGATGATGTTTTTCGTGCCTAGACCGTTTATTGCTCGAGGTGGAGCAATTGATAAGTGTGGGGGTGTTGATAAGAGGCGTTTTTACGTGTTTTTAAGCCCCTTTGCATTTATGTTTTAGGTTCATTTATCGATTGATTTTGTCACTTGTGCGTTTAATTCGTGCATTAAGTGATTTCAGGCCTTAAGTGGATACAATCGAAGAAAGGGTGGAAAAATGACGTATAAAACAAGTTTAGGCCAAGATGTTTCACACCTCTACAACCAAACAAGCAAGAAATAAGCTGGAGTTAGCCAAAATCATGTTTTAGTACCATTTTCGCACACCTGGGTGCCAAATCAGAAACCACCTCCACGTTGGAATGCCATTTTGATATTTTTAGAGACCGAATTGGATAAAGTGTTCTTCTACAAAGGTTTAGATCTATGTCCTATCTTTACATGTCAACTTGAACCATGCAATTCGGAGATCTGTGGAGACGTTTATGAATAAAACACTATCCCTGCGCTGGAAAACACGAAAGTGGCAGCTCATGTTCTTGTTAGGTGGAAAACAAGAGAATGGTAGGTGCAAATTCTTGATAGGTGGAAATTCTTGGTAGGAGGAAAACAAGAGAATGGTAGGTGCACATTCTTGGTAGGTGGAAATTCTTGGTAGGAGGAAAGAAAGAGAAGGGTAGCTCAAATTCTTGGTAGGTGGATTTTTGGGTATTTAAAGGGGAGTAGGGAGCTCACTTGAAGACATCAAAAAATCATCCTTTGAGAGTGTGAGGACGAACATTCAGGGGTTTGGGGGAGCATTCTCTTGGTTTTGAGTCATCCTATCATCATACTTGAAGAGCTAAGAAGACGAAAATGAGGGATTCAAGTTTCCAATCAAGAATCGATCATCAATCCAAAATAGGGAGTTTCTTAGTTTGATATTCATCTTTATCTATGAGTAATTCTATGTTTTTATTGTTTTCCCAATTTCAATTATGAACTAATTTTCCCTTAACTAGGGCCATGTGAAGGCCAAAGTTATGAGTATATATATATATATGATATTATTCTTCGTATTAATTCTACAATTGCTTTGTGTTTTGATTTTGTGCGTAATTACTTGCATATGTTTGATCGCCATATGTTTGTCATATTGCCTAACTTAATAGTTTGAAAGAATATAAGTTAGGGTTCAAAGAAATCATCACATCATCCGTAAAAAATAGGGAATTGCCCCTAGAGATAGATAGAGATTCCCGGGTGCAGTTAGCCGGATATATTCGGGGAAATTCTAGAACTTGAATGCATGATTATTGATCAAATTCTCGGATAGACATAGTTAGAGAACTGTCAATTTATCATAGGATTATTACAGCCGAGACATCGGGTAGTAATTAATTAAGGAATTTTCACCAAAGCAATAGTAGTCTAATAATACGAAGAATAGTTGATATTTATATTAACAAGTAAATTTGGTTGAAGCATGTGCCTTAGTTGTTTTATCTCATAAGAATCTAAATCTATTTGCTAAGTCTCGTTTTCACATTTTTATTGTAAATTAATCACAATCTTTTAATTCAATTTTAATTGCTTTTAAATTCCTAGCTTTAAATAATCTTGTCTCTGTGGGATCGATAACTCAGACTTAAAGTCCACTTTATTACTACACACGACCAGTCCACTTGCTGTTTAATACACGTAAAGATTTTTCGTGTCAACCCATGATGTCCAATACGTGGTTTGGAAAGATCCTTGACTGCGGTCTTGGAATGAGAAATAAGGTATCTGGGCAGTAATGCAAGGAAAATCCAATAATTCTATCCTTAGGAAGACGCTTTAACTTGTGAGCTTCTGGTACATACATGTAGTAATAGTCTTCCTAATATGGATACACTGCTTGAGCTATACCTTGATTGCGTTCAAGTAAGGAAAGAACATAGGCATAGTGATCGATTACTTCCTGTCTGATAGAAGGTAGAAGTGGATAATCTTGGAAGTTTCGAATCCTCGAGCCATTTGGCTTCCATAGATTTTCAGTGAAGATCTTGTCAAAATGAGGAATGGGAGCCATGATCTTCATCATCAATCTAAAGTTTTCATCACAGTGACTTGGTGAGAAGTTCAAACAGGATGGAGATGAACTGCCACTGGTGGACGCTTGAGCGTTGAATTGGAGAGGAGTAATAGACAGTCTGTGCAACGCTTGACGCAGACACTGCTCTATTTGTTGATGAAATTTAGGCAGCTTGGCAACAGGTCCAACTCGCTCTTGATGCTTTAGAAGACAATACTTGGCAAACTGACGCTTCTTGTCATGCATGCCTATGCCAAATAGATGGGGAGCTTGAACTAATTCTGTGAATGTATATCTATGGCCCACATACGCTTCAACCCAGTTGACTTCTGCTATACAGTAGTCTGTTCCAGCATTGACCATAGCTCAAATGGCTTCATGATGGATATCTCTGATAGAGTCAAAGCGATACCTATCAGTTTGATAGTTAGCATTCTAGATGCTATCAAAATATGCATCAGCTTCAGTCTGGATCAAATCCATTAGAGATTCGAGACGCTCACCGGAATGAACTCCTTTATTCTTCCACAGTCGAAGAGGATTGATAGAATTCTTGTTCTCATAACTGTTTGCTATAAGAGGAAAATGTGTGTAGGCTTCTCTGTTTAAGACTTCCTCTAAAGGGTTGAGAAACTCTGGGCGAAAAGGATCATACACTCTGATGTTGTATTCTCTCAGAGCAAAACCAGTGGACTTACTGTTCCCATAATCCAGGTAGTAGGCGAGATCCACATCACACCTAGGAGTTCTACATCCTTGTCTGTCTTGTTGAAGAATAAGAGAAGATGGTATCTGACCAGGAGATTTACCAAGTTGAAGGGCCAGATAGCACTTCCTCTCAATTTCTGTCAGCTCGGTGTTGAACACTATATCCCTTATCTGATTGTCGATGTCAATTAGCGAGGCTACCTCATTCTCAGCATTAATGTATCTTTCTTCATTATATCCAGCTGGAATGAAGTCTTCTTCGAGCGCTGGGGGCAGAAAATTGATTGAATGATCAATCGTCTATAGTGGGTCCAGCTTGAAGAAATGCCTTGGCTTTGTAACGTCTTTAGCAACGCTCTGACTTTCTGAGCGTGCCTCTGTTATAGCCGGAACACAAGTTGACTCTTGAACCTTTTGGGGAGCAGGTTCCTCTACTTCAAGTGTAGCAGCTTCTGCGGCAACGTCTTTGGAAATAGCCACAACTTCTGTCATCTCAACATCTAGGTGGACGTCTGTTGATGCTTCAGCAGCAGCTGGAACTAGAGCTGTAACACATAAACTATCCTCTACAAGAGCAGGATCTTCTACAAATGTAGGAATAGAAATGTTGTGGGAAGAAATAAACTTACCCTAAGAACTTGTCTCAATAGTAATGTGAGCGCTTGGCTCAATAGCAACTTGAGCGCTTGGCTCAACAGTCTCAGGCTTCTCAGGAACAGGAGCAGCATGACGCTTGCTTGTCCTGGTACGCTGAAAGATCTTCTTTACATTTACTCCTTCAATGAGCTTGAGCGGTAGATGGTTCCTCAAAGTCTATTTGTTTAATAATCCCTTCCAGCTTTCTACGCCTGATGAGAGGAATCTTGTCCTCTGCACCCTCATCAGTGTCCTCATCGTCCTTTTGAGGAGAAGGAACTTGAGCCTTGGGCTTTCTGAGAGCTCTTTTCTTTGTTGCAGCCGGACGCTTCACGGCTTCTTCTGGAATTGGACGCTCAGCTTCTTCATCTGACTCTTCGCGTACCTCCAGACGCTCAGATAGTGGTCTAGCAGTAGCACCAACCTTGGGAGGATTGAACAAATTGTTCTGAATTCTTTTTCCCAGCATCTTGGTCTTGTTCAGCGGTTGACCAGATGAGTAGACACAGTTTGATTTATACAATGGGTCGCTCAAAATAAGCCCATAAGGTTTATTTGGGGCGCTTATACAGTCTCTAAACCTTCCAAATACATACTCACTCCAGTTTATCTTGAGATTGAGGAGTATTGCCGTCATCATCTGAAATTCAACTGGGTTCACCTTATCAAAGGTACCCACTCTGCATTCTATAATCTTGCTACAGAAGTCAGCCAACAATCGGTATTTGGATACCAGATCTTTCTTTTCAAAGTGCTATTTGTAGGGTACACCTTCATAAGCACTCATGGTTGTCCATGCTTCTTTGATTTGATTCAAAGTGACGCAATCCAATGTCTCACCCTCATTTGGGAGATTGAAGTTCTTAGCAATGGAAGCAGAAGAGAAAACAAATTCCTTTGGTGGCTCCTTCTTGGATAGAGGAATGAGACAAGAGATAGACTTCTTGTCTATAGAGAGTTTAGTAGTTTTCCAGAAGAGGTCGACTTCCGTTGGAAACAGATAGGAATACTTAGTCACGAATGTTTTGAGCCCAACCTTGGTTACCATGTCCATCATATCAGTTAGATTGATCTGAGGTTCATAGAGAAATCTCCAATTGACAACAAGGCCTTCAGTCACCTTGATGATGAGCTCGGCCATAGTAGAAGCAGATTTCTTTGGTGCCATTTTCAGTGAAAGAGATGAACTGAGATTTTTTTTTTGCTTTGAAAGAGAGAGAGTAAATTTTGCATAGGGTAAAGTAAATAATTTTCTGCAAAAATTGTGTTTTAAATGACACAGAAGGAAAATTTTGAAACTTGTGTTCTCTAGTCTTTGTAGGATTTAGACACGTGTAAAGAATTTCTTTTAATTTTTAATCTTAGCCATTAAAATGTTAACTGCGGATGCGAGTTTTGTGTAAGAGAGTGAAGTTACATTTGGTAACTCCCATATATAATGATTTGACATCCGAGAGTTAGATTTTGAAAAACATTTGGGATTTTCAGAGTGTAGTACACGCGCTTAATGGTACACTGACACGTACATAGACACGTGCTATTTCTGAACCGCCATTTTGAAAAGTTTTGATTACCCGCCAGTTTGATGTGATGGAAGCGCGTAGATAGAGTACAACATAGACTGTTGAGTCTATCCACTACTTCAAGAAGCTTGTAAAATTTATGCATGAGTTTTATAAACGATTTTATATTGAGTGTTGAATGAAATTGGTTCAACGCTCAATAGATACCATTCGTCTTGTTGAATTTATATTGAAGCTTGAAATTAAGATCCTTTTATATGAAAGTTTTTTATCATTGACGCTTCGAATATTTTCAAGTACAATTTTAAGGTTCCCCTAAGTTTGACAACTTGTAACAACTTTTCAAAATCTTTTGGACATAAATAAAGTAGATTCCCCCTAAATTATATCTCTGATAAAATATGATGCATAATGATTAAGCGTTTAAATCAATCATACCTAATTCACTTCTCAAAGTGAGAAAACGTTGTTCGTTGAGCGCTGTGGTGAAGCTATCTGCCAATTGTTTGTCTGTTCCAATAAACTGCATGGAGATATCTTTCTTTTGAACATGGTCACGAAGAAAATGATATCTAATGTCAATATGTTTGGTTCAGGAATGGAGAACGGGGTTTTGAGTCATGGCTAGAGCGCTTTGGTTATCACAATGAATGGGGGTTGGACCTAGGATTATACCATAATCTCTAAGTTGTTGCCTCATCTATAACACTTGTGCACAACAACTTCCTGCAGCTACACACTCAGCTTCGGCTGTAGAAGTAGCTATGGATTGTTGTTTCTTACTATGCCATGAAACTAACCTATCACTTAGAAATTGACATGTACCACTAGTACTCTTATGATCTATTTTGCAACCTGCAAAATCTGCATCTGAGTAACCAATTAGTTCAAAATGAGAGTCCTTAGGATACCATAAGCCCATATTTTGTGTGCCTTTTAGGTATTTAAGGATCTTCTTGGCAGCAATTAAGTGTGACTCTTTAGGATTGGCTTAAAACTGTGCACACATGCATACCGAAAACATAATATCAGGTCTACTAGCAGCAAGATAAAGAAATGATCCAATGATACCTCTATAATTAGTGATATCAATCTTCTTCCCACTTTCATGTTTATCTAACTTAAGCGTTTGGCTCATTGGAATTTTTGAATATGATGCATTTTCCATACCAAATTTCTTAATCATATCTCTTGTATATTTAGCTTGGTTAATAAATATGCCATTAGGGAGTTGTTTAACTTGTAATCCTAAGAAGAAAGTTAATTCACCCATCATGCTCATTTCAAATTGTTCTTGCATCATTTTCAAAAATTTCTCACACAGACGTTTGTTAGTAGAACCAAATATAATATCATCAACATAAATTTGGACTAAGAGAATATCTTCATTATTGGTAATTTTAAATAAAGTTGTATCAACGCTGCCTTTTGAAAAGCCTTTACCAATAAGAAAGATAGAAAGAGTGTCATACCATGCTCGGGGTGCTTGCTTAAGCCCATAAAGTGCTTTGTCTAGCTTGTACACCATACCTTTACCATGGTTGTTGATGAATCTCGGTGGTTGCTCCATATATACTTCTTCTTGGAGTTTACCATTCAGAAAGGCACTCTTCACGTCCATTTGATACACTGTAAATTTTTTGAACACTGCATACGCTAGAAACATACGAATTGCTTCAAGACGGGCGACTGGAGCATATGTCTCATCAAAGTCAATGCCCTTTTCTTGGCAATATCCTTGAGCTACGAGTCTGGCCTTGTTTCTTGTTACAATGCCATTCTTATACATCTTGTTTCTATAAACCCATCTAGTTCCAATAACTCCTTGGTAAGTTGGTCTTGGTACTAGCGTCCAAACCTTACTACGCACAAATTGATTCAGCTCTTCTTGCATGGCTTCAATCCAACTTGGATCGCTTAGCGCTTCATCCACTTTCTTAGGTTCCATTTGAGATAGAAAGCTTGCGAACATAGCCTCATTAAATGTAGCGGCTTTAGTCCTAACATGCGCTTTAATATCTCCAATAATCTGCTCAGGTGGACGATCACGCAGCCATAGTCTATCTGGTTGGAATGGGTTAAGAGTTTGAACAGGCGCTTGACGATCAGACGCTTGACTTCCCTCTTGCGTAGGCGCTTCAAGTTCACCAATCCTTGTTTGCTCTCGATGATCACTCTCTTCATGATCATCAATAGATCTTACATGGTTATCCGAAATATCCTCATGAGTAATCTTAGGAGGTAGCACTGAGATCTCATCATCGTTGTCACTAGCATCATCAGTGGTAATCTTAGACGCTTGATGACATAGATCTTCAACTCCTATATCATTCACATTAACCTTACTCGATTCTTGGTTAGAATCATCAAAAACAACATGGATAGATTCTTCAACCTTCGATTTGATCTTCTTTAACATGCGAAATTTTTTTCCATTCTTGGCGTAGCCTAGAAAGATTCCCTCATCTGCTTTAGGATCAAATGTCTTTAGGCTTTGGGATCCATTATTATGGATAAAACACTTGGAACCGAAGACGTGAAAATATGAGACATTTGGCTTACGTCCCTTTCACAGTTCATATGGAGTTTTCCCATGCTGTTTGCTGATCATGCAACGGTTTTGAGTGTAACACGCAGTATTGATCGCTTCGGCCCAAAACCTAGGAGCAAGCTTGGACTCAGCTAACATTGTCCTACCTGCTTCCTTGAGTGTTCTGTTCCGGCGCTCAGCAACACCATTCTGTTGGGGAGTTCTGGGAGCTGAATACTCATGATGTATTCCATTCTCTGCACAAAAACTTCTCAACAACTTTGTTAGTAAACTCAGTACCGTGCTCACTTCTTATTCTTGAAACTTTAAGATTTTTCAATGTTTGAAGTTGTCGAATAAGCGTTGTTAACTTGTCACATGTTTCATCTTTGGATGAAAGAAATTCCACTCAAGTGAATCGAGAGAAATCATACACTATCACTAAAGTATACTTTTTACCACTCACACTGATAGTTTGAACGGGTCCAAATAGATCCATGTGAAGTAGTTCAAGTATTCTAGAGGTAGATAGATGAGATTTTCTCTTGAAGGATGATTTGACTTGTTTGCCCATTTGACAAGCGTCACAAAGGCGATCCTTATGAAATGGTCCTTTTGGTAATCCCTCCACAAGATTTAGATTTATAAGCTGAGAGATTGTCTTAAAATTGAGATTATTCATTTTTTTATGTCATAACCAACCCATTTTAGATTCATTTTTAGCAACAAAACAATTTGGGTTGTGATCAAGAGTTGAATCCCAATCTACCAAATATACATTGTTTGTTCTTTTACCTTTTAATTTAGTAGACTTAGTCTTAGCGTCATTTATATAGCAACAGTCACTTGAGAATATGACTTCAAAGCTTTTATCACAAAATTGACTTATGCTTAATAAATTGTGCTTTAGACCCTCAACATAATAAACCTCACTTATCATGATGTTCCCCCTATGCACGGTACCTATACCTTTGGTTTTACCTTTGGAGTTGTCACCAAATAGAACCTGAGGACCATTGGCAGCTCGATAGTTGATCAGAAGATCTTTGGAGCTAGTCATGTGCCTTGACGATCCACTATCAAAGTACCAAACAGATGTATTGGCTTTAGCTCTAGGTACCTGCAATCAAAAGGGAAGTTCTATTTCTGTTTAGGTATCCATTGTTGTTTGGGTCTTTTACCATTAGTAACATTGTTAGTTTGAATTAGAACTTTAGGAACCCATATTTGCCTAGTCTTCATTGTAGGAATACTGGCCTTCTTGGGTTTCACATTGTGTTGTGTGTGCTGTTTGGGTGTATAGTAATATCCTCGATTATCATAGTAATCATAATCATAGTCATAGTCATAATCATCATAGTAGCGATAATATGATCTAGAACATTATGGATATTGACGCTGGTATTTCCTTGGCGTAGGCTTGGGTTGCATTTTTGATGCTGGACGCTTAGTGCTTGACTCGCAGTGGTTAGGTTTATCCTTAGCCTTTTGAGCGTTTGGATGAACCTTTCTTTGTGAATCATTTACTTTCGCCTTTGCTTTGCCTGAGTCAGCTTTGGCTTTCTCATTTGGCCTCTTACCATTGTCGCTTGGTTCATTTAGCGTTTGTCTTTGTGAACCTTCTTTAACAAAGAAAATACCCTTTCCTCTGTTGTTTACCGTAACATTAGGTTCGTTTGGTTGTTTACAGAATTTATTGCATCCTAAACCAGTCTTTTCACCAAATAACCTTGTTACCTCAGTCACATTGTCTAGCTTTCTTGACGCTTTAGACAATGATGAGACGAGCTGTTCGGATTTAGCAAGTCTTACAATCAGCTCAGCTTCTTTCTTGACTATTATATCAAGATCACTTTTTAGATTGATTATATCACTCTCAAGTGATTTGTTCTTCTCATTGCATCATTGCTGAACTTGCAATTTTGCTTTGAGCGTCCCGTTATCACTTTTGAGAGATGAAATGATATCGAAGTGATTTTGATATATTTTGGCGGCATCTTGACAATCATTATAATATTCTTTGACTTTGTCAAGTAATTCTTCATAAGAGAGAGGGTAAGATATCTCAGTGTTTACCTCAGGAGACTCTTCATCATCTCTAGCCATGAGACAAATAAGCGTTGAGTCATCCACTGGCTCATCATCATCATTACTCTCCTCTGACGACTCCAAATCTTCTGGTGCGGACACTGATTCTGATTCCGCTAGCAAACCTTGTTGACGAAGGTTGCTCTTGAATTGGTTTCTATCCAAGTAATCCTGCCTTGAAGGCTTAGATACGTTTGGATAAGGACAATTTACCTGGTAGTGCCTTTGTTTCCTGCAATTATAACACAGATTAGTTTTCATCTTTTGTTCATTTGTTAATCTTGCATTATGTGGTTTTGAGATCACGGGCGCTGAGAGATTTTGAGTAGACGCATGGTATTTGACAAACGCTTGGGATGTAGGAACAGAATACTGAGGTGCTTGAAACTGTTGATGTATTGGAGCAGGCGCTTAATATGAACTGTGTCCTTGATGCTTAGGACTACTTCCTTTCTTTTCATATCTCAAGAACTTTTTGAATCTATTTAGAAGTGCCATTTCCCCATCCTCACTGATATCCGAACCTTTTCCCTTAGTACCCGATTTACCCTTGATTGATGCTACGAGTGCTCCAGATTTAATTACAGGACTACTCACAACGTCACTAGCTGAGTTTAGTTCAAACTCAAATGCCTTGAATTCTGAAAAGGCGTCTTCTGGACTTAAAAGATCCAACATATTTGATTCTCTCATAGCTGTTGTCTTCATCAAGAATCTACTAGGTAAACTTCTAAAGATCTTAACCACCATTTCTCGATTTTGTAAATCCACTCCCAATGATGTAAGTTCCATAACAAGAGTTGTGAATCTTATGTTCAATTGCTCTGGGGTCTCATTAGGTAAGATCTTAAAATTGTTAAACATTTCCTTGGCAATGGAAAGCTTGTTCTCTTTAATCTGAGCTGAACCACCACAGATTATAGCCAACTTATCCCAGATTTCTTTAGTGGTATTACATGATTTAACTTTGTTGAATAAATTGTCGTTGTCACCAATAGCTATATACAAAACATTTTGACCTACATTGTCCAGATTTGCTCTTCGACGCTCATCAGTGGACCATTCTTGTTTAGGCTTCTCAACATAGCCATCTGGAGTTTTTTCTGTGGCTCTAGGCGCTCTGGTAATAACTTTCAGAATTTGTATTGGTCCATCTGAAATAATATCGCACATTTCGTCATCACATGAACAAAGATATGTAAAAGCTTTGACCTTCCAAGAGTCATAGTTTGACTCAGTCAACTTAGGAACTTTAGAAAATGCTATGAAAAACAAACTAAAAGCAACTAAATTTTGAAAAAGGGATCTAAACAAGCTGTTACGCTTGGAAATTTTAAAATTTCAACTTTTAACCGCTCTGATACCACTTGTTGGTCCCAAGTAGCATACGAAAGTATCTAGAAGGGGGGGTTGAATAGACCCTGAAGTCTTTTTCAACTTCAAAAAAATTCGTATTAAAAGGTTTTGGACGCTTAAAATGTAGATGCTCGACTAAACGTTTACTTTAAACATAGACGCTTAGGTTAAGCGTCTGATGAAGACTATTTTAAAAAGTTAACTTAGACTTTAAGATTTGAATACTTTGACCAAATAGGTTTAAGAGTTCATTTCTTTAATCAGTGTTAGCACAACGGAATAATTTTAGAGTCTTCTCTTTTGAAAGTTTTAGCGTCACAAGAAAGTGTTTTAGTTTCTTAGCGTTCACTTGAGTTTTACTTAATAGTTTTATACAAAGATATAATAATATGAAGAATGACTGTAAAGTAAAGGGCACAATATTTGTAAGGTTCATTAGGTGGTGTAATCCCAACTACGTCCTTCTTCTCCTCGAACACTTGGAGGCAATCCACTAAGATGGTTCTCAAAGAATCACACAGAAACTTCTACAAATTAGGGAGAGATGGATGTTGATGACTTGAGCTCCTTGATCACACAGATTTCTGCTCCAAATCACTGCTATCCCCTTGCTTCTTTCACCCAAAAATAATGCAAGTATCCAACTTCGACTTCACACAGATTGCGAGGCTTGGATGGGGTTTCTCTAAACGGTTTGTTTGATTATGATGAAGTTCAAACAACTTAGGAATATCTCAATAGTAATGTGGGTTTCTTCAAAAAGAATGTTTGAGATATTAGTTGACTGTCTCAGGAATTGAAGAAAAGCAAGGAGAATGTTTGCTTGAATATTCTGGCTTTTCTGAGATTTTAAAGAATCAGACTTCAATGCAACAACAATTTGGCTTGGAATTGATCATTGTTTTTGGCTTGTTGTTGAAGTCCTATTTATAGATATTCTTGGAAAAAGTGTTCGTTTGACACATGCATAGGCGCGTGTCTCTCACTTCCGCAAGTGAACCACTTTTGTCCTTTTTCCTGGAAATTTGCTGCACAAAAGTTGGTGCTGCAGTCTTTGAAAAGTTGACAGTCCAATAGGGTGGCTTCTCCGTACGTCTGAAAGTGCTTATCACATTTAATGCTCTTATCAACATTTAATGCATTTGAATTAAATACCTGTTGGTAATTAATGGTTTGAGAATAATTGCATTAAGCTCCTTCTGGACTTGGAAATAAATCCAGGTGAAATCCACCATTGATAGACGCTTATCCATCCTTGAATTGCTTCTGCCTAATAAGGTAACGCTTGATATAGTTGGATATTTAGACGCTTGGAAACTTCATCTTCATTCAGACTTCAGGCGCTTGAGTCTTCAAACTTAACTACTAATGAGCTCACTCAGAATTCGTAAGACGCTCGGCCTAAGACTACTTAGCCTAACAATCTAGAATAAAACAAAATGAAGCCTATAAAGCCTATTACAAATCTAACGCTTCAAAGCTTATACATGATTTCTACTAAAATCAAATTTACATATTTTGGGTTCCAACATAAACTCCTAATTGTTCATCAAAACATCTAACATGAAATTCCTAACAACCTTAAATCCCATCTAGTTGATATATGGAAATGATAAATTGAAGGTGGTGTGTCAACAACCTATTTTCTAATTAACCGCATGCCATCTTTTGTTCTTCACGGTGAAATCTCTTATAAAATCCTTTTTCCTATAAAGCGCTTGTTCCCTATTGAACCTCATTTGTTTGGTAGTACTTATTTTTTTTTCGGGATGTTCGTCCTCATATTACCAAATTAGATCCCAAGTCAGTAAAGTGTGTTTTCCTGGGTTACTCCAATTTCAGAATGTTTTCATTTGAATTGTTGCCCATAAAACATCATTACCCTATTTTGATTGTATGCAATACCACCATTAGATGGCCCTATAATTAGATGTTAATTACGGTGGAATCACTCAAATCCATGGGCTAATGTGACCGGAAAGTGGAATGTTTGCAGGCTGCCAGAAGTAATCAGAAATTGACAGTCTTGTTGTTGACTTCAAAGACATGATTCACCAATATTTGGCCACTCTTGGAGATGAGGTTTTAACCAGGTTAAGATAAGTTCATGGAGAATCTATGAGTAATAAGTTTTAGTGTTGGATGTGACATAAAGGATGAAAAAGTGGTAAGAGCAGAGACGCGCGATGTCGGTGGGGTGCATGGTGGATCTAATTGAAGTAATGTTGTTCCCGATCAACAATGGAGTTTCGATATACTGGACCCGACTTTAGTTTGCATCTTGACTACTGGGTAAACTTTGTTAGATGGATTAGCTAACCTTTGTAATCATGTGAGCAATCGAATAATATTGAATCGGTATTTTCTAGAGACTTGTATTCCGATCATACTATTGATTACATCCTTTTTTTTGGAATAGGGGCTTGCTTTGAGACATTGTGAGGAAACTTGGTTGGACAAGTTGGTAGTGTTGGAGATTGGGACGATCATGATTAGCTCGGAAGAGTAAGTGAGTGCCTCTCAAAATTATAGTTATATGTCTTTCAAACTGGAAGGAGCACGTCGTATTATATCTATATACTTTCATCATGCTTTTAATACTTCACATGAAAATGAATTTCAACACTTTCAAGTCAAATCATGGACTCAATTTGCATTAACCATTTCTTGGCAAGTTTCAAAGACATATCTTGCGAGAATATTTTCCAGGCAGGTTTTTGTGAAAATGATTTCAAGAAACATTCTTTTAATGAAATTCTGGAAAAAAAAAACATTCGCTCGATTCAATATTCCTTCGTGAGCCAAACGCTTCATTTAATCATTCGTGACATACATGATTGCATACTGGTTTCAAATGCATATTTTGCAAGCATGATTTCAAAATAACCCGGTTTTTATGGATTCGTGGAAGTACTCCATCACTTTTTGGTTCTTGTATCATGATCATTGTCGTGATGGTGTTCTTGTGACATGTTTCATCTTGCGTGGTTGTGTTGGGCCCAAGGTCGGGCGATGGATAGGGCAGGGTTCGGCCGGTCAAGCATGGGCTTGCGGTCTTAAAACAGTTCCCGCTATTCACGTCCAGATCCATGCACCTAGGACGGAGTGCTCTGAGGGTGCATGGGTCATTTATCGTGTGGCATACTCCGGATATGACCAAATCGGGCATCGCGAGCCTGCGTGGGGGTATAAGGTGATGGCTTTTAAGCCGCATGTTCAGGGGTGATAAGGAAGAAGCAGAGGGACCCAAAGTGCTATGGGTAAATCATCGGACGCGATAGTATTGCTAACATGGCCCCCTACTGCTTAAGCGTGACGTGTACGTGTTACTTAAACATGTCTTGTACATGATACTTGCATTGAGTCTTGTACGTGGTACTTACATTGACTGCACACTTTTAAAATGCATGTTTTAAAACTTAAATATCATGCCACCAATCGTTCCAGTTTTATCATGAACGATATTGTTTTAAGCATGCTTTCCATGATATTTGAGAAATCTCATCGTGCATACACTAAGACCTTTGTCTCATACTAACTATTGCTTACTTGTTACCTTGATCATAAATTGCTTTTCTTTTTAGGATTTCAATGATCCTTTGAAAATCAATAAAAACTATTTTAAAGCAACTTACACACACGCACTGGCACTCACTAAGCGTTTGCTTACGTATTTCACTTTTTTTTTCTCCTTCCAGTTAGAGTGAGTTGGGCAATGAGATTGGCTTGGATGATCTGAGCGTAGACATGGACAATCCTAGAGGAGAGTTTTGCAAATTGAGCCATGAATAGTAAGTTACTTAAAATGTTTTGTTGACGTTAGGGTCGTGACCCTACTAGATTAGTTGTCGAAGTGTGTCAATTTTGGATTGTACTACTTAATTGGAAGGTTCACGCTTTTAGTTTAGGCCCCTTTCAGGGCTAAAAATTGGGGCGTGACACAAGGCCTCAATAGATGTTGCCAAATTGCGTGTTTTTCAAGGTATAGCCTTTAGGGCCTGTGATGAAAGCTTGAATTCGTATAATTGTGGTAATTTTTTAGAAATCTTAAAGCACACAACTTCTTATAATGATGAGGTGAGATCAACGGTTTTGGAAAATGCTCTCAAGAATGTTTCTTATACTTCCCCTCCAATCCAAAAGGAGGTACTGTCACTTTATGCGATTAAAATTCAAAAATTTATTCGGGAAGAAATTGGTGATGCAAAATATTGTCTCATTGTGGATGAATCTCGAGATGAGTCAAAAAGAGAGCAAATGGAAATTATTTTGAGGTTTGTAGACAAAGATGGTTTCATTCGAGAAAGGTTTTTGATGTAATTCATGTGGAGGACACGAAAGCCTCTACTTTGAAAGATGAAATCTCTCGTACTCTTTATATACAAAATATTCGAGGACAAGGATATGATGGTGCTAGTAATATGAGGGGAGAATGGGATGGTTTGCGAGTTCTATTTCTGAATGAGTGTCCATATACATATTATGTCCATTGCTTTGCTCACCGACTACAATTAATATTAGTAGCAACGACTCAAAGTGTTATACCTATTGAACATTTCTTTTCATATGTGACTATCGTTGTGAATTTGGTTGATTCTTCTTCCAAACGTTATGACCAACTTCAAATTGCTCAAGCTATTTGGATTGTGGAGTTAACCTCCACTCACGAAC
The DNA here is from genome assembly GCA_019426215.1 of Buddleja alternifolia. Classification (NCBI taxonomy): domain Eukaryota; kingdom Viridiplantae; phylum Streptophyta; class Magnoliopsida; order Lamiales; family Scrophulariaceae; genus Buddleja; species Buddleja alternifolia. The sequence continues at coordinate 11,536,030 of CM033405.1, read as the reverse complement.
TACAAAGAGGAAGAGGAAAAAATCAACTTGGAGCTGTACAACGTCCAGAAGATACAAGGTGGGGGTTCTCACTTGAGGTCACTTCGTAGCTTACTTGATATGTTTGATTCTATTCTTCTTACTGTAAGTGAGATCATAAATGACAAAACTGATTCATCTTCTAAAGCAACAGCCGATGGTGCTTATGACGTAATGATGTCATTTGAATTTGCATTTATTTTGTATTTTGTGATCGAGTTATTGGAAATGACGGATGATCTTTGTGAAATTCTACAATTCAAGACTCAGGATGTTTTGAATGCAGTTGCTAACACAAAAGAATTTATTCAGAATTTCAGAGAGGATAGATGGGGTGACTTAGTTGATAAGGGTTTTTTATTTGATTAATATAAAAAAAATAAAAAATTCTCAAAATAATATAATTTTAAAATCATTATTTTTTTAATACAAAACGGCATTTGATATGCCGTCTTCACCTTTATTTTCTTTTTCTTTTTTATGAAAATTAGAAGACGACATTTTAAATGTCGTCTTCATTAATTTTATATTTTTTTTATTTAAAGTTGAAGACGACATTTAAAATGTCGTCTTCCATTAAATTTTTTTTAAAAATCGATGAACAGTGAAGACGACATTTTAAATGTCGTCTTCACTTTTCATCAGATTTTTTTGTTATTTTAAAATCGATGAACAGTGAATGCCACTGTTCATCGGTTTTTTGTAATTATGAACAGTGAAGACGACATTTTAAATGTCGTCTTCACTGTTCATCATTAAAAAAAAATTTAAATGGAAGACGACATTTTAAATGTCATCTTCAATTTTTTTTTAATTTCGAAAATTGTTAGGGTTTTTTGTTAATTACATATAATTTTTTAGGGTTTTTTTGTTAATTTGTTGATAATTATAACAATTGACTTTAAATTTTTAAAAAAATATATTTTTTTTTCATATTTTATTTTTAAATATTTTATTTTACGAACAATAAATCATTCAAGTGGTTTATTTAAAATGAAAATCATGATTGTCGAAAAATAAAAATTGAAAAAAATAATTTTTACTTAGTTGTTTGAATGACTTAGAGTTGTTGTTTGAATGGGTGTTCAATTTTTTTAATTTTGTTATGGGTTTATATAATTGAATTGCTTAGTTGTTATATTCTTTTTTAGGGGTACTGAATCAATTGGAAACAATATCTTAAGGTGAGTAGCTTAATCTGTTTTATTTACAATTTAACTCCAAACTCGTAAATTTGATAACAACTTGTGTGCAATTTGTTTTAGGCCTTTGTTAGACATGGTGCTTTCAAAGTTATTTGCTACCCTACCCTGCTATTGCAAACCCAAGTTTATTAAGGTATGCCATTTGATGTCCAGGAGCTTATCTTTGAGATTATTTTGTAATTTCTATTTTTTGGAAGCTCTATGATTGTTAGTGTTCAGTTAGCTAACTTTATCAAAATCATTTTGTGATAAGTTATTGTGAAATCTACTCTCAAACATGTCTAGGACCAATTTAGATTTTTCAGTATTGGAGACGTCGAGGAGGTGTCATTGGGAACAAGTTTTGCAGCTCTTGTGCATATGAGTACCTAATGAATACAAGTAAGCCTAATGAATACACGTAAGCCGACAAAAAACCCTAACCCTAACAATTTTCGAAATTTTTTTTAAAAAAATTGAGGACGACATTTAAAATGTCGTCTTCCATTAATTTTTTTTTAATGATGAACAGTGAAGACGACATTTAAAATGTCGTCTTCACTGTTCATCAATTTTATAATAATAAAAAAATCTGATGAACAGTGAAGACGACATTTAAAATGTCGTCTTCACTGTTCATCAATTTAAAAAAAAAATTTAAATGGAAGACGACATTTTAAATGTCATCTTCAACTTTAAATAATAAAAATATATATAAAATTAATGAAGACGACATTTAAAATGTCGTCTTCTAATTTTCATAAAAAAAAGAAAAGAAATTAAGGTGAAGACGGCATATCAAATACCGTTTGAATTAAAAAATAATGATTTTAAATTTATTATTTTGAGAATTTTTTATTTTTTTATATTAATCAAATAAAAAACCCTAGTTGATAAAGTGAGGATGTTTTGTGAGAAACATGATATAGACATTCCAGATTTGAATGCTCTTCGTTGATCAAGCAGAGGTCGGCTTCGTAAAGACAATCCTGTTACCTTGAAGCATCATTATCGAGTTGATATATTCACTAGCACGATAGTTTCCATATTACAAGAGATGAATTATCGATTTGATGAAAATACCATGGAGTTGCTCCAGGCTAAGCTCAACTTTAGATCCAAGAGATGGATACAAATCATTTAATGTTAACGAGATATGAAACTTGTAGAAAAGTTCTACTCTGATGATTTCACTAATCAAGAGAATTGCATATAAAATAACAGTTGGGGATCTTTGAACTTGATATTCGGCGCAATCTCCACTTTGAATGTTGCAACACTTTCCGATTTGTGTCAAATATGTGAAAGACGAGAAAGTTTGAGAGCTATTATCTTGTGGATAGATTGATTCGACTTATTTTGACTCTCCCTATTTCCACGGCAACAACGGAGCGTGCATTTTCCTTTATGAAGATTGTCAAGACTAGGTTGAGAAATAATATGGAAGATGATTTTTTGACTAGTTCATTACTAACGTATATTGAGAAAAAAATTGCTCAAACTTTCGATATTGACTCAATGATTGATGAGTTTGATATCATAAAAAACCGTCGTGCACAATTTAGAATGCCATCAATTAAATAGGCAAGTTGACATGTTTTATTTGGCCTCAATTGTATATTCTCGAATATTGATTTTGGGAGATGTGGTATATTTTGTAACTAATGGTGCTTGGATAAACTTTTTGTGAATATCATTCAATAATTTATGATGACTTTGTTTTGAAACAACTTTTTAGTCAGAATAAATATGTCGACATAATTAATATTATTAGTTTGTTTGTCAGTATTTGATACTATATTTATATTTGAATAACTACTAAAGGCGAAAGATTGCATAGCGATTTTTTTTTTATTTTTTTTTTGCGGAAAAAAAACGAATCAGTCGGAAAAAAATTTCTCGCGATTTTTTTTAGATATTATTGTTATTTTCAACAATCCTATCTCGCCCCCTGAGGGTGAAAATCTTGGCTCCGTCCCTGGCCATATATAATAGATATCTATATATATGTATATGAATATATATTGTGAAGATTAAATACATTGCTGCTTCATGTTAATGTGACTCAGGCAAGGAAAAGGCCATTATAGACTCGTGCCATACTATTGTTGGATTTTCCCATGAGGTGCGTTATCTCTATTTTATGTGATATTGTAAAAAATGCAAATATTTAGCATGGTGTTTTCTCGTTTGAACTTCCTTTTTCTCCATTGTAGAAGAAGGTCCTTCATTTTTCTTTTTCTCCATTGTAGAGGAAGTTTCACCTTCGTTTTTCTTTCTCCATTGTAGAAGAAGTTTCACCTTCATCTTTTTTGGATCCCATTTTCATTTTCTTGAAAATAAAAAGATCATAAGAATAGTATAAGATGGTATGCTACACAAAAAACACAAGAAATGGTATGCTTTTCTTTTTGATTGCTAGTATCACAAGATATAGAATACAATCGAAATAACAAAATACATCTAAGGCGAATCAATTCAATCTTGTTTGAAGCTTTAAGCTTCTGTACCACATGCAAAGTTACTTAAATTCATCACACACAAAAACATATAGTAAAAAATATTGTTTTAAGATTCAATGTTGTTTGAAGTTTGATTAAAAGATAATAATACCTAGTTGTAAAATTTTTATTGTGTTGTATATTGTGTATTCCATATGCGATATCCATATCCCGACAACCAAAAAGATGACTTCTGTGTATTTGAATGATGCAATAATGCGTGGATAGTAGGAATGAAGGAACATGCAATAATATATATATATATGTATGTATATGTATATATCTATATATGTATATGTATATATATTGTGAAGAAAAACTACATTGCTGCTTCATGTTAATGCGACTCAGGCAAGGAAAAGGCCAAAATACACCTAATTTGTTTTTGCTAATAAGCAGTGGTATGCGTTGGCAGGCGTTGTGCTGGTGTGTTGATAGTGGAGGGAATTGTACTACGAAAATGGATTAAGAAATGGGCTGATGATATGTATCATACCTCCCCTTTGTGCATAGTATTGATTAATTCAATAGTTATATTTTCAAATTTTACATTAATGAATAACTATCATAGATAAAAAATAAAAAAACGAGTAGATATGACAAACTTCATTTACTTATTTAATTCAATTAGAATAAACATTATTTATTTTGAGTAAAGACTTACAATTATGTTGAATTAAAGTTATAACCAATAATTTTTAAGATGTATTTACACTATATTTTTGTTGAATTGGTTATAAATTTACTCTTATCATCTTATGATATATTTATAAGCAATATTTTTTTTTTATTTTTAATATAATTTCTTTCAATAAATTAAGTATAGTAAGAATATACATAAAATGAGCCCACCAAAATAAAATTCGAATATAATAAAATACAAAATGTCCTACTTAAATCAAATTTGGAAGAATCATCTAATGTAAAAATATCTAATAGTCATAACACATAATCAATAGTTCTAAATGAAATAAACCAAAACGACAAAGGTGATAGGAGCAAGTAGCTAACTAATCTCAACCATGATGCTGATCGGGAGAATATCTCATCCAGGGGGTTGGTAATGGGGAGGAGGATTCTAGCCGGATGCTCAATAGTTGCCAACAACATGATATTGATTTGGAGCAAGATGAGTAGGAGCTGGAAAATAGCTAGTAGCTAGAGGTGGGAAGCACCCATGAGCTGGAGTTGAGAACTGACCGGAGAGAGAGATGGCGTGGAAATATACTGAGTGCATTAAGATCAGCCATGACACCATCTTTGACACCATCCTTGACATGCTACTTGAACTTCTTATCCATCTCTTCTCGAGTTTTCTGTAATTCTTGCAATCTTTTTTCATTCTCTATTTGTACTTGTGAGCGTATGGTGCTTGAGCTAGTAGTGGAAGAAGTGGAACCTTCACTATATGAGTTGTCAAACCCATAGCAATGCCCGTGTTTTGGGCCACCAGATGCCTCGGCTCATGCTTGAGGATATATATACTATGCATGAACCTCGTATAATAGGCAACATTTCCGTTTCATCTCTCTGAGATTAATTTTCTTTCAGTTTTTTAGTATACTTATCCTATAAAATAAATTAAAAAGAATACTTAATATGTTACTAACTAATAAACAATAATGAGTAATATATACTAACAATTAACAAAAAGAGAAACTTACAAATGTATTATTCGACTTCTCCTCCACAAAATGTCCTTGCCCTCTATTCGTCCTGTGACACTGCGCAAAAGTATTTTTCAAAAGATACAAAGGCAAGTTTATAAAGTTAGACAAGTTAATTAACAAATACAAGTTCATAAAGTTACCAAGACAAGTTCATAATGTTAGATAAGTTCAATAAAAAAATGAACTTCTTCTATAACATAACTTGGTTCATGCATAAGCACAAAAATTCGAACTCCATGTTATCATAAATGTGTAATTCAAGACTTCTTATAAATAAACTGAAGCTTGCAACATTGTGGCATCAACCATCAAAGTTGAATACCTACTGAAATTAATGTGAATGCAGACAAGTGTTCCTATGCTTACACACATATTATTAAAGATTGGTGACATTAAGTGTAAATCAAGATTCAAAATTTGTAAATGAACTAATAAAACTTTGCATAATTTTCACACATTCGTGCCATAAATGACCAAACATATGTGTTCACAACTTACATAAATCTAAACAGATGCGTAAACCAAACATATCTCATAATTGATTAATTTTGACTGAATTTAAGAAAAAAACTTCCAAAACAAAGAAACAAATTACAATTCACTTGGATAAAAGATTTCAAATTTCAGTACAATAATTATTACAAAATCCCCAAAAAATGTCTAGAAAATAGAAATACAACAAATGCACATACAATCACATACAAATACAACAAATGCACACACAAATTGATTAGTAAATAGAATTTGAAGCGGATTATATCCATGCATTCATAAACATAAACAAATTTGGACAAAAATACATTAACAATTGCCATTGTACCTATGAATCTCTTGAATTTGCTGAAATTTTTACTTACCATCCTATTTGCATGATGAGGAATAGAAATTGAACCCGATACACTCTTGACCACCCCAAGGCCATTTCTAGCTGATAACTGATTTTGTCGATATCGAATTTGAGGACTCTTGTATTAAGGGGTCTCCCATATATTCCAAAGGCCTTCCCATATTTTTTGTCTCATCGATCTTGGTGGAGGTGTTGTTCGCGACTTCACATTTTTCTCGGGTTTGCTCATATGTGCAGTCATCCGTCTACTAAAATAAGCCTTCCAAATTTTATATACTTGTTCTTCGGTCCATGAATCACGCCAAGTGAATTTTGCTACATTTCAAATTAAATTTAAACACATTATGCAATATACAACAATGATAATTATAAGTAGACTACTTTTAATTAGCTTAACCTGTCAAATAGATCGTTCTTTACACGATCTAGAATTTTACTAACTCCAACGTACCAACCTTGTCGATCTGGTAATAGGCTTCGAGGTGTCGTAGTACTAATGAAGCTGGAAACAGATGATTTGGAAATATTATAAAATTAATGGACCAACATCTATTTCCAATTTTTAGTAAGTTATATGATCATATGGAGAGAAAATTAAATTTTCAATAAAGTGTTAACAAGATTACCATTTTCCCACAATTATAAGTATCTCTCGACCGGCTTCGTCACGCTTAATCTCGTCTTTACAATTAGAATTTTCTGGTTCAGATCCAGGAGGCAAGTCATCCTGCTGCGTATGTACCTCCTCAGAAAAATCTGCTCCTCACCCCTTTCATCGTGAGATAATTTGTATAATTCACATCTCCACTCAGCAAACTCGTGAAAGTTCCACCTTGGTCTATACCAAGTAACATCTAGTGCACCTCCCCTAGTATGCATCGGGAAAATTAAATTAATAATATAAAAAAAAAAGAAAAATCAGAAAATATGGAAAACGGAACCAATCAGATAATAGTACGTTACGACATAGGGTATGTCGTCTGAGCTAAGAGACGACATACCCTATGTCGTCTCTTGCAAAAAAAAATTTTTTTTATTAAATCAAGAGACGACATAAGTATTGTCGTCTCTTGAATATATTTTTTTTTATTTAAAGTGAGAGACGACAATCCTTATGTCGTCTCTCACTTTGCCAATTTTCTTCACAAAAGGCTGCATTTGCAGCAGCCTTTTGCACATGGTCCGAAAGTGAGAGACGACAATAGGATTGTCGTCTCTCACTTTGCCAATTTTCTTGACAAAAGTTTGCAGCCTTTTGCACATGGTTCCGATTTTCGGAAATGGAGTTATTGCTTAAGCAGAAAAGCCCCTAGCCCCTTTTTTTGAGCAGAAAAAAATCGAATACATTCATCTTCAATTCTTCATCATCCCATTTCTTCACATCTCTTCAGCAGCAACATTTCTCTCTTTCACTTTCTCTTTCTCCTTCTCTTATTTCACCAAGAAAGTATACGATTAAGGTAATTAAGGTAATTTTTTTTCATTCATTCTACTTTTAAATTTATTATATATGTAGAGTTTGTAAATTATCTTTTTTATTGTAATGCTATTGTAATGTTTGGTTGAAATTTGAATTGTAGTGATAAATTGAATTTATTAGCTATACTTTTTAATTAATTGGTATAATTCTTGAATTTATTTGTATAATTTTTGAATTAATAGGTAATTTTTTTTTTTAGGTTAAATTTTGACTTTTAACCATAATGTCAAGTTTTAGTGTTATATTTGAATTATTTGGTATAATATTGGAATTGGTTGGTATAATTTTTGAATTAATAGATTGATTTTCTATTTTTAGGTTCAATTTTAACTTTTAGGTGTAATGGCAATTTTTAGTTTTATTTTTGAATTATTTGGTATAATATTGAAATTGGTTAGTATAATATTCTAAATGTTCGGTATAATTTGAATTTGTAGTGTTTAATTTTGAATTGTTAGGTTTGATTTGGAGTTGTTAGGTTTAATTTGAATTGTTTGGTTTATTTTGGAATTAATAGGCTTAATTTCGAGTAGTTAGATTTTTTTTTTTTAATAAGTTGGTATATTTGTCCATTTTTGTGGCATAATGTTGGAATAAGTTAGTATAATTTTTGATTTGTTCGGTATAACTTGAATTTATAGGTTGAATTTCGAATTATTAGGTTTGATTTCTAGTTGTTAGGTTTAATTTTGAATTGTGCGGTATAAGTTAAAATTTATTGGGCTTAATTTAGAGTAGCTTTAATTTTGAATTGGGTGCGATATTTTTAGAAGGTGGGGATAATGTTCGCATTATTGGTAAATGTTGGAATTTATAGGTTGGGATTGCCGAGTGGTTAGTTTGTTTTCAAGTTGTTAGTGTTTAATTTTCGATTGGTGAAAGTTTCCGAGTTGTTAGTAAATTTTCAAATCTTAGGTATAATCTCTAAAGGTTAATTTGTATGCATATCTTTATTGAGTATTTAATAATTTGTAATTAGTGGTGTTTAATTTCGAATTATATACAAATTTAATGTACTAAATATAAGTGTATTTATATCATAAAAGAATGTATTAACATTGTTGTGGATATGTAATGCAGGATGACTGAGCGTAATGTATATGGCCCGGTTGATGGGAGCGTTCTGTATGATCAGGACAATCATGTATCTGAGGCAGTTGCTGATCATCCAGACTTCATTATCGTGTTCGGCGAGCTGACTCTGCATATTTTCCACGCTGCCTATCAATCTGATTTGCATAACCGCGTCAAGGTAAAGCGTGATGAGATGGGGTTTTTATGAGTAGTATACCTGTTACCTCAGTTTAAAACGACTTGGGCCTTGTCAAGGCCCTAATTGAGAGATGGCGCCCAGAGACGAACTCATTTCATTTTAGGACCGGAGAGGCTACGATAACTCTCCAAGATATTGCTATTTTATATGGTCTACCAGTTGATGGTAGAGCTGTAATTGCACATCGGCACTTCGAAACAGATGAAGAGTACAGCTTCTATGTATTTGGACAATTAGGATTGTACTTATTGGCTACAGATTTCAGGCACGGTCATAGAATACTTGTTAAAAAACTTGTTACCCATGTTCTGAGTCAGCCTCAACAAATAAATGATCAATCTGAAGAATTTGTAGTTGATCAGGTAGCCCGTTGTTGGGCCCTTTTGTTGTTGGGTAGTGTGATGTGTGCCGACACCACAGGAGATGTTATTCCTATAGTGTGGTTGAGTTTGTTTGAAGATATCAACTTAGCACGCACATACAGTTGGGGGAGTGCTGTATTGGCTCATTTGTACCGTGAACTGGCGAATGCTTCCCGAGTAAAAAGAAACGACGTTGCAGGTTTCATGCCATTATTACAGGTGAGAAAAATTATTATTTAGATGTTATTATTTCTGATAAAATAATTTATGATTATTCAATTAATATATTTCTCCTTTAACAGATATGGGCGTGGAGTAGAATTTTGATTGTAAGGCCTGATCGAGTACCTAGACTGATGGCGGGATTTGACGTGAATGGCATTGCCCGAAAACCTTATGCTTCACGGTAATTTACCATTTGAATATTATGTTTAATTAAGAAACGTTCAATTTTTTTTAATTATTTTCAATGATTGTTGTTTGAAGGTGGTATCGGCCTACTACAAATACTGCTTCAGTCAGTCACAACGTCCGGGCAATTAGAGATGGTCTAGACCAGATGGCGGATAGACATGTGAGTCGGGATTTTTTTTAAAAAAATTATTATGAAGTTATATCTATCTCCTACTAATATATTGTTAATTAATATTTTTCGTATTTCAGTTTGTTTGGACACCGTACAATTTGGATGATGCAGACATTTTTCGTATTTTTAGGCAACCTTGTAACAGAATCCTCCCACGTCCCGTATATAATCTCATTTGCACGCTGCAAACTGTACCAAGCCTTCCCATATGAAATATCAAATTTCCATTTTTTCTGCACCGTTAGCTTAATTAGACCGACCTTATACGAAGGATCCTTCCTAACTTCTGGTAAAATTTCATTTGCGATCATGTTTATGTCCAAGTTAAAGTGATTCTTTGAACAATCTTCGAAGAAACATTCGTGTGCCCTTCATACCTTGAAATTTTCCAAAAAGTAGTACTCTTCTTTAAACTTCCCCGCAGTTTAAAACGACATCCATTTTTGCATTCTACAGCATACACTGTAGAATTACTAATTGTCACCTTAAACTCGCGCCGTGCATGTTGTACGTGGTAGTCTTTTACCGCTGCTTGCAAGCTGAGTTTGTTGTCAAAAACTTGGCCCAAACGAAGATTACCTTTTGCATGATCATAAATTATTCTCCGACTCAAACCTGAACTTTCTCGATGTAGTGAATCTCCTTCTACTTCTGGGTATGTGGTGGAATAGAATGGGATCACTTCATGAAGTCTTTCTTCGTGACTTGTGTGTGGGACATCTTCATTCATCGGTACATTAGTCTCAGCATCATCATTCTCATCCATCATTGCATTGTCCAAGTTTTCTTCCAACTCGCGGTCTGAAAGATGATGGAGCGAACAGTCAGTATCACTTTGACTGTCATTCCCAATATCATCATTCTGGACGTTTGCAAAATCACTACACCCAAAATTGGGATTCTCAAAGTCATGACAGCTTTGTCTAGACAGGCCTGCAAATAAAGATAACAAGTCATGAATCAAAGGAATACAACAATTATGAAATTTATTAGAAAATGTATAATTACCTGCTCCCACGTTAGGAATTACAAAATTCCTCAAACGAGAATTTTCCAAAAGGAAATTTTGCGTGGACGGACCTACAATGAAAAATAAATATGATGATAGTATATAAAAACAAGAATAACAAGTAATTCGTAAAATGAATACAATAATTGAAGAAACTTATTAGAATATTCATAATACCTGCTTCCATGTCAGGAATAAAAGGGGAATTTTGTACATTTTGAAAATGCTCAAACAAATGACCCGTTGTAGAAGCACCTAAAAATGCAAATCACAAAAGGTTAACTTATTTTACAATTCCGCGAAGAAAAGAAAATTATCTACACATATATGAAATTTAAAAATAAACTTCACAATGTAAAAATAACAATAAACACCTTGATGCACATCGTGAATTGTAGAACTCCCCAAACCACTTGAAAGAAAATCATGATACTCACGAGTTCCCAACACATTTGATTGTGTCTGCATATTTAAATCCGGTACTGTGGGCTGAGTAAAATACGGCATCAATTGGGATTGTGACTGCGTATTCAAATCGGGAATTGTGGGCTGTGTGAAATACGACATGAATTGAGGTAGCGTTAACGACGTCACTTGGGTTAACAACGAGTTGTCTTCACCCTGATGTTGGATTGGTTCTTTCTCGATATAAAGCTCGATCGTGTCCTGAACAATGTTAGGATCTAAGAAAATCCCTAAAGTCTCATCATCTTTGATCTCCATTGTGCTCTCCCTCATCACATTTCTCTTTTCAAATTCAAACTTTATAATTACTTTTAATGAAAAATAATTCTGATCAGTCCTTGTTCTCGTATATAACTTCTCCAATAATTCAGCGTATGTGATTGTACGACGTATCCTCATGTTAGTGCTTGGACGAGTGCTATATCTAACTGAATTTGAGTCTTCAATAATTTGATCATCCGTGTATACTAAAACATCAACTGTGTTCGCCTTGACATTTTCTATATAATATCAAAATTTAAACCATAAATAACACTAAATTTAAATTATAGTCAAAAAATAAAATTATACCTACAAATTATATACCTACAACATTAAAATTTATATCTTCAAATTATATTTCCATCCAATTCGAACATTATACCAAACAATTGCAAAATATATCAATCTTCAAAAAATAAATCTAACTACTAAAAATTAAGCCCATTAATTCCAACTTAAACCAAATAATTCAAAAATAACGCTAGAAATTGACATTACACCTAAAATTCAAAATTCAACCTATTAATTCAAAAATTATACCAACTAACTTAAAAAATTATAGCTAATAAATAGAATTTATCACTATAAGTTCAACTTTTCAACCCTAAATTACAATACTATTACAAAAAAAAAAAACATATATACAAACTCTACATATAACAAATTTAAAAGTATAAATGAATGAAAAAAAGAAATTACCTTAATTTTTTGGTTGATGATGGAGAATTTGCGTTTTGAGAATGAAGAAAAAACCTTTGTAAAATCTGATGGAAGAAGAGAAAGGGATAGACAGGGGGAAAAATTCTGTGTAAATGGCTTCGTAAATGGCTGGAGGAAAAGGTAAACTGATAACCAAAAAACAAAAAAAAGAAAAAGAAAATGTTGTTTAAGGCTGCAACTTTGCAGCCGACAAAGGCTGCAAAGTTGCAGCCTCAATAAGTTTTGCAAAAACTGCAAAGGTACCAAAAAAAATTTTAATAAGTGAGAGACGACATACTATATGTCGTCTCTCACTTAATTTTAAAAAAAAAAATAATGTTAAGAGACGACATGGTGTATGTCGTCTCTTAAATGAGACGACATATCCCATGTCGTAATGTATTAGTATCTGATTGGGTCCATTTTTCCAATATTTTCTGATTTTTCTTTTTTTTTAATATTATTAATTTAATTTTCCCAGTATGCATCTTAGTTAGTAAAAATTGTATAATATGCGTACGTACGTAATTTTTTTAAAAAAACTCTGTTTCCCGTTTCAACTCCAAAGATATAGTGAAAAAACACGTCTTTTTGGAGGGAGGCGTACTTTTGCGTTTTATACGCCGTCCCAGCGGTTCCCTCGATAGTGTACCTGGTGCATACGCACCAGGTGCTAAAGAGGTGACTTGTGTCACCTCTTTCATTTCTTTTTTTTTTTTAATTTTTCTAAATCTTTTATTTAACTTTTTTTTATTTCTTTTGTTTTTTTTTTTCTTTTTTCAGTTTTATGTTTGAAAATCAAGAAACTTTTTCCGCTTTCCCATTTTTATTTGTATTAGTTTTGCGATTGAGTTCAAGCAATTCATATTAATAATTCAATCGTACATAGGCAAGAATTATCCAAAAATCAATCATTTATATCTTCAAATCGAGCGCATTCGGTTAGATCGATGTGAATTATATTTTACTTATACTCGTTAACAAACTTAAATTATTTGATGTTGTAATCTAAAAGAATATTGATAATAAAGTGTAAATTACCTAATATTATTCACAACATCAAATAAATTGAGTTGTGAGTGATAATATTAATCTATTTAATATTTCGCTATATATCTTATCTAGCTTTTTAATCATCAATAATTTGAATTGTGAGCGCTTCTAATTAAAATATAATCGAATTCGACTTACACGAACCGCTTGATTTGAAGATATAATTATTTGGTGGTTGGATTAATTGGACTACTAATTGTACATATTGGGTCGATTAAATTTATAATATTAAACTATTTCGAATCCAACCGCATAAAACACTATTATAAATCTAATTGAGCAAGACACATATTTTTATATCACTAAGACATGAAATTGAAAGAAAAAACCCAATGGAAAAGAGAAAAAACAAACAATACATTCAAAAAAACAAGAAAAAAAATACATAGAGAGAAAGACACAGTTTCAACCTCGGGCGCACGGTGCGAGAGACACCTGTATTCATGACAGCACCCGAGGAGAAAACCCAGAGAACTCCCCCTGGAAAAGAAAACAACTAAAGAGGTTGCAAGAAACGAGAACAAAGATTCTCCTAATAAAAATGATATTATTTTTTTAAAAAAAGGACTAACTATAAGAATTCTCCTTCGTCTTCTTCCACATGATCTACTCAAAGCAAAAGTCAAATTACATCTCCTCTGTAATCGGCGGATGAAGATGAATGAAGGAGAAAAGAGGAACCAAGATTTTTTCTAGACAAGAGTGATTTTAATGAAAAAATAGGGTTTAAAGTAAATATCCTTCTATCTTCTTCTCCTTCTACTCCATCTCCTTTTTCTTCTCCTTCAATCTTTAGCAAGAGGTAACCTTGAATCTGAAACCCATTTTTTTTCTTAATTCTCAAAGGGAATTCTTATTATATTCCCAAAATCTGCATACAAATAAAATACTAAAAAATAATCACACATAAATGGGATTTCACGTTTCTGATATTTTGAATTTCTGATAATATGAAGATGGAAATTCATTGAGATTTGAAACTCTGCTTAGTTTATGATTTATGAAGATGAGTTGAGTCAATTTATGTAATATGACACACAAGGCTATTAGGGGCTCTAGGGTGTAACGTGGCAAGAAGTGGAACACTAACACAGCCACAATGCATAGTTGCACAGTCAAATTTATTGAACGTTGTGTATTATTGGTGCATTTTTGTTTATGGATTCAGAATTAAGGATTTGGGAAGTTATTTCAGTAGATAAAGTGGAGAAGTACAAATATTATCTATTAACAATGTAATGTAATTTACCCTTTTTTTACTGTATTTTTCATTGATCATCGTAACATACACGTATATATCAGGTACATATTTTTTCCGTCCCCGTACTTTGACGCCGATTTTTTCAACATACTTTTGACTAAAAATATGAATAGTACTCGTACGCATATTTGAACGTTTAATACCCGTCCCTATTTTACTAACTATGGTATGCATAGTAGCTGTTAGATATTATTATTGATCTCCTAATTATTTTATTATTATTGCTTTCCTAGTTAGACTAGTATTCTTATTACCTTATTTATCTTTTATCTTCTTTATAGTTTAGGGTTTTCTTGTATTCTCTCTCGTAACTCTATAAATATGTTACTCAATAATACAAGTTCCCCACGGGGTTTTCTCTAATCTAACATGGTATCAGAGCCATGGTATCTCGATCTCTCGCTTCCGCCATCCTCAAGTCGCCGACCCCGTCCGGCGCACCTTATCTAGTTTAGTTTAGTATAGGTAGTTTTTTTTTTCTTTATCTTTGTTTATGTTGTCGCCGCTCACCCTTGGAAAAACAAGGACTTGGAGTCGCCGCCTTCTTTAATGGTTTCCAGACGAAACTGCTCCACATTGAGAAGCGTCTTAGTCGAACCGCCGCCTTATTTAATGATTTTCTAGACGAAACTGCTCCACCTTGAGAAACGTATTCGTCAAAATCTCTCTACTAAGCATTCTTTATGTCCGGACTATCGTAACATCTTTTCTCGATTTTTAGTTCAGTCTCAATGTTCAAGACTTTCACGTTTCGACTGCGGGGGAGTGTTAGATATTATTATTGATCTCTAATTAGATTAGTATTATTATTGCTTTCCTAGTTAGACTAGTATTCTTATTACCTTATTTATCTTTTATCTTCTTTATAGTTTAGGGTTTTCTTGTATTCTCTCTCGTACTCTATAAATATGTTACTCAATAATACAAATTCCCCACGGGGTTTTCTCTAATCTAACAGTAGCTATAAAAAATAATCTAGAGCTTAATCTTTTATTATTCTAATAAGGGTGAATTGCATGCACCCCACCCCCTCACTTTAGTAACAAAACTCTCCTGACTTTTGGTAAATTACAACGAGATCGCCTCAAGGAGTCTATTTGTAAGGTCTATAGTGGGTAAAATTGTAAGATTTTTAAATACACATAGGATGTGATTGTAAATTTCTTAACATAAGAGGGACTTTATGTAATTTTGAAAAGGTTAGGGGTTTTCGGTAATTTGCACTAAAGCGAGGGGGTGTACATATTATTTTCTCTTTGAATAATTAAAATGTAATAAGATAATACGTAATATTAACTAAGTAAAGATTGCAATATTCTCATCTCAATGTCAACTAAGAAAAATAAGTGGCATACATAACAATATTAGCCTTTTCAAAATGCTTAATGATTACAAATTAAAAAGAAACATAACAATTACAGACTTGTAAAATAAGTTATTATGTATCCATGAGATAAGTAACAACTTCTGAATAAATCAATCTCCACTAGATCTGTCACTAAAAACGAAGTCATCTTCATCCCCCGATTCTTTCTCATTGGGTTCCACAAATCTTTTTTTTAAGTCATCAAATTCAACTTCTTGTTCAAGTTCCCTTCCTTGTGGGTGTAACTCATCAGGGTTCACTTCTTCGTCTTGAAGATGATCATCAGTTAAAATATCAATGTTATCAAACTTATGATCTAATACAACACGGACTAGATTTGAACTTGAAAGCCTTTGGTAAACCCCTTCTAGTGGTGCTTGCTCACTACGCACAGTAGTATGACTTATCTCATAAGTGCTTCTTAACTGAACTTTAAAACAATCCTACAATTGCGATCATATGCTCTTTTTTCTCCAAGGATATGGCGTGTAGTGTTGGATTTCGTGAAAAATAACATAAACGCAGCGGAAGGATTTCAAAAATTTGATTTTAAAACCCAAAGTTGAATTCATGATCGCATATTTAAATTGAACCATAAATTAACGAATAAAAACTTACTCGTTATTACAAATTTGATGAAGAACTTTTCTTCCTCCAAAAACTCGAAACTTGAAGCTTCCAAATCTTCAATTCTTTATTTGAATCTTCAAATCTTGAACTTTGATCCGAACAATGAAATTATGTCGTCTCTAAATAATCACGCGCGGATCAACAAACAAAAAATTCACTTCTTTCTCTAAGAGGGCGACAGTTAGGGTATTAGAGAGGGGAGGAATATTTTCTTCTTTCTTTTCTAGGAGTTATGAGAGTTATGATGTTGTCTTCTCTTACTTGTTCAAAATCAAAGAGTCCTTATATACCTCATGACTTATTGAACAAGTCAAAACAAAAGAGCCCTAAACTAGGGCATCACATAGATGCCCATTTAGGCCTATTTGGCATCCACTTTAGACGCCTTCTAGAAGCCCAGGATTTGTTTTGTTTAATTAATTTTTTATTTCAATTAACAATTTATTATATCCAATAAATAAATTAATTAATTAAATAACCAAATTAATTAGATAAATTAATTCATTAATATATTTCCCTGGGAAATTAATTAATAATTAATTTTATCCATATAATTAATTATTTCATCTAATGGATAATTAATTATTTAATTTATCCAAGAAATTAAAACTCCTAGAAGAAAATAGAAATTTCTTTTTTCATATTTCTTTGTCGATCCTTTAGCGCGACTCATAGGTTCGTTTCGTTTGGCAATGAGAGGAAACCAAAGGAAATGGGTAACACCTAGCTAGTCACGTGACCCACTTCATAACCCAAACAAAAATGAATGATAGGATCATTCCGAAGCCTTCCAATCATAAATACCGTATATGTATAAACACTTTGTTCATGTTCCCCGGTCAAGTGAGAATCATGGCTATGTCAAACTCACTAAACTTGACCATATGTATTAATTATATATAATAATACGAGATCATTGAGATTGATTTGGTGCCTAGCACAATCATCTCTTTTGCTTTGGCCAAGGACTTTGATCTCTATTTATCTATAATCACATAGGGTACATTCTCATTCACTTATGAGAGAACAAATCCCATATTAGATATCTGGTAAGACTACCACTTGCCCATCAAGTCCGCATTTCGAGGTCGACCCCACCAACGGGTGAATTGGGTCTAACTACTCTAGTGAAAGACTTGACGTCATAAGTGCATCTTCAGCCTGATACTTCAGGTCAAAGGTTCACACATACCTATTACGCATAATTAGTTCTATCATTGACAGTCACAGAGTGAAAACCCATGTGATAGAACTGATGCGAGTCGTGTTCGAGCATATCAGTTCCACTGATGTGCCTATAATCTCAATCTCCTACCATCCCATGATACTAGACAGGCACTCCCATGTCAGAGCTAAGATTGTACAAGTATTTGAAGTCTTTATTTGCCCAATAAAGATTTCATATAACTTGGAACTAGTTTTAGTAATCATGGTCGATCTCTCTAGCGCCTTTCTTCCTATCCCATAGGAAGTAGAGGGATCGCACTGAAAACAAGGGCAAAGCGTTTTTAAACAACTTATAGATGCAGATAAGAATTAAGTGAAAAACTAAGTAATGCCTTTTATAAATTATAGTTTAAGTTCAATACAAGATAGATGCCCTACATATTCTATCCTCTATGTCATCTGGGAGCATAATCCTAACATGTAGTACACTTGATGATACTGAGAAGCAAGCACAAAATGGTTGTCTGCGGCTATACTAAGTGCATTATTGATATCGACAATATTGTACCTTGGATGAATTTATGTTCCCCGTCTTCACGAGTCAAACCATTTGCACTTGAACATCACTATAGTATTGTCATCAGGCCCTAAAAAGGTCAACTCAAGAATTTCCAATAATTCACCGTAATACTCTACACTAGAATCATTATAGTAGCTTTCACTGATACAAACTCCACTATTCAAGTAGATTTTGTTTCCCCATACTCAAGTGTGTGGAATCTAAATCCATTCAAAAAATGCCCATTCCAGTGTCTAACGATACTACTAAACCCACGTGAGAATAGTTTGATGTTATTGTCTGTTATTTAGCCATTTAAATTCTCAACCTATTAGGCATAAGAACGAACGTTCATGTGTTAATACGACTAGTACATTTTATTAAATTCTGCAATTGATAGTATAACAACTTACATAATTGCAAAACCATGTTGCGAACTCTTTATTCTGCATCACTCCTACTACTTTAGGAGTTAGATCCAACAATTAAGCTTGTTTGTCGGCTGTTGGGCCAACAAGGAGTTAGAATATAAGGCACGAGTTTATATTGTGTAACCTCTAATTAATATAACGGCAATAGTATGTTGTTCGTATAATTCTTGATGACATCTATAAAGTCTTAAATGAACAACTAGCCCATGTGTGTCAAGGCAAACCTTCGCACTTCTTATAGTAGTTAAGGAGATGGGCACTGGAACAGTTTGATACTTGATCACTTAAATCGTTCTCAAGTCGGAGAATCTCAATTGGGCATTGAGATTTGTATGGACTTGTATGACACATGCTCTGACAAAGGAGTGCCAGTCGAACACTATAGGATAATGAGAGTTTGTGTCATAGATACATTGATGGGATTAGTGTATTTGAACATGACTCATAGTAATCCGATCACATAGGTTTTTACTCATTGACTGTCAATGATTGGATTACTGATTATGAAAGTATGCATGAGCCTTAAACCTGAAGAGTTACGGTCATAGTGTGCTTGTGGCGTGGGATTCTGTCACTAGAGTAGTTAGGCCCAAATCACCAGTTGAAAGGTGGGGTCGACCTCGAAATCCGTTCTAATGGGAAAGTAGCACGTGAGGTGATTACCAAGAGGGAATTCACTGTCTCTAAAGTAAACGAGAAGTATCTTATGCGATCACAGGTAAATGAGATTGAAAGTGTCTGGCCAGAGCTGATGAACTAACTTGTGTTTAGTAATCTCATATTACTATGATTCTTAAGCATAGCATCGAGTCTTGTGAGTTTGACATATTCCATGACTCTCACTCGATCGGGATACGTCAGTGAAGGACTTATACTCATACAGTATTCATAATCTAGAGGTTCGTAATGACATAGTCATTTTGTAAGCGATTGGGCTACGATGTGGGGCCACGGTGTTGGCTAGGTGTCACCCACATCCTTTGGTATCCTCCCATTGCCAATTGAGACGAATATAAAGAGTCGCGCTATAAATGAATAGATAGTGAAATCAAGTTTTGTATTTGGAGGGTGTTCTGGTAATTTGTCCCTGGGTAGTATGAATTAATTAATTAGACAAATTAATTTAATTAATTAATTGGACAAATTAATTTAATTAATTAATTGGACAAATTAATTTAATTGGTTGTTTAATTGGATTAAATAATGATAAATTAAATTAATTAGTTTGAATATTTAATTGACTAGGTTAATTAAACATTTAAACTAGAATAATAATTAATTATTTAATTAATTGATTAAATTGGGTTATGTTGACCTAAAGTTGACTGGGTCAACATAGCCCAATTATTGTCCAATAGCCCATATGGGCATGTACTGATGGGCCTTGTTGGAGGATTTATTAAATCCTCCACCACAAGCCAGAGAACACAATTTTCAGTTGAAAGAAAAACATAACGTGAAATCCTCTACCAAAAATACAAGACAGAGAAAATTATTATTCTTCCACTCTCTCTCACCTAGTCGTCAATGTGTCAGAGATGGAGATTTTTTGGAGTCAATTCTGCCATGTGATGATCTAGAGACGGTACAATTGAACTGTTGGAGAAGATTGAAGATTCGCGAGGATCAAAGTTGAATACGCGAAAAAGTAAGTTTTTTGTGTTCATTTTTTTCAAGTTTAAAATTGACTAAAGCCATAAATTGATATTGGTTTGAGAATCCGGATCTATTTTTACGTTTCCGCTGCGCATGCCTAATGGGATTCCCAACATCGGCATCATAGAGGTTGTGTAGTATGTTTCATTAATACATTTAACTAGTATATAAGACTAAATTAAGAAATAGCTACAATAATACTTACTCAACATATTCAGAGGTCTCTGGACAATTCAACAGAATATATATTGTGCATGCAACCTTCTCATGTTGAGCTAAAACATGCACGGAACCTTGCAGGCCAAAGGGTTGACCGTTGGAATTAAACGCTAATAATCGACAGTTGGGTTCAACTTGATTGATGTTATCATTATGCCCTAAAATCCTGGACCTTGTTTCAACATCTGGAGCAAAGAAATGAGAGCAGAACATCAAAGTTTGTTCTGTTGGGTTTCGCAAAAAATAAATAAATGCAGCAAAAGGATTTCAGAAATTTTATTTTAAAACCCAAAGTTGAATTTCTATGATCGCGTATTCAAATTGATTAATTCGCATAACGAATGACCACTTACCCGTTGAAGTGAAGTGGTTGGAGAATCTTCTTCCTCCTCAAAAATTCGAATGGTTGAAGCCTTGGTATCTTCAATCCTCATGTAATCTTCAATTCTTGAATTTGATTCGAACAACGAAATTACGTTGCCTCTAAATTGTCATGCACGGATTGGTTGACAAAAAATTCCCACTAAATCTCTTAGGGGGGGGGGGGGTGTGACAACTAGTATTAGAGAAAGGGAGGAGGATTTTTCTTCTTTTCTTTCTAGGAGAGTTATGAGAGAGTGTGTATTGTTCTAGGTCAAAAGACTCCTTATATATCTCATTGTCTTATTGAACAAGACAAACAAAAGACCCCATGTAAGTTGGGAATCCTTATGGATGCCCAACATTGCTTGATAGGCGTCCTCTTGGACGCCTTCCTCAAGTCTCGGGGCTCCGTTTGTTTTAATTAATTTTTTAATTAATTAATAAATTAATTCATTAATTTATTTTCATAGGAAATTAATTAATAATTAATCTTATCCTTATAATTATTTCATCTAATGAATAGTTAATTATTTAATTTATCCAATAAATTAAAACTCCTAGAAGAAAAGTAGAAACTTCTTTTTCATTATTCTTTATCAATCCTTTAGCACGACTATTTAGGTTCGTTTCGTTTGACAATGAGAGGCAACCAAAGAAAGTAGGTAACACCTAGTCAGTCACGTGGCCCACTTCGTAGCCTAAACGAAATCGAATGATAGGATCATTCCACAACCTTCCAATCGTAAATACCGTATAAGTATAAACCCTTTGTTTGTGTACCCCAGTCAAGTGAGAGTCATGGTTATGTCAAACACACTGGACTTGATCATATGTATTAATTATAATAATACGAGATCATTGAGATCTATTTAGTGTCTTGCATAATCGTCTCCTTTTGCTTTGGCCAAAGATTTTGATCTCTATGTATCTATAATCACATAGGGAACTTTCTCACTCACTTATGAGAGAACAAATCTCATATAGATATCAGCTAAGACTACCACTTGCCCATCAAGCCACATTTCGAGGTCGACCCCACCAACGGGTGAATTGGGTCTAACTACTCTAATGAAATACTTTACGTCACAAGTGCATCTTCAGCCTGATATTTCAGGTCAAAGGTTCATTTATACCTATTACGCATAATCAGTTCTGTCATTGACAATCACAGAGTGAAAACCCATGTGACAGAACCGATGCGAGTCGTATTCGAGCATATTAGTTCCACTGAAGTGCCTACAATCTTAATCTCCTACCATCCCATGGTACTAGACAGACACTTTCATGTCAAAGATAAGATTGTACAAGTGTTCTAAGTCTTTATTTGTCCATTAAAGACTTTATTTTACTTGCGAACTTGTTTTTAGTAATCAAGATCGATCTCTCTAGTGTCAATCTTCCTATGCCATAGGAAGTAGAGGGATCACACTGAAAACATGGACAAAACGTTATACACTACTTATAGATGCAAATAAGATTTAAGTGAAAACTAAATAATGCCTTTATTAATTAATATCGAAATAAGTTAATTATAAGAAAGATGCCCTATCATTCTATCCTCTATGGCATCTGAGGGCATAATCCTAACATCTTCAATTAAGTAAGCTTAGACTGTTGATCCCTCCACGCGTGATTTGTTCTTTACCTTATGTTTTAACGTGTTCAAAAACTTATGGATAGAACAACTATGGCTTTGTTTGTTTTTTTTTTTTAGACAAAATCGTAAAAATATCTCGGGAAATGTGTATTATATGGATTCGTGTGAAAGTGATGTGATATGTGTTGTATTTGTTTATATTTTTAAAAACGGTTGAGATTTGTAAAATGTGTCAAATCAATATTAATTGGTTGATGTATGATGAATTAAATGATTGAGTTAGTTATTTGTGTAATGATTATGTGAATAAATAAATAATATAATAAGATAGATATGTAATGTTAATTTATTATAAATATAAAGGAAATGATTAAAAGAGATGATTTTGAATGATGAATGTGT
This sequence comes from Buddleja alternifolia, assembly GCA_019426215.1. Taxonomy (NCBI): domain Eukaryota; kingdom Viridiplantae; phylum Streptophyta; class Magnoliopsida; order Lamiales; family Scrophulariaceae; genus Buddleja; species Buddleja alternifolia. The sequence continues at coordinate 11,512,971 of CM033405.1, read as the reverse complement.
GAAATGATTGATATAGTGAGTGATAGGTAGTTCTATAGAGGATTGAAAAGTTTAAATTGAAATTTTTTGATGAAAATAGTTTGTGTTATGATTTTTTTAGAATTTTATGATACAAGACATTGAAAATGGAATTTGAAAACATAAACAAAGAAGGCCTATTAAATTCATATAACACAAATTAGAAAACATCTTGAAAAATATTTTACCTCTCAAAATGATACATCTATTGGTATTGAATACGTCCACCAACCCTTTATTTGCATGCCAAATCTATTGACAAATGCTCCATAAAATCAAAGAAAGAAGGCGGGGCGGGGGGATATAATATCTTCTCAAGATTGCACAATATTACGATAATGTTCTCCTCCAAAATTTTCATATTTGACTCAGAGAGGATAGTTGAGCATAAGTCTGTATGTAATTGGCTTAGCACAGTTAAGCCATCCTATATAGATTCCAACATTTAATCTCAAAATGCAATAGGGATCAATCTCTCCATAAAAACATAACAATATCAGGGCTCTTCATTCCATGCATATTATATATTATTTCTTTTAGTTTCTTTTTTATTCTTTTAATTATATTATTTCTATTTAATTTATTATTTCTTTTTCGTTCTTCCAGAATGAAAACCCTAACTCTAATCCAATTCCAACATAAACACCTAACACCATAGCCACCTCCCAAACCTCTTTCCCCCCACCTCCTCCAGCACTGCCTGGAGCCCGCCGTCACCACCACACATCAGAGCCCCCTGCTACCCCCTTATTTGTCTTTCACTCTTCCCTGAACCCCCCACCACGACCCATTAACGAGCTCCCCACCATCACCACTAGCTCCAGTGCGTAGCTCCTGCACTGTTTGCTGATCCATCACTACAGACCCTGTTCGCCGTTACCGCTTTCACCCCCTCTTTATAAATCAACCCACCACCGTCTCTTCTTGTCAAATTCGCTCCCTGCGCCCCTCTTTATACAAATTGAGCCACCAGAGCCTGAATCTCGATGCTCCACCCGGTTGATTTACAGATATGCAAGGGAGATCACACGGCTGATTTATAGATTTGCAGGGGAGACTCTCCCCCTCCCGCTGCTCTATCGCCATTAACATTGATTTAAAGAGAGGAGGAGATTGCGTTGGCGCAGCTGCAAAACGGTGGTAGTGGGAGAGTATATTTATCTATATATATATATATATAATATTATTAACATATAATTTTAAATATCTTTTATACTTTAAAATATTAAAAATTTATATATCTATATAATCTAAGATATTTAATATTGATAGAAGATTTGTAGAAGAATAATTTCTATGTTTATTCTTTGTGTGTATTTTCTTGTGTTGAATCATTACATGATACAAACATCTATATAGCTATAACTATTGCTTTACAAATCATAGTGTTGCTAGAAAGTTTATACTTTACAATTCATTGTGTTGATGGATTGTTGCTGGAACATGGAGTGTTGCTGGCTGAAACATGGAGTGTGTTGCTGGAAAGTAATGGAAAGTAATATACATTAACATCCCCCCGCAATCTGAGCCTTGGGACCAACGCGAAGATTGGTCCTTAATTGAGCGAACTTTGTTGGCGAAAGAGATTTAGTGAAAATATCTGCAATCTGGTCAGAAGTAGGAACATACTTGACCAAAACATCACCTGCAGCAACTTTCTCTCGAACAAAATGATAGTCGATCTCTATGTGTTTCGCACGAGCATGGAATACTGGAGTTAGAACTAAATAAATCGCGCTAATATTATCACAGTAGATGACAATTGGTCTGGATAAGAATACACCGAGATCCCGAAGAATGTATCTAACCCAGCAAGTCTCAGCCATAGAATACGCAACAGAACGATACTCAGATTCCGTGCTTGATCGAGAGACAGTAGCCTGTTTCTTGGCAGACCAAGAGATAAGATTATCCCCTAGATAAACAGCATAGCCCGTGGTAGAACGTCGACTATCTGGACATCCGGCCCAGTCAGAATCATCATAAACCGTAATAGAATCCAGAGATGAGGGACGAAGAAGAAGCCCAAAATCAAGTGTACCCCGTAGATATCTAAGAATTCTTTTAACCATCTGAAAATGTGTTGTGCGGGGAGCATGCATAAACTGACTGACTAATGTTACCGAGAAAGCAATATCAGGACGGGTATGAGTAAGGTACTGTAGACCACCGACAATACTTCGATACATAGTCGGATCGGAGAAGAGATCGCCCTCAAAAGCAGATGGAGTAGTCTTTGCAGGTAGAGGTGATGCAACGGGTTTCACATCCATCAAGTGAAAACGCTGAAGAAGGCCAGTTGCATACTTCTTCTGTGAAAGAAAGAGACCATCAGAGTGCTTAGTTGCATGAATGCCCAAAAAATAATGAAGATTGCCCAAATCCTTCATAGCAAACTCCTGAGATAACTGTGAGATCAAAGTGGAAATAGCCTGAGAATTATTCCCGATAAGGATAATGTCGTCAACATATAGCAAGAGAACCATCATAACAGAGCCAGAGCGGAACACAAACATAGACATATCAGCCTTGCTACTGACAAAGCCAAGGCGGAGAAGGTATGAGCCAAATTTCTGAAACCAAGCACGGGGAGCTTGTTTTAGACCATATAAAGCTTTCTGTAACTGACAGACATGATCCGGATACCTGGGGTGAATGAAACCACGGGGCTGGGCCATGTGAACGATCTCAGTGAGATCACCATGAAGAAAAGCATTCTTTACATCTAATTGTCGAATAATCCAGTGACGTGAGACAGCAATAGATAGTACAGTTCTGATAGTAGCGGGCTTCACTATTGGACTAAAAGTCTCACTAAAATCTATACCAGCCTGCTGCTTAAACCCCTGAGCAACAAGTCGAGCCTTGTACCGGTCAACTGAACCATCAGGTTTCAATTTTACACGAAACACCCATTTGGAACCAACAAGATTCTGCGAATGATGAGATGGTACAAGGATCCAAGTGTGGTTGGCCTGAAGAGCATTAAACTCATCAGCCATAGCAGCACGCCACAAGGGATCCTTAACTGCCTGGGAAAAACATGTTGGCTCAATAGGTGTGGTAGAGACTGTGAGAGAGGGTATAGTACGTGGCTTACGGATACCAGCACGAAGGCGAGTAACCATAGGGTGGCGAGAGATAGGAGGAGTAGGACTAGAGGAAGGATGTACTGGAGAGGAGATACAAGCATCAGTCGAAGATGAGCAACTAGGAGTGGGTGCAGGTGAGGCTGGTGGGGAGATAGAGCATGTAGGTGGGGATAAGACAACAGGAGTAGGCACACGAGTGACAGATGGAAGTGTAGATGGTAAGGGAATAGGGGAAGTGTGAATGGTCGCAGATATAGGAAGAGAGGTAAGACTAGAACCAACATAGGGAGGGTGTGGTAGGTTAAGCGGTACTGGAGAAGAATCGGGAGAAACTGAGTGAGGATGAGGAGATGAGAGAGTGGGATAAAGGAAACTGACTTCATTAAAGATAACATGACGACTTATAATAATCCTGCCAGTCGTAGGATCGAGACATCGATAACCCTTGTAGTCTGGGGCGTACCCGAGGAAAACACAGGAAATCGAGCGTGGTGCAAGTTTATGACGAGCATCAGCAGAGATGTAAGGAAAACAAGCACAACCAAATACACGAAAGAAAGAGTAATCTGGGGTATGATGAAATAAGACTTCAAAAGCAGACCTTTGCTGTAGAGTAGGTGTAGGAAGACGATTGATGAGATATACTGAAGTGTATAAAGCATCGACCCAGAAGGTGGGAGGAAGATGAGCTGTGAGAAGTATAGTCCTAATCAGTTCAGATATATGTCGATGTTTCCGCTCTGCTACACCATTCTGTTGAGGAGTGTATGGACAAGAAAGACGAAGTTGAATTCCATTAGTGGAGAAATAAGTACGAAATTGAGAGTTATCAAATTCACGTCCACCATCACTTTGAAAAATTTTGATTTTTGTGGAAAATAAGTTTTCAATTAATTTGGTAAAAGCACAAAAGTGAGTGAAAACTTCAGATTTCGTACGCATTGGATAACACCAAGTAAAACGAGAAAAATCATCGATAAAAATAACATAATATTTAAAACCAGTGGGAGAAGCAATCGGAGATGTCCATACATCTGAGCGAACTAAATAAAAAGGCATAGTACTACGCCTTTCAACACGCTGAAACGGTAGTCAGTGAGACCGACCTAACTGACATTGATCACAAAAATTAAAACCACTACATTTTGATCCTAAGACACCACTACTAGATAAATGTTGAATAACAGACTGACTGGGATGACCCAAACGACGATGCCAAGTATCTCCTGAGACAGTTTGGGCAACGAGAGCACCAGATGTAGCAGACACCAAGCTAGAGGGAAGAGGGTAGAGACCATTAGTGGAGGGGGATTCCAAAAGAACTCTCCCGGTGACTTTGTCCTTTAAACAAAAACCAATATCAGAAAACTCAATAAGACAATTATTATCTTGACAAAGTTTACGAACAGATAAAAGATTATGAGAAAGGTTTGGAACATGTAATACGTTTGATAATTGGAAAGTATGTGCAGGGGTATGTAAAACAGAGGAGCCAACATGTTTAATAGGTAATAAGGAACCATTTCCGACGAGAATTTTATTTGTGCCAGTATAAGGTGTAAGATGAGAAATCAAACCATCATTCGGAGTCATGTGTGCAGAGGCACCACTGTCCGGGTACCAAGCAATGTCCGAGGTCTCGGCAGTGGACATTGCTGAGAAAGACTGTGGTAGTTCTTCAGTGATGTATGCATGATTGTACCGCTGGGAGCATGACAATGCAAAATGGCGGGACACACCACAAATCTGACAAGGCTGACTAGTGGATGGTGTCGGTAAAAGTCCAGGACGACTAGAGGAACGAAAAGAAGAGAGTCCGGCATTAGAGGACCCAAAAGGTGACTGGGGACGAGATTGAGGGAACGGAGACTGTGAGTGCTGAGGTGAATGTTGATGAAAATGGCCCCGACCAGTACGACCACGGCCACGACCTCTACCATAACCGGAACCACGACCACGACCATTTCGACCACCAGAGTTCTGAGAAGATTGAGAGAATGCTACAAAGGCTGGAGAGATAGTGGATGGAGGGTGAAAATGGAGGAGAAGTTGTTCATATTGAAGTAATTTGGCTCAGAGATCATCAAAAGAGATGCAGGTAGACTTTAGAGAAACTGCAGTAATAAATGAGGCATAGTCATGGGGTAGACAATGAAGTGCTTGCAAAACGAGATCCACTGAGGAAACAGGAGAATTTACGGCAGCGAGATTGTCAGCCAAAGTTTTAAGTTTGCAGAGATAGGCGTCACATGTGAGAGCGCCTTTCTTGAGACTGCTGAATTCACTTTTATATTGTAATTGCTTGGCAACAGACTGTTGCATAAAGCGTGACTCTAAAGTAGTCCAGATGTCACGAGAGGTAGATAGATTATGAATTTCTTTATAGATGGCTGGAGTCATCGTGGCTGATAACCATGATTTTAGACTATTGTCGGTACGAATCCAAGCGGAGTAGTCTGGGTTTGGAATAGAAGTACCAGATCCATTAAGAATAAAAGGAGGAGGACACGGAAGGGAACCATCAACGTAGCCATATAGATCATGACTAATGAGTACCGGGCGAAATTGAGATTTCCAAAACAAGTAATTTTCAGCATCTAATTTAATGGATATGAGATAAGTGATATTAGAGTTGTGAATGGGAGAATTATGCGATGCGACGTAAGGTGATACGGAATGGACAGGGAGAGAGGGGGCTGCGTTTGGGGTATTTTGGGAATTTTGAAAAGTAAGTTTGAGGTTGTTTTGGTAATTTTGAGAAGTTGGGTGAAAGTTGTGTATATAAGGGATGTGAGTAGTGGAGTTGGAAGGGTTTGGGAGATTAAAGTTAGAGGGGGAGGCGGCGCCCGTCGGGAGGAAAGGTGGTGCGGCGGCAGCGTCCGACGGGAGGAGAGGGGTTGCGGCGTAGCCGTCCGACGGGAGGAGAGGGGAAGCGGCGGTGTGGGTGTATGACGGTATGAGAGAAGAGGGGGCTGTTTGCGACGGCTGATGATAGGCGGCGCCGGAGACGGCCGAAACAGCAGCGGTCGAGGAGAGATTTTGGGTGTGGGTGGTGAGAAGAGAAGCAACATCTTTGGGAGATAAATTGTAGGGATAAGATAGAAGTTGATGTAGGAGATGAATAACACCATTGATGGTGTTTTCCGGCAGAGAGGTGGCGGGGGCCGGTGGTGTACCGGCGGTGGCTGCGGAAGTGAGGGCCATTAATATAGAGGGATTTGGAGGAGAAAGAGAAGATAGAGTAGAAGAAGAGGTGGATGAGAGAAGAGACAAACTTGTTTGGTCAACTGTGGCGGTGGTGCCGGAGATGGTGAATGGCGGCGGCGGAAGGTCGTCGGCAGTGGGTGAGGAAGAACCTGCTTTTGATACCATGATAGAAGATTTGTAGAAGAATAATTTCTATGTTTATTCTTTGTGTGTATTTTCTTGTGTTGAATCATTACATGATACAAATATCTATATAGCTATAACTATTGCTTTACAAATCATAGTGTTGCTGGAAAGTTTATACTTTACAATTCATTGTGTTGATGGATTGTTGCTGGAACATGGAGTGTTGCTGGCTGAAACATGGAGTGTGTTGCTGGAAAGTAATGGAAAGTAATATACATTAACAAATATGAACCATTGATCTCTATCAAGATCTACAACTGTTACAAATTGAATTTAGTGAAATATAAGCACTTAATGATGACCGTCGATTTTAAGAGATCAGATCCAACGGATGGTATCGGGGGCAAAATAGTCATTTACTTACAAAAATCTTATAACCAATCCCATAACACACGTGTGGCGCGCGGGAGGATCTAAATTGCTTCTTTATTGATTTCTTAGAGGCTTTCTTGTTGTTTTTTTCATAGGGCGATGGGTGAGGATTAGGTATAGCACATATGGTGGTATGTGTTTAACCCTATTACAATTACAAATACTGGTATCAGGTATGTATTTAACTCTATTACAATTACAAATGCATGATTTTCCAATCATGAATTTTTACAGCTTGTTGAGTTCACCTTCCCTGACAAAAAGTCCGTGGAAGCCATAAGGCACTCTACCAGGTAATCTAACCCTAGCCACAATGTCAAGAGTTGGGGATTTGGCGTTCATAACCAAGAACCACGATTCCTCGCTATTCTCATCATGCATGTATGTGACTAGATAACCATCATCCTCTTCCGCCTCTGGATTATCAGGCTCCCTTGCGACAAAGTAAGCTTCACCACCATAACAGCTCGAACCATAAAGTCGGCTAGCCACCATGCAATTACTACTGTCAGCATTAGGTAGTGATATGTCAAGCTTAATCACCCCTGCTGCCTTTGGTGTTTGAGTTATAATTGCCGCATAGACATACCTGAAAAAAGGAGTAAGAAATTTAACATCTATGTATCTTGTCAAAATAGATAAATGAGTTGATAGGTTAAAAGGTAAGCTTTGTTTGTTTATATGTTTTTGAGTTCAAATTCACGAAGATTATTCGGGAAATATGTATTATAGGTGTATTTATTTGAAAATGATGTGATGTGTAGTGTGTTTCTATGTGTTTTAGGAAATGTTGGAAGTTGCAAAATATGTCAGATAAAAAATACGTGGTTGATGTATGATGTATAAAATGATTGAGTTAATTATTTTGGTAATGATTATGCGATTGAAAAAATAGTAATATAAAAAAGATAAAAGAAATAATAGTGTAGGTAGGTAATTACTGATGAAATATAGTAATGTGACATGATAGATGAAGTGATTGAAAGTAGTTATATATGAAGAATTGAAATGTGAAATTGAAAAAATGTGTATTTTAATTGAAAATGAGGTTATAGTGTGAATTTTTAGAATGTCGTGTGATCCATAAAATATAAAATAGTATTTAAAAAGCAAACAAACAAGGTCTAAAATCTTAAAAGCTTATTGGATTTTAAGTTAGTGATTTAATCAGAATCATCTATATATAGTGGATTTCATATGAATCCTAAGACATATATTGATGATTATGATCGTCCCGCCATTTCTAAAAAGACCCACAATTACAGATACATACTTGTTTTTCTTTCCGGCGTAAGCAGGATTAATAAATCCAAACTCGAGATTTTTAGCGGACAATGGATGTCTTTCAATCTTCTTTGCCTTGAGGTCAATTGTAATTTTTTCCAGTGTGGAATGGAACAAATGTAGAGAATCCAACCCTGATAATACATTAAAAGCAACCATTACTATTTTGTTGTCGCCATCTTCTTCCCAAGCATTAATAGAGTGTGACATGTTTAATCCTGGTACATCAATCCACGACAGTTCAGTTTCATTCATGGCGTTGCGTGGTAAAATGCCTAGCCGTGGCACTTTGGCAAGGTCAACTACAATTGGTGATCTTCCTCTAGTTATCTCCATTGGATTAAGTTCAACCTACACACACAAAACAAATAAAAGAGTGTCAGTGATAAAATATTAAGTGAACGATGTTGAAATTGTCACTATAATGGGGGAAATTTCATTTACGCTCCCACATGACTTCGGACATTTCAATTTTAATCTTATTGAATTTTAAGTTCCAACTTTAATCCCATAGGATCGAAAAAGTTGCATTTTTGGAATAACCGTCCATGGTTTGAACAAAAAAAAAACGATTGAGAAGCAGCGAAAAATGTGCACTTTTGGTTCAATGGGACATTTTTTTCTACAAAAAAATAGACCATTGAGACCAAAAGTGCAAGTTTTCCAGTCCTGTGGAGCTAAAGTTGCAAAATAAAGTCCAATGAAATTAAAATTGAAACGCGCGAAGTTCTATCAGACCAAAGTAAAATTTTCTCCCATAATTGTACACATAGTGAGTGATAATTTTTTTTATTTTCCTGCAATGACAAGACTATTGTTGAGGTCAATTGCATGACATTATGTCAGTTGTTCTAATTGGTAATAACGACATTTTAAAACAATTATTGTGGTTTTTATGCTAACTAACAACATTAGTTATGACAAAACAAAGGAAAAAGTATTTGTTATTGAATACGCTTTAATATTTTGCAACTGATTTTATTTTCGTTTTTGTTTTTATAATTAAACCAAACCTGTGTATCCTCGAATATGACATAATGTTTGGTAAGAGCAAAATCATGAATGAGTGACGCTCCCTCCAAGGAGAAGATTGGCAAATCGGGCCTTTTCTTCCAGATGAATCGATTCGGAAAAATGTCAAGAATGGAGATGTTATGTCACATCTGAAAGCGAAGACTTGTCCAGTCTCTAAATCAATCTTTGGGTGTGCAGTCATTCTGAGTAACGGATCACCCGTGTAAAAATCATGGCGATCAAGAGTTATTATATCCCCATCCGATGTCACTTTTATAGCATAAGGAAGATCAGACTCACATAGCGCAAAGAGTTTCCCGCCAAATAAACCTAAACTAGTATTCGCCGTTCCAAACCCATTAGGTCTAGGATCCAAACACCTAGTAACCAGCACTCGTGCTACCGTTAATACGACTAGACGCGCTATAGAAGCCGAGAGGCCACTATTAAAGGAGGAGAAAGGACTTGGGTAGACCGGATACCCTATGTTTTGTTCCACCAAATATTTATAAGTCTTAACATAACGACTACAAAAGGTGGCTTTGCCTTTTGAGATTGTGATGGAGTGAAGCATTCCATCTCCATCAAAGAGATGGTACGGGCCGTGAGGGGTGATCGGAGGGTTGGGACCGTTGCGGATGTATGCACCGTCCACACATATCGGAAGGGAGCCTTCCACCACCTCACATGCAGTCGGAGGAAGCTCGTCCACCGGTGCAAAGTTGCCCACAAGTATGTGTTTTGGATCGTTGGAGGGGTCGAGGGGTACTTCACTCATGAACTTGCATATGAAATCATCTAATGATTTCAACATTTTTGCATACAAAGATTCATCATTTCTTTTCCTCTCATATAAAGGCCTTCTGCGAAAGGGTTTTTGGGTTAGACGGGCATGGAACGTTGGTAAGGAATAAACGGGATTAATCTTTGTTTGTGGGTTCTTGTCAATTATTCCAAGTGATGAAACATTCATTGGAAATTTGGAAAGGAAAGAGGACGAATAAAGGGAGTTCATCGTAAGCTTAGTTAGAAAGAAGAGAGGATGAGATATATATTGGTTTTGCTTTTATGGTGGGGTGATCACAAACTTCGGATGATATTTATATTGAGCAATTTGCAATTTGTACCCCGAAAACAAGGTTAATAGGCACTTTAATTTGCGGTCTAGAAAAGAAACAAATAGCATTTTGCACCCTCAAATTATGTTAGTTTGGGAAAATGCACTCTGACTGTTTCAAGCCAAAATTTGCAACTTACTTAAGGGGCATAATCGTTTTTTTTAGTCCGGCAACAAAGGTTGCGGGAAATTTAGTACCAGTGAAGACTTATGTTCATATTATTTCGATTGTCACTAAGTTATGACTAGGGGTGTAACTTGAGCCGATTCAGCTCGTAAGCTTTGCGAGCAGGCTCGAAACGAGCTCGAGCTTCCGTTCGACCTTGAGCCAGATTTCCTCTGTCCGGCTTGCGAGCTTTTGTATTTTTAATACTTATATTTTTAGATTATTAATTATATTGATAATATATTATATTTTAAAATATTATATTCTATATTATTAATTATATAAATAAAAATAACAAAAAACTCAAAAGTATAGGCAAGATTGAACCTAGGCTCACGAGCTTGCAAGCTCGAGCCGAGCTATTTTTTTAGGCGAATGAGCTTGAGCTCGAGCTCTCGAAAGTCGAAACCAAGCTCGACGAGTTTGAGTTTGAAACAATTACCAAGCTCGGCTCGAGTTCGGCTCGTTTACGCCCCTAGTTATCACTAAAGATGTGACACTAATTTTCAACAGTGACAACAACTTCCTTTCACTAAATGACATCATGAGTGACGACTAATATGCAATTTTAGCCACTATTAACCTTTTGAAAATTATCTTTGTGACAAAACATAAATTTCTGTCACTAAAAATATTTAATTAGTGACAACTTTGACATTGTCATTTGACATTTTGTTATTAATATATTTTTGGGTAAAATACACATTGCCTCCTTGAACTATAGCCCTTGTAACAAGTACCCCCCTGAACTGTTAAAAACATACACTTACCCCTTCCTATATAATAGAATTGTCTTAAATACTCTTAACCATTATTCTTCTTCTTATTTTTTCATTTTTCCACCTTTTTCTTCTTTTTCACAAATTTTTTTATTATATAGATTAGTTAAAATTTACACACTATAATAATTGGCAACATTTTTAACACTAGCATTAAATGAATTTGGTGACAACATATTATATTAATGTTTGACAAAATTTAAATCATGCATTGTCATAAAATTAAATTAATCAAATACATTTATCTTTTTCATGTATATCTTGACAACAATATATATATATATATGCACTTTTAATACCCTAATTTAATATAATATATTTATGAATTAATATAATTCAAACACGGCATATTTTGACAACGTTACATATATATGTATTTTTAATACTCTAGTTTACTACAATATGTTTGAATTAATTCCAACATATGTTGTACTAGATTATGGTATTAAAGATACATATATGTTGTCTAAATATATATAAAAGATTATAAATATGTATCTGGAATAATTTAGTTTTGTGGCGATTCATTAGTTGAATTTTGTCAAATATTAATATAATGTGTTGTCATCAAATTAATTTAATTGTTGTACTAAAGATACTTTTAGTTATAAGTAATTAATATTGACGTAGTGGGTAAATTTTAACTAATGTATGTAAAAGAAAATTGTGAAAAAGAAAAACATGGTGGGGAAATGAAAAAATAAGAAGAAAAATAATGGGATACGGTTAATTGAGGTAATTCTATAATATAGAAGGGGGTAAATGTATTTTCTGACAGTTCAAGGGGGTCTTTGAAACCCTTATAGCACCCTCCCTTTGAAGAGAAAAGACTTTCTCTATATCTATATTTATGCAACTAGTTCTTTAACTTGCTTCCAAATCTATAATATAGAAGGGGGTAATATAGGAGGGGGTAAGTGTATTTTCTGACAGTTCAAGAGGGTTTTTGTTACGTGGGCAATAGTTCAAGGAATAAAGCGTGTTTTGCTCTATATTTTTTTAAGTATAACGGATTGAATTAATTGACATAACTCTAGTGCTTTCTCCTTTATCGATTTTTTCTCTGTTGGGCAGAATGACTTTCCCATTTTTATAATTTGGTAAATTCTCATAAAATTACTGTGTCATGTTATGGAAAACTCTCGGACAATTTTGTGCTTCAGACAACTGCAAATTTGACTTGAAAAGAGCCAGAGTGTATCTTGCCAAAACTAACATAATATGAGTGTGCAAAACATTATATTTTCTTTTCTAAGAAGTAAAGTGTCTAATAACCCTATTTACAGGGTGCAAATTGCAATTGTCCATATTATATTGTATTCCTCAGTTACATTTGACGCTATTAGCAAGTCTTACTTTTATGCCTTTATATATATGATTTTTTTTTTTATTTCTTTAAAGACTTTATATGGTTTGTTTAGGTGAATGAAAATCACCTAAAAATTTGATTTTCCTTTTATGGGGGGCACTAACTAATTCCGGTTAGGTGATTATGGCTGCTATATACGAACTCTTAACTCCTCTTTAAGAAAATTTACATTCTCTTCACTCTTTCCATAGCTAATTATAAGATTTTTCCAAAATGTTTCTTGGATTTTTTTAATATCTGTTTTGACCCCATGAGTATTTATATAGTAAGTAGGAAAAATTGATTTTTAGTGTTTTTAAATTTTAAGTGATATAGTTTGTATATGAGACAAACTTCCTTTTGATATCAAACTATTTTCTGGGAAAACCACTTATAGTTTTCTTTTATCATAATTTATTGGCATCAAGGATTTTAAATGAATTTTCTTTCATATAAACTATAATTTGAGAGCTTCCCAGGCACGTGCCATGGATACATAGGGGACTTCATATGAGAAAATTATAGTTATTTAAGATTTATAGTTATCTGCTAATATAAGATTTTCTTTTCTTTTCCTCACAAATTATCTTATAATATTAAATTTTAGGTGCTTTGACGCTAATTGGTAATATATATATATATATATATATATATATAATTTACTTTATTTTATTTAACTTTTAATTTTTTGGTCATTTTCATTTTTTGTAGAATTATAAAGCATGTTCATATAAATAAGTATGTGCATGAGTCACCGTCCCAGCGGTGGGTGGGCTGGGTGGGGATGTGGTGGTGGTCAGGATTTTGGTTGAGGAAAAAAGAGGAGGAGAAAAAAGAAATGACAAGGAAAAAAATGAAAAAGTAATAGAGGAAAGAGAAAAAAAGAATATGATTAAGAAATTTAAATTGATGCACTAAATATTAATTAACTAAAAATAACTCATTATACATTAGTTACTTGATATTTTTAAAAATAGCTATTCTTTAATAACTAAAATTAATTAATTGAATGATTAAATAAATATAATTGTATAAATACTATTGGTTGGATGATTAAGAAATTATTAACTTAATTACTTTAGTATTTAGGAAATTTATTTGTAATTTTAATAGTTAAAATAATTAATTATTATTGCAAAAGAAAAATAATTATATGACAATAATTTTTATTTTCTTAATGTTTCTTAATCGGGACTTATAATAAATTTGAGTAGAAAATAGTGGATTATTTTGTTTTTTAAATATAAATTAATTATTAGTATATATAATATTATTTCATTTGACAAATAATAGTTAAAATAAGATCTCTATAAAATAAGAAAAACAAATTAATAAAATAAAATTAATAAACCCAGAACCTAAAGTAATAACTAGAAAATTAGACATAATTCGATTTATCCAAAATTATTAAAAAAATACTCCATCTGGTATTAGTTAATTACAAATATCCCCTAGGGGTATTTTTGTCATTCAAAATATGACTTGAAATGACCAATAGGCAAAATGAGATTACCATATGTTTTTCGCCGATATCAGCGAATTCGTGGCAAAAAAAAAAAGACGGGGGGTAATCTATAAGTTTATATCTGCAAGATGGGTAATTCCATAAATTTTCAAACGTCGGAGACCTTTCGAAAGTTGGACCTAAAGCGAGGGGGAGTTTTGTAATTTACTCCACATATACCTTTACTAGATACTAGGATTCATATTGATATTTCCAAACCTAAATGATTATACTGATATGTTACTGAATTAGTGGCAGATTTTTATGAAGATTTTTGTTAGGGCATATTAATGAGAAGGTAACAAACTTTTTTGAGCTATTTCATTTGGGGAACGATATTGGAGTTTCAAAAATTACTATTGGAGCTCCAATTATATTCATCTCTCTAATAAAATGACAAGAATACCCATTTCTAAATAAAAGCTAACGTTTTTGCTTCATTTTTGCCCCACTATATAGACCTTCATACTAACCTTCATACTAATAAATTCCGTTATGTTAAGTCTAGCTCAAAAATAAAAAATTTCTTTACTTCATCTATAATCATGTCAAAATATATAATATATTTATGAATAAAGCAATAGTGCATAACGATCTTTTTTAATCTTTAAAAGCATAAAATATATATTTATATGCAAGCATAAAATTATTCATCAAGATCAAAAGAAAAAAAAATTATATTTTAAATCTTTTATGTATTCAAATTCATGTTGTATAAAAAGTAGCTAATTAATTTTATAAGTGTAGTTTTTTTGTTTGAGAGAAGAGCATGATTTATGTTAATTATTTTTATGCATTATTGTCTGAAGAAGAAACTAAACTTATTGCTTGAACAAAAATATAACATTGATTTCTAGATTCTTATATAAAGGGAAAGTAGAGTTGATTAATTGAAGTTGATATTTATTTTTTTGTTCTTTTTGGTTCATATAATAATTGTCATTCTCGATTTAAAATATTATTACTTTATTTTTGTTGATGATGCTCTACACTTTAACTACTTGTTTTATTTTTGCCAAATATTATTTTTATTAATGACTTTGAGTTAAAGTAGTGGAAAAAAAGCCTATAACGTGATAATAGTTTTGTTTGAATCCATTAGGATAGTTTTGAAATCTAAGGATAATCTTGTCATATTCAAGCGTAAAAATTAAAGCTGGAGCTCATGCAGTAAATTTTGGACTGCCAATATCATTACCCATTTCATTTCACTCGGTTTGGTTCAAGGACTCCCGGACATACTGACAAGCCTTTGTGATTGGAATGTCAGCTTTCAGAGTCTACCCCACCAATTTTTACAGCAGAATTTTAGGGATTAAGGACAGAAAGTTGTTCACTAGCCGAAATGACAAGCACGTTCCTGCTTTGTGTCAAACAGACATTGTTCCCAAGATTGCCTGAAAATAAGACTTCAACAACAACCCAAAATAACAACTCAAAAGCTTACAAATCGAACCTCTATTGCATTCAAGTCGATCTTATACCTTAAACTTTCAGAAAGGCTCGAGTTTCATAGCCAACATTCCTTTAGCTTTTCATCTATCCCTAAGACAATCAAAAATATCTCAAACATCTTCCTTAGAAGAATCCACTCTATTATTGAGATATTTTAAAGTTGATTTTATCAAACAAACCTTTTGATAACCGACCATCCAATCTCGAAAATCTGTGTGAAAGGCGAAATTGAAAATCTTCCTATTTCTAAAAAGAAGAGATAGCCAAAGGGATTAAGGAGTACAAATCTGTGTGATAAAGGAGCTTGTGAATATTTCCTTTGTCCTTATTCATTGTATTGTAGAAGTTGTCCGTGTGAAACTTCGACAATCAATTAGTAATTCCTCTAAGTGAAAATCTGAGAAGAAGGACTTAGTTGGGACTACATAAACCCAACAAACCTTACAAATTATTGTGTTAATTACTTTATAGTTTATTGCTTTTATTTTAACACTTATCATACATAAAAGCATACTCATATCACTTTAACTTGCAATCCAAGAAATGAAATCCGAACGCTCATTCTTTAACTGAAAGAAGACTAAAATCATTTTCGTTGTGCTAATCCCGATATAAGTGCTAAAAGCTTCAACCCTACTTTGGTTACGCGTTCAAACCTCGTGTCTAAGTTTACTTTATAAAACAGTCTTCAATAGACGCCCGTCTAGTGTCTAGCTTATCTTAAGCATTCAAAATATTTTAAGTATGAAAATTTTTGACCCCCCGGGGCCCCTTTCTAGACCCTTTTTGTATGTAACTTGGGACCAGCATCTAACATAGGTAATTCTGTAAATTGCCAAAAGCGGGGGACCTTTTGAAAGATGGACCTAAAGTGAGGGGGAGTTTATGAGTATGTAAACTTTTTGAGCTATTTCATTTCAACTCATGGTTCAAGAAAATTGTTAAGGAAAAGAAAACACAAGTAATATTATTTTTTATTATTTGATTACTAGAGAAAACGAAAAGGAAAAGAAAAGAGAGAAAATCTAATACTAATTTAAGATAATAACTTTTCCTTAAAATTTGGTGAGAATAAGGGTGGAAAAAGAAAAATAATAGTTTTCCTTCTATTTTCTTTTCTTTTTCATATAAATTTCCTTGAACCATAACGAGTGTTCATGTACTCCCTGAATCAGAAACGTGAAGACCTAACACATACGCCTAAATCACAAATTTGTTAGTATTGTTGAAAAAAAAGAAAAAAAATACAGACGGATAGATTTCTGACATAAAGATGATTATGTGCATGCTCTAAACATCTATATGGCAAGCCTAATTACTACCTGAACGGGGTTCACTGCCAACTATAGAGAATTTGAATAATGTTCTGTCTTAACAAAATAAATTAACAATTCCGAACAAAATGTTCAGCAAATAAATGGAGATTAATATGACTCCAACAAGGATAAATCACTTTGCCGACATCATTCAGAGACATGAATTAGTTATTGAAACCATATTCTGCTATTCTATTAGGACGAGACATTATAAATTATAAAGTTTACTTAGTGGGAAAGGCACACTCAATACATTTTGAAAGTTTTAATTACATGCTAGATCACATAATCCTCCATACAGGGTTAATGATCTAGCGCTCTGAGCTTGAGAGTTTCGCTCTATGACGCTCTTAAAATTTTTAATTCTCGATCTAAAATTTAGGAACCACACTTGACGAAATAAGAATAATTTTTTACTAATAACTTATATTTCATATGCATTCAATGAAAATTGTTTTAGTAGTCAAAATAAGTAAAATATTTGCCCTCAATACAAAAAAGACTGAAACAAATATAAATTTTGTAAAAAATCAATACCTATAACTTGTATGTTGAATTTGAATCGTTCGTGTCCTTTTCAATCAAGAGTTGGGACCTAAAATTAATATTATTTTAATAATCTTAATCTTCTTTGTTTCATCGTATAGTATATATTTTAAGCGTGCTAAAAAAGACATCACATCATCTTATTTTTAAAATTCAAGTTAACAAATACTTATTTTAATATGAGAAAATCTTATCAAAATAAAATCTAAAGATAATTTCGCTGAACAATTTATAATAACATGTGAGATATATAACAAGATGAACTTTAAAAACATATTTATATTACTTACGCTCTAAGGCACTCCCGCTCCCAAAATTTTTCAAATTTTATCGCTCTCGCTTCCGCTCCTGCTCTATGTGACTTAGATTACATGTAATTGAGTCAAGATAAAATGAAACAAGTATGCACAAAGAGTAAAAATTGACACAACCCTAGTAAGCAAAAGAACACTATTTGCTGATAGATAGAGATTTATGTTTGAAATTTTGAAGCAGTAATTATATAGTAATCAATCCGAAGTCATCTCTAATTAATAGAACTAGGGCCAATTACACAAACTATCACTCTTATTTAATGTAATTACAGTTCAATCCATTTATCTTGAGCACATCCTTTACTTAAAAAAAACTTTACAATTGCCCCATTCCGTTAAATACCTATCTGAATTTGCTGATGTCCTCAAAAGATATTTTTCAGATTTTCGATTTGCCCTTCCCTTAATCAACTTTGTTTAACCAAAGAATCCCTTAGGGTGTGAATGTAATTTTTCAAAATAAAAAGGGTGTAATTGTAATTTTTAACCTCTAATTACATAGTTTTGTAAAACTTTTGTCAATATCTTGATAATGAATTGCAATTTCGGATTTATGCCAATTTGAGACAATTTTAATAAATTTAACTAAGCAATTAGGGAATACGCCCAGTGAAGTTGTACCAAATGTGAACTAATATAGCATACCGAATATCATGATAAATGTTTAGATTTGGCTACATTGTCTTCCAAAATTTATCTCAGTTTTCGTTTAGGCAAACCGGTTAATAAAATAAAAGAAAAAACTAAGATAAGAAGTTAAATTGTTAAACAATAAAAAAATACTATTTAAAAATAAACTTTTGTATTTGGTCTAATACGGCACGTACAACAATCAAACCCCAATACTAACTCAATTAAATATCAAAAAATTTCAAAAATGAAAACAAAAATAGAGCTTCGGTTGTTTTGCATTATTTAATGCAAATAAATCTAAATTAGTAAGTTCCCGAAAATATGAAGTAAACTAGAATAAGTTGAGAGAAAATAAATAAGTATATGTATATATAAGGTTCTAATAAAATAAGAGAAATAAAAATTGTTAGGAATCGCCGGGCATGCGCGCAATGGAAACGATAAATAATTTTAAAATGCATCCCCTAAACAGAGATAGGTTGATATGTTACCATCGGATTCATAAAAAATAACAAGAATGGTTTATTTGTGTTTAGCTCGTAGAAGAAAATAACAAATAAATCCCGCTTTCAGTGCTTGAGTTGGCACCTCCAAAAGCATCCACACTTTAGCTTGTACCGTCATCTTCTTCTATCAGTGTTAGCCTAGAAGATGACTAACTTTTTGGCTTCTTGAGTGAAAGGTAGGATATCTTGTTTTTACTGAGAAAAAAAGAAAAGAATTCTACTCCTCTCTCTACTTGGGAGGCATGTACAATGAAGTGGGGGAAGAGATTGGAATCTCTTCGCCTTAAGGTGGCCGCCCACTAGGTCTTTCTATGACCTAGTGGGCTTTATCATCTTTTTCTCTTCTAGTTCAAATTGGCCCAAGTCGATTTAATTTAAACAAGTCCATTGGCTTTATTAAATAGACTATAATCCAATTAATTAATCAAACCCAACTTAATAATTCTTTCTCATTTAATTAATTAGCCCACTAATTAATTTATCTTCCACTTAATTTATTATCCGATTAAATTAGAGACTACAATTAATTAAGACCACTTAATTAATTTTAATCATTTTCTAAATTAATTAATTTCTGCGTTAATTCTCATAGAATTAACTTAGCCAATAGGTACTACACTAAGTTTAGTTTGTGACCCCTTAAACTCATTAACAAGCTAGCAATGAGTGATTTCCCATAGGCTAGATTAATTATTCAAATTATTAATTAGAGCTTGAACTAATTTCACCATATTTACTCAAGGCACCCATTGGTCGTGGATCGATGTCTAGTAACGTCGCCACGACTTCCTAAATGTTAACGATAGAAAGCAAAACCTAACCAGATTACAATCTTCATGTAAGTCGAATTCCTTCATCTTTTTCTCGTCTATAATCTAAGGTTTGGAGACGGTCAAAACCTTAATAACCTTAGAAGCTATGACTATATTGTGACATAGAATGATCTAGTCTTCTAAGCAGGGACCACTAATCCCTCTTATAGGACACTTGCTCTGATCAGAGGCTTTCATCGATTATTTAGATTCTCGCAACACCATTGGAAATACCTAGTGTCCTACCTTGGATGAATCACATATCTAAATTCATCTGTTCCACTATACTACCAGACTATACAGAACATACACCGCCGTATGACTCTCGTGAAGTGAACATGTATATTGAAGTATAGTGGGTAGTACCCTTTCAGACATGACGTCTTAGGTCAAATGATTAATCTCACACTACGAAATCGTAGGAGTCCAAGTTCGACACAGAACCAACGAGGTGTCCTTGCGGGGTCGTTCAGTTCCATGCTCTCCCTAAGTATGAATCGTCGTACATGAAAGAGTTAGGTGCCCGGTGCACCATTTGTAGGGCGTAGTAGCCGACTCTTTAAACAGTCTTATATTGTATCTTGTCAAGTAATTTAATAAATGGCATTTTCTTCTTTATCTTATCATTCTATGCAATTAGATAAAGTCCCCTAGATCACTCTTAAGCTATGAGATGTGTTTGGTATCGGGGATGCCAATCATGGAATACATCTCTAAGGTTGTGGTCTTAAAGATGTTCCAAGTCATAGAATCATTGAGATAGGGATATCAATGACTCGTAAAGACTTGCACGTACAATGCACATTCTTGGAGAGTGTATCCTATTCCATGGATACTGATACGGTGTACATCAGTGCATGTATGTGGGTTCTCGTTGGGATCGAGTAAACTGAACAACCCCGCCGAGATTCCATATTGGAGTCAATGTCGAATTTGGAATCTCCTCGGTTACGTAGGCATAAGATTGGTCCTCATGACTTGAGGCACCATTGGTCGTCTCGTGCATCGCCCACTGTACTTATATTTGTCACACGATTCCAGGTGAGTCATAAAGTGGGGCATATTGGGTCCAGTCTGGTTATGTATGGAGGCGCGTGAGTGCCAAGAAAGAATCTGTCACTGATCATTAGCATCGGCGCATATCCTATGTACTTCACAGTGTATTGACCATGGGAACCTCCGGCCGGAGTAGTATCAATAAGGAGGCGCGGTGTTTCCTCGCTTGATTGATAAATTGGTCAATGTCACTTAGATCGATATACATAGAATCGAGTTACTGGTATTTCGACTGACATCCAAGTCCTAGATTCGATCGGGATATTTGATGGAAGGATTTTACTTATGCGAAAATCGTAATGCGGAAAGGTCACCTAATAATCGTTCATGGCTAGGTCTTCTTGGCGCGTGGCTAGTACTAACCTTGATTTGTAGGAACCATGAATTAATCGGTAATTAATTCTTGGTCGGATTAAAATACTTGGAGTAATTAAATCTAGCAATAAAAATTGCAAAGGCACAATGGAGTTGTGTTACTACTACTAGTACATGAACGAACCTACAATGGGGTTACACACTTACTCAAGAAAGTTCAATTGCTATGTGAATATTAATCCAGTTTAGGATTAAAGTGAAATTGATTAATGAGATTAATTGATTAAGTGGAAGACATTTTAATTAGTAGGCTTGGGAAAATAATTTTTCTATTAATTAATCTTGGAGATTAATCATTAACGGAAATTATTATTATCCGGGAATTTATTTAAGCTACTAATTTTACTATTAATTAATCATGAAGATTATTTAATTAACAAGTTTTGGAAGACTTGGGAATCATTTTAATTAAGTTGGACTTAATTAAATGAAGTCACAAGAGTGAAATTCAAAGCTAGTCAAAGTTTGACTTGTAATGTTTTTTAAATGAAGAAGAAAATGAAAAATATTCTCTTACACATGTGGTGGTAGTTGAGAATGGAATGGTAGGTGAGAATGAGGTGGTAGGTGAAGAAAAACAAGTCTTCTACTCCACCTAACACCATATGGCCGAAAATTGGTGGCTATAAAAGGAGGTGTTCTTGCTCTCATTTAAAACTTGATGAAAACTTAAAAGGAAAAAAAAGCTTAGAGCTTAGTTTTTCATCTCTAGATTTTTCTAGCTTCTCTTGTGATTCTTGAAAACTTTCTTCTATAGAACTTCTTCTTGAAGATTAGTTGAAAAAGATTATCTTCCACAGATATTTCTTTTAGTAACTCTTCTTGTCTTCCACCTTTCACTACATAGACTTCATTTCCTTAGAGCATATATCTAGCCAATCTTTTGCTTAAGGTATGAACTTACTTGAGGTGTGTCCTTGTAGAGGCTTCTTTCTTTAGGAGCTTATGGTGATTTGATTCGAACCCCTCCATGTTGAGGTGAGGATTCGAAAATGAGAGCCAAAATTTTTGGTGTGGTTTTCCTTGTGTTGTGGTTTTACACCCTCACTTTAATAAAACCCCAAATCTTGTAATCGGTTTAAAACCCCTTTACTCGTATTAGTTTTTGTTGTGCATTACTTTGACCCCCTAGCTTAGGATGCCGATATATATGTGTTTTATATACTTTATTTCTTCCGTTGTGCCGGCATCGCTTGTGGGGGCATACCGATCCTAACAGTACATGCGTCGACCCGGCGGGTCATTGTCTAAGGACCAAGACACTCTCCCATTTGAGAATGACATATACAGACAAGTCTTGACGAGACTGTGATATCCCCTATCTCACTGTCTCTATGACTTGGAACGGAGTTTGAAATTGCAGCCCTCGAGAGTGTTCCATAGTCACACACTACTCCCCTAACTTTATGTAATTCAAGGGATCTTTATCTATACTACAAAGGCAATTAGGATAAAGACAATGCCAAGCTAAGTTATATATTCATAAAAAAAGACTGTCATAGTGTTTACAAACTTTCAAAACAAGCCAATCAATGGCTCTCTGGGCACCTAATACTATCAAAAATATAAAATGAAAAAAATTTAAAAAAATAATTATAAAGAAATGACAGTTAATCGTACGGGAAAAATATAAGGATTTATTATAAAAGAGAGATGTTTATTATACGCTCAAAATATACGAACTGAACTGTGATTACACTAGATAAGGATGGTAGTTAGTACAATTAAACCTTTTTTATTTTTTTAGAACGAGAGCAAAACTTTCGTTTTACACTTTTCATGATGCTTAACTAACGGTCATTAGTCGGGAAAATTGCATTTTTGATACACTAAAAGGAAGTGCACATTTTTATAAAACAAAAAATTGGCACATTGGCAATTTGAGTAGGAAAAAGTGAGAAATTTGGTAATGTGAGTACATTCCACCGGAAAATTTCATTTGGCAGGAAAACTGACTTGAGTTTGGGGATTTTTTATTTGGCGGAAAAATTGACCTTAAATTTGGGCATGTCGAGGGAAATTGACTTTTAATTTGAAAATTTTACTTAAGTACATTCAATTTCTTTTCTTTTTGTTTGAGTTATTTAAATTTTTGAAAATTTAATTCAAATATTTTATCTGAGTTGTTTTTATTATGTTTATTTTAAATAAAATTTGTATAGTTAACATACCTATAGATAATAATAAAATAATATAAATTAAAAATTATAATATTATATATAAGATTCAAATTCAATTATTTTTTCCCTTTTATGTTCTTACTTTTAAAAAAATCTTATTTTTCAAAATACATTTGAATTGATTTGATTTATTTTGTTCTCTATTTTTCTTGTTATTTTCTAAATAGTTTTAATTTTTTTTCTAATTTTGTCTTATTTTATTATTTTTTCTAATTATTTTTTCTGATGTGTTGCACTTTTAATTTTTTTTTTTGCATTTTTAATTAATTTATACTTTGTCAATGGAAATCTCTTTCCTCCATTAGAAATAATTTTATTTAAATTCAAAAATTAGTCTAAGATATAATTTTTAAAGTTTATCAACTTTATTTTTGATCTTTTCTTAGTATTTTTCTGAATCTTTCAAAAAATTTGAATATGTTTCTAATTTAATTTTGTCGGTTTTGATTTCTTTTACATTTCCATTTAATTATTCTGAGTTTTATATTAATTTATTGTCAATGGAAAAAAAGCACCATTAGAAAATAATTTCATTTAAATATAAAAATTAGTTTAAGATATCTATGTAATAATTTCTGATTTTTTAAAATATTTTTTAGATTTAAAATTAATATCTTTCCCATTATTTGCTGCTCTTTTTCTTTAGGTAATTCCTTTTAACATCAAGTGCTTTAACCAAAAAACAATGGGGAGCTGGGACCTGGGGTAGTCGAACCCCTGATCTCAGGGTTTGCTTATCTAGCGATCACAATCTGTGCTGCGGCACAATATTTTTGTTTATATTGGCAAATTTCTTAAATAATTAGAGCTGAATTTTTGCTTTTTGGAGACTCAATTTTAACATTCAAAGATGATATGATCAGAAAATAGTTCTTGATGCATTTTTTTTAATTTTTTTTTTTAGAAAATTCAGTTGCATTAAAATAAAAGGATAAATAAAAACATTACATCATACAAAGGAAGATTCTTTGACGAGCCAAATTTGGTTTGGTAAGATACACTACCCAGCAACCAAAACAGACCGGCCTAATAAACTACCAAAACCACATGTATTCTATCTCGAAGCAATGCCTAAACCACGGTCACCCCATATAACCTTCGAACACAAGAAGTTACCAGGCTATCCTCCAAAGCCGTCTTAGAGCCACAAGCCTTCTAGCATTCCACGGTGTCATTTAACCACATCTACCTGGGCATTTTCACTTATAGGGCCCTAAGGTAAATCTTGGTCATAATCGAAAATATCCTCAACTAGACTCGCAAAAGTATTCGATGGTATTACTCCATTCTACCAAATGGAAATTACAATTAATTTTATTTGTCATCATCACGACTAACTTATGATTAATTGGTTCTAACAGCTCCCCTTTTTAATGATGGTAATACCTTTCTTGTATAATTAAGAAGATAAAGTTTCTTTTTCAAATTGCAAGTTCCCAACTTTGAATTATATAGCTTTAAAAAGTTAAAGCTTCAAGAAGTACATATGTATGGTATGAAACTGAATCCTCATAAATGAGATGTTCTAACAGCGTTTTGACTCGGGACCAGCAAGAACAAAGCTAGGCTTCATCTTATTGCATCAGTAATGTACGTAGTGGTTCGTTCATAAACGGCGACAGACGGTAATCCCATCACCTAGAGGAACTTGAGAAATTTGTACACGACTATCAGCTGCAAGATATTTGTTAAACTCGATTGTAGAAGCCCTCGTCATTAACAACCTCTCCGGAACACAATCCTCAGCCATTGCAACTGACCCTCCCCAAAGCGTGTTATCATAAATAACTATTCCTCCAGGTTTCAAAAGCTCCAATAATTTCTCATGGTACTTTGCATAATTGATTTTATCAGCATCCACAAAAGCAAAGTCAAAACTCTCTTTGTTCTCAGGCTGCATCACCAAATAAATAATGTTAAATCACATAACAATATCATTCTTCATTTACTCTCTAACTGATCACGTAATTCATATATTTGCTGGTATTATTATGTAAAATACGTGTACATATAATGCGCCATTCTTACATCTTTTAGTAATTCATCAAGAATTGGAAGAGCCTCAGACTCGATAAAATTGATCTTGTGCTTGACCCCAGATTTTTCAATTATAGGCAATCCAATCTCATATGAACTTCGGTTAAGGTCTATGGCTGTAATCTGCAAATACGCATTTCGATCTGATAAGTTGCTTGCGAGACAATTTTTCTTGCAAGAAACATGAAGTGTATGTTTGGTTCTATCATGGATTTTGGTGAGAAAAAGGAAAATATTATGTTTGCATCATTCTATAGTACTATTCTGTGCTATATTTTATTTTTATCATTTTCGTTGTTTTTTTCCTTTTTGTCACCATAATTCAAGAACCAAACCTGCCCGAATGGAAATGAAATATAAGGGATAAATGTAAACCTTTCCATCATCAGGAATTGTGAGTGCAGTTAGGAGCAGGGAATATCCGGTAAACACTCCAATTTCGATAGTCTTTTTGGCACTAATTAGCTTTAAGAGCAAAGCCATCAATTGACCTGCATCAGGTGCTGTACCCATGACGGCCCTGAGAGTTAAAAAAAATGACAAATTTAATTTATTGAATAAAGAGTGACAAATATGATAGGATACAGAAATTCTATTGATACTAAACTATTAACCTGTTTGCCAAAACCGGAAAAGGCCTCGAGTTTTTTTTTTTTTTTTTTTAATTTAAGTTGTTTTTAATTGCTTGCTTTATGCTATTACTTCTCTAGAAAAAAGCTGAAAATAAGCAAAAAGGAAAAGCATGTACTTCTACCAAGTTCTTTTATTTCATCTATTTTTTAGCAAGTTTTGCAGATAAATTCAACTTCAAATTTTTTGGCACTTCTACAACTTTTTCTAAAATTCAATACTAGTTTAAAAGCACAAGTTTGTACAAACAAACTTTATGTTGAACACAAACATCCCAATGAACCTCGGGATGGCTCGAGAAGTTAAAATTGCATCGCATTGTATAGCAAGTGATTGAATAATTCAAGTTTATGTATTACTATCCATATAATTATACAAACAATGTCTTCATTTTTAATACTACAACGTACAAAAGAAAGTGCACAGTGTGTTAATATGCCTTTTGTGTGTACCCAGTAGCTACAAAGATAAGTTGAGAACTTTGAGCAGATTTCAGATAGAATGCAATTGTATTAATTACCGCGGATGATTTGAAGTGATAGCTCTTAGCTCTTTGAGACATTGCGGTTCGCGTGGATAGACACTAGTCTCCAGTACATACTTCATCACAAAGAAGAAAATATAATAGTAATTAGTTTTTTTTAATCTCAGCAATACAAAAACAGATAAAAATATGAAGAGATTTAATACAAGGATGATAGAGAGTGCCTGCCCTGTATAACTCTGCCGTTTCCAACAAACCAGCTTTCTCAGTAACATTAGTCTTTGCATTCTTTTCCATCACTCTTAATTACAAGCAAGCACCCAACTGCCATGGAGATGAAAAACAATATAAATAACCTCAAGGGAACTTAATTTTTACATCAACACAATATGTATCAACTATTTATTGAACATTTGTTTTTCAAAGTCACATTATTATTTTTTTGGCAACATAATGGTACTTCAAATAAAATCAACTTAATTCAACTTCAACTTATATTATTACTTTTAGCTTATTTTCACCTTCTTTTTTTAGAAGCAGAAGCATAATCAATCAAATAAAATATCAAAAGCAACTTAAGTTCATCAAAAACATCTTCTTTTTTTTCCATTTTTCCCAAACAGGGTTTTTATTGGGATTTCTTGACAAAGTTAGAAAATAGAGACCTGAATTCGAAGCAACCAAAAAATGAAACTCAATTGATTAAACCCATTTGAGAAGTAGAGAACAAGCGTATAAAGGTGCAGAATATCTGATCAAACAACATATATAGAGTCAAAATGGGCATCAAGAAATATATATATATATATATATAGGTAACTATAAATAACAACAAAGATCGAAGATCTATTTATAACACACATACATATACACAAAACCACTCGATCGCACAGAGAGAAGAGAGTACCTAGTAGTTATATATTGTTTTGGAGATGAAAAATTATGGTAGGAGCTGGGAAGCGTAGAGGGCTTGCTTGCTCGCTTTTATAATGGAGTTTGTCACTTCATCTTATTTATAATAATCTTATTCTATTCTACAATCCCTACTCGACAATTAATACTGTTTTTATAATAATTTTTTAAAAAAAATGATAGGCTATAGGGCGATACGAATTCTACGTGTTATGCATCTATTTTCTTTTATATAAATATATGTGGACTGCATACAATATAATTCAGACAATTATTATTAAAAATATCGAAGATCTATTTATAATATACATACATATACACAAAACTACTCGACCGCACAGGGAGACTTACTCTAAAAATGAAGAAAGACTTGTTAAAAATATCGAAGATCTATTTATAACATACATACATATACACAAAACTACTCGACCGCATAGGGAGAGAAGAGAGAGAGAAAGAGAGTACCTAGTAGTTATATATTGTGTTGGAGATGAAAAATTATGGCAGGAGCTGGGAAGCTTAAGGCTTTGTTTGGATGTGTTTTCATTTCATTTTCAATCATTATTTTTTAAAATGCATGAGAGAATGTGTTTTTTAATTTTCATGTGAGAAAAGTGAAAAAAGTAAGTGTGTTTGGTTGTGTATTTTAAAATGGTTGAAATTTGTGAGTATGATGCGTGAAATGATTGAAAAGTAATGATTAAATGAATAATTTTAGATTTGATGTTGAATATTGATGAAAAAAATGAGAGAGAGAGAGAGAGAGGAGAAAGTGGATGGTGATGGGTGGATGAGAGAGACAGGATGGTAATGGGTGGATTGAGATAATTGATATAATTGTAATTTTAAATAAATTATTGAAATTTCTCGAGAACGTAAAAACAAGAATGAAAATGAGAATATTTTCAATTAAAAACAATATAAAATGTGTATTTTCATTTTGAGACGAAAATGAAAATGAAAAAAGCAAAATGAAACCACAAACAAACAAAGCCTTAGGGGCTGGCTTGCTTGCTTTTATAATGGAGTTTATCACTTTATCTTATTTATAATAATCTTATTCTATTCTACAAGCCCCACTCGACAAATAATACTGTTTTTATAATAATTTATAAAAAGAAATGATAGGCGATAGCGCGATACTCCAATTGTGGGTAATTCTATGTGGTCCAAATGTATAACTCATACAATTATTCTTAAAAATATAAACACCAAGATCATTAAATTGCGTTTCGCATAGATTTTTTCTTCCATTATAGAGCGAGCAAGCCAGCCCTCTACGCTTCCCTACTTTATTTCATTTAGTCCTGATGAAGTCGATATTTGTGTATGTATATAAATGGGCCCATTTTCTTAAAAATTACGACAAAGAAAATCATTTAAAATATATGCACGGATAGTATACAGATTTTGTTAGACGTATAGATACTATATGATTTTAATTCATATATTCAGATATTTAAAACAATTTTCACTTGATTTTAGATAAAAACAACAAATTATTTGTTAAAATAAAGTGTTTATACATATAATTAGTAAACAGTGTAGTGCAAAGTTTGAGTATTATTCATTATACTCAAAATATAGACGAGGAATGAAGCCTATTTCAAATATTAGTACATATGTATGCGATACTGATATAATATGAGTCCAAATAAATAGAATTGTGCACGCGCGTTCATATCCATGACAATCATGTGTTCATACCTATTACAATCAATCAATCATTACACACTTATATCATAATACAGGGAAAATTACACTCACACCTCCACAAAAATGGAAAAATTACACAAATCTCCCCCCACTAATTGATAATTACAAAAACCTCCCCTCGACCCATTTTCGGGCAGATGTGCCTGCCCGAAAAGGTTAAATGACTTTTTTACCCCTCAATTTTTTGGAATTAAAAAAAATAAAAAAAAATGAACAGTAAATATAGTGTCCGACCTACCACTTATCTTTTATTCATTTTCATCTCTTTCCATATTGTATAACATACACACAACACACACATAATATACAAACAACCATTGTTGCACCCTTCTTCTTCCTTCTTCAATATATATACATATACATACACCGGAGACGAGTTGGGGGGCATGGGGAACTCCCATTACCAGAGACGAGTCGTGGGGGGAGGGGATCTGGAAACCATACATACACATATTTCACCATAGATTTGTGATAGTTCACAGATCTATATGTGTGTGTGTGTGTATGTTTATGTATACATACACAACACCATATAAACACACCCACATGCACGCAGATGATTCGCCATAGATCTTTGATTAGTTTTATTGGTGGGGGAGGCCGCCAACAACGAGGGGTGGGGGTCGATAGTGGTGGATCTGGGCAATTTTGAGGGGATCTTGGTGGGTCTGTAATGGGTTTTGTTGGTGTGGGAGACGATCGGCGACAGGGGGGACGGGGGGTGTGGTGGATCTAATTGGGGGGCGGCGTAGCCGGAGTTGGTGTCGTGGGACGGACGGCGACACAAGGAGACGCTAGCTGGGGCTGCAAGTGGCGTGATGGTGGACTGTGGGAGAGGGCTAAGTAGGCATGGCAAGGTGCGTGCAGTTGGTGGTGAGGTGGTGGCATGATTCAAAGTAGCGGTATCGGTGATAATATCGGGGGGTGCTGTTCCATATCGGTCGCGGTATATCGAGATATTATCGGGCGATATGATACAAAAGCATTATAAAATGCTCCAAAAATTCTAAAAAAATTAGTAAAATTAGAGAAAAATGTAAATAACACAAATTGCTAATTCTAATCATATTAAAAGTATTTACTATATCAACCATCAATGAAGTTAAATATATTATTCTAGTCGCTCAAGAAATTAATACATAGAAATAAGACATGAATGCACATAGTTTGTTATAAAATTTTACAAACAAACAAACAATATTCTTGTTGCCAATACACCCTCTCTCCATCTTGCTGCCAAAGTGCCAATATTCTTCCAAGTTCCAACAAACAAATTTTTTTTTTTAACCGAAAGAAACATTCATTAACTTTTTTTTTTTTTTGGTAAGAAAAACATTCATTAACTTAAATATGAACATAGAAGGGTTCAAAGTGCAGCAAGAAGAAACTAAACGATGAAAAAACTGGTACATGAGCAGAACCCATTTTCGCCAAATAGTCTACTGCCTGTATTCTTCCCAAAAAAAAAATAATTCGCCGATATATTGTTCAGTATCTCCGATATAATCATAGACTCGGCCGATAATATCGGATCAATCTGATATTATTATGATATCGCCGATATCCGATAATATCGGCGATACCATAACCGGTAACAAAGCGTATCGCCGGAATTTATCGGATCGAAGGGGTCCGATCCAGTTATGTATCGATCGATATCCGATATTTTTGAACCATGGGTGGTGGTGGTGATGGTTAGAGGTTTAGGTGATGAAGATGAAGAAGGGAAAAGAAAAATGAAAAACAATTTTTTTTAAATAAATTAAAATATTAAAAAAAATCATTTATCAGTAAAGTAAATGACAAAGAAAATTGAGTTTGCTGTAAAACATATTCTATTTTAATTTTTGAATTTGAGAATCACAATTATTGAACTAATTAGACAATTAATTATTAAGTAAAACTAATTGCTAATCATTTGGTTATTTGTAAAACTATTTTATTATTCATTAATATTAATTAATAAAATAACTTAATAATTTTTAATTTATTAAAAAAATACAATTAGTGATTTGTTTAATTTGATAATTTATCGATTATAACTAATTTTTAATAAGATGATGATTTATAAAATTAGTTATTCATATTTCATTGACATTAATGAATTTAATAATATTAAATAGAATATATAAAATATATATAATAACTAATAAAAGTGGTTACTTATTATTAACTAAAATTATTAATTAAATATTTAAATGATTGTTAATTTTACATTGACACCCCCTGAAAAGTATGTACATATTACATATACCTCCCCTAGGGGTACATTGAACATTCAAAATCTTTGGACGTTTTGGTCCAGCTGAACTAGGTTGGACCAGGGATATTTTGGAAAAATTCAAAATGAATTTTGATGACATCATCAAAAATCTGCCCGAAAAAATTGACAGGCGGTGCCCGTGTAATCCAAAACATAATTGAGGGGAGGTTTTTGTAACTATCAATTAGTGAGAAAAAGTTTGTGTAATTACCCAATTATTGGGGGGTGTGGTGTAATCTTCCCTATAATATATCTCTCAATCATTAACCATATATGAATACAATTTTCTCGGACAAAAATCTAGGTAAATTGACTAATACATTAAATTAATCTCCAAGTGCCATAAAACCAAACACATTATCATCAAAAATCACTCAAATTCTTATAAATTGGGTAATCGAAACGCATTCTCGTTGTCAATAATGTCTTAGTCTAGTGGTAAGATTGAGGTCCCATGACTTAGAGGTAATGGGTTCGATCTCACCAGATGTGTGGGTTATTTCTCTACTACTATATAGTAATTCTTTGTTTCTAATTTATAGTTCATGTTTACTAGTTTGTAATAGGAATTTGTTGATTACAATTGTTGATTCGATATCCAATGTAATGAAGTAACCGTTTCGTTAAAAAAAAAACGCATTCTCGTTAAATAAAAAATTAATACTATTTTTTAAAAATAAAATAAAACACATTATCACCAACAAAACAACTAACATAATTGTTCATGAAATTTAACACAAAAGATTCAAACCAAAAGCATCTTTTTGAAACACCCAAAACATATGCAAAGACAATGTATTCCGGCATGAACATGCACATAACTTTAGATTTCTTCATGCCACTCAATTTTGTCTTTTTTGGCAATGTCATGCCACTCACTTGGCTAGGCGTGAGACTAACATAATTTGGTCACTCTCGCCCATTTCATTTTCCTTGTTATAATACGAAAACAGGCGAAATTGAGTTTCTTATATTTTATTTATTTCGTAAGAACCAAATATACCTTTCAAATTTCAGCAAATTAACAAACACTAGCTAGGGACGGTCAATTCTAATTATAATTCCTTAAAATTTAAATGTTTTAACAATGAATGCTCCATTTCTAATTAGTATAATTAGTGAAATTCTGTAAGGAATATTTCTTCACTTCCTCTAAAGAATCTTAGTAAGGAAAAATATTCAGCTAAAACCTATTAATAGGACTCATTCAAAAAAAGAAAAAAAACCTATTAATAGGACTTATTTAAAATTAATAAAAAGCCAATAAAGTTCGGACTTTTAAAAAAAAAAATACTGTTTTAAATAATATTTATATAAATAATACACAAATAAAAAAACTTCTGAAAATGACACACTACGCCATTACTAATGGCGGATCCATGTACTAATGGCGGATCCAACCTGGATTTTTATTTCCGGATTAATGAGTTATTTTTTTTTTAACAATGTGCCTGGATCCGCCATTACTAATGGCGTATCCAGTCACACGTCTCTGAATCCGCCATTAGTAATGGCGGATCCAGTCAGCAGGCTTTGACTGGGTACGCCATTAACAATGGCGTACGTTAATGGCGTACCCAGGCACAATACTTACCCCTTTATTTTTTTTCTTCTCTTCTTCTTTCTCTCTTCTTCATCCCTCGTTCTCTCCGCTCTTCTGCTCCATCTCCCCCTTTGCTTCACCCACAAGGTAATTTTTTTATTCTATGTTATTATTTTATTGACTACATATTTGAGTTAGTTAATTAGTTTAATTTAGAGTTTATGATTTAAATATTTATAATTTCTGTTAATTTAAAGCCTAGTTTTCAATTATAATTTCGAATCAAATTATGATCTAAATTAGTTTAAATGTTAGTCTTTAAGTTTATGGTTTATATATATTGTTATTGTATTCTAATTTTAGGTGTAATCATTTTGGGTATAATATCAAATTTAGTGTTTAGGTTATGAATTTTGATTTAATGTTATAGTTTTTATTTTGTACTTGAATTTTGATATTTTGTATAATTTTGGACCCCAGTTTTGAATGTAGGTGTTTTTAGGATTTGAACTTTGATATAATATTTTAGGTACAATTTAGTTTTAGGTATGATGATAAAGATGTAATATCGAATTTAGTATTTATGAATGATATTTTTAGGTTTTTAAAATGTGTGTGAATATAATTTATGTTTTCGAACTCTAAATTAATATTTTATATTTTGCAGAAATGTCGAGACAGAACGTAGTTGATATTTGTATATTTTTGGATGGACAAATAATTGAAGATTCGAACTATATGTTGAGTTATAGCAATCCACCAAAAGCTTACATGAGAATACCCCGTTCGATCAAATTTGTTGAATTGTTGAATAAGGTATATGCGAGTACAAGAATTAATCCCAATCAATTCTCGTTGAAACTATCTTCGAAATACTCATTTGAAGATAGAAATTTGCTTAGGCAGAGAGCAATGGAGGTCAAAAACGATGATGATTTAATTTTTTTCTTGGATCCTTATACTGGTATTAGTACAATGGATCTTTATATTGAAAAAGAGCCCATACAATCTCAGGGTCCATACACATCGCTGTTAACACAAGTGACGTCGTATCAGCCAAACCAATTCTTACCATTTTGTACACAACCAATATTACTGGATTTAAATATCGGTACTTATCCGATTCAAGATGTGTATGCAGGTAATTTTTATTTTTATATTTACTTTGTATCATTGTATTTTTTAATAAATGTTATAATTGTCTAAATATTTTTATAAAAAATTTAATCTGTATTCTTTTCTTATAGTTTTTGTTTGTTATCATTGCCTTTTTAGGATGTTCTACATCGGCGACTCATGGTTTAGAGAGTTATTCAAATCCGGATGTAGATGAAGGTAATAATGAATCGTCTACACATTTGCATAATTTTAGTATCCTATTTTAACGTATTCTTTATCATTGCATTCTATCAACATGTATTATGATAAATCTTAATTTGATTTTAATTTTTGTACATGTAGGTCTGTCTACACACAGTCATCATGAGTTTGGGCATTTTGAGGAAGCCAACTACAACGCTCATTTTCTCATCAGGGAGGGGCGAGTAGTTCAATACCACCTCAGAACGATCAGTTTGAGGATGACGACGACAGTGCTTGTCGAAATTCGCTTGATAGGCATTTAGACCCGAACTTCGATGAAGAACTCAACAACGAACCGACTTATTAGGGAAATGTTGAGGAAGATGTTTCTCGAACAGGGAGTCAACCACGACTTCATCATGTGCTCCTATTCTACTCCACATCATATGAAGAATTACAAGGAGACTCATTAGATCGACCAAATGAAGCAAGGGATATGACTTATGATTATCAGATAGGTAATCTTGGTTTGGGATTGACATTTGATAACAAAGAAAGCTTGCAAAGAGCGGTGAAAGACTACCACATAACACATCAAAAACGAGAGTTTACGGTGGTAATCAGTAACCCGACAACTTATGCTATTGTATGCAAACACAAAGACGAACATGTAGGGTGCAATTGTAGACTTCGAGCTCATTTTAGCAAGAAAACACATTTTTGGGAGATATCGAAGTATAGAGGGCCACATTCATGTCTGTTCGAAACTGTGGCACCAAACCACCATAATTTGGACATGAATCTGATTGCCAATGAACTTCTTGGACAAGTTCAAATTGATCCCTCAATTAAGATTGCATGAATAGTTCAAATGGTAGCTAATAAATGGGCATGCAATATTTTGTATGGCAAGGCTTGGCACAGCTTGCAATGTGCAAATGAGATTGTATATGGGACTTGGGAGAATTCCGTTTCATTGTTACCTAAGTTCTTAGGAGCTGTCCAAAAGTGAAATCCGGGCACGGTTGTTGAATGGAAACACAAAAGCGTTTATGGAAATCCAAAAATGTTCATGTATGTGTTTTGGGCGTTCAAGCCATGTATAGATGGATTCCACCATTGTCGGAGAGTTATTTGCGTTGATGGGACACATCTATATGCACGCTACAAAGCTAAGTTGTTGATCGCAACGACTCTTGATGGAAATAATCAGATTTTGCCTCTTGCATTTGCAATTGTCGATAATGAGTCGAATGATTCGTGGTTGTGGTTTCTGCAATTGGTGAGCAAACATTTTCTTCGAAGGAATGAAGGTGTGTGCCTTATTTCTGATCGTCACAACGGCATACTTCATGCATCTGAGCTTGTACCCACCTTTTGCCCTCCTCATGGAGCTCATCAATATTGCCTACGACATGTGTCTTCAAACTTTAATAATCGTTTCAAAAATAAAGTTATGAAGGCTCTATGTTATCAGGCAGGTATGACACATAGTATTTACAAATTCGATAAAATCATGAACGATATCCGACAGAAGGATGAAGATGCTTTTATTTATCTGAGCAGAATTCCATGTGAAAAGTGGACACTTGCACATGGAGGGATGCGGGAAGACATTATGACAACAAATATGGGAGAGAGCTTAAATGGTGTGTTGAAAGGTGTTCGCCATCTTCCACCCACCGCTATTGTGGAATGCATATTTCATCGTTGTGTTGATTATTTTTATAAACGGCACCAAGATGCCTTGACAATGGGGGGGAATTCGGGCTTGACAAAGCATGCCTACAATATGTACTTGGAATCAGCGAAAGCATCCGAAACACACACTGTCAGGCACTTTAATTATCTTGACCAAAGTGGCCAAGTTAACATCAAAGCCCAGCTCGGATATCGTAGTCTGAAGTTTGCTGTTGACATTAATGCAAAATATTGTTCTTGTGGAAGATGGACCACATTCAAAATTCCATGTTCACATGCAATTGCGTTATGCAAAGATTTGCAAAGGAGGTCGATCTCGTTGGTTGAAAAATATTATAGCGCCAGTGAGTATTTACAAACATATCAAGGGACATTTCATCCTTTGCATGATGCTCAATTTTGGGATGCACCAGATTTTGAGCTGGTCCATGACCCTCATTTAAGGATACAAAGACGTGTAGGTAGAAATGTGACTACTCAAATTCCTAATGAGATGGATTGGTAGTTATATGTGTTGCAATTGGGTGTTGAAGTTGTGTATTTGTTAGACATATTGAGCTATTTAAAAACTATATTTTTTTAATGTTTTCTGGCTCGCATTTGACCTATTTCTGTACATTTTTTGGCCGTGACTTGAACACCAAAATTGTAGGTGATGTTATGAAATTTGTAAAACTATAAGATTTGGCTCATTCCGACACACGAGTGAAGAGATATGGATGCGCAAAGCTGCCCCGCTTGGGATTTTTATGCCAAATGAAAACAGTTTTTTTTTTTGTTTTCTGGCTCGTATTTGGCCTATTTCTGTACATTTTTTCGCTATGACTTGAACATAAAAAGTGTAGGGGGTGTTATGAAATTTGTAAAACTATAAGATTTGCCTCATTCCGACTCACGAGTGAAGAGATATGGATGCACAAAGCAGCCGCGCTTGGGATTTTTATGCCAAAAAAAAAATAGTTTTTTTTTTTGTTTTCTGGCACGTATTTGGCCTATTTCTGTACCTTTTTTGGCCATGACTAGAACATAAAAAATGTAGTTTCGTATTTTTTTGGCCATGACTAGAACATATGAATTTTATTTCCGTATTAGTTTCGTATTTTTGTCGCCTTCAAATAAAACAATGATGTTTCATATTTTTTTTGGTCTTTCAATTGAACAAGCACCTCAATAATATAAATATCAATATGGTGAAATATTACAAATTCAAAAAAAAAAACAATAAATACAAATTACAAATTAAAAAGACTATCTATGTTGATGCGGACCGCGATGTCCCCCCGTGCCACAGTTTGGAGCACGCCCCCTCCGTGTTGACCGTCTAGGTCTCTGCATTTCTTCTTCCGTTCTGTTCATATCAAAGTTGAACGGAACTGCAGATGTGTCGAAATGTAAAGAGACTGGAGGTGGATTCCTGGTTACGGGAGGTGGATAATTCGAGTGGTCCAGAGTCAGACTCGTGTGAGTCCCTATATATTGATCCCACAAATTATCGGGTGTTGCCTACGCTGATGATGAACGCCCCTCATCTTGGAATGTGTAAGGCAACTGAGGCTCGGGTGTTGGATCAACCAGCTGAGGAAAGTAATCTCCGGTAGCATAAGGATCTGCTACAGTCGAAGACGATGGTCCGAAAGTGGGGGTGCGAGGAACTTGACTTGAAGTCCCAGGTTCTCCCACACATGGACGTAAGTGATGCCGTACAAGTTCTTCTTCGTCCTCTGAATCCTGTACATCATCGACGTCTCTTTCGACACTACTTCTCCTCTGTGGACGCATGTCTTCTCTGCCTGTCTGAGCAAAATGAACACCCGCTGCTGCATCAGAACGACGGCTACATGACACCATCGGGGACAGCTGTGTAAGACCTGATCTCAAAGACCCTAACAGCCCCTCAGCCCTTTGCTTCGAGTCAGGGGTATCTTGGACAACCTGATAGGAAATTTCATGTTAAGATTTTGATGATGACAATTAGGAATCTTGTTAGACCCCAAAGTTATGTATGCTTAAATTTCATAGATACTTCTATAAGCAATTTGATCATTAGAAATGTATAGGCTTTATTTTATCTTTTACTTTTGACATTCTTAGATCAAGAAGTCGGTTAGATTAAGCGTTTGATACTTTATGAGTGAGCTTATCAAGACTGCGAAATCTGAAGACTCCAAGAGTCCAAAAAATCGATAGTGAATGAAGTTTGAAGAAGTCCACTCTAAGCGCCTGACATGTTCTGAGTGAGGTGTCAAGTAACAAAGACTGAAGTCTCAAGCGTCTACTCTTCTAAATAAAGTCTGAAGACTTTTCCAAGCGTCCAAACATTGAATAATCCTCCAGATTAAATGGAACTTTCAGCTCATGAATGAAGCGTCTATCAAATGGCAAACATTCTCCTGAAGCGTCAGATCGAAAGGAGTTTAATGCAAATATTCTCAGTGCATTAAATGCCAACGGGCATTTAATTCAAATGCATTAAATGCTGATAAGAGCATTAAATGTGATAAGCACTTTCAGACGTACGGAGAAGCCACCCTATTGGATTGTCAACAATTCAAAGACTGCAACACCTACTTTTGTGCAGCACATTTTCAGGAAAAAGGACAAAAGTTGTTCACTCGCGGAAGTGAGAGACACGCGCCCTTGCATGTGTCAAACGGACACTTTTTCCAAGAATGCCTATAAATAGAACTTCAACAACAAGCCAAACACAGAACAATTATCAAGCAAAATTGTTGTTGCATTGAAGTCTCATTCCTTAAACTTTCAGAAAAGTCAGAATACTCATGAAAATATTCTCTTTGCTTTTCATCAAATCCTAAGACAGTCAACCCAATATCTCAAATATTCTTTTTGAAGAAACTACACTACTACTGAAATATTCCAGTTGTTTGAACTTCATCAAAATCAAACAAACCCTTTTAGAAAAACCCTATCCAAGCCTCGCGATCTGTGTGAAGTCGAAGTTGGATACTTGGCATATTTCTGGGTGAAAGAAGCAAGGGGATTGAAGTGATTTGGAGCAGAAATCTGTGTGATCAAGGAGCTTAAGTCATCGACATCCATCTCTCCCTAATTTTAGAAGATTCTGAGTGATTCTTTGAGAATCATTTTAGTGGATTGCCTCCAAGTGTTCGAGGAGAAGAAGGACATAGTTGGGATTACACCACCCAACGAACCTTACAAATATTGTGTCATTTACTTTACAGTCAATTCTCTTATTTATCATATCAGTGCATAAACTGATTAAGTAAAACACAATCAAACACTAAGCAACTAAGAAACCTCTTGTGACGCCAAAGCTTTCAAGGAGAAGACTCAAAAATTATTCCGCTGTGCTAACACTGGTTAAAGAACGGAACGCTTAACCTACTCGGTCAAAGTATTCAAATCTTGAAGTCTGAGTTAACTTCCTAAAAACAGTCTTCATCAGACGCTTCGCCAAAGCGCCTATTGTTTAGTGGACGCTTAAGTCAAGCGTTAGACACTTCAAGCGTCTACCTTTCAAGCGTCCAAAAATCTTTTAGTACGAAACTTTTTGAAGTCGAAAAAGACTTCAGGGTCTATTCAACCCCCTCCCCCTTCTAGACCCTTTCGTATGCCACTTGGGACCAATACAAACCTTTGCAATTCTTGAATCTGTCTATTCTGTAAAAGATAAACAAAAATATAAGACAAAGTAAAACCAAATGAAGCAATGTAATGTTAACCTAACACAATTATATATACTAACCACATCATGTAATAGAGGTGCCGACCCTGTTTGGAAGCCGACATTCAATCTATCCAACTCCTTTGAAATATACCGACGTGATCCTATCATACCAGTCGGAGTAATCCTTTGTTGTGCCTCCACCCAAGTCCCTTACCACAACATGATGTAACCGTTCATTCCATTGATCAATGAAGATCCTATTGAAAATGGACCAATCCTCGTTATCCCTCCCAGCACGGTCAATCCTTTCGAACTGTGGGTGTGTACTCGGATGTCGTGGAATTCCTTGTCGGAATCCAAACTGTTGAAGAACTCGCTCAGGATGATGATACTCCACAATGTAGAGGAATACCATTGGAACTGATGCTCTCCACACACCGGGGCAAAACACTCAGGTGGCAACTCAACAATGTCGAGATTATCAAAGTTGTATAAGTCTCAAAGAAACTGAAATAAGAAAATTGAACAACAGTATTTTTAATAGGAGAGCATTATAGAACTTCGATGGTATAATGACCTGGAGATAAACTTTTACTCACATGATAATAGGTCATCTGATCTAATACTTCTCTAGCTGCCAATAAACAGCCTGTCGTTGTGCGAGGATTACTCACGGGTCGATACCACCTACAACATCAATAACGCAAATAATTAAAAAAAAATAGTTGTTTCTGAATAAAAAATTCTAGTTAGATAAATTACCGTTTCCCATAAGAAGCTCGTGCAATGTTACTAACATCAATTTCCGCCATTAAATGTGGAACCGTAGATGGCCTCACAACCATTATTCGTGACCATGCCCATAACTGTTAAACATAAATACATTAATTTATTGAACATTGAATATCTTAGAGAAAGATATAACAACAAAAAAATAATACATTATACTTGTAACAATGTCATTGGACCACACACTTCTTTGTGAGTCTTTAGGGATCCATGATGTAGCTGACGGTACAAAAACGCCAACACACCACTCCCCCAACTATAGGAGTTTACCTCATCAATATTTTCAAAAAATTTTAACCACAAAATCGAAATCACTTCCCCGCTGCTGTAGGGTAACATGACGCCAAGCAATGCAAAAGCCCAACATCGTGCTATTTGATCAACCATATGCTCGGGGGACTCGTCGGTGATTATTGCCTCGACCGATTTTAGGTATTCACATAATTTTTTCATTTTTAATCTCATACCCGTTGCTTTAAAATCATTCTGTCCAATTTTGAAACCGAAAAGACGATGAACCAGGGCTGCATAATCCCTAAACCCATTAAACACGTGATGAATAACTACTGCCCTACCATCAACTAGTACACCCCATAGTATAGCTACGTCTTGGAGAGTAACAGTAGCCTCTCTACTTTTAAGGTGAAACGTGTTAGTCTTTGGGCGCTACCTCTCAATCAGTGCAGTCACAAGTCTCATATCACATCTAAGTTGCCCACACATGGTTAACAAATAAAAGCGATAAAACCCCATTTGATGGAGTTTTTGCAATACTCAACGATGTGGTGGAATAAAATCAGCGGATTTCACCAGTTTAAAATAATGACCATCTGCTCGTCTGGTTTGCATTGCTGTATCACCCCCTAAAAATACTAACTCAGACCTGTGGTTTGTCTGACCCGTCAACACACTAGGATCTACAGGCCCATATACATCACGATTGTATAAATTTGTCATCCTGCATTTATAAAGTATAGCAAGTACAATTAAAATATAATGCATTAATTAGATTATTATCCATTATTCTAAACACTAAAAACTCAAATTTATACCCAAATTATATCGTATCAAAGTTCAATAATCAACACTAAAATTTGACTAAATTAATCAACACTTAACAAATTAAACATAAAAATTTAGTCTGTTCGCTAAATGTTATACCAAAAAATCGAAGCAATACTTACAAATTTGTCTAAAATTATATCAAAGTTCAATCATTAAAACTAAATATCTAAATATAATGTTTAGGTATTAATCCGATTTTTAGTATTTTTACATACATAAATACCTAAACATATAATGTCTACATATATATGTAGGTTCAAAAATTAACACTAAATACTAATTTATATTATATACACATAACAACAGTTTAAATACCTAAAAATGTTTACATATAATATTTACAAAAAATTCTAAAATACCTAAATTCTACTACAAAAATTCAAAAATAATACTTTAAAATTTAAAATTCTACCATAAAATCCGAAATTCTACCCTAAAATTGAAACATAAACCCTAAAATTGAAACATAAAGCCTAAAATTGGACATTCTATACTACAATTAACCAATAATCCCTAAAATCCTAACTTCTCCCCTAAAATTCGAAAATAATTTTAGAGATAATTACTAAATTAAATAACAATCACAAATTCTCAACAACAAACTAAAAAATTATATCTAAATTTATAAGCATAAAACTATAAATTAAATTAAAATAGATATTTACCTTCAATTAGAAAAATGAGGAGAAATGAAGATCGATCGGTATAAAAGTTAATTTGTTCTGCGTGAAATGAAAAGAGATGGTGTAGGTGAGGGAGGAGATGAGATGAGAGTTGATGAAGAAGAATTACAGTAAGTGTGTGAGTTTTTTTGGTGAGGAAGAAGAAGAGAGAAGAGGGGAAGAGAAGAGAAAAGAAAAAGAGAGGAAAGAGAGAGATTCGGCAAAGAAAAAAAAATATATTAGAGGTTACGCCATTCACAAGCCTCACATATATTTTTTTTAAAAAAATTTGACAGAAATTAACAAAAAAAAAGGGGTCAGGATACGCCATTATTAATAGCGTATCCTGACCGAGCTGACTGGCGTAGCCAGAAGAATTTGGCAGGATCCGCCATTACTAATGGTGGATCCACATGGATCCGCCATTAGTAATGGCGTAGTGTGCCATTTTCGAAAGTTTTTTTATTTATGTATTATTTTATATAAATATTATTTAAAACAGTATTATTTTTTTAAAAAGTCCATAAAATTCGCCATAAATTATGACAAAACCGCTTTACATTAAAACAACTCCACAAAATATTTTAGCTATTAAAAAAAGTACCAGTACCTGATTTATCCTACTTGCTCATTGACATGACATAATTCATAATAGTAGCACAACATTATATGATTTATAAATATATTTTGCTGGGTTCGGAGAATCTCGTGGATGGTTACATCCACGGTGCAACAAAAAAATAAAAATGCAAGTATCTCAGGGTGGGATATAGGCCATGCTTAACCCGGAATTGCACAATAGATATTTAAAATTTACATCTTTCTTCAGTAACCTTTACTAGGACTCTGTAATCGAAGATCTAGGCTAATACGAATCCAAAAAACTTATGAAAAAATTGGAAGTACATATCGCAGTCTTCATCCATCTTGAACTTGAACTGAAAAAGTCGAACGCGAGCAACCCAAATCATTCCAGCAACTTTTGGCCAACCTGTTGATTTCTGGCCTTGACGTTTTCTTTGTTTTTCTTCATGTTTGTCCAATGGACCTTCATCGTGATCTCGGATATGGATTGTGTATGTCCAATACTCCAGAAAACGGCACCTATATGGTTGATCCACGCCCCAGTGGCCGATAACGTAGACATCAGTTATGTGCTAGCTATTGAATATGTTGTAAAAGTAGGGTTGGAAAATGTCTTTGGTATTCGGTTCTTAGGTTCTACTCCCCTGATGTGGATGTGTGGTTCTTTCTCACTACTTTATTTGTAGTTTTACTTGATTGTAATAGTTATCAGTTGATTGGAAATTATTATTATTTAATATTCATGACATCCAACTTATAACCAAGTCATTCACAAAAAGAATAGAATCTCGGTTCTAGAGAGAAATAGAGGCTTAATAACTAACCACAATACAAGAGTCTTGGAGATAGAGAGGCGAGAGTGCTTCGGTCCTTTTCCCTAAAGTGTTGTGTTTCTCTCTTATACGAGGGGACACTCCCTTTTCTTCCACTGCACCATATTGATCCATAATCAGTTTGAGTATCTTTGAACCATGAATTACAAGCTAAACTTTAAATTACCTTGTATTGGCTCAAGTTGCATAAATGAGAGTCTGGGGGCGTATAGGCCTTACCTTTTGCAGAATTTTTTATTTCAATGAAGAATTATGATCATCAGTCTATTGAACTAGTCGTTATGGCACCAGTACATCCTAGCATTTCTCCAGAACCCTAATTGGGAAAATTCATTTGCATAGATAGCGCACTGCATTGAGCTCATCTGCAAGCCTTTTGAATTCATGGGTAAGTCTATCCTTCATCTTCATTAGCATACGACACGCAAAGATTACCCATTTTCCCTTCCAGAGTTTCAAATTATTCTCTGGATCAGCAGCTCTGAAGATCCTCTTCAGTGGGAAAAGACGACATATTGTGGTCAGCATCAACGATTTTGGGCTTCTCGAGTTGAACAAACCCCGATCTTGAATGACCATTTTCCTTGA
Source organism: Buddleja alternifolia (assembly GCA_019426215.1). NCBI lineage: Eukaryota > Viridiplantae > Streptophyta > Magnoliopsida > Lamiales > Scrophulariaceae > Buddleja > Buddleja alternifolia. The sequence continues at coordinate 11,468,932 of CM033405.1, read as the reverse complement.
AGTATTGTTGGTCTATGTCCACCTTAGATTGACCTGCCTCTGCCCCAACAATCATTTGCTTGATCACTACTTCTTTCTGCAGAGTACCTAAGCTCGCCTCTTCAAGAATTATATTAGTGTCTATAGTTAATTCATCAATCTTGACCTCATCAATGTTAGAAGCCTCCTTTGTTTTCTTTGTAAGAGCCTTTCCAGTTCCAGGTGGTGTTTTTCTTTTGACCAACTCTTTCTCAGCGCCAATTAATTTATTTACGTAATTAACTTTTGAACCTCGCGTAAATATTCGTGTAGATTTATTTTAAGCCTCACATAGAAATTAGGAAACATAAGATAGTACAAATTACTCATACGTTTAAGAATAGTACAGATAGTAAACAGAGAAGAAAGGTGGGACTCACAAAACAAATATCAAACATACAAAAAATGATTGTTGTGTGAGGAGAGACTCTCATGCATTGTGTTGCAAATCAGCCGCCATAAATAAAAGACAATATGGGTGGCCAATAAAATGGGAGAAGAAATAATCATTAAACATAAACTATACAAATGACAGGTTTACTCTTTCTTGTATACAACTCCTATTGACATCGAATTCATCCACAACCACAAAGAATTTTCAACAAATGCTTACAAAAAGACATCATCAGTTAGCATGTTCTACAAAAATGTCTAAAACAAATCATTCTGGCTCTTTTTATAACAGCTTAAGCCAGTGCAGCAAATATGTGAGGCTCACAATTGAAATATATACATTCAATTTTACACTACACATATACCTAAAAACATATACGACGGCCAAAACTATATTCAGAACTCCACACCAGAGTGCATAAAAGAATCATGTAATAACAAAATGATGTGAGATGATAACTTTTCAAGATCGATTCATCCGAAGAGATTGTACAAGGGAATCATAATCAGGAAGCTTTGGATGAACATGACTTGCCTTTTTATCTTCCTTGTTTGAATTAGTCTTGTTCAATGCTGCTGCCTTCGGATTTTTGCTACTTCCAACGGATGCCTCTGTCTTTGGTTGGACACTCGACGGCTTTTCTACCCGAGAACTTGAATATGTAGCCTTTGGCTGGACACTCGACGGCTTTTCTACCCGAGAACTTGAACTTGTAGCCTTAGAAGCAACTTTTGCTGAGGTTGGCTGCTCTAAATTTCCCACTTTATTAGAGTTTGTAGGTTTTCTCTCCACACTAGCATCAGAATCATGTGCTTCATACCTTAACTTTATTTTAGTCTCGGAAGTTGCTATGGCTGAGTTGTACGGCTCTGGTGGTCCCCAGTAATTCGATTTAACTGGCTTAGAAGCCAATTTTGCCGAGGTAGGCTGCTCGGAATTTTCCAATTTAGTTGAGTTCTTTCTTAACTCCACTCTTTTTGGAGTTTCAGAAATGTCATCAAAATCAAGTGATTCTGACCTAAGTTGCGTCTTTGAATAAGAATTTTTACCAGTAGAAGCAGAAGCTTTTGTTCTTCGAGATATCCCACTTTGCAGATGACTTTTCCTAGTAAGTGACTCCTTTGGAGGATCATCATCCGAATCACTGTTATCAGAACCAAAAACTATATTTGAAGCTCTTACACTCGGCTTTATATTTACCTCCTTTCCAGCACGACGATTATACAACTCCTGTTCGTGGGCTGAACTCTTTTGGAAATACTCTTCTTCCTCTGAACTGTCACTATCTGATTCAGTGTGGTGATGTGGCGTGCTTTCCTTATTGTCTAACATTGCGCTCATTCTGGGACTCTCAGCAGTGATCCCCACAGTACCCTTCTTTAATGATATATTCGGTCGGTTTTTCAAGTAAGGAGGTTGGTTATAACCCTTGTGGTGTAAACCACCTGTTAGTTTTTGAAAATTCAGCCCCTCCCCACTGTCAGTACCGGACTCATTGCCACTATCATATTTTTTCCCTTGGTTTCTTTCCCTATACAGTTCATCAGGCTTCAAATCATCATCAGAGGAAAGTGACAACTGTTTTCTGTCAAATCCTAAAGACCGATTCTCTTTCAATGGTGATCCATCTGATGGCCCGGTTTTATCCTTAAATTTTGACCCAACCGATTGTCCACTTTGATTGTGTTTACTTAGCCTAGACACATTCATCTCCTCCTCACTTTCAGAAGATGGTCCATCAGAATCATCAAATCTCACAGGCGTAGTAACATCCTTTTCTAAACCATCTATAGATAACTTTTTGGAAAAGTGAGGAGATGAGTTCTTTGTAGCGACAAATGGTGATGGAGAATTAGATTTTACTATTTTGCTTGAGCTAGATCTGGGGCTCGAATAATCTGTGTTTATTGAGAGGTGCTTGGGTGACTTTTGGCCTGATGATGGCCAATGAAATTCTGGTTCATGATCATCATAGGTAGGACCCACATCCAACTTGTGTAGCTCACTGTCCGAATCATAATTGTCAAAAGCTACAGCAGGAGATTCATGGGAGCTTGGCCAGGTAGCTTCTCCATGAATGCCTTCTTTACTCATAAAAGGGTCCTCACCCGCATCATAAATAACCTTTTGGTCCTCTGAAACAGAAAATACGTTCACATCGTCAGAAATGCTAGAATGAGAACGTGAAGAGTTATCACTTGGTTGTTTCCCTCTCCTTTCTTCTATGAAATTCTCGGATTTCTCTGACCAGCCAGTTTCACTTTCAGCCTTATACTTGAAACTCTCTTTCTTCGTACTCATTTCACCTCTAGAGACCTCCTTTAAGGAGTTCTTCCTAGAATACCCATCTAGAAACGAGCCACTATGGTCCAATGCTTCGCCATCAATTGAAGATTTAGATTTCAAAGACGCTGATTGATTATATTCCTTTTTACCACGGCGACCATCTGTCTGCAGCTGATTAGGTTTAACCTCATTATTACGCTCATTCTTTGACCCAGAATGTTGAGAAGACAATCTGTTTGCTGACTCTTCAGAAAATTGTTCGCTCGCTAATTTTGAGTTGACGTTCGTTCCAGGCCCTTCATTCTTTAAAATATAATCATCTGAGTTATGAGATTCAGTAGAGTACTGCCTCATAATCCTTCCACGGCTTGAAAGTTCAGCTGCAGCTCTAGCAGCCATACTTGCCATTTCCGCAGACTCAGCAGCTGCCTGTGCAGCAGAGGTAGCATCCTTGAACTCCATATTCCACCTCTGCTGTCTATCCAGTGGGACATTATAGCTATCTCCTAGAAATAAGTGTTGTGCCCTTTCACCACCTAATGTTGTAGAAAAGAATAAATAAGCTATAGCAAATCCATAATATATGAGTCGGCACTTCACTTTCAATTTAGTTTACTATACCAGGCAGACGTGCTTCGGGTTGGAATGTTGTACTGACACTAGAAGTTTGGGCAGAAGTGAGCTTTTCTCTTCCCAGTGAGTTTATGTGATCCTGCGGGGAGAAATTCAATGGTGAATCGTGCAAGTTGTTGTTACTTTGCGAAGCTTGGACACCTGGAGCTAATTTGCTCTCCTTCCCAAAAGTACTTGGTCCACGCTGAAAAAAGTTAACACATGAACCTGTAAATTAATTTTTTTATAAGGGCCAAACAATATTCTGGTCATTTTTCGGTATGACAGTTTAATTATTTTTAAACAATTAACAAGTATAAGTTGACTTCATTTTATTTTTCTTTCCTCTCTAATATTGCTTCTACGTTACATCCTCTTCTCCTCTCTCTTGTCCTGCTTCCACATCCTCAACTGTTTCGCTTTCTAAACTCTTTTCTCCACAATAGCAATTTTAATTTTGTCTCTATATATTTGCTCTTTCTATGACATTTTCTATTCTCTCTCTCCCCAATTTATATATATATATATATATTTTATTTTTTTTTGCATCACATTATTGTCTAATTTCTAGAACATGATTATTTATGATCAGTCATGATCACAAATTAGTACATGAAATAACTCAGAAATATATTATTACAGATAATATATTTTTAATCCTTTAAATTAAGCACACACATCAAATGTGCCAAAATGGGTAGTGCTTTAAAATATGCACCATAAGAAGTATCTGTAGAATGTCTAAAACAACTTATCCGTACCAGCAAGTCACTGGGAGGTACTGAATCTTTCTCTTCAGATGATTTTTGATCCCATTTGACATTGTGCTCCTCTGCTATTGCACTCAAAATTTTAATTTTGGTCTGTCCATCAGGTGTCACTGCAGACAACTTCTCAACCAACTGCAAAATTATAGCACAACAACAATTAAAGATCATGCTGCTGAAAAAATCCATGGACATTTTAAGTACTTGAAAATTTTTAAACAGTTTCCTGAACATACCATGCGGCCTACACCACAGTCCGGGCGAAGTTCTATGGCCGCAGTTGTGAAGTCTTTTCCATATTTCGCCATAAAATGCTTCCTTACATCTAGAAGTTCAGGTACATCTCCACATCTTGGTGATGCGAATATTACACTTGTAATTGCTTCCTTCAGGTCAATGGGGCAAGTCCTGTTGAGATGATCAGAAAGTAGAGAAAATATAATGCCTTAGAAACAATCTGAGTCAATATGTCTATTTTGATGCAGAAAGAATTATTTTTAGCTATGTATGCATGATGGCACACATGTGTAGCCATTGGATCAGGCTCAACGCAAATTTCTCTGGTTGGCCCAAATAACAAACCATTTCAACGAGACATTTCAATTTCTCATTTCTCTCCATGTGTTAGTTGAGTCCTAGGTCTAGGTGCAACTGGAATTTATATGACATAAATAGTAAAAATCTCCCATTCCGAAAAGAGCCATTCCCCCTTCACAGTGAGTGAGAGAATCTCGACCCACTACACAACTGTTAAGGTTAGAAAACCAACTGACAATGATTCCAACTCTTTTGCAATTTACAGCCCACATCGAGGTTTCATGATAATGAGCACAATATAACAGTCGGATGACAAAATTTTCTTCAGAACACAAACAGCTGGCTATTTTGCTCAAAGCTTCTTCAGTTTGTTAAATTGGAAAACTTTTTGGCACTCCAAAAAAAAAGTCATCCACCTTGGCTCCTATGTATTTCTTTCCTTTCCTTTTTGTTTGAGGATGTGCTACTGGTAGATTAAAGCCTTTAATATAATAATTTGAATGTTGTACAATCAAAAAAATTAGGCCATACTAAAATTTAAAAATTTATGAGCATTCTCGAATGCAAAATATACATACTTTTGAGATTCAATTATTGGCAGACGGGCAACAATAAGTTCGCAGTATATCTCGATAAGATCGTAAGCGGCCATCATCTTCTCTTCCCTAATCACATGTTCAACCTGAAAATTTATGAGATGGGAAAGAAAAGTCTTGACATGTAAGATACTGTCGAATTATAAGTGATGACAAGAGCACAAAATGAACTGCCTTCAAATTGGCAAAGCCTGAAGAAATTGACAGCACTAACATACAAGATTGGGTTTAATCAGGCCCCATTTATAGCATTTCTATATTCAACTAATAAAACGATAACTAAGTGCTCAATATTTTTTTCGTAAAAGCAATTGCAACTACAACAATCCCATCCGGAGACAAAATTCTCATGACACATGAAACCAAGTCATAAATGACGTTATGCATGCACACACATCACAAGCAAATATCATTCTTCTAACAAGAGCTATCGAGTAATTATAAATTGGAATGTCAATCATGCTTATATATAAAAGTTCTCTATCTACGAGAGAGCACTAAAGTTTAGAAAGATCAGTTTCCAGTGTCCACACTGCTAAACGGAACACGAAAAGAGAAAAAAATCCAATGTAGGCAGGCATTTGAGGTAGTAAGACAAACTCCAACCACCCAACCTAAGTCCAAGTACAAATAAGATGAACTTGTTAGGCACGTTATAATAAATTTCAAACCAGAATAAACCGTTAGAAACGTCAAGCAAACAAGGAAATCCAGATAATGACACACTTCGGACAAAATAATATTTTGCTCTTAGGATCTCACAAGTGTAAATCACGTGCGAACATGACTTTAGCAGGGGAAAATCCATTAAACAAAATTATAGTCCGACTTAAACTTTAAATGGCCGTCAAGAACTTTCCTAGCATAACAGAAAATAAAAACTACACATCCCATAGTGTACAAAACTTGATAGAGCAAGTACCAAGGCACTCTTTGAAAATAAGTTTGTCATGCTGAAATTCCATTCAGACGTGTCACGTGTGTACCGTGTACATTAACCTTCATTGAGCTCTTTCAGTATCTGCCATGAAACCATGCTTCTTTCACCACCTAACAAGTACCAACACTAACCACAACCAAATTTATTTGACAATGTTTCTATTGAGTCTTTCCTAAATCATATCTCGTCTACAATGATACATTGAGTTTGCTACACCAAATATAATATATCTAAACTTCTTGCCACCAAATTGTGTGTAATATTTAAGATGATGCATTTATTATATGCCCCGTCCATCGTTACACGCGCATTTGGCAACCCAAGTTATACTCAACAAAATGATTCTTGACCAGATCATAAAGCAACGCACCCAAGGAGGAGAACACAAGTGATATTCAGCAAAACTCAATTTTTAGCAATCGTAAGAGATATAGATTATTACTCGAATTCGAGCGGTCTGATCCTGGCCAGACTCAAGTAACTGCGCTATTTCCCTCTTCATCTGCTTCACTTGCACTTCTTTCTTGTTCTTCAATAGCTTCAGCCGTGAACCAGCCAGCCTTAGTGACGTTTTGCTGCGTCAAATTCAATATCCAACATTAATACCAAAAGCAGAAGAAGACAAAAACAAAATCCACGTATACAAATACAAAATCGGTATTACAGTATACATATACATATATATATATATATATATATATGTATACTTATATAATCAAGTGATCAACTAAAACATATGTAACACTACGCCATCCACAGAATTCGAAATATTAAAACTTAGACAAACATACAACTTTTTCGTAATATTACAGCAAGTATATGATATATAGTGACGAATTCTGATTGATTTTTACCATTTCGACGGATTGAAGCTCCGAGAAAGCATGTCCTTTGAACTCTTCAAAATCTTCGATTTCTTCATCTTCTAATTTGTCGAAAAACTCGAAATCACTAATAAACTTTGAAGCAATTAACGAGATTTCTCGATTAAACAACTTCAAATTTGAATATGATTGCTGAGAATCCGAGATTATAAGAGAAATAAAACAGAAATTCGAAGGGTTGATAGAAGAGAAGAAGAAACGAATTTTGGATGATTCTTCGTTTAACCAAACAAAGAAAGACTTTGTGAAAATGATTCGAGTTGGTATTCTTTTTCTACTTTTTATTTTATTAAATATATATATATATATATATATGTATGCATATGTATGGGTAGGAAATTCAATTGAAATAGTTGAGACTTGAGATTAGGGTAAATGATAATAATTAACTTAAGTTGACTTGTCTAGACGACTCAAACCCTATGACATAATTGCCCCTTCATTGTCTTAAAATAATTAGTAAATTAATTTAAAAGAAATAAAAACAACAATGTAAAGTAATATGATATTTCTATTTGTACAAATTTACATACCTTGAACAGTCAAAGGAATAAATTTTATTTCGAATTTTGTGACTAATTCTACTATTTTTCAGAAGATACAAAATAAATGGAGAAATAAAAGTAAATTGTTGTTATATCTTGGGGTTTCGATTAGAATTATCGAATCAAATAATGAATTAATTGCATGTATAATGTTAAGGACAAGACTTTAGTTAGAAAATAAGAATGTGTGAATTAATTTCAATTCTTTAGTGAGTTTATAAGCCTTTTAAATCGTTTTATAAAATACTTGAGAGGTGAAGAAAAATCTTGATTCTAAAATAAGAGATATTATTAGCTTTTTGAAGATAAATAAGAATATTCTAACTTAATTTTTAAAATCTTAAGAAACTCATTTAATTAGACAATTTAAATGTAAAGTTATTGTTATTAATATCTTATAAGTTAGAATTTTTTTTATATAATTGCCGTTACAAATACTTTATAAATTCTATTATCTTATTTTGCCAAACAATTCTAGACATTTATCAAAAAAAAAAACACTTCTAGACGATTAGATTCAACATTTTATAAGTTGGAAAAGATGTTTTGGAATGTAAGAGTATATAATATATTTTAAATAAGTTTAGCCAAAAATCATGTTAGTAGTGATTGTGGTAAATATTAAAATAATTGAGACTCTAGGTTCAACACAATTATATCCATAGTCCTTTGCCCTCATAAATCAAATCTTGCAGGCTATGTTGAGGAAAAGAGAGAGCAGTAATCTCTATTATAATTGAATGATTTAGACAACTGCTTTTTGGTCTGGCAAATCGTTTTGGTATGTCGTGAAAAAAATTATTATTGAATTAGGTGCTAATATACACTATGTGCTATAGTGACACGTAATGTATTTTATAATATAATATGATGATAATCTTATGATCCATAAATTAGACGTAAAGAAATATTGTTCATCCTTTCTCATCTCTATATACATTTATCATTCTATATATTTTCTCTCTATTTTATTTTGTTAATCATGCTTAATTTTATTTCTCAAACTCATTCTTTACTTTTTCTATTTTTCCTTATCTTTTCTAACTTTTTACTTAATAAATTTTATTTATTTATTTTTTTTGGCACAAGCACCGAATATGCAAAGAAGAACCGAAGGAAAAGATTGCGTTGACCACAAGCACCAAAGTAGCCTTGATAGTATATTTTTGTTGTGTACTTTCATTTAACAAATACAATATCAATTAACAAAGGTTTTAGTAATTGTTCCAAGCAAAACCTCCATGACTTTTACACACATTAGAATGTCCTAGAAGGAAAGAGCCAAGATTATGTGAACTCCGCGTTCTACCTGGGACAAAATTCTTTCTTGCAAATTAAGTTATGTATATATTGACTTCAAAATTCATTTTCTTGTCCAGATGAAATTAATATTTCCATCAAAAGATAGAGATATTACAGATTTACAATTGAAATTAAATTTTGACGTCTACATACTATTTGTCAACTTCAAAGTTTAAAGAGAAAATCAAGGAAAGAAATTGAAACATGATTATTTAGTTGTTTACTGTCCTATTGGCTTTGTTTATTATATAAGTTACTTTAAGCTTATTTTTACAAAAATATTCCTTTAGTCAACTAGGAAAATATGAATTGTTAATCATCATTCACCATAGATTGTTTTTCCCTATTTTGTCACTTCTATTAATTTTGATAAGAAATGAATATAATGATTACAGGAAAATTCTAGCCCAGACCCGGCTCGGTCGCACCCAAGTGTATTTCACAAGGAGAGTGTATTGCACTTGCTATATAATTGATAAGATATTTCAAAAAATACATATGGGTTTGGCCGAGTCGGGAGCGGACTAGAATTTCCCATGATTACATTTGATTGGGTTTTCGTAATTTATGATTATCATACTAAAATAAACATTTTACTATATTTAGATATCTTTTTTTTTCTTTCTCTTAAATATCATGATTATTTGGTAAAAGGTAGCTTTCACACTAATTAGTTTTCAGATAAAATGTTTTAGCAATAATAAAAAAGCATTTGAAATTGCACTTTCAACTTATTAAAATTTCCGTTCCAATCCGATATTTAACCACGAAATTGGGATAAATATGTCAATATGCCATTGGACTTTCAAATTGATTATAAGAAGAAGAAGAAAAAAAGCATTGGACTTTCAAATTGCCCTCAAATTGTAATTGTGTACGTAATAAGAACAAATAAATAATGAAGACTTGAAGAGCCTGAGTTATACAAAGAAAAGTAGGAGTACCCTAATGTAATGTGTACATATGATAGATTACTAGCTACTATTATCATCATAAATTGATCATAAATGGGTTGTAGGGAGGCTAGGCGGCCCAGCCCCGGAATTCAACTTCAACGTGTGTAACATGTTGATGTCAATGTCAATCCATTTTAATATTCTTCCCTAATCCGCGTAAGTACTATTTGGTAAAAGGAAAACATTGAATAATAATAATAATAAGAAGAAGAAAAATCTGAAGAAAGTGAAAATTGTCTAGGCATTGGTGTCGTTTAGGAAGTTCCTTCCAATAAACATCCAATCCTCATTGTGTTTACATCACCACTTAAGATCGTAAAGTAAGAAAAGGAAATACAGTTAAATACACACATATCAAACCAGCCGCCTCCCCCGTATCTCTCTCAATACCCCGCCGATGATGGTTTGAAATTAGTCGCCTTTATCACTACTGATATCACCACCATTATCGATAGACTAAATTGGAGCATCCTCATTCAAACAATGTATTTCAACTTCAAATCTGATGAGACGGAGATGAATCTAACAAGACAGAGATAAATCTGACGAGATGAAGACGAGCGATACATTAGATTTTATATAGTTTTTTTATATATTTGTTTTCTCTCTCGAATGAGAGTTGCTTTCTCTCCGAATGAGAGTTTCGTCTCTGTTGAAAAGAGTGTGGTCTTTTACACAAGAGCTTTCTTGTTCTCGTTGGTTAGTTATTAAGATTTGTTAGCTTAAAGAAACTTGATATTAGGTGTTTCAATTATTATTACTATATCATTAGAGATAGTCTAAGTTGTATTATTTTTGACGTTGTAAACTTTTTATTGAATTAAATAAAATAACCGTTGTTCCCTAAAAAAAAAAGAAAAGGAAATACAATTCGATTTTACAGTTTTCTCTAATTTCAAAATGATTTGTCAAGAGCAATTATTTAAAAATGCAATTTGAAATTGTGGTTTTGTAACTTAAAATCAATTACGCGGTTTTGTGCGATTTGATACTATTTCAATGCGATTTGATGATTTTTAATTGATTTTACTTTCTAAAACTAAATAAGTAAATAAAGTTTATCTTCTTTTTTTGGGATAATTGCATAAAACCCCCCTATGTTATTTCGAAAATACTAAAAAATCCCTGTGTTAACGAAATAGGCTAATCACCCCCTTGTGTTCCTAAAAAGAGTGCAAAAAAGCCAAATTTTGTTAAAATAATAGAAGAAAATATGCATTTTTTGGGTAAATTAACACTATCTACCTTTTATAAAGTATGAAGAGTATATAAATGACAATTGAGCATGTCAATAAAGGTGAAAAACGAGCTCGTTTTTTAATAAAATTTGGCTTTTTTGCACACTTTTTAAGAACACAGGGGGTGATTAGCCTATTTCGTTAACACAAGGTTTTTTTTTAGCATTTTCGAAATAACACAGAGAGGTTTTATGGAATTACCCCTTTTTTTTGGTAAAACTATAAAAATTTAAATAAATTTTGATCTTTTTATATATAACTATGAAAATCCTATCCAGGAATAAAACTGCATGAATCATAAAAAAAAAAAAAAAAACACCCTGTATCATTGCATAATGTTACGTAAGAATATCAATATTATATGTTAAAATGACAAAAAGTACTAGTATATCACCTTAAATATCAATTTTACACTCAACATAAATATGATATGTACATATTTTATTATATATATATATATATATATATATGTGCATATACACACATATCAAAGAAATATAATGTACATATTTTATTATATATATATGCATATACACACATATCAAATAAATACACATATATATAAGAAAATTTTTAATTTTCTCGTGAAAAGTGGGACTCGAATTTTGTAGACAAGCTAATAGTACAGAAAAATGACAAGGTGTACTTCTTTGTTTATTAATTAATATTTTTATGCTAAAATTTGCAAAAGAATATTATAAAAATAATTCAAACTTATAAACATAAAATGGTCTCTCGTGATATTACTATTACAAGTAATTTTGAGTGGTAAATAGAACGAACAAGATATATATATAATTCCTATTATTTTTTTTAACTTTCCCAAAAGTCTTCGGCCAAATATGATTTCTTTTTCATCTCTACAATCTCAATTCTCAGACTTTTTGGGAGCCCAAAACATGTTTAGGTCATGGTATTTGTCTCCTTGTTTGGGTCTCAATTTCTAGTTTTTCCGAATGCAACTCATAAAAAATGAAAACAAGTCAAGTTTTAATACCCCAAAACCCTTATGGGATGAGAAAAACTTTCGTGCAGGATTTAATGGAAAATCTGCACAAATCCATAGAATCTGCAGTGCCGAAAAGATTTGCAATGATTCTCTTTTTCTATCTTTAGCTTATTCAGTTGTACTTTTCTTTTCATTTTGTCGCATTATTCTATTTATCATTTACGATAAGTACTCTTATAAAAGTTTTCATCATTAGATAATCTTGTTGTAGGGGGAAATGACGAGATAATGTATTGCCAGACACGAAGGCTATGTTTGGTTACGTTTTCAACACCATTTTCGCCAGAAATTTTCGCCCGACATAGTTTGGATCACACAATTTTTATCCGAAAAAGTTGTTAACTTTTCTTCAAAAAAAATATCATCATTATGTCTCCCACTTTTTCTCACTCTCACGTTCTCTCTCTCACTTTATCTCTCTCTCACATATTATATATATATATATATATATATATATATATTTTAATATGGAAGACGACATCCACAATGTCGTCTTCATATATATATATATATATATATTATAATATATTTAGAAGATGTCGTCTTCACTTTATATATATATATATATATATATATATATATATATAAAGATATATATAAAGAAAATTGAAGACGACATCTTCAATGTCGTCTTCAGTTTTCTTTTTTCTTTTTTTTTGTAAATTAAATATAATATTATAATTAAAAATAATTATATATTTATATATATTTTATACAATCAGAATAAATAAAAAAAATAAACGAAATTGAAGACGACATTTCTTACATTTTTTTTTATAATTTTTGTAAATTAAATATAAATTTATAATTAAATATAATTTTATATATATATATATATTTTATATATAATTTGAAGAAGGAAAAAAGCAAATTGAAGACCACATTTTCGTCTTCAATTTTTTTAAAAATTAAATATAATTTTTTCTATATATACATATATATATATATAGTTACAATATATATATTACTATTACCTACATATATGCACATAAATTTGTACATATATACATATATATTTATCTATATAATTATTATTACAATCTCAATATTATATTATAACTTTTAATTATTGACAGACAAAAACTTACATGATTTGACAACTACAGTAATTTATGTTCCCTCTGAAAACAAAACCAAACACTATCTCACCAAAAAATCACTCAAAAATCAACTCCCAAAACATAACCAAACATTATCCCTTCAAAATTGCACGTATCCCCATAAAATTTTCACCAATAATTCTCACCAAAATACCATCCCAAAACATAACCAAACATAGCCGAATATTTTCTACCAACACTACAAAAAAAAAAAAAAAATTATTGCTCATGTCAATATATCATGGTAAAAAGTCCGTTTGCCAGGTTAAAACCAATTGACCATGGCTTTGCTACGCCTTTGGCCGTAGTATTTGCAAGCATGGCCAAAACATTTACCATGACTTATAGCCATGATCAATATTTTGTTCATCGTAAAAACCATGGCTTTTAGCCATTGTAAATTTCTTCTACCACGACTAGTTAGAACTTAAAATAGCTAGCAATTTTTTCACCACAGCTAACTTTAGTGTGGCTATATAAAACATCTATCACGGCCAAGTTAGACGTGAGCTTAGGCCGCTATATGCCACGGTTTTAAGCCATGACATATATTTTGATTGTCAATACTCAATTTTCTTGTAGTGCAAGTATACTAGGTCGTGCGTGTAATAAAGTGAACAATGAGCCCTAGTGTATATCATCTCCATAAGGGCGATTGAATTCAATGCTCGCAATTACTATATTACTAAACTCTAAGTTAAATCAATTAATAAGAGATCATATATTATGACTATAGAATTAAGTTAACAAAACAAGGCAAAAACGCGCAAGATAGCTGAAGGAATGACGCGATTATGCTTGATCCAACTATGTTCCTCTTAATGGTTACTAATTCTAAGTTACCCGGATTATTTGAGGGTTCTTGTTATGGAGAAATCCCCTAATATATCAAATACGTACTCTCAATCTCTTGAAATAACGGGCCTATCTTAGCTAACAACTTCCTATATTTCTATATTAAAGATTAAATTAATTAACATGCATTAACTTTCTAATAAATTATTTGCTTACATAGATCCTACTTTCAAATCGGGTTTTCTTATCATAAAAAGCCTCGCAATGGAATCGAATCAATCTCCACTTAATTCTTATATCAAGATGTTTGATATTTCGTTCTACCTTCATCTTGTTAGGATTATGCCCTCCATGTCATACAGAAATTAGATAATTAGGGCATTTACATTTATGTTGTACAAACTCTTATTCATTAATAAAGGCATATTTTTTGGTCATATCAATCTTGATGACATTAATATAAGTATTAAACAAATAAGTCCAGGGTAATCAAGAGGGAGCTTCTACTCCTCAATGGTTTGAGGAGATGGACACTAGAAGTATCGGTTCCTTGTTTAGCTAGTTCACAAGTCTACGAGTCTTAATTGGGCATTAAAACCAGACTTGTATGACGCAAGTTTTGACAAGGAGTGCCAGTCTGTCATTTTAGATGGTGGGAGATTGGTCCTAGATATGTCAATGAAATTGATATATTCGGTCACGGCTCTCCCTAATTCAATCACATGGGTAATTACTCTTGGATCATCATTGATTGAATTACTGATCACGGTAGGATGAGTGAGCCTTAGACCTGAGAATTCACGAAGGTTGGACTTGTGACACTGAACGAGTTATTAGAGTAGTTAGATTCATTTTACCTTTGGTAGGATCAACCTCGAAGTGCGGTTCAGAAGGACAAGTGGCAATTATTTGGTGATTGCCAATAGGGAATTCACTGTCTTGGGTAGTTACGAGTTAACGTCCTGTGCGATCATAAGTAAAGAACTTATAAGTCTTTGGCCAAAGTAAGAGAAATAACTTATGTATAGTACATAAGGGTAGTTCAATAATTTCATCTTACTATGATTCCCTAAAAGCAGACCATCAAGTCCTGTGAGTTTGACATATTCCATGACTCTCACTCGATCGGGATATTATAGTGAAGGGCTTATACTCACATGGTATTTGTGACCTTAAGATTCGTATTGATCTATTCATTTCAATCGGGTTTCAATGTGAGTCCACGTGACTGGCTTATTAACACTTACATCCTTGGTTTCTTCCCAATGCCAATTGAAACGAACCTAGAAAGTCGCACTTAAAAGGAATTGAGCAAAGATAATTCTTTCGTTGTCAAAAAACATAAATTAGGTAATTTTCTATTTGATGAGCACATTGATTTATTTCATTAATTGGATTAATGGAAATAAATTAATAATAAATAATTAGATGAACGCATTAATTTATTTGAATAATTAGATTAATGGAAATAAATTAATTATAATAAATAAGTAGACTTATATATTATACTCATCCTTTTATTAAATAATTAAATTATTTAATTTGGAAGATTATTAGTTAGTATTATATTTTAATTGGATTAAAATATATTGGACCTAATTAAAAATTGGACTAAGTTAAAAGTCAACTTCGCCCAACATGGAGGAGAGGGGCGTGTGGTAGACGTCTATATGGTGAGTTGGATGGGCTCAAGGAATTAGTTAATTCCAAGCCCATCACTCCTTATAAATACCAACTGGTTCAGTCAAAATCTAACTCTCACATTAGACTTGACAGCAAAGAAAGAAGAGAATTTTTTTTCCTCCTCCCCTTGTGTAAGTCGTCGGCCATAGTGGGTCTAAAAGTGGTGGATTTTTTTTCGAAGCCCGTTCCAGCGTGATATCTAGAAGCAGGGGTTTGGAATTGTTGCTACTCGGAAGATCAAGACTTTCATCAAAATCAAAAGGTTAGTAAAAAGGATGAAATTAGATTTAATCTTCACACGTTATTTTCGAAATTTACATGGAAAAGTTATTAAAACCCAAAAATAATCCAATTGTGAAACCGGATCTGTTTTTATCATTTATGCAACGCATGAATACATGACTCACAACAGTGGTATCAGAGCCAACTTTTGGCCTTTAATGATTTTTTATATGAATATGTTGGATTTCATGTTTGTGATGAAAAATTTAATTAGATTAATATTTTTCCTGGTTAGATTTATTTTTTTGAAAGTCAAATCTCGACCGAAAATTTGACTGTGTGATTTATGTTTTGAATATGAATCATTTTTTATATTGGATATGAATATGTGATGAAAAATATGATTAGATTAATATTTTTCGTTGTTAAATTTATTTTTTGAAAGTTAAATCTGAACCAAAAATTTGATTGCGTGATTTATGTTTTGAATGTAAATCAAAGTTTTTGTATTGGATATGAATTTATGCATGAACATGAATATGTGGTTTTAAAAATTACTAAATTTCGGCTCAGGGAGTCTAGACAGCGCAGCCTGACGGGCAGACATGCGCCACCCGAAAGGCAGGCGCATTGTGGGCACATGGGTACACGCATGTCGGGTCGCGCCATTTATTTTATTTTTTAAAAAAAAATTGAAGACCTGGTTTGACCCGCAATGGTTTCAACCCACGGGTCAACCCAATTTTTAAAATTAAATTAAATATTTATTTTAAAATAGTTTTAAAATTAATTAAAGGGTAAAATAATTTTTGAATTAGTTTTATGCCTAATTTTAAATTAGATTTAAAATTAAAATAATCCTAGAACAAAGAAATTTATTTTGAATTAAATTCTTTGTCGAATCAATTGAAAATTGATTCTTTGAAACTAAATTAGATTTATTATCAACTAGGATTAGAGTTGAATTAATTTGTAAATTGGATTTAAATTAATTCAATTATTTTTCAAAACACTTAACTAAAATTGGATTTTAAATTAAATTCTTTTTGAAAGAACTCCAACGTATTAGGTATCTTTTAATCTTTTGATGTTTGATATTGTGGGATGCCTTCCATGGACTAGATTTCTTTATGGGATTTGTTTTCTGAGTTGTATTGGGCCTTTTGAAACCCCCCAGTTTGTATTTTAATTTTTATAGAAATATGTATAGGATGCATTTATATATATGTAATCAGAATAGGACCTTTTTGGAAGAAGATCTGCTTGGAGCCGGAAGACCTTGAAGTTAGACATTGGTTAGATCTTATAGGTCCCCTAACCCTCGATTGAGCCATTGGCTTGACTCAATCTAGATAAGTCCATGGAAAGCATGTGTGATAGAATTGCTAGGCGTTTTCTATTTTATAATACATGTATGCGCACTATAAATAGATAATGTGTAAAGTGAGACCAATTTAATCCCAAATTCTCCCAGTGGATCATAGTACTGAATTTAGATTAAAAGGGAATTGGATGTTCCGGCTCTCCATCAAACTTAGGAGAAATTGAATTAATGTCAATATGCATAATTTCTACCCAGTAAGTGGGGGTTATGCATTGCGACATTTATTTAAAATCTCTAAGTGCATTAGATGTCATCAATCGAAACAAATTCCACCCCATATATCGACAGAGAGTTGCAAGGTGGAATTCAATTGTTAGATTGATTGGAAGTTGATGGGCCCAAGTTCAGATAGATCACAACCTATATATCGTTAAAGGGTTACGATCACGTAATCTATGAGCCAAACTTATGATTGAATCACAGGTTGGACGATGCTGGCAAGGATTGCCACTTTAATAAAATTAGTGAGCCATATTTTGTTAAAGGGTTGCAACTCACCGACTTTATTAAAGAACTCAATCACTCACTACGAAGTCTTTCTAACGAGATTTCTGAATATTGCAGTGGGAGTGTAATGATTCGAAAAATGTAGTGGGAGCCAAGTGAAAATTTAAAGTCTTGTCTAATTTTACCTGGTGTACAACATAATAACCTAATTGAATCTTTTTTTATTCTCAATAGTTATTTTATGTTCTCTCTCAAAATGGTTAACAACCCTCTTTCAACATTGCTTGAGAAAAACATCCTCACTGGACCAAATTATATTTACTGGCTCAGAAATTTGAGGATTGTCCTAAGTTTAGAGTCCCTTAGCTATGTACTCGAGGCTGACAGACCCGCTGCCCCAGCTGAAGAAGCTGAGGACAACGAACGTGAAACATATAACACTTAGTGTAAAGATGACATTGGCAAGAACGGTTATATGCTCGGCTCTATGAACAATGAACTGCAAAGATCCCACGAGAACATGGATGACTCGAGGTCGATCATGATGCATCTCAAGGAGCTTTACGGAGAGCACAATAAGACCGCTCAATATGAGATATCGAGAGAACTCTTCAGAGCTAGGATGGGAGAACAAGAGAAGGTGGGAGATCATTAATCAAAATGATTTCAATGATTGAGAGATTAGAAGCTCCCAATTTCTTCATGGATTTCCACCTTCAAATTGATTTTATCCTGCAATCATTCCCTAGCTCTTTTTCCCTGTTCATTGTGAACTTCAATATGAATGAGATCAAATGTACATTAGCTGGGCTAATGAACAAACTGATCAGTGCCTAGGGCTAAATGAAGCGAAAGGAAAAGGAGTCTGCTCTAGCCATCTCAACCTTTGGAGGGACTTCGAGTTCCAACAAGAGAAAGAGGGGCAAGAAGAAAGGGAGCGTTGAAGGGTGATAGAAATATAGAAAAAGGAAAAACTGCTAAAAGTACATAGGGCATGGGCCGAAGAAGACAGATATCTTCCTTTACTCCAAAGAGGCTGGTCACTGGAAGCGTGACTGCCCAACGCTAAAGGTTGATACTGCTGCAAGTATGGAACTTTATGTTTTAGAAACTAAATGTTCTGTGATTGTATTCTCCACTTCATGGATTCTAGACTCAGGAGCTAGCGCTCATGTCTGTGTTTTGAAGCAGGATCTGGAAAGAAGTAGTAGGCTCGAGGAGCAACAAGTAATAATCCATGTAGGCAGCGAACATAGTGTGGCAGCTACTCACATATGATCCACTTCTTTATTTTTATGCACTTGACATTTACTAGTTTTGGATGATTGCCTTGTTTTGCCCAATGAGATTAAAAACATTTGTTCTATTCCCGTATTAGTTAGACTTGGATACGATTTTCAATTTTTAAACAATGTTTGCAATATCTATTTTAGAAATAAGTTTGTTGGCTCTGCATCTTTAGTAAATATTTTATATTACTTGAACATCCAAAATAGATATATTGTGATTTGTGAATACAATCACTAAGAAATGAGGTATGTCAGGGACAAACCAAAGACTCATCTGGCACTTGAGACTAGGTCATGCTGGGGGCTACAAGATTCGCGATCTTGAGGAAAATGGCCTAACAAGCACATTTGGGTCTTACGAGTCTTGTCTCAAAGGCAAAATGACTATGTCACCCTTTATAGGGCATTTTGAACGAGCCAATGAAGTCCTTGGTTTAATACATACTGACGTTTGCGGGGCTTTTGGGGAAGTGGCTCGTGGTTTACTGATGTCTACTCTAGGTATGGTCTCATATACCTAACAAAACATAAGTTTGAATCTATTGAATGGTTCAAAGAATTCAAGGCCTTGGTTGGAAACCAAACTGGAAAACGTATCAAAACACTACGATCTGATCGAGGTGGAGAATATATGAGTGTCGAATTTTTTGAGTTCTTAATTGAACATGGAATTGTATTGCAATTAACTCCTCCTGCAACACCACAACTAAATGGAGTTGCCGAACGACGAAATAAAACACTATTTGGTATGGTTCGATCGATGCTCAGCTACACGGATCTTCCCATATCGTTGTGGGGCCATGCATTGCTCACAATAGCCTTTATCTTGAACAGGTGTCCATTTAGGTTTGTTCCTAAAACTCCTTATTAGATATGGAGTGGAAAGACGCCTAGTGTTAAACACATTAGGATATAGGGTTGTCCAACCTATGAGAAAAAGACAAAGATGGAGAAATTTGAAGATAGATCTTTAAAAGGTCGATTTGTTGGTTTCCCAGAAGATTCTATGAGATACCTCTTCTACCTACACAATGATCAAAGAGTTATTGTGGCCCTACATGTGTACTTTCTCGAAGACAAGTTCATTTGAGAAAGTGGTGCAGGAAGAAAGATTGTTCTCGAAGAACAAAATGAAATCATTTTAAAGACCACTGTTCAAGAGACTCAAAATGAACCTAACCAAAAGCAACCACCATTGCATAGATCGAGTAGAGTATCTCAGCCGCCTGAGAGATATTTTTATCTGCTACAGAGAGAGCATAATTTGTATACTATAGCATAAGGAAACTATGGAGATGATCCCTCTACTTTTGAGCATGCGATGGAGGATGTAGATTCTATGAAATAGCTTGAGGCTATGAAGACAGAAATGAATTCGATGCACTCGAACCAAGTCTGGACTCTAATGGATCGCCTTAGGGTATTGCACCAATAGGATGCAAGTGGATCTACAAGAAAAAGATTGGTCCTGACGGCAAGGTCGATACCTTTAAAGCTAGGCTTATGGCAAAAGGCTATAGTCAAAAGAAGGGTATTAATGAGGAAACCTTCTCTCCCATTGCCATGATGAAATCCATTAGAATTCTGCTTGCAATAGCCACACACCTAGACTATGAAATTTGACAGATGGACGTGAGGACCGCATTCCTGAATGGACACCTCGAGAAGGGCATTTATATGGAATAGCACAAAGGTTTCGTGTCCAATGAAGATTCTCATAAGGTGTGTAAATTGAATAAATCAATTTATGGACTTAAACAAGCGCCGCGGAGCTGGAATCTTCATTTAGATGAAGAATTTTGAAACTATGACTTTATTAAGAACGAAGATGAACCATGCATTTACAAGAAATCCAGTTGGAGTAAAATATCATTTTTGGTCCTATATGTAGACGACATTCTACTAATAGGTAATGATATAGGCCTGTTGATTTTGGTCAAAATGTGGCTCTCAAGCACGTTCTCCATGAAAGACTTAGGAGAAGCGACCTATATCCTTGGAGTTCGCATCTTCAGGGATAGAGCGAATAGGAAAATGGGTCTTTCCCAATCCCTCTATTTGGAAAAGGTTCTGAAAAAATTCGGAATGGAAAATTCCAAGAGAGGCCTCTAGCCCATAAGACATGTACTCCATCTCTCTAAATCGATGAGTCCTCAAAGTGTGGATGATCGTACGAGAATGAGTGGAGTCCCCTATGCATCGACAGTAGGAAGTCTTATGTACGCTATGTTATGCATGAGACCGGACATTGCCTACGCTGTGAGTGTGCTAAGTAGGTTTCAAGCTAACCTAAGGGAAAAACATTGGATTGCTGTGAAGTGTATCCTTAAGTACTTGAGAAGAACTAAGGATATGTGTTTCGCATATGGAAATGGAGAACTAAAGGTAGAAGGTTATACTAACTCTGACTTCCAGTCTAATGTCGATGACCGTAAGTCCATATCAGGGTTTGTATTGGCTTTAAATGGCGGAGCAGTGACTTGGAAAAGTTTCAAGCAAAGCATGACAGCTGACTCAACCACCGAAACTGAGTACGTGGCTGCCTTAGAGGCAACCGAAGAGGCTGTTTGGATAAAGAAGTTCGTAGCTAAACTTCAAGTGGTTCCTAACATGGAGTTCCCATTGCCATTATTCTGTGACAACAATGCAGCCATCGCGCATGCTAAGGAACCCAGGTCTCACAATAAATCCAAACACATTGAGAGAAGATACCACATCATTAGAGAGATCGTTGAAAGAGGCGACATCACCACACATAGAATAGATTCAGCAAATAACATTGCTGACCAACTGACTAAGCCACTATCACAGGCGGTGCTAGAATGACATCTTGAGAAGATGGGTATAAGATACCAAAGCCATTGTCATTGAGTGCAAGTGGGAGATTGTTAGAATTATACCCTCCATGCCATAGAGGAATTAGATTATTAGGGCATTTACATTATGTTGTACAAACTCTTATTCATTAATAAAAGCATAGTTTTGTTCATATCAATCTTGATGGCATTAATATAAGTATCGAGCAAATAAGTCCAAGGTAATCAAGAGGGAGCTTCTACTCCTCAATGGTTTGAGGAGATGAACACTAGAAGTATCGGTTCCTTGTTTACTATGATTCCCTAAAAGCAGAGCATCAAGTCCTGTGAGTTTGACATATTCCATGACTCTCACTCGATTGGGATGTTATAGTGAAGAGCTTATACTCACATGGTATCTGTGACCTAAAGGTTCGTATTGATATATTCATTTCAATTGGGTCTTGATGTGAGTCCACGTGACTAGCTTAGTGACACTCACATCCTTAGTTTTCCTCCCAATGCCAATTGAAACGAACATAGAGAGTCGCGCTATAAAAGAATTGAGCAAAGAGAATTCTTTCGTTGTCAGATAAATAAATTAGGTAGTTTGCTATTTGATGAGCAAATTGAATTATTTAATTAATTGGATTAACGAAAATAAATTAATAATAAATAATTAGATGTATTTATTATAAACGCATTAATTTATTTGAATAATTAGATTAATGGAAATAGATTAATTATAATAAATAAATAGATTTATATATTATACTCATCCTATTATTAAATAATTAGATTATTTAATTTGGAAGAATATTAGTTAGTATTATATTTTAATTGGATTAAAATATATTGGACCTAATAATTGGACTAAGTTGAAAGTCAACTTAGCCCAATATGGATGAGAGGGGCGTGTGGTAGGCGTCTATATGGTGAGTTGGATGGTCTCAAGGAATTAGTTAATTCCAAGCCCATCACTCCTTATAAATACCTAACACTGGTTCAGTCAAAATCTATATCTCACATTAGACTTGACAGCAAGAAAGAAGTGAATTTTTTTCTCTCCTCCCCTTGTGTAAGCCGTCGGCCATAGTGGGTCTAAAGGTGGTTGATTTTTCTTCGAAGCTCGTTCCGGCGTGATATCTAGAGGCATGGGTTTGGAATTGCTGCTACCCGGAAGATCAAGACTTTCATCAAAATTAAAAGGTTAGTAAAAATGATGAGATTAGATTTCATCTTCATATGTTATTTTCGAAATTTACATGGAAAAATTATTAAAACCTAAAAGTGATCCAATTGTGAATCCAGATCTGTTTTTATCGTTTCCGCCTTGCATGAATACAGGATTCACAACACATCTATCTCCTCTCGGTCTCAAGACAAAAATTAAATAAAACACTTGGTGATCAAGTAAATGCAAGCATTGGGAACAATATCAAACATGTAACAAATAACACAAATCCGGTAAACTAAGAATCAATAAACACAAAGCATCACAAAGTCTTCACATAATACAATCAATGCATGCTTAGTTCATAATTGTAACAAAAAGGAATTTGAAATCGCTAAAAGACACAACTAAGAACTATTTTTAAAGGGGAAAAAGAACTTCCTATCATAGAGTGAATCCAAACGTTGATGGAAATACGCTTCCTCCTTGCTCCATCAGTACTTGGGTCTTCACTTCGGTCGTGGGGTACAAAAAGATTCCTTTTTGCAGCTGACAAGTACCTCTAAAAGTAAAAAATTGAGGATATAAAACCTAGGGTATAGAAGATCGGAACATGGTCTGAACCTCCTAAGACCGCGATATGTATGTTCAAGAATAAACTGTTTCATACTAAACATTTTTGATAATGTGTCATATATTTTCAGAAATCCTTATATATCTACAATGCATTATGGACTTTCTCGTGAAGTCGCACAAAATTGTCAACAAATTGTACCTTACTTTTGTAGAAATACTGTTTCATATTGGACATTTCTTGATAATGTCTCATACATTTTGAGAAACTCTAATGTGTCTACTTTGAAAGGAAAAAAAATGGTGTATGATTCCTTCTTACAGTGCGTTATGGAATTTCTCGTGAAGTCATGCAAAATTATCGATAAATTTTAGCTTACGTTTTAAGAAAAATAGTTTCATCCTAGATGTTGCTTGATAATGTAATCATACATTTTCAAAAAACCTTACGTGTCTACCTAAAAGAAGAAAATAAGTTTATGATTCTGATTAACCTACAATGCGTTATGAACGTTTTCCTGAAGTCGAGCAAAACTGTTGACAAATTTTAGTTTAAATTTGAAAAATAAACTGTTTCATGCTAGACGTCTTTGATAATGTCTCATACATTTTTGAAAATCTCTGATGGATTTGTGGACGCTGATTGATATAAAGGATTGGGGGATGTCAAAGGAGTCAAGTATTAAGCCAAAAAAGTATCCCGGGATGGACAAAGGCAGTTTGACTGCTGTCAAAGAGGGTTTGACCGCGGTCAATATAGGTTTGACCATGGTTAACACAGGTTTGACCGAGTCAACCAAAGTTTGATTGCGAGTCAATATGGGTTTGACTGTGCGATTAGTAGCTTGCATACATAGGATTGTGATTTTCATGTGATTTTGGCAATTGACTTGTATTAGGATTATTTTTCTTAATTGCCTAAGAATAAGATTGTATTTTCTATTTGGATTAAGTTTTTGTTTTCCTTATGTATTGAGTCTGTTACACAATAAATATGGGCTTGTACATTGTAATTGATGATTGACTCCGAGAAATAAATATGTAGGTCTAGTGTTAGCCTGTGGATGCAGGCAGTTTGCCGAACCACGGTAAAATCCTTGTGTCATCTTATATGATTCTCAAAATTCTTGTTTATTTCTAGCAATTTGCAATTCATCTCGTGATGCTTCGTCCCTAATTATTGGGTCCTTGGGATGGCTTAAGTTTTTTGTTTTCCCTATGTATCAAGTCTGTTACACTATAAATATGGGCTTGTACATTTTAGTTGATGATTGACTCCAAAAAATAAATATGTAGATCTAGTGTTGTTTCGTGGATCTATGCAGTTTGCCAAACTACACTAAAATCCTTGTGTCATCTTATATGATTCTTGAAATTCTTGTTTATTTTTGGTAGTTTGCAATTCATCTCGTGATGCTTCGCCCTAACTATTGGGTTGGTCAATCCCTGAGGTGGTTTAGAGCAGTGGAATTTAAAAATTTAAAGAACCACCCCAAAATAAGATTATGACCGGTTTAATCGAATTAATATAAACATAAATGCGAAGGAAGTTTTAACCAAAACACTATTTATGCAAAAAATCCCACTTCAAATTTTTGGATCTCCAACATGTTTGAAAAGCGCCGCCCCTCTTAGCTTTACGAAAGCTCGAAATCCAATCATTTGTATCTCCGGTACAAGCGACCCAAAGCTCTCACCTCCAAGTTGTATCCACACCTCCGTATGATTTTCATTAACCCTATATATGGTGCTAGACTATAGAGTTATTCTAGATGTAATTTAGGCTTATGAATATATGAAGGTAGGAATATTATATGTGAAAGATTAAGCTCAACATATGAGCAAAATCTTGTCAAAAATAAGAGGGAAGGGGACTACTATTTTGAAGGAGGAGAAGGACGAAAATTCCTCCTTATTTTTCTTAGTGTTGGCCGATTTTTGCTACTATGAGAAATTGTGTGTGTGTGTGTGTGTGTGTCTCTTAACACACATATTTATTGGAAGACTCTTAGGTTAGTCTACTTGGAAGACAAGAACAAATCAAATCTCCAAAATTTAACTTTCTTTAATCCTAGATAATCTCCAACTAGGAATTTTCTTATTGTTAGGAACTTAGTCAATAAGTCAACTAAATCCTACCTTATCTCAAATTATATTTCTTGCTTAGATCAAGACTTCGGAAGGAATTAAATTTCCTCCCTATGAATAAAGTCCAACATGCCTCCTTTGGTGTCTTGGAGACCAAGAATTTTATTTCTTGATTTAATTTATGACTCTTATTTAATTAAATAGTCCAACTAATTTAATTAAGTCCAAAGAATTTATTAAAGTCCAATTTTAATTATTACAAGCCCAAATACTATTTAATTTAATTTTAATTTTTGGCTCATGCCTGATTAAATAAAATTCTTTGACTCTACTAGGTCTATTAATTTATCAATCCAGCTTGATCAATTAAAAAGTCTAATTAATTGATCTCTTATCAATTAATTATTATTCCTAATTAGGGATGCATATTTTTCTAATTTCCTCAATTTTTCCAATTAATTAATCATGTCACATAAGTAGAAACCTTTTGGAATTTAGTGTGTGACCCCTTAGGCTTGTTCATGTGCTAGTAGTAATTACACTTTCCTAAAGTGTTAGTGTACTTTCCTAAAATAGAAAGAACTTGATTGAATCACTCTTGATTCAATCAGACCATGAATCATTCATCATAATCTTATGAAACTTACAAATCGAGGTTATTGTCCAGCAATGTGTCTCAAAGACCTAGACATGGACGAAAGTCAAGATATAAGCCTTTCATAATCACGATCCTCACATAAGTAAGATCCTTCCATCGTATCTCTCAGATTGAAGTATAGAGTAATGGCTTAGTCGGAACTCTTATTAACTCAATCTCTATGTTTTCCACTTTACATGATATCAATTCTTACAATCCAAACAAGGAAACACTCCGCCTCTTTGGATTGCCATACTTTGGCCAAAGTTTCCTTGAATCAATTCATTGAGTAAAACATATGACGTGTCTGATTTGCTAGATCAGTGATGGATCCCTTCTTGGTCTCTCATGTACCTTCGTGCATAATTATATCATACCCAAGATATCACATATAGAGACTCGCAAAGGAATCATGAGATAAGTCAAAGCATAATTGACTATGCACAAGGTAACCTATAGAACCTCGGGTCCACAACGATTACTCTTACGCCTACGTGATTATTGGAAGTTGCACATTCGATTAAAAAATATATTTTAGGGACTTCTAGTGGGGTTGTTCAGTTTACTCATTATCCAAATGAGAACCCTCATACACATATGGCTATTACCGTACCTATGTCTATGGAACGAGTCGTGTTCTCTATGGACATATGGTACAAGCAAGTCTTTCGGGTCCTATCAATATCCCTCATCTTGATGGATCCTTTAATGACTTGGAACCATTTTAGAATCACGACCTTGGAGACATCCATTATCGTCATTCCCAATGTCCGATGATGTCCCATAATCATATGTGATTCACGGGACTTTATTCTAAGCTATGTAAAGACAATTAAAGGAGACTTGATTTATTAGAATAAGATTGCTACATACAATTTACTATACAGTATTGGTGCCCAAATAGTTGGTGCTCCGAGTACCTATTCTATCACTAACAACTAGTGTCAGAGCCATATGTTTGTAGATTTAGGAGATGTCTTAAATCTAGATGTATGGGGAGCGCTTTGTATTAGCACAGGTTTTGTCACGAGACCGATGGTAGGAGATGAAGGAAAAGTCAAGATCGACAAGTTCATTAGAAGGTTGCACAAACAGATGTCGGGATGAAGTCATAGAAGATGACAAAGGAGGGTTGGGATCACTGGATTGCCAGGCCAGGATGAGTAATCCCGTTCAAAGTTAACAATAAAATGTGGCAGGATGCGAAACCATTGGGCATATTCCCGTACCAGGGGTTTGTTGACAGATGAATCAAACATGGCTTGTACAGTGGGAGCATCAACCAGATTTGTGAGAGATCCAAGATTGACATTAAAAACTCCTTGATATAAAGATGTTAGAAAGACAGTTGACCAAGGTGGTTGTTCTCCAGTGAAGATAGTGATTCTACTTATGATGATGATGTAATCATCACAGGAAATGATGGTGTTATGATTGAGGAACTTAAGACATATTTGCATAAAAGATTTTGTAGAATTGAAATACTTTGTGAAGATAAAAGTAGCCAGAAGTAAGTCTGGAATATGCCTTAATCAGAGGAAGTATGTGTTGGATATTTTGAAGGAGACTGGAATGACATGTTACAAACCTGTTGAGCTAAATCTAAAGCTTACAACTTATGAGTATGATCATCATATTAAACAATTCAAGAAAAATGATCATTTATTGACAAAGGTGACCACATACCAAAGATTAATGGGAAAGTTTATATATCTGGGAATTACTAAACCAGATATTAGTTATGCAGTGCAATCATTGACTAAATCAATGCACAAACCTAAGAAATCACATATGCAGGCTTTGTTGAGAGTTTTGAGACATCTAAAGGCACACCTGGAGCTGGACTCTTTCTGTTTAAGTAAAATGGAACTAAACACATTCATTTGATGCAAACTGGGCATCATGCTTGGTGACAAGAAGATCATTGACATATTAACTTATCAAATTGGGGGATTCACTTTTTTTCGTTGAGGACAAAGAAATAGAAAACTATTTCAAGATCATCATATAAGGCTAAGTATAGATCTATTGTTGTTACATCTTGTGAAATAATTTGGCTGGTCTAAGTATTAAAGGATGTTGGAGTTGAATTGAAGACTCCAATTTTGGTTTTTAGTGACAACAAGTCTGCCACGTGCATAGCAACAAATTCAATGTTTCGTGAAAGAACAAAACAAATAGAAATGGACTGCTATACGTTCAGAAATTTAAATCAAGAATGCATCATTAACACAAAGTATATTAGGAGTGAGAGTCAACCTACTGATCTGCTGACATAGGGGCTTAACAGAGATCAATACAAAAATTTTACTTTGCTACTAGCTCCAAATAACAAGCAGCCACAGCCGCAATTACATAGCATTAGACGGTCTTTGAGCTATCAAATTGCCCAAAAGAAAATTCGACTACCTAAAATTGATAAGTCCATACAACGTAACAATGTGGGCAGTGCTGTATCATACGAACATGTCTCAGAAAAACCGACCTTCCCAGATTTCTCTAATTCTTTTATGCAACTTTTCAACTCCTCGTGACATTTAATATCAGTCACACCTGAAAGTATTCAACTTTTTTGTATCACTTTTAAGCAACTATATAAGTGTATTTATGATGTTACATATTGATGAAGACGATCAATAGTATATACGAATGAATGAAAAAATTCACTTTTGGTCCTGTAGGAGTCGACCCAAAACATTTTTAGTCCCGTATGACTTTTTTTAACACTTTTAGTCTCATAGGAGTGAAAAAGTGACACTTTTTGGTCCCAAACATTAAAAAATGGACTGAAAATGGCGATTGGGCTACACGCTCCGTTAATTTTAAGGGAGAAAAAAAATTCCAAAAGAAATTTAAATAAATTCAAATATTAATAAAATAATAAAAAAACAAAAAAAAAAGGAAAAGAAAATGAAGAAGACGAACAGCGCCCCCCCCACCAAACCACCCCCTCACCTCCACCCGATCCTAATTCAAGCTGCCACTGCCACCGCTGCCGCCGCCATCGCCAAAGCTCCACCCAAACCTCTCTAACCGCCAAAGCTCGACCCAGAGGTGCCAGCGATGGAGGTGGGTCGAGCTTTGCTCTGTTTCTGCATCACCCCTTTTCTCTCGCTTGCACTTGCAGCAGACACAATTTTAGCAATGAAACCCTCTCTGGAGATCAAACCCTCCTTTCATCAGGCGGCTACTTTGTGCTTGGATTCTTCCAGGTCGTCGTCTTCCTTCCTTCTTTTTTTTTTTTTAATTTTTTGTTTTTTATTTATTTAATTAATATTTGAATTTCTTTTTTTCCCCTTAAAATTAACGGCGCGTGTGACTCAATCGTCATTTTTCGTCTATTTTTTAATGTTTGGGACCAAAAGTGTCACTTTTTCACTCCTATGAGACTAAAATTGTCAAAAAAAGTCCTGCAAAACTAAAAGTGTTTTGGACCGACTCCTAAGGGACCAAAAGTGAATTTTTCTCCACGAATGAATATCCAACACCCAACTCAAGATATGTTCACAAGTGTAAAGCAATTTAAGTTACTAGCATGCTCGAGCCTGTTGGAAACAAGCATATATACCTTATATCATTCAAATAGATAGATATTCAACAAAGTTAGGCCCAAATCAAGTAGCTAAAGTAGAAATAACTGCATTTTTACTGACATTTTATGAAGGATCAATAGACTGCCATATATATGATCAGGTTATTAATGTTCCAAAAAACTTCTATAGAAAATCGATAGATATTTTGCCCCACTCTATGTTTTTATAAATATATGTTCACGTGAGTGGAATGGAATCGAGTCAAATTGAGTCGAATATAATATTTTTCGAGCTTGGTATACATTTTTTATCGGGCTTCATAAATTATAGTTAATCTTGATTTGACTGTTAATCGAGTCGAGCTCGAACGAGATTTAATGAGCCAAACTTGATTATTTTGATTTTCTTACACATATTTTAGTATTTGTTATTTATGGAGTCGAGCTCGAGCTGAGCTTCAAACTCTATCGAACATTAAAAATATATAATCTAACTTGTTTGTTTTGTTAAAAGGATCAAACTCGTACAAACTTTTAACAATTAATCTTAAATCAAATGTCAAATAGTTTGATTTGTCTTCCAACCCTAACCACATCCTCTTTAACCAAGAAAAATATGTATTGTACAATGTGATAACAAAAATGAAAAATGCCTTCAATTCTTTAGTATATTTTCAGCTATATAATTCTTTCTTTTCAATTTTAAAACACTGTTTTGAACAAATATATTGTAGTTTAAAGGTTTATTTTTTATTTTTTTCATGGTTTCCCCAGAAAATTCTTAAGAAACCCGTGTTCAAAGACCAAAACATTAGGATGGAACTACATCAAGTGATGATGGTAATGGATAATGATATAGATCTATCCTAATTGTTTGGTGTTTGAGAGTAAAAAACACTTTGCACCCCCAAAATAACCTCAAAGACACTTTCCACCTCACGAAATAAAAACCCAGACCTCCCACTCTCAAAACAAATTTACAGTTGCACTTTGCACCCCAACTCTCATCTCTCTCTCTCTCTCTCTCTATATATATGTATATATCCATATTTAATAATATATAGACCATTAAATATATAATTGTTAGTATATATATCACTATAAATATATATATATATATATATATATATACAGTTATTATTAAATATGGATGTACATGTATATATATTATTAAATATATTATTGTATATCTATATATTAATAAATAAATACATTATTTCTTGTGTTTTTTATCCTACAAGCTCAAAATAACTATAGCTGGGCTCGAGCTCTGATCGTTAAGCTCAACTCGAGCTCACAAAAAGTTGAGATTTACTCGAACCCGCTCCAGGGCTTGACTTAACACCCAACCCTGATCTTTATGTTTTCTATTGTGACTTCTTTATATATAATAAATAGGGGTAAATTACACCCAATCTCTGATTGACTTTATTATCACTCCACCCCCTGTGATAAAAAAAATATCAACTTACCCCCTTGTAATTTTTAAAATATGTTTTATTGCCTCCCTCGGGATATTTTTGCTTATAAATTTTATTGAAAGACTATAATGCCTTTGTCCTTTTTAGATATTTACACAATATAATTTTTATTTTTATTTTTATATTTTATTTTATTAATTTAATATTTTAATTATTTTCTATTTATTTATGATTTTTTTCTTTCTTTATCTTCCACCACCACCACTATCTTCCTTCAAATCTTCAAATCATCATCATCTTCATCCACCACCACCACCAACAATCACCACCACCGCCACAACCACCACCACCACCACCATCATATATATATATATATATATATATATAATCATCATCATCACCATCTTCATCCACCACCACCAACAACCACCACCGCTGCCGCCGCAACACCCACCATCACCACCATCATCATCACAATATATAAATATGTATATATATATATATACACACATAACAGATTTGAAGCCTTCAAATCTGCATTTGTAGATTTGAAGGCCCAATTCCGTCAATCATCATCATCATCACCACCACCTACGCCGCCGCCGCCGCAACCACCACCAACATCATCATAATATATAAATATATATATAATAGATTTGAGGCCTTCAAATCTGCATTTGCAGATTTGAAGGCCCGATTTGAAGATTATTCTTCAAATCTACATATTTCTGTAGATTTGAAGATGTGTTCTTCAAATCTGCAAGATTTTGCATTGAAGATGGAAAACAAGAAATAGTTCGGCGGCGACGGCGACGGCGGTTCCTCGGCTCGTCGCAGTGAAGGTGGTGACGGGATATATACCTATATACACACTTATATATGTATATATATATATAATTAATATATATTTTTTAAATATTTTTTAATTTTAATATTTTTAAAATATATTTATTATAAAAAATAAGAAATTTAATATCAACCGTTCATCTCTATAAAGATCTACGGTTGTAATAAATTTAATTTAATAAAATATAAGTAATTAATCCTGACCATTGATATTTAGGAGATCAGATCCAATGGTCATCAATTCAGGGGCAAAATAGTCTTTAACTGAAGAAAACTTGA
This sequence comes from Buddleja alternifolia, assembly GCA_019426215.1. Classification (NCBI taxonomy): domain Eukaryota; kingdom Viridiplantae; phylum Streptophyta; class Magnoliopsida; order Lamiales; family Scrophulariaceae; genus Buddleja; species Buddleja alternifolia. The sequence goes on along the minus strand of CM033405.1, from coordinate 11,436,583 downwards.
TAACCAGTCGCATGGCAGGCGAGTGAAGCGCGTGGGGAGGTAAATTGTTTCTTTAATTTATTCACAGGGGGGTAAGTTGATATTTTTTTTATCACAGGGGGTGTAGTGATAATAAAGTCAATCACAGGGGGGTTGGGTGTAATTTACCCTAATAAATAGTGTTGGGTGAATAAAGATATTTAACTTTCAGTAATCTCTCTTTTTGTTTGCCATAATAATTCTTCCTAATTTAGCAAAGAATTTGTCTAACTTCGAAGATAGAGATTACTGAAAGTTAAATACGTTTCTCCATCAAACACAATATATATATATATATATATATATATGTATATAAAAAGTCACAATAAAAGGCATAAAGACTAAGGACTCGTATGGTATTGTTTTGGTTTTCAAATCTCATTTTCAATGTTGAAAAATGAGATTTAAGAGTTGCATTGGTTTCTATGTAGAAAATGAGAATGCATTTGTATGAATTGTTAATTTATAAGTTGAAAATGAAAATGTGTTTGGATAAATATTTTTTGAGGTATTTTCTAACATAAAAAGGCATGCGTTCTTAAATAAGATAATTAAAAAGAATTGATATTTAAATTTCACCATATTTTGTTAGAAGCACTCTAATTTTATTTAAATTTCACCACATAGATAAAAATATCCTATATTCTATTAAAGTAATTTTTATCATTTTCTTTGACAATCTTGTTTTAGAACACATTTCTAACTAAGTGTAGAATAAGTATTCAAATTTGATAGTCCATAATTTTAAAATTTAAAAGTGACGGATAACTATTGTAAATAATAAGTGAAAAAAAAGAGTTCGAAGATATGACTAAAACTTTTTACTTATTTATTTAGAATCAAATTAGGGTAAATATTATTTTATTTTGGATAAAACTGGTAATTATTTTTTTATTAAATTTAAGGTGGACATATTGAGTTCACTAATTCTAACTCAATGTAATATGATCTGATGATTATTTTTGCTTTTTTTTTTAGTTTTTAGGCCTTTGATGTTAAATTTAATTTTTAATATTCAAAAATGAAATTCTGATATTTACTATAAAGCAAATGAGCAACACATATCATGTAACGAGTTTAATAAAATCACATCGGGGTTTGAATATCCAAGGTAAGATGATTAGTCTTATTGCATTGATGAAAAATAAGTTTTTTTTATTTCTAAAAAGATGCTTGAAAAAAAACACTATTTTATTTGGTATTATTTTCGCAAAAATGAATTAAAAGATATTCTTCAAAGTTGATGGATTATTCAGCTTACTTTTTAATGTTAATAAGAATTTTATATGATATATTGAGGGGTATTATAGTCAACTTAATTAACATAAAAAGGATGTGGAGTGCTTTTAACAAAATGTGAAGTGCTTTTATCAACTCTCTAGGATAAAATATGATGAATGATGGATGTTTGATATGACATAAAATAAATTGATTTGTAGTTATTAATTTAGTTAGTTATATTGAGTAAAAATAAAGAATTGGAAGAGTTGTAAGAATTGATATGATGGTAAAAGTAAAAGATAGATATGTTTGATATGTGTAATTGGGAAGAGTGTAGAGACATTGATATCAGGATTTGAAAAATTGAAAAACGAGACTAGAGGCATTTTTGGGCCATTTGAGAATTGTTTGATGGGTGGATGGCCAAAAATTGAGAACACAAAGTTTGGCTCAAACATGATTTGGACTCTCAAAATAATTAAGAAATGGGAATCAAGTTTTATACAAGGCCTAAGGTTCGGCACTGAGTCAAGCTAATCACAAGCTGGCTCGACTCGAGTCGAGGCTAACGATTCAAACTCGAGCTCAGTTATACCTATTAGGCTTGTAAGGTTTTAAAATACAGAATATTTTATTTTATTATTAATATATATATATATAATATACATATAAATATGTATCTAATATATATCATGGTATTTTTAATAATATCTACACATCCATATTTAATAGCATATATATATAGAGAGAGAGTGGAAGATAGAAAAGAGAGTTGGGGCGCAAAGTGGAGTTGTAAATGAGTTTTGAGGGTGAGAAGTGTGAGTTTTTATTCTTGGGTGGAAAGTGTCTATTTAGGCTATTTTTGGGGTGCAAAGTTCTTTTCGCTCCGTGTTTGAACATCGGATTTATTTAAGAATCTCCCTTTTACCGTGCATAATTTCTTTCTAATTTTATAGTAGAACACAGGAAAATATAAAAAATAGAGAGATAAAAAGATAATTAGTATTACCATATTTGGTGACACAATCATCGTGGATTTGGCAACAAGCATCAACATCATCGCAAGGTTTTTCCCCTGGACATCCCGTCCACCCTACTCCACAGTACTTCCCATACCTCATCGAAATCGCTATATATATATATATATATATATATATCGCACAAAATAAATATATAAATATTACATACTATCAATTTAACCATGCTGATGCACATAAACTAATGAGTCGATGTTCAAGCATTCGTGCAATTAGAAACACTTACAATCACACTTCTCCACCACACAGGTTTTGCTGCATCCCTCCTGCGATTCACAGCCATCACCATAATCAAACCATTTATATCTACATATATATAATCAGAAAAAAATAAATGAATTTGCATGAAAGCATATATGTATAAATGCCTGAGAATCAAAGGAATGTTTAGCGATCCGAATGGACAAGAATAAGATGAGGAAGAAGGCGAGGAAGCCTGTTCGGAGTGAAAAGACAGCACCCAGAAACCTCATTCTATTCTCTTTTGTGAATTAAGATAGATGAATATATCACTATTTGCAACTACTATATATATATATATATATATATATATATATATATCTACCCATATAAAACTCTCCCTTGCATTAATGATGTCTCATATAGTGGTTTGGAGAGTTAGGTCTGAATTTAAGTTATCGTCTTTAGGTTTGAATTTAAGTTATCGTCTCCTCCTACTTGTAGCTGATTAAATTATTATACGGCGTTAGGTCCACCCCTTGTGAGCCGGGATGGCCTCTGTAATTATGAAAAACGTCCAGAGAGAAAGAGGAAAAGAAAAGAAGAAGCTCTTGTCGTGATCGCAATGGTTGTCTAGATTACGGTGTAAATTGGTAAATATTGTATTGACTGTCTAAATTATCTAATTGACTTAATATTATATACCAAAAGTTAATAAAATAGAATACACTAGTATTATAAAAATTTCAAGATAGTATCACATAGTTCTTGCAATTAGTATTACTAATAATTTTTTTTAGACACAAAAATATTTGCGCTAGAGTAAGTTTATTTATGTAAAAAGTTGAGCAAATTAAATTTTTAGACTATCAATTTTCGACTAATAGAGTGATAGGTTGGTACCTAATCATCAATAGAAATGTTAAAGAAAATGGACTACAACTAGTTTTAAGTCTAACAAAATTACTAAAATTAAAAGAAAAGGTCAAAGTACTAAAATTAGATATTCAAATAAAGATGAATTCTATGGCCAAGATTTATCAGGTCAGGATATTGCCTTCGTCTATAATTAAAAAAAATAGAAAATAAAAAGAAATTAAAAAAATAAAGAAAAAGGAAGGACCCTTCTTGTCCAACTCGTCTGCGCGGCTCACCTCCATGGCTCCACTGCACCTTTACACCCCGACAAGCCAAATTATCACAGTAGAGCATCTTTTCAGGCCATTCTACCCTGTTTGAGACTGTTTCGTTCCGATTCCGGTCGAGCCAGTCTGATAAATCGATCAATCCACTGCTTCGTCTCCTATTTAACACCGATCCCATCCCTTTGGCTTTTTTGTCTTGATGTGGGTCGTATCTCATAAGATCTACAACACGGACCAGTAGAGGCTCGAGTAGGACCCAACACGGAGATTAATAGATTATAGACTGCACTCTAGTGTAGAGCTGCCTACGTACCTATCAATAAAATTAAGTCTAACGTAGTTCAATTCATGTATATGCTCCTAATATAAACCTCGTAATTTGTAAATGAGTCTACTTTCTAGGTCGAAGCTCGGAGCTACTGTATATTCAACAGTGTATTCTTGGAGTAATGATTGTGTAACCCTCATTTGGTCATATATGAGAGTATTTATAGATGACACTATGTACGAATATTAGGTCGACACATGTGCTCATTCAGATTAAGACACGTGGACTGATCGAAAATTTCTCTGTTGTTTGGGTCGTGTTTCGTGTCGCAAGTGACATGGATATTGGATGCGAATCCTATTTTGATCATGGACTTTATCTCGATTTTGGGCCTGTACATTGTATTTGGGCCTCCTTAATGCAATTAATTCATATGCCCAATTTTGGGCATATCATCTAGTCCCCCACTTCGTAAGTTCATTGTAATGCAAGATATATTGGATTTACGAAGTATAATTATTCCAGTCTTATAGTTGTACTTCGATATTTGAACAATACATGTGTCGCTTTTTGCCAAAGTGGCGGCGGGCATTAAATGTGTCAGCTTGCATGCTTTTACATTCATATCCTAGCAGTCAGGGCACGTCTTTTCATGCCAAATATTATGATTGCTTTAATGTCAGAGGGATGTCATTGAATTTATCGAGGCGTCATTTGATCAAAACCGTTTATTTCAAACAACGCTAAGATGATAACCGTTGGATCAGCTTCCCTAACGTTATAAATAAGAAGCAATTGGGCATTTTACTTTTTACGTTTTATCCCATTGGTAGAGAGAAGATTTTTACAAGTGAGCTTTGCGTCCAGACTGTCAGTTCGTAGCTCGTCTCTTACATCATCTTCCCTAGCAGGTTCGTAATCTTCCTTTTCCTTTCTGTGTATTTTTTTTTTGAATAATTGTCATGGATCTTCCGAATGATTCGTTTCCCTCTGTTAACAACGAAATATCTGACGATGAATCGGCATCCAACGAAACATTTAGGGCTATTGATAGGGTGTGACTTTACATGTTTTAGAGTCTCGTGTTCATGTGATTTATATTAGTATATGCATGATTTATGCCACATATGCACGTAATTTGTGTGCTTATTAGGTAAAGGTGGAAAATCACTGCAATTGAGGAAAACTGGACGGAAATGCAGTATGTTAGAGTATTTAGAGATGGAATTTGATAAATGTTCCTTCTGTAAAGTTGTAGAGCTCTGTCTTAGCTTTACGTGGCAACTTAAATCATCCAAATCAGAGTTTGTGAAGAAAGTTATGAAGGAAACAAAACCACAGCACAGAAGGCCAAATGTTATTGTTCCTCAAGTTCGAAAGTGAGGGATGCCAAGTTCAAATGTGAGGGATGCCAAGTGCGAACTTCATGTCTGGCGAGAAAAATAGCAGATTTTTGGAAATTTCCAACTCTAATCCAAGTTGGAGTCTTCCCCTTATATATAGTAGATCAGTTCTCTAGGGTTAAAGGCAAAAAATACACACAACATAAAGTTTTTCTAGGGTAGTTCTTAAATTAGATTAGTTATGAAAATTTTCAAGAACCCTTGAAGGTGAAGAAATCAAGAAGCATGGAAGAGATGAAGATCAAAGTTTCATGCAAGCATGAAAAGACAACTAAAGAATTTATGAAAGTAATAAACAAATAATAAAAACTCCCTATGACTGTGTAGAAAATCTTCTTCTTCCTTCAAGCTTCCTCTTCTTCTATGGAGAATTTCAAAAGATAAAACCCTAGTCTAACTTTCTCTCTCTCTCTCTCTCTCTCTCTCTCTCTCTCTCTCTCTCTCTCTCTCTCTCTTTAAAGATGGAATATTGCTGGAGAAGAACTCTAAAAAATGTCTCTTAATCCTACTGCATCACTTTGTATTTATAGGCGTGGTTTGAGAAGAGTCCAAGTAAGTGTAGAGTTTGGAAATTTCCAAAACTGTTCTGCCAACTCGCACATTCGAACGTTAATCTTTTTGGCGTCCGTGCATGACTTCTCTTAACCTTTGGGCGTTACACCTCTTCACGTTTGAAAGTCCTGATGTTCCACGTTTGAACGTTAACTTCTTCAAATTTCTGCTCTGAATTCCGTCTTTCTGCTGCTTTCATCTTTTTTGTCTCCAATGCTATGATTTATACCTAGGTACTCAAAATAGACATATTACAAGCATATGTGGTATAAAATCATACTAAATTCTATGAAAATTATACGACTAAAGGACTATAAAACATGTAATTCTTGACTTTATCAACTCCCCCAAACTTATAAATTGATCGTCGTCGAGCAATGATAGACATCAGCACAGTCAAAGGTATACAAAAACAAACAAACAAAGATAAAGACAAACTCTTTTTCGTGGAGTAAACGATTACACTTAGCATGTGTAACAAACCTTTAAACCTTAATGTTCCCCAAAAAGGGCGAGTATAGTCTCTTGAGGATTTGCAGACGATATACCCACAAAATCTAACAAATTTTCAATCCAAACCAAATCAATACGCATCATCATAATTAACAAGAATCAGTGGCACAAAATCAATCTTTTAAAGCTCACAAATATATATACATATCAAATACTTTTGCTCATGTGACACCTCAACTCGAAAAGACTCCAAAGAGTATAGTGGAAATAAATCTAAGACATTATAGTCGAGAGGCATCCTTACCAATTTTGGACATTAATTCCATATCAATCAACTTTTGATCAAACATAAAGCACAAATATCATAGATACTTCATAGCCAATTCAAATTTCGTTACTTCAAACATTCAAACTTTTAAACTCATATGAAATTTTCCATTTAAATTCGTTAAGGCTAGATCATGTGCAATTGTTTTATTCCCTTAGACTTTCTATGGCACCCATGTAACAAGTTTTAGATCAATGACTCCCAAACTAGATAGTTTTAGGGCATCAATCACTCAAGTGTCAAAGGCCACGAAATAAAACTAGATCTTTTAAACAATTCAACCCTTTTTGGCTTCTACTTTGCTCAAATTAGCATAATAGTATAGTATGTAGGCATGAAACTCTTCACCTCCAATACATATTATAGCCTGACTACTTTTGGTCAGACCAAAAATTCAACCTTATCATTGTTAAGCATACAAAATTAACTACTCATCTTACAACCTTATCAGAAGTCTAAGCCAATATTTCTGAGAAAAATTCCTTAAATGTCTCAAAATGGTTATCCTCTCAACTCCTCTACCCTTAACTTATGTGCATTGTGAATCATCTAAGGAAGTCAATTCTAGTCTAGGGTCTCCACAAGCAATTTCAAAGATATATATGTCTATATATTCAAATTTATTTCAAGAAATCATTCCATTTTTCCAAGTTAATCAATCTCAATGCATCAATTAGAAGGACTAAAAATTTTTCATGCTTGATTTTCTCAACAAAGATGTTAGGTTAATGTCCTCAAATGCCACTAGAGGATTAGAAAATGTTAGGACATTATCAATTTGTAATCGTTTCACATTCTATTAATAAAAGGCAATTAGATGTTTACTATTATATTGACATTATATATTGTAATCATCTATAAGTCTATGAACACAAGAGTTAACTCTCTAAGGTACTAGAGGAGTTTGATACTTGTGTACTAAAATAGTCTGCAAGTCAATGATTTTCAATTGGGCATTGTCAATCATGAAAACTTGTATGATATGAGTTTTGACGAGAAAGGTGCCTGTCAATTACTAGGAAGTAGCGAAAAACTCATATCATAGGTGCACTGATGGAGATAGTGGCACTCAGACATGACTAGAATCGATGTTGTCACATGGATTTTCACTCTTTGACAGTCAATGACAGAATTGATTAAATTGTAATAGGTGTGTCTGAACTTTCGACTTGGGGAATCGACTTGAAGATATACTTGTGACATTAGGTTTGTCATTAGAGTAGTTAGGCCCAATTCACCCTTTGGTGGGGTCAACCTTGAACAACAACCTAATAGGCAAGTAGTAATCTTAACTGATATCCAAGATGAGATTCGCTCCCTCGAAGGTGAACGAGGAATTATCCAATGCATTTATAAGTAAGTTAGATCTTAAAGTCTTTGGCCAAAGAATTTAATGATCTGGACTTATTATAAATATAGCATAGTGTCAAGTTAGTGAGTTTGACCAAAAACATGATTCTCACTTCACCGGGATAAGGAAACGAAGAGTTTATATTCACACGGTATTTACAATAGGAAAGGTAAAAATGATCTAATAATTCATCTTATTTGGGTTACAATATGGACCTCTTGACTGGCTAGGTAGGACCCACATTCGATGAAATTCTCCCATTGCCAAATATAGATGAGCCTAAAGAGTCACGCTTAAAAAGGAAAAATCGATAGAAAATATGGAATATTTCTTGTGGTAATATTTTAAGTATTGGATACTTAAAATTAATTAAATGGAATTAATTATTTGAAGATATAAGTTAGTGCATTTATAATTTAATTAATATGTTATTTCTTGGAGAAATAAAATTAATTAAATATCCTATCTATTATTTAATTAGATTAATTAATTGGATTGAATTAATTAATTAAATAATAGTTTGGACTAAGCTCAAATTGGTGCACCAAGTGGCACACCAAGGCCATAAAGGACGGCCAATAGGCGTCCAAGGTATTAACTTAAGTGATATAAATATATCACATTAGTTAATACTAGGTTATAAGTTACAATTAACACTTGAGCCACAAGAATTTTTTTTCTCTCTCCCTCTCTCCCCTAGCCGTCGGTCTAAGCACCAAGAAGAAGGAGAATTTTTCTCATCATGTTTTTCCGACGAGACTATTTAGAGGCAGAACTTTTGGACTGCTCTGATTATCAAGATTTCAGTCGGAGTTATTCGCGAAGAAGTTGAAGAATTCGAATTTGTGAGATTCTCTAGCCACTTCGCTACAACGGGTAAAGTATTGTTTACTATATCATACATACGCCCGATAAAACCCCAGAATTGATTCTGTTATGGGGAAATCCAAATAATTTTTTTAAAATTCCGTTTCTGCTGGTTTGGTTATTTTTCCCCAACAGTGGTATCAGAGTCAAATCGCGGGGTTCGGCGTATGTAATTTATGTGTAAATTTTTGATAAAGATGCATGATTTACATTTTTTAATCAATGCATGATTAGATATGTGAATTTCACGTTTTTGTGTTCTTGAGGATTTTTTGTTTATTGTATTCGTTAGAAATTAATAATTCATATTTTATGTAATTTTGGTGTGACACAATAATCACGAAAAGATGGGGATCGAAAATCCCCATCGACGACAGCAAAATCCGTCGCTGCGGTGGCAGCGGGAATGACCGGCGGTGTGAGCCGCCGGTTGACTGGGCTGCAAACGGACAGACTGGGTATGTCTGTGTGCAAGCCCAGTAGAGCGAGCCCATTCGCACGGACAACCAGGTTGTCGCATGCAAATGGGCCGCACAACGGTCAGGCCGCTGTGCTGTTGGGCTCCACAGCGTGCCCACCCGCCACCCGTGTGTTTTTTAACACACAGGCCGGTCAACGACCCGGGTTGACCCGTGGGTAACCTGGGTATATTATTAAATAAATATATTTATTTAGTTTTTGATTAAAATTGAATTTTAATGCCAAATAAATAATTATTATTTATTTTAATATTCCAAGTAATTTATTGTTTATTAAAGTTAGACTTTGAATTAAATTGAAGTCCTTCTATTGTGAAATTAATTTTAATATATTAGAGATTAATTTTTATTAAAATTGGATTTTAATATAAAATTAATTGAAGTTCATTAAAATTGAATTTTCAAATAGAATTAAATAAATTTAATTTTTTCGAGAATATGAAAAACAATAATTGAATTTGGAATTTATTTAGAAATTAACATATATGTTTTTCGTGGGTTATGTGATATATATCATGTTTAACATGTTATGTGTTGGGAGAAATGATTCATGGACTTAGGCTTGTTTATATTTGTATTTCTTTTTGATGGGTTGTAAAGGTCTCTTTGAGCCAATTTCTAATTTCTTTCTAGAATATTTTTGTATAGGTGACTTATATTGAAATGTAATAGTTAGAAATAGAATAGGTCCAAAGGAGAAATTCAAGTCGAGCCGAGGAGATACAAGAAGGAGCTTTGGAAGCTTTAGCGTAGTTTCTTTTTTATTTTGATTGAGACATTGACTTGTCTCAATCTAGGAATAAAAGTTCATGAATTGTGTGTTGTTAGCTTTCTAGTATTGCTATCTTTTTATTTAGTCCATGTTTGTATGCTTAGTATAAAATGGATTAATGTGCAAAGTGAGACCTAATAAATAATTTAAATTCTCCCACTTTGAAAAATATTAAGTTAGTAAAGGGTACTAGGTATCCTGTCTTCCACTGAACTTAAGAGGAATTAAAATAATATTTAATATATAATATCGTCCCTAAGCGATGGGAGTTATATATTGAAATATATTTTTAATTTTTGCTAAGTGCATGAATGCCATTAGTCGAAACAAATTTCACCCCACATACCAGCAAAAGATTGCAAGGTGAAATTCAATTGTTAGACTAATAGGTAGTAAATGGGTTGAACCTAAATTATTCATAAATCAATAAGATCGTTAAAACGTTGAGATTTAATGAATAATAGAGAAAGAATTGAATCATCCATCTGATGGGTTGATGTTGGACATCATTTTAATAAATCAATTAGGCCACATACCAGCAAAAGGTTGCAACCTATTGATCTGGTTAAAGAAATCAATCATCACTACGAACCCTTCCAACGATGACTTCTGAATTCCACAGTGGGAGTGTGGATTTTTGAAAAATGTAGTGGGAGCCAAGTTTATTTTGAAAGTCCTTAATTCAAACTTGGAACAACAATCACATTAGAATCTAATAAGTCTTTTTAGTTTTCTGTAGTTATTTGCTTGTTATCTCTCTCAAAATGTCTCCTAAACCCTTATTCGATTTGATAAAAAGATACACTTTGACTGGACCAAATTACATAGAATGGCTAACAAACTTAACGATGGTCCTAAGTAGTGAGTCGATTGAGTATGTACTAGAACTCAAACGTCCTCCTGTACTGAGTATTTTGGAGGATGAAAGGGTTCGAATTTCCTACATGGACTAGGTTTGTGACGATCATTGAGCTAGAGGATACATGTTGAGCTCAATGTACAGTGAGTTGCAAAGCTTTCATGAAAGGATGGACAATTCAAGAGACATAATACTCCATCTTGACTCAATGTTTGAAGAGAACGGTAAGACCGTTCGGTATTTGATATCGAGAGACCTCTTCAGAACAAGAATGAGGGAACATGAGAATGTGGGAAATCATGTACTGAAGATGATGACCTTAATTGAAAAATTAAAGTCTTTAGATTACTACATAGATCTTCACATTCAAGTTGACCTCATACTGCAGTCGCTTCTTGATTCCTTTTACTATTTCATCATGAGCTTTGACATGAATGATATTGAGGGTTCATTAGCTAGGCTGACAACCAAACTCAAACTTGTTCAAAGACAAATAAGGAGGAGTAGAAAAGGGAATACAATTTCCACTCCTGAGAACGTACCATTGGATGTCTACAAGTATGGGAAAGGGAAAGGAAAAGGAAAAATGGAAGCACCCTTGAAATCTCGAAGAGAAATAGGAAACAAGAAAGGAAAGAGCAAGAAGTGCGAGGAAGTGCTCAAAGAAAAGAGTAGGTGTCTCTTCTGTGGTGAGCTGAGCCACTGGAGAAGGGAATGTCCTAATCGAAGCAAGACTACAGGCATGGAACTTTTTGTTTTAGAAACCAATTGTTCTATAACTGTATTTTCCACTTCGTGGATACTTGATTCTGGAGCTAGTGCTCACGTTTGTGTAATGAATAAGGATCTATCACCACCAGGGCACCTATGATGTGAGTTCTTCACTACTTCCTAGTGATTGACGGACACCTTTCTCGTCAAAACTCATATCATACAAGTCTTCATGATTTCCAATGCCCAATTAAAAATCATTGACTTGCAGACTATTTTAGTACACAAGTATCAAACTCCTCTAGTGCCTTAGAGAGTTAACTCTTGTGTTCATGGACTTATAGATGATTACAATATATAAATGCCAATATAATAGTAAACAACTAATAGCCTTTTATTGATCGAATTCGAAATAATTACAAATTAATAATGTCCTACCATTTACTAATCCTCTTTGAGGACATTATCCTAACAATATCCCACTTGTATTCAATGTCAATCACTATGGTATCTAATACCCATCTTTTTAAGATGTCGATCCAGCACTGCCTGTGTCAAGGGCTTGGTCAATGGGTCAGCGACGTTGTCTGCTGAATTTACTCTCTGAACAGCTATCTCGCCTCTTCCAACGATTTCCCTTATTATGTGATATCTTCTCTCTATGAGTTTGAATTTGTTGTGAGACCTTGGTTCCTTTGCTTGTGCGATAGCCCCGTTATTGTCACAATAAAGTGGCAATGGTAGCTCCACACTAGGGACCACTTGAAGTTCTCCTAGAAATTTCCTAATCCAAACACCCTCTTTAGCAGCCTCTGAAGCTACTATGTATTCTGCCTCAGTGGTGGAATCAGTGGTTGTGCTTTGCTTGGAAATTTTCCAAGTCACCGCTCCACCATTGAGCGTGAATATAAAACCTGAAGTTGATTTACGATCATCTACATCCGATTGAAAATCTGAGTCAGTATATTCATCCACCTTCAAATCTCCATGTCCATATGTTAGGACCATATCCTCAGTTCTCTTCAGATACTTGAGGATATTTTTTATAGCAGTCCAATGTTCTCTTCCCGGGTTAGCCTGAAAATGACTTACCACGCTTATTACGTAGGATATGTCTGGCCGTGTGCATAATATGGTGTACCTCAGACTACCCACTGCAAACGCGTAGGGCACCATACTCATTTCTTTCCTATCTTCCCCATTTTGAGGAGACATAGACTTTGAAAAGTGCACCCTATGTCTCATGGGCAAGAAACCTTTCTTAGAGTTTTCCATCCTATATCTCTTTAGGACTTTTTCTAAGTAAAACGCTTGGGAAAGTCCTATCATTTTATTTGTTCTATCTCTGTAGATACGAATTTCTAGAATATAGGTCGCTTTTCCCAAGTCTTTCATGGAGAATGTATTTGAAATCCATCTCTTGACTGATGTGAGCATTCCTACATCATTTCCTATGAGTAGAATGTCATTTATATATAAGACAAGGAAATTGATTTTACTCCTACTAACCTTCTTGTAAACACATGGTTCATCTTCATTTTTGACAAAGTCAAATCCTTTGACTGCTTCGTAAAAACATAGATTCTAACTCCTTGAGGCTTGCTTAAGTCCATAAATGGATTCTTAAGTTTGCACACCTTATGAATACCAGACCCAGATGTAAAGCCTTTAGGCTACTCCATATAGATATCCTCTTTGAGGAATCTATTTAGGAAAGCCGTCTTTACATCCATCTACCATATCTCATAGTCTAAGTGTGCAGCTATTGCGAGCATAATTCGAATAAACTTGATCATTGCCACAGGTGAAAAGGTCTCTTGGTAGTCAATTCCTTCCTTTTGACTATAACCTTTTGCTATAAGCCTTGCCTTGTATGTGTCAACTTTTCCATCCGAGCCTATCTTCCTCATGTAGATCCACTTGCACCCTATAGGTGCAATGCCATTAAGATGATCTACCAGAGTCCAGACCTGGTTGGAATGCATCGAGTCTATCTCTGCCTGCATAGCTTCTCACCACTTTGCAAAGTTGATGTCCATCATTGCTTGATCATAAGTAGAAGTGTCGTCCCCATGAACTCCCATTGCTATAGTGTGGACACCCGATTCCTCTTGTAGCACGTACCCATAGTACTTATCAGGATGATGTGGTACTCTACCGGATCTTCGCAATATTGGTTGTGTTTCATCAGGTTCAGTGTGTGTTTCTTGAATAGTCTTCTCCCTGGGTGTTTCATCTTGTTCATTGAGAATAATCTTTCTACCTGCGCCACCTTCTTGAATAAATTCATCTCAAGAAAGTGCGCTTGTAGTGCAACAATGATCCTTTGATCATCTTGTATGTAGAATAGGTTTCCTGTAGAATCCTTTGGAAAACCGATGAAACATCCTTTAAGGGACCTTGCTTCCAATTTCTCTGCCTTTGTCTTTTTGATGTAGGCAGGGCATTCCCAAACCTTAATGTACTTAAGGTTTGATTTTCTATTTCTCCATATCTCATATGGAGTCTTAGAAACAGATTTAGAAGAACATCTATTGAAGATATGAGCAGTCGTAAGGAGTGCATGTCCCCACAAGAAGTTGGGTAAATCAGTGTAGTTGAGGCCATTGACTAAAGTAGCAGTGCCAACAATATTATCGTTAAATAAAATGCTGGAAGTACAGTCAATGAAATTAAAAACATAATCATTCCTAATCATAGGAATTGAAGTAATGTTCTTAAGCCCGTTGGGCAAACCCAAAACATTCTCTAAATTTAAAACATTCCAGATGATAAACATAAAGAAGTTGATCCAATGTGAGAAGCTGCGACACTATGCCCGCTGCCAACGTTGATCAGCACCTCTCCACGCTCCAACTTTCTACTTCGCTGCAAATCCTGATTCATTACACAAACATGAGCACTAGCTCCAGAATCAAGTATCCACGAAGTGGAAAATGCAGTTATAGAACAATTGGTTTCTAAAACAAAAAGTTCCATACCTGTAGTCTTGCCTTGATTAGGACATTCCCTTCTCCAATGGCCCAGCTCACCACAGAAGAGACACCTACTCTTTTCTTTAAGCACTTCCTTATGCTTCTTATTCTTTCCTTTCTTGTTTCCTATTTCTCTTCGAGCCTTCAGGGGTGCTTCTATTTTTCCTTTTCCTTTCCCATACTTGTAGACTTCCAATGGTATGTTCTCAGGATTGGAAATTGTATTCCCTTTTCTGTTCCTCCTTATTTGTCTTTGAACAAGTTCGAGTTGTTGGAAATGTGCCCTCGATGCCAACGAGGAATTAGAATACAAGGCACAAGTTTATATTATGCAACCATTATTTAATATAAAGGCAACAATATGTTGTTTGTATGATTCTTGATGGAATCTATAATGTTTTAAATGAACAACTAGTCCGTGTGTGTCAAGGCAAACCTTCGCATTCCTTAAAGAGATGGGCGTTGGAGGGGTTTGGTACTTGTCACTTAAATAGTTCGCAAGTCAGAAAATTTCAATTGAGCATTGAGATTCTTATAGACTTGTATGACACATACTCTGACAAAGGAGTGCCAGTCGAACACTATAGGATAGTGGGAGTTTGTGTCATAGATACATTGATGGGATTAGTGTATTCGAACACGGCTCGTAGTAATCCGATCACATGGGTTTTTACTCAGTGATTGTCAATGATTGGATTACTGCTTATGAAGGTATGCGTGAGCCTTAGACCTGAGGAGTTACGGTCACAGTGTGCTTGTGACGTTGGATTCTGTCACTAAAGTAGTTAGACCCAAATTATCCGTTGAAAGGTAGGGTCAACCGCTAAATGCGTTCCAATGGGCAAGTAGCATGTGAGGTGATTACCAAGAAGAAATTCACTGTCTCAAAAGTAAACGAGAAGTATCCTATGCGATCATAGGTAAATGAGATTGAAAGTCTCCGGGCAGAGCTGATGAACTAACTCGTATTTAGTAATCTCATATTACTATGATTCTTAAGCATAGTATCGAGTCCTGTGAGTTTGACATATTCTATGACTCTCACTCGGTCGAGATACGTCGGTGAAGGGCTTATACTCATACGGTATTCATAATCTAGAGGTTCGTAATGACATAGTCATTTCGTACTTGATTAAGCTACGATGTGGGGCCACGGTGCTGGCTAGGTGTCACTCACATCCTTTGGTATCCTCCCATTGCCAATTGAGATGAACCTAGAGAGTCGCGCTATAAAGGAATAGACAGGGAAATGAAGTCTTGTATTTGGAGGGTATTTTGGTAATTTGTCCTTTGGAAGGATGAATTAATTAATTGGACAAATTAATTTAATTGGTTGTATAATTGGATTAAACAATGGTGAATTAAATTAATTAGTTTGAATATTTAATTGACTAGATTAATTAAAGATTTAAACCATAACATTAGTAAATTAATTAATTAACAAGAATATTGATTTAGTTGATATATATTTAATTGGATTAAACGTTAATTAGTTAAATTAATTGGACTAAGTTGACTGGGTCAACTTAGCCCAATTATTGTCCAAAAGGCCTAATAGGCTTGTACTGGTGGGCTTTAAGTTGGAGGATTGATTTAATTCTCCAACACAAGTTAGAGAGCACAACAATTCACATTACGTGAAATTCCTCCACCAGAAATACTAGAGAAAATTATTTTCTTCCAATTCAGTCTCGTCTAGCCGTCTACCGAGATTGGAGATGGAGATTTCCCCAAGTCAATTCCACCGCATGATGATCTAGAGACGGTACAATTGAACCGTTGGAGAAGATTGAAGATTGGCGAGGATTGAAGATTGAATACGCGAAAAGGTAAGTTTTTCGCATTCATCTTTTTCATGTTTAAAATCGATGAAAGTCACGAATTGATCTTGGTTTGAAAATCCGGATCTGTTTTTCGTTTCCGCTGCACATGCCTAATATGATTCCCAACAGTGGTATCAGAGCCAAATTTGTTGGCTTCGTTGATTTAATTACGTTATTATGCATGTTTATGTGTTGATTATCATGTTTATCGCATTATTTATTGATTGAGAATCAATATTTTTGGATCAAAAAATCTGAGTTATTGTTATTTGAGATCATCGTATTTTTCCTGTTTCATAAAATCAAAAATCTGGTATTTGGAAGTTCTGAAACAGTTTTATATAATGTTATGAGTATGGGAAAAAAAAAACTGATATTTCTGAAATTGCGAATTGAATTTTGATTATGGGCTGAAATTGAATTTCAAGAAATCGGAATTTCTGAAAAATTGAACCAAAGCTGAATCTGAAATCGATTTTTGAAGAATCCCAAATATGAGTGGGGATCTAACACTCCAAAACTACCAAACTACAATACTAAAAACTTGACTTAAATTCTCATTCCTTCATTAATGCAACTTGCTGGAAATAAATACAAGAATGCAAACACCAGAAATCCTGAGAATGAGGAAACACTATCCTCACGTTAACCACTAACTAAGGAACTACTCCCACTAACTAAGAAACTTGGTTTTCAAACACGGACCGGACCTGTCGGTCCGACCGGTTTAACCGGAAACCGGTCACAAGGCCGGTCCGAGTTTGTATATAGAACGGGCGGTAACAAACCCAGTACGAACCGGTGCAGAACCGGAGAAACCGGCGAATCGGTGAACCGAGAAACCGGCAAATCTGGTTGCTGGGTGTTTGTTTCAAATCTTTTCGCCCCTTGTTTTCTCCTTTTTTCCCCTTATTTTCGAGCCAAAAAAAGTTGAGAAAGAAAGGAGACGTGAATTCAGAAATTAAAGTTTCTGTTTCTCCAGATTTCTTTCTTCTTCCTCATATTCTTCTCTTCTCGCCTTCTCTAGAGTTGGACGTGCAGTGGGCTATGGCTTCTTTTTTTAAAAAAGTCAATATTTGTACATATATAAATATATTATAATAATATAAAATGAGTGAGCTATGTCAGATTACTTTAATTAAAGTGGGTGAGGATATTCTCTCTCATTTTAAGTGGTTGGGTTTATTTTCTCTATTTAATTACTTGTTTTCATTTTTCGCTATGTCTAAGTTCATATATATATATTGTATACGGGTCAACCGATTTTTTTAAAGCGGTCCAACCGGTCGGACCAGTGACCCTGTGACCCAATAAGTTTTTCGGTTCAATCACCGGTCCGAATTTAAAAACATTGCTAAGAAACTACTCCCACTACAAGACACAATTTTGACTTAATCTAAACAATTAAAAACACATGCTGAAGTTAAAATTAAACTTGGACTCTACATAAGATAATCTCTGGCCCAGTTGCTTGGCCTTTCTTTTGGCCCTCTCCATTTCAGTCGGCCCAAAAGGCATATCAATTTTTGAGTTGGGAATTCAGAAATCGGAATTTGATTATGCTTTGAATCTGGGCTTGAAGTTTCTGAAATTTAGGATTGCATTTTTTTGATTTTTCTGTAATGGGTCGTCGAAAAGCCGTCGGAAATCGCAATGCTCGGCATTGAAAAATTGCCGCTGAAATTGCCGGAAGTCGCCGTGTATGTCTGTCGATGCGGCTGTGATTTACGCCGGAGATGGAATCGCCGGCAACGATCGATTTAGGCCATAAGATGGCCGATCGCGATGGGGCTTGAAATATTACAAAATCGCCGTTTTCGCTCAGCTCCGGGGACGACGGTGGCCGGAGACTTAACAGACTAAGGAAGCGGTGCAGGGTGCCACTGCCATGACCGGCAAGTCACCGGCGCAGTGAAGAGGAAGAAGAAGGGATGTTGGGCTTTGGGCTATTAGGGTATTTTGTTGTGTTGGCCTTGGTTCAATGCTCATTTGTTTAATGATGAGTTGGGCTTGGCCCACTCTAATTATTTAATCAAAAGCCCAAGTTGGATTTATTAATTAACATTGAGTTGGGCTTGGCCCACTCGAATTAATTAAATAAAAGCCCAACCTATTTTTAATTAAGTAGTGTTGGGCTTGGCCCATCACGAATTAATTAATTGTTGGCATAACATGAATTAATGCAATTCGCTATTGGGCTTGACCCAACACCAAATAATTCAATAGGATTGAATGAGATATGGGACTTCGACCCAAATTCCAATTGAATTATTAATTGGGTAAGACCCAAACTCAATTTTAATTATTTGGGTCATTCTTCTTCCTTATCAAATTAAGGCATTCTTTGTAAATTGAATTAAATTTAATTGTTGTTAAATTGGATTTAATATAAATTAAATTATATTTGATTTACATAAATTAAATTAAGATTTAATTTATTAAACGAAATTAAATTGGATTTAGTTTTGTTGATATTTTGAATCTATTTAACTTGCCCATCAAAGTTAAATGAGATTTAATTTTGTAATTGGTTAAGTGAGACTTAGTCAATGATTCGCAAGCCCATAGAAATTAAGTAGGACTTAATTTCACATTGATTGAAATTAATTTAATCTTTTATTGAAATTGAGTAGGACTTAATTTCACTAAGATTATAGTTGATTTAATCATTCCCATTGAAATTAAATGTGACTTGATATCACACTGATTGAAATTAATTTAATCTTTTCACAGAAATTATGTGAGACTCGTTTTTTCATGGAAATTATGTGAGACTTGATTTCACTAAAATCAAAATTGATTTAATCATTTTTCATGGAAATTATGTGAGACTCGTTTCACAATGATTGAAATCGGTTTAATCTTTATCATGAAAATTAAGTAGGACTTAATTCCACTTAGATTAAAGTTGATTTAATCCTCCCATTGAAATTAAGTAAGTAATAATTTCAGATAGATTTAATATTGCTTTGATTAAATTAGTATTAATCTTCTAATGGAAATTGAATTGGATTTAATTCCATGAAGAATAAATGGATTTAATCATAATATTAAAATTAATTAAATTTTGTTTTGTTATGAGCAAAATTAGATTTAATTAATTATGATATAGATTTTTCGATCACATAAAATTAAATTGAATTTAATTTCACTTCGATTAAATAGGATTTAGTCTTAGTGACAAAATTAAATGGGCTTTAATTTTGTAATAATCAAATTGGATTTGATTAACAAAATAAATTTAAATTTATTTTTATGCTCTTATCGCAGTGTGCTTTTATGGTTAAATGCTTGTTATATGTGATGAGATGCATATTTCATGGACTTGGATTTATATTTTACTATGCATGCTTAAAATATATAGGGTGATTAGCCCATTGGCTTGGGCCGATCTAAATTGTCCATAAAATGTGTAATAGTAGAATTGCTAGGTTTTTCTACGCTTCATATGCATGTTAGCATGATATGAGTTAATATGCTTTGTGAGACCTTGTTGAAATATTTTAAAATTCCCCCAGTTAAAATAATACCGAGTTAGTAAAGGATGTGGGACATGCCCTTTCTCCACTAAGCTTTCCAAAATTAGAATTACTATAAATGTGTAATGCTTCCCAGTTACGGGGGCTATGCATTTAGAAATAATTTGAAATTTTATTATGTGCATGGAATGCCTTAATCGAAGCATATTTCACCCCAGAAACCTGTTCGGTTGCAAGGTGAAATTCAAATGTTAAATTATAGAAGTTAGTGGGAATGAACTCGGGTAGTTTACGAGCTTAGAAACTTGTTCGGTTGCGATTTGGTCAACTATGGGGAAATGTATTGAATCATTTATTGGATAAATTGGTGTACGACACCACTTTAAATAATCAGTGGGCCAGAAATCAGTTAGGTTGCAACCCATTGAATTATTTGAGGAACTCAATACTCACTATGAAATCTATCCAACGAGATTTCAGAAAATTGCAATGGGAGTGCAATATTTCGAAAAATGTAGTGGGTGCTAAGTAAAATTAAAGTCCTAGTTTTACTTGTGTACAATATAAACATCCTAATTAAATCTTATTTATTTTTTGGGTTTATTATATCTCTCTATTGAAAATCAACCCGTTTAAAATTATGCTCGAAAATTTTGTCTGAACTGGCCTAACCAAATCAACAGACTTAGAAACTTGAGGAAGGTCCTCAGTTCAGAGTCGTTGACTTGTATGCTTGAAACAAGCTGATAGGAATTTCATATTGGATGTTTTGATGATGACAAAATAGAATTTTATTTTAGACCACAAAAGAATGTAAGTTTATGTTTTTCATAGACAATTGTATAAGCGTTTGAAAGTTTGTAATTGTGTTAAGCTTGTAAATTTTATCTTTATAGATTTTAGACTAAGTATTGGATACCAAGTCGCTAGTAGAATTCTAGGTAAGTCTATTAGAGATGAAGTTGAAAATCAGCGTCTGAAGTTAAGCGAAGATGAAGATTTTGTCTTAAACGACTGCCAATTGCTATGGACTGTTTCAGGGTTCATGAATCAAGCGATCAAGTAGATCAGATTCACCTGAAATAAATTCCGAAGTCACCAAGGACTTAAATGCAATCATTTAACGGGCATTTATTTCCAACAGGAAATAAATTCAAATGAATTAAATGCTTGATAAGAGCATTAAATGTGATAAGGACAGATTGTATACGGAGCAAGCTGCCTATTGGCTTAGACTGTTAGAAATTCAGAGTTCAAACCTGCCACGTCAAATCAATGCAGCAGGATTTCAGGAATGTCTGAGAAAAAGATATGACTCACTCGTGCGTGAGAGGCACATACCTACATGTGTCCAATGGACAAATCCCAAACCCAGCAAACCCTAAACACGTACATACACAAGAAAGTCAAAACTTTGCTGAAATATTTTCTCAAGAAAAGCTTAGAAACTCCATAGCCAAAATTCTTTCAAGCTTTCTACATACATTCCAGATAGTCATAGATATCTCAAACATTTTTAAAGAAGAACCATACACTATTATTGAGATATCCTAAGTTGTTTGAACTTCTAAAAATCAAACAAACCCGTGATCAAAACCCTCAACCTCATCTATCTGTGTGAAGAAGTTGTTGACTCTACAAACAGTATTTTTGAGTGAGAGAAACTTGTTAGTGAAGATCTTCATTGGTGCTGAAGTCTGTGTGATCAAAGAGCCCAAGATCATCATCCCCTCCTCTATTTTGTATAAGCCTCTGTGTGATCCTTCGATAATCAATTTAGTGGAATTCCTCCAAGTGTTCAAGGAGAAGAGGGACATAGCTGGGATTACACCACCCACTGAACCTTACAAATTCTTGAGTTATTTACTGTCATTTACTATTTTATTGTCTTGATTTATATTTTATCATTTATCTTGAAAAAGACAAGTAAAATGGTTAAGCGACTATTTGACCAAAACGAACGCTAAAGCTTTAAAATTATTTCCGCTGTGCTAACCCTGATTAAGCGATCTAAGCGTTACCCTACTTTGCTAAATTGCTAAAATCACTAAGTATAAGTTATCTTTACTATAGCGACTGACCTAAGCGCTCAGCTTCCAAAGCGTTCAAACCTTTAAAAGTGATACGAAATTTTTGAAGTCGAAAAAGACTTCATGGTCTATTCAACCCCCCCCCCCTTCTAGACCCTTTCGTATGCCACTTGAGACCACCACAAGCATTACTCAAGTCTAAGAATGGGACGATGAGTAGGGCTTAAATATGAGGCGCACTGGACATAGAACCATGTGTTTTGGAAACAACTATTCTATGACCGGTTTTCAACTTTTTGTATTCTACATTCTAGAGCTAGTGCTCATGATTGAAGAATTAGAAAGAAGTACAAAAGCTGGGGAAACAAGAGGTGGTCAATATTGGAACCAGACATGGTGTCGGGTGTATCTAAATATAGTTCACCTCTGTTCTTTTATAATTCTGAACACGTTTGGATGGTTGATTAGTTTTATCAAATGACATTAAGAAAGTTATCATTTTCTGACTTGGTCAAGAAATGGTACTTCTTTAAGTTTGGTAATAACTTTCATGGCATTTATTTTGGAAATAAATGTGGGAACAATACATCCTTACTAAAATTGTTAACACGATTTGGAAGTTTGGAATTAGTATACTGTGAACATATAATCTAGAGAACATAGTATGCTAGAAATAAACTGGATGAATTGTTTGGCATCTAAGATTAGGTCGTGCCTTATGAGCATAAGATTCACTAGTTAGGAGAAACGTGGGGGTACAAGCCCATTGGGATTGGATCCCTATCCAAACTTTAGAATCTTATCTCATAGGCAAAATGATCAAATCTCCCTTCATAGGGAACATATTAAAGGGCCTCTCAAGTTCTAAAGTTTGTGCGTACTGGCGTCTATGGTTGAATATATGGTATCTTACTAAGACACTACAATTGGATTGTAATGTCAAGTGTATAATTTCCTAATTTGACCTGTTCCTAAAAGAACGTAACATAGTTTCACAGTTTATACTTCCAGCGACTCTACAAATGAATAGGGTAGTAGTACGCAAGAACGAGATGTCGTTGGACATGACTCATTCTATGCTAAGCTACATAGAATTACCCAATTCATAATGAGTCTTGCGCTACTCATAGGTTCATCTTGAATAGATATCTCTCCAAATTCATTCCTACGGCACCATATCAGATGTAACTCCAGTGGAAGCCTGATCTTAAGCACGTGACGGTATGGGAATTCCCAACCTACGTAGAAAAGATAAAGGTAAAGAATCTGGAGGCTTGGTCTTTAAAAGGACGTTTTGTTAGTTATCCCAAAGATTCAGTGGGAGAACTCTTTTTACTTACATGATGATCAGAGGATCATTATGGCCTTAGAGGTCTGTAGTCTTGAAGATAAGATCGCTCGAGAAATTGGAGAAGGTGGAAAGATTATTCTAAAAGAATAAAACAAAACATCTTAGGACACTACTATTCAAGGAACCAAACTAAGCCCATTAAAACACAATCACCAACGATTGATATGGAAGAGTCTCTCAGCCGCTTGAGAGAAGTGGTTGTCTGCTACAAAGAAAGCATATGATGAATGAGTAGCAGAGGAGAACCAAGGATACAATCCCTCTACCATGACAAATCGATGGTGGATATGGACTCTACGAGAAGGTGTCAAGGTTATGAAAGTGAAGATGGATTAGATAACTTTGAATCAATCCTGGACTCTAGTAGATCGCCCCAAGAGTTTTGAACTCATCAAAGGCGAGTACATCTACAAGAGAAAGATAGATTCGAATGGCAAGGCCAGGCTAATGGCGAAAATGTATAGTTAAAAGAAGGGCATTGACTATGAGGAAGCTCCTTTGCCACAACTAAAATCAAATCCATTAGAATCTTACTTTCGATAACAACACACCAATATTATGAAAATCTAGCACGTGGATGTGAAGTCTCGTACATAAATAGATTCCTCTAGAAGGACATCCATTTCGAATAGCCCAAGGGTTTCACATTTGAGGTAGATTATCATAAGGTCTACATGCTGTATGAATCCATTTATGGATTTAAGCAGACCTCTCGTAGTTAGAATCTTCACTTTGATGACATAATTTGGAATTATGATATCATCTAAACGAAGAGAGACAATCTGTGTGCAATAAGGTCAGTGGGAGCGAGATATCATTTTATGAGAAATGATGTGGACTCATTGACTATGTCAAGACATAAACATCGAGCATGTTCTCCATGAAAGACTTGGGAGAAGCCATCTTTATCCTTATAATTTACATCTATGAAAATAGGGCGAATAGGATAATGGGCACTTCCCAAGCCCTTTGCTTAGAATAAATCCTAAAGCAATTTAGGAAGAAGATCTAAGAAAGGGCTCTTGCCTATAGAGGAAGAGCAATGGGTAGACATAATATATATCATGAAGTACTTGAGAAGAACTTAGGATATATTCTTCGTCTATGCCCATGGAGAACTGATAGTGGAAGTTTTATACTTAATCGGACCTTGTGTCTGACAAAGGAGATTAAAATTCCACTTTGGGTTAATATTCACCCTCGAGTAATAACTTGGAAAGGTTCCAAGTAAAATACTCTACTACTGAGAATGAATATGAAATGCCTTGGAGTTCTGGAGGCAGTCGAAGGAAACTGTTTGGATCTAAAGTTCATGGTAGAACTTCTATTGGTACCTAGCGTAGAGCTTGCCTTGTCACTTTACTGTGATGAAATGAAGTTCACGCGCATGAAAGAAACCTAGGTCTCACAAATCCAGACAAATGGCGAGAGATACAACATCTCTTGAGAGATCGTTGGAAAGGGCGATATAATCTTGTAGAAAATAAGCTCAGCTGATTAAACGGCTGACCCACTCACTGGGTATTGTCACAGGCGGTGCTAGAGCGACATCTTTAGAAGATGGATATTTAATACCATAGCGATTGACATTGAGTGCAAGTGGTAGATTGTTGGGAATGTGCCCTCGATGCCAACGAGAAGTTAGAATACAAGGCACAAGTTTATATTATGCAACCTCTATTTAATATAAAGGCAACAATATGTTGTTCGTATAATTCTTGATGGCATCTATAAATTTTTAAATGAACAACTAGTCCATGTGTGCTAAGGCAAACCTTCATATTCCTTAAGGAGATGGGCACTGGAGGGGTTTGGTACTTGATCACTTAAATAGTTCGGAAGTCAGAAAATTTCAATTGGGCATGAGATTCGTATAGACTTGTATGACACATACTCTGACAAAGGAGTGCCAGTCGAACATTATGGGATAGTATGAGTTTGTGTCATAGATACATTGATGGGATTAGTGTATTCGAACAAGGCTCGTAGTAATCCGATCACATGGGTTTTTACTCAGTGACTGTCAATGATTGGATTACTGATTATGAAGGTATGCGTGAGCCTTAGACCTTAGGAGTTACGGTCACAGTGTGCTTGTGACGTTGGATTCTGTCACTAGAGTAGTTAGACCTAAATCACCTGTTGAAAGGTGGGGTCAACCTCGAAATGCGTTCCAATGGGCAAGTAGCATGTGAGGTGACTACCAAGAAGGAATTCACTATCTCGAAAGTAAACGAGAAGTATCCTATGCGATCATAGGTAAATGAGATTGAAAGTCTCTGGCCAGAGCTGATGAACAAACTCGTGTTTAGTAATCTCATATTACTATGATTCTTAAGCATAGTATCGAGTCCTGTGAGTTTGATATATTCCATGACTCTCACTCGATCGGGATACGTCAGTGAAGGGCTTATACTAATACGATATTCATAATTTAGAGGTTCGTAATGACATAGTCATTTCGTACTTGATTGGGCTACGATGGGGGGCCATGGTGCTGGCTAGGTGTCACCCATATCCTTTGGTATCCTCCCATTGCCAATTGAGACGAACCTAGAGAGTCGCGCTATAAAGGAATAGACGGGGAAATCAAGTCTTGTATTTGGAGGGTATTTTGGTAATTTGTCCTTTGGAAGGACGAATTAATTAATTGGACAAATTAATTTAATTGGTTGTTTAATTGGATTAAATAATGGTGAATTAAATTAATTAGTTTGAATATTTAATTGACTAGGTTAATTAAATATTTAAACTATAATATTAGTTAATTAATTAACAAGAATATTGATTTAGTTGATATATATTTAATTGGATTAAATGTTAATTGATTAAATTAATTGGACTAAGTTGACTGGGTCAACTTAGCCCAATTATTGTCCAAAAGGCCTAATAGGCGTGTATTGGTGGGCTTTAAGTTGGAGGATTTATTAATCCTCCAACACAAGTTAGAGAGCACAACAATGCACATTACGTGAAATTCCTCCACCAGAAATACAAGAGAGAAAATTATTTTCTTCCAACTCAGTCTCGTCTAGCCACCTACGGAGATTGGAGATAGAGATTTCCCCAAGTCAATTCCACCACGTGATGATCTAGAGACGGTACAATTGAACCGTTGGAGAAGATTGAAGATTCACGAGGATTGAAGATTGAATACGTGAAAAGGTAAGTTTTTTGTATTCATCTTTTTCACGTTTAAAATCGACGAAAGCCACGAATTGATCTTAGTTTGGGAATCCGGATCTATTTTTCGTTTCCGCTGCGCATGCCTGACAAGATTCCCAACACGAGTTTGGTTGTGAGCCGAACCCTTGATATCGTTCATGTCAAAGTTCATGACGAAGTAGTAAAAGAAATTAGGAAGCGACTGCAATATGAGGTCAACTTGGATGTGAAGATCCATGTAGTAATCTAAAGACTTTAATTTTTCAATTAAGGTCATCATCTTCAGTACATGATCTCCCACATTCTCAGGTTCCCTCATTTTTGTTCCGAAGAGTTCCTTCGATATCAAATACCGAACGTTCTTTCCATTCTCTCCAAATATTGAGTTAAGATGGAGTAGTATGTCTCTTGCATTCTCCATCTTTTCATGAGAGCTTTGCAACTCACTGCACATTGAGCTCAACATGTATCCTCTAGCTCGATGATTATCATAGACCTAGTCCATGTAAGAAATTTGAACCCTTTCATCTTCCCATATACTTGGTACAAGAGGGCGTTTGAGTTCTAGTACATACTCAATTGACTCACTACTTAGGACCATCCTCAAGTTTGTGAGCCATTCTATGTAGTTTGGTCCAGTCAAAGTGTATCTTTTTATCAAATCGGATAAGGGTTTAGGTGACATTGTGAGAGAGATAATAAGCAAATAACTGTAGAAAGTAAAATGACTTATTAGATTCTAATGTAATTGTTGTTCCAAATTTAAATTAAGGACTTTTAAAATAAACTTGGCTCCCACTACATTTTTCGAAAATCCACACTTCTACTGTGGAATTCGGAAGTCATCGTTGGAAGGCTTCATAGTGGTGATTGATTTCTTTAACTAGATTATTAGATTGCAACCTTTTTCTGGATTTGGCCTAATCAATCTATTAAAGTGATGTCCAACATCAAGCCATCAAATGAATGATTCGATCCCTTTGTCCATTATTAATCAAATCTCAACCTTTTAACGATCTTATTGATTTATGAACAATTTAAGTTCAACCCACTGACTATCTATTAGTCTAACAATTGAGTTTCACCTTGCAACCTTTTGCTAGTATGTGGAATGAAATTTGTTTCGACCAACGACATTTCATGCACTTAGGAAAAATTTAAAATATATTTCAATACATAACCCCCATTGCTTAGGGACAATATTATATATTAAATATCATTTTAATATCTCCTAAGTTCAGTGAGGACAAGATACCCAGTACCCTTTACTAACTTAATATTTTTCAAAGTGGGAGAATTTAAATTATTTATTAGGTCTCACCTTCCACATAAATCCATTTTATATCATTCATACAAACATGGATTAAATAATAAAAATTATCAATCCTAGAAAGCTAACAACATATGATTCATGGATTTTTATTCCTATATTGAAACAAGCTAATGTCTCAATCAAAAAAAAAAAAAAAAACTACACTAAAGCTTCCAGAGCTCCTTCTTGTATCTCCTCGGCTCGACTTGAATTTCTTCTTTGGGCCTATTCTATTTCTAATTATTACATTTCAATATATAAGTCACCTATACAAAATTTATCTAAAAAGAAAATAAAAATAGGCTCCTTTACAACCCATCAAAAAGAAATACAAAATTAAAAACGAGCCAAAGTCCATGAATCATGTCTCCCATCACATAACATGTCTAACATGACATATATCGCATAATACACGAAAACCATATATGTTAATTTCTAATTAAATTCCAAATTTAATTATTGTTTTCCACATTCTCGAGGAAATTAAATTTATTTAATTCCATTTGAAAATTCAATTTTAATGAACTCCACTTTAATTTTATATTAAAATCCAATTTTAATAAAAATTAATCTCTAAGTTCATCAAAAATAAACACAATAGAAGCAATCCAATTTAATTCAAAGTCTAACTTCAATTAACATTAGATTAAATGAAAATAAAAATACCCTTATTAAATAATTAAAATGATTTTTTTTTGCATTAAAATCTAATTTTAATCAAAACTAAATAATATATATATATATATAATTTAATAATTGACCCGGGTCGACCCATGGGTCACCCGATGGGTCGACCCGAATTGGGTCACAACAACCCCTGTGTTTAAAAACACACAGGTGGGCTCGCTGTGCGTCCCAATTGGACGGCAGCCCATCTGCCTGCAATTGGGCTCGTTGTTTCGCTGGTAGGCTACACTGTGCAGCCCATCCCTCTCGGCCGCCCAGCTTTCGAGAGAGATGGGCTCGCTCAGGCGCTGTGCGAGCCTGGCATAGGCCCAACTTGTGCATACGCAACGCCCCGTTACCGAGCCGCCGGCGCCCCGTTACCAAGCCGCCGGCGCCCGTCACCGCCACGGTGACGGGTCAGAGCTGAAAATTGCAATTTTTATTTTTCATCATAGTAAAATTACATAAAATTCATCTTTCATTAATTTCTAACGAACGAAAAATAAATAAAATCCTCAACACAAATAACACGAAATCCACATATCTAATTATGCATAGATAAAAAAATGTAAATCATTCATCTTTATCACATATTTACACATAATTTACATATGCCGACCCGCAATTTGGCTCTAATACCACTGTTGGGGAAAAATAACCAAACACAGTGGAAACATAATTTAAAAATTATTTTGGATTTTCCCATAACAGGATCAATCCCGGGGTTTTATCAGACGTATGTACGATAGGGTCAAATAAAATTTACCCGTTGTAGCGAAGTGGTTGGAGAAAACTCACGAGCTTGAATCTTTCAACTTCTTCTCAAAAAATACTCCGGCTGAAAGCTTGATGATCCGAGCAGTTCTCGAGTTTTGCCTCTAAATTGTCTCGCCGGAAAAACTTGATGAGAAAAATTTCCTCCTCCTTCTTGGTGATGACCCACGACTACAAGAGTGAGAGGGAGAGGATTTATTTTCTTGTGGCTTAAGTCAATTTCAACTTATTACCTAGGTCTTAACTGATGTGACATATTTATATCACTTAAGTTAATACATTGGGCTCAAATTAGCACATAAAAGGCACCTATTGGCCGCCCCATGTAGGCCTTGGTGTGCTACTTGGTACACCAATTTGAGCTTTGTCCAATCCATTAATTAATTAATTAATTCAATTCAATTAATTAATCTAATTTAATAATAGATAATCTATTCAATTAATTTAATTTCTTCAAGAAATAATACATTTTTAAACTATAAATGAACTAACTTATTTCTTCAAATAATTAATTTCATTTAATTAATTTTAAGTATCCAATACTTAAAATATCACCACAAGAAATATTCTATTTTTCTATCGATTTTTACTTTTTAAGCATGATTCTTTGGGTTCATCTATATTTGGCAATGGGAGGATTCCATTGAATATGGCCCCCACCTAGCCAGTCAAGTGGTCCATATTTTAACCCAAATAAGATGAAATGATTAGATCATTTTTACCTTTCTAATTGTAAATATCGTGTGAATATAAACTCTTCATTTCTTTATCTCGGTCAAGTGAGAGTCATGGTTTTTGGTCAAACTGACTGACTTGACACTATGCTATATTTATAATAAGTTCAGATCAGTGAATGCTTTGGCCAAAGACTTTAAGATCTAACTTATAAATGCATAGGATAATTTCTCGTTCACCTTCGAGGGAGCGATTTTGGATATCAGTTAAGACTACTACTTGCCCATTAGATGGCAGTTCGAGGTTGACCCCACCAACTGGTGAATTGGGCCTAACTACTCTAATGACGAACTTAATGTCACAAGTATATCTTCAACTCGATTCCTCAAGTCTAAAGTTCCGACACACCAATTACAATTTAATCAATTCTGTCATTGACTGTTAAAGAGTGAAAACCCATGTGACAGAATCGTTGCGAGTCATGTCCGAGTGCCACTATCACCATCAATGCACCTATGATGTGAGTTCTTTACTACTTCCTAGTGATTGACAGACACCTTTCTTGTCGAAACTCATATCATACAAGTCTTCATGATTTCTAATGCCCAATTGAAAATCATTGACTTGTAGACTATTTTAGTACACAAGTATCAAACTACTCTAGTGTCTTAGAGAGTTAACTCTTGTGTTCATGGACTTATAGATGATTACAATATATAAATGCCAATATAATAGTAAACAACTAATTGCCTTTTATTGATAGAATTTGAAACAATTACAAATTAATAATGTCCTAACATTTACTAATCCTCTAGTGGCATTTGAGGACATTAACCTAACAAAAGGAACGTGGGATAATTTTTCTACTCACACCACCAGCAACTCCACAACTAAATAGGGTAGCAGAGTGTAGAAATCGAACGCTTTTGGATGTAGTTCGATCTATGCTTAGCTACGCTAATTTACCCATCTTCTTGTGGGGATATGCACTTCTTACGGCTGTTCATATCTTGAATAGATGTCCTTCCGAATTCGTTTCTGAGACCTCATATGAGATATGGAGAAATAGGAAACCAAACCTTAAATACATTAGGGTTTGGGGATGCCCTGCCTATATCAAAAAGAAAAAGGCAGATAAATAGGAAGCTAGGTCCCTTAAAGGACGTTTCATCGGTTTTCAGAGGATTCTATGCGATACCTATTCTACATGCAAGATAATCAAAGGATCATTGTTGCACTGCAAGCACACTTTCTTGAAGGTGAATTTATTAAAAAAGGTGGTGCAGGTAGAAAGATTGTTCTCAATGAACAAGATGAAACACCTAGGGAGACGAATATTCAAGAAACACACATTGAACCTGATGAAACACAACCAACATTGCGAAGATCTGGTAGAGTACCACATCAACCTGATAGGTACTATGGGTACTTGCTACAAGAGGAACTGGGTGTCCACACTATAGCAGTGAGAGTTCATGGGGACGACCCTTCTATTTATGATTAAGCAATGATGGACATCGACTCTGCAAAGTGGCGAGAAGCTATGCAGGCGAAGATAGACTCGATGCATTCCAACCAGATCCCTCTAGCAAATCATCCCGATGGCATTGCACCTATAGGGTGCAAGTGGATCTACAAGATGAAGATATGCCCGGATGGAAAATTTGACACATACAAGGCAAGGCTTGTAGTAAAGAGTTATAGTCAAAAGGACGAAGTTGACTATCAAGAGACCTTCTCACCTATGGCAATGATCAAGTATATTCGAATTCTGCTTGCAATAGCTGCACACTTGGATTATGAGATATTGTAGATAGATGTGAAGATGACTTTTCTGATGGATTGCTGGAAGAGGATATCTATATGGATCAGCCTAAAGGCTTTGCTTCTGGGTCAGATATTCATAAGGTGTGCAAACTTAAGAGATCCATTTATGGACTTAAGCAAGACTCTAGGAGTTGGAATCTACGTTTTGACGAAGCTGTCAAAGGATTTGATTTTGTCAATGAAGAAGATGAACCATGTGTTTACAAGAAGGTTAGTAGGAGTAAAATCACTTTCCTTATCTTATATGTGAATGACATTCTATTAATAGGAAATGATGTATGAATTCTCACATCAGTCAAAAGATGGCTTTCAAATACATTCTCCATGAAAGACTTGGGAGAAACGACCTATATTTTAGGAATTCTTATCTACAGAGATAGAACAAATAGAATGATATGGCTTTCCCAAGCCCTTTACTTAGAGAAAATCCTAAAAAAAATTCAGGATGGAAGACTCTAAGAAAGGATTCTTGCCCATGAGATATGGGGTGCACCTTTTAAAGTCTATGTCTCCTCAAAGTGAAGAAGATAGGAAAGAAATGAGTACGGTGCCTGATAAGTCCATATTTTACAGTATTTTATGCCCCATTGTAATATGATTTGATCGTTACTTTGATCATTTTTTATCCCTCATAATGCTTTGATTGGTATAAATTTTGTTTTGTAGGATAAAAGTTGATTTACACATGAAAGACGAGAAAAGAGATCCAAATTGAGCTTGAAATTGAAGAAAGAAACAAACAAAGATAGTTGACGAAAAAGTTTACACAATGCTCATAGAGAAATTAGGTTTTTGTCCTCTTACAGGCCGAATCCGACTAAAGTTTCTTCTTCAATATTGTGGATCTGTTTCTTAGCGTCATGTAGCAACTTGAAGCACCTCAATCCGACATTTGTAGAGAGAGTTATGATCAAAATACGAAAGCTGTGAATTCTGCATCAGAGGACCGCGGTGTGATAAGAGTTTGTGCCGCGGTCCAATTCTCCCGAAGCCCTAAAATTAAGTCCGCCGTTTTCTTCCTTTTTAACACACTTTTCTCTTGGAAAACACTTACACATGCTCTAAAACACCAAGGAGGAGCCATGGGAAGTCCTAAGGAAGCTTGAAGAGCCATCATCATCCTCATCATCAACATTTTCATCATCAAAGCTTGGATTCACACTTTATAATAGGGAGTAATTCAACTCTTTCTTTTGATTAGTATTTCAATTATGTCTTGTAGAGTTGTTGAATCACTTGTTGTTGTAAGTATGAGCTAAGTATTTTTGTGATTGGGTTATGTGAATACTTTGTGATGTTTTGTGTTTGATGAATCATTAATTTTCGGATTTATTACATTTTTGTTACATGTTTGATTTTGTGCTTAATGCTTGCATATGCTTGATCACCATGTGTTTGATAAAAGGCTTTGTCTTGAGACCGAGAGGAGATAGATAAAGGGAGATCGAAAAATCAATCATCATAACGTAATAATTGACTAGAGATAGAATCGATTGCGTTGTGTGGCTTTTTGTGATAAGATGACCCGATTGAATGTAGGATCTTCGTAAACAAGGAATTCCTTTGCACCTAAATGCATGTTAGTTAATTCAATCTTCACTATAGAGATATAGGAAGTTGTTAACTAGTATAGGCTTGTTATTTCAAGAGATTGAATAATAAATACATTAGGGGGTTTCGCCATAACAAGAACGTTCTAAGAATCCGGATAATTGAGAGTTCATGAACATAGAATAGAACATAGTAGGATCATAACCCAATCACCTCTTTCCATTCGATTTATTATCTTGTTTATCACATAGTTGCCTTTGATTATTTTCATAGTATAATCAACCATCATCTTATAATTTGATTTAGCTTAGAGTTAGATAATATAGCAATTACGAGCATTGAATCCAATTGTCCCTGTGGAGACGATACACCCTGGGCAAAATAGTCCACTTTATTACTTTGCACGACCTAGTATACTTGCTAGGATTTCGCGTGTCAGTGCCCTACACATCTGCAGTGGGTAGTCTGATGTACGCCATGTTATGCACGAGGCCAGACATAGCCTACGCGGTAAGCGTGGTAAGTCATTTTAAGGCTAACCCGTGAAGAGAACACTGGACCGCTGTTAAAAATATCCTCATGTATCTGAATAGAACTAAGGATATGGTCCTAACATATGGACATGGAGATTTGAAGGTGGATGGAGATACTGACTCAGATTTCCAATCTAATGTGGATGATCGAAAATCCACTTTAGAGTTTATATTCACGCTCAATGGTGGCTCCTAAAGAGGGTGTTTGGATTGGGACGTTTCTTGGAGAACTTCAAGTGGTCCCTAGTGTAGATCTGCCATTGCCACTTTATTGTGACAATAATGAGGCTATTGCACAAGCAAAGGAACCAAGGTCTCACAACAAATCCAAGCAGAGAGGAGATATCACATAATAAGAGAAATCGTTGGAAGAGGCAAGATAGTTGTTCAGAGAGTAAATTCCGCAGACAAGATCACTGATCCATTGACCAAGCCTTTGACACAAGCAGTGCTGGATCGACATCTCGAAAAGATGGGTATTAGATACCATAGTGATTGGCATTGAGTACAAGTGGGAGATTGTTAGGTTAATGTCCTCAAATACAACTAGAGGATTAGAAAAGGTTATGACATTATCAATTTGTAGTTGTTTCACATTCTATTAAAAAAAGGCAATTAGTTGTTTACTATTATATTGATATTTATATATTGTAATCATCTAAAAGTAATAGGTTTGTATGAACTTTAGACTTGAGGAATCGAGTTGAAGATATACTTGTGACATTAGGTTTGTCATTAGAGTAGTTAGGCCCAATTCACCCTTTGGTGGGGTCAACCTCGAACTGCAACCTAATAGGTAAGTAGTAATCTTAACTGATATCCAGGATGGGATTCATTCCCTCGGAGATGAACGAGGAATTATCATATGCGTTTATAAGTAAGTTAAATTTTAAAGTCTTTGGCTAAGGCATTCAATGATCTAGACTTATTATAAATATAGCATAGTGTCAAGTTAGTGAGTTTGACCAAAAACATGACTCTCACTTCACCGGGATAAGGAAATGAAGAGTTTATATTCACACGGTATTTACAATAGGAAAGGTAAAAATGATCCAATAATTTCATCTTATTTGGGTTATAATATGGACCACTTGACTGGCTAGGTGAGACCCATATTCCATAGAATCCTCCCATTTTCAAATATAGATAAACCTAAAGAGTCACGCTTAAAAGAAAAAAATCGATAGAAAATATGAAATATTTCTTGTGGTAATACTTTAAGTATTGGATACTCAAAATTAATTAAATGAAATCAATTATTTGTAGAAACAAGTTAGTTCATTTATAATGTAATTAATATGTTATTTCTTAAAGAAATAAAATTAATTAAATATCCTATCTATTATTTAATTAGATTAATTAATTGGATTGAATTAATTAATTAAATAATAGATTGGACTAAGCTCAAATTGGTGCACCAAGTGGCACACCAAGGCTGTAAAGGACGGCCGATAGGCGTCCATAATGGGCTAATTTAAGCCCAAGGTACTAACTTAAGTGACATAAATATATCACATTAGTTAATACCTAGGTCATAAGTTACAATTAACACTTGAGCCACAAGAAAGAATTTCCTCTCTCCCTCTTTCCCCTAGCCGTCGTCTAAGCACCAAGAAGAAGGAAATTTTTTCTCATCAAGTTTTTCCGGTGAGACGATTTAGAGGTAGGACTTTGGGATTGTTCGGATTTTCAAGATTTCAGCCGGAGTTATTCGCGAATAAGTTGAAGGATTCGAATTTGTGAGATTCTCCAACCACTTCGCTACAACGGGTAAAGTATTTTTTACTCTATCATACATACGTCTGATAAAACCCCAGGATTGATCCTGTTATGGGGAA
The DNA here is from genome assembly GCA_019426215.1 of Buddleja alternifolia. Classification (NCBI taxonomy): domain Eukaryota; kingdom Viridiplantae; phylum Streptophyta; class Magnoliopsida; order Lamiales; family Scrophulariaceae; genus Buddleja; species Buddleja alternifolia. The sequence continues at coordinate 11,400,940 of CM033405.1, read as the reverse complement.
ATCCAAGCAATTTTTTTTAAAATTTCGTTTCCGTTGCGCTTGGTTATTTTTCCCCAACAAAAGAAGCATATAAACATGATATCAATCAAACTTTTCCCCAAACTCAAGCTAAAGCTAAAAATTAGGATTGCATTATCAAAGTTCAAAATAAGTAATTTCTACTCCCAAACTTAAAACCAACATTGTCCCCAATATTGTTATAACAAGCATACACAAAGGTAAAAAGAACACGTACAACCAAGGATGTTGAAAAACATCCTTAAACTTCCAATGCATCCTCATATAGCTTCGACTCCTCGTGAGTGAAATAAGCATCTCCAAACATGGGGTCCAAATTTGCATCATATCTAAACTTCAACTCTACTAATCATCAAGCATAAGGACACATACATGCCAAAAGTGCATGCATCACAATCAAACAACTTAAAAAAAACACAAAAACAACCTACTAAAAATCAAAGGGAAAACCGAAAAGAAAAGAGAGAAAAAAAAAGAAAAAAAAAAGAAAAAAACAAAAAGGGTAGGATACAAAGCAATCAAAACTGCACCCCTGTCGGGGCGGATGCGGGATCCTCATCATCATCAATGGTCTCATCATCATTCTCTTCATCAACAGGCAAACGGCGGAAAGTGGGAACGAGTGGATACGGGAAATAAGGCCTCCCCAATGAATGATCCATGGCAAGGGCTAAATCCCTTTGATAGTGGGTCATCATCCTCATGTTCGCCATTATACTAGATTGTGTCTCCCTCATTACCTTTTGCTCTTTCCTCATCACTTTAAGATCATCTGCGATAGTGGAAAGGGAAATAGGTGTGGAGGTCTTTTTCGAACTCTCGCCCCTCTCGCGGTTGAATCTTGGCATCGGGGTATTATCTTTCTTCTCTTCCCTAAAAGCGATATCCACTCCCGGTCTTTCGAATCCTTCATCACTTTCCCTCCTCACTCCTTGCTTTAGGCATAGTGTGTTAATCAAAGATAGGAATATCAAAGGAATCTTCTTGGTAAGACACGGATTAGCCATCTCACTCTCCATCCTCCTTACTTGAATCAACAAAGTATCGAAGATGAGTTGAGCCCAGTCTACCCTCTTCAAGGTCATAATGCAATAAATAAGAAGGGCTCTCTCCTTTTTAACCAAAGACTGGTTACTAGTAGGCAAAATACAATACCTAATGAACTCGAACCAAAAGAAACCCTCTGGCTTCAAATCCCTAAGTAGTATCTCTCTTTTGTTATCACAAAACGTTGGTCCTTCTATTGCAATTTCTTTCAAAACCATATCCTAATCCAAGGTATTTGACTCCTCTTGCTCCACCAATGTCTCATAGGCACACTTAGAAGGCACGAAAAGGTTCATATACTCATTCAACCTTGCCTTCGAAAAATCCACTTCCTTATCTCTCACCATCACCTTGTATACCCCATTTTGCAAATTTTCTCTCGAATCCGTGCTTGCACTACTAGTATAGAATTCCTTTACCCAAGCACGTACTATCATCCTCGGAGTAGTAGCAAAGTATGATAAGAATAAGTGTTGCCTTGTGGCGAGCACATACATTTTCTTTACTCCTATAGATTTCTCCTTGTGTAGCTCAAATCTATCAAGTCATGCAAAATTGTTTGATAATTTATTCTTTCCTTGAAGTGTTTGCCTCTTGTTTAACACCTTATGCCTTTTCACTCCCGAACTCCCCCCTCGACACAAATTTTTGGATCTTAATCTCGCCATTAAATAAACACTACTCGAACTTCCCCCCAAGCTTGTTCGCTATAACCTCTCCTCAACTCAGCTCATCACCACACCACAATAGCAAATACCAATACCACAATACACAATATCAATAGAAAAGGCCCCACACGGCTATCACAAGCATTGAATCAAGAAGGGATTAAGCTAATCACTTACAATGTTGCAATGCAGAAACAAAGCTCACGTTTAGAGACCGAAGTTCGAACGCCCTACACCGACGTTTGGGCGTGAGTCACACAAGGTATTGTGTACTTCTTATTTTGTCTTCTCTTGTCGTGCTGAATAATAAAAACCTTTGAGCTACAACTGTTGTGAAATCAATTTTTGTGTGAGATTATATAATGGGTTTGTATTAGGTATGAGTATTTATGATTTGTTATAGATGGGTTTATATAGAAAAATTCCTTTTGTGAAAAGAATTTTATATGGAATAGGTATTGATAATGATGGAAGGTTTTGATGTTATGGATGGGTTATAATTCAGAGTTTACTTTTGGAAGGTAAGATATGTTTGGAGCGAGTATCTTGGGGAAGTGGGTGTTTTGAATGGCATAAGTTTATAAATCAGTAAGTTATGTTTTCTCAACCTTTTCTGATAGGATCCACGTTCGAACGTGGAAATATGGCACATTCGGGCGTACTACTGACGTGAACAAGATCTCTTGCAAAATCCCACGTTCAAACATTCTACACCAACGTTCGGACGTCCCATGCTACACGTTCGAACGTTGAACTCCTCACGTTTGGGTGTGTTTTCTGAACACTTCTTTCGAATTCTACCTCTTTTCTGCACAAAAACAAAACACAAGATCAAAAAAAAAAAAAAAGCAAAGTATGACAAAAAAAAAAAAAAAACCAGCTCGGGTTGCCTCCAGAGAAGTTCTTCTTTAACGTCATTAGCTTGAGTTTGCAGAGTCGGCCTAAGTCACCCGATCATGGAGTAGACTAGAATCCTTGTCCAATCTCCCATCAATTGGTTCATCATGTTGCAATTCCGTGGATGTAATGAAAACCACTTGGTCCATCGTATCGAGGTTTGCAACCTCGTCAGCACTCGTATCTCCCTCACTTTCTTGACTACTCGGGTTATCAGATGAATGTTCCTGCAAAACTTCATCCTCAAAAGGATCAAAAGCATCTAGTGTAGAACAAGTATTCTCAGGAAATTCATGCTTAAAACTTCTATAAGCATTTAAAGTTAGCTTCTTATCCCCTATATACAATGTATGCTTACCATGCGCCAGGTCTAGCGTGGCTTTACCTATGGCTAGGAATGGTCTTTCTAAGATCAGTGGGACATCAGAGTCTTCCTTCATTTCAACCACAAAGTCGACTGGAAAGTAGAACTTGCCGACTTTAACTATGACATCTTCGATCACTCCAATGGGATTCTTGACAGATTTATCTGCGAGCTACAACCGCATAGTTGTGGCTTTTATCTCTCCGAGGCCTAATTTCTGAAAGAGTTCATAAGGTATCAAGTTGATCCTGGGTCCGAAATCACAAAGAACTCTGTCGAACTTCATATCCCCAATAGTGCATGGAATGGATAGACTACCCGGATCCTTGCATTTTTTTGATATATTGTTCATGAAGCCGCTGAACATGCTTCAGTTAGGCAGACAGTACCCATTTCTTCCCACTTTTGTTTGTTTGTTAGAATTTCCTTGAAAAGTTTCGCGAAGTTTGGCATTTGCAAAATAGCATCTATAACAGGAACGTTAATGCACATTTCTCTCAAACTCTCAAGAATACGAAAGAAACTCTTATCATGTTCATTCTTTTTAATCTTTTGAGCTAAGGGAAAAGGAAAACATACTTTAATAGGGGCAAGAGGGGTTAGTAACAGTAGACTTTCAACCTGGATTCACTGTCGTGGATGTTCAAACATTAGATGGGTCCACGTTCTGACGTTGAGGATGCAACGCCCGGACGTTAACTCCTTTAATTCTGGATGTCTGAAGTGGGATATCCATTGCCTCTGGAATGTCACAGGACATTCGAATGTCACGTAATTCACATTCGGGCATGTTGTACGTGTTTTTCACTTCCTTCCCACTTCTGAGCGTTACTGCTAAACAGTGCTCCTTCGGGTTTTTTTTTTCAGTATCACTCGGTAATGTACCTATGTTTCTCCCTGAAAGGCTATTAGAAAGTTGCCCTATGTGATGTTGCATCTCCTTCATTCTGTAACGACATTATTAGCATCAAGTGGAGTTCTTTAAAGGATTCATCCGACTTGCGAATGTGTGCATCGAGCCTATCATCAATGTTCATAGGTCTTCCTTGACCTTGCTGCTGAAATTGCACTTATCGTTGGTTATGGTTGGACTAAAATGGTGGTCGAGGTGCTTGGTATGCTCTAGGATTTTCATATGGTGGATTAGTTGGCTTTCGAGGGAAATTCTGGGCTCCTCCAAAAATAGCTTGAGGTCTTTGTTGATTCACATACTTGACCTCTGTCATGGCCTCTGGCTCAACTCCTTCTCCATCCTCTTTAACTACTACCACTTTCTTTGGTGCAGGATTGATCTCATTTTCCTCCTCGGGTATAACTCATCCTCCCGAGCTAACTATTCTATTTTCTCCCAGACAGATTTATAATCAAGACCCAACAAGTCGTCCCCGACTCTAGCATTGAGTCAGTGTCTAATCCTAGACCTTAATCCATTGTAAAAGTGTTGTACCAATTCATCTTGAGTAAAATTATGGCCAAGACACTTCCTAATCATTCCTTTATACCTATCCCATCCATTTGCTAATGACTCATTCTTTCTTTACCTAAACCCTTTAATATTACTACGAAGCTCATTTATTCTTGAAGGTGGGAAAAATTTATTTAAAAATTCTTGAACGAGCTCTCCCCAAGTAGTGATTAAATGTGAGGGTAAGGACTTATACCAAGAAGTGGCTTTATCTTTGAGTGTAATGTGAAACAACCTAAGTTGGGTAGCATCTAGGTCTCTGGGATTAAGTTGCATGGTTAACAAAATGTTTTCAAAGTTTTCCAAGTGATATGTGGTGACTCACTATTTTCTCGATAAAAAGGATCGCTTTGTGTCATACTAAAACGATGTGATGGGATGTGAAAATTTAGTGAGTGAAAAGATGGTATGACAACATGATCAGGTAAAGTGTGTACCCTAGGTGGTTGACTACCACCAACAGATGGTAATTGAACCGGTGCTGCCGACTGCATTGCTTGTAGAATATTTTGGAGCCATTCACGATTCTCTGGAAGATTCATATCTGGAAACTCGGCTGCCATGGCTCGCCTTTGTCGGTTTGCTTGGATCATTCGTTTGATTTCTGGATCAAATTCCACAAGATCTCTGTCACGAGATCGGGTCATAAACCTGAAAAAGATATCAAACGAAAAGGTAAAACAAGATAGAATTTAAACTAAAAACAAGAAAAGCTTGAATTAAAATAGCTATGCTAAAACAAACCCAATCGTGTATTTAACAGCAAGAGGACTAATCATGTGTAGTAATAGAGTGGACAATTAAGTCCGGGATGTCGAACCCGCAGACATTTGTGTTATAGCGAAAATAGTAAATTAACTCAAGCAATTGTAAACTTAAAGAGAAATAAATCATTAACTATAAAAAATAATAATTAAAATTTTGTGAAAACCAATGAGTGCAAACAACTAAGACACATGCGTTGACACAAATTAATCAATTCTCGTTATATCAATATTCTCGTATTTCAGATGAATATTGCTAAGGTGGAAAATTCTTTAAGATTATTATCACACGGATTTCTCGTTCATGACAACCTATACTAGATTGGTTGTAGCAATCTCTACTGCATGCATTAAATACCAGAATTTTTCCCAAATTTATTCAGATTTGTCCCTCCAAATAAACTCGGCTAACATCATCCAGAGTATGTAGTTATCCCTAGCATCAACTAACTTAGAAGATGTTATTAATCTCTCTTGCACCTTAATTCACTTTCTCTCGAATAGATAAATTAAGTATTAGATCTTATATATGTTGGCCAGACACACTAAGCATTGAGAACAAGATTATAACACAAAGCAATATAAATCATTCATATGAGAAATACTTTTATAACTCAAAAATCATAATTTGGCCTAAGCATGGCCTTCGTCTACCAATTTAGCTACTCATAATGATATGAAAAGCAACTAAATAATTCATGAAAGTAATAAAAAAATAATAGAAACTCCCTATGACTGTGTAGAAAATCTTCTTCTTCCTTCAAGCTTCCTCTTCCTCTATGGAGAATTACAAAGGATAAAACCATAGTCTAACTTTCTCACTCTCTCTCTATGTAAACACGGAATATTGTTGGAGAAGAACTATAAAAAATGCTTTATTAACCCTAGTGCATCACTTTGTATTTATAGGCGTGGTTTGAGAAGAGTTCGTGTAAGTGTAGAGTTTGGAAATTTCCAAGACTGTTCTGCCGACTCACACGTTCGAAAGTTAATCTTTATGGCGTTCGTGCATAACTTCTCTCAACGTTCGGGCGTTACACCTCTTCAAGTTTGAACGTCCTGATGTTCCACGTTTGAACGTTAACTTCTTCAACTTTTTGCTCTGAAATTCCATCTTTCTGTTACTTTCATCTTTTTTGTCTCCAATGCTATGATTTACAACTGGATACTCAAAATAGACATATTACATGCATATGTGGTATAAAATCATACTAAATTCTATGAAAATCATACAACTAAAGGACTATAAAACACTTAATTCTCGAATTTATCTGCATTATATATGAATAGACGGAAAAATCAAGTTTTGTATGTGGAGGGCATTTTGGTAATTTATCCTTTGGAAGGACGAATTGATTTAATTGATTGTTTAATTAGATTCAACATGGATAATTAAATTAAATTATCTTGACTTGGTCAACTATGAATATTAGCTAATTAATTAATTAAAGTTTTAATTTAATCTATGTATATTTAATTGGATTAAATGTTAGATGATTAAATTAATTGTACTAAGTTGACTGGGTCAACATATTGCAAATAGATGTCCAAATACCCTAATGAGCATGTGGTTTATGGGCTTAAGTTTGAGGATTTTATTTAATCCTCCAACACAAGTTAGAGAATACATCCGAAAAACATAATGTGAAATTCTCCACAAAATATACAAGAAAGAGAAAATATTCTTCTTCTCTCTCTCACCTAGCTGCCATTTTGTAGAAAGAGATGGAAAATTCCACTGCTGATTCCACCGCTTGACAATCTAGAGATGAAACACGTGGATCTTTGATTGAAGATTCGTGAGGATTGAATGAATATGCAAAAGATAAGATTTCATATTCATCTTTTTAGAAAATCAATGAAACAAACGAATTAATCTTAGTTTGGAAATCCAGATCTGTTTTACGTTTCCGCTGCGCATGCCATCATGATTCCCAACAGTGGAATCTTCTCTCAATCTATTTTCATTTGTTGTGAGACCTTCGTTCATTGGCTTGCGCTATTGCTCCATTGTTGTCACATTAAACTGGCAATGAGATCTCATAACTAGAAACCACTCGAAGTTCTCCAAGAAACTTCCTAGACAAACAACTTCCTTTGGCCGCCTCCGAGGCTACCACATATTCTGTTTCAGTAGTGGAATCAGCAGTTATGGTTTTCGTGGAACTCTTCCAAGACACTACTCCATTATTAAGCGTGAATACAATACAAACCCTGAGGTGGATTTTCGGTCATCCACATTAAACTAAAAGTCTGAATCAGTGTAACCATCCACGTTCAGATCTCCACCTCTATAGGTGAGAATCATATTTATATTCCACTTAAGATACTTAAGGATATTCTCATAGCTATCCAGTGTTCCTTAACCTGGTTTGCCTAGAATTGACTCACCACGCTTAGTGCGTAAGCAATGCTGGGTCTTATACACAGCATTGCATACATTAGGATACCGAGTGTAGACGTATAAGGTAATGTGCTCATCTCCTTTCTATCTTATTCACTTTGAGGACATATAGACTTAGGGAGATGTACCCCATGCCTTATAGGAAGGAACCCTGTCCTCCATCCCAAATCTTTTTAGGTCCTTCTCTGTAGGTGGCCTCTCCTGAGTTTTTCATAGATAACATACTCGAAAGCCACTTCTTGATAGTGGTTAGCATTCCCATGTCATTTCCTATAAGTAGAATGTCATTTACATACAGTACTAAGAACGAGATCTTGCTCCCACTAATCTTCTTATAGACACAGGGTTCATCTTCGTTCTTGATGATGCCGTATCCCTTGACTACTTCATCAAAATGGATATTCCATCTTCGAGATGCCTGCTTGAGTCCATTTATGGATCTCTCAAACTTACACACTTTATGGATTTTAGTCTCGAAATCAAAACCTTCCGACTGTTCCATATAGATGTCCTCTTCTAGAAATCTATTAAGAAATTTTTTTGACATCCATCTGCCATATCTCATAGTCCAAGTGTGTAGAGATGGATAGCGGATTCAGATGGATCTAATCATGGCTATAGGCGAAAAGGTCTCTTGATAATCAATTCCTTCTCTTTGACTATAGCCTTTCACCACAAGCCTAGGCTTATATATGTCAACTCGGCCATCGGCATCAAACTTTCTTTTGTAGATCCATTTGTATCCTATAGGTACTATATGTAACACCCCAATTTATTTTCTATCATGTGGAAGTAAGCAAACTTCAACGTCCTATGTGCAAATATTTGAAAGGTGGCGTATTTCCTTTCATCACCAGCTGAATTCTTAAAAACATAAATGGACACTTGTAGTTCATGTATTACACATGCAAAATAGATAAATATTTATCCCATATTGTATCTCAAAAATATCACCACCATGAATCACCTTTTTGTATTATAAAGACACCTAACCCCTTGATGCCTTCTTTAAACACCACCTCATCCATTTCTTGACTATTGAGCCCTCTCTCACCTCTTAAGATCAGGAATTTGCTGAAGAAACCGAAAGAAACCTGCTGGAAACATCTTCTTCAACCTTAAGGGGAAAAGGAAAAACGCAGTTTGCGCAGTTTTGGGAGTTTGCATATTTGAAGGGTCAAACGACATCCAAATTGAGTGTGATCGGTCTTCATCTCTTCCTAAGAGGTATAGGAACACTATGATGAGTTTAGTTTCTACCCAGCAGTTCGGAGTTGCTCACAAAGTCCATCTAACCGAGACGCGTCTGCACAGAGTCAAAATCTGTTGCTAAGCGAGTTTTGGAAAGCTTTGATTTGGGATTTGTTTCCTTCATCTCTCTATGTGATGGGTAAATAATTCACTTAGTGTTCTTTTGAGCTTATATGATTTTGAGGTTTTGACTTGGTAGTTAGATTTTGTCCTACAATTTATGAATTTATATATACAGTTTTCTGAATTTCAGTTTCTACTTTTCATGTTCAAGGCGGTATTTAAGTTATTAAACATGTGAGTATAATTGGGTGGCTTGATAATGGACTCATCCATTGCTTTGATTGCTATGTCTAAATAACTGCTTTATTTGTCTACTTGTGTGATTGGGAAGCTTACGGTGTTATGAATGTGGTTATATGATGATTGAGTGATGGAAACGAATATGGTGAATATAATTCATTGTGTAATAGATGTGAACTACATGAACTTTAACATGGTGTGAAAATGTTGTTGATGATTTGATGATGAAATGAGCTATATGATATGAAAATGCATTCATTCGAGATAAGAGGTGCTGTTAGGGCTGCTATTAACCTTGAGCCATGTGTTACAGAATTTCCAATAAAACTGGAGCACAGAGTACCGTACGGCCACCCGAGTTCACTGAACTCCCATGTGTTATATGAATTACAGAGTGCCATGGCCATTTTCGTGATCACGATTTACTCTTGGTTATAGCAGGCCATTAACAGTAAAAGAAAATGACTAAGCATGTGCATCCTGTGTTTCTGAATGATATGAAGTGAATGTGATATGATTATGGATGACGCTCTTATGTGACTTCAAATGAGTGATTGGTTGCTGATTTTGTGTGCTTATCGGATGTCAATTATCTTGTACTTGATTATACTTGCTGAGTTTGCGACTCACCAAACGCAATGTTTTTTTTTAGTGCTTTAGATAGAGTCGATCCGTGAAGTTGTGTACATAAAGTTAAAGCATGGATCAAAGGCCGGCTGGCTGGTTTTCAAGTCCTTCTCCCTCAGCTCATCATTTGCATATCATTTAGGGTTTCTTTTTGGTCTCTTGTAAAGTATAATTTCTAGGTGTGTGTATTTATTTTTCCATGTCCATGTGTAAGGGTTGTGCAACTAGTGAAATGGATGCTTCCGCTTGTATATGAGGTTCAAATGGATGTTACCTTTATATGTGTGATATTGGTATCTAGGTGTTTCGTGTAAGGGTGTTACACTATATTTTTAGGAAGATCTACCAAAGCCCAGACTTGGTTCGATTGCATAGAATCCATTTCTGTTTCCATTGCTTCTCGACATCTTGAAGCATTGACATCTACCATTGCTTGATCATCGGTGGAGGGATCATCTCCATGACCTTCCTCTACTACAGTGTGAAGTCCCAGATCCCTCTGCAGTAGATATCCATACCTCTCAGGTTGATGGGGGTACTCTACCAGATCTTCACGGTTGTGGTTGTGTTACTATTGGGTCAACTCTTGGTTCTTGGAAAGGTGTCTCTGTGAGAGTTTCATTTTATTCTTCTAGAACATTGTTTCTATATTTACCACATTCTAAGATGAATTCATCTTCGAGGAAGTGGGCCTGGAGGCCACAATGATTCTCTGATCATTGTGTAGGTAAAAGATGAATCCCATGGAATCGTTGGGATATCCAATGGAAAGTCCCTTTATGGACCTTGCCTCCAGTTTCTCCACTTTTGTCTTCTTGACATAAACAGGGTATCCTCAAATCTTGATGTGATTAAGACTTGGTTTCAACTATTTTACATCTCATATGGAGTCTGAGGAATGGATTTAGAGGGACATCTATTCAATATATAAGCAGCAGTAAGGAGCGCATAACCCCATAATAAAATAGGTAAGTTAGTGAAGCTAAGCATGGAATGAACCATGTCTAACAATGTTCAGTTTCTACACTCAGCTACCCATTTAATGGGGGAGTTTCTAGTGGTGTGAGTTGCAACATTATGCCTTGTTCCCTTAGGAACTTATCAAACTCAGCACTCGTATATTTTCCTTCACGATCTGATCATAAAGGTTTATATGTTACCCCGTTTGATTTTCTACTAAAGCCTTTAATTCTTTAAACCTTTCAAAGGACTAAGACTTATGCTTTATCAGATAGACTAGACGATACGTAGAATGATCATCTATGAATGTGATGAAGTAGTAGAAACCTCCATGAGTAATCTCTCCAGATGGCCTGCAAACATCAGTGTGCACTAATTCAAGAACTTGAGAGTAGCTCTTTCAAATGTCCCGGTAAAGGATGATAGGGTGTGAATTTACATATTTTAGAGCCTCATATTTATGTGATTTATATTGTTCATGCATTATTTATGCCGCATATGCGTTTAATTTATGTGCTTATTGAGTAAAGGTGGAAAATTACTGCAATTGAGGAAAAATATGCGAAAACACGGTATATGTGTGCTTGTAAAGCTATGTTTTATCTTCATGTGGAAACTTAAATCACCCAAATCGGAGGTCTGTAGAGAAAGTTATGAAGGAAACACAATTGCTACTCCGAAATGCTAGAAATGGGCCCAGAGCTAGCAGTAGGGTGCCCAGGCGCCACCTGAGGGCGTCTAGGCGCTATTTGTGGAACCCAGGCACCATTTATGTGCGCCTAGACACCAAATCACTTATTCCCCAAGTCAGTTACACCACCTAGACCGCACCTAGGCCCTAGTTCGTTCACGCTTGGGCGCCGTTCTAACGGTTTTGAAGAGTATAAGTGCAAAAATCAAAGGAAAATAAAGGGGTTTGGATTCTAAGGCAAATTTAGAATTTCTTAGGAGTTGAAGCTGACTTATCATCAATATTGAAGAGTAATAGAAGAGGGAAAGTAAGAGATTCAAGCCTCCAACCAAAGATTCGATCATCAATCCAATATGGGGAGTTTCTTAGCTTTAGATTCATCTTTGCCTATGAACATGGATCTTGTGCTTAGCTTGTCCTTTATGAATATTATGAACTAATTTGTTAAACTAGGTCTATGTGAAGGCCATATTGCTAGTATTGTTATAATAAGATCATCTTTCCATTTCAATTCATAACTTGCTATGTGTTGTGGTTTTGTGATTGAATGTCTTACATATGCTTGATCAACATGTGTTTGATATTATTCCTGGGTGAATATTTCAAGAGAAAATTGACTTAGGGTGCAATAGTTTCACAATATAACCGACTAAATAGAAATTGCCCTAGATATGGGCAAAGATTACCTGGTGAAGTAGTTCGATTTGAATTAAGGAAGCTCTAGCTCTTTAAGCATTGTTGGTCCCACAATGGCATACGAAAGGGTCTAGGAAGGGGGGGGGGGGTTGAATAGACCCTGAAGTCTTTTTCGACTTCAAAAAGTTTCGTATTAAAATCTCTTTTGAACGCTTAAGGATAGTAATCGCTTGACTAGTCGCTTACAAGTGTAGGCGCTTGACTAGTCGCTTACTTGAAGACTGGTTTGATAAAGTTAACTTAGACTTAGTGATTTCAACTATTGCCAAAGTAGGGTAATGTCTCAATCGCTTAATCAGGGTTAGCACAGCGGAAGTAGTTTAAAGTCTTCTCTTGAAAATGTTTTAGCGTTACAAAAGTTTTTTTTCTTTAGTTGCTTTCCTTTTAAATCGTTTTGAACGCTTAGAAGTGCTCAGCGCTTTGTCAAGCGCTGAAGCTTATTTTGGAAGCTTAGCGTTCTCTTTTTCACCAAGATAGTCGCTTAACTGTTTTAAAGCCTTTTTCAAGATAATATGCAAATGTAGGGCAAAGTATTAAAACAGTAAAGTGACACAAGATATTTGTAAGGTTCACTGGGTGGTGTAATCCCAGCTACGTCCTTCTTCTCCTTTGCACATGGAGGCAATCCACTAAATTGATTCTCGAAGAGTCACATAGAGACTTCTACAAAATAGGGAAACAGGAAGAGATGGATGTGGATGACTTGAGCTCCTTGGTCACACAAATTTCTGCTACAAGCCACTTCAATCTTCTACTTCTGGAAAGACGATCTCGAGCTCCTTGATCACACAGATTTTAGCTCCAATAAAGATCTTCTCCAAGATGGCCTTGAGCTCCTTGATCACACAGACTTCAGCTCCAATAAAGACCTTCTTCAACAAGCTTCTCTTACTAAAAAATACTGCTTGTGGAAGTCAACAAACTTTCTCACTCAGATGAAAGGTGTTGAGGGTTTATTGTAACAGGTTTGTTTGATGTTGGGAAGTTCAAACAACTTGGGATATCTCAATAATAGTTTAGGGTTCTTCTTGGAAGATGTTTGAGATATCGGGTGACTGTCTGGAATGTATTTGAGAAGTTTTAAAGGATATTGGAGCTTCAAGAAAGATCTTCTTCAACAAGCTTCTCTTACACAAAAATACTGCTTGTTGAAAGAATTAACTTTCTTGAATTCCAATTGGCTATGGAGTTTGGAAGATTTTTCTCTCAAATTATTTCAGCAAAGTTTTGGCTCTTCGCACATTCACTCACTCTCTCTGAATTTGCTGAGGGGAACTATTTATAGGGTTTCTTGGAAATTTCGTTGGACACAAGTCAGGCGCGTGTACCTCACGCGGAGCTTCAAATAGTCCCTTTTCTGACATTCCTTAATTTCTGCTGATTCCTATTGGACAAGAGCAGGTTTGATTTCTGAAAAGCTGACAGTCTAGTCAACAAAGGTGGCTTGTCCACAAGTCATACTGTCTTGTTTGCATTTAATGCATTTTGAATTTATTTCCGTTGGAAATAAATGACCGTTGACAACTTGAGGATATATTTCAGGTGAATCTGAAAGCTGGACGCTTGAGTCGCTGACTTGAGTCGCTGAGCGCTTGAGTCGTTGCGATCAGTCGCTGAGCGCTTGAATTGTGATGCGTGAATAGTAGCACTTATTCAGAAGACGCTTGGATACTGTTCACTTGAATAGTAGCGCTTGAATCAACACTCCTTGGGTAGTCCTTTAGCGTTAGCTGGGTGCTAAGAACATTCTCTTGAACGCTTGATTCATAACTCCTGAAATAGACTCTTAAGCGCTTGACGAACGCTTAAGATAAATCTTCATCTTCTTCTGACTTCAGACGCTGATCTTCAACTTCATCTCTAATAGACTCACCTAGAATTCTATTAGCGACACAGTATCTATCACTTAGTCTAAAATCCACAAAGATAAAAATTACAAGCCAAACAAACTAACAAACTTTCAAACGCTTATACATATATTCTATGAAAGTGTAAACTTACATTCTTTTGGGGTCTAACATGAAATCCTATCTTGTCATCATCAAAACATCTAACATGAAATTCCTAACAAGCATACTTAGTAATTAGATTTCTGGGTAGATATACTTTGGGGACCGTTAAGCATAGGAAGTCCATCGTGAGAGATTGGTTAATCTTTATATTAGGAGTTTTCACCATAGCAATATAGGTCTAATGAATTGGTAATGATCTTAGGACGACAATGCGCAATATGTGCCTAAACGTGGGACCTAGTTACCTCTCTGGCTTGGAAGTTACAATCTCTTTTTGCCCTCGCTTTAGATTTTTTCACGTTTCTTATTAGTTAAGCTTTAATTTACCATTGTTCGTACTTAGAATAAAAAATCTAGATAACTTGTCCTTGTGGTTTGACAACCCTGACTTAGTCCACATCTATCACTATACACGACTAGTACACTTGCTATAAAAACATGTTAGCTATTAGCGTGTCAAAAGGAGATCTAGCCATTTTGCCTATGAGACATGATTCACATGTTGGATAAGGATCCGATCCCCATGGGCTTAAAAGCCCATCTTTTTCTATCTTGTGGATCTTTTGCTCTCTAGTATGGCTTAGTCTAGGATACCATTTAAGTCTCCGATTAGTTTCTAGGCTACCACATTTTTTAGTCATAACGTTTACTACACAATAATTTTGGACACTTAAATAATACAATCTATTAACTAAAGTGGCACTACCAACCAATTTATTACTATAATAAATGTTGCAATCCAAATTAGCAAAATGAAAAGTATAACCAATCTTAACTAAAATAGGAAAAGAAACAATGTATTTAAGCCCTTTGGACAAAACTAAAACATCATCCAATAATAGTAAATGTCCAGAATTCAAAACTAAAGAAGTAGATCCAATCCTAGTAGCTGCGATGCTCGGCCCACTACCTACTTTGATCAGCACCTGTTCTCGGCCTAGCCTTCTATTTTGTTCCAGATTCTGATCCATACAAAACACATGATGCTAGCTCCTGAGTACAGAATCCATAAAGTAGAAAAAATAGTCATAGAACAATTAGTTTAAAAATGTAAAGTTCCATACTTGATGCGCTTTTGCCTAGTTTAGGACAGTTCATCTTCCAGTGGCTCAGCTCACTGCACTCAAGGCATCTATCCGTCTTCTTATGCCCTTTGCTCTTGTATGCCACTTGAGTCTTACACTTACCCTTTTGGACGCCCTCCTTAGCTCCAAGCTCGCCAGCTTTCTTTTTATTGGCCTTCTTTTTCTTGTTCTTGCGCTTTTTGGGCTAGGATGAGATAACCAAAGCAGTCTCCTTTCCCTTTAGCTTCAATTGAGATGTGTGTAGTAACCAATTTGTTCTTTAGCCCAGCTAAGTTGCACTCTATCTCATTGCAGTTGAAGTTCATGACGAATTCAAAAAAGGAATGAAGAAGAGGCAGCAAGATTAGGTCGATTTGAAAAGTGGCGTTCATGGTGAAGTCAATACTTTCCATCTCTCAATTCTCGAAATCATTTTGAGGACATGATCACCAACCTTATCCGTTTCCTTCATCTTGGCTCTAAAGAGCTCTTTCGATATCTCATATCACGCAGTTCGACTGTGCTCAACATAGAGCTCAACCAGGTGTGCCAGCTTTATAGCTCTTGCAGTGGGCATTTTATCATGTGACCTTTGAAGTTCATTGGTCACAGATCCCAGCATGTATCCTCTCACCCGTACATCATCCTTAACCCATTTTTCATGGGCTTGGACCTCTTTCTCACTAGCACGTGTCCTGGCAGGTGCCACTGGGATATCAGTGTCTAACACGTATCCCAGAGACTCCATGTTGAGGACTATCTTCGAGTTTCTAAGCAGTCCACATAGTTGGGTAGAGACAAGGTGTTCTTTTTTAGTAGAATTGAAAGTGAATTTGTTATTTTTGAGAGAGATAAACAAGAAAATAACTGCAGAAATAAACGAGATTAAATTAGATTACTTGCAATTGACTTGATCGAGAAAATTAAGGATTTAATAATTTAACTTGGCTCCCACTATATTTTTCTCCTAAACTCCCATATAGAGATTGGGAGTCGTCGTTGGCATCGACTCCGTAGTAGCTATTGAGTTCTTTAAATAATTAAATGGGTTGCAACCTAATTCAAAGTGGCGTCTTACATCAATTTATCCAATAAATGATTCATTACCTTTTCCCATAGTTCACAAAGCCGCAACCTAACTACTTTCTAAGCCCCTGAACTACCCGAGTTCATTTTTGCTAACTTCCTTTAATCTAACATTTGAATTTCACCTTGCAATGGGTGAAATATGCTTCGACTAAGGCATCAAATGCACTTAACAAAATTTCAATTTATTTCCAAATCCAGAACCCTCATAACTGTGACGTATTATGCACTGGTTGTAATTTTAATTTTATTAAGCTTAGTGGAAGGTAAGATTGCCCAACATTCTTTACTAACTCGGCATTATTTATTTGGGAGAATTGACTTTGTCAAATAGTATTGGTCTCACTTTGCACATTAATCAATTTATACAGCGCGATAATCATATTAAACATGCATAATTTATACTACTAATAAAGATGCTAATCAATATATATAAGGAAATAAATAAATCCAACGCACTCGATCATGAACTTTTACTAGAGAGTTCGAGCCAAAGGGCCATCACGAAAATAAAAGGCATAAATGAAAAAAATTTATCTAATCTTCATGGGCTCCATATCTCCACCAGTTTTGAAAACTATTCTATTACAATATTTTAGAAACAACCTATACATCATTTCTAATAAAACAATAAATAGCGTCAAATCCGGCCTTTACAATCCATTGAAAAGAAAGATATATTGTAAAAAGCCTAAGTCCATGACCGGTGCCACCATCACATATGACATGCTCGCAACACATAATACATGCTCGCATAAATAAACACTTATGTTGATTATTATTCAATTTAGTCCAACTAAATGATCCTTTATAAAATTCTTAATTCTATATATTCAATATTTCCATTAAAAATCAATCTAGTCTAACTAATTGACTTAGACATATGAAATTCTAAATTTAGTATATCTACCTTTAATTAAAATATTTTAAGTCTAACTAAAATAAACATATAAAATACCGAATTCTATACTTATTATAATTTAATGCCATATATCTTGAAAGACATCCATCTAATCCAAGAATTAATTATGTTTCTCAAAGAAAATAACTAATTTCTTCTTATTCAAATATTTATGTCTTTGAAGAAAGATAATATTTTGCTCAAAAATCAATTATCATTCTCTAAGAAAATAATTAATTATCCTCATCAAATATTGTATTCTAATTAATTTCAATTGGGTTCGATTTCATCAAACCCTGGCCACCATCCTTTTGGTCCACTCAACTTTAATTCAATTAGGCCCAAAAAATTAATCAATTAGAGTATTAAGTTAATTAATATCTATTGGTCTATTTTACTTAAAGTCCAAATCACCAACCCCATTGGCCCATTTGGCAAAATTAAATTAAGCCCAAACTAATTAATAGTCAACTTTTATTAAATCACTAATTGGGCTTAATTTTAATTATTCCAGGTCATCATCCGTTTGACCCACCTGGATAATTAAATTTACCCAAAATCCGAACACTAAAATATTGACTTGTTATCCGACCCAAATCAAGAACCGAGTTCAAGACCCATTTCATCTGGTCGTGCATCAAATGGAAGGCCCTGTTAGGCCGTTTGGCCGCGCGCACACACACGATGCACAATTTTAAGGAGCACATGACCCCACAATTTAGTTGGACATCTGTTTAATGTGAGCAACAGTAAGGAGCACATGACCCCACAGCGAAATGGGAAATCAGTGAAGTTGAGCATAGAATGAAGCTTGTCTAATAGTGTTCAGTTTCTACGTTTAGCTACCCCATTGAGTTGTGGTGTCACTTGTGCTGTTAATTGTAACACTATGGCTTGTTATCTTAGAATCTCATCAAACTCAAGACTCATGTTCTCCTCCATGATCTGATTGTAGAGCCTTTATATGTTACCTGATTTGATTTTCTACTAAAGCCTTAAATTCTTTGAACCTTTCAAAGGATTCAGACTTATATGCTTCATCAGATACACTAGACCATACTTAGAGTGGTCATATGTGAATGTGATGTAGTAGTAGAAGCCTCCACGAGCCATTTCTCCAAATGGCTCGCAAACGTCGATGTGCACTAAAGCAAGAACTTGTGTGGCTCCTTCAAAAGTCCCTGTGAAGGGAGATCTAGCCATTTTTCCCATAAGACAAGACTCACAGATTGGATAGGGATCCGATCTAAATGGGCCTAAGAGCCCATCTTTCTCCATCTTGTGGATCTTGTATTTTCCTGCATGGCCTAGTCTAAGATGTCATTTAAGTCTTTTGATTAGTTTCTAGTCTACCACATTTCTTAGTCATAGTGTTCACCATACACGAATTTGGGACATTAATATAATACAATCCATCAACTAAAGTAGCACTGCCAACTTATTTATTACCATAATAAATATTGCAATCCAAATTAGTAAAACGAAAAAGTATAATCAGCCTTAACTAAAACAAGAATAAAAAAATTGTTTCTATGCCCCTTGGGAAAAACTAAGACATCATTTAAATAATGTAAATGTCTAGAGTTTAAAACCAAAGAAGTAGATCCAATCTTAGTAGTTGCGACACTCTGCCCACTGCCTATTTTGATCAGCACCTCTTCTTGGTCCAGCCTCCTACTTCGCTTTGAATCCTGATCCATACAACATACATGAGCATTAGCCCCTGAATCCAGAATCCATGAAGTAGAAAAAATGATCATAAAACAATTAGTATAAAAAATGTAAAGTATTATACTTGATGTGCTTTAGCCTACCTTGGGATAGTTCCTTTTTCAGTGGACAAGCTCACCGCATTGCAAGCATTTATCCGTGTCTTTAGGCCCTTTACTCTTTTGAACCATTGAAACCTTTCCCTTACCGTCTTGGACGCCACATTTAGCTCCAAGCCCGCCAGATTGCTTCTAGTTAGTCTTCTTCTTCTTGCTCTTGGGCTTCTTGGGCCCAGAAGAGATGACCAAAGTAGTTCCTTTCCCTTTAGTTTCAATTGAGATTGTGCAGTAATCAACTTATTTTTTAGCCCAGCTAAGTCGCACTCTATCTCATTGCAGCTTAAGTTCATAACGAACTGGGACAAGGAGTAAGGAAAAGACTACAAGATGAGGTAGGTTTGAAGAGTGCATTCATGGTGAAGTCGAGAGCTTGCAATCATCAATCCTCAAGATCATCTTGAGGACATGATCGCCAACCTTCTCTCCTTTCTTAATCATAGCTCCGAAGAGCTCTTTCGGGATCTTATATCATGCAGTACGACTGTGCTCACCATAGAGCTCAACTAGGTGTGTTAGGATAGCTCTTGCAGTGGTCATCTTATCATGTGACCTCTAAATCTCATTGGTCATAAATCCCAGCAAGTATCCTCTTACCCGGGTGTCATCCTTGACTCATATTTCATGGGCTTGGACCTCTACCTCACTGGCACGTTTCCTGACAACCGCCGCCGGGATATTTGCGTCCAACATGATCCGAGTGACTCCATGTTGAGGACTTTCTTCAAGTTTTGGAGCCAGTCTATATAATTGGGTCCAGTTAGGGTTCTTTTCGAGTAAAATAGAAAGTGGGTTTTCATGTTAGAGTAAGATAAATAAGAAAATAACTGCAGAAATAAACCAGATTTAATTAGATTAATTCGTAATTGATTTGACCAAGAAAATTATGGATTTTAAAAAGTTTAACTTGGCTCCCACTACATTTTTCGAATCCTACACTCCCACTGTAGAAATCGGAAGTCATTGTTAGAACCAATTTCATAGTTGAGTTCCTTAAATAATTCAGTGGGTTGTAACCCATACGTTTTTTGGCCCACTATTTATTCAAAGTGGTGTCTAGCATCCATTTATCTAATAAATCTTTCAATACCTTTCCCCATAGTTCACCAAGCCACAACCCATGAATAATTTCTAAGCTCGTGAACTACCCGAGTTCTTTCCCACTAACTCCTTTTAGTTGAACATTTGAATTTCACCTTGCAACCCATACAATTGTTGGGTGAAATTTTCTTCGACTAAGGCATCAAATGGACTTAGTAAAATTTCAAATTATTTCTAAATGTATAAACCCCACATACTGGGAAACATCATACACCGGTCATAATTTTAATTTAATTATGCTTATTGGAGGGGGAGGATGCCTAGCATCCTTTACTAACTCGGTGTTTACTTAATTGGGAGAATTGAGTTCTCTGCGAAAATTTGGTCTCATTTTGCACATTAATCATTTATATAGCTCGATTATATATATTGATCATGCAAAAATTATACTACTAATAAAATATGCCTATCAAAGCATAAATGAATAATTAAAATGAATAATTAAAATCAGCACACTCGATCATGGACTTTTAGTAGAGAGGCCCGAGCCAACAGGCCATCACAAAAATAAAAGGCAAAACCAAAAACCTAGTCTAATCTTCATAGACTTCTCGTCTCCACCGGTCTTTAAAAAACTTATTCTATTACAAAGCTTTAAAACAACCTATACATCAACTAAGAAAACAATAAATGGGCTCAAAACCGGCCCTTGCGACCCATGAAAAAGAAGATGCGTCGATTTAAAAAGCCTAAGTCCAGGATCGGTGTGATCTTCACTTAATAAATGTTCGCAACACATAATGCATGCTCGCAAAAAATAAATCATTTATGTTGATGATTATTAAATTTAGTCCAACTAAATAGTCCCATATAAAATTCCCATCTTTATATATATTTAATATCTTAATTAAAATCAATCTAGTCTAATTAGTTGACTTAGATATACAAACTTCTAAATTTTGTACATCTACCTTTAATTAAAATATTTAGTCTAACTAAAATTAAATACATAAGATACTAAAATTTATACCCTTATTATAATTTAAAGCCACATAACTAGAAAGATTTATAATTAATCCTATAATTAATTATATTCCTCCAAGAAAATAATTAATTTCTCTATTCAAATATTTTAGTATTTCGAATTGAGAAACATAATAATCAAGTCCAAAAAATTAATTATTATCCTCCAAGAAAAATAATTAATTAATCCTATTAAATATTCTATTCCAATTAATTTTATTTGGGACCGATTTCATTAAACCTGGGTCATCACCCTTTTAGCAAACTCGGATTTAACGATTAGGCCTAAAATTAATTGATTAGAATTTTACCTTAATTAATTTCAATTGGGCTAATTTTAACCTAAATCCAAATCACCAACCCATTGGCCCTTTTGGTAAAATTAAATTAAGCCCAAACTAATTAATATCTCATATTTTTTTGTAAATCTCTAATTGAACTTATTTTTAATTAATCTGGGTCATCATCCTTTTGACCCACCCGAAAAATTAAAATCACCAATAACCCGAAATACCAAAATTTGACCCGTGCACCCGTTACCCGACCCAATTTCAGAATCAGTTCAAGAACTGATCCAAACCCGATGCACGAACTCATCAGGCCGTGTGGCCAGGTGCCCAACATACATCGAGTCCTCATTTTTCTAGTTCTTTGTTTTTTTTTTCATTTCCATAAATTACCCAGAATTACATTAAACAGAAAAATCCATTCTAGGCTACAAATTATAAAACACAGAATTAATGACATACACACAAACATGCTTCAAAAACACATAATAACTAACACACGTTATAAATCACATAATCGATTAAATATGCGGACCAGATATTGACTCTGATACCACTGTTGGGATTCGATATAAAAACCCAGCGAAAGCATAAAATTAAAATAAATCCTATAGAGATCATCTCGATTTGCATATTCAAATCATTAAAGTGATAAAACATACCTGTTGATGCGAAGTGGTTGGAGATCTCAGCTCTTCAACATTTTCTGAGTCTGACAAAGAGCGATCTATACCACTCCTTGGAATATTCAGCCTTTTTGAATCTTTGTTTGGTTTCTTGTAGTGTGATTCGAACGGCGAATATACCTCATCTCTAAATAATCACGCAAATTGCTGGAAGGAAAACTCCTCCATTTCTCTACAGTAGGCGACGACTAGTGAGTAGAGGCCATAGAAAGGGAGATGAATTCTATTCTTTTCTTGCTTAGTGATGGTCCCAAGTGACATACGAAAGGGTCTAGAAGGGGGGAGGGGGTGAATAGACCCTGAAGTCTTTCTCGACTTTAAAAGAATTTCGTATTAATTTGAAGTATTTGAATGCTTGGAAAGCTTAGCGCTAGGTCAGGAGCTTAGAAATAGATAACTTAGACTTAGTGATTTCAACAATTACCAAAGTAGGGTAATGTTTCAATAGCTTAATCAGCGTTAGCACAATGGAAATAATTTTATAGCTTAGCGTTCACTTGAACTTGAATTAGTCTCTTAACTGTTTCGAATTCTTTTTCAAGATATGATATCCAAATGTAAAGTAAAGCAATAAAACAGTAAATAACACAAGATATTGTAAGGTTCACTGGGTGATGTAATCCCAGCTACGACCTTCTTCTCCTTTGCACTTGGAGGAATTCACTAAATTGATTATCGAAGTGTCACACAGAGACTTCTACAAGATCGATGAAAGGGAAGACGATCTTTAAACTCCTTGATCACACAGACTTCTGCTCAAATGAAGATCTTCTTCAACAAGCTTCTCTCACACAGAAATGCAGCTTGTGAAATCAACAAACTTTCTCACTCGGATGAAAGATGTTGAGGGTTTCATCACGGGTTTGTTGGATGTTGGAAAGTTCAAACAACTTGGGATATCTAAATAGGAATTTAGGGTTCTTCTCTGAAGAGGTTTGAGATATCTATTACTATCTTTGGAATGTATATGAAAAGTTTGAAAGATTTTGGCTGTGGAGTTTGTAAGCTTTTCTTTTATGTAATTTCAGCAAAGTTTTGACCTTTTTCTTGTGTATGTACATGTATGTTTAAGGTTTGCTGAAGGGTACTATTTATAGGGTTTCTTGGGATTTATCCGTTGGATACATGTGAGCGTGTGTATCTCACGCAACTCGTTAAATAGTGCCTTTCTGACATTCCTGAAATTTTGCTGGTTCCGATTGGACAGGAGCAGGTTTTGAACACTGAAATCAGATAGTCTAGTTAAAAGGTGGTTTGTCCAATAGTCATAATAGCTTATCACATTTAATGCACTTATCAGGCATTTAATGCATTTGAATCTATTTCCCGTTGGAAATAAATATCCGTTGATGATTGCATTTAAGTCCTTCATGACTTGAGAATTTATTTAAGGTGAATCTGATCTTGATCGCTTGAGTGCTTTGAGCGCTTGATTCAACAACCCTGAAATAGTCCTATAGTGTTTGACAGACGCTAAGAACAAATCTTCATCTTCATTTGACTTCAGACGCTGATCTTCAACTTCATCTCTAATAGACTCACCTAGAATTCTATTAGTGATTCGGTATTAAATACTTAGTCTAAAATCTACAAAGATAAAAAATTGCAAGCCTAACAAAATAACAAACATTTAAACGCTTATACAAAAGTTCTATGAAAACATAAACTTACATTATTTTTGGGGTCTAACATCAAATCCTATCTTGTCATCATCAAAACATCTAACATGAAATTTCCTAACAATTTTCCCCTTTTGATGATGTTAAGACCTTCACTCTTATAACTCTTTTATAGATGAAGAGTTCAAAGAAAAACCCAAAATAAATATAAGTTAGCATTTAGAATGTTAGTTATGTTAGCTAATGTTAGATTAGCCTCAACAAGATGTTTCAGCGTTCAATCATTCATTCATATATGGAATATAAAAACATACAATGATTGCGCTGAAAAGAAAAACGACAACAGATATATAAAAGATAAAGAAATATAGGCATTCATTTCTTCTATCGCTTCTTGGAAGCCTCTTCTTGGAAAACTTCTCTCGTTAGATCCAGAAGGACTCGATCGATGTCTATCATTGTTGTATGATAGACTTCATTATAGTCCTCACGTCTCTGTTTAGCGCTTAGATTCAATTCCAGTAATATTTCCACCCATTCCCTTGGAGGGATCCCGAGCGTCCTAATGAAATCATGATAAATGTCTTACGTTCGGTCGCTGGATGGTTTCTAATTGAGAGGTCTTCTCAAAGGTTCAGCGTATGGATGAAAACCCATACCTTCTAAAAACTCAACATCAAGTTCTGGAAGCCTATGCCTGCCTTGGTAGTATCTTGGCTTTCGCTTCTTAGTGAGCATCCTTTTTAGACTCGCTATTTCTTCAAACATGGAGCACCAGTTCTTATTATCAGTCTTTAATATTGGCTCCCCTAAGGCTTTTCCTTTGGCTTTTGATACTTGATGCTTTCCTTCCTCTTCTTCCCCCTTCTTAGCATCATCAAGGGAAGACTTCAGCTCGGCTATGTCCCGGCAAAGGAGTTTAACTTCATCAACTAGAAGTGCAACCTGCTCAGTGATAGTCTGACTGACTAAGTTGGAAGTATTATGTCGCTCAATATCGGCAGATGCATTTTGAGCTAAGTGACAATTGAACTCTTCAGACAACCCAGAAATCAATGGAGTAATTGCATCAAGAACTTTGTAGAAGCACTGAGGAGATGATTGATATCTCATGTCAGTCACTCGCTGTCTTTCCACTGTTCGGATTATCTCAGCAGAGGATTCATCTAAGCGAGAGTAGGAACCCTGAATATCAATTAGTGAGTTCTTGACCGCTTTCTTGAAGTCTTTGGCTTTAGGATCACTCTCAGAGTCTGATGAGTCACTGGAAGATGATAGTGCTTGAGAAGGCATCGCTGTAGGAGCCTTGCCTTTAGCTTGATCTCCGATAAGAGTTTCTTCCTCAGCAAATTCTTTCAGATCAGCTTGTACCTCTTCAATCGCTTGCTCAACAGATTGAGTTGTAGCATCAATTTTTGCAACTTGTGCAACACTTGGATCCTCGACTCCTGGAGCGCTAGGGGCAACTACTATTTGCATGTCAGCGTATTGAATAGAAGCGGCTTCCATAGTAGGAATTTGTTCCGATTACATTTCAACAATCTCCACTAGAGGAGAAGGTTTCTCAATAGTAATGACCCAAAGTGGGCCAATCGCTTCCATCACGTGTCGTGGACTGATCACGTTCATCTGTGGGATAAAGAATATGGCATCTTCGTGCTTTTCAGTACTGAGTGCAAAATGCACTCCTCTAGCAGATCGATACCTGAAATATAAGAGTTGAAAAGGTCCAAAATAAATGGCATGAGAGCTTGAGCGGCTTCGAGATCCACTGGCTTGATAAGATAGAATTTTGGCCACTTAGATATTTTTTTCACACATGAGGACATGCAAAAGATTATAGCTTCTGAAATTTTTGAAGCCATAATGATCATTAAAAGTTATGTCTAGCGAGTGAGCATTCTCAACAATCGCTCTTCTGTCTTTGTGAAAAACAACATGCTCATCAGTAAGTTGCATGTGCGCTTGACTGGGCTCTGGGATGGCATCATGCTTGCTTGTTGATGCATCCTCATTCAGATCTGGAAAGATACGCTGGACAAAATTCTGATTTATGTGAAAAACATAGCATCCTCCCTAATTGAATAAAGCAAGTTGTTGGCGAATATAGCATTCTATAAGTTGTCTATGAGGAGGCAAGTCGCTAATGGTCCCAACAAGATTCTTTGCTGCTCAAGTAGAAATACAGCGAATCCTGGGCGTCTGTATTCTACAACAAATTCAAACAAAAACGGATATCTCACAAGCTCTTCAAGGGAGTAGAAATGAAGCACAAATTTTTCAGCCCATTGAGCAGTATCCATCATCCACCGCTTGTTAAGTTTTTCAAACTTCTTCTTATCTATTCTAGCAGCGAGATACTTCTCAAAGCGTTCAAATTCGCTTTCATAATCATCTGCCCAAAGTCTGCCAAGGTATTCACGATCTTCATCTTCTAGCCATGAATTAACTGGATTGGCTCGGCAACAACTGGTCCTTTTCCTTTCCAAAGTTTGAGGGGCTTAGGAGATAGAGTGTTCTGAGGAGAGTGAACAACCTTTGATAGAGAAGAGTATCCAATTTTGTTAAGATCCTCTTCATCTAGATTCTTCAGCCAATCACCCATGTGGGGATTCTTGAAGACAATTTTGTTCAGGCGAAGAGGATAAAAGGATTCTTCAGAGTGACCTGTAAAGTTGAAATGCTCTCGGTCAAAATCTATCACATTCATCGCTGGTCGCCGAATGTATTCTAAACGTGATTGAAGCCGTTCTAGCCAGTACAGACCGAGATCGGCAAGTCACTCGAAAACTCAAATTTCTCTGAGTTAGAAAGAGAAGGGTTGTGGAGAGTATCCTGAAAGGTGATCTCCATTTCAGCCAAACTCTTAGTGTCATGTTCTCTAGCTGCATAATAATATTCAACATCTGCATCATAGCCACGAGGAAAGAAGTTGATGACACGAGGAGGAGGTCCGGTTGGAGTAGGGACAATGGAAATCGCTTCAGTTGGAATGGGGGCCACTTCTATCGACCGCTTAGCATGAACAGTCGCTTATGAGCTGGTGAGATTTCAGTGTCAGGAAGGACTTGATTAATTTGTGTAGTGATATCCAAAACTGTTGTCATATCCACATCCAATTCCACATTGACCTCAGGAGGCGGAGGTGCATCAGGGTCTGGGGCATTTTTGAGCTGATACAGACAAGCGTTTGAGAAACAACAGATTTTTACTAAGTAGAAATAGGCGATAAAAAAATACTACAATTTTACACTGAGGAATCTCTTCGAATATTTTAGTCGCTTGATCTTTGGAAGGTTCCATATCCTCAGTCTCCAAGACTTCTTCATCAGGATCTAAATCGAGGAAAAAAGTGAGGGGATCAGCACGAATGGGGATCTTCAATTTGTCCAAAGTATTAAAGACATCTTGAATAATTGCTTCACTTTCGGCTGAGAAAGTTTTATCCTTAGCATTAGAAACGGAAAACCTAACAAGGAAAGGATAAAATACATTGTTTATTACAAGTACTTACCCTGGAAACGAGCAAGCTTCTCAAAAGGAGTAGCAGTTTCAGGCTCTGGATTAGATTCAGGAATAGCGTCAGAAGGAGGAGGGGGAGGAACACTAGCTGGTTCTTCAAGCGTTGGCTTTGCTGGAGTGCTTGTTGATCCTGTTGGAGTGGACCAAGGAGTATGCTTGTGTGCTAGCGGTACTTCTTCCTCTTCTGTTTCTTCTTCTTCCAGAGAGATAACAAAAGTGGGAGGGGGAGAGGGAGATTTAGGAGGAGGAGAGGGAGATTTCTGCTTTTTCTTGGTCTCCTTCTTCTTCTGCTTCTTGGCTGGCTTGGATGGCTCAGCGACTTTCAAGACGATCTTTCTTTTAGGTCGTGTAACTACCACTTCCTCTTCTGATGATGATGTTGAAGACGATGTCGCTTGCTCCTCATCATCATTGCGAACATTTCCTTCGACAAGGAGTTACTCACGTTCCTCCTTGGGAACCGCTGCACCACCTAGTCACTTGGGTTTTAGCAGTTCGCCGATCATTTTCTTGCCGTAGAACTTAAGCGCCGGAACCTTTTTACCTGCGATATTAACATAGCCGCTAGCGCTTAAAAGATGACTCAACACAATCTCATATGGATTGGGATTAATCGATTGTTCAATCACTTCCTTGAAGTGATTAAACATGTATCTGGCCCAATTGACCTTCAGCTTTGTCAAAATAGCGACCATTATCTTGTACTGTATATTGGTAACCTTATCAAAACTTTCTTTTCTGCACTCAATCATCTTTGCGTAGATATCAGCCAGAATGACATATTCATCCTTCATGTCATTCTTCTTGAAATTTGAAGTGTAGGCTACATCAATGTCATCCTTCTTGATCAAATCCCAGACCTTGGTGGCGTCTCTAAGGTTTACATCTTCAAGTTCTCCACTATGAGTACGAAGATGCACCAAAGTGGACAGAAGTTGAGGAGTAAGAGTGAAGGTTTCTTTGGCAAATGGAAACACACAGGAAATGGAGTTGCCGTCATCAGAAATGACAGCATTCTGAAAGAAGAACAAACTTTCTTCTGCGTGAATCGAAGAATGGGAAGTCAACATTGTTTTTAGACCCGATTCTTCAACGAGAGGAAGAATGGTTCTCAAAGGAAAGTTTTGGTTGTTCAAAAGGTAATCCCAATTTACCAGAAATCTGGCATTGACTGTTACTTCCTTCTCAGTTTTGGACTTAGAAGATTTTTCGGCAGCAGATTTTGAAGATTTTGGTGGCGCCATTGATGAAAGATTGAAGATTTTTGAGAGAGTTAGAAGAAAAACTTTTTGCCTTGAGAGAATTTTTTACAGTAGGGAATTTGAAAGTGATAAAGTTTTTCTGTAAAAATTTGAAGGGTTTAAATAGAAGGCAAAAAGTAACTCCTCAATAGCTTAGGTAAATGCCACGTGTAACGGTAGTTATGATGGAAATAAAATTCATTGAATCTGGGCCGTTAAATAATAAAGATGGATGTAAAAAGGCGCGATAAATTTGGTGAACTGCTGTGAAATAAAAAATTTGGAGTCCACAGTTACTTTTTCAAAAATGTTTGAGATTTTGAAAATGTTCAGCGTGAGTTGCACGCGCCTGATGGTACACTGACATGTAACCAGACACATATATTGAACCGCCTATTTTAGATAGGAATCATTAATCGTCAGTTTGATTTGATAGGAGCACGTGGGCAGTTGTCAAATCTTATCCTTTTTGGACTTATCCACACGCTACCTTTTAGCGATGAAAACAATGTATGATTTTCAGAGAAAGTTACTTAGCGTTTAAGTGGGAATATTCTAAACGCTGAAGTCTTTTTGAATAAAATTTAATTGCTTTTGATCTCCAATAGATATTTAATTTTATTAGAGATTGATTTTGTCATGCATAATAGATAAATGCTAATGATCAATGCATAGAATTATTGAAAATCATTTTTGATCATAGACGCTTATTGGTTGGAATAAGTATAATTTTAAAGTCCCCACTAAAAGTAATAACTTATTTCAATTTGAAAAAATCTTTTAGACAAAATAATAAAGTGGATTCCCCCCTAAATTATATGTCTATCAAAGATATGATGCTTTATGATAAAGTTTTTAAATCAATCATACCTAATTCACTTCTCAAAGTGAGAAAACATTGTTCGTTGATTGCTTTGGTGAAGATATCTGCCAATTGTTTGTCAGTACCAATGAAATACATGGAGATATCTTTCTTTTGAACATGGTCACACAAGAAATGGCAGCGAATGTCAATGTGTTTAGTTCTAGAATGAAGGACTGGGTTTTGGGTCATAGCTAAAGCGCTTTGGTTATCACAATGGATTGGGGTAGGACCTAAGATTGTTCCATAATCTCTAAGTTGTTGCCTCATTCAAAGGATTAATGCACAACAGTTTCCTGCAGCTACCTACTCTGCCTCAGCAGTAGAAGTCGCTATAGAATGTTGTTTCTTACGATACCACAAAACTAGTCTATTACCTAGAAATTGACATGTACCACTAGTACTCTTTCTATCTATTTTGCATCCTGCAAAATCTGCGTCTGAATAACCAATTAGTTTAAAAGAAGAGTCCCTTGGATACCATAAGCCCACATTTTGTGTGCCTTTTAGGTATTTAAGGATCTTCTTGGTAGCAATTAAGTGTGATTCTTTTGGATCAGCTTGAAAGCGTGCACACATGTATACCAAAAATATAATATCAGGTCTACTAGCGGTAAGATAAAGAAGTGATCTAATGATACCTCTATAGTTAGTGATATCAATCTTCTTCCCACTTTCATCTTTATCCAACTTAAGTGTTTGCTCATTGGAATTTTTGAAGATGATGCATTTTCCATACCAAATTTCTTAATCATATCTCTTGTATATTTAGCTTGGTTTATAAATATGCCATTAGGGAGTTGTTTAACTTGTAATCTTCAGAAGAAAATTAATTCACCCATCATGCATGCTCAATTCAAATTGATCTAGTATCATTTTCGAGAACTTCTCACACAATTAGTAGATCCGAATATAATATCATCAACATAAATTTGGACTAAGAGAATATCTTCATTACGGTAATTTTAAATAACGTTGTATCAACGCTGCCTTTTGAAGAGCCTTTACCGAAAAGGAAGATAGAGAGAGTGTCATACCATGCTCTTAGTGCTAGTTTAAGACCATAAAGTGCCTTATCCATTTTGTAGACCATACTTTTGCCATGGTTGTTGATGAATCCTGGGGATTGCTCCACGTATACTGACACGACAAAATCCTAGCAAGAGAACTAGGTCGCGTAAGTAGTAAAGTGGATGGTTAAGTCCGGGGTTATCGTATCCGCAGGGACAACTATAATCTAAGTACCAAGACTACTATATTACTCAATTCTAAGTTAAATCGGTTGATAAAATGTTGATTAACTAATTAATAAATACTAGAAAATAAACTAAGGCAACGTCACACCAAATAAAGGGAGGAAACAATAGAGAGAAGCGATCAAGGCACATGGTTCAACCAATTATGCATTTCGATTGTGATTTAGGTTCTATTGGATTATTAGATTGATTTAGCTAAGGCGAAATTCCCTAACGTACGTACTACCCAATCTCTTGGCATAGCAACCCTACCCTTGGTAACGATTTCCTATATATCTCTATATGAATACCCGATTAACGAGGATGCATTTAGGGTCTAGGAATTCCCCACGTGAATGGAAAGCCACCGAAAGAAACCGAGTCTATCTCTAGTCGATTTAACTATAGGGTATTCAATGTTTATATCTTCCCTAGGTTATTATCTCTCGATCTCTAACCTAGGCATTTTATCAAACACTTGGTGATCAAGCAAATGTAGCATTGAGATCAAATATTGAATACATAGCTAAAACCAAAATTAATCCAATAAACACCAACAAAACAACAATCAAAATAACATAATTGGCCTATCCATGGCCTCAATCAAACAAGTTTAGCTCATATTCATGTCAAAAGTGCAAATATAAATTATACAAGTCATAGGAGATTTGAACAAATTCAAGAAACAAATATGTAAAAACTCCCTAATTCTTGTAGAGATGTGGATTCCTTGTTGAATTCTCCATGTTTTGACCTTCAATCTTCTCTTCTAAGCTTCCTCTCTCTCTATTTTCGTGTGGCAGCTGCTATCCAAGGTGAGTTTTTTTTTTGGGTAAAAAATGGCTAAAAGGGGTATTTAAAGGCCAACCCGCTGCCGCGAACGCCGCGGCGTTCGCTTGTTGAACGCCTCGGCGTTCACTTGTTGAACGCCTCGGCGTTGGCTACTGCATGTGAACGCCGCGGCGTTCGTGGATGAGTCCCCTGCTGCTTCAGCCAGTTTTGGTAAACTTCGCATAACTTTCTCTACCGATGTCGGAATTCACTGATTCAAGTTGTTGTAGAATCCTAAAACAAAGATCTACAACTCTCCAGAAGATACTAGGGCCGAAATCAAACGTTAAAGATGACAAAATTGTCTCACAAGTCACTGAATGAGAAAACTCCATCGTATGACGTCTCTTCCGATGACGTTTTCACCTCCTTCCCTACATATCTGATCTTTGTCTTCAACATAAGAAATGTACCTTTGCCTCTTATCTTTCCATTGGTAAATCAAGTGTGTAATTTGGACATGGGTAGAGAATTCTATTCAATAAACTCTATCACTGCGCAGACAGTTTGTATCTTTATGCATGATTTACCTTCAATCCTTGTTCTTTTTCTCCAAATGTTATGTTATTCTATAAAATATGAGAAAACAAGGGTCAAAACATCATATGTGATCAAATTATCAAGGAAACATTCAAAACTAAGTCGATAAACGGGGGAAAACTAGTGTAAAAATAACATATATCAACTACCCCCAAACTTAGCTTTGATCATCCTCGATCAAATACAATCAAACACACATATGAAGATTGAAAATTTCATTTGCTAATTCATACACATAAGAGCAAGCATTATACCTTCAAAAACGATTACGAAAAGCTACACGATGCTTTGAACATTCAACAATTTGAAAACCTCACAAAATCTTAGTTTCCATCCCTATATCATGAACTCCCACATCCATATTCATGTCAAGAGCACACTTTAGAAAAGATTATGCAAACCAATTGGAAAGTAAAGGCATTGAAACAATTCAACATTCGTTAATCTATCGGTGTGTATAAAGTGCAAAAGTCACAATCAAAAGGTCTTTCCGGCTTGTAACGTAAGGCTAGGTGATGGCTAGGATTGGAAAATATGGATAAAGTGACTAAGTCAAGAGAGCCTATAACTCAAAATCATCGATCTAAATTCGCAAATAGACTACAAAAACTTTCACAACTTATCACTTATCCCTTTTTCACTCTCTTTTGCCTTTCAACTTACAACCCCCAAACTTGTTTCTTTTCATATCGGGTTGTACACAAAATTCCAAGCCAAATGATCCAATTGAGTGCCAAGATTCAAGCCTAGTCGAGAGCACAATTTTTTTTCCATATATATCTCTCTCTCGACTATTTAGCCCATTGCTCAAGTTTTCATTTCATCCCCTTTTTCACATAATACTTCAAACCTCAAAAATCCCAACATAGCCAAAACATCACTATCTAACTCATATTCATTCAAATCAAAACAAGGTGACTACCCATATTCAAGTCAAATGATATGAAGTTCTAAACTCTCTTGATTGGGTGCAAGACATTGTTTTTCTTTTAGGCTAGAAGGTGGTTGTCATGGCTTATGAAAGAAAGACGAATGGTGGTTTCTGGTGTGCATAGCACACTCCATTCTTATCAATACGGCTCAAGTCAAGGTCTAGAGATTATGCAATATAGAGAAGGCCAAAATGTAAGGCTAACAACAATGAAAGATGGCCTAAATCATTTTGTGACTTCACAACATTAATGCACACTTCATAGTAAAAAAAATTGAAAGTTCAACGTTTTAAAACCACAATAATTCGCATAAGCATGACTAAAAAGGGCTTTCAAGTCACAATATATAACATGTTGACCACAGACAAGGGATTTTGACTTCGAGAGAGTAGAGATATTCAAACGCATTATGCTCTCACGCAAGGGTGCACCAATTCATGAATTCTATATCAACAAGGTTGTACCCCCAAACTTAAATTAAACATTGTCCTCAATGTTCATGAAATAAATGCAAGGTGAGAGGGATAAGCGATACAACCCTGAAATGGAGAGAAATGGAGGGAGCACGGTGGTGGGCTCATATCCTAGGATCAAACTGTGATCAAAACCTGAACGAGAGAAAACTCAAAGGAAACCATATCAAAACGAGTTAAGGGGGAGGGAAACAAAATGAGGGCAC
Source organism: Buddleja alternifolia (assembly GCA_019426215.1). Lineage (NCBI taxonomy): Eukaryota > Viridiplantae > Streptophyta > Magnoliopsida > Lamiales > Scrophulariaceae > Buddleja > Buddleja alternifolia. Next base: position 11,367,398 of record CM033405.1, on the reverse strand, counting down.
AAAAGAAAAGAAAGAAAGCAATAAAAGAAACTTGGGTTGCCTCCCAAGAAGCGCTTGTTTATAGTCATTAGCTCGACTCCCTTGCACTGCTCATGGTGGATCATAAGGGGCAATGCCAACTTTGTATGGACGAGCCTTTTTGTGCTTTTTCCAGTTACGTAGAGGCTTTTCCTCTCCATCCTCTATCACACAACCTAAAAGAATTAGAAGTGAGCATAAGGTCTCATTCAAAAATACATAATTCAAATGTAAAGATGAAAGTTTAAGAGGAAGTGACGAAGAATCATCAATAGATGATTGCAACTCATATGCGGCTGTCCCATACTCCCCTAGCCTTGGTTTTGACAACTCAAATGGTGGTTAATCCAAGTGATTTATATATCCTTTGATTTTCTCATTCTCGACCGTAGTATCACTTGGGTTCTCAAAGTATGCATCGAATGGATCACTAGAGTTGTAAACCTTGACTTCAACCTCCTCCACTCTATCTCTCTGGTTATTGATACAATTTTGTAAGAATTCGAGAGATATGGTGGTAGGCGACATTGGGTTCTTGAAGATTTCTAATGTTCTTTCTTAGCCATGTCTAGGAATGGTTTAAAAAATCTCTTTCTTCAATCGTGGGTGCTCAGGTGCTCTTACCTCAATTTTGATACACATGGTTTCTGGAGGTGGTTCTTCTTCAGTGATAGGGTGTACAGATTGCTGTTCTAAATCAAAACCTTGTTCAACTTCTATATTGAGGGATGCCTCATTCTCTTTGGTGCTACTCTCCATGGTGCAAGGCGTTCTCTCCTTCCATAAGTTGACTGCTTGATTTACTAGTCTTACCACTTCCTTGCTACGAGCTTCCGACTCCTTTCTACGAGCTTCTGACTACTCGAAACTTGCTTCTGCCTCCTTTATGCTAGCTTGTACCCATACACTAAATTCATTTCCCAAGGCCTCAATTTTAGACCTCGTCTCTAGCTCCTGTTGATGAAAACTATCATGTTGTTGGTAAGGAAGGCTACCGGCATGGTCAAACCCCGATGAAAGTATCATTGCATCATTGTTGTAACTCCATGTTGAGTTTGGATGATTTATCCAACCGGGATGTATTATGTTATTTTGACATGTTGAGCTTGGGTGATTTATCCAACCGGGATGGTAGGTGGCCTCATAGGATTCCATTTACATTGAGCTTGATGTGGTGATTCATGAATCCATATCCTGACATGGCCATTGAAAGTTATAAGCATTCATATCTTCAAGAACTAGAAATATACAAAATAAAAAATTGACTTAAGCTCAGAACGAATAAGAGAATCTCGATATAAGATACCATAGTTGTCTCCGGCAACGGCGCCAAAAACTTGACACGACAAAATCCTAGCAAGAGAACTAGTTCGCGTAAGTAGTAAAGTGGATGGTTAAGTCCGGGGTTATCGTATCCGCAGGGACAACTATAATCTAAGTACCAAGACAACTATATTACTCAATTCTAAGTTAAATCGGTCGATAAAATGTTGATTAACTAATTAATAAATACTAGAAAATAAACTAAGGCAACGTCACACCAAATAAAGGGAAGAAACAATAGAGAGAAGCGATCAAGGCACATGGTTCAACCAATTATGCATTTCGATTGTGATTTAGGTTCTATTGGATTATTAGATTGATTTAGCTAAGGTGAAATTCCCTAACGTACGTACTACCCAATCTCTTGGCATAGCAACCCTACCCTTGGTAACGATTTCCTATATATCTTTATATGAAAACCCGATTAACGATGATGCATTTAGGGTCTAGGAATTCCCCACGTGAAAGGAAAGCCACCGAAAGAAACCGAGTCTATCTCTAGTCGATTTAACTATAGGTATTCAATGTTTATATCTTCCCTAGGTTATTATCTCTCGATCTCTAACCTAGGCATTTTATCAAAGACTTGGTGATCAAGCAAATGTAGCATTGAGATCAAATATTGAATACATAGCTAAAACCAAAATTAATCCAATAAACACCAACAAAACAACAATCAAAATAACATAATTGGCCTATCCATGGCCTCAATCAAACAAGTTTAGCTCATATTCATGTTAAAAGAGCAAATATAAATTATACAAGTCATAGGAGATGTGAACAAATTCAAGAAACAAATATGTAAAAACTCCCTAATTCTTGTAGAGATGTGGATTCCTTGTTGAATTCTCCATGTTTTGACCTTCAATCTTCTCTTCTAAGCTCCCTCTCTCTCTATTTTCGTGTGGCAGTTGCTCCCGCTGCCGCGAACAACGCGGCGTTCGCTTGTTGAACGCCTCGGCGTTGGCTACTGCACGTGAACGCCGCGGCGTTCGTGGATGAACGCCTCGGCGTTCGTCCCTTGCTGCTCCAGCCAGTTTTGGTAAACTTCCCATAACGTTCTCTACCGATGTCGTAATTCACTGATTCAAGTTGCTGTAGAATCCGAAAACAAAGATCTACAACTCTCCAGAAGACACTAGGGCCGAAATCAAACATTAAAGATGACAAAATTGTCTCACAAGTCATTGAATGAGAAAACTCCATCGTAAGACGTCTCTTCTGATGACGTTTTCACCTCCTTCCCTACATATCTGATCTTTGTCTTCAACATAAGAAATGTACCTTTGCCTCTTATATTTCCATTGGTAAATCAAGTGTGTAATTTGGACATGGGTAGAGAATTCTATTCAATAAACTCTATCACTGCGCAGACAGTTTGTATCTTTATGCATGATTTACCTTCAATCCTTGTTCTTTTCCTCCAAATGTTATGTTATTCTATAAAATATGAGAAAACAAGGGTCAAAACATCATATGTGATCAAATTATCAAGGAAACATTCAAAACTAAGTCGATAAACGGGGGAAAACTAGTGTAAAGATAACATATATCATATACTTCATTTTAGAGTTTACCATTCAGGAAAGCACTCTTTACGTCCATTTGATACGCTGTGAACTTATTGAATGCGGCAAACGCTAGGAACATCCAACTCGCTTCTAAATGGGCTACTGGGGCATACGTCTCATCAAAATCAATACCCTCTTCTTGGCAATAACACTGAGCGACTAATCTGGCTTTGTTTGTTATAACAATGCCATCTTCATCATCTATCTTGCTCCTAAAAACCCATCTAGTCCCAATAACTCCTTGGTGAGTTGGTCTTAGTACTAGCGTCCAAACCTTACTTCTCTCAAATTGATTAAGCTCTTCTTGCATCGCTTCCACCCAACTTTAATCACTGAGCGCTTCATCCACTTTTTTTGGTTCCATTTGAGATAGGAACTTGCGAACATGGCCTCATTGGTTGTAGAGGCCCTAGTTCTAACAGGTGCTCCAATATCTCCAATAACTAGCTCTGGTGGATGATCTCTTAGCCATTTATGATCTGGTTGGAACGGGTTGAGGAACTCTTGATTATCAGTCGCTTGAACCTCATTTGTCTCTTGCGCAGTCGCTACATCATTCACAGTTCCAATTTGCTCTTGATGATCTTTCTCTTCATGATCATCAGCATTTCTAACAATATAATCATTAGTAACCTCACGAGTAACCTTAGGATTTGGCACAAAATCATCCTCATCATCATCACTATCATCAATAAGATTGATTTGTGATGCTTGTTGGGCAAGATCTTCAATTCCTACATTATTAGTATTAATCTTGCTCGGTTCTTGGTTAGCATCATCAAACACAACATGAATGGATTCTTTAACCTTCGATTTGATCTTATTTAGGATGCGAAAACTCTTTCCATTTTTGGCGTAGCCTAGAAATATTCCCTCCTCTGCTTTAGGATCAAATGTCCTTAGATTGTGGGATCCATTGTTATGAACGAAACATTTGAACCAAATATATGAAAAATATGAAACGTTACGTCCCTTCCACAATTCATATGGAGTCTTATCATGTTGCTTGTTGATCATACACTGGTTCTGAGTGTAGCAAGCGGTATTGATTGCTTGGGCCCAAAACCTTTGAGGCAGCTTGGACTCTGCTAACATCGTCCTAGCGGCTTTTTTAAGCATTTTGTTCTATCGCTCAGCCACTCCATTCTGTTGAGGTGTTCTAGGCGTAGAATACTCGTGAAGTATTCCAATATCTCTACAAAACTTCTTAACAATATGGTTAGTAAATTCAGTTCCTCTATCGCTTCTAATTCTTGTCACCTTTAAATCTTTAGAGGTTTGTAATTGACGAATTAGCGTTGTGAGCTTGGCACTAGTTTCATCTTTGGTTGCTAGAAATTCTACCCATGTATAGCGAGAGAAATCATCAACTATTACTAGCGAGTACTTTTTACCACTAACACTCATGATTTGAATAGGACCAAACAAATCTAAATGCAACAGTTCAAGAATTCTAAAAGTAGATAGATGAGGTTTCTTCTTAAAAGATGATTTGACTTGCTTACCCATTTGACATGCATCACATAAGCGATTTTTCTGAAAGAAACCCTTAGGTAATCCCTCTACTAGATTTAGCGATATTAACTGAGAGATTGCCTTGAAGTTGAGGTGATTCATTTTTCTATGCCATAACCAACCCAATTCATTTTGACTTTTAGCAACAAAGCATGTGGGGTTGTTATCTATTGTTGAATCCCAATCCACTAAATACACATTGTTTATTTTTTTTCCTCTTAATTTAGTAGACTTAGTCTTAGCATCATTAACATAGCAACAGTCGCTTGAGAATTTGACTTCAAAGCCTTTATCACAAAGTTGACTAATGCTTAACAAATTATGCTTAAGACCCTCAACATAATATACATCACTTATCATGATGTTCCCCTATGCATGATACCTATACCTTTGGAGTTATCACCGAATATAACTTGAGGACCGTTGGTTGCACGACAGTTGACTTACAGATCCTTCTAGCCAGTCATGTGCCTTGACGACCCACTATCAATGTACCAAACTGAAGTATCGGTGTTGGCTGTAGATACCTGCATTTAAAGGGCAATTCTAATTCTTCTTAAGTACCCATTTTGTCTTGGGTCCTTCAATGTTAGTGACTTTAGTTTGAATTAAAACTTTCAGAACACATATTTGCCTTGTCTTCATTATGGGAAGATTGGCCTTCTTGGGTTTCGATTTGTGTTGTGTGTGCTTTTTAGGTGTATAGTAACATCCTCGATTATAATAGTAATCATAGTCGTAATCATAATCATCATAGTATCGATAATATGATCTAGGTCTTTGAGGATATTGACGCTGGTATTTCCACGGCATTGGCTTAGGAATCGCTTTTGGCGATTGACGCTTAGCGTTTGATTCATTTGTAGATAGTTTATCCTTAGCCTTTTGAACATTTGGATAAACCTTCTTTTGTGAATCATTCACTTTTATCTTCTCCTTGTTGCCTGAGTTGGTGCAATACCTTCTCATTTAGCGTCTTACCATTGTCCTTGGGTTCATTCAGCATTTGACTGTTTGAACTCTTCTCAACAAAGAATACACCTTTTCCTTTGTTGGTTGTCGTAACCTTAGACACTTTTGATTTTTAACCGAATTTATCACAACCTAAACCGGTCCTTTCACAAAAAATTCTAGTTACCTCAGTCACATTATCTAGCTTTCTTGATACTTTGGATAATGATGAGACAAGCTGCTCTGATTTGGCAAGTTTAGCGATAATTCAACTTCTCTCTTGACTATTATATCAATATCACTTTTCAGTTGGGTAATTTCACTCTCAAGCGATTGAGTCTTCTCAATGCACTATTGCTGAACTTGCAACTCTGCCTTGAGTGTCATTTTATCACTTGTGAGCGATGAAATGATATCAAAGTGATTTTGATATATCTTGGCGGCATCTTAACAATTTTTATAAAACTCATTTACTTTGTCAAGTAATTCATCATAAGAAAGAGGATGAGATAATTCAGTGTTTACCTTAGATAGCGAGTCATTAGACGCTTCTTCATCTCTTGCCATGAGATAAATTAACGCTGAGTCACTTGATGGCTCATCATCACTACTTTCATCTGATGATTTCAAGTCCTCTTCAGGTGCGGAGAATGGTTCAGATTCCGCTAGCAAACCTTGTTGGCAAAGTTTCTCCTGAATTGGTTTCTGTCCGCATAGTCTTGTCTTGTGTGCTTAGACACATTTGGATAAGGACAATTTACCTGGTAGTGCCCTGGTTTCCTGTAGTTATAACAAAGGTGAGTTTTCATTTTCTGTTCAGTTGATAACCTTTTTGAAACTACTGGAGCTGAGAGATTCTGAGTGGGAGATGGAGGCACTTAGTATGGAACTGGCGCTACTGGTTGAGGTGCAGAATACACTGGCGCTTGATACTAGGGCGCTGGTACAGGGGGAAGTGTTTGAAGTTTGTCCAATAGGGTTTCTCTTTTCATATTTCTTGAATTTCTTGACTAATAAAGCCATCTCTTTTTCTTCATTGGATTCTGTTGATTTCACCTCACTAATCGCTTTACCATTACTTTTGGTAGTAGCAATTAAAGCTTCTGATTCAGTCGATGTGTCGCTAACTTCACCCAATTCGAACTTAAATGCCTTTAACTCTGAAAACACATGTTCTGGAGTTAGAGTCTCCAAAGTCTGTGATTTTCTCATGGCAACAGTCTTAATCAAATACTTGCTTGGAAGACTTCTGAATATCTTGTTGACCATTTCCTTATTGGTCAATTCCTTGTCTAATGATGCTAATTGGGTGATGAGAAAAGTGAACCTAGTGTCCAATTGATCTAGCGTCTCGTTGGGCTGCATTTTGAAATGCTCAAATCTTTGCATGGCTATGGAGAGCTTGTTCTCCTTTATCTGTGCTGAACCTTCACGCACGATAGCCAACATATCCCATATCTCTTTTGAAGTTTTACAATGCTTGATCTTGTTGAACAATGCATCATTGTATCCTAACGCTGAGTAGAGAGCATTTCGTCCAACATTATCAAAATTCACAATTTTTCGATCTTCTGGCGTCCATTCTAACTTAGACTTCTCGACATAACCATCTGGAGTAGCCTTAGTCACTCCAGGGGCTCGAGTTATAACTTTCCTGATCTAAATGGTGCCATCTGTAATTACATCACACATCTCATTATCACAAGAACATAAATATGCAAATCCTCTAAGTTTCCATGAATCATAGTTTGACTCAACCAGCTAAAATCCATGATATGAGATTAAAAGAAATAAAGCGACTAAGTTTAGAAAAATGGATCTAAACAAGCAGTTATGCTCAGAAAAGCTTAGGTTTCTACTTTAACCGCTCTGATACCACTTGATAGTCCCAAGTGGCATACAAAAGGGTCTAGAAGGGGAGAGGGGGATTGAATAGACCCTGAAATCATTTTCGACTTTAAAAGATTTCATATTAATTTGAAGTATTTGAACGCTTGGAAAGCTTAGAGCTAGGTCAGGCGCTTAGAAATAGATAACTTAGACTTAGTGATTTCAATAATTACCAAAGTAGGGTAATGTTTCAATCGCTTAATTAGGGTTAGCACATCGGAAATAATTTTATAGCTTAGCATTCTTTTGAACTTGAATTAGTCGCTTAACTGTTTTGAATGCCTTTTCAAGATATGATATGCAAATGTAAAGTAAAGCAATAAAATAATAAATAACACAAGATATTGTAAGGTTTACTGGGTGATGTAATCCCAGCTACGTCCTTCTTCTCCTTTGCACTTGGAGGAATTCACTAAATTGATTATCGAAGAGTCACACAGAGACTTCTACAAAATAGATGAAAGGGAAGACGATCTTTAAACTCCTTGATCACACAGACTTTTGCTCAAATGAAGACCTTCTTCAACAAGCTTCTTTCACACAGAAATGCTGCTTGTGGAATCAACAAACTTTCTCACTCAGATGAAAGATGTTGAGGGTTTCGTCACGGGTTTGTTTGATGTTGGAAAGTTGAAACAACTTGGGATATCTCAATAGGAATTTAGGGTTCTTCTCTAAAGAGGTTTGAGATATCTATGACTGTCTTTGGAATGTATATGAAAAGCTTGAAGGATTTTGGCTATGGAGTTTGTAAGCTTTTCTTTAAGTAATTTCAGCAAAGTTTTGACCTTTTTCTTATGTATGTACATGTATGTTTAGGGTCTGCTGAAGGGTACTATTTATAGGGTTTCTTGGGATTTGTCCATTGGACATATGTGAAAGCGTGTATCTCACGCAACACGTTCAACAGTCCCTTTCTGACATTCCTGAAATTCTGCTGGTTCCGATTGGACAGGAGCAGGTTTTGAACTCTGAAATCTGACAGTCTAATCGAAAGGTGGCTTGTCCACAAGTTATAATAGCTTATCACATTTAATGCATTTGAATTTATTTCCCGTTGGAAATAAATATCCGTTGATGATTGCATTTAACTCCTTCATGACTTGAGAATTTATTTCAGGTGAATCTGATCCTTGATCGCTTGAGTGCTTTGAGCGCTTGATTCAACAACCCTGAAATAGTCCTTTAGTGTTTGACAGACGCTAAGAACAAATCTTCATCTTCATTTGACTTCAGATGCTAATCTTCAACTTCATCTCTAATAGACTCACCTAGAATTCTATTAGCGACTTGGTATTATTTACTTAGTCTAAAATCTATAAAGATAAAAAAATTGCAAGCCTAACAAAATAACAAACATTCAAACGCTTATACAATAATTCTATGAAAACATATGCTTACATTATTTTTGGGGTCTAACATAAAATTCTATCTTGTCATCACCAAAACATCTAACATGAAATTTCTCAACACTTAGGAGAGTTGGGAATGACTTATGACAAAACCTCATAAGTGACACATATTTATATCACTTAACTTGCTGATCAAGTTAAAACAAAGTCAATGTATTACGCGTCCATAAGGACGCCCACTAGGCTCATGTATGGACGACTACCTTGGCCTTGTTTAGTCTTGTGTTTTAATTCATTATTTATTTTATCTAATATATAAATTAATCAATTAAATTAATTCATTAATTTATTTCTCCCAGAAATTAATTAATAATTAATCTTATCTATTAATTAATTATGAGTAATTAATAATAATAATTTATTTAGTTACATACTCCCAAGCTCAACAGAAAAATTCCTTTTATTTTTCTTTGCCAATATTAAGCGCGACTCTTTAAGTTCATCTTGTTTGGCAGGTAGAGGAATCCAAAGGAAGTGGGTAATACCTATCTAGTCACGTGACACACTTCGTAACCAAGCCAGATCGAACAAGTGGATCCTTCCCAAACCTTTCCAATCGTGAATACCATATGTTAGGAATTTCATGTTAGATGTTTTGATGATGACAATTAGGACCTTTTGTTAGACCCCAAAATATGTAAGTTTGTTTTTCAGCTTTGAAGCGTTAGATTTGTAATAGGCTTTGTTTTATTTTTATTCTAGATTGTTAGGTTAAGTTGTCTTAGACTGAGCGTCTGATTTGTTCTGAGTGAGTTTATCAGAAGTAAAGTTTGAAGACTCAAGCGCTTGAAGTCTAAATAAAGATGAAGATTCCAAGCGTCTAGAATGACCTGCTACACCAAGCGTCACCCTATAGGATAGAAGTGATTCAAGGTTGAATAAGCGTCTATCAATGACTAATTTCACCTGAATTTATTTCTAAGTCCAGAAGGAGTTTTAATGCAAATATTCTCAAAGCATTAAATGCCAACGGGCATTTAATGCAAATGCATTAAATGCTGATAAGAGCATTAAATGTGATAAGCACTTTCAGACATACGGAGAAGCCACCCTATTGGACTCTCAACTATTCAAAGACTGCAGCACTAACTTTTGTGCAGCAGATTTTCAGGAAAAAGGACAAAAAGTTTTTCACTCGCGAAAGTGAGAGACACGCGCTCGTGCATGTGTCAAACGGACACTTTTTCCAAGAATGCCTATAAATAGGACTTCAACAACAAGCCAAACATAGAGAACAATTATCAAGTCGAATTGTTGTTACATTGAAGTCTCATTCCTTACAATCTCAGAAAAGCCAAAACTTTCAAGAAAATATTCTTTTTGCTTTTCTTCAAATCCTGAGACAGTCAACCAATATCTCAAACACTCTTTTCAGAGAAACCCACATTACTACTAAGATATTCCTAGTTGTTTGAACTTTATCAAAATCAAACAAACCGTTTAGAAAAACCCCTATCCAATCCTCGCGATCTGTGTGAAGTCGAAGTTGGATACTTGCCTTATTTCTAGGTGAAAGAAGCAAGGGGATTGAAGTGATTTGGAGCAGAAATCTATGTGATCAAGGAGCTTAAGTCATCGACATCCATCTCTCCCTAATTTGTAGAAGATTCTGTGTGATTCTTTGAGAATCATTTTAGTGGATTGCCTCCAAGTGTTCAAGGAGAAGAAGGACGTAGTTGGGATTAAACCACCCAACGAACCTTACAAATATTGTTCTTTACTTTACTTTCAGCATTCATATTGTCATATCATATCTGATAAAGTAAAACTTAATCAAACGCTAAGCAACTAAATACACTTTTTGTGACGCTAAAACTTTCAAAGATAAGACTCCAAAAATCATTCCACTGTGCTAACACTGATCAAAGAAGTGAACGCTAAAACCTATTTGGTTGTAGTATTCAAGTCTTGAAATCTAAGTTAACTTTCTAAAAACAGTCTTCGTTAGATGCTTCACCAAAGCGCCTATATTTTAAGTGAACGCTTAAGTTAAGTGTTAGACACTTCAAGCGTCCACTTTTCAAGCGTCCAAAAACCTTTTTAATACGAATCTTTTGAAGTCGAAAAAGACTTCACGGTCTATTCAACCCCCCCTTCTAGACCCTTTCGTATGCCACTTGGGACCAACAAGTGGTATCAGAGCGGTTAAAGTTGAAATTTTAAAATTTCCAAGCATAACTGCTTGTTTAAATCCTTTTTCAAACTTAGTTGCTTTAGATTTTAAACACGGCATTTGCCAAAGTTCCCAAACTGACTGAGTCAAATTTTGACACATGGAAAGTCAAAGCATTTACATATCTCTCTTCATGTGATGATGACATGTGTGATATTATTTCAGATGGACCAATCAAAATATATAAAGTTATCACAAGAGCGCCTGGAGCCACGGAAGACACTCCCGATGGTTACGTTGAAAAATTGAAACAAGAATGGTCTCCAGATGAGCGTCGAAGAGCTAATTTGGACAATGTTGGTCGTAACGCTCTATATACGGCTATTGGTGATAATGACAACTTATTCAACAAGATCAAGTCTTGCAAAACCACTAAAGAAATATGGGATAAGTTGGCTACAATTTGTGGTGGTTCAGCTCTGATAAAAGAAAACAAACTTTCCATTGCCAAGGAAAAGTTTAACGGATTTAAGATGCTACCTAATGAAACTTTAGAGTAACTAGATATAAGATTTACAGCTCTAGTTACAGAACTTACATCGTTGGGAATGGATTTGCAGAATCGAGAAATGGTGGTTAAGATCTTTAGAAGTTTACCAAGTAAATTCTTGATGAAGACAACTGCTATGAGAGAATCAAATATGCTGGATCTCCTAACTCCAGAAGACGCCTTTTCAGAGCTCAAAGCATTTGAGTTCGAGTTGAATTCTGCTAGTGATGTTGTGAGTAGTCCGGAGATTGAATCTGGAGTGCTTATAGCATCAATCAAAGGCAAATCGGGCAATAAAGGAAAGAATTTAGATATCAATGAAGAAGAGGAATTGGCTTTGCTGAATAGATTCAGAAAGTTCTTAAGATACGAAAAGAAAGGAAAAGGTTTCAACAAAGTTCATATCAAGCGCCTTCTCCGATGCAACAACAGATTCAAGCGCCTAAGTATTCTGTTCCTTCATCCCAAGTGCCTGTTCAGTACCAAGCGTCTATTCAAAATTTCTCAGCTCCAGTGGTCTCAAAACCACACATTGCAAGGTTAACAAATGAACAAAAGATGAAAACTAATCTTTGTTACAATTGCAGGAAACCAGGGCACTACCAGGTAAATTGCCCTTATCCAAACGTATCCAAGCCCTCGAGGCAGGATTACTTAGATAGAAACCAATTCAGGAGCAACCTTCATCAACAAAGTTTGCTAGCGGAATCAGAACCAGCATCCGTACCTGAAGATTTAGAATCATCAGAAGAGAGTAGCGACGATGATGAGCTATTAGATGACTTAGCGCTCATATGTCTCATGGCCAGAGATGATGAAGCGTCTCCTGAGGTAATCAATGAATTATCTATTCCTCTCTCTTATGATGAATTACTTGACAAAGTCAAAGAATACTACAATGAATGTCAAGAATCTGCTAAAGTATATCAAAATGATCTCGCTATTATTTCATCACTCACAAGAGATAAAGTAACGCTCAAAGTAGAGTTGCAAGTTCAACAACAGTGCATTGAGAAGAACCAATCGCTTGAAAGTGAAATTATTCAATTAAAAAGTGATCTTGATATAATAGTAAAGAGAGAAGCTGATTTGATCGCTAGACTTGCTAAATCAGAGCAGCTCATCTCATCATTATCAAAAGCTTCTAGAAAGCTGGATAATGTGACTGAAGTAACTAGATTATTTGGTGAAAAGACCGGTTTAGGATGTGATAAACTCGGTAAACAACCTAATAAATCTAATGTTACGGCAAACAACAAAGGAAAGGGTGTTATTTTTGTTGAGAAAGGTTCACAAGGTCAAACATAAAAAGAACCTAGTGACAATGGTAAGAGGTCAAGTGAGAAAGTCAAAGCTAACTCAGGCAAGGGTAAGGTTAAGGCAAATGATTCACAAAGACGGGTCTATCCAAACGCTCAAAAGGCTAAAGATAAGACTGACCACTGTGAATTAAGCGCTAAGCGTCCAGCACCAAAAGTGCAACCCAAGCCCGCACCAAGGAAATACCAGCGTCAATATCCAAGACAGTCAAGATCATATTATCGATACTATGATGATTATGATTATGACTACCATTATAATCCAGGATATTATTATACACCCAAAAATCACACACAACACGTTATGAAACCCAAAAAGGCCAGTATTCCTAAAATGAAGACTAGACAAATATAGGTTCCTAAAGTTCTAATTCAAGCTAACAAAGTTACTAATGTTAAAGGACCCAAGCAACAATGGGTACCTGAACAGAAATAGAACTTCCCTTTTGATTGCAGGTACCTAGAGCTAGAGTTGATACATCTGTGTGGTACTTCGATAGTGGATCGTCAAGGCACATGACTGGTTCCAAAGATCTTCTGATCAACTATCAAGCTGCCAATGGTCCTCAGGTTGTATTTGGTGACAACTCCAAGGGTAAAACCAAAGGTATAGGTACTATGCATAGGGGGAACATCATGATAAGTGATGTTTATTATGTTGAGGGTCTGAAGCACAATTTATTAAGCATAAGTCAATTTTGTGATAAAGGCTTGAAGTCATATTCTCAAGTGACTGTTGCTGTATAAATGACGCTAAGACTAAGTTTACTAAATTGAAGGGTAAAAGAACTAACAACGTATATTTAGTAGATTGGGGTTCAACACTTGATAACAACCCAACATGCTTTGTTGCTAAAAATGAATCTAAAATGGGTTGGTTATGACATAAAAAAATGAATCACCTCAACTTCAAAACTATCTCTTAGCTTATAAGTCAAAATCTTGTAGAGGGATTACCAAATGGACCATTTCTTAAGGATCGCCTTTGTGACGCTTGTCAAATGGGTAAACAAGTTAAATCATCATTCAAGAGAAAACTTCGTCTATCTACCTCTAGAATACTTGAACTACTTCACATGGATTTGTTTGAACTTGTTCAAACGATCAGTGTAAGCGGTAAAAAGTATACTTTGGTGATAGTAGATGATTTCTCTCGATTTACTTGGGTGGAATTCCTTTCATCCAAAGATGAGACATGTGACAAGTTAACAACGCTTATTCGACAACTTCAAATATTGAAAAATCTTAAGGTTGCAAGAATAAGAAGCGATCACGGTACTGAGTTTACTAACAAGATTGTTGAGAAGTTTTGTGTAGAAAATGGAATACATCATGAGTATTCAGCTCCCCGAACTCCCCAACAAAATGGTGTTGCTGAGCGCCGGTCGAACGCTTAAGGAAGCAGCTAGGATGATGTTAGCAGAATCCAAGCTTGCTCCTAGGTTTTGGGCCGAAGCGATCAACACTGCCTGTTACACTCAAAACCGTTGCATGATCAACAAACAGCATGGGAAAACTCCATATGAACTGTGGAAGGGACGTAAGCCAAATGTTTCATATTTTCACGTCTTTGGTTCTAAATGCTTTATCCATAATAATGGATCCCAAAGCCTAAAGACATTTGATCCTAAAGTGGATGAGGGAATCTTTCTAGGATACGCTAAGAATGGAAAGAATTTTCACATCCTAAATAAGATCAAATCGAAGGTTGAGGAATCTATTCATGTTGTTTTTGATGATGCTAACCAAGAACCGAGTAAGGTTAATGTGAATGATGTAGGAGTTGAAGATCTATGTCATCAAGCGTCTACGATTACTATTGATGAAGATACTGACGACGATGATGAGATCTCAGTGCCACCTCCTAAGATTGCTCGTGAGGTTAATATGAATAAAATTGTAAGAAATGTTGATGATCATGAAGAGAGTGATCATCAAGAGAAAACAAGAATCTGTGAACTTGAAGCGCCGACGCAAGAGGATAATCGAGCGTCTGATCGTCAAGCGTCTATTCAACCTCTTAACCCTTTCCAACCAGATAGACTATGGCTGCGTGATCATCCACCTGAGCAGATTATTGGAGATATTGAAGCGCCTGTTAGGACTAGAGCCGTTACTTTCAATGAGGCTATGTTCGCAAGTTTTTTTTATCTCAAATGGAACCTAAGAAAGTGGATGAAGCGCTAAGCGACCCAAGTTGGATTGAAGCCATGCAAGAAGAGCTTAATCAGTTTGAACGAAATAAGGTTTGGACGCTAGTACCAAGACCAACTCACCAAGGAGTTATTGGAACTAGATGGGTTTATAGAAACAAGACGGATGAGAACGGCATTGTGATGAGGAACAAGGCCAGACTCATAGCTCAAGGATATTGCCAAGAGGAGGGTATTGACTTTGATGAGACATACGCTCCTGTCGCTCGTCTTGAAGCAATCCACATGTTTCTAGCGTATGCAGCGTTCAACAAGTTCATGGTGTATCAAATGGACGTGAAGAGTGCCTTCCTGAATGGTAAACTTCAAAAAGAAGTATATGTGGAGTAACCACCAGGATTCATCAACAATCATGGTAAGGGTATGGTCTACAAGCTAGACAAAGCACTTTATGGGCTTAAGCAAGCACCCCGAGCATGGTATGACACTCTCTCTATCTTCCTCATTGCTAAAGGCTTTTCAAAAGGCAGCGTTGATACAACGTTATTCAAAATTACCAATAACGAAAATACTCTCTTAGTCCAAATTTACGTTGATGATATTATATTTGGTTCTATAACAAGTGTCTGTGTGAGAAATTTTCGAAAACGATGCAAGAACAATTTGAAATGAGCATGATGGGTGAATTAACTTTCTTCTTAGGATTACAAGTTAAACAACTTCATAATGGCATATTTATAAACCAAGCTAAATACACAAGAGATATGATTAAGAAATTTGGTATGGAAAATGCATCATATTCAAAAATTCCAATGAGCCAAACGCTTAAGTTAGATAAAGATGAAAGTGGAAAGAAAGTTGATATCACTAATTATAGAGGTATCATTGGATCACTTCTTTATCTTACTGCTAGTAGACCTGATATTATGTTTTCGGTATGCATGTGTGCACGATTTCAAGCCGATCCTAAAGAGTCACACTTAATTGCTGCTAAGAAGATCCTTAAATACCTGAAAGGCACACAAAATGTGGGCTTATGGTATCCAAGGGACTCTCCTTTTGAACTAATTGGTTACTCAGATGCAGATTTTGCAGGATGCAAAATAGATCGTAAGAGTACTAGTGGTACATGTCAATTTCTAGCTGATAGGTTAGTTTCATGGCATAGTAAGAAACAACAATCAATAGCTACCTCCACAATCCACTTAATTTGTGTCTAAAAGATTTTCCTAACTGGTACAAGTTATCAAATTTAGGGGGAACCTTAAAGTTGAACTTGACCATAACTGCAAGCGTCAATGATCAAAATTTTCAGATGCATGATCATCAACGCTCAGTATTACTTATGCATAAAATATTGGACGCTCAAACATAAAAAGTCTTTTCAATCCAAAGCGTCTAATTCTCATAGACCAACAAGTAGTATCAGTTAAGCGTTGAACCAATTCCATTCAACTCTTAATATAATTTTTTTTTTAACAGTCATGCATAAATTTTACTAGACTTTTTTTTGAAGTAGTGGATAGACTCAAAAGTCTATTTTGTACTCTACTCGCACGCTTCTATCACATCAAACTGGCGTGTAATCAAAACTTTTAAAATGACGGTTCAGAGATAGCACGTGTTTGTGTACATGTTAGTGTACCATCAGGCGCGTGTGCTACACTCTGAAAATACCAAACATTTTTCTTTTCTTTTTTTTTTTTAAAAAAAAAACTCAGATGTCAAATCATTATATATGAGAATTACCAAATGTACCTTCTCTCTCTTACACAAAACTCGCGTCCGCAGTTAATGCTACAGAGACTAGAGAACATAAGTTTCAAAATTCTTTACTGTGTCATTTAAAACACAAGTTCTGCAGAAAAATCATTCACTTTTACTCAAAGATTTCTACAAATTTCTCTCTCTCTCAAAGCAAAAGAAAATCTCAGTTCTCTTTACTTTCAAAAATGGAACCAAAGAAAGCTTCATCTACTTTTGCCGAACCTATCATCAAGGTTACTGAAGGCCTTGTTGTTGATTTGAAATTCTTGTATGATCAACCCCAAATCAACCTGCATGATACGATGGATACTGTTACAAAGGCTGGACTCAAGACGTTCTTAACACAGTACTCATACTTATTTCCGACGAAAGTTGATGTTTTCTGGAGGAATGCAAAAATCTCGAAGGACAAGAAGTCTATCTCTTGCCTCCTCCCTATGTCCAAGAAAGAGGCCGCAAAAGAATTTGTGTTGACTGCTGACTCCATTGCAAAGAACTTCAATCTTCCTAATGAAGGTGATGCACTGGATAGTCTCACTCTGGCACAAATCAAGGAAGCATGGACGGTTATGAGGGCGTACGATGATGTACCTTACACCCAGCACTTTGAAAAGAAAGATCTGGTATCTCAGTACAGAATGTTGGCTGATTTCTGCAGTAAAATTGTTGAATGCAAAGTAGGCACATTTGATAAGGTCAACCCCACACAATTTCAAATGATGACTGCTATACTCCTCTCCATCAAAATCAACTGGAGTGAGTATATCTTTGGAAGGTTTAGGTACTGTCTGAACACCTCTAACGAACTATATGGACTTGTTTTGAGTGACCTTCTTTGCAAATCAGACTGCGTTTACTCCTCTGGTCTCCCGCTGAATAAGACCAAGTTTTTGGGACGAAGGATTCTGATCAATCTATTCAACCCTCCTAAAGTTGGTGGTGCTGCTAAACCACTTTCTGAGCGTCAGACTGTACATGAAGCGTCTGATGAAGAGGCTGAGCGTCCTGCTCTAGAGGAAGCAGTGAAGCGTCCTACTGCTACCAAGAAGAGGGCTCCTAAAAAGCCCAAGGTACAAGTTGTTCCTGCTCCTCAGAAGAATGATGAGGAAACGAATGAGGATGCACAGGACAAGTTACTTCTCAAGCGGAGGAAGCTGGAAGGAATCATCAAACAAATTGAATTTGATGAACCAGCTGCTGCTCCTCCCGCTCAAACGCTTAAACTCGTTGAAGGAGTCAACGTGAAGAAAATTTTCAAGCGTTCCAGGACAAGCAAGCGTCGAGCTGCTCCTGTTTCTGAAGAGCCTAAGAATGCTGAGCCAAGCGCTCAAGTTGCTATTGAGCCAAGCGCTCAAAGTGTCGCTGTTGGGACAAGTTCTCAGGCTAAGTTTATTTCTTCCCACAGCATTCCTATTCCTACATCTGTAGAAGATCCTGCTCTTATAGAGGATAGTTCTTTTGTTACAGCTTTAGTTCCAGCTGCTGCTGAAGCGTCAACCGATGTCAACCTAGATGTTGAGATGACTGAAGTTGTGGCGATTGCCAAAGACATTGCCGCACAAGCTGCTACAATTGAACCTGAAGAACTTGCTCTTAAAGAGGTTCAGTCATCAATCACTATTCTAGCTATAACAGAGGCACGCTCAGAAGGTCCGAGCGTTGCTGAAGACGTTACAAAGCCAAGGCACTTCTTCCAACTGGACCCGCTGAAGAAGATTGATCATTCAATCAACTACATGCCTCCAGCACTCGAGGATGACTTCATTCCTGCTGGATATAATGAAGACAGATATATTGCTGCTGAGAATGAGATTGCTCTGCTGATTGATATCAACAATAAAATCAGGGATATAGTGTTTAACACGGAGTTGACAGAAATTGAGAGAAAATATTATAGGGTCATTGAACTACAAAAAACTCCTGGTCAAATACCATCTTCTCTCATTCTTCAACAAGACAGACAAGGAGGAACAACTCCTAGATGTGATGTGGATCTAGCGTATTACCTCGACTCTGGCCACAGCAAACCTACAGGTTTTGCTCTCAGAGACTACAATATCCGTCTGTATGAGCCACTTCGCCCTAGCTTTCTCAATCCATCAGAGGCAGTCTTGAACCGAGAAGGCTACACACACTTTCCTCATATTGCGAATAGTCTTGAAAACCTAGCTTTGGTCAATCCAATTCGCTTATGGAAAAATAAAGCAGTTCATGCCGGTGAGCATCTCGAATCTCTTAAAGATTTGATCTAGACTGAAGCTGATGCGTATTTTGATAGCGTCTGGAATGCTAACTATCAGACTGATAGATATCGTTTTGAATCTATCCGAGATATTCACCATGAAGGCATTAGAGCTATTGTCAACGCTGGCACAGACTACTGCATGAACGAAGTCAATTGGGTAGAAGCGTACATGGGAAACAAGTACACTTTCTCAGAATTAGTTTAAGCTCCCCATTTGTTCGGCATAGGCTTGCATGACAAGAAGCGTCATTTTGCCAAGTATTGCCTAAAGAAGCGTCAACAGAGAGTTGGACCTGTTCTTAAGCTCCCCCTAATTAGACATCAAATTGAACTATGTCTGCGTCAAGAGCTTCACAGACTGTCCATTACTCCTCTACATTTCAACGCTCAAGCGTCTACCCGTGGCAGTAATCAAATTTCTAGCCTGAATTTCGCCCCCAGCCACTGTGAAGATAATTTTAACCTGATGGTGAAGATCATGACTCCCTTGTCTCTTTTCGACAAAATCTTCACTGCCAATCTTAGACAATGGAACGGCTCCATCATCAATTTTTTTCGAGGATATCCACTGCTCCCTTCTATCCGCAAAGAGGTACTCAATCATTATAAGTTTGTTCTCTCACTGCTAGAAAGAAATCAAGGACTAGCTCAAGCGATCTATCCATATTTAGAAGAGTACTACGCTGCTTACGTGCCTGAGGATCAGCGTCTCAAGTCTCTTCCGTCTGACTGCTTGATTGGATTCTCTCGAAATTCCTCTCCAAACTCCATTTTCTCTATCTGTCAAGCGTCGTCCAAAGTCTTTCCGCATCATGTGCTTGACATCATTGGTCCCATGTACATCAGGGCCATTGATAGTCCTCTTCGCACATTTATTTATGGTCTCTGCTGCTCTCGATCCAGACTCACTGAACTTCTCGAAGCTTCGTCCACTTCTCTTGCCGATTTAGCAAATTGGAACTTCCAATTCGATGACTTTCGCCAAACAGAGTCAGCACTTGAGGAAGCCCCTGCTAAGACAATTGAAGCGTCCACTTCTGAAATTGCCAGTTTTCCAGCGTCTGCTGAAGAACCCGTTCAAGTGTCTCAACCAGAGGATATTTCTGACGCTCCTGAACCGGTTGATGCTGATATTGCTGAGGATCTCTCTCTTGACATACGAGGTACTGTCTTTGATCCAGCATATCAAGCTCCCCTTGACTCTCTAAAACACTCATCCAGATTCAAGCGACCGACTCTGTTGGTCCCAAGTGGCATACGAAAGGGTCTAGAAGGGTTGGGGGTTGAATAGACCCTGAAGTCTTTTTCGACTTCAAAAATTTTCGTACTAAAAGAATTTTTGGACGCTTGAATGGTAGACACTTGAAGTGTCCAATGCTTGACTTAAGCGTTCACTATAAAATAGGCGCTTTGGCGAAGTGTCTGATGAAGACTGTTTTTAGGAAGTTAACTCAGACTTTAAGATTTGAATACTTTGACCGAGTAGGTTAAGCGTTCAGTTCTTTAATCAGTGTTAGCACAGCGGAATAGTTTTTGAGTCTTCTCCTTGAAAGCTTTAGCGTCACAAGAGGTTTCTTAGTTGCTTAGCTTTTGATTGTGTTTTACTTAATCAATTTATGCAATGATATGATAGATAAAAAAATTGACTGAAAAGTAAATGACACAATATTTGTAAGGTTCGTTGGGTGGTGTAATCCCAACTACGTCCTTCTTCTCCTCGAACACTTGGAGCCAATCCACTAAAATGATTCTCAAAGAATCACACAGAATCTTCTACAAATTAGGGAGAGATGGATGTCGATGACTTGAGCTCCTTGATCACACAGATTTCTGCTCCAAATCACTTCAATCCCATTGCTTCTTACACCCAGAAATATGGCAAGTGTCCAACTTCGACTTCACACAGATCGCGAGGCTTGGATAGGGATTTTTCTAAAAGGGTTTATTTGCTTTTGATGAAATTCAAACAACGGAATATCTCAGTAGTAGTGTAGTTTCCTCAAAAAGAACGTTTGAGATATTGGGTTGACTGTCTCAGGATTTGATGAAAATCAAAGAGAATATTTTCTTGAGTATTCTAGCTTTTCTAGAAAGTTTAAGGAATGAGACTTCAATGCAACAGCAATTTGGCTTGATAATTGTTCTATGTTTGGCTTGTTGTTGAAGTTCTATTTATAGGCATTCTTAGAAAAAGTGTCCGTTTGACACATGCAAGGGCGCGTGTCTCTCACTTTTGCGAGTGAACAACTTTTGTCCTTTTTCCTGAAAATCTGCTGCACAGAAGTTGGTGTTGCAGTCTTTGAATAGTTGACAGTCTAATAGGGTGGCTTCTTCGTACGTCTGAAAGTGCTTATCACATTTAATGCTCTTATCAGCATTTAATGTATTTGAATTAAATGCCCGTTGGCATTTAATGCACTGAGAATATTTGCATTAAACTCCTTTCGGTCTGACGCTTCAGGAGAATGTTTGTCATTTGATAGACGCTTCATTCATGAGCTGGAAGTTCCATTTAATCTGGAGGATTATTTAATGTTTAAACGCTTGGAAAAGTCTTCAGACTTTATTTAGAAGTGTAGACGCTTGAGACTTCAGTCTTCGTTACTTGACACCTCACTCAGAACATGTCAGGCGCTTAGAGTGAACTTCTTCAAACTTCATTCACTATTGATTTCTCGGATGCTTGGAGTCTTCAGATTTCGCAATCTTGATAAGCTCACTCAGAAAGTATCAAACGCTTAATCTAACCGACTTCTTGATCTAAGAATGTCAAAAGTAAAAGATAAAATAATGCCTATACATTTCTAATGTTCAAATGCTTATACAAGTATCTATGAATTTTAAGCATAGATAACTTTGGGGTCTAACAAGATTCCTAATTGTCATCATCAAAATCTTAACATGAAATTTCCTATCAATTTTCCCCTTTTTGATGATGGCAATACTCATTATTTTATAGTTCAAGAGTTACGACAGCCAAAGTTAATAAGCGTTATGTTAGTAAGTTAGAGTTAGTTAAGCTTCAACGAGATGTTTCAGCTGAAAAATGTACTTTATATATATTCGGAGAATTCATACATTTTACAAACTGTGTAGAAACAAAAGAGAGGATAAAATTACAAAGAGCTATCATGATCTACTTTCTTCTGGTAAGATTTCGTCGTCTGATCATTTCTGTTCTGATGGCTTCTTCGATGAGATCTTGAAGGGTGATCATTATCTGATGATCTCTGTCAATTACGAAGCGATTTTCCCTTTTTCTCCTTGTTTCATACACTGTATGCCGTCGATCCCATTCGGATGGATCAATACCCATATGCTTAAGCACTGCTCTGAACGCTTGAGATAAGTCTGAGAACTCCATTTCCACAGCCAAGTCTTGAGGAGTAGTAGGCTCTGGAAGTGGCGCTCGCTCCATCGGTACATTGAATTGTTCAAGTAACGCTTGAGATGGCACAGGTATATCTGCTCTGAAAGCGATGGGAGGAAAACCAGTTCTTCTACTAGGAATTCCCGTGGCGGCAACCCATGAAGGGTAATTGGATTTGGGCAAAGGAGGAGGAGGTGGAAAGAAGACAAAATCTTGTGGATTTTTCGGCTCTGGACGCTTCACTTCTTGACGCTTAGAACTTGATTGAACTCTTGAACTTGCATGAGCTTTCCTCTTTTCCCCCTTATTGCCATTATCAGCCTTTACTGTAGTTTCAGTAAGAATGGCAATTTGAGCAGCCATTTGGGCCATGGATGCAGCCAACGCATCAAATTTTGCTTCAAGAGATTCTTTCATAGCAATTTGATTAGCTGCAAGTCCATCGATCATCGTCTGCATACGAGAAAGAGCAGTATCTATGGCAGCATCAGCAGCTCCGCGCATATGAGCAACTTGAGCGCTCATATTATCCTTCTCGATCTTAGCTAAGTCTTCCTTGATCCAGTGGGGAGATTCTGCATGATTAGATGCTTGAGCGTTCATCTCTTCCAACGCTTCAGTGAGGAGAGGCACAAATGTTTGAAGCACATTCGGAGAGGTAGCTGGTTGTTTAAATCTTGAAGTGTGCTTTAGTGACTCTATAGATGGTTGTTGAAAATCTGGATTAAAGACAGACGGATGGATTGCCATCTCAACAACCGCAAGAACAGATGAAGTTGAAGCGTCAGGCATAGCCTCTGGTTGAGACGCTTGAACTGGTTCCACTATTAGCGCTAAGGCAACTTCTGCATCAGATGTGGAAGGTAAAGAAGAGACAGTAGTTAGATGACTAAAGTCACAGAAGCTGAAGTTGAGCTTTCCAAAATCTGAATCAGCAAACTCCGTTGATGAACTGGTGATTAACTCATTTACTCGAGAAATAGGAATGGTCGAGAAATCTCTTAGAGTGCGGATTGGAGTGTCCATTGCTATGACCCATCCTGGTCCTAAGATCTGGAGCATGTGGTTAAAAAAGATCTTGCAACGAGGAGCCTTAATAAAGAATAGAGCATCGTCACGTGGAGTGAATGAGAAGCGTAGCACTCTATCTTTTGGCATTTCCAATGGACGCTCAGACTTTGATATGTACATTGCCATGTATTCTTCAACGTAAGGCATGCCTGCACGCGAGATGTCCAAATTTCTTTCAAGTAAAGAGAGTACATAGGTATAGTGTTCTATCAGTTCCTGTCGGAAAGAGAAGAGCAATGGATACCCAAAAAGAGGTCTTATAATGGATCCATTTGGCTTCCTCAGATTTGCAGTGAAGACGTTGTCGAAATCCAGTAAAAGAGGGAGCATCTTCAACATACGTCTGATGTTGTCTTCCTGCTGGCCAACGCTTCACGCAGAAAGCGTTCAATTGGTTGACGGAAAGAGGGTAAGAGAGCAAGTGGCCCAACTCTTGCTTCTCGGCGCTGTAAGCAATATCGAGCAAACTGTCTTCTTTTATCTAGCATGCCAATTGTGAACAAGTGAGGTTCCTTGACCAGGTCTTCAAACTTGTAACGCTGGCCAACGTAGGTTTCACACCAGGTAACCTCATTCATGCAGAAGGTTGTGCCTGCATTCAGAATGGCACGAAAGCCTTCATGATGAATATCTCGGATGACTTCAAAGCGATGCTTATCAGGCTGATAGTTTGCATTCAGGACGCTTTGTAAGAAAGTAATCAGCCTCCTCTTGAATGAGAGCGTTTGGAGAGGCAGGACGCTCACAGATATAGGGACTTTTATTTGTCCACAATCTTAGTGGGTTTGGAAGACTCTAATTAGCAGCACTGTGCACAACTGAATGAAAGTGGGAATAACCTTCTTTGTTTAAAATTTCCTCTTCAGGATTTAAAAACTCCACAGGTAGACGCTCATAGGCTCTAATTTTGTAGTTTCTTAGAGCAAAACCTGAAGGCTTGCTGCGTCCCATATCCAGAAAGTAAGCTTAGTCCACATCCCCTTGTGGAATTCTATCAGTACCCCGTTTTTTGAAAATCTGTATAGACGCTGGGGTAGGTGGTAGAGGATCTCCATTGGCCAGTGCCAAGTAGTATGCAAATTCAACGCGTGTGACTTCGTTACTAAACAGCATTTCCACAAGAGCTTGATCTCTATCAATTATCGTGGCTAAATCATTTTCAGCGACTATGTAACATTCTTCATTATAGCCAGCTGGAATGAATTCTTCTTCAGGGACTGGAGGCATGAAATTGACAGAGTGATCAATTGTTCTGGAGGGGTCCAGACTGAAGAAGTGCCTTGACACAGGAGAACGCTCTATTGATTTTGTAGCGTCTTCAGCAATGCTCTGATCTTCTGAGATTGCCTCTGTTGTAATCAATGTTGTTGGTGGTGGGGGAACTTCCTCTGAGATAGGTTCCTCAATGTCCAAAGTCATCATGCTTCTGAAAGCATCTTTGGCAATGGCCACCACTTCAGTCAAATTGACATCCAGATGGACATCAGTTGACGCTTCAGCCGCAGCTGGAATAAGAGCTGAGAGAGAAACATCCTCTATAAGAGCAGGATCTTCTACAGATGTAGGAATGAAATAGCTGTGGGAAGAAATAAACTTACCCTGAGAACTTGTCTCAACAGCAATACTTTGAGCACTTGACTCAACAATCTTAGGCTCTTCAGGAACAGGAGCAACTTGACGTTTGCTAGTCCTGGAACGCTTGAAAATTTTCTTTACGTTGAATCCTTCAACGAGCTTAGCCGGTGGAGCGGGAGGTTCAACAGCTGGTTCTTCAAAGTCTATTTGTTTGATGATCCCTTCCAGCTTCCATCTTTTGAGAGGTACCTTGTCCTCAGCATCCTCATCGGTTTCCTCATCAACCTTTTGAGAGGAGGTGACAAATTGAACCTTGGGCTTTCTGGGAGCCCTCTTCTTAGTTACATCCGGACGCTTCACAGCTTCTTTTGGCACTAGACGCTCCGCTTCTTTATCGGACGCTTAACGTACTTCCAGACGCTCAAACAGTGGTTTAGTAGCACCACCAATTTTGGGAGGATTGAAGAGATTATTCAGAATCCTTTTTCCCAGCAACTTAGACTTATTCAACGGAAGTCCAGACCAGTATACACACTTTGATTTGTACAACAGGTCGCTTAGAGCGAGTCCATAAGGTTTATTCGAGGCGCTTAGACTGTCCTGAAACCTTCCAAAGATGTACTCACTCCAGTTGATTTTGATGTTGAGGAGTATAGCAGTCATCATCTGAAATTGTACTGGGTTCGCCTTATCAAAGGTTCCCACTCGGCATTCTATGATCTTGCTGCAGAAATCGGCCAACAGCCGGCATTTAGACACCAGGTCTTTCTTTTCGAAGTGTTGAGTGTAGGGCACATCGTCGTACGCACTCATGGTTGTCCAGGCTTCCTTGATTTGTTTTAATATAACGCAATCCAATGCCTCACCCTCATTTGGAAGATTGAAGTTCTTGGCAATGGTGGAAGCAGATAAGAGAAATTCCCTTGGAGACTCTTTCTTGGATAAAGAAATTAGACAAGAGATAGTCTTCTTGTCCTCTGAAAGTTTAGCAGTCTTCCAAAAGTTATCGACTTCAGTCGGAAACATATATGAGTATTGGGTCAAGAACGGTTTGAGCCCAACTTTGACGACCATGTCCATCATGTCTGTTAGGTTGATCTGAGGTTGTTCATAGAGAAATTTCCAATCGACAACAAGGCCTTCAGTCACCTTGATGGTAAGTTCAGCAGAAGTGGACGAAGGTTTCTTTGGTGCCATTTTTTAGTGAAAGAGATGAACTGAGATTTTCTTTTGCTTTGAGAGAGAGAGAATAAGTTTTGCAGATATGTTTGAGTAAAAGTGAATTGTCTTTCTGCAGAAATTGTATTTTAAGTGACACCGTAAAGAATTTTTGAAACTTGTGTTCTCTAGTCTCTGTAGGATTTAGACACGTGTAACGATTTTTTAATCTCAGCTATAAATTCATTAACTACGGACGCGAGTTTTGTGTAATAGAGAGAAGTTACATTTGGTAATTCTCATATATAAAGATTTGACATCCGAGTTAAAAATTTTAAAATGTTTGCCATTTTCAGAGTATAACGCACGCGCCTGTTTGTACACTGACACGTACACAAACACGTACTATCTCTGAACCGTCATTTTGAAAAAGAAACTTTTGATTACACACCAGTTTGATGTGATAGAAGCGTGTGAGTAGAGTACAAAATAAACTTTTGAGTCTACCCACTACTTCAAAAGAAGTTTGTAAACTTTATGCATGGCTTGTAAAGAAAATATTTTTATATTAAGAGTTGATTGGAATAGTTTCAACGCTTAACTTGATACCATTGGTTGGTATTCATTATAACTGTTGTAATATAGACGCTTAAAGTCAAAGTCCTTTTTATGTTTGAACGTCCAATATTTTATGCAAAAATAATACCGAGCGTTGATGATCATGCATCTGAAAATTTTGATCATTGGCGCTTACAGTTATGTTCAAGTACAATTTTAAGGTTCCTCCTAAAGTTGATAACTTGTACCATTTGTTTTGTTTTTCAAAGAAGGCTTTTAGACATAAATCAAGTGGATTCCCCCTAAATTATATGTCTAATAAAGTATGATGCTTGATGATTAAGCGTTTAAATCAATCATACCTAGTTCACTTCTCAAAGTGAGAAAACGTTGTTCATTGAGTGCTTTGGTGAAGATATCTGCCAATTGTTTGTCTGTTCCAATGAAGTGCATGGAGATATCTTTCTTTTGAACGTGGTCATGAAGGAAATGGTATCTAATGTCAATGTGTTTGGTTCTGGAATGAAGAACAGGGTTTTGAGTCATGGCTAGAGCGCTTTGATTATCACAATGAATGGGGGTTGGACCTAAGATTATTCCGTAATCTCTAAGTTGTTGCCTATCGGCGCTATAAAAAATATCGAGCAAACTGTCTTCTTTTATCTAACATGCCGATTGTGAACAGGTGAGGTTCCTTGACCAGGTCTATAAACTTGTAACCCTGGCCAACGTAGGTTTCACACCAAGTAACCTCATTCATGTAGAAGGTTGTGCCTGCATTCAGAATGGCACGAAAGCCTTCATGATGAATATCTCGGATGGCTTCAAAGCGATGCTTATCAGGTTGATAGTTTGCATTCAGGACGCTTTGTAAGAAGTAATCAGCCTCTTCTTGAATGAGAGCGTTTAGAGAGGCAGGACGCTCACCGATATAGGGACTTTTATTTGTCCACAATCTTAGTGAGTTGGGAAGACTCTGATTAGCAGCACTGTGCACAACTGAACGAAAGTGGGAATAACCCTCTTTGTTTAAGATTTCCTCTTCAGGATTTAAAAGCTCCACAAGTAGATGCTCATAGGCTCTAATCTTGTAGCTTCTTGGAGCAAAACCTGAAGGCTTGCTGTGTCCCATATCCATGAAGTAAGCTAAGTCCACATCCCCTTGTGGAATTCTATCAGTACCCCATTTTTCAAATATCTGTATAGACGCTGGGGTAGGAGGTAGAGGATCTCCATTGGCTAGTGCCAGGTAGTATGCAAATTCAACGCTTGAGACTGCATTGTTGAACAGCATTTCCACAAGAGCCCGATCTCTATCAATTATCTTGGCTAAATCATTTTCAGCGACGATGTAACATTCTTCATTATAGCCAGCTGGAATGAATTCTTCTTCAGGAACTGGAGGCATATAATTGATTGAATGATCAATCGTCTTCAGTGGGTCGAGTTTGAAGAAATGGTTAGGCGCTGGAACGTCTTCAGCAACACTCTAACCTTCTAAGCATGCCTCTGTTATAGCCTGAACAGGGATAGGAGTCTGAACCTCTGTAGTAGCAAATTCCGCAGCTTCAATTACAGCAACTTCTGCGGCAACATCTTTAGCAGTAGTGACAACTTTTGTCATATCAACATCCAGGAGGACATCTGTTGATGCTTCAGTAGCAGCTGGAACTAAAGCTGTAATACGAGAGCTATCCTCTATAAGAGCAGGATCTTCTACAGATGTAGGAATAGAAATGTTGTGGGAAGAAATAAACTTACCCTGAGAACTAGTCTCAAAAGCAATTCTTTGAGCGCTTGGCTCAACACCGACTTGAGCGCTTGGCTCATCTGCAACTTGAGCGCTTGGCTCATCAGCAACTTGAGCGCTTGGCTCATCAGCAATTTGAGCGCTTGGCTCATCAGTCTCAGGCTCTTTAGGAACAGGAGCAACTCGACGCTTGCTAGTCCTGGAACGCTTGAAGATTTTCTTTACGTTGACTCCTTTAACGAACTTAGACGGTGGAGCGGGAGGATCAGCAGCTGGTTCTTCAAAGTCTATTTGTTTGATGATCCCTTCTAGCTTCCTTCTTTTAAGAGGTAACTTGTCCTCTGCATCCTCATCGGTTTCCTCATCGTCCTTTTGAGAGGATGCGGCAAATTGAACCTTGGGCTTTCTGGGAGCCCTCTTCTTAGTTACAGCCGGACGCTTCACAACTTCTTCTAGCACTGGACGCTCCACTTCTTTATCGGACGCTTGACGTACTTCCAGACGCTCAGACAGTGGTTTAGCAGCACCACCAATTTTTGGAGGATTGAACAGGTTATTCAGAATCCTTTTTCCCAACAACTTGGACTTATTCAATGGAAGTCCAGACGAGTATACACACTTTGATTTGTATAATAGGTCACTTAGAACGAGTCCATAAGGTTTATTCGAGGCGCTTAGACTGTCCCGAAACCTTCCAAAGATGTACTCACTCCAGTTGATTTTGATGTTGAGGAGTATAGCAGTCATCATCTGAAATTGTACAGGGTTCACCTTATGAAAGGTTCCCACTCGGCATTCTATGATCTTGCTGCAGAAATCAGCCAACAGTCGGTTTTTGGACACCAGGTCTTTCTTTTCAAAGTATTGAGTGTAGGGCACATCGTCGTACGCACTCATGGTTGTCCAGTGATAAGAGGCATTTTTACGTGTTTTTAAGCCCCGTTGCGTTTATGTTTTAGGTTCATTTATCGCTTAATTCTTGCTACATGTGCGTTTAATTCGTGCATTAAGTGATTTCAGGTCTTAAATGGATACAATCGAAGAACGGGATGAAAAACGACGTATAAAACAAGTTCAGGCCAATTTGCTTCTGTTGTCCACGCCCAGGCGCCAGTATTACCACGCCTAGGCACCGGAAAAGATGCAAATAACGTCAACCTTCTGCTTTCCGCGCCTAGGCGCCGTTCTGTCCACGCCTGGGCGCCGTATCTGCACCAGTTTCCACGTTCGAGCGATATTTTCTTATTTTTAGAGACCGAATTGGATGAAGTTTCCTTCTACAAAGTTGTAGAACTATGTGTTAGCTTCAAATGAGGACTTGAATCATCCAGACAGAGGCAAATACTCCCAACATTCTGCTGATGGCGCCCGAGCGCCATAATTCCCGCGCCTAGGCGTGGCCACATCCGAGATTTGATTCCTTTCAGCCAAAAGATCATCATTTGATGGGGGAATGGAACATTTAAAGCCAAGAGGTCATCACATGTATGGGAGGGATGTCATCAGTATGTTTCTTACTAGATCTACTTTAGGGAATTTTATACTACTCACTTTAAGAGTAGTGGAGGACACACTAGGGGGGGCACACACTAGGAGCTGATTTTGTGGTGGTCTTCTTAAGGCATTTTGGAGGAATTGACCGAGGGATCTTGGAGGAGGAGAGAGAGAGAGAGGCATTTTTGGCCATCACTTTTCACTCATCATCATTCATCACCATTTCTTCATCACTTTTTGAGGGGAACAAAGAGAGAGGAGCTAAGGATTGAAGATCAAGAGAGCAAAGATCCATCATCAATCAATTGAGGGATTTTTAATTATTTGCATTTACATGTTTATTTCCATGAGTATGTATATGTTTGTATTAGATTTTCTTAAGGCTTTGATGAGAGGCTAATATTGTAGAACTAAGGCCATGTGAAGGCCAAATTTATGAATCAATATATGTGAAGTTGCTCTTTGTATTAATTCTCCTATTGCTTTGTGTGTTAATTCTATGCTTTTATTCCAATCATGTGTTTGATCACCATATGCTTGCTATCTTGCCTAATCTAGTTGTTCGAGAGAAAATAGATTAGGGTGCAAGAGAATTAACACATCATCCGAAACAAATGAGGGATTGCCCTAGAAATAGGTAAAGATTCCCGGGTGTTGTTAGCCGGATTCATTCGGGGAAGCTCTAGAACGTTAATGCGTGATTTTTGATTAGATTCTCGGATAGACATATTTAGAGAACCGTCAATTAATCATAGGATTATTATGTGCCGAGACATCGGGTAATAGTTAATTTAGGAGTTTCCACCAAAGTAATAAGAGTCTAATAATTCGAAGAGTAGCTCATATATATTGACGAGTAGATTCGGTTGTTGATAGGAGTCATTTTTACGTGTTATTAAGCCCCTTTGCGTTTATGTTTTAGGTTCATTTATCGCTTGATTTTGTCACTTGTGTGTTTAATTCGTGCATTAAGTGATTTCAGGCCTTAAATGGATACAATCGAAGAACGGGCTGAAAAAGACCGTATAAAACAAGTTTAGGCCAATATGTTTCACACCTCTACGACCAAACAAGCAAGAAACAAGCTGGAGTTAGCCAAAATCATATTTTAGTACCATTTCCGCACACCTGGGCGCCAAATCAGAAACAATCTCCACGTTGGAACGCCATTTGGATAAATTTAGAGACTGAATTTGATGACGTGTCCTTCTACAAAGTTTTAGATCTATGTCTTATCTTTACATGGGGACTTGAATCGTCCAATTCGGAGGTCTGTGGAGACGTTTATGAATAAAACACTATTCCTGCGCTGGAAAATACGAAAGTGGCAGCTCCCATTCTTAGTAGGTGGAAAACAAGAGAATGGTAGTTCACATTCTTGGTAGGAGGAAAGTAAGAGAATGGTAGGTGGAAAACAAGAGAATGGTAGTTCACATTCTTGGTAGATGGAAAACAAGAGAATGGTAGGTGCAAATTCTTGGTTGGTGGAAATTCTTGGTAGGTAGAAAACAAGAGAATGGTAGGTGCAAATTCTTGGTAGGTAGAAATTCTTGGTAGGAGGAAAGAAAGAGAAGGGTAGCTAAAATTCTTGGTAGGTGGATTTTTGGGTATTTAAAGGGGAGTGGGGAGCTCACTTGAGAGCATCAAAAAATCATCCTTTGAGAGTGTGAGGACGAAAATTCAGGGGTTTGGGGGAGAATTCTCTTGGTTTTGAGTCATCCTATCATCATACTTGAAGAGCTAAGAAGAGGAAAAGGAGGGATTCAAGCTTCCAATCAAGAATCGATCATCAATCCAAAATAGGGAGTTTCTTAGTTTGATATTCATCTTTATCTATGAGTAATTCTATGTTTTTATTGTTTTTCCAATTTCAATTATGAACTAATTTTCCCTTAACTAGGGCCATGTGAAGGCCAAAGTTATGAGTATATATATATGATATTATTCTTCGTATTAATTCTACAATTGCTTTGTGTTTTGATTTTGTGCGTAATTACTTGCATATGTTTGATCACCATATGTTTGTCATATTGCCTAACTTAATAGTTTGAAAGAATATAAGTTAGGGTTCAAAGAAATCATCACATCATCCGTAAAAAATAGGGAATTGCCCCTAGAGATAGGTAGAGATTCCCGGGTGCAGTTAGCCGAATTTATTCGGGAAAATTCTAGAACTTGAATGCATGATTATTGATTAAATTCTCGGATAGACATATTTAGAGAATTGTCAATTTATCATAGGATTATTATAGCCGAGACATCGGGTAGTAATTAATTAAGGAATTTTCACCAAAGCAATAGTAGTCTAATAATACGAAGAATAGTTCATATTTATATTAACAAGTAAATTTGGTTGAAGCATGTGCCTTAGTTGTTTTATCTCATAAGGATCTAAATCTATTTGCTAAGTCTCGTTTTCACATTTTTATTGTAAATTAATCACAATCTTTTAATTCAATTTTAATTGCTTTTAAATTCCTAGCTTTAAATAATCTTGTCTCTGTGGGATCGATAACTCGGACTTAAAGTCCACTTTATTACTACACACGACCAGTCCACTTGCTATTTAATACACGTAAGGATTTTTCGTGTCAAGTTTTTGGCGCCGTTGCCGGGGACTTGTTTAATTTTAGTTTTTGATTTTATTGCAAGTTTTAAGTATTTATTTTATTTTTACTAAATTTTTTTATTATTATTATTTTTATTTTTTTCTTACACTCTTAGCTCGCAATGGCTAGAAATTTTCCAGATATGACCCTTCCGGAGAATCAATTATGGCTGCAAACCGTCATTCAATTCGCAAAGGATAGCAATTTTCCTGATATGACACTACCGGAGAATCAATTATGGCTGCAAAGCGTCATTGAAGCGTGTTATGCACAAGGGTTCTTTCCACAACATTACCAAGAAAGAATTCCTACTCCGGAGGAACAACTTGATAACAACATTGGAGAGCTCCACTTTATGATGAAGGACGCACGACGGGAAATGAAGGAGATGAATCATCAACTCAAGCAACTAACGAGCGACATATCTGAGAAAGTACCATGGGCATTGCTTGGTACCACTGAGATAGATCAAAAGGAGGAATTCAACACCGTGATGTTGAATGAAATGAAGTTGGAAAATTCGAAAGCAGATTCCTCCAACGATGAGCATTCGAATCCTATCCTTTCTGAGGGTGTTGACATTTCTTTACTTTCTTCCCTAGCCACAGGTAAATCAGTATTTGATGCCGACGATGGTAAGTTGTTATTGAATGTAGGAGATGACATGGTTAATTTCGATAACTATGAGGTTTTTGAGCATCTAATATATTTTGATTTGTCTTTACACATTGATGTTTTTGATCCTTTTAGTGTTGAGCACTTTCATGAAAAACGAGCCAATAATCTTCAACATCCATACATGATGGAGCTGAAATATGTCAAGGTGATTGTGGAAGAAAAATGAGACATTATCTCTAGCTTGGAGAAAAATCTGCACCACCATCCGGAGCATGAGGAAGAAAAGGTAATAGAGGTATTGAGGGACCATAAAAAAACTCGTGAGTGGATGATTGCTTGGTCTAACCCAAGGATATGTAGCACAAATAATTGGTCAATCTTCACTACAAAGGGCAAAAGGTTGAAGCGATACCCAATAGTGGATTGGAGAACGAATAAGGCATTCATACATAAACCGCCTTGAGCCAATCTCTTACATAAAGTCAAGCTAGTGACTTTAAAAGAGCGCTTCTTGGGAGGCAACCCAAGCTTTGTGAGTTTTCTTTTGTTTTTGTTTTTTTTGCTTTCTTTTTTTGTTTTTGCTTTTCGTTTTATTTGTTTTGTCTAAGCATGCATTTTTGGCATGTGTTTTAATATGCTTGATGGTTTGTTTGATAAGTATGTTGAACATGTTAGTAGCAATTTCCCGTTGTTTTGAGAGGCCTATTTTGATGAGATGAGTTTGATTTGGAACATATTTGTGATGAAGGATTGTTTTTCACCAATCCTTGATTGTAAGTACTCTTATACCTTTTGCATGCGTTTATGTGAGACAACATTGGGGACAATGTTGAGTTTAAGTTTGGGGGTATATGTGGGTAGTACTTTGTGGTTTTAATACATTCATATGATTGATCACCATGTGTTTGCTATTTTTGTCATGTCATGTGTACCTCGTTTAGCTCAAGTTTGGGGGAATTTGTATGCTATCATGTTTATATGTGTTTATGTTGAGAAAATCAAGTTTGTATGCTATCATGTTTATATGTGTTTATGTTGAGAAAATCAAGCATGGTTTTTATGTTGGGGGAATTTGTATGCTATCATGTTTATATGTGTTTATGTTGAGAAAATCAAGTTTGTATGCTATCATGTTTATATGTGTTTATGTTGAGAAAATCAAGCATGGTTTTTTTTTTTTTTTTTTTTTTTAGTCCTTCCAATTGATGCATTTAAATTGATTAACTTGTAAAAATGGCATGATTTTTTGAAATAATTTGAATTTAAATGAACATATATATCTTTGAAATTGCTCATGGAGATCCTATACTAAGATTGATTTCTTAGATGATTCACAATGCACATAAATCGAAGGTAGAGGAGTTGAAAGGATAATCATCTCGAGACACTTAAGGAATTTTTCCCGGAAATATTAACTTAGATTTCTCATACGGTTATAAGTTGAATAGTTAATTTTGTATGCTAAAAAATGAATTAAAAAGGTTGAATTTTGGTATGACCAAAATTGGTCAGGCTAATACGTACTGGAGGTGAAAAGTTTCATGCCTATATACTGTACTATTATGCTAATTTGAGCTAAGCTCAAGCCAAAAAGAAGCGAATTGTTTAAAAGATCTAGTTTTATTTCGTGGCCTGTGACACTCGAGTGATTAAATCCTTAGGAGTGTCTTTACACTTTATGCCCCAAAACTATCTAGTTTGGGAGTCATTGATCTAAAGCTTGTTACATGGGTGCCATAGAAAGCCTAATGGAATAAAATATTGCACATGATCTAGCCTTAATGAAGTTAATTAATTGGAAAGTTTCATATGAATTGAAAGTTTGAATGTTTGAGATAATGAAATTTAAATGGCTATGAAATTTTCTATGATTCTTATGCTTTGTGTTTGATCATAAAGTTGATAGATATGGGATTAATGTCCAAAAATTTGGTAAGGATGCCTCTCGACTATAATACCTTAGATTTATTTTCACTACACCCTATGGAGTCTTTTCTAGTATTGGTGTCACATGAGCAAAAGTAGTTGATATGTATATATATTTGTGAGCTGTAAAAGGATGATTTTGTGCCATTTATTCTTGTTAATTATGTTGAGATGTATTCATTTGGTTGGGATTGAAAGTTTGTTAGATTTTGTGGGTATATCGTCTGCAAACCCTCACGAGACTATAACTCGTCCTTTGAGGTAACTCAAAGGTTTAAAGGCTTGTTGCACATGCTAAGTGCAATCGTTTACTCCACGAAAGTGAGTTCGTTTGTTGTTTTTGTTTTCTCCTTTTGGTTGATGATGTTTTTTGTGCCCTAGACCTTTTATTGCTCGAGGTCGAGCAATTGATAAGTTTGGGGGAGTTGATAGGAGTCATTTTTACGTGTTATTAAGCCCCTTTGCGTTTATGTTTTAGGTTCATTTATCGCTTGATTTTGTCACTTGTGTGTTTAATTCGTGCATTAAGTGATTTCAGGCCTTAAATGGATACAATCGAAGAACGGGCTGAAAAAGACCGTATAAAACAAGTTTAGGCCAATATGTTTCACACCTCTACGACCAAACAAGCAAGAAACAAGCTGGAGTTAGCCAAAATCATATTTTAGTACCATTTCCGCACACCTGGGCGCCAAATCAGAAACAATCTCCACGTTGGAACGCCATTTGGATAAATTTAGAGACTGAATTTGATGACGTGTCCTTCTACAAAGTTTTAGATCTATGTCTTATCTTTACATGGGGACTTGAATCGTCCAATTCGGAGGTCTGTGGAGACGTTTATGAATAAAACACTATTCCTGCGCTGGAAAATACGAAAGTGGCAGCTCCCATTCTTAGTAGGTGGAAAACAAGAGAATGGTAGTTCACATTCTTGGTAGGAGGAAAGTAAGAGAATGGTAGGTGGAAAACAAGAGAATGGTAGTTCACATTCTTGGTAGATGGAAAACAAGAGAATGGTAGGTGCAAATTCTTGGTTGGTGGAAATTCTTGGTAGGTAGAAAACAAGAGAATGGTAGGTGCAAATTCTTGGTAGGTAGAAATTCTTGGTAGGAGGAAAGAAAGAGAAGGGTAGCTAAAATCTTGGTAGGTCGATTTTTGGGTATTTAAAGGGGAGTGGGGAGCTCACTTGAGAGCATCAAAAAATCATCCTTTGAGAGTGTGAGGACGAAAATTCAGGGGTTTGGGGGAGAATTCTCTTGGTTTTGAGTCATCCTATCATCATACTTGAAGAGCTAAGAAGAGGAAAAGGAGGGATTCAAGCTTCCAATCAAGAATCGATCATCAATCCAAAATAGGGAGTTTCTTAGTTTGATATTCATCTTTATCTATGAGTAATTCTATGTTTTTATTGTTTTTCCAATTTCAATTATGAACTAATTTTCCCTTAACTAGGGCCATGTGAAGGCCAAAGTTATGAGTATATATATATGATATTATTCTTCGTATTAATTCTACAATTGCTTTGTGTTTTGATTTTGTGCGTAATTACTTGCATATGTTTGATCACCATATGTTTGTCATATTGCCTAACTTAATAGATTGAAAGAATATAAGTTAGGGTTCAAAGAAATCATCACATCATCCGTAAAAAATAGGGAATTGCCCCTAGAGATAGGTAGAGATTCCCGGGTGCAGTTAGCCGAATTTATTCGGGAAAATTCTAGAACTTGAATGCATGATTATTGATTAAATTCTCGGATAGACATATTTAGAGAATTGTCAATTTATCATAGGATTATTATAGCCGAGACATCGGGTAGTAATTAATTAAGGGATTTTCACCAAAGCAATAGTAGTCTAATAATACGAAGAATAGTTCATATTTATATTAACAAGTAAATTTGGTTGAAGCATGTGCCTTAGTTGTTTTATCTCATAAGGATCTAAATCTATTTCCTAAGTCTCGTTTTCACATTTTTATTGTAAATTAATCACAATCTTTTAATTCAATTTTAATTGCTTTTAAATTCCTAGCTTTAAATAATCTTGTCTCTGTGGGATCGATAACTCGGACTTAAAGTCCACTTTATTACTACACACGACCAGTCCACTTGCTGTTTAATACACGTAAGGATTTTTCGTGTCAGTTGTAGCATGTGCCTTAGTCATTTTATCATACGTGAGATTAAATCTATAGTACGTTTCTCTTTGGTTCTTCGTTTGTTTAATCTTTTTCTTGCACTTTACTTTAATTGTCTTATCTTTTATCGAAAATCATTAACTAGAATTCAAGTCCTTGTGGTTCGACAACCCGGACTTTTTGTCCACTTATTACTACACACGTCTAGTGCACTTGCTATCATAGCACGTTAGTTTTTAGCGTGTCAAGTTTTTGGCGCCGTTGCCGGGGACTTGTTTATTTTAGTTTTGATTTTTGTTTACATTTTTCATAATTCTTAGTTTTCGTTTATTTCTTGATTTTCTTTTATTTTCGTGTTTAGTCTAATTTTGTTTCTTGTGCTTAATTGTTAGGTTCGATTTGTGGTGCATGACCCGCTCCTCAAATGAGCCTTTGCTTGATTTTGTTATTTTTATTTTGAACATGTGCTCCGGGTTTGTAGATGAGTTCGAGAGATGGCGGACAATATCTATCAACCAAATCTGAATGCACGTTTCCCGGATATGAATTTACCGAAGGATCGGGAGTGGTTACAAGGCATTCTCCAAGCTATGCAACCGCCTCCTTCTCAACCACTTCAGTCGGTCCGGGATTGTCTACCATACAGGAGGGATATCATTTATCCCCGACTCTGGAGGAACGAGAATGGGTTCGACAACTCCTATACGGCTTACAACTCACACTAGATGATTTGGATCAGCCGAAAAGTATGAAATTGGTACACAAAGCCATTGATGCTTTGTATGAAGGACCAATTAAGGAGGCTCTAATGATCATTGAGGAAATGAAAAATGAGAGGATTTCTATAAAGGTGTCATCGCCTCAGCGTCGCCCGCCTAACATTCAAGCGATACCCGGCCCCATTTTTATCGAAGAATTGATATCAAAGAAGCCGACGTTGAAGGAAAGGACACTCGAGCCTTT
Source organism: Buddleja alternifolia (assembly GCA_019426215.1). Taxonomy (NCBI): domain Eukaryota; kingdom Viridiplantae; phylum Streptophyta; class Magnoliopsida; order Lamiales; family Scrophulariaceae; genus Buddleja; species Buddleja alternifolia. The sequence goes on along the minus strand of CM033405.1, from coordinate 11,329,336 downwards.
ACCAGATTCTTTGGTATCTTCTTCCCTCTCCACGGGTATAGAGGTCATTAGTGCCCATGATAGTAAGTTGTCCTCTAGTGTAGGAGATGACATGGTTATTTGTGATAACTATGAGGTTTTTAAGCATCCAATTGATTCTACATTATCTTTACGCATTGATGCTTTTGATCCTTTTAGTGTTGAGCTTTTTCAGGAAAGAAGAACCAATAACCTCCTCGAGTTCTACATCACAAACTCCAAGTTTTCCATCTCGATGGGTGAAGAAAAATGGCCATCTACTTATAACTTGGAGAATAGTCCAAGTCATCACTCGGTGCAGTGGGAAGAAAGAGTGATGGAAGTGGTGATGGACTATGAGAAAATATGTGAGTGGATGATTGCTTGGTCACTACTCATCGTATTTTCTATTAACACCGGGCCGAAATTCATCCCTACTTGGAGAATGAACAAGGCATTCATTCGGAAACCGCCTTAAAATAACTCGGTAAAGTCAAGCTAATGACTTTAAAAGAGCGCTTCTTGGGAGGCAACCCAAGTTTGTAAGTTTTCTTTTCTTTTTCTTTTGCTTTTGTTTTTGTTTTGTTTAATTTGTTTCTTTTTGTTGTGTTCAAGCATGCACTTTTAGCATGTATGTGTCTTATGCTTGATGGTTTAAAGAGTTGAAGTGTTAGATATAATGCACATTTGGACCCCATGTTTAAGAGATGCGTATTGTACTCGAGAGGAGAGGAAGCTATAGGATTATGTATTGGAATTTTAAAGATGTTGTTCAATATCCTTGGTTGTAAGTGTTCTTGTACCGTTGTGTATGCTTGTCATAACAACATTGGGGACAATGTTGGATTTAAGTTTGGGGGTAGAAGAGTACTTATTTTGAACTTTGATGATGCAATCCTAATTTGTAGCTTGAGTTTGGGGGAAAGTTGTTTGCTATCATATTTATATGCTTCTTTGTTGAGAAAATCAAGTATGAAAAAAAAAAAAAAAATTTAGTCCTTCCAATTGATGCATTGAAATTGATTGACTTGGAGAAATGGCATGATCTCTTGAAATAATTTGAATTTAATGGAATATATATATCTTTGAAATTGCTCGTGGAGACACTAGACTAAGATTGATTCTTTAGATGATTCACATTGCACAATGAATCGAGGGTAGAGGAGTTGAGAGGATAACCATCTTGAGACACTTAAGGAGTTTTTCCCAGAAATATTAACTTAGATTTCTCATAAGGTTATAAGTTAAGTAGTAATTTTATATGCTAAACAATGAATTGAAAAGGTTGAATTTTGGTATGACCAAAAGTGGTCAGGCTAATACGTACCGGAGGTGATAAGTTCCATGCCTATATACTGTACTATTATGCTAATTTGAGCTAAGCTCAAGCCAAAAAGAAGTGATTTGTTTAAAAGATCTAGTTTTATTTCGTGGCCTTTGACACTCGAGTGATTAAATCCGTAGGAGTGTCTCTACACTTAATGCCCCAAAACTATCTAATTTGGGAGTCATTGATCTAAAACTTGTTACATGGGCGTCATAGAAAGCCTAATGGAATAAAACATTGCACATGATCTAGCCTTAATGAATTTAATGGAAGTTTCATACGAATTGAAAGTTGAATGTTTGACATAATGAAATTTAAATGGCTAATATTGTAGAACTAAGGCCATGTGAAGGCCAAATTTATGAATCAATATATGTGAAGTTGCTCTTTGTATTAATTCTCCTATTGCTTTGTGTGTTAATTCTATGCTTTTATTCCAATCATGTGGTTGATCACCATATGCTCGCTATGTTGCCTAATCTAGTTGTTCGAGAGAAAATAGATTAGGGTGCAAGAGAATTAACACATCATCCGAAACAAATGAGGGATTGCCCTAGAAATAGGTAAAGATTCCTGGGTGTTGTTAGCCGGATTCATTCGGGGAAGCTCTAGAACGTTAATGCGTGATTTTTGATTAGATTCTCGGATAGACATATTTAGAGAACCGTCAATTAATCATAGGATTATTATGTGCCGAGACATCGGGTAATAGTTAATTTAGGAGTTTCCACCAAAGTAATAGGAGTCTAATAATTCGAAGAGTAGCTCATATATATTGACGAGTAGATTCGGTTGTAGCATGTGCCTTAGTCATTTTATCATACGTGAGATTAAATCTATAGTACGTTTCTCTTTGGTTCTTCGTTTGTTTAATCTTTTTCTTGCACTTTACTTTAATTGTCTTATCTTTTATCGAAAATCATTAACTAGAATTCAAGTCCTTGTGGTTCGACAACCCGGACTTTTTGTCCACTTATTACTACACACGTCTAGTGCACTTGCTATCATAGCACGTTAGTTTTTAGCGTGTCATCCAGGCTTCCTTGATCGGTTTTAGAGTAACACAATCCAATGCCTCACCCTCATTTGGAAGATTGAAGTTCTTGGCAATGGTGGAAGCAGATAAGAGAAATTCCTTTGGGGACTCCTTCTTGGATAAAAAAATTAGACAGGAGATAGACTTCTTGTCCTCTGAAAGTTTAGCAGTCTTCCAAAAGGTATCAACCTCAGTAGGAAACATATATGAGTATTGGGTCAAGAACAGTTTGAGCCCAGCCTTGACGACCATGTCCATCATGTCCGGTAGGTTGATCTGAGGTTGTTCATAGAGAAATTTTTGGTCGACAATAAGGCCTTCAGTCACCTTGATGGTAAGTTCAGCAGAAGTAGACGAGGATTTCTTTGGTGCCATTTTTAGTGAAAGAGATGAACTGAGATTTTTCTTTTGCTTTGAGATAGAGAGAATAAGTTTTGCAAATATGTTTTGAGTAAAAGTGAATTGTCTTTCTACAGAATTTGTGTTTTAAATGACATAGTAAAGAATTTTTGAAACTTGTGTTCTCTAGTCTCTGTATGATTTAGACACGTGGAACGATTGTTGAATCTCAGCCATAAATTCATTAACTGCGGACGCGAGTTTTGTGTAATAGAGAGAAGTTACATTTGGTAATTCTCATATATAAAGATTTGACATCCGAGTTAAGATTTTAAAAACGTTTGGCATTATCAGAGTGTAACGCACGCGCCCGTTTGTACACTGACACGTACACAAACACGTGCTATCTCTGAACCGTCATTTTGAAAAGAAACTTTTGATTACCCGCCAGTTTGATGTGATAGAAGCGTGCGAGTAGAGTACAAAATAGACTTTTGAGTCTACCCACTTCTTCTAAAAAGTTTGGCAACTTTATGCATGGCTTGTAAAGAAAATATTTTTATATTAAGAGTTGATTGGACTTGATTCAACGCTTAACTGATACCATTGGTTGGTATTCATTTTAACTGTTGTAATATAGACGCTTAAAGTCAAAGTCCTTTTTATGTTTGAGCGTCCAATATTTTATGCAAAAATAATACTGAGCGTTGATGATCATGCATCTGAAAATTTTGATCATTGACGCTTACAGTTATGTTCAAGTACAATTTTAAGGTTCCCCCTAAATTTGATAACTTGTACCATTTGTTTTGGTTTTCAAAGAAGGCTTTTAGACATAAATCAAGTGGATTCCCCCTAAATTATATGTCTAATAAAGTATGATGCTTGATGATTAAGCGTTTAAATCAATCATACCTAATTCACTTCTTAAAGTGAGAAAACGTTGTTCGTTGAGTGCTTTGGTGAAGATATCTGCCAATTGTTTGTCAGTTCCAATGAAGTGCATGGACATATCTTTCTTTTGAATGTGGTCACGAAGGAAATGGTATCTAATATCAATGTGTTTGGTTCTGGAATGAAGAACAGGGTTTTGAGTCATGGCTAGAGCGCTTTGGTTATCACAATGAATGGGGGTTGGACCTAAGATTATTCCATAATCTCTAAGTTGTTGCCTCATCCCTAATACTTGTGCACAACAACTTTCTACAGCTACATACTCAGCTTCGGCTGTGGAGGTAGCTATGGATTTTTGTTTCTTGCTATGCCATGAAACTAACCTATCACCTAGAAATTGACAAGTACCACTAGTGCTTTTACGATCTATTTTGCAACCTGCAAAATCTGCATCTGAGTAACCAATTAGTTCAAAAGGAGAATCCCTAGGATACCATAAGCCCACATTCTGTGTGCCTTTTAGGTATTTAAGGATCTTCTTGGCAGCAATTAAGTGTGACTCTTTAGGATGAGCTTGAAATCGTGCACACATGCATACCGAAAACATAATATCAGGTCTACTGGCAGTAAGATAAAGAAGTGATCCAATGATACCTCTATAATTAGTGATATCAATTTTCTTTCCATTTTCATCTTTATCTAACTTAAGCGTTTGGCTCATTGGAATTTTTGAAAATGATGCATTTTCCATACCAAATTTCTTAATCATGTCTCTTGTATATTTAGCTTGGTTAATAAATATGTCATTAGGGAGTTGTTTAACTTGTAGTCCTAAGTAGAAAGTTAATTCACCCATCATGCTCATTTCAAATTGTTCTTGCATCATTTTTGAAAATTTCTCACACAGACGCTTGTTAGTAGAACCAAATATAATATCATCAACGTAAATTTGGACTAAGAGAATGTCTTCGTTATTGGTAATTTTAAATAACGTTGTATCAACGCTGCCTTTTGAAAAGCCTTTACCAATAAGAAAGATAGAGAGAGTGTCATACCATGCTCTGGGTGCTTGCTTAAGCCCATAAAGTGCTTTTTCTGGCTTGTAAACCATACCCTTACCATGATTGTTGATGAATCCTGGTGGTTGCTCCACATACACTTCTTCTTGGAGTTTACCATTCAGGAAGGCACTCTTCACGTCCATTTGATACACCATAAACTTTTTGAACGCTGCATACTCTATAAACATGCGAATTGCTTCAAGACGAGCGACAGGAGCGTAAGTCTCATCAAAGTCAATACCCTCCTCTTGGCAGTATCCTTGAGCTACGAGTCTGGCCTTGTTTCTTATAACAATGCCGTTCTCATCCATCTTGTTTCTATATACCCATCTAGTTCCAATAACTCCTTGGTGAGTTGGTCTCGGTACTAGCATCCAAACCTTGTTTCGTTCGAACTGATTAAGCTCTTCTTGCATAGCTTCAATCCAACTTGGGTCGCTTAGCGCTTCATCCACTTTCTTAGGTTCCATTTGAGATAGAAAGCTTGCGAACATAGCCTCATTGAACGTAGCGGCTCTAGTCCTAACAGGTGCTTCAATATATCCAATAATCTACTCAGGTGGATGATCACGCAGCCATAATCTGTCTGGTTGGAAGGGGTTAAGAGGTTGAACAGGCGCTTGAGGAACAGACGCTTGACTACCTTCTTGCGTAGGCGCTTCAAGTTCACAATTCCTTGTGTGCTCTTGATGATCATTCTCTTCATGATCATCAGCATTTCTAACATGATAATTTAGAGTAATCTCACGAGTATTCTTAGGAGGTGGCACTGAGATCTCATCATCGTCGTCAGTATCTTCATTAATAGTAATCTTAGACGCTTGATGACATAGATCTTCAACTCCTACATCATTTAAATTAACCTTACTCGGCTCTTGGTTAGCATCATCAAAAACAACATGAATAGATTCCTCAACCTTCGATTTGATCTTATTGAGAATGCGAGAATTCTTTCCATTTTTGGCGTAGCCTAGAAAGATTCCCTCATCCGCTTTAGGATCAAAAGTCTTTAGGCTTTGGGATCCATTATTATGAATAAAACATTTAGAACCAAAGACGTGAAAATATGAAACATTTGGCTTACGTCCCTTCCATAGTTCATATGGAGTTTTTCCATGTTTTTTGTTGATCATGTAGTGGTTTTGAGTGTAACAGACAGTGTTGATCGCTTCGGCCCAAAATCTAGGAGTAAGCTTGGATTATGCTAACATAGTCCTAGCGGCTTACTTAAGCATTCGGTTCCGGCGCTCAACAACACCATTTTGTTGGGGAGTTCTGGGAGCTGAATACTCATGATGTATTCCGTTTTCTGCACAAAACTTCTCAACAATCTTGTTAGTAAACTCAGTACCATGATTGCTTCTTATTCTTGCAACCTTAAGGTTTTTCAATATTTGAAGTTGCCGAATAAGCGTTGTTAACTTGTCACATGTTTCATCTTTGGATGAAAGAAATTCCACCCAAGTAAATCTAGAGAAATCATCTACTATCACCAAAGTATACTTTTTACCGCTTACACTGATCGTTTGAACGGGTCCAAAAAAATCCATGTGAAGTAGTTCAAGTATTCTAGAGGTAGATAGATGAGGTTTTCTCTTGAATGATGATTTAACTTGTTTACCCATTTGACAAGCGTCACAAAGACGATCCTTATGAAATGGTCCATTTGGTAATCCCTCTACAAGAGTTTGACTTATTAGCTGAGAGATTGTTTTAAAGTTGAGATGATTCATTTTTCTATGCCATAGCCAACCGATTTTAGATTCACTTTTAGCAACAAAACATGTTGGGTTGTTATCAAGTGTTGAACCCCAATCTACCAAATATACGTTGTTAGTTCTTTTTCCTTTCAATTTAGTAGACTTAGTCTTAGCGTCGTTTATATAGCAATAGTCACTTGAGAATATGACTTCAAAGCCTTTATCACAGAATTGATTTATGCTTAATAAATTGTGCTTCAGACCCTCAACAAAATAAACATCACTTATCATGATGTTCCCCCTATGCACAGTACCTATACCTTTGGTTTTACCTTTGGAGTTGTCACCAAATACAACCTGAGGACCATTGGCAGCTTGATAGTTGATCAGAAGATCTTTGGAACCAGTCATGTGCCTTGACGATCCACTATCAAAGTACCATACAGATGTATCGGCTCTAGCTTTATGTACCTGCAATCAAAAAGGGAAGTTCTATTTCTGTTTAGGTACCCATTGTTGCTTGGGTCCTTCAACATTAGTAACCTTGTTAGTTTGAATTAGGAGTTTAGGAACCCACATTTGCCTCGTCTTCATTGTAGGAATATTGGCCTTTTTGGGTTTCACATTGTGCTGTGTGTGCTTTTTGGGTGTATAATAATATCCTCGATTATAATAATAGTCATAATCATAATCATCATAGTATCGATAATATGATCTTGACTGTCTTGGATATTGACGCTGGTATTTCCTTGGCGCTGGCTTGGGTTGCACTTTTGGTGCTGGACGCTTGATTCACAGTGGTCAATCTTATCTTTAGCCTTTTGAGCATTTGGATAAACCCGTCTTTGTGAATCATTTTCTTTAGCCTTACCCTTGCCTGAGTTAGCTTTTACTTTCTCATTTGGCCTCTTACCATTGTCACTTGGTTCATTTTGTGTTTGACCTTGTGAATCTTTTTCAACAAAGATAACACCCTTTCCTTTGTTGTTTGCCGTAACATTAGATTGATTGGATTGTTTACCGAGTTTATCGCATCCTAAACCAGTCTTCTCACCAAATAATCTGGTTACTTCAGTCACATTTTCCAACTGTCTAGAAGCTTTTGATAATGATGAGATGAGCTGCTGTGATTTAGCAAGTCTAGCGATCAAATCAGCTTCTCTCTTGACTATTATATCAAGATCACTTTTTAATTGAATAATTTCACTCTCAAGCGACTGGTTCTTCTCAATGCACTGTTGCTGAACTCGCAACTCTGCTCTGAGCGTCACTTTATCTCTTGTGAGTGATGAGATAATAGCGAGATCATTTTGATATATTTTGGCAGTTTCTTGACATTCATTGTAGTATTCTTTGACTTTGTCAAGTAATTCATCATAAGAAAGAGGAATTGATAATTCATTGATTACCTCAGGAGACGCTTCATCATCTCTGGCCATGAGACATATGAGCGCTGAGTCATCTAATGGCTCATCATCATCACTACTTTCTTCTGATGATTCTAAATCTTCAGGTGCGGATGCTGGTTTTGATTCTGCTAGCAAACCTTGTTGACGAAGGTTGCTCCTGAATTGGTTTCTTTCCAAGTAATCCTACCTTGAGGGCTTGGATACGTTTGGATAAGGGTAATTTACCTGGTAGTGCTCTGGTTTCCTGCAATTATAACAAAGATTAGTTTTCATCTTTTATTCATTGTTAACCTTGTAATGTGTGGTTTTGAGATCACTGGAGCTGGGAGACTTTGAGTAGACGCTTGGTATTGAACAAGCGCTTGGGGTGAAGGAACAGAATACTGAGGCGCTTGAAACTGTTGTTGCACAGGAAAAGGCGCTTGATATGAACTTTGTCCTTGATTATTAAAACCTTTTCCTTTCTTTTCATATCTCAAGAACTTCCTGAATCTATTCAGCAAAGCCAACTCTTCTTCCTCATTGATATCTGAATTCTTTCCTTTATTACCCGATTTGCCTTTGATTGAACCAATGAGCGCTCCAGATTCAATCACTGGACTACGCACAATATCACTAGCAGAATTCAACTCGAACTTAAATGTTTTTAACTCTGAAAAGGCGTCTTCTGGAGTTAGGAGATCCAGCATATTTGATTCTCTCATTGCGGTTGTCTTCATCAAGAATTTACTTGGTAAGCTTCTAAAGATTTTAACCACCATTTCTCGGTTCTGTAAATCCATTCCCAACGATGTAAGTTCTGTAACTAGAGCTGTAAATCTTATATCCAATTGCTCTAAAATTTCACTGGGTAACATCTTAAATCCATTAAATTTTTCCTTGGCAATGGAAAGTTTGTTTTCTTTGATTTGAGATGAACCACCACAAATCGTTGCCAACTTATCCCATATTTCTTTAGTAGTTTTGCAAGACTTGATCTTATTAAATAAGTTGTCATTATCACCAATAGCCGTATATAGAGCGTTACGACCAACATTGTCCAAATTCGCTCTTCGACGCTCATCTGGAGTCCATTCTTGTTTCGGTTTTTCAACGTAACCATCGGGAGTTTCTTCCGTAGCTCCAGGCGCTCTTGTGATAACTTTGTATATTTTGATTGGCCCATCTGAAATAATATCACACATGTCATCATCAAATGAACAAAGATATGTAAATGCTTTGACTTTTCATGTGTCAAAATTTGATTCAGTCAGTTTGGGAACTTTAGCAAATGCCATATCGAAAATTTTAAACGCAACTAGATTTTGAAAGAAAAGGATCTAAACAAGCAATTATGCTTGGAAATTTTAAGATTTCAATTTTAACCGCTCTGATACCACTTGTTGGTCCCAAGTGGCATACGAAAGGGTCTAGAAGGGGGGGGTTGAATAGACTCTGAAGTCTTTTTCGACTTCAAAAAGTTTCGTACTAAAAGATTTTTGGACGTTTGAAGTGTCTAACGCTTGACTTAAGCGTTCACTTAAAAATATTGGCGCTTTGCCGAAGCGTCTGATGAAGACTGTTTTTAGGAAGTTAACTCAGACTTCAAGATCTGAATACTTTGACCAAGTAGGTTAAGGGTTCAGTTCTTTAATCAGTGTTAGCACAGCGAAATGATTTTTGGAGTCTTCTCTTTGAAAGCTTTAGCGTCACAAGAGGTTTCTTAGTTGCTTAGCTTTTGATTGTGTTTTACTTAATCAATTTATCCAATGATATGATAGATGAAAGAATTGACTGAAAAGTAAATGACACAATATTTGTAAGGTTCGTTGGGTGGTGTAATCCCAACTACGTCCTTCTTCTCCTCGAACACTTGGAGGCAATCCACTAAAATGATTCTCAAAGAATCACACAGAATCTTCTACAAATTAGGGAGAGATGGATGTCGATGACTTGAGCTCCTTGATCACACAGATTTCTGCTCCAAATCACTTCAATCCCCTTGCTTCGTTCACCCAGAAATATGGCAAGTATCCAACTTCGACTTCACACAGATCGCGAGGCTTGGATAGGGGTTTTTCTAAAAAGGTTTGTTTGATTTTGATGAAGATCAAACAACTGGAATATCTCAGTAGTAGTGTAGTTTCTTCAAAAAGAATGTTTGAGATATTGGGTTGACTGTCTCAGGATTTGATGAAAAGCAAAGAGAATATTTTCTTAAGTATTCTGGCTTTTCTGAGAGTTTAATGAATGAGACTTCAATGCAACAGCAATTTGGCTTGATAATTGTTCTTTGTTTGGTTTGTTGTTGAAGTTCTATTTATAAGCATTCTTGGAGAAAGTGTCCGTTTGACACATGCAAGGGTGCTTGTCTCTCACTTTCGCGAGTGAACAACTTTTGTCCTTTTTCCTGAAAATCTGCTGCACAAAAGTTGGTGCTGCAGTCTTTGAATTGTTGACAGTCCAATAGGGTGGCTTCTCCGTACGTCTGAAAGTGCTTATCACATTTAATGCTCTTATTAGCATTTAATGTAATTTGAATTAAATGCCCGTTGGCATTTAATGCATTGAGAATATTTGCATTAAACTTCTTTCGATCTGACGCTTCAGGAGAATGTTTGTCATTTGATAGACGCTTCATTCATGAACTGAAAGTTCCATTTAATCTGGAGGACTATTTAATGTTTAGACGCTTGGAAAAGTCTTCAAACTTTATTTAGAAGTGTAGACGCTTGAGACTTCAGTCTTCGTTACTTGACACCTCACTCAGAACATGTCAGGCGCTTAGAGTGAACTTCTTCAAACTTCATTCACTATTGATTTCTTGGACGCTTGGAGTCTTCAGATTTTGCAGTCTTGATAAGCTCACTCAAAAAGTATCAAACGCTTTAATCTAACCGACTTCTTGATCTAAGAATGTCAAAAGTAAAAGATAAAATAAAGCCTATACATTTCTAATGTTCAAATGCTTATACAATGTATCTATGAAATTTAAGCGTATCAAAACATCTAACATGAAATTCCTAACACCACTCGTAAGGACCATTTCCCCCTCCCATTCATTGACCAGATGCTTGAAAGGTTAGCCGGACATGATTTTTATTATTTTCTAAATGGGTATTCCGGCTATAACCAAATTGCCATAGCCCCCGAGGACCAAGAGAAAACAACTTTCACTTGTCCCTATGACACGTTTGCTTATAGGCGGATGTCGTTTGGGTTATGCAATGCCCCGACCACATTTCAAAGATGTATGATGGCGATCTTTCATGACATGGTTGAAGAATTCCTTGAGATTTTTATGGATGATTTTTCTGTTTTTGGAACCTCATTTAATACATGTCTTGATCATTTGGATCGTGTTCTAAAACGCTGTGAGGAAACAAATCTTGTTTTGAATTGGGAAAAATGTCATTTTATGTTCCGGGAAGGGATTGTGCTAGGCCACAAAATCTCTCAAAAAGGGATTGAAGTGGACCAAGCCAAGATTGAGGTCATAGAAAAGCTTCCTCCACCTACATCGGTGAAAGCCGTGAGGAGCTTTCTTGGTCATGCCGTCTTCTATAGGCGATTTATCAAAACAATTTCCAAAATTACAAAGCCGTTATCTAATTTGCTTGTCAAAGACGCACCATTCAGTTTTGATTCCCTTTGTTTACAGGCCTTCATGACTCTCAAGGAGCAATTGATATCCGCTCCCATCATGGCATTGCCCGATTGGAGCGTGCCCTTCGAATTGATGTGTGACACCGCGGTGGATGCGGTCCTTGGCCAAAGGAAGGATAAGGTATTTCAAACCATCTACTATGCTAGTAAGACTTTAAATGATGCACAAATGAATTACGCAACCACGGAAAAAGAATTACTAGCCATAGTATTTGCATTTGACAAGTTCATGCTTAGCTCATTTTGAATAAGGTAATTGTGTACACCGATCACTCCGCATTAAAATACTTGCTTGCCAAAAAGGATGCCAAACCTAGACTCATTAGGTGGATTTTACTTCTTCAAGAATTTGACGTAGAAATTAAGGATAAGAAAGGAGTAGAAAATGTTGTTGCCGACCACTTGTCTAGGATAGAGGCTCCTAACCCCGAGTGCGTGTATGATAAACCTATTTGTGAGGAGTTTCCCGATGAGCAATTTTATGCTATACTTCATAATGATATTCCTTGGTATGCCAATTATGCATATTATCTTGTCATAGGAGTTCTTCCTCCGGATATCACTTATCATCAAAAGAAGAAATTCCTATTTGATGTGAAGCGATATTTGTGGGACGAACCATATCTATTTAAGATTTGTGCAGATGGCCTCATTCGACGATGTGTCCCCGAGGAGGAAATAGCATCAATTCTCGCTCATTGCCATGATATGTCGGTAGGTGGTCACTTTGGACCTTCTAAAACAGTGGCTAAAGTGCTTCAATCAGGTTTCTTTTGGCGTACTCTTTCTAAAGATGCATTCTTGTATGTTCAATCTTGTGATAGGTGTCAATGAACAGGTAACATCTCTAAAAGACACGAAATGCCATTGAATAACATGCTTGAATGTGAACTATTTGATGTGTGGGGTATTGATTTTGATGGGACCCTTCCCTAGTTCTTGTTCCAATAAGTATATTCTTGTTGCGGTCGACTATGTCTCCAAATAGGTCGAAGCCGAGGCTATACCAACTAACGATACTCGGGTGGTTACTCGATTTTTAAGAAAAAGGATTTTCACTCGTTTTGGAAGTCCTAAAGCAATCGTTAGTGACGGGGGCACCCATTTTTGTAACAAACAATTCGAGCACTTATTGAACAAGTACGGGGTACGGCATAAAATCTCAACCCCATATCATCCCCAAACGAGTGGTGAAGTGGAGATGTCGAATCGGGAGATTAAACGCATTCTTGAAAAAACAGTTAACGCATCTAGAAAAGATTGGTCCCTTAAACTAGATGACGCCTTGTGGGCATATAGAACCGCGTTTAAAACTCTGATTGGCATGTCCCCATATCGCCTCGTCTTTGGAAAAGCATGTCACTTATTGGTTGAGCTCGAACATCGCGCTTTTTGGGCTATTAAATTTCTAAATTTTGATTCTCAACTCGTAGGTACCAAGCGATTACTCCAATTACACGAACTTGAGGAATGGCGCCATCAAGCGTATGAGAACGCCAAGCGTTACAAGGAGCGAATGAAAACTTGGCATGATAAGCGTATTATTCCCCGGGAATTTCATGAAGGAGACAAGGTTTTACTATACAATTCTCGCCTTTGACTTTTTCCCGGGAAGCTCAAGTCAAAATGGTTGGGACCGTTTGTTGTATCTCGTGTTTATGCTTCCGGTGCCATTGAACTTATAACGGATAGTGGACGAACCTTCATGCAAACGCCCAAAGGTTAAAGCATTACTTTGGGATTGACGGGTCGAGGGATAAAGTGACCATTCCCCTCCGGGACCCTTAGCGATTCTTTATCTCAAGTCGAGCTACCGACTCTAAACTAGCGCTTCTTGAGAGGCAACCCAAGTTTGTAAGTTTTCTTTTTTTTTTCGTTGCTTTCGTTTTTGTTTTGTTTAGTTTGTTTCTTTTTGTTGTGTTCAAGCATGCACTTTTGGCATGTATGTTTTTCTTATGCTTGATGGTTTAAAAAGTTGAAGTGTTAGATATGATGCACATTTGGACCCCACGTTTAGAGATTCTTATTTTACTCGATAAGAGGAGAAACTTTGTAAGGATGCATTGGAAGCTTAAGGATGTTCTTCAATATCCTTGGTTGTAAGTGTTCTTTCACCTTTGTGTATGCTTGTTGTAACAACATTGGGGACAATGTTGGATTTAAGTTTGGGGGTAGAAGAGTACTTATTTTGAATAGTGAAAATGCAATCCTAATTTTTAACTTGAGTTTGGGGGAAAGTTTGTATGATAGCATGTTTAACTTGAAAATTAGTCCTTCCGATTGATGCATTGAAATTGATTAACTTGAAAAAATGGCATGAATTCTTGAAATAATTTGAATTTAATGGAATATATATATCTTTGAAATTGCTCGTGAAGACCTTAGACTAGAATTGATTCTATAGATGATTCACAATGCACTTAAATCGAAGGTAGAGGTGTTGAGAGGACAACCATCTTGAGACACTTAAGGAATTTTTCCCGGAAATATTAACTTAGATTTCTCATAAGGTTATAAGTTGAGTAGTAATTTTATATGCTAAACAATAAATTGGAAAGGTTGAATTTTGGTATGACCAAAAGTGGTCAGGCTAATACGTGACGGAGGTGAAAAGTTTCATGCCTATATACTGTACTATTATGCTAATTTGAGCTATGCTCAAGCCAAAAGAAGTGAATTGTTTAAAAGATCTAGTTTTATGTCGTGGCCTTTGATACTCGAGTGATTAAATCCTTAGGAGTGTCTCTACACTTAATGCCCCAAAACTATTTAGTTTGAGAGTCATTGATCTAAAGCTTCTTACATGGGTGTCATAGAAAGCCTAATGGAATAAAATATTGCACATGATCTAGCCTCAATGAATTTAATGTAAGTTTCATACGAATTGAAAGTTGAATGTGTTGAGATAATGAAATTTAAACAGCTATGAGATTTTCTATGATTCTTGTGCTTTGTGTTTGATCAAAAGTTGATAGATATGGGATTAATGTCCAAAATTTAGTAAGGATGCCTCTCGACTCTAATGCCTCAAATTTATTTTTCACTACACCCTAGGGAGTCTTTTCAAGTATTAGTGTCACATGAGCAAAAGTAGTTGATATGTATATATATATATATATATATATATATATTTGTGAACTTTAAAAGGTTGATTTTATGTCATTCATTATTGTTGATCATGTTGAGGTGTATTGATTTGGTTGGACTAAAATTTTGTTAGATTTTGTGGGTATATCGCATGCAAACCCTCACGAGACTATAACTCGTCCTTTGAGGTAAATCAAAGGTTTACAGGCTTGTTGCACCTGCTAAGTGCAATCGTTGCTCCACGAAAGTGAGTTAGTTAGTGGTTGTTTTTATTTTCTCCCTTTTGGTTGATGATGTTTTTCGTGCCCTATAGCTTTTATTGCTCGAGGTCGAGCAATTGATAAGTTTGGGGGAGTTGATAAGAGGCGTTTTACGTGTTTTTAAGCCCCTTTGCATTTATGTTTTAGGTTCATTTATCGCTTGATTCTTGCACATGTGTGTTTAATCCGTGCATTAAGTGATTTCAGGCCTTAAATGGATACAATCTAAGAAAGGGTAGGAAAATGACGTATAAAACAAGTTTAGGCCAAGATGTTTCACACTTCAATGCCCAAACAAGCAAGAAATAAGCTGGAGTTAGTCAAAATCACGTTTTAGTGCCATTTCAGCACACCTGGGCGTTTTAAACATGCTATCATACAAACTTTCCCCCAAACTCAAGTTAAAAATTAGGATTGCATTTTCACTATTCAAAATAAATACTCTTCTACCCCCAAACTTAAATCCAACATTGTCCCCAAAGTTGTTACAACAAGCATACACAAAGGTAAAAGAACACTTACAACCAAGGATATTCAAGAACATCCTTAAGCTTCCAATGCATCCTTACAAAGTTTTTCCTCTTATCGAGTAAAATAAGAATCTCTAAACGTGGGGTCCAAATGTGCATCATATCTAACACTTCAACTTTTTAAACCATCAAGCATAAGAAAAACATACATGCCAAACGTGCATGCTTGAACACAACAAAAAGAAACAAACTAAACAAAACAAAAACGAAAGCAAAAAAAAAAAAAGAAAACTTACAAACTTGGGTTGCCTCTCAAGAAGCGCTAGTTTAGAGTCGGTAGCTCGACTTGAGATAAAGAATCGCTAAGGATCCCGGAGGGGAATGGTCACTTTATCCCTCGACCCATCAATCCCAATGTAATGCTTTAACCTTTGGGCGTTTGTCATGAAGGTTCGTCCATTATCCGTTATAAGTTCAATGGCACCGGAAGCATAAACACGAGATACAACAAACGGTCCCGACCATTTTGACTTGAGCTTCTCGGGAAAAAGTCGAAGGCGAGAATTGTATAGTAAAACCTTGTCTCCTTAATGAAATTCCCGGGGAATAATACGCTTATCATGCCATGTTTTCGTTCGCTCCTTGTAAAGTTTGGCGTTCTCATACGCTTGATGGCGTCATTCCTCAAGTTCGTGTAATTGGAGTAATCGCTTGGTACCTACGAGTTGAGAATCAAAATTTAGAAATTTAATAGCCCAAAAAGCGCGATGTTCGAGCTCAACCGGTAAGTGACATGCTTTTCCAAAGACGAGGCGATATGGGGACATGCCAATAGGAGTTTTAAACGCGGTTCTATATGCCCACAAGGCGTCATCTAGTTTAAGGGACCAATCTTTTCTAGATGCGTTAACCATTTCTTTAAGAATGCGTTTAATCTCCCGATTCGACACCTCCACTTGACTACTCGTTTGGGAATGATATGGGGTTGAGATTTTATGCCGTACCCCGTACTTGTTCAATAAGTGCTCAAATTGTTTGCTACAAAAATGGGTGCCCCCGTCACTAACGATTGCTCTAGGACTTCCAAAATGAGTGAAAATCCTTTTTCTTAAAAATCGAGTAACCACCCGAGCATCGTTAGTTGGTAAAGCCTCGGCTTCGACCCATTTGGAGACATAGTCAACCGCAATAAGAATATACTTATTGGAACAAGAACTAGGGAAGGGTCCCATAAAATCAATACCCCACACATCAAATAGTTCACATTCAAGCATGTTATTCAATGGCATTTCGTGTCTTTTAGAGATGTTACCTGTTCGTTGACACCTATCACAAGATTGAACATACAAGAATGCTTCTTTAGAAAGAGTATGCCAAAAGAAACCTGATTGAAGCACTTTAGCCACTGTTTTAGAAGGTCCAAAGTGACCACCTACCGACATATCATGGCAATGAGCGAGAATTGATGCTATTTCCTCCTCGGGGACACATCGTCGAATGAGGCCATCTGCACAAATCTTAAATAGATATGGTTCGTCCCACAAATATCGCTTCACATCAAATAGGAATTTCTTCTTTTGATGATAAGTGATATCCGGAGGAAGAACTCCCGTGACAAGATAATTTGCATAATTGGCATACCAAGGAATATCATTATGAAGTATAGCATACAATTGCTCACCGGGAAACTCCTCACAAATAGGTTTATCATACACGCACTCGAGGTTAGGAGCCTCTATCCTAGACAAGTGGTCGGCAACAACATTTTCTACTCCTTTCTTATCCTTAATTTCTACGTCAAATTCTTGAAGAAGTAAAATCCACCTAATGAGTCTAGGTTTGGCATCCTTTTTGGCAAGCAAGTATTTTAATGCGGAGTGATCGGTGTACACTATTACTTTATTCAAAATGAGATAAGCATGGAACTTGTCAAATGCAAATACTATGGCTAGTAATTCTTTTTCCGTGGTTGCGTAATTCATTTGTGCATCATTTAAAGTCTTACTAGCATAGTAGATGGTTTGAAATACCTTATCCTTCCTTTGGCCAAGGACCGCACCCACCGCGGTGTCACTAGCATCACACATCAATTCGAAGGGCAAGCTCCAATCGGGCGATGCCATGATGGGAGCGGATATCAATTGCTCCTTGAGAGTCATGAAGGCCTGTAAACAAAGGGAATCAAAACTGAATGGTGCATCTTTGACAAGCAAATTAGATAACGATTTTGCAATTTTGGAATTTTTTTTGATAAATCGCCTATAGAAGCCGGCATGACCAAGAAAGCTCCTCACGGCTTTCACCGATGTAGGTGGAAGAAGCTTTTCTATGACCTCAATCTTGGCTTGGTCCACTTCAATCCCTTTTTGAGAGATTTTGTGGCCTAGCACAATCCCTTCCCGGACCATAAAATGACATTTTTTCCAATTCAAAACAAGATTTGTTTTCTCACAGCGTTTTAGAACACGATCCAAATGATCAAGACATGTGTTAAATGAGGTTCCAAAAACAGAAAAATCATCCATAAAAATCTCAAGGAATTCTTAAACCGTGTCATGAAAGATCGCCATCATACATCGTTGAAATGTGGCCGGGGCATTGCATAATCCAAACGGAATCCGCCTATAAGCAAACGTGCCATAGGGACAAGTGAAAATTGTTTTCTCTTGGTCCTCGGGGGCTATGGCAATTTGGTTATAGCCGGAATACCCATCTAGAAAATAATAAAAATCATGTCCGGCTAACCTTTTAAGCATCTGGTCAATGAATGGGAGGGGGAAATGGTCCTTACGAGTGGCATCATTTAACTTGCGATAATCTATACATACACGCCACCCGGTAAGCATTCGAGTAAGGATTAATTCATTGTTCGCATTTTCTATCACAGTTATTCCACCCTTTTTTGGAACTACCTGGGTAGGACTTATCCATGCACTATCGGATATAGGATAGATGATACCTGCGTCGAGTAGTTTTATAACCTCTTTCTTTACCACCTCTTGTATTTGTGGATTTGGCCATGTTTGTAGTTGGCGTGTAGGTTTTGCGGACTCCTCTATGAGTATTTTGTGCATGCACACCGCTGGACTTATGCCTTTTATATCCACAATTTTCCACCCGAAGGCCTTCTTGTTGGCCTTCAAAACTCTCATGAGTCGCTCCTCCTGTTCCACTGTCAAACAAGATGAGACAATTAAAGGTAGTGTCTCATTATCATTTAAAAATACATATTTCAAATGTAATGGTAATGGTTTAAGTTCAAGGATAGGGGCTTCTTTGATAGAAGGGCGAGGAGGAGCCAAGAGTGATCTTTCTAATTTTTCAGCTCCAATGACGTGGTAAAGAGGTGGCCTCTCTAAGCTAAACATGGCTTCCAACTGTTCTTCACTCGCCGAATCGTCATCCATAGATTGGGAAAGACATGTCTCCAATGGGTCATCTACCATTTGTGCCTAAAAAGTCTCATCAATCAACATATCAAATGCATCGATGCGTAAACATGAGTCAGGGTCACATGGGTGTTTAAGCACTTTAAAAACATCAAAGGTGACCTTCTCATCTCCCACATGTAAGGTTAGCTTACCATTGGCAATATCGATTACCGCCTTACCAGTGGCTAGGAATGGTCTTCCTAGGATCAGGGGTACCTCAACATCTTCCTCCATATCAAGGACTACAAAGTCAACCGGGAAGTAGAACTTGTCGACTTGAACGATCACATCTTCGATTATTCCTCGTGGCCTCTTGATTGATCTATCGGCAAGTTGGAGGCTCATTGAAGTCGGCTTTGGATTGCCAAGGCCCAACTTTTTGAAAAGAGAGTACGGGAGGAGGTTGATGCTAGCTCCCGAGTCACACAAAATTTTTTCGAAGGATAATGGTCCAATCGTGCAAGGAATAGTGAGACTCCCGGGGTCTTCAAGTTTCATTGGTAATTTATTAAGCAATACGGCGGAGCATTCCTCTGTTAGACACACCATTTCATTTTCCTCCCACTTTTGTTTGTTAGATAAAATATCCTTGAAAAACTTCACGTAATTTGGCATTTGTAAAATAGCGTCAATAAAAGGAATATTAATTCTAACCTCACGAAGAACCGCCAAGATCCGGAGGAAACTTGGATCCATCTCCTTTTTTTTCTTTCTATGTGCATTTGGAAATGGAAGAAGGACCTCGATGGGAGGATGCGTTGGAGTTGAAGGGCCAGCTGTGGAGGAGACAGGACGTGGCGCCTGGGCGTGACAATCGGCGCCTGGGCGTGACAATCGGCGCCAGGGCGTAGAGACTCGGGTGCCTGGGCGCGACTAGACGGGCGCTCGGGAGCCATAGTGCCAAGCACTTGTTCACTGCTGGTCGCTTCCGGCGCCTGGGCGTGGCAATCTGGGCGTTCGGGCGCGGTAATGCGAACAACATCATTTGCTACCTGTTTGCCATTTCTTAAGGTAATAGCATGGCAGTGCTCTTTCGGGTTCTTTTCCGTATCACTTGACAGAGTTCCCGGGGCTCTCCCACTCATTGCGGAGGATAATTGACCCATTTGTGTCTTCATATCCTTCATATCCATCATTAAATCCTTCATCATAGTACGGAGTTCGTTGATTGCTGAATTCATTTTTTTTATTTGTTCATCGAGACGCTCATCGGTTGTAAGAGGTCTTACTTGCCTTTGTATATGAGGATTACCTTACCTTTGAGCTTGGTTGTTGTTGAATGGGGGCCTTGGTGCTTGATAGATGCCGGGATGGGCATTTTGTGCTGGATTGGGCCTTCTTGGAAAATTATCGGGCACATGGAAGTTCAATTGAGGTCGATTGGCATTTCCAACATAGTTTACATTGCCAACCATTGTTTCCAAAGCAACTTCTTTGCCCAACTCTTGAACACAAGCAATCTTTTTAGTGGGTGTGACTTCTTCATCATTGGGATAGAGTTCATCTTCCCAGGCTAATTGTTCAATCTTGTCCCACACACTTTGGCAATCGAGCCCAAGGAGATCACCACCGGCGCCGGCATTGAGCCTATTTCGGATGCGCGATTGGACTCCATCATGGAATCGTAATACTTGCTCGCTCAATTTTAGGTTGTGATTCGGGCATTTTCGGAGCATATTTTTATATCTAGCCCATGCCTCGGCTAAGGACTCATGATTCCCTTGCTTAAACTCTTTGATATTGCTCCTTAGCTCATTCATTTTGGAGGGTGGAAAGAATTTGCTCAAAAAGACATCGACCAATTGTCCCCATGTTGTGATGGATTGGGGTGGTAGAGATTTGTACCACATGGTCACCCTTTCCTTTAATGAGAAGTGAAAGACTCTTAGACGAATTGCATCAAGATCCCGTGGATGAAATTGGGTAGTCATGAGAGTGTCGTCTAAAGTCTCCAAATGCTCATGAGGTGATTCATGGGTCTCTCCATAGAAGGGTTTGCTTTGCACCATGCTAAAGATGTGTGACGGAATGTGATAATTTGGTGCATAGAAATTTGGAAAGACTACGGGCCCCGGTATGGCATGGACCCTTGGAGGTAGACTTTCCCGGACCGATGGAAGTCTTTGAGGAGGTGCCTGTTGCATAGCTTGGAATAGATTTTGCAGCCATTCCTTATTTTCCGGGAGATTTATGTGGGGAAAATTCCCATTTGGATTTAGATTGTCGGCTATTTCTCGAGCTTGTCTAATCGATCGAAGAACACGCTCTATCTTCAGATCAAAATTGTAATTAAACCCAAGAAGCAAAATTAGAATAACAGTAAAATAAAAGAAAAGTTAGAAATAAACGAAAAACTAAGAATTATGAAAACGTAAACAAAAAATCAAAAACTAAAATGAACAAGTCCCCGGCAACAGCGCCAAAAACCTGACATGCTAAAACCTAACGTGCTATAGTAGCAAGTATACTAGTCGTGTATAGTAATAAAATGGACAATTAAGTCCGGGTTGTCGAACCTCAAGGACTTGAATTCTAGTTGATGATTTTTTAATGATAAAGAACAAATATAATTAAAGTAGATTAGAGGTAAGATGCATAGAAAAAGAACACGATTACACAATTGATTTTACACAAAATATAAAGAGGGACTAAGGCATATGCTAGGTCCAAATTGATCAAATATACTTATAGAGGTTCTCGTTGGAGAGTTACGCTTATATTGTTATGGTGAAAACTCCTAGGGTAGAGAATAACCGATGTCTCGCGTTAAACCCCTATGCTTAGATCGTGATTTCCTAAATATTCCTATCCGGAAATCTAACCACTAAACATGCATTAACGTACTAGAGTTCACTCGATTTGAATTGAACAACTTCACCCGGGAATCTTTACCTATGTCTAGGGCAATTCCTCATTAGTTGCAGGTCATGATGTGAATTCCTTGCACCCTAAGTCAATTTTCTCCCAAAATATTAACCTAGGCATAAGATTCTAACATATAGTGATCAAGTATATGCAAGATAGGCAAAATCACAAATTCACATCACATAACAATATAAGCATAACCTCAACAATCATCTATTATAAGCATATATCACAATTCGACCTTACATGGCCTTAGTCTTATGAATTTAGTTCATGATAGATAATATGAGAAACAATAATGAATAAATACACATGTTCATAGACATGAATGAAATGAAAAGCAATTAAAAACTCCCTCAAGTGTGATAGATGATGGCCCCTTGATTGGAGCTTCAATTCCTAGCTTTCTCCTCTTAGAATGATGAAAAATGGTGAAGAATGAAGCTTGAGGACCGGTTCCTCCTCCTCCTCACCTCCAAGAATCTGAAATTGATAGTGAAAAAATTATGCTGAAGAGTATGGGTTCCCCCTCCTTTTATAGCCAAAATTCCACTAAAGTATGCATTAAGAATTCCCATTAAAGTTCCCCAATGAGAATTCCACCTAAGGTGATGCTTAAAATTTGGCTTTTAAGATTCCAACTAGCTAAAAAATGCTGAACTTTCGGCCCTTAAGCATTCCACCAAGCATAACCATGTGAAAACTTCAACAAAACACATGCATGCTGCCATTTTCTTGCTTTCCAGCGCAGTCTTAGTATTTTCCTCATACCCTTCTCCAAAGATTTCCGAATTGGATGATTCAATTCCCCATATGCAGATAAGACATAGATCTACAACTATTCAGAAGGACACTTTGTCCAATTCGGTTTCTAAGTATAACGAAATTACGTTTCAACATGGAGGTTGTTTCTGATTTGGCGCCCAGGTGTGCTCAAATGGCACTAAAACGTGATTTTGACAAACTGCAGCTTATTTCTTGCTTGTTTGGGCATTGAAGTGTGAAACATCTTGGCCTAAACTTGTTTTATACGTCATTTTCCTACCCTTTCTTAGATTGTATCCATTTAAGGCCTGAAATCACTTAATGCACGGATTAAACGCACATGTGCAAGAATCAAGCGATAAATGAACCTAAAACATAAATGCAAAGGGGCTTAAAAACACGTAAAAATGCCTCTTATCAACTCCCCCAAACTTATCAATTGCTCGACCTCGAGCAATAAAAGCTATAGGGCACGAAAAACATCATCAACCAAAAGGGAGAAAACAAAAACAACCACTAACTAACTCACTTTCGTGGAGCAACGATTGCACTTAGCGGGTGCAACAAGCCTTTAAAACTTTGAGTTACCTCAAAGGACGAGTTATAGTCTCGTGAGGGTTTGCATGCGATATACCCACAAAATCTAACAAAATTTTAGTCCAACCAAATCAATACACCTCAACATGATCAACAATAATGAATGACATAAAATCAACATTTTAAAGTTCACAAATATATATATACATATCAACTACTTTTGCTCATGTGACACCAATACTTGAAAAGACTCCCTAGGGTGTAGTGAAAAATAAATCTGAGGTATTATAGTCGAGAGGCATCCTTACGAAATTTTGGACATTAATCCCATATCTATCAACTTTTGATCAAACACAAAGCACAAGAATCATAGAAAATCTCATAGCTGTCTAAATTTCATTATCTCAACACATTCAACTTTCAATTCGTATGAAACTTACATTAAATTCATTGAGGGTAGATCATGTGCAATATTTTATTCCATTAGGCTTTCTATGACACCCATGTAACAAGCTTTAGATCAATGACTCCCAAACTAGATAGTTTTGGGGCATTAAGTGTAGAGACACTCCTAAGGATTTAATCACTCGAGTATCAAAGGCCACGAAATAAAACTAGATCTTTTAAACAATTCACTTCTTTTGGCTTGAGCATAGCTCAAATTAGCATAATAGTACAGTATATAGGCATGAAACTTTTCACCTCCGGTACATATTAGCCTGACCACTTTTGGTCATACCAAAATTCAACCTTTTCAATTCATTGTTTAGCATATAAAATTACTACTCAACTTATAGCCTTATGAGAAATCTAAGTTAATATTTCCGGGAAAAATTCCTTAAGTGTCTCAAGATGGTTGTCCTCTCAACTCCTCTACCTTCGATTTAAGTGCATTGTGAATCATCTATAGAATCAATTCTAGTCTAAGGTCTTCACGAGCAATTTCAAATATATATATATATATATATATATATTCCATTAAATTCAAATTATTTCAAGAATTCATGCCATTTTTTTAAGTTAATCAATTTCAATGCATCAAAGGACTAAATTTTTTTTTTATA
The DNA here is from genome assembly GCA_019426215.1 of Buddleja alternifolia. Taxonomy (NCBI): domain Eukaryota; kingdom Viridiplantae; phylum Streptophyta; class Magnoliopsida; order Lamiales; family Scrophulariaceae; genus Buddleja; species Buddleja alternifolia. The sequence goes on along the minus strand of CM033405.1, from coordinate 11,305,449 downwards.
TACTTGCTTTTCTCAACAAAGAAGCATTTAAACATGCTATCATACAAACTTTCCCCCAAACTCAAGTTAAAAATTAGGATTGCATTTTCACTATTCAAAATAAATACTCTTCTACCCCCAAACTTAAATCCAACATTGTCCCCAATGTTGTTACAACAAGCATACACAAAGGTAAAAGAACACTTACAACCAAGGATATTTTACTCGATAAGAGGAGAAACTTTGTAAGGATGCATTGGAAGATTAAGGGCCATTCCTCATAAAGCCAAGGGCGATGTCATAGGTCTCTTTGTTACATTCATCAAGAAATTCAGCACTCGCCCAAAAACCACTCACCGTTGACTCCTTGGCATTCCTCAGAGCTTTCTTCTAGGCATCAGATCTGAGGAAGACTTGACCACAAGAAGTCTCCACCCCAAGGCTCTCAACGATCTCGTGGTACCTCTCCCCCTATTTCTTAGTTGCCTCATCGGCCTTAGAGGATTTGGAGAGGAGTTTTTAATTCTTCTTGGAACAACTCTTCACCTTTTCTTCAAGTTGCTCACATTCAAGGTGAAGGTGATGAGACAGCTGATCCGACTGAAAAATTAGAAGAATACAAACATGCTATAAAGATGGCAATTCATAAGAATAGTGAAGCAATGAAAGAAAACAAAATTGAACTTATTCGACTAGCGCCGGTAGAGATCTCTTCATCGAGTTGATCGAACGATAGTAGAGACAGGAGCCGGGAGTCATGGTTAGTGACAGCACCCTCATCAATGACCAAGGAGTCACTGAATCATCTGTATCCCAAAAGGATTGAACTAAAGGGTCGTGGTTTAAGCCAAAAGCAAACAACCCCTTACCGCAATCGGGAGTTCCATAACTCACTGGAGAGATGTCACAACTGCGCTTGGGAAGAGGGGCTCGGATTAGAGGGATCTCATAGGTCCGACCTCCCATATTCTCTATGCCTCCCTCCTCCGAAAATGGCTTTCCCTTGGGGTTAGCCGAAGAAGTACGTATGGGGGCACCTTGAGAACCCCTAGCACCAAAACCTGCCATCATAGAATCAAAGTCAAGTATAAAAAATGCCCTACCGGGTAGAGGAGGATCAGACACCTCCAGGGCCTTCCTTTACCCTTTTGAATGGGACATATGGTCCCCAAGGGTTGTGGCCCTCGTCGATCATCATGGGTGACCCCAGTGACGTGAGCACCGATAGTTGATGATTTAGAGGCTACCTGACCCTTCTTGCCAGATGTTGCATGTCGCCTGGCACCTGAAACAAATACTTTCAACGATTAAGATAATAATACAATGCCACATATACGAGGCATGAGTTCACATTTAAGTCAATAACAAAACAACATGAAATGGAGTAATTTCGATCTATAGTTGTCTAATATCGTAGCGGGATTCAAATAGACCGATCACCGAAAAGATAACCCTCAGCTTTCTCTAAGCGGGGTTAATCTTTTGGGAAAGAATGCTCTCGCACCACTGCGTGGAGGTAAGAATGAGGAAATTACTTGTAGGGAAGTAAAAGAATCTAGCCTTCCAATTGCCTTAGGAACTAACCTTCCCCGTCAGAAACCTACACTAATGCAAAAGGATAAAAGTGCAGGAAAGGCCCGGCTGAACTCATTCGGATGTCAAAAAGATCTTGAAAGGCCTTAAGGCTCACCTCTAACTCTAAGGCTCTAAACTGACAAATGAAACCCTCAAATAGTGCAAAGTTATTTGGGGGTTAGCTGACTGGTGCATACCTTATAGTGACTCAAGATCATCCTTAGCAAAGGGTGATATGCTAAAGAGAACCCCAAGTGAAAATAATCTAAGAAAATGGTAACATGATCTTGGCGGGGAGGGGGTTCCAAATCCTACTACCCGGAATGGGCTTCATAACCTCAAACTCAGTCGTTACATGCTCAAAAAGCACCCTCAAGTTGTTTTTAGTAATGGTGGAATCAAAAGTTGTAAGTTCCATAGTGTGATCCCGCGACGACTTCCGACCTTGAGAATCGTCGTTCCATTACTCCAATTCCTCATAATCACTCGCCAAATTCACGAACTTTTCTCATTTGGAATACTACTCACTCGAAGATGATGAGGTGCTTTCTACCCCTGGAAAAAAGGAAGACTACAAAAATGACCTTGAGATAAAGCACATGAATATATACATAAGGCACATAAGAAAACCACAAGTCACCCTAGTTAAAAAAACCCTAGGGCGATAAGCCCCGGGGCAACGCCCCGGAAGAGGGTGCTTCGAGGCCACGTGTTTTTGCCTCGCGGCCACTGCGAGGCAATGTGCCTTCCCGCGTGGCGAGACCCCCGGTCTATAGGCCTAATGCTCACCATTATTTAACCCCCGAGTATGGATGTTCATATGCCTAACGGGGTGCAAATTTAGTTATAAAATATCCCCCAAATTGGTGGGTCTACACAAGAAACAATTGCACCCACTTTGAGAATCGACAAAAACATGCTCACTTCTATGATAAAGAGAAAATAACCATTAAACTATGAATATCAAGAGCAATGGTGGAAAATATTTACCTTGTCTTTGATGGGTTCTCCCCATATTTTAATGAGAAAATATCTCCTAAAGAGAGAATTTTTTCAAAGGTGAAATTTTGAAAAAGTGAGGATATGAATGAGTGCAAGGGTGAAAGTAACTACCATAATCCTACTTAAGTAAAAGTGGGTAGGAAGCTTTTAAAAGCACCAAATCTTGTACTGCTTGTGAAAGAGTTAGGTGCTCGGCGCACCATTTGTAGGTCCTAGTAGCCGACTCTTTAAACAGTCTTATAGTGTATCTTGTCAAGTTATTTAATAAAAGGCATATTCTTCTTTATCTTGTCATTCTATGCAATTAGATAAAGTCTCCTAGATCACTCTTAAGCTATGAGATGTGTTTGGTATCGGGTATGCCAATCATGGAATACGTCTCTAAAGTTGTGATCTTAAAGATGTTCCAAGTCATAGAATCATTGAGATAGGGATATTAATGACTCGTAAAGACTTGCACGTACAATGCATACTCTTAGAGAGTATATCCTATTCCATGGATACTGATACGGTGTACATCAGTGCATGTACGTGGGTTCTCGTTGGGATCGAGTAAACTGAACAACCCCTCCGAGATTCCATATTAGAATCAATGTCGAATTTGGAATCTCCTCGGTTACGTAGGCATAAGATTGGTCCTCATGACTTGAGGCACCATTGGTCGTCTCGTGCATCGCCCACTGTACTTAGATTTGTCACACGATTCCAGGCGAGTCATAAAGTAGGGCATATTGAGTCTAGTCTGGTTATGTACAGAGACGCGTGAGTGCCAAGAGAAAATCCATCACTGATCATTAGCATCGGCGCATATCTTATGTACTTCATTGTGTATTGACCATAGGAACCTCCGGACGGAGTCATATCAATAAGGAGGCGCAATGTTTCCTCGCTTGATTGATAAATTGGTCAATGTCGAGTTACTGGGATTTTGACTGACATCTAAGTCCTAGATTCGATCAGGATATTTGATGGAAGGATTTTACTTATGCGAAAATTGTAATGCGGAAAGGTCACTTAATAATCGTTCATGGCTAGGTCTTCTTGGCGCGTGGCTAGTACTAATCTTGATTTGTAGGAGCCATGAATTAATTGGTAATTAATTCTTGGTCGGATTAAAATACTTGGAGTAATTAGATATAACAATGAAAATTGCAAAGGCACAATGGGGTTGTGTTCCTACTACTAGTATATGAACGAACCTACAATGGGGTTACACACTTACTCAAGAAAGTTGAATTGCTATGTGAATATTAATCCGGTTTAGTATGAAAGTGAAATTGACTAATGAGATTAATTGATTAAGTGGAAGACATTTTAATTAGTAGGTTGGGGACAATAATTGTTCTATTAATTAATCTTAGAGATTAATCATTAACGGAAATTATTATTATCCGGGAATTTATTTAAGCTACTAATTGTACTATTAATTAATCATGAGGATTATTTAATTAACAAGTCTTGGAAGACTTGGGAGCCATTTTAGTTAAGTTGAATTTAATTAAATGAAGTCATTAGATTCAAATTCAAAGCTAGTCAAAGTTGATAGTGATGTTTTTGGAAAGAAGAAGAAAATGGAAACTACTTTTCTTACACATGGGGTGGTAGATGGGAGTTGCTAAAATGAGAAGAATCAAGTCTTCTCCTCTCTCTAACACCATATGGCCGAATTTGGAGGCTATAATAAGTGGGTGTTCTTGTTTTTCTTTCATTCTTGATGAAAACTTAAAGGAAAGAAAGCTTTGAGCTTAGTACTTCCTCTCTAAAGTTTTTTTCTAGCTTCTCTTGTGCTTCTTGAAAACTTTCTTCCAAAGAACTTCTTCTTGAAGATTATCTTCCATAGATATTTCTTCTAGCAACTCTTCTTGTCTTCTACCTTTCACTACATAAACTCCATTTCCTTAAAGCATATATCTAGCCAATCTTTTGCTTAAGGTATGAATTTGCTTGAGGTGTGTCCTCGTAGATGCTTCTTTCTTTGGGAGCTTGTGGTGGTTTGATTCGAATCCCTCCATGTTGAGGTGAGGTTCGAAAATGAGATCCAAAGTGTTTTTGTGTGGTTTTCCTTGCGTTGTGGTTATGCACCCTTACTTTAATAAAACCACAATCCTTGTAATTGGTTTAAAATCCCTTTACTCATATTTTAGTTTTTGTTGTGCATTACTTCGACCCCCTAGCTTGGGATGCCTTTATATATGTGTATTTACATACTTTATTTCTTCCGTTGCGCTGACATCGCTTGTGGGGACATATCGATCCTAACAGCTTGGGGCTGTGTGGCGCGGCCTAAGCAAAATTACTTCTACTCTCAGGTATCCCATGCAGTACACCCGAGAGTGGGGGGTATTTTAATGTGCGCCAAAAATGTTTAGAGGCACAGCGCTAATTAAGCTACCCCTAGTTTAGGCCGGTCCATCTTCTGAAGCTCTACGGTCGTATATATTATTATAAATAAGCCCACCTGAGTAGTGGCCCATTAGAAATTAAGCCCGTTCTGTCAGGGAGGCTATAATAATAATAGTTGGGCTATTGAACATGAAATATAAATTCTAATAGGCTGATACAAAATTTTGAGCCCACAGCCCACCTTCAGCTCTATATATATACCAAAAGAGCTGAATATAGATCATCATCTACTCCCTCCATAAGAATTCCATGGGCATTCTTAGAGAGTAATTTCAATATCGAACTACGAACAGACTTGATCCCATCATTGTGGGTACGCAGGCAGCTTGCCTATAGCGAGTGCAATCTAAACATAATTCAACCCTTTTCCTAGTTTATCGTGCGTTGGGTCGGATTCACTCCCCGCTTGGCAAACACGTGACAATTTCACATATGTACAAATTTTACCCCGCATCAGATGTTTTTACAATTTAATTTGGATATTATTGTTATACAAAATGAACTAGAATCGCCGTGACTTTTAGTAATAGCCTAATTTAGTATTGTTGGGGAAAATTTATACTAGACCAAGTTCATTGGTCCTAGCGTCTATCTTTCTCACATAGTAAATTATAATGTGTACGATATCCCCACACACACTTTGTGAATGAGATGAAAATAGAATACACATTCAAACCATTAGATTCAATTTGTCATAGAATTATTCATATCGTTGCGTTAAACTTGGGTTTTCTTTCTGTTGATCCCAAGTGGCATAAGAAAGCGTCTAGAAGGGGGGGATGGGTTTGAATAGACCCTGAAATTCTTTTCAAATTTCTAGAATTGATTTAGAAGGATAACTTAGACATTAGGTTTGAGTGCTTGATCAATATGGATCAGGCGCTTAGCGCTTATATCAAGGTTAGCACAGCGGAAGATTTGTACAAGTCTCTTAGTATGAATAAAGAGGCACTTAGAAAAGGTTTAATTGCTCTAGAGATTTAAGAAGGTATGTTTTATCATAATGTAAGAAGATAATAACGAATAAAGCAATAAAACAGTAATAATGAAGACACGAGAATTGTAAGATTCACTGGGTTTATGTAATCCCAGTTATGTCCTTCTACTCCTTTCCACACAGGAGGAATTCACTATAATGAATCACAAAGCTTCACAAAGACAACTTCAACACAATAGCAAATGTTGAAGGCTTGATCTCGAGTTCCCTGATCACAAAGATTTTGACTCGGCTAAGATCTGCTTTTGACAAGCTTCTCTCACAGAGAAATACTGCTTTGTCTTCAACAACTTCATTACACAGATTGAAGAGGTTGATGGGTTTTATCAAGGATCGTTTGATTTGAGAAGTTCAAGCACTTTTGAAATATCTCTTTAGAAATGATAGTTATTTTACAAAGAGGAAAGAGATATTAGTTTGGCTGTAGAGATGTATAAGCTCAAAGATATTTTGGCTATGGAGGTTTTAAGCTTTTTGGGATGGATTTCAAGAGCGTAAGTGTATATCAAGCTTTTGATAATTTTTCTCAATTTTTAGGGTTGAGCTGTGAGGATCTATTTATAGACTTTCTCGGGATTTGTCCGTTGGACACAAGTAGGACTACTCTCTTCTGATGACTTTAAATCTTCAGGTGCGGATGCTGGTTCTGATTCCGTTAGCAAACCTTGTTGATGAAGTTTGCTCCTGAATTGGTTTCTATCTAAGTAATCATGCCTTGTGGGCTTGGATATGTTTGGATAAGGGCAATTTACCTGGTAGTGCCCTGGTTTTCTGCAATTACAACAGAGATTAGTTTTCATCTTTTGCTCATTTGTTAATCTTGCAGTTTATGGTTTTGAGACCACTGGCGCTGAGAGATTCTGCGAAGAAGACGCTTGGTATTAATTTGGCTCTGAGGGAGAAGGGGCATAATATTGAGGCGCTTGATACTGTTATTGTGCTGGAGGAGGTGCTTGATAGGAATTCTATCCTTGATGCTTAGGAGTTTTTCCTTTCTTTTCATATTTTAGAAACTTCCTGAACCTATATAGCAACGCTAATTCCTCTTCATCACTTATGTTTGATACCTTTCCCTTATTACCCGATTTAACCTTGACTGATGCTATTAGCGTTCCAGACTCTATCAGTGGACTGCTTACTACATCACTTGCTGAATTTAACTCTAATTCAAAAGTCTTGAGTTCTGAAAAAGCATCTTCTGGAGTTAGAAGATCTAACATATTCGATTCTCATAGTCGTTGTTTTCATCAAAAAGCTATTGGGGAGACTTCTAAAAATCTTAACCACCATTTCTCGATTTTGCAAATCCATGCCTAGAGTTGTTAACTCCGTAACAAGAGCAGTAAATCTTATATCCAATTGTTCTGGCGTCTCAATAGGCAATATTCTGAAACCATTAAACCGTTCCTTGACAATCAAAAGCTTGTTTTCTTTGATTTGTACTGACCCACCATAGATTGTAGCCAACTTGTCCCATGTTTCCTTAGTCCTAGAGCACGACTTGACCTTATTGAATAAATTATCATTATCACCGATGGCTGTATATAGAGCGTTCCGACCAACATTATCCAAATCTGCTCTTCGATTCTCATATGTTGACCACTCATGCTTCGGCTTTTCACCATAACCGTCAGGGTCTAATATAAAACTTATCTTGTCATCATTAAAATATTTAACATGAAATTTCCTAACACTTCCACTTAATCATATGTGCTATTTTGGTGGGGATCACATTCAGGGCTCGACTCTCATAAAAAAAAGTAGTACTCTTGGGACAAATACCCTTCTCGTGCCACCAGTTAGAGGTGTTCAGTCGAGTTTAGGAAAATTGCAATATTGATTTCAAAAATAGGATCTGTTGCAATTTTTGTCCCACTATTTACAAACTTGCCAAATTGATCACATGGGATGCAGTTCTTTGCAAGTTTGCTCCCATACATTAGAAATAAATAAAATTTCAAGGGTGGATCCCAACCGCCGTTAAATTTATTTAAGATCGTGTGTCACACGTGACAAAAATAATTATCTTCATCCGTTTTTTATGGTTGGAATTTGTTTGATTCAATTTTGTCATAAATATTGCACCAGTGTATCCTCTGAAAAGACAAGAAAAAAGAAAACTATAAAACGGAACTCGGAATTCCAGAGTCTTACTCCGAAAGCCCGAGCCGAAACCCAATCCCAAGTATCTATGCCCAAGTAAATCACACTGAATAAATTAGCAGTAAAAAAAACAAAACAAAACAAAAAAGTGGAAGTATCATGTAAAGAAAAAGGCTAAAATATTTCGATAGGCTATTCTCTCAGTTTCCTTTTTTCTCTCTCAAAAAAACAAAAGCTTAGAGGAGCGAGAGAAGTGGAAACCCCCCTCGCCCACTCGTCTAAACCTTAGCTATATTCTTCAGAGTGCAAACAAAGGTAAAAATTGAATGTTCTCACTCGATTTTATCTCGATTTCACATTGATTTCATTATTCGCAATTTAATTTAGGTTTTGACCCTACTTCTCAGATCTATTATTCGACTATTAGTTTTTATGGTTTGGGTTGATGAGGATGCTGAATTTCTGATACATAGTTATGATCTATGAGCTACATGTTAAAAAATAATTTAGTATTTTGATCATTTGTTTTGGTTTTGAGGAGGGAAATAAATAATGCAATAGGTTTATATTGGGGGAAAATATTCCAACTGAATTGTAGAGTGTGTTATGTTAATCTTTCTTAAATTACCATCAAAATAAATAAATAGGCATTTTTCCCTGAAAAAAATACTTTGATGGTAATTTAAGAAAGATTAACATTTAACACACTCTACAATTCAGTTGGATTATTCCCCCACAATATAAACCTATTGCATTATTTATTTCCCTCCTCAACCAAAACAAATGACCAAAATAGTAAATTATTTTTGAACATGTAGCTCATAGATCACAACTATGTATCAGAAATCTATATATATATATATATATATCTATTATAATCTTTGTGATTGTAGTGAAAGGAACTCAATTTCTTTCTGGTTGTTGTTATCTTATTATTGTATTATTATGTTTGGCATGATTTAAGTGCATCACATTAGGTGGGTTAATTGACAGTGCCCATATCGTTTGTTTATCGGGAAGTTTGTGATAAATACTCCAATGTGAGTCTTGGCCGGTGAAAATTGTTTAGTGGAATACAAATTATCTTAGTCGTGCTTGGCTTTTGGCTAATATTTTGTTTGCTTTCTCCCGTAAGATTATTTTGCATTTCTGGTACATGGAAATATTTCTGAATAAGACGTAGCTAAAGAAATTTCTGGATTGAAACGTGTTACGTTGCATGAAATCTTTGCTGTAAATTGTAACTTTATTAAATGGACTTTATTCGGATAATTTTGTAGTCTTATAGGCTTATTAGATTAGGCAAAAGAATGTTTTTTCTTAGGGATGAAAATTAGTTGCTCAAACTTAAGTTGCTGAGTTGGTGAAGTGGGACAGAAGAGTAGAAGAGAAGGTTTTAGCTAATTTATATCACTCACAGTCAATCTTTTATGAGACGAATCTGATTCTCAAATTTTCTAGTAAACATATGACATATTCAGTCTGTGGCAGTAACTTTGAAAATTACTACAGCTAGTGGACACCATAGATCATGTATGCCAGGATGAGATTACCATTATTGCATAGAACATTATTGATTCACATTAGTTGAGAAGCTCAACACTAAACCTTTGCAAGTCAAATATGCTACTCTAATGTAATACTATCGACATATTTATAACTTTGCTGGGTCTTCAAGTAGTATTAAATACATGACAATACCATTCAGAAACAGTAACTATCAACATTTTATGACTGATCACAGGGCATCCATGCAAAACAATTATGGCAGAATGATAGTACCCTCATTGCTTAAAACATGATTCATTCATATTACTTGATTCATATTACTTGAGATGCATACCAAAATAAAAGGCACAACTTTTCGCGTATAACTTTTAAACTTTTCTCCGCGCTTCTCATGAGTAGGTTTGACTTGTGCATTTTAATGAATGATGTATTTATGTGAGGTTTGTGTTAAGTGTTTTTATTTTAATATGATTTTTGCTGATTTGTAGACTTATTTTGAGGGTTAATGGCATCCAAGTTACAGCAGTTGCAATCGAAGGCTTGCCAAGCCACACAATTCCTAGCCAAACATGGAAGTGCCTACCATAAGCAGTTGTTGGAGCAGAATAAACAATACATTAAAAATCCACCAACTGTGGAGACATGTAATGAATTGTCCAAGCAGCTGTTTTACACTCGTCTTGCCAGGTTACTTTCTTAAAACCTTTTTCTGTATTATCTTAGTTTTGATTTGAACTCGTGCATGTGATTTTAAGCTTTTCCTTGAGCATTCAAAACTGCTATTGTATTCATCTGATAATTAGGACAATTTTTAATTATGTTATATTCTATTTTACAGGAACATAATCAGTTGTATTGTTACCGTAAAAATGAATATATCGAGAATATAGATCTCTCTCACACACAATAGATGTGTCTGTGTGCGTGTGTCTATCTTTTTCTTTTCTAGTTATCTTTATTTTAGTGTCCCAGATTAACTAAATGTGTCGGTGCATGTTTTGGCTCCCGAAGGCATAAAATAATTGTGATGTTGTGCATAACAAAAATTTGCTACTTTATGCAATTTAACATTTTCAATGGGTTCCTCTTGGTCTCCGAAATTGTCACTTTGTATGGTTTAATCAGCAATAGCATCTAGGATTATTGAAGTATTTTCTTTGAATGACTGGACACTGGACTGCAGAATTGATCCTTTAAAAGTGTTAATTGACTTGGTCTCTATTGCCTTCCAACATCCACATCCACACGAGGCACTGCGTAATGTTTAGTAGTTTATTCAACTTCTTTCAACAAGGCTAAGAATAATCTTTGTTGTCATGTGAAACACTTGGTGCTTTTAGCAATCAACACAGGATAGGCAGGGCACTGCAATATTTAATCTGCTTTTTGGCTGTTGGACTTTAGTATTTGAAGCTATTTCAACCAACCCCCAAGAAAAACTTAAAAAAAAAAAAGACTAATTTAGCCTAGTTAAGAGGGAATATCAGATGTTCCTCAAATTTACGACGCCCTTGATTATTCTTCTGAAGGAATCTTTTATAAAAAAGAATTGGGCTTAGAATTGTGCATTAATTGGCAGTCAGCATAATCTCCGTAGGCTTGTATGTACGAGTTAGTGAGTTATTATCTCCACGTGTATTGTACTGAAATCATAGTATTTGTACCTCTTCAATGATGATAATTAAGTATGTTGCCTATATCATCCTTAACTAACTCTATCTTGCGCTTGAAACCATCGGATGATCCTTTGTTATTTCATTTAAATGAACTTTAAAGGAATTCATATATTGCTTTCTATTTGCCTTGATCATCAAATCGTTGAGCTTTGACCCATGGCTTATTTATGATGAATAATGCAAAGATACAGCTATTTTATCACTTGTGTGACTTCCATATGCAGCATTCCTGGTCGTACAGAGTCATTTTGGAAGGAGCTTGATTACGTAAAGAATATGTGGAAGCATAGACAGGAACTGAAGGTTGAGGATGCTGGCATTGCTGCTTTGTTCGGGCTTGAGTGCTTTGCTTGGTTTTGTGCTGGTGAAATTGTCGGAAGGGGATTTACATTTACTGGCTATTATCCTTGAAAGTGACCTACTGAGTTAAGAATCGTGAGCAATTTGATTCGCATGGTCATGTTGAGTAAGGTTTTCGACAGCTTCTGCAAGATTTTGTTCTCCTCAGAAGTCTTTGAACCTGAGAAATCAGAGTTAACTTTGATTGCATCAATAATTCGTATCCTCGTACATTTCATCTTTAATGAAAATGGTTTTAAACCTGATAGTTTTCTTCATTCCTGTTACATGATACTGCTACCTGTGATGAATGCAAATCTGGGAAAAGCTCGCTTTGATTAATAATGTGTACTCACAATTTTTGCTGTCTGACTATGGATCACAGCCTACTAAAAGTCTTTTATGTTAGGGAAAATTGCATAAGACCTCCCTGTGATATGCGAAACCTATGCCAAACTCCCCTATGTTAATTTTTTTGCGAATCACCCCCTTGTGTTATTTTTTATTATGCATATTTCACCTTTTTTTGGTGTCCTTTTCCATCATAAATGTCAATCCAAATGCATTTTTGCCCCAAACATGTTTATAATGGTTAAATAATTTAATTTGTGTTGGATCTAGAACATTTATAATGGAAAAAAACATCAAAAAAAATCTAAAAAGGGGGAATATGCAGAATAAAAAATAACACAAGGGGGTGATTCGCAAAAAAATTAACACAAGGGAGTTTGGCGCAGGTTTCACATATCACAGGGGATCTTATGCAATTATCCCTTTATGTTACTACCGACTTGGGTATTTACTCACTCAGGTACCCACAATACACAGGTACTCACAAAAATAAAAAAATACACAGGTAATCTAGTGTTGTGACTATTCCTAGTGTACATATATATAAGATTTAAAAAAATTGTTGTGCTTTTATTCTCGTCCAGTTTTTCATTTCTTCAATTGAACAAGGGTATCAATTAGGGCATCCTTTTGCCTAATCGTTCAATTACCTTGTCCTTTTCTCTTACCTCTTATTTTAATGTCAAAATATGATCAACATTAGATAGGTGCTTGAATTGGTTTTATAAATTTTTTTCTCTTCAATACAAGGATGCATCTTAATAACCTGGTGCGAACAAAATTATTTCAAACTTACAATGATTTTTAAGGGAGATTAAACGTTGTAAGCACACCAATTATCTCATCCCGAGTAAGTCCTCTGATTTCTCGCTTGGCAGCACCAATGTTGTTATAGATAAGGGTCCTCCCCCGCTCAAAAAATTGTGTGATGGAGCGCACCACGGGTTGCATATCTACGTCACCCAACTCATGGAGCCCCATCACAATAGAGAATTCGGAAGTGGGGAATGGAACTTCAATGTCTTGACAAAAAATAAATGTCTTACTTTCCAAACAGAATGTTTGCATTAGTGCCCCAACTCGTGCTAAGCTATGGGACATATCCGGAATTTCCATGTCTGAGTTGAACAAAGTTTTTGTAATTGACTTTTGGTGCTTCTCCGACATCAATGGAACTAAAATTTCCATTTCTTATAAAATTTATTCAGGTGGCACCGCGACACAATCTAGTACAGCTCTTGTGATATTTTGTTAGAGTTAGTGCTCAGCGCACCAATTTTTGGGTGCCATTCTTGAGATACTCTATGACAATCTTACTATAATAAGTCAAAACCTATATGACATTCTTTGTTCTTAAATAAGCTTAGAACGAAGTCCCTTGAATCACACATGACTATGGAACATCATCAGACATTGGGAATGACGATGATGGAATATGTCTCCAAGGTCGTGATTCTTAAAAGGCTCCAAGTCGTTAATGGGTCTGTCAAGATAAGGGATATTGACAAAGTCCTGAAAGACTTGCTTGTGTACATTGTTCTTAGAGAACGTGCCTCGTTCCATAGGCATAGATGTACACGAGGGTTCTCATTTGGGATAATGAGTGAGCTGAACAACCCAGCTAGAAATTCCTAAAATGGTTTTCCTGATTGAATATGGAATTTCCAATAATCACGTAGGTGTAAGAGTAATCCCTATGGACTTGAGGTTCCATTGGTTACTTTGAGCATAGTCGATTATACTTTGACTTATCTCATGATTCCTTTGCAAGTCGTCATGTGGGATATCTTGGGTATATTATGATTATATGTCAAGGTACATGAGAGACCAACATCGTGATTATGATAGGTTAAGTATCTTAATATCATTCGTGTCTAGGTCTTCAGGGCCCGTTGCTAGACAGTAACCTCGATTTGTAGGTACTATGATATTATGGTAAATAATACATGGTCTGATTAAATCAAGGAAGATTTAATCTAGTACTTTCTAAATAAAGAAAGGTACACTAACACTTTTGGAAAGTGTACTTACTACTAGCACATGAACAAAACTGAGGGGTCACACGCTAACTCCTAAGGTTCCTACTTATAAGATATGATTAATCAACTTTGAAAGTTGAGGTAAATTGGGAAAGTCTAGTACTTACCTAATTGAGAATATTAATTAATTGATAGGAGATCAATTAATTGGACTATTTAATTAATCAAGGAAAATTTATTAATTAGTGGACCTAGTAGAGTTCAAGGGTTTTATTTAATTAGTAGCCTTGGTCGAAAATTAAATAAAATTAATAAATAATTGGGCTAATAATAATTAAGGTTGGATTTTAATTATTATGTAGTATTTATTTAAATGGTTGGACTATTTAATTAAATAGAAGTCAAAAATTGAATCAAGTAAGGTACAAATCTTGGACTCCAAGACTACAAATGGGCGTGTAGGTGGCAAAAATTAGGAGAGGATTAATTCCTCTCCAAGTCTTGATCAAGATGGAATCAAGGAAATATTTAGGAGAGGGAAAAGGAATAAGTTACCTAGGTGACTAAGTTCCTTGTTTTAAGGAAACTCCTTAATTGAATTTACTTAGGACTAGAAGAAAGTCAAATCTTGGAGATTTGATTTCATCTTGACTTCCAAGTAAATTAAACCTAATTGTCTTTCTATAAATATGTGTGTTAAGAAAAACACATGCACATTTTTCACTAGGTGAAATTTTCGTCCTACACTAAGCAAAGAGAGATAAAATTTGTCTTCTATTTTTCTCTAAGTAGCAGACCCCTAGCCTTATTATTTAGATAAGATTTTGCTCATGTGTTGAGTTTAATCTTTCACATAATATACCAGCCTTCATATATTAAACCTAAATCAGATCTACAATAATTATATAGGCTAGCACCATATATATAATTATTGGGAACTATATGGAGGTGTGACTACATCTTAGAGGCAAGACGATTGGATCGCTTGAAGATACAAGGAACAAAAACGGAGTTCGAAGACTGGAGGAGGCTGGTAGTTTCTTCATTAATTCGAGTCAAGGGAGTATTTTGTTTGGGTTGATAAGATCAGAAACTTGTACGAGGGAAATAGCGCGAAAGGTATTTCATGTAGTTAGTTTTTCTCGTTAATATTAGTTTGATTAAACCGGCCATTAATCTTGTTTCAGGGTAGGATTATAAATTTTTAATATTCCGCTGTACTAACCTACCCCGGGGATTACCCAACTCAACCCAACAGTGGTATCAGAATCTGGTTAGTTTAATCGAACTAATTTATGTGATTTATATACTTTCTTTAATTTTTTGCAAGATTAAATTGGAAGCATGTTAAATCAAGATGTCTTTTGTCTATTTTGTTAATTGCTAAATATTGAATTTTAATTATTTTGATTTTAATTTTGTTGAATTTTAATCAATATAAAATTTGGTATCAAGAAAGAGATAAAGAATTTTTATACAGATTATACGTGAGTTGTGCGTATTTGTGCATGTGTGATTGGCGGTGGTATGATGTTTTGGACTTGGAGTCCGAAAACTTGCTAATATGTATATATTTTGATATAGCAGATGTGCTGGTGAAAACAAAAGGGCTGTGGTGGAGCTGTAGGGGTTCCTTCACCCTTAATCAAACATCAAGAGTTCGATTCTTGACTTTGGGAATGAAGTAGATTTCCTTGGCCAACAGTCCCACCCTTTGACGTGCCTGCCATCTACGAAAGGAAATAATCACTGCGATCGGCGGTGGATACTCTTAGTATAACCAAAAAAAGAAAAAAGATGTGCTGGTGAAGGATTTTGGAAGTGTGGACTTTGGGTTCAATTATTGTTAATCCATTATTTTACAACTATGATGTACGGACACGAACACGTAGACACGGATACTGCACGACATGGACACGGGACACGTCAATTCTTAAAAAATTAGGACACAGACACGGCTCGGACACGTCT
This sequence comes from Buddleja alternifolia, assembly GCA_019426215.1. Lineage (NCBI taxonomy): Eukaryota > Viridiplantae > Streptophyta > Magnoliopsida > Lamiales > Scrophulariaceae > Buddleja > Buddleja alternifolia. The sequence goes on along the minus strand of CM033405.1, from coordinate 11,289,565 downwards.
GCCCATATATATATAATACGTTATAAAATATAAACTTATGACTTATGAGTAATTGAGCACCTATTAGACAATAATCAACAATTCAACAAAAAAGAAACTCAACATTAAACAATAAAATAAACATGTCCTAAATCCAAGAATTAAATAGCCTAATCAAAATCATAAAATAAAAAGTAAAAAGATTATACCTAGGGTTTCAAATTGGGGAATTCATAATTCATAATCATAACAAATAGTAAATACTAAAGTAAATACTAATAATATTGTGGAATAAAAAACTAAATAGCCTAATTAAAATCATAAATAAAAACAAACTTAGGGTTTCAAATTGGGAAATTGGGTACAAATACAATACAATTTTAGGATCCCAAAGTGAGAGAAGAGAGGCTGGTGGTATCCTTACCTTCGGTCGGCGGGGGAAGCGGATGTTTCCCTACGTGAATCGCCGGCGGTGAGGTGAGAGCGTGAGGTGAGGCAGCTATGTATCTCTTTTCTTTTTCTTTTTTTTTTTTTGCATTTTGATCTCTAATGTTTTCTAAATATTGAAAAGAGCCCCGAAGTGTCCTAAATGTGTCGGACATGCCATGTGGCGTATCCGATCCGTGTCCGATGTCGTGTCCTAGTTTTATTTAATTATTTTTAATTCTGGACACACCATTGCCATGTCCGACACGTCCCGATGCCGTGTCCGTGCCATTTCCGTGTCCGACGTGTGTCGGACACTACACGGGATGATTTTTAGGCGTGTCCGTGCATCATAGTTTTACAACTTATGTAAAAATAATTGGAGTTAGTCTATTGCAATTTGGAATTGCAAACTTCCACTTCTAGCTTTGAAAATCTGCTGTAGGCGTGATTACTGTTGAAATTAATTGGTATAAATCGTATGCAATTTGGAATTGCATCTAATCACGCAGTTGTATACATGGCAACAAATATAGATAATTGGATTTGGATTCCAATTTCTTTAGTTTCACAATTAGACAATGGTTATATAACCATTGATTTTCGGTCAACTATATTAATAAAGGTTGACCAGAAAAATGGACCTTAATTTTTTTTTTTTGAAGAAAAATCGATTTTATAGATCATTCAATCGAAAGTTTACAACGCCTGGAACAATACAATTCATATCGACTCAAACGATGTAGTAAGAACATCTGAAACACTAACTATTAAGTTCTTGAAAATAACAAAACTTAAGAACTTACAAACGAACACAAGAAAATTCTTGTGCAACTTCTATTCAAGAAGAGATAAAACTCTCATTCGAGAGAGAAAGTAAACTCTCATACGAGAGAGAAAATAAAATACTAAATAAAATATCTAAAATGCAATATAAATTTAAAAACTTAAGTATCATTCGTCTTCATCTCGTCAGATTTGTCTCTGTCTCTTTAGATCCATATCCGTCTCGTTAGATTTGGAGATGTGTCTTTAGATCCATATCCGTCTCGTCAGATTTGAAGATGTGATGTACAACTTGAAGAAAGGGTGCTCCAACTCAATCCGCCAACGATGGTGGTTGTAATAGTTGTGAAGTAGAGGACTGTTTCACCAAGCCATCGCCGACGGAGGAAAATAGCAAAAGAAAAAAAGACTAGGATTTAGAGAGAGATGAAGAGAGAAAGACGTGAAAATGTGGGATTGAATGATTATTTTACCCTTGAACTTAATTAAATTTAAGGAATTGTGAATAGAAAGGCAAAGGGAAATCTACCAAGTATACCTATAGCCGTGTAGAATAGGAATTGGATCCCTATGATCAAATGATAAAGATATATCATAGCAGCATGTTTTCTTTGTCTAGCAGCTTACATGCAAATTTGGAATTTGCAAAGTCAGTCATTACACACAACAGTATGAATTTTGGAAAATTCATACATTCCACGGGGTGCCGTGCCGCTGCGCTAAACGCCGGCTCGAGAGGCTGGGGTAACCCGACCCTAGCTCGTTTCTTGATTATTTTCTAAAAATTAGATTTTTGGAAAATAGTAATTTTTAAAATTAGTTATTTTTTGGGTTAAAATTTTTTATTTTTGAAAAATATTATTTTTGCACCTATAAAAATTTAATTTCTGAAGAATTGGATTTTTCGGAAATTGGTAATTATTTTGGGTTGAAAATTATAATTTTGGAAATTATTTATTTCAAGCCTAGAAAATAATTTTATTTGAAAATCCAAATTTATCCCAATATAAGCAATTTAAATAAGACATTAAATGGGTAAATTTAAATATTGCATTTATGTGGCTTGGCATGTTTATGTGATTGGATGAACCACGAGCCTAGTCTAGTATTTGATTTTCGATCTATGTGATTTCTATGGGTTGTAAAAATAGCCAGTTTGGCTTTTATTTTCTGTCTTTAGATTAGTAGTTTGTAATTGGTTATAGTCTATGCAATCATGAAGATGAAGAAAGAAGACGAAGGCCATTTGAAGATCTGTATGCAATGGCGATCCATTGTAATAGATTAAGTTGTTTTTACTTTCCTAGAAGTCCAGCCCACTTTGGCTCAGTGGGTTTATTAGGTTAGGGTTCGAGATGGTTTATACTATTTACCGCTTTGGGGATGTTTAATTTTCTATCTTTATATATGATGAGTTTGGAATGCATGCATAGGATAGAAAATTAAACAACACAAATATAATCTGGTGAGACCTATATATTATGTTGCAATGCCCTCCAGAGAAAATATTAGGCCCATATGGAATTGAATTTGGATTTCTCTTCCATGCCTTCCATCATAAGTGACAATATGTGAAATGCCGTTGAGGCTAAGAAATCACTCATATAATTGGGGATTAACTTAGTCGAGAGAGGCTGTGATTGTCACTAAGCATAGAGATGCTCTATGGGATCTAGTCACTCATCTTGCACTCATATAATTGGGGCGATGAACTGAGAAGATTGACCATGGAATATTTGATGGGTTTGGCCTAACGTTGAGGTAGCATATTGGACACCCATATAATTGGGCCATATGTGAAAGACGAGGTAAAACAATCTTGAGAACTATGAGGTAGAACGTCTGGCGCGACTACTAACTGAAGAAATTGAACACACTCATATAATTGGGGTGCTTGATTAATTTAGTTAGATCTCAAGCCCATTAAGGAAATTAAGTTTTCTCAAATTCCATCAAGGGAGTGGTGGAGTTTGGAAAAATAGTGGGAGACTTGTACAATTAAAGGCCAAATTGTCTATGGACTTAAATTTTATAGTTGAATGCTTATTTATTTGTCTTGCCTTATTATGTTAAACATAATTTAGAACCACTCAATCAAATCTAGAATAGAACCTGACCATAACTGAACCAATCCCAAGCAACACGACTAGAACAACGCGACCTAGTAATTGTCCTTGTTTACGAGAATAGGAATATGTGTCGGACACATGGAAAACTCCTAGTCTCTAATTGCTTAGAGCAAATAATGATGAACGGGACTACCTATGTGAGGTGCGACGAAGATAATATCCAAGCAAGATGTCTCATTAAACTTTAAAAGCAAATGAGAGCATGGATCCTGCAGGGGTATTATAGTTCATTCAATTGAACAAGTTAGCGTTAGATTTATAGAGAGAGAGAGATTTAGAATTTCTAGAAGAGTTTTTGAAACTCATTTGAAAAAGGAGTCAAGGATAGATTTAGTGTTCTTATCACTCTCTAAATCATATGACTAGTTCATCGGTAAGGTACAACATTTAACAAAGTAGTTGTTGAAATGTTGAAACCACCATTAAGAAGGACAAGCCAATGCTAAGTGGTTGGTTCATATCCATACAAAGGCATTGGATGCCTAAAGGGAATGGATGAAGAACAACCAAGTAGCTAAAGGGCAAAAGTGGTAATAGGAGCGGGTGTTAGAGTCGATCACATGCTATAAAGATGGCAAGATGGGAACACTTATTAGGAAGGTAGATAATCAACCAAAACATATGACACATAATGATTAAGTCGTATATCTAAAGAAAGGTTCAAGATAGGGCAAGGGAGCTACTCATGAATCTTGTTTAAGGGAAAATGACAAAATCTTCATTCTCTAGGAAAACGGCAGGTATATGTTGCACTGTGTCGCAGTGCTAGAAATCATCTTACTCCATGTAGTACATTAGATCTACAAAGTCTAAAACCTTTGATAGGATTGAAGGTGGTTAGAGAAGAAGTAGAGAAGTATGAACGGAGTATCATGAATCTTTGATTAGATCACGAAATACTTGTTCAAGTGATTATCTAAGAAAGAATGAGATTCTTTCAAGTTAAGACTCTGTTAACAAGCCTCATTCGAACGGGGTAGTTGAGTGAAGGGGCTGGATTTTATTTGATATTATTCAGTCCATGGTGAGTCTTACTGACCTCCCTCTTTATTCTGAGGTTATAACCTAGGTTCAAAACCTATCCGTGAATTGGATTTTGTAAGAGTGTTTACCATAAGTGCATAGGTATGGTTATAGCATCTTCATAAAAATGTCTTAGGATATGAAGATGTTAGTGGGAGACAAGATGGATCTAAGATCCAACTTGTGCAAGATTTATGGGATATCCAAAATGAAGTTGAGGATATCGTTTCTACAATCCTTTAGAACAAAGTTTTGAGGGAATGCCACCTTCTTGGAAAAGGAAATCATATTGGATAATAATGACAATTTGTAGAACTTGAGAAAACTCAGGAACCACAAACCAACCCATGACATACCACTATAGCATAGCTTGAGACAAAAGATATAAGTACACCTCCAAGAAGATCTAGTAGAATCTCGAGATGATCCAAAAGGTTCATCTCTTGCCTGAAAACAACAAAGAGGAAATCCCATTGGATTGAGATCCAAAAGTGGGAAACGATGTTGGACATCAATTCGGAAAATTAGCTAGAAGGGGTAAAATTAAAGATGAACTCCATATATTCCAACAAGGTTAGACCTTGGTGGGCCCACTTAAAAGTGTTACACCTAATTGGCTGCAAGTGGGGCTCGCAGTAAAAACTTGAAAGAAATGGAGAGGTGGTAACCTATAAAGCATGCCACGTGAAAAAGGATGAAATCCTTTTGTCACTGGGGATGTGAAAATTCATTCGAATTCTTGTAGTTAAATCTACATATCTGTTTGATATAGTAGTTGAATGTGGAAACCATTTTCTTAAAAGTGATTAGGAATAAACCTTTATGAAGCAACCAAAAGGTTTCACATTCGAGGGAAGTGATCACAAATGTGTTAACTTCTGAGTTCTTATGACAAACTCAAGTAAGCATCCCGAAGCCTACAAAATCCCCAACCGGCGGCCTATAACCTCTAATCAATATTAGCGAATAAGACTCAGACTCTGCGGGGTTCTTTTTTTCCCCTAGAATAGGCAGACATGGAATACCTGGAATGCGCCTACTGGCAATAAAACCCCCTGTCTTTCGTTTAAAAGTCCGAATTCCCAATAATTTGCACTTTCATTTTGCGAAGGCTGAGACCATAACCTTATGTGTTTCATGTAAAATGTTGGAAAAATATGTGTATAAAAGGGCCAATGACACGAAAAATCCTTACGTGTATTAAACAGCAAGTGGACTGGTCGTGTGTAGTAATAAAGTGGACAATACAGTCCGGGTTGTCGAACCTCAAGGACTTGTATTTTAGTTTATGATTTTAAAGCAATTGAAGAACTTAAACTAAAACAAGAATTAACTAAAATATTATGGAAGTAAGATATAAGAAACAAGATGTCGAAATCAAGATAGCTATGGAAGAGAGCAACTAAGACACATGTGTTGGCATAAATTAATCAATTTTCATTATAAACATGTTCTCATATTATTAGACTAATGTTGCTTTGGTGGAAAAAACCTTAAATAATTACTACCCGATGTCTCGGCTGTAATAATCCTATGATTAATTGATGGTTCTCTAGATATGTCTATCCGAGAATCTAACCAACAATCATGCATTCAAGTTCTAGAATTTCCCCGGATTAATCCGGCTAACTGCACCCGGGAATCTCTACCTATCTCTAGGGGCAATTCCCTATTTTTTACGGATTATGTGATGATCATCTTTGCACCTTAAATTACCTTCTCTCGAACGAATAATTTAAGCAATAAATCATGCATATGGTAGCTAAGCATATGATGCATTCAAACAAGATCAAGACACAAAGCAACAATAGAATTAATATGAAAAATACAATTTATATCTCAATTATCATAATTAAGCCTCAACATGGCCTTAGTTCGAAGAATCTATTTCATCATAAAAGATAAAAGATAGGAACTTAAATTAAGATTCATATTCATAGACAAAAACAAATCTAAATCTAAGAAACTCCCTCGTATCTTTGATGGTTGAACTTCGATCTTCATCTCTTCCATGCTTCTTGATTTCTTCACCTTCAAAGGTTCTTGATAATCTTCATAACTAATCTAAGGATGATGAAGATGATGATAGGATGTGTTTAGGCTCCCCCAATGGGGAATGTGTTTTCAAGTGTGTTTGTAGGATGACCTCCAATCCTCCTTTTATAGCCAAAAGAATTCACCAACCAAGAACATGTGCTTCCATTCTCTTTTATTTCCACCTATCATTCTCTTGCTTTCCATCTACCAAGAATGTGAACTACCGTTCTCTTGTTTTCCACCTACCATTCTCTTACTTTCCTCCTACAAAGAATGTGAACTACCATTCTCTTGTTTTCCACCTACCATTCTCTTACTTTCCTCCTACCAAGAATGTGAACTACCATTCTCTTGTTTTCCACCTACTAAGAATGGGAGCTGCCACTTTCGTATTTTCCAGCGCAGAGATTGTGTTTTATTCATAAAATTCTCCACAGACCTCTGAATTGGATTATTCAAGTCCCCATGTAAAGATAAGACATAGATCTAAAGCTTTGTACAAGGACACTTCATCAAATTCAGTCTCTAAATTTATCCAAATGGCGTTCCAACGTGGAGATTGTTTCTGATTTGGCACCCAGGTGTGCGGAAATGGTACTAAAACATGATCTTGGCTAATTCCAACTTATTTCTTGCTTGTTTGGTCGTGGAGGTGTGAAGCATCTTGGCCTAAATTTGTTTTATACGTCGTTTTTCAGCCCGTTCTTCGATTGTATCTATTTAAGGTCTGAAATCACTTAATGCACGAATTAAATGCACATGTGGAAAGAATCAAGCGATAAATGAACCTAAAACATAAACGGAAAGGGGCTTAAAAACACGTAAAAACGACTCCTATCAACTCCCCCAAACTTATCAATTGCTCGACCTCGAGCAATAAAAGGTCTAGGGTACGAAAAATATCATCAACCAAAAGGAGAAAACAAAAACAACTAACGAACTCACTTTCGTGGAGTAAACGATTGCACTTAGCATGTGCAACAAGCCTTTAAACCTTTGAGTTACCTCAAAGGACGAGTTATAGTCTCGTGAGGGTTTGCAGGCGATATACCCACAAAATCTAACAAACTTTCAATCCCAACCAAATGAATACATCTCAACATAATTAACAATAATAAATGGCACAAAATCATCCTTTTATAGCTCACAAATATATATACATATCAACTACTTTTGCTCATGTGACACCAATACTTGAAAAGACTCCATAGGGTGTAGTGAAAATAAATCTAAGGTATTATAGTCGAAAGGCATCCTTACCAAATTTTGGACATTAATCCCATATCTATCAACTTTTGATCAAACACAAAGCATAATAATCATAGAAAATCTCATAGCCATTTAAATTTCATTATCTCAACCATTCAAACTTTCAATTCATATGAAACTTTCCAATTAACTTCATTAAGGCTAGATCATGTGCAATGTTTTATTCCATTAGGCTTTCTATGACACCCATGTAACAAGCTTTAGATCAATGACTCCCAACCTAGATAGTTTTGGGGCATTAAGTGTAAAGACACTCCTAAGGATTTAATCACTCGAGTGTCAAAGGCCACGAAATAAAACTAGATCTTTTAAACAATTCGCTTCTTTTTGGCTTGAGCTTAGCTCAAATTAGCATAATAGTACAGTATATAGGCATGAAACTTTTCACCTCCAGTACGTATTAGCCTGACCAATTTTGGTCATACCAAAATTCAACCTTTTTAATTCATTTTTTAGCATACAAAATTAACTATTCAACTTATAACCGTATGAGAAATCTAAGTTAATATTTCCGGGAAAAATTCCTTAAGTGTCTCAAGATGGTTATCCTCTCAACTCCTCTACCTTCGATTTATGTGCATTGTGAATCATCTAAGAAATCAATCCTAGTATAGGATCTCCATGAGCAATTTCAAAGATATATATGTTCATTTAAATTCAAATTATTTCAAAAAATCATGTCATTTTTACAAGTTAATCAATTTAAATGCATCAATTGGAAGGACTAAAAAAAATAAAAATAAATCATGCTTGATTTTCTTAACATAAATACATATAAAGATGATAGCATACAAATTCCCCCAAACTTGAGCTAAACAAGGAACACATGACATGACAAAAATAGCAAACACATGGTGATCAATCATATGAATGTATTAAAACCACAAAGTACTACCCACATATACCCCCAAACTTAAACTCAACATTGTCCCCAATGTTGTCTCACATAAACGCATGCAAAAGGTATAAGAGTACTTATAATCAAGGATTGTTGAAAAACAATCCTTCATCACAAATATGTTCCAAATCAAACCCATCTCATCAAAATAGGCCTCTCAAAACAATGGAGAATTGCTACTATAACATGTTCAACATACTTATCAAACAAACCATCAAGCATATGAAAATATACATGCTAAAAGTGCATGCTAGAACACAACATAAAGAAACAAACTAAACAAAACAAAAAGAAAAGCAAAAAGAAAAGAAAACTTACAAACTTGGGTTGCCTCCCAAGAAGCGCTTGTTTTAAAGTCACTAGCTTGACTTTATCGGGTCGGCTCAAGGAGGATGACGTATGAATGCTTTGTTTGTTCTCCACTCCACTCTCGGGTATCGATTCAATCTTTGGATATTGGTATTGAGGATTGGTCCATCGTGTGTGATAAATACCAAAGGTTGAGACCAAGCAATCATCCACTCACGAGTTTTTTTATGGTCCCTCAATACCTCTATTACCTTTTCTTGCCTATGCTTAGGATGGTATTGTGGGCTCTCTTCCAAGTTAGAGATAATGTCTCGTCGTTCTTCACCCATCACTTTCACATAGATGAAATCCACGATGTAGGGATGTAGAAGATGATTGGTTCGTTTTTCCTGAAAGTGCTCAACACTAAAAGGATCAAAAGCATCAGTGTGAAAATTCAAATCAAAGTCAAGTGGATGCTCAAAAACCTCATAGTTATCGATATTAACCATATCATCTTCTATATTCATTGACAACTTACCATCATCGGCATCAAATACTAATTTACCTGTGGCTAGGGAAGAAAGTAAAGAAATGTCAACACCCTCAGAAAGGATAGGAGTCGAATGCTCATCGTTGGAGGAATCTGCTTTCGAATTTTCCAACTTCATTTCATTCAACATCACGGTGTTGAATTGCTCAATGGTACCAAGCAATGCCCATGGTACTTTCTCAGATATGTCGCTCGTTAGTTGCTTGAGTTGATGATTCATCTCCTTCATTTCCCGCCGTGCGTCCTTCATCATAAAGTGGAGCTCTCCAATGGTGTTATCAAGTTGTTCCTCCGGAGTAGGAATTCTTTCTTGGTAATGTTGTGGAAAGAACCCTTGTGCATAACACGCTTCAATGACGCTTTGCAGCCATAATTGATTCTCCGGTAGTGTCGTATCAGGAAAATTTCTATCCTTTGCGAATTGAATGACGCTTTGCAGCCATAATTGATTCTCCGGAAGGGTCATATCTGGAAAATTGCTAGCCATTGCGAGCTCAGAGTGTAAGAAAAAAATAAAAATAATATTAATAAAAAAAATTAATAAAAATAAAATAAATACTTAAAACTTGCAATAAAATCAAAAACTAAAATTAAACAAGTCCCCGGCAACGGCGCCAAAAACTTGACACGAAAAATCCTTACGTGTATTAAACAGCAAGTGGACTGGTCGTGTGTAGTAATAAAGTGGACAATACAGTCCGGGTTGTCGAACCTCAAGGACTTGTATTTTAGTTTATGATTTTAAAGCAATTGAAGAACTTAAACTAAAACAAGAATTAACTAAAATATTATGGAAGTAAAATATAAGAAACAAGATGTCGAAATCAAGATAGCTATGGAAGAGAGCAACTAAGACACATGTGTTGGCATAAATTAATCAATTTTCATTATAAACATGTTCTCATATTATTAGACTAATGTTGCTTTGGTGAAAAAAACCTTAAATAATTACTACCCGATGTCTCGGCTGTAATAATCCTATGATTAATTGATGGTTCTCTAGATATGTCTATCCGAGAATCTAACCAACAATCATGCATTCAAGTTCTAGAATTTCCCCGGATTAATCCGGCTAACTGCACCCGGGAATCTCTACCTATCTCTAGGGGCAATTCCCTATTTTTTACGGATTATGTGATGATCATCTTTGCACCTTAAATTACCTTCTCTCGAACGAATAATTTAAGCAATAAATCATGCATATGGTAGCTAAGCATATGATGCATTCAAACAAGATCAAGACACAAAGCAACAATAGAATTAATATGAAAAACACAATTTATATCTCAATTATCATAATTAAGCCTCAACATGGCCTTAGTTCGAAGAATCTATGTTATCATAAAAGATAAAAGATAGGAACTTAAATTAAGATTCATATTCATAGACAAAAACAAATCTAAATCTAAGAAACTCCCTCGTATCTTTGATGGTTGAACTTCGATCTTCATCTCTTCCATGCTTCTTGATTTCTTCACCTTCAAAGGTTCTTGATAATCTTCATAACTAATCTAAGGATGATGAAGATGATGATAGGATGTGTTTAGGCTCCCCCAATGGGGAATGTGTTTTCAAGTGTGTTTGTAGGATGGCCTCCAATCCTCCTTTTATAGCCAAAAGAATTCACCAACCAAGAACATGTGCTTCCATTCTCTTTTATTTCCACCTATCATTCTCTTGCTTTCCATCTACCAAGAATGTGAACTACCGTTCTCTTGTTTTCCACCTACCATTCTCTTACTTTCCTCCTACCAAGAATGTGAACTACCATTCTCTTGTTTTCCACCTACCATTCTCTTACTTTCCTCCTACCAAGAATGTGAACTACCATTCTCTTGTTTTCCACCTACTAAGAATGGGAGCTGCCACTTTCGTATTTTCCAGCGCAGGGATAGTGTTTTATTCATAAACTTCTCCACAGACCTCTGAATTGGATGATTCAAGTCCCCATGTAAATATAAGACATAGATCTAAAACTTTGTAGAAGGACACTTCATCAAATTCGGTCTCTAAATTTATCCAAATGGCGTTCCAACGTGGAGATTGTTTCTGATTTGGCACCCAGGTGTGCGGAAATGGTACTAAAACATGATCTTGGCTAATTCCAACTTATTTCTTGCTTGTTTGGTCGTGGAGGTGTGAAACATCTTGGCCTAAATTTGTTTTATACGTCGTTTTTCAGCCCGTTCTTCGATTGTATCTATTTAAGGTCTGAAATCACTTAATGCATGAATTAAATGCACATGTGGAAAGGGGCTTAAAAACAAGTAAAAACGACTCCTATCATGTTTCATGCAAAATGTTGGAAAAATATGTGTATAAAAGGGCCAATGGGAGTATAAGTAAAGTTATGGTGCTTTATGTTAAAAACGTCTTACTAAATGAAATGAAGCAGGGATGTTGAAATTAACAAAAGCAAGGTTATCTACAAAATTCTCCAAGGAAGGATTTGGGAGAAGCATCCACGTACTCAGTATTTTGAGATATCGAAAAAGGCTAGTGTGGGATGCGCGGACTCTCCTAATCCTTGTACATAGAAGAAAACTAAAGTGATTTAGTAAGGAGGAATCCAATAAAGGATTCTTGCCTATAGAGACAAAACATTACTTTCCAAGTCTCTGTCTCCTTAAACATTAGAGGAAAGAGTAATGATGTCTCACATACATGCTGCGTTAGTCATTGGTGACAAAATGTATGAAGTACTATGTACATGGATCGATATTGCTGATACACTAGGAGTGTATGACAACAATAGTCGAAACCGGTAATAGTCATTGGACTGCCATGAAAGATATCCAAAAGTGCCTTAGAGGACTATGAATATCTTCACAAGAAATTGGCAATGGAGAATGAAATAGAGTGGTAAGAGACTCTGATTTCCTTTGTGGAAAACCTTGGGTTTAAATTCTATTTTTGTAAGTATCCTCAAATGGCAAACTAAAAGATTCCAAGTAAGGAATCTTCATCGAGTCTGCCATAAAGAGGGGAACAAAGCATGAAATGGCGTACATACTACGTGCATGTAGCCATGATGGATGAACCCCATTGAGGAAAGACTAGAATGGTGGAGCGGTAAGTTGGATAGGGTCCAAGCAATCCACTACCGCGTTTTCCACCTTTGAAGTAGACGTTTGGATGAGGAATCACACCCTTAAGTGGGAGTAATTCCATTCAATGTTGATCAAGCACTAGGCACTGTGATAACAATGGGGGCTGTTGCATGAGCAAACGAGCCTAGGTCTCATCGGAAATCCAAACACACATATGGAAATACCATGTGATCTGGAAGATCAGTGGGAGAGGCAATGTTCGAGTGGAACATGTGCACTCGAAAAATAATATAGCAAACCCATAATCACCTAAACCCCTTGAGTCAAAAAGTACTAGAAGGACATCTCTGGAGAATGGGCTTTGAGTACATAGGGCAATTGGCTCTTGGGCAAGTGGGAGATTGTTAGAGTTAGTGCCCGACGCGCCAATTTTTGGGTGCCATTCTCGAGATACTCTATGACAATCTTACTATAATAAGTCAAAACCTTTATGGCATTCTTTGTTCTTAAATAAGCTTAGAATGAAGTCCCTTGAATCACACATGACTATGAGACATCATCGGACATCAGGAATGACGATGATGTAATATGTCTCCAAGGTGGTGATTCTTAAAAGGTTCTAAGTCATTAATGGGTCTGTCAAGATGAGGGATATTGGCAAAGACCCGAAAGACTTGCTTCTGTACATTGTTCTTGGAGAACGTGCCTCGTTCCATATGCATAGAAGTACACGAGGGTTCTCATTTGGGATAATGAGTGAACTGAACAACCCCGCTGGAAATTCCTAAAATGGTTTTCCTGATCGAATATAGAATTTCCAATAATTACGTAGGTGTAAGAATAATCCTTATGGACTTGAGGTTCCATTGGTTACTTTGAGCATATTCGATTAATCTTTGACTTATCTCATGATTCCTTTCCGAGTTGTCATATAAGATATCTTGGGTATAGTATGATTATGTGTCAAAGGTACATGAGAGACCAAGATGGGATCCATCACTGATTTAGCAAATCAGATATTTCCTATGTTTTGTTCAATGAATCGATTCAAGGAATCTTTGCACAAAGTACGGCAATCCAAAGAGGCGGAGTGTTTCCTCGTTTGGATTGCATGAATCGATCTCATGCAATGAAGGAAACATAGAGATTGAGTCATAAAAGTTTTGACTAAGCCATTACTTGAGATTCCCATCCGGGAAATTTGATAGGTTAAGTATCTTAATATCGTTCGTGTCTAGGTCTTCGGGGCCCGTTGCTAGACAGTAACCTCGATTTGTAGGTATTTTGGTGAATAATACATGGTTTGATTAAATCAAGGAAGATTTAATCTAGTACTTTCTAAATAAAGAAAGGTGCACTGGTACTTTTGGAAAGTGTATTTACTACTAGCACATGAACGAGCCTAAGGGGTCTGATGGTCCTAAGTGGAATACGAAGTGGTCTGATGGTCCTAAGTGGAATACGAAAGGGTCTAGAAGGGGGGGCGGGGAGTTGAATAGACCTTGAAGTCTTTTTCGACCTTTTAAAAATCGTATTACTTTTGAAGATTTTGAATGCTTGGTAAGCTGAGCGCTAGGTCAGGCGCTGAAGATAAGATAATTTAGACTTAGTGATTTCAACAATTACTAAGGTAGGGTAATGTCTTAATCACTTAATCAGGGTTAGCACAGCAGAAAATGATTTTAAATCTTAGCGTTCTCTTTAACGAAATAGTCGCTTAACCGTTTTAATGACTTTTCAAAGATATGGTATGAAAATGTAAAGGAAAGCAATAAAGTATTAAATAACATAAGATATTGTAAGGTTCACTGGATGATGTAATTCCAGCTACGTCCTTGTTCTCCTTTACACTCGAAGAAATTCCACTAGGTAGATTATCGAAGAGTCACACAGAGACTTCTAAAAAATAGAGGAAAGGGAAGACGATCTTGAGCTCCTTGACCACACAGATTTCAGCTCCAATGAAGTCCTTCTTCAACAAGCTTCTCTCACACAGAAATGTTGTTTGTACAACTTTCTCACTCAAATGAAAGAGGTTGAGGGTTTTGTCACAGATTTGTTTGATTTTAGAAAGATCAAACAACTTGGGATATCTTAATAGGAGTGTAGGGTTCTTCTATAAAGATGTTTGAGATATCTTTGACTGTCTTTGGAATGTGTATGAAAAGCTTGAAATTTTTTTGATGTGGAGTTTATAAGCTTTTTTCTCATATACTTTCAGCAAAGTTTTTACCTTTTCTTGTGCATGTACATATGTAATTAGGGTTTGTTGGAGGGTACTATTAATAGAGATTTCTTGGGATTTGTCTGTTGGACACATGCAAGCGCATGTGTCTTACGCAGCGCATTAATAGTTCATTTTCTTACATTTCTGAAATTTTGCTGTTACCGATTGGACAATAGCAAACTTTGAACTCAGAAACCTGACAGTCTAGTCAAAAGGTGGCTTATCTACAAATCATAACAACTTATCACATTTAATGCACTTATCAGGCATTTAATGCACTTGAAATTATTTTTCGTTCGAAATAAATGTTCGTGGATGATTGCATTTAAGTCCTCTATAACTTGAGAATTTATTTCAAGTGAATCTGATCCTTGATTGCTTGGGTAATTTGAGCGCTTGATTCAACAACCTTGAAACAGTCTTTTAGCGTTTGACAGACGCTAAGAACAAATTTTGATCTTCACTTGACTTCAGACACTGATCTTTAACTTCATCTTTGATAGACTCACCTAGAATTCTATCAGCGACTCGATATCAAATACTTAGTCTAAAATCTACAAAGATAAAAATTACAAGCCTAACAAATTAACAAACTTTCAAATGGTTATATAAATGTTCTATGAAAGCTTACATTTTTTTGGGGTCTAACATAAAATTCTATTCTTGTCATCATCAAAACATCTAACATGAAATTTCCTAACAATTTCCCCCTTTTTAATGATGTTAAAACCTTAACTTGTATAACTCTTTTATAGTTTAAGAGTTTTGAAGAAAAACCCAAAATAAATATGAGTTAGCGTTAGAAAGTTAGATAAGTTAGCTAATGTTACATTAGCCTCAACAAGATGTTTCAGCAATAAATCATTCATTCATAGATATAGAATTGAAAGCGTACATGATTTATACTTAAAAGAAAAGGCGACAACATGAACAAAGAAAAAAATATATAAAATAGGAAATCATCTTCTTCGTCGCTTTTTGGAAGCCTCTTCTTGGAAAATTTTGTTCGCTGGATCCAGAAGGACTCGATCAATGTCTATCATTGTTGTATGGCAGACTTCGTTGAAGTCCTTGCTTCTATTTTTTAGCTCTTTGAGTCAACTCTAATAACCTTTCCACCCAATCCTTCGGAGGGATCCCCGAGCGTCTTGATGAGATCATGATAAATATCCTGCATTCGGTGATTAGAAGGTTTCTAGTTTAAAGGTCTCCACAAGGGTTCAACTTATGGATGAAAACCCATGCCTTCTAAAAACTCAACATCAAGATCCGGAAGCCTATGCCTGACTACGCTTCTTTGTGAGCCATCTCTTCAAACATGGAGCGCCAATTCTTATTATCAGTCTTGGACACTTGCTCCATTGAGGCTTTTCCTTTGGCTTTGGAAATATGAGGCTTTTCTTTCTCTTCACCCTTCATGATTTCATCAAGAGAAGATTTCAACTCAGCGATATCCTTCCTGAGCAACTTAACTTCATCAACCAACAATGCAACTTGTTCAGCGATACTCTGACTAACAAAATTGGAAGTATTATGTTTCTCAGTATTGGCTGAAGCATTCTGTGCGAAGGAGCGATTGAACTCCTCGAAGAGGCCAGTGATCTAAGGAACCATGCGATCCAGTACCATGGCAGTACTCTTGGTCGCAACGCTTGATATATCACGGCTTCGCGTGTTGGAGACTAACTTGATGTGCAAATCATCATTATCTAACATCTTGGAGAAGGAACCCTCGATAGTATTGAGCGAGTTCCTAATAGCTTGTCTAAAGTCTTTTGCCTCTTGATCACTATCTGAATCTGAGTCAGATGAAGAAGAACGCTCTGGGGACAGAATGAGTCCATAAAAGCTTGAAACGGTAGCCTTTCCTTTAGATTTGTCGCGAATGAAAGGTTCTTCTGGTACCTCGGCCATTTCAGCGTGCACTTTTTCAATTGCTAAGTCTAGAGATCGAGTGGTATCCTCAATCAGAACAAACTGTTCACCAAGGGGCATATCAACTACTGTAGCGCTGGGGGCATCTTCCATCTGAATATCAGCAATTATAACTTCAACGTCCTCAACAGTAGGATCCAGCTTCGGTTCTACCTCTGTGATCATCACAGGAATTTCTCTTCTCAGTGGCACAACCTAAATTGGGCCAATTGCTTCTAGAACATGCCTTGGACTTTGATAAAATGTTCACGGAATAAACATCAAAGCGTCCTCACTTTCTTCAAAACTCAATGCTAGATCAGTGTCTTCCGGGAACTCTACTCCAGTTGTGTACAGATTCTTGTAGTCTTACAAAAATGACATTAGCGCTTGAGCTAGTTCTTGATCCATTAGCCTGATGAGTGAAAGAAACTTGGCCACATGAATGTTTTGTTCGCAAAACAAGATGGGATGCAAGTTTTACCCACGGAATTCACTAAAATCGAAATGTTGGTTAAAAGTGATATCCAGCGATTGGGCATTCTCAACAATCGCTCATCTTTCTCTATGAAATTCAGCAAAATCATCTGTTAACTGCATATGGGCTGCGCTTGGTCCTGGAAGGGCATCACACTTGCTTGTGGAAGCATCTTCATTTAAATCAATCTGGAGTCGCTGAGCAAAGTTCTGTCTTGGATGAAACATATAGCCCCTTAACTTATTTGAGTAAGTTGTTCTCTGATATAGCTTTCCATGCCTCTTCTAAAGTAGGGTAAAGCATTGATAGGACCCACCAGCGACTCGCACCTATGCAAAAAAAACAAAGCGTATCCTCTACGCCTATACTCGATTCCAAAGTTGAAGAGGAATGGATACCTGATCATCTCATCAACTGTATGGAAAGACAACACAAAACACTACTACAGAAATGACTTATTACAGCTGTTTTAAAAAAACCGCTGAACGGAGGGGCCTATTACAGCGGTTCATGGGTGAACCGCTGTAAAAGGGTTGACTGATACCCTATAACAACGGTTCTTTGAATAACCGCTGTAATAGGTCTCGGGACCTATTACAGTTAGGTCCATTACTTAAAAAAAAAGAAAAAATAAAAAATTAATGGACCTATTACAGCGGTTCTTCAAAGAACCGCTATAATAGGTCCAGTAATTAAAAAAAATAAAAACCAAAGACCTATTATAGCGGTTCTTTGAAGAACCGCTATAATAGGCAAAGACTTATTACAGCGGTTCTTCAAAGAACCGCTGTAATAGGCCAAAACCAAAAAATTTGAAACATTTTTATCTTCCCGCTTCTCTCTCTCACTCTCAAAATTTAAAACTCATTTCAGATTTTCTCTCTCTCTACTCTCGGTCTTTCTCTCTCTCTCTCGATCCCCCCCCAAAAGCTCGGCACCACCGCCGCTGCCGCCACCACCACCACCACTTACCGGCGCCGCCGCCACCACCACCACGATCGTAAGCTTCTTCTCTTTCTCTCTCTTTTCCCACTCTATATATATGTATATGTATATTTGTATATGTGTATATGTGTGGGTGTGTGTATATTTGTGTATGTGTGGGTGTGTGTATATTTGTGTATATGTGTATATTTGTGTATATGTGGATGGGTGTGTGTATATTTGTGTATATGTGGATGGGTGTATGTATATTTATGTATATGTGGATGGGTGTATGTATATTTGTGTATGTGCGGATGGGTGTATGTATATTTGTGTATGTGTGGATGGGTGTATGTATATTTGTGTATTTACGAAAATATTTCTCGGTTGAAATGTTGCGGTATCGGAATGACATGAAATTTGCACGGTCATAGCGAAACGGTATTCTAAACAAAACGCATGACATAGTCATGCGATCTCGGGGTTTTAGCCATCTCAGATCGTTTAAGGCCTCAAATTTGCATTTTTTTACGAAAATAGGGTATTTTTGTAATAAAATGCAAATTTGAGGCCTTAAACGATCTCAGATGACTAAAATCCCGAGAACGCAATTTTTGCGTTTTGTTCAAAATGCCGTTTCGCTATGACCGCGCAAATTTTGTGTCATTCCGACACGGTAACATTTCAACCGCGAAAATAAAATTAAAAAAAAAAATACTACCTATTACATCGGTTTGGAAAAAACCACTGTAATAGGTAATAGGCTATCCTATTACAGCGGTTTTTTCCAAAACCGCTGTAATAGGTCCCGGAAAAAAAAATTTTAATTTTTTTTAACAGCGGTTATTTGTATAACCGCTGTAATAGGGTACACCTATTACAGCGGTTATAAAAATGACCGCTGTAATAGGTGTCTATTACTGCGGTTTTTAACCGCTGTAATTGGTCTTAACCAATTACAGCGAGGTGTCTATTACAACGGTTTTTAACCGCTGTAATTGGCCTTAACCAATTACAGCGGTACCTATGACAGCGGTTAAAACCGCTGTAATTGGCAAAAAAAAACCGCTGTAATAGGCCATTTCTATGGTAGTGAAATCTTCAATCCATCTGAATGTATCCAAGATCCAGCGTTTGCCCAGTTTCTCTGCCAGTTCCATGTCTTTCTTTGCCTCGAGCAATTTATTGAATCGCTCCTTTTCTACGTCAAAACTATCAGCCCAAACTCTGGCTAGAAACTCTCTGGCTTCATCTTCTACCCAGAAATTGATTAAGTTAAGGTGATCTTGAAGCATGACACCCTTTCCCTTCAATAATTGCAGGGGTTTCTTTGAAGATTTGTTGGCGTCTGAATGGACAACTTTGGGAAGGGCAGAATAACCCATCTTGTTGAGCTGTTCTTCGTCCGGGTTCTTCTCCCAATTGCCCATGTGAGGATTTCTTATTTGGACATGCGTTTGGCGGAATGTATAGTTTCGTTCAAGGCTTGGGCTGACTTCTTGAAAGCGTTTGCTCTCGAACTTTGCCAGATCTTTCTGAGGAGTCTCCAGGTACTCTAAGTGAGCTATGATCTCCTTCATTGTTGTCTTTTCGCTATTAGCAAGTGTCTGAAAAATGATTATCTTTTGAGCGTCCGATAAAGCAGGATTGTGAAGAGTAGTTTCAAAATTCAGTTCCATGTCAATCAACTGCTTGAGCGTCATTTTTTTCCAGGCGTAATAAAACTCCAAATATTTAGTACAACCTCTGGGAAAGAAATGGACCACTTGAGGAGGAGGACTAGTTGGTGTGGGGATAATCTCGACCACTTCTGTCGACCGCTCAGCATCCATAATTGCTTCCTAGGTTGGTGAGATTTTAGCATCTGGAAAGACTGTGTCTAATTCTCGAGCGATTTCCACCACCATTGATAAATCAACGTCCAACTTAATGTCTGCCTCTGAATGTGGAGGTGCATCAGCTGCACTTTGAGTTGACACATGCAAGCGTTTGAGAAACAAGAAAGATTTCTACTAAGTAGAAATTGGAGATATAAACATACGTAAACGCTTACCCTGAGAACTATCTTCAACTATAGTAGTCGCTTGATCTATAGGAACTTCTGTTTCCATAGCCTCAGGCTCCGAAACTTCTTCAACTTCAAGGGGTAAAGAAATGAGGGGATCAACACGAATAGGAATATTGAATCCTTCTAAAATATTTAGAACATACTGGATGTTATATTCTCTATAGGCTGAAAGATATTTTATCCTAGCGTTAAAAAGAAAAACACAAGGAAAGGATAATAAACATTGTCCAATACAAGTACTTACCCCGATCGCTAGCTAATTCTGTTGAGAGAGCATCAACGACGAGCTCTGCAATTGGTTCAGAAGGTGGAGGAGGAGGAGGAGGGACACTCGAAGATTCTTCAAATGCTATTTTGGCGGGAGCACTTGTTGAGCCTTTGGGAGTGGACCAGGGCGTGCGCTTACAAGCAAGCGGCACTTCCACTTCTTCTGCTTCTTCTTCCGTCTCGGGCAGAAGTGGAAGTCGCTGGAGGTAGAGAAGGGGTTTTCTGTGGAGTGGAGGGAGGCTTTTCGTTCTTCTTCTTCCTTTTGTTTTCTTTCTTACCTTTCTTTTATTTCTTCGCTGGCTGGGATGGCTCAGTGACTTTCACAACAACCTTTCTGTTTGGTCTCCTAACCACAACTTCTTCTGGCTCATCTGATGAGGAAGTCACTTTATCCTCTTCATCACCACGAACTTGACCTTAAGCGAGGCCTTCAGCTAGGAGACGCTTATGCTCATCTCATGTGTTAGGAATTTCATGTTAGATGTTTTGATGATGACAAGATAGGATTTTATGTTAGACCCCAAAAATGTAAGTTCATGCTTTCATAGAAATATTGTATAAGCGTTTGAAAGTTTACTTGTATAAGCGTTTGAAAGTTTACTTACTTTGTTAGGCTTGTAATTTTTATCTTTATAGATTTTAGACTAAGTATTTAATGCCAAGTCACTGATAGAATTCTGAGTGAGTCTATCAAGGATGAAGTTGAAGATCAGCGTCTGAAGTCAAGAGAAGATAAAGATTTGCTTTGAGCGTCTGTGAAACGCTAAAAGACTATTTTAGGATTTTTGGCCCAAGCGTCCAATTCAATTCAAGCGCTCAGCATGAGCTGGTTCAAGCGTCTGATTTAAGTTGGTTCAAGCGCTCAACATGAGTTGATTCAAGCATCTGGTTCAAGCTTCTGATTCAAGCGTCTGATTCAAGCGTCCGAGCGATTGAAGTGTCTGATTCAAGCGTCCGAGCGATTCAAGCGTCCAGTTTTCAGATTCACCTGAAGGATTAAACCCAAGTTATCAAGGACTTAAATGCAATCACCAACGGACCTTTATTTCCAACGGGAAATAAATTCAAAATGCATTCAATGCTTGATAAGTGCATTAAATGTAAACAAGACAGTATGACTTGTGGACAAGCCACCTTTTGACTCGACTGTCAGCTTTTCAGAGTTCAAATCTGCTCCTATCCAATCGGAGCTAGCAGAATTTCAGGAATGTCAAAACGGGACTATTTGACGCGCTGCGTGAGAGAAACGAGCTTGATTGTGTCCAACGGATAAATCCCAAGAATCTCTATAAATAGTACCCTCCAGCACAACCTTAAAGTGTGTGGAGAGAGGGAAACTTTGCTGAAATAATTTGAGAGAAAAGCTTGCAAACTCCATAGCTAAAATCCATCAAGCTTCTCAAATACATTCCAGACAGTCACCAGATATCTCAAACATCTTCTAAAGAAGAAACCTAAATTCTTATTGAGATATCCCAAGTTGTTTGAACTTCCCAACATCAAACAAACCTATTACAATAAACCCTCAACACCTTTCATCTGAGTGAGAAAGATTGTTGACTTCCACAGGCAGTATTTTTGAGTAAGAGAAGCTTGTTGAAGAAAGGTCTTTATTGGAGCTGAAGTCTGTGTGATCAAGGAGCTCAAGGCCTTCTTGGAGAAGATCTTTATTGGAGCTGAAATCTGTGTGATCAAGGAGCTCGAGATTGTCTTCACCTCTCTCCCTAATTTGTAGAAGATTCTGTGTGATTCTTTGAGAATCATTTTAGTGGATTGCCTCCAAGTGTTCAAGGAGAAGAAGGACGTCGTTGGGATTACACCACCCAACGAACCTTACAAATATTGTGTTCTTTACGTTACATTCAGTTTTCATATTGTCATATCATAAACTGATCAAGTAGAACTTAATCAAACGCTAAGCAACTAAATACCCTTTTTGTGACGCTAAAGCTTTTAAAGAGAAGACTACAAAAATCATTCCGCTGTGCTAACACTGATCAAAGAAGTGAACGCTCAAACCTACTCGGTTAAAGTATTCAATTCTTAAAATCTAAGTTAACTTTATAAAAACTGTCTTCATTAGACGCTTCACCAATGTGCCTATATTTTTAAGTGAACGCTTAAGTCAAGCGTTAGACTCTCAAGCGTCTACTTTTTCAAGCGTCCAAAAATCATTTTAATACGAAATCTTTTGAAGTCGAAAAAGACTTCAGGGTCTATTCAACCCCCCCCCCTTTTAGACCCTTTCGTATGTCACTTGGGGCCAACACCGTGTAAGGGTTCTTCTATGAAGATGTTTGAGATATCTTTGACTGTCTTTAGAATGTGTATGAAAAGCTTGAAAGATTTTGGCTATAGAGTTTATAAGCTTTTCTCTCAAATATTTTCAGCAAAGTTTTTACCTTTTCTTGTGCATGTACGTATGGAATTAGGATTTGCTGGAGGGTACTATTTATAGAGATTTCTTGGGATTTGTCCGTTGGACACATGCAGACTCGTATCTCTCATGCAGCGCATTAAACGGTCCCTTTTTTGACATTCCTAAAATTCTGTTGTTACCGATTGGACAAGAGTAGACTTTGTACTCTGAAACCTGACAGCCTAGTCAAAAGGTAGCTTATCCACAAGTCATAATAGCTTATCACATTTAATGTACTTATCAGACATTTAATGCATTTTAAGAGGGATCACGGTGGTATGAGGCTTACAAGTGAAAAATTAGAAATTTTAAGAAGGAACTTCAACGGAAACAGAATACCCAGGCGGCAACGGCGGTGGAGGGAAAAATTGAAAGAAAGCAAAAATCGAATACTTAGGAGGGTTTTGGGAGAAATTGACTACTGCAACTTGAGATGGAATTTGAAGAAGTGGTCACTTGTTGAGAAGACAGTGAAGAAGGTGGGAAGAAACTGAATAGTACACGTCGTACACGTTTTGGATAGTCAACGTAATTTCGTGTTCAAGTTGAGCGCATTTTTGTCTTTTCACAGGGGTTAGAGAGCTCTGGAAAATTTAAATTTTTGACTAGGGAGTGCATATTTCTAAATTTGGGTTGGGGACTGATTACAAAATAAAAATTTTGAATTAGAGATTTATCCCAAAGAAACCTTCTAAATGAAAGTGTGCATATAATTTATAATATGAGTTGAAAATGAAAATATAATTTCAGAATAACAAACAAATATAACAAAAGTAGTATTATCAT
Source organism: Buddleja alternifolia (assembly GCA_019426215.1). Taxonomy (NCBI): domain Eukaryota; kingdom Viridiplantae; phylum Streptophyta; class Magnoliopsida; order Lamiales; family Scrophulariaceae; genus Buddleja; species Buddleja alternifolia. The sequence goes on along the minus strand of CM033405.1, from coordinate 11,266,044 downwards.
TTCTCTCATTATTTATTTTTTTCACTCTTCTTCATAGAGTGGTGTTCTCTTATGTGCTTGCCCAAAATTGAGGAAAAATCTATGCTAGACTAAGTTGTGACAGACGCATTTTCATAAAAAAACTGCAACATCCTATGTCTTCATTTAATGCCCCGCAACACATTGTGCTTCAATAGGGTGGCTAACAATTTTAGCCCAAAAATCTCCTTTTGCAGCCATACCATGGTTCGTCATTGCGGCGATTTTTCGGCCAGAACGGACCTCTGTTCCAAAGTTCCAGACTTCATATGCCCAAAATTGGGCATATGAATTAATTGCATTAAGGAGGCTTAAATACAATGGAAAGGCCCAAAATTGAGATAAAGCCCATGATCAAAATAGGATTCGCATCCAATATCCATGTCACATGAGACCCGAAGCGTGACCCAAACCACAGAGAAATTCCCGATCAATCCACATGTCTTAATCTAAATGAACAGATGTGTCGACCTGATATCTGTACATAGTGTCATCTATAAATACGCTCAAACACCACCAAATGAGGGTTACACAATTATTACTCCAAGAATACACTGTTGAATATATAGTAGCTTTGAGCTACGAGCTTTGACCTTGATACTGAGTAGACCCATTTACAACTTATAAGGTTTATGTTAGGACCCTATACTTGAATTGAACTACGTTAGACTTAATCCTATTGATAGGTACATAGGCTGCTCTACACTAGAGTGCAGTCTATAATCTATTAATCTTTGGGTTGGGTCCTACCCGAGCTTCTACTGGTCTGTGTTATAGATCTTACGAGATACAACCCAGATCAGTTGACGCCGTCTGTGGGAACATCTTCTTAGTTTCGCTGTACGATCGAACTCGAGCTATGGAAGAATCAAGTAATTGCCGAAATAAAGGTATTCAAGGAGAAGAAATGCAACACACGTAAAATCCCAAGGTGGATATATCTCTAGGATACAAGGTGGGTGACGAACCCGTCATAACAATGACTAATGAGAAATTCCAAAAGAAAATGCAAGAATATGCTCAAAAATCTTTACAAGAGTACTTGGCTAAAGCTTCAGCTACGCCACACATACAAATTAACCCCAACCCAGTCACACCTCATAGGCTATTCCATGAGCCCATTCCTCAAAAGGATAAGGCCGAGAAAGCTCAAAAAAACGTGGCACAAAGGGAAAGTTGGGCACAAAACTCTGATGAGTAGGTTGAAAGCCACACTCGTTAACTTTGTGAAGGTGAAAAAGAAAAAAGTTATTTAAACAAAGAGGTATTTGATGCACCCAATACAATGAGAAACGTCTTTTGACCTGTCTCGGCTCTTTAAAGGAAAAATTCTCCTTTTTGCGAGGAAATTCTATCAGAATCTTTGGGGAACTTTCATATCCCCAACCTTCCGAAGTACGATGGCTCGACCGATCCTAAACAACATGTGATCGCATATGAAAATTTGATGATGATGCATAACATATCAAAAGCTTTAAAATCAAAACCTTTTTACGACCCTTGACGAGCTCAAAATTGGTTTACACATTTATCAACTGGGTGCTTTGTGGGCTACATCCAATTCATGCGCAAGTTTGACTATCACTTTGCTAGCAAGCATAAATACGCCAAATTTGTGACCCACTTGTTCAACATAAGACAAAAAGCTGACGAATGTTTACAATCTTTTGTAGATCATTTTAATGATGAAACTTTAGACGTTCAAGGCCTGACCAATGAGATAAAAATCAATCTAATGATAAATGCTCTAAGCATTGGACCATTTGCCGATGCATTGATTAGAGATCATCTATTTGATATGGAAAAACTTATGGTAATGGCTCAGAAGTATATCTATGTCGAAGAGATGGATGAGCTCAAAAGGGAGGAACGGAGGATCAAAAGCAATTGAAGGATAAAAACCAAGAGAAGAGTCAAGGATTGAGGAATGACCAATTGGATAAGCATGGAAGACCTCGATATATGAGGTTCGAGAACTATACTCCTCTAAACACTTCGAGAGGACAAGCATTGCTAGCCATTAAGAACAAGGACATGTTAATTTGGCCACGACCTATGACAAAAGGGGCAAAAAAGAAAAATCCGCACAAGTACTGTAGATTCCATAAAGACACTGATCACGATACCGAAGAATGTCTTCAATTAAAAGATGAGATCGAAAGATTGATCAAACAAGGCCACTTACAATAATTCCTAGATCGAAAGGCCCAAGAAGGGCAAAGAAGGCCTAAATCTCCAGAATGAAAAGGTCGACGAGATCGAAGTGATTCTCGAGATCGTGGCAGGGATAACTATCAAGAAGGGGTGATTACTGCAAAAGGGATCATAAAGATGACTAGCGACGTGACATACGTCGAGATCGATACACAAGGGAAGAGAACAATATTCATAATAACCTACCTCTTCATGGAGAAATTATAACCACAACTGGGGGTCCCACTAATGAATTCACAAAATGCTCGGAAGAAGTATATACGAGAACTAAAAGTGCATGAACATCGATAAAAAATGTTTCATATCTTGACTGTGCATTCAAAGCGCGAGACTATTAATTTTGGGGACGAAGACTACGATGGTGTAGTTGGACCACAAGATGGTCCGATGGTGATCAAAATGGATATTGAAAACTTTGCGGTATACAAAGTGCTTGTTGATAATGGTAGTTTGGCTGATATCATGCTTCCAAGTGTGCTTAAAAAAATGAACTTCAATACCAAATGGCTTCGCCCGGTAACAATTTCTTTAGTAGTATTAGGAGGTTTTGAAATAACCCCAATTGGAATGATCGATCTTCGTGCTTCATTGGGTGACGAACCCACAAGAAAAATAGTGGTGATAAAATTTCTCGTTGTAGAGGCACCATTTGCATACAATGTCATACTAGAACGACCTGGTTTGAACTTATTTGGAGCTGTAGTATCCACACCCCATTTAAAAATGAAATGTCACACAAAGGCTGGGGTTGGGTAAGTGCGATGCAATCAAGAGATGGGCCGAGCATGCTACACAACTTTGTTGAAACGAAGTCCTGCCAAAAAAAAGCAAGAAAAAGTGAAGAAGTTGGCCTCGAGTATCGAGATACAGAATTACGATCCAGAGCCAAGCAAAAAATAAAGAATGGAGGAAACTTGCATTGAACCATCGGAGCATAAAGTGATCAAACTTGTACCTAGCGATTCGGAAAAGACAATATGAATTGGGTCAAAAATGGACCTAAACCTCGAAGTCATGATGATTAACTTTTTGAGGAAAAACAAAGACATCTTCACTTAGAGAGCATCGAACTTCAAGGGTATAAGCTCATAGATCATTGTGCATAGATTGAATGTTGACAGCTATGTGAAACCAGTGAAACAAAAGAAGAGGGATTTTAGACCGGATCGTAATGCCATAATAAACGCCGAAGTAAATAAGCTACTTGATGTTGGATATATCAACGAGATCCATTTCACTGAATGGTTAACTAACGTAGCATTGGTTGCAAAAGGTCTCAAGGCAAGTGGCATATGTGCACCGACTTCATGGATTTAAACAAAGCATGCCCTAGAGATCACTATCCACTACCTCGGATAGATTTGTTGGTGGACTCCACAGCCGGTTGTGCACTTATAAGCATGATAGATGCATACCAGGGCTTCAATCAGATAATAATGGCGGAAGAGGATCGTGACAAGACTTCATTCATAACCTCGAAGGGTGTATACTGTTACAAGGTCTGCCTTTTGGCCTTAGAAATTCGGGTGCTACGTACCAAAGGATCGTGAATATGATGTTCAAAAACGAGATTGGAAAAACCATGGAAGTTTATGTTGATGATATGCTTGTAAAGAGTATCAAGGAGTATGATCACATGGATCATTTGAAAAGATCCTTCAAAATTATGAACAAGTATGGTATGAAGCTTAACCCCCACAAATGCACCTTTGGAGTGAGGGGAGGAAAGTTCCTGGGGTTTATGGTTACCCAACGAGGTATAGAGGCTAATCCAAAAAAGATTCGAGCAATTTTAGACATGCCTTCACCTCGAACCGTAAAGGATATTCAAAGTCTAACAGGACGAATGCGCAGTCTAAATAGATTCATTTCAAAAATTGCAGATAAGGACTTACATTTTTTCAAGATCCTTCATAACATAAAAATATTTAAATGGAACAAAGAATGTGAAAAGGCCTTCCAAGATCTCAAGGCTTATCTTGCTTCTCCACCACTCCTAACGAAGCCAGTTCTAATTGAAGATCTTCTTTTATACCTATCAATCTCAGAGGATGCAATTAGTTCCGTGCTAACTTGAGAAGTAGAATCCGAACATCATTCCAATCTACTATGTTAGCAAAATGCTATAAAGAGCATAGAAGAACTACCTTATTATTGAAAAATGGGCATTAGCATTAATCACAACAGCAAAAAAGTTACACCCCTACTTCCAATTGCATCACATTGTGGTTCTCACAAACCAACCTCTGAAACAAATCTTGACAAAACCTGTTGCATCGAGGAGGCTCGTAAAATGGGCCGTAGAATTAGGTGAGTACTCAATAGAATATCAACCATGTACTTTGATTAAAGTACAAATAATCGCTGATTTTTAGTACAGATGTCATCATCGTTTGAAAATGATGTAAGCACCTCGATAACTGAAAGATGATGATTACATGTAGATGGTTCGTCGATGACCCAATGAGGAGGAGCTGAAGTCTGGCTTCAAGATCCACAAGGGAACTACCATGAATTTGCTATCAAGCTTGATTTTGATGTGACTAACAATGAGGAGGAACACGAAGCTCTAATTGTAGGCTCGCATATGGCAAAAAACTTGAACGTGAAGAATCTCAATGTGTTCACCGACTCACAACCTGTGGCTAATCAAATCAGAGGAGCCTACGAAGTAATGTAGAGAATGATGAGCAAGTATTTGCAAAGAATAAAGAGCCTCATGACTGACTTCGATATAATGACCTTGAATCAGGTTAAAAACATAACATACGATGCATTGTCGACTTACACGGATAATTGCTAACGTCAATTCAATATACTTAACGATGTTAACTTATATTTGATAAAATGACCTTCAATTAGGTACCTCGTGAAGAAAATGATAGAGACGATGCTCTATCAAAATTCACAAATTTGATCGCGAGAGTGAAGAGCAGACGAGTTACGCTTCTTACAATGGATCGTCTCGAAATAACAGAAGCTGAATTCATCTGTGTGATGATGGTGGATGAAGAAAGATCTTGGAAACACGAGATCAATCTGTTTCTAGAAATGGGAAAAGTCCCGAAAGATCAAAATAAAGCACAAAGGTTGATGTATCGAGCTGCAAGATTTGCGATTGTGGACGACAAGTTGTATAAATGATCCTCGGTAGGACCGCTACTTTAATGCCTAGCCCCATCTCAGGCGAAGTGTGTGATGCAATAAACCCATGAGGGAAGTTGTGGAAATCACTCTGGAGGTAGAGCCTTTGCTCAAAAAATCTTGAGGCAAGGATACTATTGGCCTACTCTTATTCGGGATGCTTCGATTTTCATCAAACGATGTAAGAAATATCAGCTACACTCAAATCTGTCCCGCTAACAAGCTGTTCCAATGGAACCAATTAAGATTGCTTACCTATTAGATCAATGGGGGATCCACATTTTGGGACCTTTTCCACCAGCTATAGGCTAAAGTAAATTTATCATTGTGGCAGTAGAGCACTTCACAAAATGGATCGAGGCTGAAGCAGTTGCAAAAATTACTTAAGGAGAAATCATGAAGCTCCTATAGAAGAACATTGTATGTAGGTTTGGAGTCCCGGGAGTATTGATATCAGATAATGGAACATAATTCAATGGGAAAATTGTTACAAGATGGTGCATTGAAATGAAAATTCAACAACATTTTGCACAAGAAAATAGGCAAACCGAAGTGTCTAATAGAATTCTTTTACAAGGATTGAAGGCTAGACTCAAGGACAAGAAGTAAAATTGGGCTGACGAACCACCAGGAGTCCTATGGTCATATCGAACCACTCTAAGAAGTTCAAAGGGGGAATCCCCATTCTGCTTGGTTCAGGGGTCGGAGGCCGTTATCCTCGCTGAAATAGGGCTATTGTCACATCTTGTTTTATCATATGATGGTCCTAGAAACCTCGAACAAAATCAAGAAGAATAGTGTTACGAACTAGATGTAATTGAAGAAAAAAAAGAGAAGGCACATGCGAGAATTCTTATGCAGGAGAATGCTATGACTCGTGCTTATAACAAAAACCTCAAACTAAGAAGTTTTCAAGTCAGAGATCTAATCCTGAAGAAGGTGGAAGTTTCAAAGCATGTGGGAAAGCTTGATGCAAATTGGGAAGGACCTTTTAAGGTTGTGGAGATTACGAAGCGAGGTACTTATTAGCTACAAGGAATGGATGGAGAAGAATTACCTCGTCCTTGGAATATACACAATCTTAGAAAATTTTGTACATGAACATCGTATGCTATATGACGATGTATAGCTTTTGTCTCTACTAAATAAGATCCTACACTTAATTTATTTAGATGAAATTTCATATATTGCCTCTATCAAAAGCTAAAAGGAACAAACCTTACATAATCATTTATGGTTATATACAAAATCACAATTATGATATAAGAGGAGTACAATCAAGTGTCTTACGGTTCGTTTTATACGATCCAACAGATGAATGTTCAATAGGTATAAAAAAATCATAAGTTGCAGCATGCGAATGCACAAAAAATTTACAAAAGGGTTAACATCAAATCTAAAAACTAAATATTCATCACACTCATAACATGAGAATCTAACCGAAGTACGGACAAAGCAAAGTACGGACAACACAAAGACTAAAATATTGTCTGAGTAACAAAAGCATAACTTCTATACTCAAAAACTCGTTCATACTTTGCCACCTACATGGTCATTTCTCTTAACCTGAACCTCACCTTCCACCTTGCTCGAACCAGTCTCATTATTACCATGCACCATATCCTCGTCACCGTCTTTGAAAAACCAAACCAAACAATCAAACTCAGGATAGTCCAAGAAAGTATGACGTAGAGAGACTGTGGCCACTGAATCTCGCAGTTTAGGCTGCAAGGAAAATTCCTCGAAGGATTCAGAGTCAAAATCAGGAGAAAGATTATTTCCCTTGGCGAGATAATCGAGTGTTTTGTTGAATCTGTCGCACATATCCTCCCTAGATTTGGCCAGGAGAATTTTCTTGAATGCCTTCGACATATAAAAGTCTCGAGCTCCTCCAAACCTTTGTTCGACCATTGTGTTCTTAAATTCTTCAGATATAACAAACTTTTGCTTTCCAGCAACCCGACCAGCATCGAAAGATTCCTCCGCTTTGACCCTTAACTCCTCTAACTGCTTCTGGATCTCTTCAACCTTCTTGTTGGCTTCATTCATTTGTGTGTCAAAATCGATCTTTAACAAGTCTATTTTAGTGCGAACTGCATCCCATTGATCACGAACCTTACCAAAACATCTCTTATACTCCTCAAGCTTGGCTGAAATTTTCTCCTTTTTGTTCTTTAAAAGCGACATACTGAGGGATAGATGATGCATCTGAAGATCGGCCTACGGATAGACGAACAATAAAAAATAAATAAATTAAGATGATAAATAAAGAAAATGCTAAAATAAATAGTTTTGACAACAATAGAACTATACCTTTGACAAACAAAGGGCATCAGTATCTTCCACCTCAATATGCGAATGAGTTACTAAAGTCGCTTTGTCACGAGATAGAAAAGTATTTCTATACATCTCGGATGCAATGAAATACTTGGGATCGTCGGCGATGCTCGAATCCATGTATACCTTCCAGTCAGGTTTAAGAAGAGGACGACTAGTATCTGTAGATGATTGTGGAAAGTTACCCATGATTTCAAACCTCTCTTGTAAAGAAAGCGCCTCCATTCGATCCAGGAGTTCAAAACTTTCATTCGGGATCTTAGTAGGAACATCAGATGAATATTCTCGATGAAGCTCTTTCGTAGTCTTTTGGCCTAACTTGTGATAACGATACGCGGTCGAGTATGAGCTACGATCTCACTTTCTGGAAGATTTTTCGAACCATCAGTGCTGTCCACATGGATCATTACAGGGATGGACTCAGGAAGGACAGGAGTTTCCATTAAAGGGAATTCGGAATCAGAAGCGGAGTTAACTTTATCGGAAGAAGAAGCAAGCGGTGGTAGCATTTCATCAATCCTCGTATTCTGACTACTTGTACCGGCCCGACCCTTTCCTTTATTAGTTTTTACCTTCGCGGTTCGAACCTCTTCAAGCATCTCCGCTTCATATGAATCATCCATGACTAAGATTAAAAATCAAATAGAAAAACCAAAAATTAGGAAAATTAAATAAGCATAGTCATCAGCGTGAATCGTAGCCTGACTCAACCCACAAACCAACACTAGTTCGGTCAAGATTTCACATGTTTTGAACCATGTATGGAGCTTATCTGGAATAAAAAAATGGACCTCAGGTTACATCACCGTAATCATTTGGTCCATGAACTCTTAAATTCCATTTTCTCGACATTCCCCAGGCTTCATTATTTCACTTAGCTATGAAGAAAAATTGGGGCTTCCAATTGCTATAAGAGGAAGTTGTAACATCTAAGCACCTACGATGTCTCTTAGGAGAGATATAGAATAAATCCCTCACCAGCGTTCTTGGACCCTCAACAAAGATGATACAAATTCCAAAAATGAGCAAAGCTAACCTTAAGGCCGAAAACACACATCAAAACGACAAAATAATTTATCAACCCATATAAATTTGGCAACAAGTGGGTCAGACTCAGTTGCAAACGATTGGGAATTTCTATATGAATGTTATGATGGGGGAACCTTAAACCAGCCATTAAGTGCGGGAGATGAAAACATCTATAATGTTTTGGTGGACGATGTAGCCTGTCGTTAGGACAAGGAATCTTTATTTTATATCCATGAGGGATATGTCAAGTGGTCTTAAGGTTTGCAATGTGTGACACGCTAGAAACTAACACGCTTTGGTAGCAAGTATACTAGTCGTGATATAGTAATAAATGGACAAAAAGTCCGGGTTGTCAAACCTCAGAGACTTGAATTCTAGTTTATGATTCGTAATGAAGTAAACAAATAAAGTAAGAGTAAATGTAAATAAACGTGTGAAGCACAAGAGAGAGAACGAGCAAACGATTGAAACTAAAGTGTGAAAAGAAACTAAGGCACATGCAATCCTCAATTTGATCCGTATTCTTATAAAGACTCTCGTTGAATCATTATACTTATGTGCTATGTTGGAAGATCCTAAAATAATAACTACCCGATGTCTCGTGATAGCTATCTTATGCCTAAGTAACGGTCCCCAAAATATGTCTATTTGTGGATCTGATTATAAGCAGGCATTGAGGGTTAGAACTTCCTCAACTCAAGTCGACTTACTTCACCTGAAAATTTCTACCTATGTCTAGGGCAATTCCTATTTTGATCGGTGATGTTGTGAATTTCTAGCACCCTTGCTCAAGTCTTTCTCAAGACATTAATCTAGGCAAGTAATAAAACATATGGTGATCAAGCACATATAAGAAGCATAATCACAAATTCACAACACATAGCGCACAAGAATTGATTCAACAATTATCTATTATAAGAATAAATCACAAATCAATCCTTACGGGGCCTTAGTCATACAAAATTAGCCCATAATTGACGATATAAGAGAATTAAACGTATTCATATACATAATCATAGACACAAAATGTAATGAAAAATGATTAAAACTCCTTAAACAGTTGATTGATGATGGATCGTCGATTTGAAGCTTCAAAGCTACTTATCTTGCTCTTCAAAGTTGTTGAAATGTTTGTCCAAATCCAAGGAATTATATAGCAATTATCCAAAATTTGAACCCTTTGCTTGTGCTTAAATTTTAGCTTTATAGTTTTAAAAATCAGTTACTACGATGCCTAGACATGTGTGGATCAGCGCCTATGTGCCGCCTATATGGCAGGTGTATCTTGGGGAATAAGTCGGGGGTACTTAGGCATGGAAAACTTGTCACTCGGGAGCGGATACTGCGGCACTTAGGCACCGTACTATGCAAAGATACTTTTTCTCTTCTTTATCTGGCGCCTGGGCATGGCCAAACTAGCTCATGGGTGCCGGCGTGCAAACCACTTATCCTGAGTTCGTTTGAGACGTCGTCTTTTGCCCTTTTCTTCGTGCACCTTCGTTCAATGCCTGAAATCACTCAATGCACAAATTAAATGCATGAGTAACATAAATCAAGCTATTAACAAACCTAAATTGTTAACAAAAGGGGCCCAAAACATACGTGAAAATGACTCCTATCAACCCCCCCCCCCCCCAAACTTATCAATTGCTCAACCTCGAGCAAGAGCTATAGAATACGAAAACATCATCAAACAAGGGAGAAACAAAAAAAAAACTACCTAACTCACTTTCGTGGAGCGAACTGTTGCACTTAGCGGGTGCAACAAGCCTTTGAACCCTTGTGTTACTTCAAAGGACGAGTTATAGTCTCGTGAGGATTTGCATGCGATATACCCAGAAAATCGAAGAATGTTTAGCTCAAACCAATTAAGACAACTTGAAATAAGAACTATGATGCAATGGCACGAATGAAGTGACATTAAAGCTCAACAATGTGCAAACAAATGACGATAATGCTCATTCAACACCTAGAATCGAACCAATTTCTAAAGGGTGTAGTGGCATAAGATCTAGGGTATTATGATCGAAAGGCATCCCTAACATGTTTGGAAACATTCCCCATATCTACCAACTTTCAATGGATCATGAAGCTTATCGAATCATAGGCAACTTTAATAACAACGATCCTCGCCCGGGTTTCGACCTTCCTTTTTAGTGTCTCTTAATTTTCAATCGTTTAAAAAAAAAACAAAATCTCCAAGATTTTAAGAAAAACGATGACAAATCCCAAGCTATTATTAAATCAACAAACGTAACATATAGATTTAAGCAACCGGTTAAAATACTACATGAAACCGAAAGCAAAAAATACACAAAGTTTTTGTGGTGCATAACCCGGGCTCTGACACCACTGTATGGATCGGTATGGCCCCACAAGGGATTCCGGCGCAAAGGAATAGGATACACTCTCCAAGAGTGTGCATTGTACGTGCAAGTCTTTACGAGTCATTGATATCCCTATCTCAATGATTCTATGACTTGGAACATCTTTAAGACCACAACCTTAGAGACGTATTGATTGGCATCCCTGATACCAAACACATCTCAAAGCTTAAGAGTGATCTAGGGGAATTTATCTAATTGTATATAATGATAATATAAAGAAGAATATATTTTTTATTAAATAACTTGACAAGATACAATATAAGACTATTTAAATAGACGGCTACTACGCCCTACAAATGGCGTGCCGGGTACCTAACTCTTTCAGCAAAGGCCACGAAATAGAAGGAGGTCTTTTATTCAACTCATTCCCGATTGGCTTGAGCAAAGCTCAAATTAGCTCAACGAGTATAGTGTATAGGCAATGGTGCTTTGGTGACCTCCAATACTCATTGGCCTGACCGAATTCTCAAGGTCATACCAATCTCATCTCAATCATTCATTCCTTTCACACAATTGTGAACCCATAAGCAACTAATCATCTCAAAACAACGTGAAAAATCTAGGTTAATATACCCGAGGATGCTCCTCACATGTCCCGAGATGGAGTACTCTTTTCAATCCCTCTACCTTCGACTTATGTGCAAAGTGGATCATCTAAGGAAGATTGATTCTCAACTAAGGTTGAAATGAGCATAATCAAGATGTGTAATTTTGCATTTATACCATTAATAGAAACATACAAGATATCATGACATTGCCTCGAGTTCTCAAGTCTCACTGCACCAATTGGCAAGCTAACCCTCAAACAAAAAAATTTATATGCTTAAAAATTAGCATACTTTCACATGTAGAGGTAAAACTCCAAACTTGGACAGAAATGTATAAAATATGAACAAGCACGAAACTACTCGGGGCAATGAGAGCCCAATGTGAGCTATACAGCTACAAGATGAAACAGTGCTAGCCATACAAAACATTAAGCATTGCATATATTCGAATAAATCAAAAATACATCACAATAAGCATCAAATATAATCCAAAACATGGATCGAATATATAAATAGACAAATCGTTCAAAACATAATCTAAAAACAAACATAACAAAATAAACTCCAAAAATAAAGACAGGAAATGGACTACAAAATCAATCTAATCATCAAATGGCGGGTCAACATCATCGCCGGCTCCCACATCCGATAGGCCCAGTCATCATCACTACCCATGAAGTCATCAATGTTAAGCATATCATCACCACCCCCCATCGGGCTCATCATCGTCAGCACCACCCACTACTAAGGCACCGGCATCAGCCATACCATCGGGCAGATGAGCGAAAAATGGCGGGAAAGGTGGCGGCTCAGAATAATCAAATGTCCCCTGGCCAAGAAAAACATCCTACTCTCTGATAAGCTAGCGGAAGTTGGCATGCCCGACACTCATTATCACCTCCATCCTATCCATTCTCTGACTAAAATCGGTCCTCAACTAATCCAAATTATCCCGAAGAGCATCCACATCGTAGGATATGGTGCGGCTGGATCCTGCTCGCTGAGAAGATAAAAGTCGAGACTGCTTGGGCTGATGAGGAGGGAGAATCTGAGGAGCATCATCACAGACGGAGAGAGAAAGACCGGGAGGCTTTGTACCCTCCATAGGAAACAAATCAACATGATCTTTTTTGCAAAGGGCAGTGATGAGGGATGGGAAGATGAGTGGATTCCTCTTGGTCGAATCACCACCCTTTCTCTTAGCTTTTTCCTTGTCGATGACCGAGGCGAACTCAATCCCCATTTTTCGCAAGTGTCCCAACAAAGACCTATAAATCAACCTCGTGAAGTCAATGCGCTTCTTGGTCATGATGGGAAAAATGAGGATGACCTGTTCTTTGCTAACCTTAGACCAGTTAGTGCTCGGAATAGATTGGCATGGATGAAATCAAGCCCCAAAATCCGGCCTCAAGAAGCAAGGCATGACGGGGGAGATGTGCTTGTCCCGTCAGTCATTCCTCCCCTTCTCTTGCAATTACCTCAAAACCTCGGCCAATGGAATATTGAAGTGCCCCTCATTGTAAAGAGTGGTATACTCGTAGGCTTGCGTGATGGCGATGCGGATGCATTTACTAATCATGTTCGCATGGAAGTGCACCCTCGTGTGTCGAACATAAAGATCAAGAGCACTCCACCCCTTTAACATCATCTCTTTATAAGCCCCAGTACTGAAAAATTTTTGAACCCACGGGACTCGGATGGCCCCGGATGCCTTGCAAAAGGGCCTCAAATTGTGGAAGGTGACTAACTCTTTAACCAAAGGCCGACCACGTGTATCCAAATACCATTCTTTAATGAAAATCCGGTAGTTGAGGGCTTGGCATATAATTTGAACTTCTAGGTTGGAGAAGCGAAGGTCAAGGCCCGAAACATTTGGGTCCAGTGTAGGCTCGGGTACGTTGGAGGACCCTTCCCCCACCTTTTTCTTACCTTTTAAAGAAGAAAAAGCCTTTTTACCCCATGTTATAACAAATTCGGGCAGCGCAACGGCGTAAATAGCGTACTAAGTTCTCAACATGGCCCCCAATTTCAACTCAATCAAGCAACAATAGTACAATTCAACCGACAAAAACCCTAAAATTGCAACTTTGTACCCAAATAATCAACACCCACCAAACAATTTTCACAATTTGACAAAACGATTCTCAACTCTCACAAAACGGACAAAAATGCAGACAAATAGCCCAATACAAAGCCCCACACGGCTTGAATGTACGAAAATGACAAGTAGGGGCAAGCCAATTACTTACGTCTTGGAAAAATCACACAAATCGAAGTACAACTGAGCCCAAACGGCGAGGAGGACAGCGCTAAGAATTGTTGTGTTGTGGAGAAGCAGCGGAGATGGTGGTTCGGTGGCCAAAAGTGAAGGAGAGACGTCAAAAATCGTAGATCTGGAGTGTGGGTGAGGGGGTGTGATGATTTTGACTGAGATTTGACTAAAAAGTGAAACTTATACTTGAGCGGCGCCTAGGTGTGTGTATGATGGCACCTAGGCACCGTGATACGAATATTATTGGTCTGTTAGAATTCAAGCGGTGCCTGGGCATGAGACATTTGGCGCAGGGGCGCGGTTAATGCGGCGCTTAGGCGCCATGATGAGAAAAAAAAATTAGTTGTTGGGCTTCCTTCGGCGACCAACAGTGAAATGCATGGCGTAGGGCGCAGATTTTGTGGCCCCTGGACGTGGGTGACACGGTACCTAGGCGCCGTAATGCGGAGCATATATTTAACATTAGGCTAGACGGCGCCTAGGCGTGGGCTTGGTGACGCCTGGGCACGGGTAACAGCTGAGCTAAAGTCGATTTCCTGTCAAAAATTAAGGAAAAAAATGCTTAAAACAAACTAACAAAGATGGAACAAAATAAAACAAGGCAAACTAAACTAAAAACACGAAAAAATTAAATGGAAAAAGAAAGATCTTAGGTTGCGTCCCAAGAACCGCTTGTTTATAGTCGTTAGCTTGACTTTGTGCTCTTTGATGTTCAAATAGGTGGCCCATTTAGCATGACAATATCCTTGTCATTTTGTCCTTCATCCTCAAGCCCCACTCGCCTCTACTCATATTGAGGAGTTTTGAGATTAGCCCTTCGTGCCGAATTTGTCTTATCGATCTTGCGAACACGCCGATATGGTGGAATGTACTTCATACATAAATCCTTTTTTCTCAACTTGTCTTGTTTCTCATCGGGAAACTCGTCCTCCAACTCGAGAGTACCCTTAGTCTTGCCACTTGCACATTTCTCATTAAGCAGAGGGTTAATAGCGTTGACATTTAAACAAGTAAGATCATCTATGATGGTTTCATGTCATTATAAGCATCGAATATCACCTTTTCATTTCCTACCTTCAATGTCAACCTACCCTTCCTCATGTCGATCTTGGCATTGCTAGTGGATAGGAAAGGTCTTCCTAGGATCAAGGGATCAATGTCGCTATCCATCTCGAGGACCAAAAAGTCAACCCGATAGAAGAACTTGTTGACTTGTACAATGACATCCTCGATAATGCCCTTTGGGTGCTTGATTGATTGATCCGCCAATTGCAAAGACATAGATGTTGGCTTAGGGTCTCTAAGGTTGAGCTTTTTAACAATAGAGTAAAGAAGGACGTTGATGCTAGCTCCCGAGTCACAAAGAACTCTCTCAAAAGTGAGGTGCCCAATGGTGCAAGGAATAGTAAGGTGGCTTGGATCCTTGAGCTTTTGAGGCAACTTGTTGAGCACAATAGCAGAGCACTCCTCAGTTAGGCATACCGTCTCATTCACGTCCCATTTTTTCTTGTTGGTAAATATGTCTTTGAGGAATTTAATGCTTTTGGCCATTTGCAAAATAGCATCAATAAAGGGAACGTTGATTCCAACTCCAGGAAGAATAGCAAAGATTCTGAAAAAGCTTTGAACCATCTCCTTTGCATGCTTGTGCTGAGCTAACGGGAATGATAAACGGATCACAATGGGTAGAGTGGGAGTCGGAGATGATGAACTAAAGTAAGAGGAAACAGGCGACGGCGCCTAGGCTCCGCAATGCAAAGCATTTCTTTCTGAAAAGGCGTATTAGGCGCCTGGGCACCGTCTGGATGGCGCCTAGGTGCGGAGGTGCAAACTTCATTATCTACAGGATGTCACCGGCGCATGGGCGTCGAATTGTGAACTAAATCGTCCTCCAAGTGTTTTCCACTCCTTAAGGTAATCGCATAGCATTGCTTCTTAGGATTCTTTTCCATGTCGCTTAGCAAAGTTCACGGAGCTCTCTCACTAATCGCCCTTGATAATTGCCCCATGTGGGTTTTCATATCTTTCATTTCCATAAGCATGTCTTTCATCATGTTTCGGAGCTCATTGAATGATTCATCCGACTTCTTAATATGCACATCGAGACGTTCATCGGTTGTAGGAAGCCTAACTTGCCCTTATGCATGAGGATTACCTTGCCTTTGAGCTTGGTTATTGTTGAATGGAGGCCTTGGTGCTTGATGGATACAGGGATGTGCGTTTTGTGCCGGACTAGGCCTCTTTAGGAAATTATCGGGGACATGGAATTTCACCCGAGGTCGGTTGTCATTTCCAACATAATTTACATCATCAACCATTGGTTCCAAGGCTACCTCTTCTTCTTCTACTTCTTGAACACAAGCAACATTCTTGGTAGAACTACTCTCTTCATCATCGGGATAAGCTCATCTTCCCGGGACTAATTGTTCAATCTTGTCCCACACACTTTGGCAATCTAAACGGAGAAGATCACCACCCGCACATGCATTGAGCCTATTTCTAATGCGTGAGCAGACTCCATCATAGAAGTGTAACAATTGCTCGTTCAATCTAAAGTTGTGGTCTGGGCATTTCCTAAGCATGCCTTTGTAACGAGCCCAAGTCTCGGCTAAGGATTCATCATTCCTTTGCCTAAATCATTTGATGTTGCTCCGAAGCTCGTTGATCTTGGAAGATGGGAAGAATTTGTTCAAGAAGGCGTCCACTAACTCACCACATATCGTGATGGATTTAGGAGGTAGAGACTTATACTACCTGATCGCCTATTCCTTACGTGAAAAGTGGAAGACTTTTAGACGGATTGCATCTAGATCCCTTGGATTAAATGGAATGGTTATGAAGGCATCATCTAGAGTCTCCAAGTGTGCGTGAGGCGATTCATGAGGTTCACCATAGAAGAGTTCACCTTGCACCATACTAAATATATGAGATGGGATGTGATAATTTGGTGCATAGAATTTGCGCAAGACCATGAGACTCGGTATGGTGTGGACCCTTGGTGGTAAAATACCTCGGACCGATGGAAGTTGTTGAGGAGGAAATGGTTACATAACTTGGATAATGCCTTGTAGACATTCTCTATTCTTCGGTAGATTCATATCTGCAAAACGCACATTCAGATTTGGTTGATAGAGACTGCCCGCCATTTATCGAACTCGTCTACTAGATCGGAGAACATGTTCAATTTCGGGCTCAAAATCAACTAGAGGCTCGTTGGAGGAGCATGTCATGCACCAAAAACGAACCTATCAATTAAACTAAAGAAGCAAAATTAGACTAAAAAGAAAAATAAAAAAAGCAAGAAATAACGAAAAACTAAGAATTATGAAAGCGTAAAAGAAAATCAAAAACTAAAATAAACAAATCCTTAGCAACAGCGCCAAAAACTTGACACGCTAAAAACTAACACGCTTTGGTAGTAAGTACACCAATCGTGATATAGTAATAGATGGACAAAAAGTCTGGGTTGTCGAACCTCAGAGACTTGAATTCTAGTTTATGATTCGTAATGAAGTAAACAAATAAAGTAAGAGTAAATGTAAATAAACGTGTGAAGCACAAGAGAGAGAACGAGCAAACGATTGAAACTCAAGTGTGAAAGAGAAAGTAAGGCACATGCAAGGCTCAATTTGATTCGTATTCTTATAAAGACTCTCGTTGAATCATTAGACTTAGGTGCTATGGTGGAAGATCCAAAAATAATAACTACCCGATGTCTCGTGATAGCTATCCTATGCCTAAATAACGGTCCCTGAAATATGTCTATTTGGGGATCTAATTATTAAGCATGCATTGAGGGTTAGAACTTCCTTGACTCAAGTCAACATACTTCACCCAAAAATCTCTACCTATGTCTAGGGCGGTTCCTATTTTGATCGGTGATGTTGTGAATTTCTAGCACCCTAGCTCAAGCTTTTCTCAAACGATAAATCTAGGCAAGTTATCAAACATATGGTGATCAAGCATATGTAAGAAGCATAATCACAAATTCACAACATATAGCACATAAGAATTGATTCAAAAATTATCTATTATAAGAATAAATCACAAATCAATCCTTACAAGGCCTTAGTTATACAAATGTAGCCCATAATTGACGATATAAGAGAATCAAACATATTCATGTACATGATCATAGACACAAAATGTAATAAAAAACGATTGAAACTCCCTAAACGGTTGATTGATGACAGATCCTCGATTTGAAGCTTCAATCCTTAGCTATGCTCCTTATCTTGCTCTTCAAAGTTGGTGAAAAATTGGTCCAAATCCAAGGAATTACCCAGCAATTACCCAAAATTTGAACCCTTTGCTTGTGCTGAAATTTTAGCTTTATACTTTTGAAGAACAGTCACAACGGCGCCAGGCACAGGTGGATCAGAGCCTAGGCGCCGCCTATGTGGCAGGTGTATCTTGGGGAATAAGTCGGGGGCGCCCAGGCGTGGAGAACTTGGTGCTCTAGCAAGGATACTGCGGCGCCTAGGCGCGGGTAAGATGGTGCTTAGGCGCCGTACTGCACAAAGATACTTCTTCTCTTCCTCATCTGGCGCCTAGGCGTCAGCGTGCGAACCACTTGTCTTGAGTTAGTTGGATACGTCGTCTTTTGTCCTTTTCTTCGTGCGAACCGCTTGTCCTTCGCGGGTAAGATGCCTGAAATCACTTAACACACAAATTAAATGCACGAGTGACATAAATCAAGCTATAAACGAACCTAAATTGTCAACAAAAATGTCCCAAAACATACGCAAAAATGACCCCCATCAATGTGACTAGAAGTCAATGACGACCTCTTGGATAGCGAAGATGCATTATGGGCTTTTGTAGAGCTAAATACGAAAAGATTAGCATTTACATCAGAGCCAGCCTCGCTATCTACATTTGCAGAAGCATCACCTACATCATTATTCAATTATTTGGGGTCTCATTAGAAGCCTTTTCATTTCCTTCACCCCGATCTCCCATCGTGATGTTTTCGAAATTACTCTCACCTACATCAATAACGAACTGATTATTGGTAGTGGATAGATCGGAAGAAAGATAGAGATGAGAGTTATTCTGAGATTCAACAAGAGTATTCTTACCCCTCCCCCCCCCCCCCTCCCCGCGCCCATTCTGGTCGAAATTTTCTATAGCTGACACTAGAAATCAGCACGTGTTTACATAGCAAGTGGACTGGTCATGTGTAGTAATAAAGTCGACAATAAGTTCAGATTGTCGATCCCATAAAGACTTGTAAAGAAAGAAAGAACTAAACTAAAACTAAAGGATAACGAATAACTTAAATAAACTATAAACGATGCAAAAACAAGATATGAAAATAAGATATTAAAAGCAAGAAAACGATAGGTGACAAGATGATTGAAATAAGATGCCGAAAGCAAGATAGCTATGGAAGAGAGCAACTAAGACGCATGTACTGGAACAAATTAATCAATTTTCATTATAAAAATGTTTTCATATTAGTAGACTAATCTTGCTTTGGTGGAAATTCTTTAGATAATTACTACCCGATGTCTTGGAACTAATAATCCTATGATTAAGTGACGGTTCCTGAAATATTTCTATCCGAGAATCTAACCAACAATCATGCATTCAAGTTCTAGAATTTTTCTGGATTAATCCGGCTAACTGCACCCGGGGATCTCAACCTATGTCTATGGCAATTCCTCATTGTTTACGGATTATGTGATGATCCTTTTTGCACCTTAGATTACCTTCTCTCGAATGAATAATTTAAGCAATAAATCATGCATATGGTAGCTAAGCATATGAAGCATTCAAACAAGATCAAGACACAAAGCAACAATAGAATTAGTACGAAAAACACAATTTATAACTCAAATATCATAATTTAGCCTCAACATGGCCTTAGTTCGAAAAATCTAATTCATCACAGAAGATAAAGGATGGAAACCTAAATAAAGATTCATATTCATTGACAAAAACAAATCTAAATCTAAGAAACTCCCTCGTATATTTGATGGATGAACTTCGATCTTCATCTCTTCCATGCTTCTTGATTTATTCACCTTCAAGAGTTCTTAAAGATGTTCATAACTAATCTAATCTAAGAACTACCTAAAAAATACTTTGCGTTGTGTGTATTTCGTGCCTTTAACCCTAGAGAACTGATCTACTGTATGTAAGGGTGGAAGGGAAAGATTCCAACGTGAATTAGAGTTGGATATTTCCAAAAATCTACTATTTTTCTCGCCCGACACGAAGTTCGAAGTTGGCATCCCTCACGTTCGAACTTGAGGAACAGTAACATTTGGCCTTCTGCGCAGTGATCTTGTTTCCTTCATAACTTTCTTCACAAACCTTCGATTTAGGTGATTCAAGCTTTCATGTGAAGCTAAGACAGTGCTCTATAACTCTGTAGAAGGAACATATTGTAAAATTCCTTGTTTAAAGACTCTAAAATTCTGTATTTCCTTCCATTTTTTCTCCACTGAAGTGATTTTCCACCTTTACTCAATAAGCACACAAATTACAAGCTATGTGGCATAAATTATGCATAACTAATGTAAATCACATGAATATGAGGCTCTAAAATATGTAAATTCACACCCTATCAACACTCCCAAACTTAACATTGATCTTCTTCGAGCAATAAAAAACATAGATATAAGATTAAACATCAACCGCCAAAGAGAGACAAACACAAAAACAAAAACAAAAAGAATAAACTCACTTTCGTGTAGTAAACGATTGCACCTAGCATGTGCAACAAGCCTTTAAACCTCTATGTTACCCAAAAAAGATGAGTATAGTCTCGTGAGGGTTTGCAGATGATATATCCACAAAATCCAACAAAATTTCGGCCCCACCCAACCAACACAAATCAACAAGAAAACAATGTCAAATCATCCTTTAAAGCTCAATATTATATATATATCTATATATATATATATATATATATATATACGCATCAATTACTTGCTCATGTTACACCTTGACTCGAAAAGACCTCCAAAGGGTGTAGTGAGAATAAATTTAAGGTATTATAGTCTAGTGGCATCCTTACCAATTTTTAGATATTATTCCCATATTTATCAACTTTCGATAAGTCACAAGGTACAAGAATCGAAGAAAACCTCCTAGCCATTTAGATTCCATTACTTAACCAAATTAGACTTTAAACTCATGAACTTTCAATCTGATTCACTAAAGGCTAGACCATGTGCAATATTCAATTCAATTAGGCTTTCTATGGCACCCTTGTAGCAAACTTTAAGCCAATAACTCCCAAACCAGATGGCTTTAGAGTATTAAGTGCAAAGACACTCCTAAGAGCTTAATCACTCGAATGTCAAAGGCCATGAAACAAAACTAGGTCATTTATTCAAATTAAACTTTCATTTGGCTTGAGCAAAGCTCAAGTTAGCATAATAGTACAGTTTATAGACATGTTACTTTTCACCTCCAGTACATATTAGCCTGACTTTTAGAGTCATACCAACTTTTAACCTCCTTCATTATTAAGCATATAAAATCAACTACTCATCTTACAACCGTATGAAACATCTAAGCCAATATTTCCAAAAAAAATTCCTTAAGTGTTTCAGAATGGTTATCCACTCAACTACTCTACCCTCGACTTATTGTGCATTTGTGAATCATCTAAAGAAAATCTAATCTAAAATAGGGTCCCATGAGCAAAGTAAAGATATGCATAGTCCATTAAATTCCAAATAAATCAAAAAATCTTGCCATCGTCTCAAGTTAATTAATCTCAATGCATTAATTGGGGGCTAAATTTTTTTTTTTCATGCTCAATTTTCTCAACATAAAAGCATCTAAACATGATAACATACAAATTCCCCCCAAACTTGAGCTAAACTAGGAACACATGATATGAATAAGCTAGGCAATATAGCAAACACATGGTGAGCAATCGTATGAATATATTAAAAGCACAAAGTACTACCCACATACACCCCCAAACGTAAACTCAACATTGTCCCCAATGTTGTCTCAACAATAAAAGCACAAAATAAGGGTATAAAAATACTTATAACCAAGGATGTTGAAAAACAATTCTTCCTCTCATATGTGTTCCTAATCAAGCTCATCTCATCAAAATATGAAAATCAATCCAATGGGAATGACTACTAAACATGCTCAACATACTCAAAACAAACCAAAGCATCAAGCATAAAAAAGCTCATGCCAAAAGGGCATGTTCAAAGACAACACCAAAACAGAAAGGAAACTTAAAACTAAGCAAAACAAGAAACTCCCAAAAACAAAAAAAGAAAAAGAAAACTAACAAACTTGGGTTGCCTCCCAAGAAGCTCTCTTTTTAAGTCACTGGTTTGACTTTATAGAGTTGGCTCAAGGAGGTTTACATATGAATGCTTTGTTTGTTCTCCAATCCACTCTCGGGTATCAATTAAATCTTTGGCCATTTGGAGTGAAGATTAGCCCATTGTTTGTGAGTATTAGCCTAGGTTGAGATCAAGCAATCATCCACTCACAAATTTTTTTATGGTCCCTCAACACCTCTATTACCTTTTCTTCGCCAGGCTTCGGATGGTGGTGTGGACTTTCTTCCAAGCTAGAGATAACTTCTCATTTTTCTTCACCCATCACTTTGATATACTTAAGGCCCATGATGTAGGGGTGTATACGATGATTGATTCGTTTTTCCTGAAAGTGCTCAACACTAAAAAGATCAAAAGCATCAAAAACCTCATAACTATCAAAATTAACCATGTCATCTTCTACATTCATTCATCTTCTACATTCAATGACAAGTTACAATCGTCGGCATCAAATACCGATTTACATGTGACTATGGGAGATGGTAAAGGAACTTCAATCGGCTCAGAAAGGAACGGGGTCAAATGCTCATCGATGGAGGAGTCTGTCACAGACGTTCACATGTCCTGACCTGCACATTCGAACTTGCTGTGCAGATGCGAAATTTCTGAATTTTCTTCATTCAACGTCAAGGTGTTGTATTCCTCCTGTTAGAAGTATGCCCTCCATGCCATACAAGAATTAGATTAATAGGGCATTTACTTTTATGTTTACAAACTCTTATTCTTTAATAAAGGCATTGTTTTGTTCATATCAATCTTGTTGGCATTAATATAAGAATTGAACAAATAAGTCCAAGGTAATCAAGAGGGAGCTTCTACTCCTTAATGGTATGAGGAGATAGACACTAGAAGTATCGGTTCCTTGTTTAATTAAACTAGAGTTCGTAAGTCGACGAGTTTTAATTGGGCATTAAGACCAAACTTGCATAACACAAGCTTTGACATGGAGCATCAATTGGTCACTTTGGATAGTGGTTGCTTGGTAATAGATATATTAATGAAATTGATATATTCGAACACGGTTCGCTGTAATTCAATCACATGGGTAATTACTCTTTCAGCATCAATGATTGGATTACTGGTCACGTTAGTGTGCGTGAGCTTTAGACCTGAGGATTCATGAAGATTGGACTTGTAACACTGAATGAGTTATTAGAGGAGTTAGATCCATTTCACCCTTTGGTGGAATCAACTTCGAAGTGCGGTTCAGAAAGACAAGTGGCAATTGTTTGGTGATTGCCAATAGGGAACACTGTCTCAGGTAATAACGAGTTAATGTCCTGTGCGATCGTAGGTAAATGAATTATAAATCTTTGGCCAAAGAAGGAGAACTAACTTAGGTATAGTACATAAGGGTAGCTCAGTAATTTCATCTTACTATGATTTCCTAAAGCACAACATCTAGTCCTGTGAGTTTGACATAATCCATGACTCTCACTTGATCGAGATATTACATTGAAGGGCTTATACTCACATGATATCTGTGATCTAAAGGTTCTTATTGATCTATTCATTTCAATTGGGTTTCGATGTGAGTCCACGTGATTGGCTTAGTGACACTCACATCCTTGGATTGCTCTCAATGCCAATTGAAATGAACCTAGAAAGTCGTGCTTAAAAGGAATTGAGCGAAGAAAATTCTTTCGTTATCAAATATATGAATTAGGTAATTTGCTATTTGATGAGCAGATTAATTTATTTGATTAATTGGATTAATGAAAATAAATTAATAATAAATAATTAGATGTATTTATTATGAACTCATTAGTTTATTTGATTAATTAGATTAATGGAAATTAATTAATTATATTAAATAAATAGACTTATTTGTTAATTATAATAAATAAATAAATAGAGATGCTCTGGATTTTGCATTATGTGAGGTAGCAAGTCCCGGGACAAAGTCATCTGCGTATCATAATTCGCAAAATCTACTCAGATGTCCAATGATCCCACATAAATAGCAGAAATAAGCTTGATATCCTTCACTTCCTGGTGGTCCCAAGTGGCATACGAAAGGGTCTAGAAGGGAGGGGGGTTGAATAGACCCTGAAGTCTTTTTTTGACTTCACAAAAACTTTCGTATCACTTTAGAAATTTGAACGCTTGGAAAAACTGAGCGCTTGGGTCAGACGCTTCAGAATAGTTAATTTAGACTTAGTGATTTCAGCAGTTTACCAAAGTAGGGCAACGCTTAGATCGCTTAATCAGGGTTAGCACAGCGGAAATAATATTTAGCGTTCTTTTAGTTGAATTAGTCGCTTTGCAATTTTACTTGTCTTTTTCAGAATAATATGAAGTGAATAATATAAGACAATAAAATAAATGACACAATAATTTGTAAGGTTCACTGGGTGATGTAATCCCAGCTACGTCCTTCTTCTCCTTTTTCACTTGGAGGAAATTACTATGACGATTATCAAAGGATCACACAGAAACTTCTACACAATAGTAATGGATGAAAATGATCTTGGGCTCCTTGATCACACAGACTTCAGCACCAATGAAGATCGTCTTCTTCAAGCTTCTCTCACTCAAAAATGCTGCCTGAAAGTTTTCAACAACTTTCTCACTCAGATGAAATGTTGAGGTTTATCACTTGGGTTTTGTTTGTTTTAAAGAAGATCAAACAACTTGGAATATCTCAAGTTTGGATTTCTTCTTTGGAAGATGTTTGAGATATTTGTGACTGTTTGAATGTAGATGGAAAGCTTGAAAAGTTTTGGCTATGAAATCTCTAAGCTTTTTTTTTCAGAAAGAATGTACGTAGGATTTTTGGCAATAATTTCTCGTATATTCTTGATGTGTTTTTTTTTATTTTCTGGAGTAAGGTATTTATAGGCAATTTCTTGGGATCTGTCCGTTGGACACATGTAGGAGTGTGCCTTTCACGTAGCGCGTGTTTGTACTTAAAATCTGACATTCTTGAAAATTCGCTGGAACCGATTGGACGGGAGCAGCTAAAACTTTGAAAGTTCTGACAGTCTGGTCAAAGGGAGGCTTGTCCAAAAGTCACAGTAGCTTATCACATTTAATGCTTTTATCAGGCATTTAATGCAATTTGAATTTATTTCCCGTTGGACATAAATGCCCGTTGAATGATTGCATTTAAGTCCTTTATGACTTGAGGATTTATTTCAGGTGAATCTTCTTTAAGTCGCTCGAGTAGTTGAACGCTTGATTCATGAATCCTGAACTGCGGTCTCTTAGCGTTTGACAGGTGCTAAGACGGAATCTTCATCTTCGGTTGACTTCAGACGCTGGTCTTCAACTTCTTCTCAAATAGACTCACCTAGAATTCTATTATTAATTCAGTCGCTAAGACTTAGTCTAAAATCTATGAGGATAAAAATTACAAGCCTAAACAAAATTACAAACTCTTTTAAACGCTTTATACAATGATCTATGAAAGCATAAACTTACATTTTATTTGGGGTCTCACATTGAATCCTATTTTGTCATCATCAAAACATCTAACATGAAATTCCTAACACTTCTGGACTACTGAGTATAAGAAAATGAGATAAAGGTTTTGTAATATCAATTTTTACCTGAATTCTGATAGAAGCTTCCCACAACTGAGAGCTACGAATCTGATCAAATTCTTGAAATATACTGTCCCTGATAAGTGCAACCATATCCGTTGTTATTCTGCTTCTTGCAGCCCTTTTACTCGAATATAAAAATCAATGCACAGTGGAGGGGTCCTCTGTATCCTGAGGGGGCTTTAGAATTAAAAATTTATTCTCAAAGCTCCAAGACCCATTCTGCACAACTCTCTCCATATCCAAGACATGGTGAAATATAAACAGAAATCGAACGGCGTTGATCCTTTCAATCTCCAACTCTTGCACAACCTTAAATGATCCCATCATAGTATCTCGGAATGCCGAAAAGTTTATCCTATGCTCTGCACACAATCTGCCCAAAAACAAGGTAAAATGACCAAAAACCACATCCATTGACCTGTTATTTGCTTGCTAGATACCTTTCAAAATTCATACTTTAATAGCTTCCGAGTCATTCAAGGTGAAGTTGCACGCTATGATTTAGTTCTTCTTCCATGAATCCAAAGTTAATGACCAAAGGAATAAGTGATAATCAAACCAAGAATCACAGTGACGATAACCACATACTTCAGATGAAAATTAAATTGTAGAGATGTTGTGATTCGGTCTAGCGGATAAATTTTTTGATCCGAATCACACCGAGAATCGAATCTGTGGATATTCATGATTTTGGTGATAAACACAATAGGAACGTATTATGGTAGAGAGTAATCAAATTACCTTTTGATAACAAAATTCTGAATTATCAACAGCAGTCGTAGACTTCTACCTCTAGATAATCACGTGGAAGTAAAAATATTCTCTGAGAAAAGCTGCGATCTCCTCCCGGCTACAATGGCAGCGGTGGCTAGTTGGAGAGAGAGGGAAGTAATTTTCTTTTCTATTGCTCTAGGTTTCTTTTTAGCTCTCAGTCATATTCTGAAATAATGACTTATCTGTATAGAATACTGACACTGACTAAATACTTATTTACATAAGCAGAACCCCTAGGTTTACAGTGGGGGGGCGGCTGCTAGGCCTAATGGAGATGGGCTTCCGAGCTTTGTTCCATCTTAGCCTATGTGTTATTAATTAAATCCAAGTCCAATCCAATTGATAATTAATTAATTACTTTAATCTAATTAACATTAATCTAATTAATTTAATTCAACTTATAAATTATTTTTTAAATTCAACTTATGAATTAATATGATTTAATTTATTTATTTAATCAAATTAAATATCTCTAATTAAATCATGCCATCCATTTTGTCAGTCAATTCACATCTAATGTGATTTTAGCAAAATACCCTTAGCATGAAAATATTCATTTTCTTCACATAGTGCGACTCTCTAGGCTCGATTCAATTGGCAATGGGAAGATTCCAAAGGATAAGGTTGTCACCTAGCCAACACCGTGGAATCAAATCGTAACCCAATTGAATACGAGATGAACATGTCATAACGAACCTTGATTACAACTACCATATGTGTATAAACTCTTCACGACGTGACCCGATCAAGTAAGAGCCATGGTACGTTAAACTCATATAACTTGATGTTGTACTCGGTAATCGTAACAATGTGAAATTACCAAACTACTCTTAGTGAACATCACTAGTTTAATTTATTCGCTTTGGCCAAAGACTTTGCAATTTCTATTGCTTATGATCGTACATGTCACATACTCGTTTACTGTCAAAACAGTGTATCCCATATTAGCAGTTATCTTATAATGTCGAATGCACCATGTGGATCGTACTTCGAGGTCGACCCCACCTATCAGGTGATACGGGTCTAACTACTCTGATAACAATATCCAATACTACAAGCACATCATAAATAACTCCTCAGGTCTAAAGCTCAAACATACTATTGCAATCTTAATCCCTATCATTGTCTGTCAAAGAGTAAATACCCATCAGATTGGATTAATGTAAGTCGAGTTCAAATATGTTAATTCCATCAATTATATTCATGACATCATCTCCCACTATCTAATCAGTGTACGACTGTCATTTCCTTGTCAAAGAAGGTATCATAGGAGTTGAATTTTAATGCCCAATTAAAACTCCTTAACTCGAGAACTCCCGGTTGAAGAGATTAAGTACATGACTATTCCAGTGTTTCCTCTTTTCCATAAGAGGTGGAAAGTCTATTTTCAAATCTCATGGACTTATTTGTTCAACACATTTAAATGACATTAGATTTATATGAACAAAATCAAAACCTTTATTCTATAAATAGAAACGATAAAATGTTTGTACAAATAACTTATCAAAGCCCTACTCAATCTAATTCCTCATAGGCATTGAGGGCGTACACCTAACAAGAGAAGGACAAAATATAGCACAGCCCGAGTCAAGACAAGGGAAACGAAAGACGGACCCTAAACAAAAAAAACTAAGAAATGGAAAAAGGGAAGGACAACAAGAAAACAAAGAGAAAGATTAAAGACATAAATAAGGAAAAATAGATAGATCAAATGTGTAGGCATGGTGGACTCGATCGTCCAACTTCGACTCCCCAAAGAGAACCATGAAGAAGAAGAGCGAAGATCTCGATACAGATTACAACACTCGTGTTTCACAATTAAAGGAAAAAGCCCTAGAAGCAAAACCCTATACTCCTATGGAAGGGAGAGGAAAATCGCCCATGTGATGGAGAAAAACTATTCCATTGAGTATAGCATCGGGAAAATTCAGCATTTAATTAAGGACATACATATACATTATAGATTTTTATGAAAACTTTCGTATAAAAACATTGGTTATAAATAATTATATAAATGATGACATACAAATTCTTAAGTATAAGTAACTTACGTATGTAAATTTTTTTTTTTTTTTGTAAGAACGTAAGGCCTTGTTTGTTTATGTTTTCAAATTCCATTTTCAATATTCTGAATCACAAAATTCTAAAAATCCATAACACAAACCATTTTCATTTAAATTCTACTTAACTTTTTCAATTCCCCATATAACTACCTATCACTCACTATATCAATCATTTCACACATTTATCAATCAACATCATTTCCTCCAATCATTATTTTTCTATTCAATCTTCCACTTTTACTATATATTAATAATAAATTTCAAATTTCAAATTTCAAAATATATTAATATTAAATTAACTTTATATATCTATCTATCTTATTCTATTATTTATTTATTCACATAATCATTACACAAATAACTAACTCAATTATTTAATTCATATTTTACAAATCTCAACCACTATTTAAAAACATAAACAAACACAACAAACATCACATCAATTCTCACACGAATCCATGTAGTACGCATTCCCCGAGAAATTTTTAAAATTTTATCTCAAAAACATAAACAAACAGAGCCTAAGTAAATTAATCATTCAGTAGTAAAAGTATGATTTATATGTCTTGATATATAGATGGATTTGGTTTTGAATGATCCATATAAATAACACATTTAAATTTGTGCATGAAAATAATAAAGAATAACCTGCAAAATTGTGCATGAAATTAAAGATTGATGCCTGATTGGATTTTCAGTGATTATAATGTGATGATCACACTAGTTTTATTTAAACTGGCTAGTTTTATTAAACTGGCAATCCGTATGTTGAATTCATAATCCCACGCAAACGACTTTCCCGTTGTGTACTTTAATTGATCCAACTCCATGAAAAGTCATTGATTGATTGAGACTTGAAACTGATTGATTGAAAGCTGCAAAGCAAACTATGTGTTTTGTACTTAGTACAATGGTCGCGCTGGATAGATAGATTGTGGCATTGTACAGCAGGTTTCAACTTATTATTATTTCGAACTTAAAGCGTATAATGATCATGAGAAATGATGATGATGCATGTTCTTGACCTAACAAGTCAAGGCTGCATTAATTGATAAGAAATCTTTTTAGTTTCAACCTAAGTTGTTGGCCGATAGAGTGTGCAAATTATATTATGTTTCCACGTGGATTTCTATGATTGTCCCTATATATATATCTATATATATATATATATATATCATGAGTCATGACACACATGGATATGGATGGTGAATGTGTCAAATTTTCTTAATTACTTTTGTGTTCAGAAATTTAAGTACTATCACGTAATTACTATTTTTTTTAATGAATTTGATAGTTATAAATAGTCAACTAATAATATCAAGTGTGATTGTTATGTGATAATGGGGAAATTCTGGTTGAAATGTGGTTTGATTTAATCGAAACCAAATCTATATATACAATAAAACATAAGTATTGATGCTAATCAATGCACAAATGTATAGTTTAATTGAAATAATTATATATATCATAGGTAATTTTTATATATTTATTCTACTGAATATGAATAAATATAATTATTTATCTCATCGATAATAAACAAATTTTAAAAAATTCAAGATAAGACAGTTACCAACATAATTTGAATTACAGTAAAGAAATTATTTTTTCTCTCTAGATATATTTCTTTTATTAATGACAGTTATCAGTCCTTTATTTTTAAACAATCGTTTCGCTAACTTCAATGATTATGAATCACATTTTCAAAATTAAATTAATAATAATATAATACTTATATAAAAAGATTCTTGATTAATAATTTATTAGATAACTATGTTATGTTAGATATATATTTATAATTATTATTGATTTTCACATAATTAGTAGTATTCATGCTAAGGCACAAGGTTACAACTAGTCTATATTATAGATGAATACATTATATTTATCACATAATTAGTCGGAAGACAAATGAATCATATTGATGTTCAATCAAACTAAATTGGAACAAAAGTTTCCCATTTCGTCGGCGTCCATTTGTCAAACACATTTCTAAGCATTTAATTCCATCAATTCACATTAGCTTTCTGGCAATTTCTGCATACGCATACCAGAGTTTGGAATCAAGCTACCTACCTTAGGAAATTCAAACTCAAATTAACTATGATCAGTGGATTTTACTACCTGCAGTACCAATGTTTCAAAATAATAGAATTAAAGCTTAATTAGCAATAATAAATAATAGAATTAAAGCTACTTGCAAGTATAGGCTTTTAATTTCCTTGAAATTTAAGTTGCTTTGAACATGGTAAGTCTTGTCTTCTGTGAAAATGTTTAGCATGAGATGCATGATAACATTCGGACAACCATTCAGATGTTAAATAGTGTATATATCCTTTTTTATAAGAATAGTGTATATATCTTATGTTGCTACATACTTACATGATAAATGTCCAAATGATCGTAGATGAAATTTGAAGAGAAAAAATATTCCAACGTATGTGCAAAACAAAAAACTTATTTTCATATCTGAACCACTCATATGTGTCGTATATATCATCAATATGTACAACATGTTAGACACCTGTATAACTGAAGATTTGAATTACTCAACCCACATGTCACTTTTATGCTTTGTTCCACCAAAGCACTTCGGAGCACCTATTTTATTATATTGTTTTATCTTGTGTTTTCAATCATATATGCAAAACGAATGTACAAAATAAATATGTATATTGAATAGGGAAAATTACATGTAGACCCTCTGACTTACTGTGTAATTATCAAATTTCCTTCATTTATTGAAAATTATAAATATATCTCCTCAAGGGGTCTATTTGTAAAGTTATATGTGTAAAATTGTAAAAATTATAAAATGCATAATTGTAAGAAATGCTTAATATGAGGAGGTATATTGGTGATTTCCAATGAGTTTTTTTTTTTGTAATTACACAATAAATGAGGGGGTCTTTGTGTAATTGTTCTTATTTAATATTGAATAAATGATAAACATGTTATAATAACCGAAAATCGACCCCATTTTAGAATATCAATCGCTTGAGACTACCTAGGTCGTGTTAGGAATGGTAGTAACAAAGTATAAAAAGGTGCCCCTATAAGTTGAGAACTCCTATTTATAGCGCATAAGACTTGATACTAAAGAAACTAAAACCTAAT
This sequence comes from Buddleja alternifolia, assembly GCA_019426215.1. NCBI lineage: Eukaryota > Viridiplantae > Streptophyta > Magnoliopsida > Lamiales > Scrophulariaceae > Buddleja > Buddleja alternifolia. Next base: position 11,234,269 of record CM033405.1, on the reverse strand, counting down.
CTAAATAGGAAATACAATCTTATTCCTAGTCAATTAGGAAAAACAATCTTAACATAAGTCAACTGACAAATCTCATGTCAAAAGCAAGTGGGAAAAAAATATGCCTAAACCAAGCCCCCAAATCTGCCAAAAGTAAGTCCCTTTCGCACAAGGAAACTCCCATCTCACTAATTTACTCAAAAAAGAACACATCTAACTTACTAACAAAAATGCCACAACGTTTGGCTGAAACGCCGCGGCGTTCACCACTGCTTCCAACGCTGCGAATTTTTGGCCTTGAATGTCGGGGTGTTGACTTGGTCAACGCCCCGTTTTGTTCTTTCTGGCACCATTTTGGCTTATCTTTTAGCTCTTCGACTTCCCTTAATTCATAGTATTACTCAGTCTCCACAAACTCATCAATCTCCTACTTGGAGATTGATCCAAGATAGCTTCGAACTCAACTTTAACAATCACTTCACTTTTCCCAAGTGAAACTAGATTTAGTTGGCACATCCCAAACCCAATGGAGATCAAACCCAAGACATCTCCATGCCTCGCCATTTCATCCGCCCCTAGTGCCTCCAACTTGATGGACTCTCTCCTTTTCTCAATGTACAATGTTCACTATTTGAATCCCTCGTCACTACCCTATTCTTTTGGTGATGTGCCATTCTTGAATATCGTGGCATATCCCTCTCGGTCCAACTGATCCATGAAACCTTATCTCAAGACTCACAATTTCTGTTGTACTCAAGACTCACACAATATAGGTTACTTCCAAGAGCCGGAACATGTCTCTCAAACACGTAACTTTAGTTGAACTCAATTTCATCCTCTTTCTCCTCACTAGAGGAAAACCGCATTGGTCAACCCCTATGCTGACATCTGTACTCCAAAAACTTTTTCCAATCAAAATCTCATATCCCTCACATATCTGCTCTCTGCCCCTGCATGAGCTATGTCTCATCCATCTGCCAACAATCTCATTTTTCCAATGGCCAACTGGTCACTCACATATCTGTCCAATGATCCCACTACACGAGCTATGTCACACCCCTCTATAAACAAACCCCCGCTTCACGAATCTACCTAACTGGCTTCGTATCCTGCCTCCATGTTTGCCCTTCCAGCGCTATACCTCTGTCTCATGGTTTCCATCTACATGCATTTGTTTCCTTGGCTCCACAACTCTACCTCCTCGTCCCTTGACGACACGGCTCTGTCCTCTATGTTACCAATTATGTCACTCTAACCTTTGTCTCTATGTATCAGCCACCTGATACTGCAACTACTCCCACTGGCTTCCTGTCTACCCACCTGGCAACATAGTTTTGTCTCTGCTGTTGCGAATCTGCCTATCTAGCATCATGATTTTTCTCACGTTTTTTCATTAACGTTAAATGTGATTACTTTTTTTGGCTAGCATTCTAATTGATCACATCCTACTTTGTCATCTTCTCAGTCTTCACTACGACATCATTTCGTGCTACTCGCAACAAAACTGTTGAGCATGATTATTTCTTCATCTCCTACCATCACTCCCAAAAAAGTCTCTACAACAAGCTTTCTCCCATAGATCTAGACCTAAGATATCTCCTAGATTTACAACCTATGGCTCTGATACCAGTTATTAGAAATGGTAGCAACAGAGCATGGAAAAAATAAATAAGAACATTAGATTTAAGCCTCTAAGATATGTCACAAGGATTTAATGTGGTTCGGCAAACTGTCTACATCGACGAGTCAACACTAGATTTACATCTTTATTTCTCAGAGTGAATCAATTAATTACAAGTTGAGAACTCCTATTTATAGAGTAGGAGACTTATACTTAAAAAAACTAAAACCTAATCTAAATAGGAAACACAATCCTATTCTTAAGCAATTAGGAAAAACAATCCTAATATAAGTCAACTGCCAAATCCCAAGTCAAAACCAAGTAGGAAACTAATATGCCTCAAATCAAGCCCCAAAATGGCCAAAATTGAGTCCTTTTCGCACAAAGAAACTCCATTCTCATGAATTTACTCAAAAAAGAACATGTTTGACTTACTCGCCAAGACGATGAGGCATTCGTGTCGCCATCACTTGAACGTTGTGGCCTTCCCCACTGCTGCCAACGCCGGGGCGTTTTGGCTCTGAATGTCATGGCATACAGCGCTCTGTTTCTTTCGTTCTAGCTTCTTTTTGACTTATCTCTTGACTCCTCGACTTTCTTCAATTCATAGTATCACTCAATCTCCACAATCCCATCAGGTCGACTATCCACCCTAAGTTTGTAAAGCTCTATATTTGAAGTTTGTTTTTATACTGTGACAAATCTTTTATCACTTATTTAGTGTCGGGTTGAAAGGTATCCTACTTTGAATTTTAGAGGCGAAAACTTTTAACTAATATATACACATTGGAAAAATGGAATGTAATTAAATGACTAGTCTTTTTTCGTTCTTTAATAACAGTAACCGACGCTATAAGTATATTAATTCTTAACCTTTTCACTTTAAGAACATGTTCTATGGAAATTGATTAAAAGAAAAAGAACATGTTCTATGGAAAATCAAAGAAGTAGCCGGAAAGTGACATGTACACACGTGACCTTCTCAATTTGTGATGTTTTAATTTTGAAGATAAAACAATACATATATTGTGTGTATCAATGCCAAAAATGTCGTCCCCTATTAATTTGAAGGAAAAGTTACACACATACCCCCTAAAATCCTCTAATTTATTGGAAATTAGATAAAGTCCTCCTCATAGTAAGACATTACTTACAATTGCATCTTCGATGTATTTAAAAATTCTTACAATTTTACCCCTGCAAACCTTACAAATAGATATGTCTGTTAATCAAGCCGTGCGAGCCGAGTCTGGTCAAGCTCACGCTTGGCTTGATATTAAGCGAGCTTTTATCACCAAGACTTGAAATTGCATCAGCTTTTTATTTCAAAGCTCGGGCTCGGCTTGAAAATTAGTACGAGCTTCGAGCCGATCCCGAGTCGGCCGAATTTGTTCTCTTTTGAAAAACTTTAAGTAATAAAGTAATTTAATATATAAATAAAAAAAATAACAATCTTAAAAACATAAAAAAAATCAACATCATCCATGTTTTTGAAGACCATATTATGGGTAACCAATGGAAGCCTTTGAAGACTACATCCAGCAAAAGTCGTATCATATAAAATATATGAAGCATGTAAACATGATCTCAGGCACAAATCAGAATCAGATCAGATCAGATAAACCACCTTATAGCTCCCCACTGAACATTTACTACCCTATCCTCCGATTGCAGGAAGCGACCCCGCGGATCGCATTGAACTGGTCATGCCTAGGTACATGGCGACGTCAATCACAACCGTAGACAGCCTCCATCCCAATCTTGAAAGGACACCTAAGTGGGCATTGAACGACGAAGCCTCTACTGGCAGCCCAATGCTACCCCAGTGTGCTCCTAGAACCGTCCAACCACGGGCCCATAGACCGAATCAAGACCGCTTTGAATTAATAACTTATTCAAGACCGCCTCGCATGAGCATATTTAGGACCACTTTGTAGGACATATCCAGGACTGCTTCGTATAAATCAACTAAGAAGAATTGGTACCCATGATAGAATAATTAACATGACCAAATAAATTTTTTCATAATTATTTCAATTTCAGCAATATGTATTTATTCCTCAAGTTTTGCAAATAAAATATTTATGTAAGTTTAAGTGGTACTCACAAATATGTAAAGAAATACCATACACTTTAGTTATCACAATCACAAGATAACAAAAAAGTAAAATACTATAGTTATCACATATAAGCATGAACAACAATTATATAAAACACATTTATGGTGTATTCTTATGTATATGGATGACAATGATAATAAACATTATCGAATAAAATAAACTACTAAACAAAGCACTCACAACTATATAAGATTGTTTTCGTCTCTCTTTAATTAAGTGTGCACCAAGCTTTTGAGGATATCTATGTCCCAACACTACTACAAAAATACTTTATTATAGCGTATCTATGACAGCGGTTTTGCAAAACCGCTGTGATTCATAAGGCTATTCGGTTTGGACCTATGACAGCGGTTCTCCCCGAACCGCTGTCATAGTGCCGAGATATGACAGCCGTCGCCACGAACCCCTGTCATAAATTTTGCAGAAAATAAAAAAAATATCCCGTGGCAGCGGTTTTGCACAACCGCTGTCATAGGTTGTCGGGTTTTTACTAGGTCAGACAGCAGCCCCCCTAATTCTCTCACTCTCAAATTTCAGTTTTGCCTCTCTCTCACTACTCTCGGCCTCTCTCTCTCTCGATCCCTCCCCCTCCAAAGGCTCACCACCGCCGCCGCCGCCGCCGCCACCACCACCACCACCACATACCTGCGCCGCCGCCACCACCACCACGACCGTAAGCCTGCCTCTTCTCTTTCTCTCACTATATATATATATATATGTATATTTGTATATATGTGGGTGTATGTATATTTGTGTATATGTGGTTGTATGTATATTTGTGTATATGTTGATGGGTGTATGCATATTTGTGTATATGTTAATGGGTGTATTTGTGTATATGTGGGTGTGTGTATATGTGGTTGTACGTATATTTGTGTATGTATATATGTGGATGGGTGTATGTATATTTGTGTATATTTTGATGGGTGTATGTATATTTGTGTATGTATATATGTGGATGTGTGTCTGTATATTTGTGTATATGTTAGTGGGTGTATTTTTGTATGTGTGGGTGTGTGTATATTTGTGTATATGTGGTTGTATGTATATTTGTGTATGTATATATGTGGATGGGTATATGTATATTTGTGTATGTGTTAATGGGTGTATGTATATTTTGATGGGTGTATGTATATTTGTGTATATGTTGATGGGTGTATGTGTTAATGGGTGTATGTATATTTGTGTATATTTTGATGGGTGTATGTATATTTGTGTATATGTTGATGGGTGTATGTGTTAATGGGTGTATGTATATTTGTGTATATTTTGATGGGTGTATGTATATTTGTGTATATGTTGATGGGTGTATGTATATTTGTGTATGTATATATGTGGATGGGTGTATGTATATTTGTGTATATGTTAATGGGTGTATTTATGTATGTGTGGGTGTGTGTATATTTGTGTATATGTGGTTGTATGTATATTTGTGTATGTGTTAATGGGTGTATGTATATTTGTGTATATTTTGATGGGTGTATGTATATTTGTGTATATGTTGATAGGTGTATGTATATTTGTGTATGTATGTATGTGGATGGGTGTATGTATATTTGTGTATACGTTAATGGGTGTATTTGTGTATGTGTGGGTGTGTGTATATTTGTGTATATGTGGTTGTATGTATATATGTGGATGGGTGTATGTATATTTGTGTATATGTTGATGGGTGTATGTATATTTGTGTATGTGTGGGTGTACGTATATTTGTGTATGTGTGGGTGTACGTATATTTGTGTATTTATGAAAATATTTTTCGGTTTAAATTTTGCGGTGTCAGAATGACACGAAATTCACACGGTCATAGAGAAACGGTATTCTGTACAAAACGCATGACTATGTCATGCGTTCTCGTGATTTTAGCCATCTTAGATCGTTTAAGGCCTCAAATTTGCGTTTTATTATGAAAATAGGGTATTTTTGTAATAAAATGCATATTTGAGGTCTTAAACGATCTCAAATGACTAAAATCACAAGAGCGCAGTTTTGCGTTTTGTTCGGAATGCCGTTTCGCTATGACCGTGCGAATTTCGTGTCATTCGGACATGGTAACATTATAATCGAGAAAATAAAATTAAAAATAAAATAAAATAAACGACCCTATGACAGCGGTTCCGGCTGAACCGCTGTCACAGGATCCAATTTTTTTTTTTTTTAACCCCTATGACAGCGGTTCAGCCGGAACCGCTGTCATAGGGTCCAAATAATTTTTTTTTTTTTTATCCTATGACAGCGGTTTTTTAACCGCTGTCACAGGTCAAAACCATATAACAGCGGTACCTATGACAGCGGTTAAAAACCGCTATCATAGGCCCAAAAAACCGTTGTTATAAGTGATTTCTGTAGTAGTGCAACCCCTCGTCCTGAAGGTAAGCATACAAGTCAGATCATAGAACAACCATCTCTACACCAAATAAGTATTTCTAAATGCACTATATGTATGACAAATCATAACTAAAATGTACCTTGAAAGATCTCATTTTATTGAAATATATGCTCCACGTATTATTTAAGATTGGAAAATATTATAACTAAATATATGATAAACTTACTTACAAAAAAAAATTGCTTTGTCGTGAGTTGTGAGGAGAAATAAATTAAATACAATTCCTGAAGACAACAGTTAGCAGCCCTCCAATGTCAGTTTATGTGAATTGTCATATGTTTGTATTGGATACGGTCCGGTAAGTTTAAATTGATAAGTTTTTACTTTTAAAATTTCTTGAGTATATTGTTTTATATTAGAAAATTTTAGAATTGAATGTTGATTGATTTTAAGAATTCTGTTCCTTAATTTTAAATTTTGATATTTTCTGTGCAATTTAGAATTATTTACAAAAAAGAACTATCTTTTATTTTTGTATATAAAACATATATATACATGCATATATTTTCTTTTAAGAGCCCGACCCAATTCAAGTTGAGCCTACTCTCGCTCACGCTCGGCTTGAATTCAAATTGAAGCCTTATCCCTGGGCTCTAGCTCGGCTTGGGCCCGGCTTGTATAAGAGCCGGCTTGAAAATTATCAAGCCGAGCTTACGAGTGCCAAGCCGGTTGGAGTTCATTGACAGTTCTACAAATAGATTTTTTAGGGATGTGTTGCCAATTTTCAATAAGTGAATGTGATTATGGCAATTTCACAATAAATAAAGGGGTCTGTATGTAATTTTCTTTAATTTGAATGGCGACATTTGCTATATTATTTTAATTTACAGGACTAAAATAGCAAGATCATCAAACAGATAGCTGTAACTTAAATGGGATTGCTTGAAATATGGGATGCGGTGAGATGACCCTTGAAACGGATTGCTTGGAATCGATTAATGCTATGGATAACGCCAACTTTGCTCACCGGCACTTTCGGCTTATTGATCAAATAAGGGAGCTGCTGCAAAGAAATTGGAAAGCGAAAATTGTGTGGGGAGAATCAAATCAAACGGCAGATTCACTAGCTCTTAATGGAACTCGATAGAATGGGCAAAACTTGGCCTAGATAGATGACTAATAGCCCGGGTCTGTCGAGCTGGACTTTTAGGGTATCCCTCGTCTACTTAATAAATAAAAAATTATGAGAACTGGCATTTTTATCATCAAATGTTGATTTTTATCCAAAACTGGAAAATCCTCAATGGTAAAAGTTCTGTGGCGATGACGCACGACACAACTTTTATTTTTTTCAAAGAAATTTGCTAATTGTTCTCATATTGAGAAAAAGTGAAGGTTAGTGTTCTAAATTAGGGAAAATTTGCGTTGTCAATCACATTACTTAAACTGTGAGTAAAATAGATCCCAATATTATGAGTATCACCATGCATCCTATATCTTCTAAAAAAGTGCAAAATTGGTCTCAGGTCTAACATACGCTAGTTTTTAGATTGAAGTAGCTCGTGTCTCTCTTTTCCACCGTTAGTTGAGTTGTTTCCATCTTTGGGTTCGACGTTTTCTAAATTATGAGACCAAGATTGTACATGACTTTTCAATTTATCTTTTTTTGAAAAAAATATTCACTAATTGTCCTCGTATTGAGAAAAAGTGAAGTTTAGGTTGTGTTTGGATGTGCTTTTGTTTTGTTTTCAACCTTCATTTCCTAAAATGCATGTGAAAATGATTTTTTTTTTATTTTTCGTGTGAAATTGAAGACATGTTTGGTTGTGTTTTTGTAAGTTGTTGGAATTGATGATTTAATGATGTATGAAATAATTGAATTAGTTAAAAATAGTGATTATGTGAATATATAAAAAATAATATATAATATTATATTGATTAAATATATTTATAAGTAAAACTGATAAAAATTGAATTAAAAATATTCAAAATGGGTCTGTGCACGAGCCTATGAAGGTTAAGACCATGTATTTTATTCTACTAGCACCACATTTCTTGCCGGAAATGTGGATTTTTAGGAGAAGATGTGAGATGAAGAAAAATGTGAGTGTTATTTGGTAAGTGAAAGGTAATTGTTGGAGAATGTGAAAGTAAAAATAAAAATAAAAATAAGTATATTTTCAGTTGAGAATAGTGTAAAATGTGCATTTTCATTTTCAAACGAGAATGAAAATAAAATTACGAATATGGAAACACAAACAAACACAGTGTTTTAAATTAGGGAAAATTTGCATTCTCAATAGCATGACTATAGCTATGTGTAAAATAGATCCCAATATTATGTGTATCACCACATCTACTATATCTTCCAAAAAAGTGCAAAATTGGTCCCAGGTCTACCGTACGCTAGTTTTCAGATGGAAGTTGTTCGTGTATCTCTTGTGCACCGTTAGTTGAGTTGTTTCCATCTTTGGGACCAAAATTCGATGTTCTCTAAAATATGAGACCAAGATTGCACATGACTTTTCAGTTTGTCTTTTTTCCAAAAACAAATATTTCTCCTCCAATTTCCCAAAATACGATAAAATTATGGACGTAACCATACCAAATTCATCAATTTTAAATTGGTAACATATCTGTAATCGTTGTAAGTAATATTGGAGCTCAATTAATTCTTTTTTCTGGACCCTGATTCACTATTTTAATTTTAAAATTGTTAAATCTCACTAATTCACCAGTTATTTTCTAAGAGTAGCATTAATGGGTTAGTATATTTAAAAATTAATTCTACAAGTAAGCTAAAGTTTGTACAAATTAAAAAGCTACACATAATTACTCACATACAAAGGTTTAATATATTTATTCGTAAATTAATACATTAATATGAATTGTTCTATCTCATTTCGCAATAATAGTTTGCGCTAAAAATAAATTATTTATAATTTAATCTTTTAATTTTTCACTCTACGGAAAACAAAGTGATGAAAAATGAGAGGAACTTGAAAAGAAAATAAACGAAATTTCAATCATAATTTGTGCCTAAATAAATTATGTAAAATTTATTCTTTTAATTTTTCACTCTACCGAAAATAAAGTGGTGAGAAAGGAGAGGAACATGAAAAGAAAATAAAGTGGTGATAATTTTTCAGGCTTCCAAATTATGGTTATTTAGTATGGTGCAGAGTTGAAGGGTGTTCGGGTTTGCATGAGCATATAAACTCCTCAAAATTTGTTTATTTTATTTGGAAAAGTGTCATTATTAAAAAATTAATTTTGAAAATTAAATTAAATTAAACATCTTATAATTAGCATGAAAGATCACGTTTAAAATAAAGTTAGACATAGACCCTCTTGACCTAAAATTAAAGGAGGATATATATGTATGAGTTCAAATCTCAAATTCACCCATAATGTCGGCAAATAGTACATATGGCTATTAATTAACGATATATATAGGTGAACTCTATGCTCCAATGACAAAAAGTCCGGTCACAATTTATATGCATACTGTCTCTTTCACATTGAATTTATAACTTCGATTTACAAATTTACAAAACAGCAGTGACTTTTTTGTGTTGAGAGTTTGTGATTATGATAGCCACATCCAAACAAGAAAGACAAAGTTGAAGGTCGATCGACATTCTTTAGAATTTAATAAATTATGGGACTTGAGAATCGCACTTCATTGAAATTAATGCTTATCAGGTCAAATTTCTTCACAGTGGTTAGCTAATTTTAATTAAAGAATTAAAAATAAAACCTCAAATCCTTTGACATTAGAGTTGATAATGTCATTGCCTTGTTCTAATCAATCTAATCATATGGGCACACCATGTTAGCATGCCTTAGTCCAAATGTCGCCTCTCAGATTTTTTTTCTATTGAAAAGTGTATATTATTTTGAATCTTGATTTATTTATGCACGATATTTGAATAATTTGTGTCAATTATATAATTTCAAAAAAAATTATATGCATGTCATGTAAAATATGAAGTGGAGTATAAGATGAAATACCATTTTAAAATAAATGGTCCAATTTTACTTTCTTGTCATGCATATCCAGAAATCAGTGCTCACGCCATATATGGAAGTATAAGAAGAATTTTCGATAATATTTAACTACTTAATGATTTTTCTAGCCTGTTCCATATTTTGAGTAATTAATTAAATACTTTTAGACTTTATTTATAGGATTATAGAATTATAATTAAATATTAATGTCAAAAAAGGAAGCGAGGATGAAGCTCTTTCATCCTGTCAGGGAATGGGACTTTCCTTAATCAATTTCATTAGTGTTCTCAAGTCTCTTAGACGCGGCCTTTAACATAGTAGTTTAATGCTAACTTACTTTTCAGTGGGCAAATTAAGTTTTGACTAAATATTGTACTCTAATAAATGTCTTTTAGTTAGCTAATTAAATGTACTTATAATATCACATGCTCAATAATTATGTTGATACCGCACTCTCACATACATAGATACATACATTATTTAATTTTCCATACACACACATACATACATATATATACACACACATACATACATATATATATACATCTCTGTGATTGGCCGAAGTAAATTAAACACAGAGGACGAAAGTAACATTTGCTTTAAAATTGTGCTACACCAACACCAATGGTCTCAACCTACAATATACTGTTGGAATGGATGATTAGTGGTTCTTTTACCATAGCACCTTTGCATCCAAAGGTGTTTAATAGACCAGGATCTAGCGTAACTAAGATATTAATTAGATAGTAACTAAGATGACTTATTAATTTAGGAAACTTACACACAGATCCCCTTGCTTATTGTGCAGTTACCAAGACTCCCCCACTTATTGGGAATCACCAACACACCCACTTAAGTGATCTACTTATAAGGATTACAAGGGTAAAATTGTAAGAATTTATTAACACATATGAGGTGTAATTATAAGGCATGAGAAATACTTAACATGAGGGGATGTGTTTGTAATTTGTAATAAGTGATGATGGATATTGATAATTACACAATAAGTAAAAGGGCATGTGTTTAATTTTCCCCGTTAATTTTGATCAAAATGCCTTTAAAAAGCTAAGCCTTATTTAAATTACCACAAGTTTTGCTTGAAAAAGTTTTGTGCATGTCATTTCACATTTTTTAGGCTGACATTTTGAAGAATAAATTAGGCCGGCCGGAAAAACTTGCAAACAAATTACCTCAAGAGAATGTACATCATCAAATATTGACCAACCTTTTGACAAAACGAACAAATTTCAGCCTATTATTTAATTTGATACAAAAACTTGTATCTAATTTGGTAGAATTTAAGTATAATTCTCTAGTATCATTAACTAATAACATGGTTTATATAAAGTCTAATATTTTCCCTGATAATATATTGAACAATTACTACTTTCATTCATATCTTTAGAGTGTGTTGTTATGTATTACTATTTCTAAATTCAGTAAAACAATGAAAGAGTCAAAAGCATGGAAGAATAATTATTCAATTAATATCCAGAAGAGCAAACTTGTCGCCCAACCAATTACTGAGCTTGACATTTCCAAGAAACAACTCTGATCATCAACATTAACTTAATTAGTAAAACAAATTAAATTATCTCAACTTGTTGAATCTAATATTACACAATCTGTTGACACAAACCCATTCTTTGATTGAGCCTTTCCATTTAAAGAACAAACAATTACTAGTATTAAACTCAACCAAAACTCATAAACTACCAAATAATAATAATAATAATAATAATTTAAAAAAATTAATGTGAAGAAAAAACATGAATAGTCTTCACATATTTTCTCCTCTCCATGAAATCATGTATTCTTCTAAGTGCAACTTCAAGCGTCTGCTCACTCATATTTGCAAAGCAAACCCTAAACCAACCTGGCTCTGAGCAATGACAAGAACACCCCGGAGATATATTTAATTTCGCTTCATGCAATATTAATTTCCACAACCTCAATTCTTCTTCCATTGTTGGCTCCTCCAATAAATTTCTCATATTCATCCAGCAAAACAATCCTGCATTTCCCTTCAAACACTCTATACCCGCTTTTCTCAAACCGTCGATGATCATTTCGTACCTCTTTTTCAGCCTTTCGCGGTTAATTTTTATATAATTTTGTGTGAATTTTTTGTCAGAAAGCATAGAAGCCAATAACTGCTGTGTTTGTGAAGAGATTAAAGTGAAACTTGACATTCTTCTTGCAGTTGTGACTACTTTATCATTGTATGAATATATAGTCCCAACCCTAAACCCTGGAAGACCTAAATCTTTTGATAGACTATAGACAATGTGAACTCTTTCACATTCTTTGTAATTTCGGGCCTCGAGAACTTCAGCAATGCTCACAAATTCGTCCGAGGAGAACGCTGAGCCCGAATAGATTTCATCTGAGATGAGATGGATGTTTTTATTCGTAGCGAATTCAAGAATCTCTTCGAGGATGGCTCGTTTTATGGTGGCCCCTAAAGGGTTTGATGGATTTGTGATTAGTACTCCTCTAACTTTAATGTTGTTTGATTCTGCTTCTTTGTATGCTGCTTCGAGGGCTTGAGGAGTGATCTCGAAATTGTTTGAACTTTCGCAGTGGACTGGTATGATGTTTACGCCTGTTCTCCACCTCAAGTCTCTATCAAACCTGTGAAAATGAAACATGGATTCCCATTATTGAGTTAGTTTAGCTTAGCTTATAAGATGGTACTTAATTAATTAACATGTACAGAAAATGTCAAAAAAGTATGCGGTTTTTGTGGGACATAAACCCTGTTTGCCAAAACTCGAAAAGAGTTTTTGTGAGCTTTTAGTGAACTTAAATTTTTTTTTCTTTTTGGCTATTTGATAGTTTCACTTATTATGCTTATGCTTTTCTGGAAAAAAGTTAAAAATAATGTAAGTTTTTGTAAAAAGCACGAGTTTTTACAAACAACTTATTATAGTTAATAATAAGTTTGAATTACCCTGGATAATAAGGAGTTGGAACAAGCAAGGCATCTCCAGGATCAGCCAAAATGAAGGTTAGAAGTTCATTTGCTGCTGTAGCACCGGCTGTGATAACAACTCTATCAGGATTAAACTTTGCTCTTCCACTTCTTATTTGTTCCATGAAGCTTGCCATTGCCTGAAATTATAATTAGTTTTCACACAAATTAATTAAGGAGGAATTAATTAAGTTGTGCTTTAGAGAAGTTTCATGCAATTAAGCCAAAAAAATTACCTTTCTGAAAGACTGCAGGCCATGATAATCTTGAAATAATGCATTTTCTCTAAATTCAGAAGCTCTACTTCCATTGCTTATTGCCTCTGAATGTTTTTCCAGGTATTCTTCTAGCAAATCAAATGAAACCTGTACATAATATAACGTATATTAGCATAATTAGAATATCATTAAGCAAGAACCGTCAAAGTTGAAGGGCAAATTAATGACATTGTCAAATATAATCATGCAATATGTGACGTTGCATTTGCATGATCTGAAGGGTATAGAAAATTCTTAAATGCGCCCGGTGTTTTATATACCAAAGGGTGCAGATCATGTCATATACTCTAGTACGGACATAATTTATACTTGTTGGTATTCAACACCGGGTCTATATATAAGAGAATTTTCCGAAAGCCTTCAAGAAACAAATAGTGGGAACTTACTTGATTTTCTGCAAGTCCCATTTGTATGACTCCAAAGGGATTGCATAACTCGTCATAAGGGTTTTCATCGTATGCTTTCCACCCAGCAAAATATGGTGAATCTTCACCGTGAGTTTCTGATTCTGCAATTATTGATAAACCAACAGAGGCCCTTTGTTCAATCTCAATTGCCATAATTAATTATTAGTGTTTGAAGCTACTATATATGAACGGAGATATTTCTGAATAATTTGAGTTGCTGAATGAAGCTATTTGTCAAAGTTGTCTTATTTATAGTGGCAGTGTTGAGATACAAAAGGGGCCCTCAAATGATAATATTAATTCTCACTTAATTAAATGCAAAAGAGAACCAATGATTGAAGATATGTTGAGTAAGCAAGATCAATGCTCACCTTTCACTGGCGACAACTGTTGGCCTCTGTCATCTTTTTCAAAACTTCAAATATCACAATCTCCACGAGATCCACAGAAAATACGGTGGTTGAATAGGGCGGGTTTTTTACCTTAATTAAATATCTATATATATCATTTCTAAGTTACACTTTCCCCCCCACTTCAAGGCTTGTATACTATTAGTTTTGGTTGGGTGTGGACTTGACTTTTAACACGTATTAAACCCCGTATAATTACGAATATACATGGATAGTTGAAAAATATTATTGTTTTTGTAATTTTTGTACTTAATCAAAAAATGATTGTATTTCTTATTTAATTCATATTATAGTAGAAAGATTAATCATTTTTTTTATAACAAAAGCTACCTATATCGTGGTGGAGACTTTTTCGAGCTCCACTCCCTTCTATATATCAAAAGATCAATAGTAAAAATAATTTCCAGTACATCCAATGAGTAAATGAAAGAAGGAATACTACTCCCTAATAAGGTAAATCAAAAGATAGGAAAATTAAGTAAATCTAATCTAATTATACCCCTAATTACACCATGTAAATGACTACTCGTTAGCACTTGAAAATGAGATGCTTCACATCCTTGGTTAGCAAAGAAGTCACCAGCTTTGTTTCCTTTGCGGAAGACATGAGAAATACTTACCTCCAGCTGGTTTAGGTAGTTTCTAATGGAATGCAAAATGTGTTGATATCTTCATGCTCTTTTATACTTGGATGATATTAGGTGTATAATACTAAGCTCATCCAAAAAGCAGAAGAAAAATTTGAGTATCTCTCTCTTCCCAATTCCCATGAGAGTTTTTCCTTTTTTGGCAACTTTTTATCCCTTCCTTCTTCTCCACGTCTTAATTACAACGGCCACCACCTACTGCCGATCTTGTACATCTATTCCGAGGGGCTTACGAAGAGCATATACGAGTGAATCGTTCAGTGAGAATGTAACTTTGGGCCTTATTTCACAATATTCTTTAGGGTTTTTTCTGTGGAAATCCTTAACGCTGCCTCATAACCCAGTTCGAGTTTGACGGATCTGGTTACGTTGCACACCGTCGGATAGAGTCACCGCTTACTCCGAACGCAATCAATTTATCGTCCTTTGACCCTTTCCTATTTTTATTCTTTATCTTGTTTTTACTTTCTTACGTATGCTTTTAAACCCTGATCTTCAGTTTCCTTTTATCTTGTGGTAGGAACGGGGACAAAACTTCTACTTCATAATTCTTGATCTCACTTGTAGAGCTCTCTGGTATCACACAAATCCACAGAATAATGGATGCGGAGACCTCTCGCTTGGAGCAACAATTATCACTCTCTGCAAAGGAAGAAAAAGAAAACGTAGTTCCACAACATATGTGGAAATAGGGACAAAAGCTCTCGGGATATATACTGGTGGGTAGGATTGTCACAGGCCGAAAGTACAGTTTCGCAACGATGAGGGGTACCCTAACAACAACGTTCAATGCGATTAAACCGATAGGCATAAAGAAATTGGACGATACACGTTTTCTGGTGATTCTCGAACATGTTTTAGATTATGATACAGTGCTGGAGGACGGCCCATGGAATTTTGACAATAACTTGGTGATTCTATGCAATTTAAAAGACATTGCATCGTTTCTATGGGACCACTGAGGGGTTTTCATAGACGCTGATATCTCGGTTGGTGGGGTGGGGGGGGGGGGAGGGGAGCAGAATCCTACTCTTCGTATGAGTGTTAGAATAAATGTTACAAAACTTCACCAATTTTCTATTTTGTTAATGGGGAGTTACTATCTCCTATGAGCGTCTACCTAACTTTTGTTATCTCTGTGGTGTGATGGACCATATGGATCATGTCTGCATTCTGCACTATGATGAAAATTTTGTTGATCCTAATGTAAATTTCTCTTTTGGAACAAAACTTCAAGTGATAGCTCGTTGTAAACCCATCTTTGTTGCGGGGGGAGCCTATTCAACTCTTGGCGATACCTACTAGCAAGTTGGCTCGTTGGGGTGATCCTGCGATGAATTACCTTGCCGACGAGGTGATAGTAATCAATCACAATTTCGTACCCCACAGCATGGTTGCCCTATAGAATTCTCCTTCCGCAGTGTTCCCCTATGTTTTGAAATCTTTTGACTGACTCATATACAACGCAAACTCCACCTTGGTGAGGGTGATGATGTAGGTGAGTCTTTGCCAATTTTTGATAGCTGAGGCGTGGCGGGGCTAAAGGATAATGCCGAGGGACTACGTAATAGGGTAAATGATGAAAATATCTTTCTAATAAACTAGAAGGTCTCTACTAGTCAAATTATCCTTTTTCTAGATTGACAAACGTTGATCTTTGGGAGGGAATAATGATACTTCATCTCCAATTCATGTGCATGAGCATTCGAATATTAACCATGTGGGTCGACCTACTCGCGAGACAAATGTTTTCAATCCAAACGGCCCGCCTTTATCCATCTTGGCAGCCCTCAAAGCCACGAGACTTCTAAACTTTCCCATTGACCATGTCATCTCACCCCTAACGCATCTAAGCTTCCAAAGTTTCAATTTTCTTCAGAGTAACACACACACACACACACACTCTTCATCCTAAATGATTAACCCTGTTTTGATAAATATTCCACTCAAAGTTAACACATCACCAAATGTCAATCTTTCTAAAACTAGGCCTCCACCAATTAAGCGTAAAAATCAAAGATCTAGCTAAAAACTGAATCAACTGATCTGAAAATTAAGCTTATTGACGTGTTGGACAACCACTCAGAGGATGAAACTCCTTTTTCAAAATAGTTTCTATCCCAATGGTGGAGACTGTAGATCAGTCCCGCCGAACACAATGAATGTCTTAGTTTGGTACTGTCATGGTTTGGGAAAACCATGCGCAGTTTGTCAGAAGGAGAATTTTTTCCATTATTTCAAACCCTCTCTTATCTTCCTTTCGGAGACAAAATGTAAATTTTTTAAATTTGAGCGTCTTAAGAGTCTTTCAAAAATGTTTGGTCTTTGTGTTGAGTCGGTCGGCATTTGTGAGGGTTGGGGCCCTTGTGTGATAAATCCTTGACAATGGGTCTTCTTTCCTTGTCTTCTAATCACATTGATGTCAATGTGGGATTTGAGTCTAGTTAGGATGAATGGAGGTTTACGATTTTTTACTGTGACCCAGATGTGCAGTAAAGGGCTCAAACTTGGGGTTTGTTGAAATCTCTTTATAAGGCGAGTGATGTTCCATGGTTAGTGGCGGGGGTTTTAACAAGATTCTATGTCAATCTGAGGAAGAGGGAGGTCCACCGAAAGCAATTTGGCAAATGCAAAATTTTAGGAAAACCCTAATTGAAACTAATTTACATGAATTAAGTTACACGGGATACAAAGACACTTGGAGCACGAGAGAGATTTTCCTCATACGGTAAAACGAATAATTGGATAGGGCTTGTGTCAGCACGTCTTAGTCGCTCATGTATCCAAATGGACATGTCACGCACATACAGA
The DNA here is from genome assembly GCA_019426215.1 of Buddleja alternifolia. Lineage (NCBI taxonomy): Eukaryota > Viridiplantae > Streptophyta > Magnoliopsida > Lamiales > Scrophulariaceae > Buddleja > Buddleja alternifolia. The sequence continues at coordinate 11,216,682 of CM033405.1, read as the reverse complement.
CCACTTATTCAGACCATTTGGCTTTATACATTGATTTAAGTCTGACGGTGCAGCAACAGGAGGAGAAAGAAATGTTTGTTCCGTTTAGAGGCATGTTTGATTAAGTCTGATGAGTGTGAGCGAGTTATTACTTCAGTGTGGGAAAAAGGGAAATGGACGAATTTATGTGACACAGTGTGGGAAAATATCAAGAGGTCTGGAGTTAGTTTACTAATTTTGGAATAGTGAAACAACAAAGCAGCATAAACGGAAAATTATGAAATTGGAAAAATTAATAGAGGAGGCGCCAGTGGGAGACATCACGCCTGAGAAAATTGTTCTAATTCGGGATACTCAGGTCGAATTGGAAGAAATTTGAGCATGCGATGAGGCAGCTTGGCATCAAGGCTCGAGAATCTTATTGATGCACGATGGTGATCGCAATACACAATTTTTTCATGCTCGAGCGACGAAAAGGAAAAAAGAGGAACACGATTAAGGGTCTGACCTATGCAAACGAAATTTGGCAAGATGGGAGAAAAACATTGAGAGGGTGATAAAGACTACTTTTGAGAGATTTTCACATTTACTAGACCTTCAGTGAGGATCTTGATGAAATACTAAGGGTAATCCAACCGAGGGTGACATAGGAAATGAATAGGAAGTTTTGTCAGCCGTATAATGCTAATGAGGTATTTCTATGATTCTGTCTCTTAGGCAAATGCACCCCTATAAATCCCCTGACCCCAATGTCATGCCTTTAATTTTTTACCAAAATTTTGGCATATTATCGGAGCTGAAGTCACTAAATGCGTGCTTCATATTCGTAATAATTGCGATCTTATGCCTTGTATGAATATTACATATATTGTTCTTATATCAAAGTGTGATAACCTCGAAACAATAACCTAACTTCGCCCTATAAGCCTTTGCAATGTTATTTACAAACTTGTCTCCAAATCCATAACGAATAGGCTTAAGCCCTTTCTTGATATGATTATCTCTGAAATACAATCAACTTTTATACGTGGTCATCTTATCTCTGACAATATTCTTGAGGCTTACGAGGTGAACCATTTTCTAAAAGATAAGAATTGGGGGGATGTGGGATAGGTTGCATTGAAGATAGACACGAGCAATGCTTATGACACAGTAGAATGGAATTTTCTCGAAAATGTACTAGATAGGTTAGGTTTTATTAGGGATTTCTCTTCTCTCATTATGTTGTGCATTTCTTCGATTTCATAATCTTTTTTACTTAATGGTTCTCAATGTGGCTTTATTTATCCACATAGAGGACTTTGCTAGGGGGACCCTCGTCGCCTTACCTATTTCTTTAAGTGGCATAGGTTTTTAGTATCTTGTTACAAAAGGCTGAAGGACGAGGGGATATTCAAAGAGTTACTGTAGCATGGGTAGTGCCACGAATCACCCATCTTATATTTGCATATGACACTATGATATTAATACAGGCATCTGTTCAGGATTTTGAATGTATCCGTGGGGTGTTAGGTCAGTACATACGAGAGATTTTTGAAACAAAAAATAAATTATGAGAAGTCAGTTGTAGTGTTTAGCAAAAATAAGCGGCAGAGATGCGAGATCAAATTTGGGCATTTTGAACGTCCAAGTCACAGATCCACATGATAAATATTTGGGTTACCATTTGTTGTAGGAAGATCAAGAAGAGAAGTTTTTTACTCCATTCAAGAACGGGTTAATCAGAAATTTTAGGGGGTGGAATTCTAAATTCCTTTCACAGGCGAGAATAGAGGTTCTGATTAAGGTCGTGATACAATCGATTCCTACGTATGCGATGAGCATATTTCAATCCCCGTATTAATTGTTAAAGAAAATTCAATCAAAAATGGCCAATTTTTGGCGGCACAATAAAGACAAACTAAAAATTCATTGGATAGCATGGCAAAAATTATGTAGGAGTAAGGATTATTGAGGGATGAGCTTTAGGGAATTGAAATTTTTTAACAGGGCGATGCTTGCCAAACAAGGTTGGCGTCTATAACAGCATCCTGATTGTTTACTTAGTCATGTGTTGAAAGCACACTATTATCCATACACAACGCTTTGGGAAGCGGGGCTGGGATTTAAGCCATCATTTACTTGGCGTAGCATATTGGGAGCAAAAGATTTAGTGAGAGAGGGTTATTGAAGCAGGATCGGTTTGGGGCAGGAATTTCTAATATGGGGAGATCCATGGATATTGGGTGATCATGGGTTTCATACACTCTCTCAACCGAGTGGGTTTAATTCATCTACTGTGGTGGCTGGCTTATGTGAGAGTCTGAATGATGAGAATCTTGTGCATAATATTTTTCAGTAAATCCGAGGCCAACACCATCTTTTCGATTCCTCTGGGGAGCTCGGCGAATAGAGACAAGTTGGTTTAGCACCACACAAAGGCGGGTTTGTTTACGGTTCGTAGCGCATACCACATGGCAAAGGATTTGGCAGATAGGAACTCAATTTCTTCATCAGAGTCTATCTACATGCTTGATAGAGCAACTCCGGGGTGGAATTTTATTTGGCGTATTCAGGTACCTCTGAAGATAAAAGTCTTTGCATGATGAGCATGCAAAGAAACATTGCCTACGTGTTAAAACTTAATCCGAAGAAAAAAAAATTGGAGCTGGAGGATAGATGTGTTTTATGTAATCAGGAAGGAGAGACGTTGCACCTTTTCTATGTCCTTATATACGTATGATGCATGTCAGACTACCGTAGAGGAAATTATCTTATTGGCCAAATTGGCTTGATTTGAGGTTTCACATTCTTGCTATGGAGCTAGAAGCTGACGAATTCCAACTCTTTGTGGTCATATGCTGGTTTTTGTGGTTTAACAGAAACTCTACATTGATGGATAAAAAAAATATGCCACCAGATAGTGTTTTACACCAAGCTAAAAACTTCATAGCTTCTTTCAACTTTGCCTGTTAGCGTGATTCGGGGCCGAGAGTGCCGAGAGAAAATGCTAGATGGAGTGCACCTGGGGAGGGGATTATTGAGATAAACTTTGATGGAGCCAATTTGAAAGATATAGGAGCTACTGGGCCGAGAATTATTGCTAGAAACGCGACCAAACAGTGTTTGGTTTGGTGTACAGTAGATTCGATTTTACAACATCGGAATATAGTGAGGCATTGGCAATGAAAGCTATGATGGAACTGGTGGTTAGACATGGATGGAATAGGATAATTGTGCAGGGGGATCGCCTCTCGATCATTAACCATCTAAAGACGATTGAGCCATCTTCTTCAGTGTTGGGGCATATCTTTAATGATAATTTTGTTTTGCTTTATCATTTTCATTATTTCAGTTTTCTTTTGTTATCATTATGGAAATAAGACTTCTCATTATCTTGCCCTCTATGCGTCTATAGACCGAGAGGATGTTCTCAGTCTTCCTCCTCTCGTAGCAGACGCTTTAGTTGTTGACTCTTTGTCTGAGTAATTCTAATCTATCGAGTTTTTCCTCATAAAAACACTAAGTGCATCCAATTCGTAAAAAACTCTGCTGAAATCTCTTGGTAAACAAATTTGTAATCCACGATTGAGGGCATCGAGTTCCGCAACCATGTTAGTTGAGATCCCTAAGGATTTCTGAAATGCATAAAGAACTTTGCCAATGTGGTTGTGAGCTACCCCACTTCGCCAAAAGGTTAATCACTTTTGTTCTTCCTCAACTTTGGAAGTGTGTTGAATTTGTCCTTTAAGTAATAAACATTGCTTGTTTGTCTATTTACTTATAATTTTGTTGCCTAGTGGTTCCAATACCCAATTTCGAGCCATTCTTCCCGGACAACTAATATCCGTTGTTTGTACAAATTACAAGGAATAATTTCATAGAGTGGATACCCGGCGCGCCAATTATTTGGTCATCATTTCTGTGTAATAAACTCTATGTAGCAATCTTATTCTAATAAACAAAGTCAATTTCTACTAATAGCATTCGATATTCTTATATTGTCTTTACATTGTTTAGAATAAAGTCCCGTGAATCATATATGACTATAGGACATCATCGGACATCGGGAATGATGATGATGGAATATGTCTCCAAGGTTATGATTCTAAAATGATTCCAAGTCGTTGAAGGGTTTGTCAAGATAAGGGATGGGATATTAACAAGACCCAAAAGTCTTATTTGTACACATATGTCCTTAGAGGACGTGTCTTTTTCCCTAGACATAGGTATGGTGAAAGCTTTATTATGAGGGTTTTCATTTCGCTAATGAGTAAACTGAACAACCCCACTGGAAGTTCCTAAAATGGATTTCCTAATCGAATATGGAACTTCCAATCATTACATAGGTGTAAGAGTAATTCTTTTGGACCTGAGGTTCCATAAGTTACCTTGTGCATGGTCAATTATACATTGACTTGTCTCATGACTCCTTTGTAAAGTCTCTATATGTGATATCATAGGTATGATATGATTATGTAAGAGGGTACATGAGAGACCAAGAAGGGATCCATCACTGATGTAGCGAATCAGACATCTCTTATGTTTTCAACAATGATTCGATTCAAGGAAACTTTGGCCAAAGTATGGCGATCCAAAGAGGCATAGTGTTTCCTCATTTGGATTGCAAGAATCGATATCTTGTGAAGAAAGAAACATAGAGATTGAGTTGAAGAGTTTCGACTGAGCCATTACTTTAGACTCCAATCTGGGAGATAGGATGGAGCTATCTTACTTATGTGAGGATTGTGGTTATGTATCTTACTATCATTCGTGTCCAGGTTTTCGAGACCCGTTGCTAAACAGTAACCTCGATTCGTAAGTACCATAATATTATGATCAATAATTCATGGTCTGATTGAATCAAGAGTGATTTAATCAAGTTCTTTCTATTTTAGAAAAATGCACTGACACATAAGGAAAGTGTACTTACTACTAGCACATTAATGAGCCTAAGGGGTCACACACTAATTTTGAAAGGTTCCGGCTTATGTAGCATGATTAATCAATTTTGGAAATTGTGGTAAATTGGGAAACTATAGCACTTTCCTAATTGTGAATATTAATTAATTGATAGGAGATTAATTAATTGGACTTTTTAATTAATCAAATTGGATTAATTAATTAATGGACCTCGTAGAGTCTAAGTATTTTATTTAATTAGGCATGGGCCAAAAAATAAGTAAAATTAAATAATTATTGAGCTTGTAACTATTAAGGTTGGACTTTAATTATTAATTGGAATTTATTAAATGATTGGACTATTTAATTGAATAGGAGTGAAGAATTAAACTAAGAGATAAAAATTTTGGACTCCAAGTCTTATAGTAGGAGTGTACATGAATGTAAATTAGGAAATTTAATTCCTCCCCAAGTCTTGATCTAGGAGAATCAAGGAAAATATTTAGAGATAAGGTAGGATTTAGTTCACTTATCAACTAACTTCCATATTTATTCGAAACTCCTTAATTGAGTTTATATAGGATTAGATGAAAGTCAAATTTTGTCATCCAAGTAAACTAAACCTAGGAGTCTTCCAATAAATATGTGTGTTAAGTAAACACACACACACACACACACATTTTTTTTATGCTCAAAATTTTTGTCCAACACTAAGAGAAAAAGAAGAAAGAATTAATCTTCTATTTCTCCCAAAAAGCCGTCCCCTAGCCTCTTATTTTTGACAAGATTTTGCTCATGTGTTGAGCTTAATCTTTCACATAAATTATTTCTACCTTCATATAATCATAAGCTACATCCTATATGTTAGCATCATAAATAGAGTTATTAGAAATTATACAAAGGTGTGGATACATCTTAGATGCGAGACGTGTGGATCACTTTTACCAGAGTTACAAGAGGATCGAACTTGGAATTGAAGAAGGGCGACGAAAATTCCACAGGTTGGAGATCAAAAATCTGAATGAGGGAAATAATAAAAATGTTATTTCACGAAAAACACTCTGTGTTACTTATTATATTAATTCGGTTAAACCGGCCATAATCCAGTTTTGGATTGATTGTTTAAATTTTTAAATTTCATTGAACATCTTTCAATCATTTTATACTAATTAGAATTTCTTAATTGACTACTAAAATAATTCTTTAAATGTGTTAATTTTGAAAGAAAAAAAAATTAAAACAAAAAGTAGTCCTAAACAAAATATTGTTTGAAATAAAAGTATATCTAATTGGCATTAAAAAAAAAATTTGCCAACTCCACTACTTGGAGAATCTAACCATAGTAAAAACACAACTAGATGCCACTACCTCCATAACCATTTTGATGCTACTACGAACGCCTGTCTTGCGAATGCCACTTGACCGGTCACTCAAATAAATGCCAACACAATCATGTAAGAAATATAAGCATCAAATGATCTAAATATGTACAAAATGAGATTTTCTATAAAGATTTTGGCGCCAAAGATTATCTAGGATCCCATTGATGTTCTCGGTATTTGTGTGGAAAATTAGTGGGCACGAGGAGTTCCAAACCTTAGACAAACTCTAGTGATGGTGTATTTTTAATGTGGGAATGCTGCTTGGAGGTCTCAATGACAAAGTGAGCTTTATATAGACATCTTCCAATCAAAGATGTTATGATAATAATTCTAGTTATAAAAAATATGGGCGACAATCAATCAAAGATTGATCACAATCTCTCCTAATTGAAAATAAAGATTTGATTACAATCCCTTCTAATTGGTAATGATATATGTGATAGATCCAAGATTAATGACAATTTTTTTAAATTGGCAGTATCACCCTGAATTGACTTTAAATCTATAAAGGATATGGAAAGTAACATGAAACATGTGTATATCAAGGGGAATATTAGAACCATAATTAAGTGTATTGGTTTAATTAACCAACATTCTCCCACGTGGTTCATATATTTCTCTTGGCACTCAAAATTCAAACTTTCCATTCATTAAGAAATAAAATACGTGAATAATGGAGATTGGTCCTCTAAGAACGAGTATTATCTTCCATGTATTCAAATGCATTATATTTCTTAAATGCAGCCTGTATGTGGTAACATATATAACTTAATGACAAAACCTTATGTTTATTCTAGGTCCAACTTTAATGAATTTTCTCAAAAAAAATGAATATGCACATAAATATGAGAAAATGTCAAAAACAAAGGAGAGGTTTAATTATAACATTTGTCCAGAAATGAAAATTACATTGTGGGACCAAGTCCCATTCGAACCACATGATCCCTAGAACTCATTGGTCGCATGTCTTTTGTCAAATGATCAAGTATTAACATGTTCAATGACCACTTTCTCTTCTTTAACACATTCTCTTATAGTTAAATACTTTATGTCGATGTGACTACTTCGACTACCACTCTTGTTATTTTAACCATGAAAACCATAGCTGAATTGTCACAATAAATTTTTAATGGCCTAGATATTGAATCTACAATTGTAAGCCAGATATGAAACTCCTTAACCATAAACAAAACAAAGTAGCCTCAAACCATAGTGGAAATAGTAGTCAATGTGTGCTTCGCACTCCTTCAAGATACATCTCCACCGACAAGCATAATAACGTAACCAGATGTTGATTTTCTTGAATCAACGCATCCGGTAAAGTCTGAATCCGAGTAGCCAATTTCCTCTTGATTGTCAGTTCGTCTACACATAAAAATGTAATCATTAGTCCATTGAAGGTACCTCATCACTTTCTTTGTAGCTTTTTAGTGGTCTATTCCTGGACTACTATGATATCTTCCCAACATTCCCACAATAAATGTAATATCAGGTCTTGTGCAAACCTGGGCATACATCAGGTTTCCTACAACAGAAGTAGACAGAATGTCTTTCATTTGTTTTCTTTCAAAATTATTTTACGGGCACTGGTTCTAATTGAACGTGCCATCCTTCACAATGCGAGCTATACTTACTTAACAATGTTTCATCTGAAATCTCTCTAAGACTTTATTAATATTGGTTTCTTGAGAAAGTCCAAAAATACCTCGAGATCTATCCTATGGATCTTTATGCCAATGACATAAGATGCATCACCCATTTAAGAATGATGTTGCCACGTTCATTTGTTGCAATTTCAAATCAAAATATTCAACTATTTCGATAATGACATAAAGAAAATCTTTCTTAAATATGGGGAAAAACGTTTTGTATAATCGATTACTTCCTTTTGGGTGAATCCTTTAGTAACAAGTCTTGCCTTATATCTCTCAATATTGCCCAATAAGTCTTTCATTTCTTAAAGAACCATTTACATTCTATGGATTTTGCACCATTCAACAACTCAACAAGGTTCCAGCCTCCATTAAATTTCATGGAATTCATCTCCTCATTTATTGCATTATGTCACAGGTTTGATTTCTTACAACTCATAGATTGTAAAAATGTTTTAGGGTCATTTTCGGCTCCGATACACAAAATAATCACTAGAAATTGCTGATTTCTAGAAATTGCTTTTAGATACACAATATAATCACTAGAAATTGATGATTTATTTACATTGGTAGATTTTCATAATGTTACACCAACATCCTCATGCGAAGTGTGTTGATCAACTAGTTGTTCGATAGCCTCTCGCAATTCTTGGATAACCAGATCTACCATATCATTATCAATAAATTGTGAAATTTAGAGATTGGTTGCTCGACATTAGTTTCAACTTGATGGGTGTTATACGTAACAATCAATCTATCTCTTTAGGTGGAAGTTTGAACATCCAAAGTATCTTTCATCAAAACAATATTTTGAGATTGATCGCTCCCAATGATCAAATCATTCTCAAGAAACTTTGCATTTCTTGAGTCCACAATTCTAGAATAATGAGATGGACAAAAGCATCTATACCCTTTAGACTTGTCAGTATATCTGACGAAATACCCAATAATGGTCCTTGGGTTCAGCTTCTTCACTTGTGGATTATAAATCCTCACTTCAGATGGGCATCCCCAAACGCGTATATGTCTTAAACTTGATTTCAAACCTTTTCATAACTCAAAAGGAATTCCTAGAACAACCTTAGTTGGCTCGATTTAAGATATATATTGTCGTTTTGAGGGCTTCAGTCCACAAGAAGTTGAGAAGCTTGGAGCTGCTAAGCATACTCCTTACCATGTTCAATAGTGTCTGGTTTCTTCTTTCTGCTACACTATTCTGGTCTGGAGAACCATGCATAGTGTATTGGGTAACTATCTCGAGCTTTTTAACAAATTTTGCAAACGGGCCAAGTGCTTGTCCACCCTCAGTGTATCTTCCATAGTAGTCCCAACCTCTATCACATCTCACAATCTTAATTGTCTTTCCATATTGTTTCTCTACTTCATCCTTAATTATCTTAAAGGCATCTAATGCTTCGTTCTTACTATTAAGCAAGTTATAAGTTGGTTTGTCATTTACTCGAGAAAATGTATTTGTTTACTTATTGTGAAATGCAAAATAAAGAGTACCTTTTTTACTGTGGTAAATTGACTTTTGAAAAATACTGTATCTGTGTCAAAATTTAAGATAGAAAAATAGAGTGTAGATGATGCTTTGAAAATTGGCCCGGTCATTAAACCAAAAAATCTACCGAGTTAAGGGTCTCTAGTCCAAGCATTGGTTCGATCGTGGTTAACGAATGATATCATAATTTTGTAAGACACAAATATTAATATATTAAAATTATATATATGTAAACAAAATCAACTCTTAAAGTTTAAGCATAAAAATTTCAACAGTCCACTTGTATATAACCAGTTATCACACACACACATTACACACACCTTGTTGCCAACACGAAAAAAGAATACAAGTTTTATAATAGAAGCTTAAAGCAAAGAGAGAAAAGGTTTACTATGATATGAAGAAGCTCTCCAAGAATTTAAAACCTTGTAAGATCAAGTGATCAAAGCAAAGACCCCACCTCAAGAAAAGTTTCGGTAGAAAAAGAGATAGGCCTATGAGCTTCTATACTTGCATATGTGTAGCTACATTGGGTTTGTAGAAAGAAGGAGGGAAAGAGTGATAGAGAGACAATAACTCACACCTAGATTGAAAAAGGTTGCTCCTTACAGCTCCTCATACTGTTGGGGTCCACCCACAAAAATAAAAAAGGGGGCCAACTTGATTGGAAAATTGCATATCCAAATTGTTAAAATGAACCAATAGGAAAAGCTTTGATGGTGGAGATGATGTCTATAAATACATGCTTTTGTTCATTCATTTCATCACCCAACAAATGTAAGAGCAAAAGCAAAGCATAAGTGTGTACGTACTGAGTTCACAATTTGTGATAGATATAAATTATGTGTGTGAAACACTTGTGAGTGTTTTTCTCTTGGAGCAATACAAAGGGTTGGGAGAGTGTTTTATATAATTTTGAAAGTGGCTGTACAAGAGTAGTTTTCTTGGATTTTTTTTTATATATTCAAGTGTGTATTTTTTGTACAGGTAAAGTTCTCTCATAGTGCAAGAACGAAAACTCTCGTTGACGTAGGCGGATTTTACTGAACCATGTAAATGTTGTGCCCATCTTTATTGTTATATTATTTTGTTATCCACTTGTTAGTGGGATTTGCCGAATTCTAATTAATTTAATCTCGAGATAAACTTTCGATGCACCCAACAATGGTATTAGAGGCACTTCGTTAAGATTTTATAAGTTGAGATTTATTTATTAGGATGGAAGGTCTGTTGAGGCCAAATCCAATTTCAGTGCAATAGTTTGAAAATAAAGGAAATTTCACCCTTTGGTAAAGAAGGGTGAAAGACCTCTTAATTTAACATGGCTTGGCAATAGTGTTGAAGGGAGAGGAGGCGAAGCCGAAGGATATGGAAGATGCATGGTAGAAATACTTGGAATCACGTTGTGTTAGCATGATTCGACTTTGTATTGTGGACAACATCATTAATAATGTTGTGGATGATGATTCTAAAGATTCAGAACCGAAGTTATGGGCAAAGTTGGAGAATTTGTATGTCAGAAAATCTTTGTCCATAAAATTACATCTAAATTGGCAACTCTATAGGCTAAAGATGCTAGATAGTGATAATCTAACAGATCATATGAACCAGTTTAACCGACTAGTGGACCAACTTCTAAAAGTTGGTGTTGAGCTCGAGGAAGAAGATAAAGCCCTTTTACTTCTTACCATGTTCCCAGATTCGTATGTACTCTAGTGACAATGTTGTTGTACGAGAAAGATACACTAGACTTGGAGTATGTGAATGTGTCACTTTTATCCCACGAGAAACAAATGAAAGCAAACCTCGATGTGGTACATGAGTCTGCCTTGGTTACTCGGGAAATCAGTCGGTACATGAGCACATCTGGTGGTGAATTTGTGAACAGCGGGCCAGGTTCAAAGGCCAGGGGAAAGGGCAGGAGATGCTAGAATTGCCACGATAAAGGCAATTATAAAAGGAATTGTCCTTATAAAGTGAGCGACAATGTTAGTCAAAATGGTGGTGGTGGTGATGTTGTAGTGTCATGGGATGAACATGTATTCGAAGTCTCTACTAGTATGTATGCTTCATCTTGAGATGGTTGGATTTTAGATTCTAGATGTGTAATGCATATATGCTCCGAGAAAGATTATTGTGATTTGCTTCGACAAGCAAGGGCAGGTACTTTGTCCTTGCGTGATCGTTCTGCTCGTAGAATCATGGGTACATGAATGGAGAAAATCAAGATGTTCGATGGAGTAGATTGTACTTTGGATGATGAAGCATATGTCCCAAAGATACGAAGGAATTTAATTGTCATAAGCCAATTGGACTCCCAGGGTTGTGAGTATTCAGCTGGGGCTGGAGTCCTGATAGTCACTCTTGGTGGAGAGGTCCTAAAGAAAGGAGAGAAGTATGAAAATTTGTAGGGATAATCACACTCACACCTCGTCAATGATGGGGTAGTTACACAAACCTCCCCTCACTAATTGATAATTATAAACACACCCCCTCATGTTAAAGATTTTTTACAATTGCACCCCCTGTGCGTGTAACAATTCTGACAATTGCACCCCCTGTAAATCTTACAAATCGACCCCCTGAGGGGGTGTGTTTGTAATTATTAATAAGTGAGGGGAGATTTGTGTAATTACCCAATCATTGAGGGGGTGTGAGTGTAATTATCCAAAATTTGTATCATCTGGTGAACTCAAATGATAACTGAAAGTGGAGCGCATCGAAAATCTTCATGTGTGCAGAGGGGTGTGAAAGAAATTTTGTTGGACGAGAGGATGGGTCGAGGTCATCCCTCTCAGTAATCAACTAGCGTTGTTGACTGGGTTGCACGTGTGAATTGGCCTGTTTTTAATTAGGTGGAGTTAGGACCCTACTGATTTGGCATGTACGGTTAGTTGATTGAAGGCTCATGGAATTTTGTGTTTTGGTTTGCGGTGAATTTTTTGTGGTGGAGGTAGAGATTGTTGGAGTCCACCTTCAAAAATAAAAATAAAAAATAAATAAAAAGAGGGGTTCAACTTGCTTGGCAAATTGCATATCCAACTTGTTAAAATGAGCTAATAGGAAAAGGTTTGGCGGTGGAGATGATTTCTATAAATACATGCTTTTGTTCATTTATTTCACCACCCAACAGAAGCAAGAGCAAAAGAAAAGCATAAGTATGTATGTAGTGAGTTAACAACTTGTGATAGATACAAATTGTGAGGTGTGTGAAACACTTGTGAGTGTTTTTCTCTTAGGGCAATACAAAGGGGTTAGGAGAGTGTTCTATATAACTTTGAGTGTGGTTGTATAAGAGTTGTTTTCTTGAATTCTTCTACAAATTCAAGTTTGTATTTTTTTTACTGGTAAATTTCTCTTATAGTGGAAAAATGGAAACTGTCGTGGACATAGTCGGATTTTGACGAACCACAAAAATTTTGTGCGCTTCTTTATTGTTATATTTTTTCGGATATTATTTTGTCATCAACTTGCTAGTAGGATTTGCCAAATCCTAATAAATTAATCTCTGGCCAAACTTCCGCTATGCCCTACACACCTCTGCTGATACAACCCGTTTCTCTCAATCAGAAATTAGAAGAATTATTAGGGAATTTCATTTTTTAACTCATTATTTTACCAAATATAAAAGAACTGTGTAGTTTGGGTGATCCGGTACCGATTCACATGAGTCACAAGTCCAACTACGACTTTCACGATTTTGGGGAGCTAACTGGGTTTGAGGTTCTAACTAGCCCATTTTATCGGGCGCTTGGCCGTCCGATCGGCTGATCTGGGTAAATTTTTAAAACAATAGGTGTTGGTTTGAATTTACATGGATTTGGAAAATGAGCAAAACAAACACATTTTAAATTGATAATTAATCACATAAACCTTTCAAATACATTACATATTTTAATTTCTCGATAAATATAAGCTGATAATATGTAAGAAAATCCAAGAGAAGTCTTACAAACTAACAGGGAAAATTTGAAATTTTGATAGGATCATTAAGATTCTACTTAGGAAAGGAAAATAAGACAACATAGTAGTTTCGAAAAGATATCATGGTCCCACGCCTTCAACTAATCCTAAGCAACACAATTAATCCTAACTTCCTTAAAGACTAATCATTCAGTCGCATTTAATATGCTTCAATCATCAAAATGTGTTAAGTTAGATATACATTTTCTTTGTGTTTCTCATGTCGGGTTGTAACTTTTCTACGATCTCTTTGCAATGTAATTGCGACGGTTTAACCAATGGGCTTCTATGGTTAAATACAGAAGTTTTGGAGCGGAGCAGTAGTATATATCATGGTTCGCTATAACGGTCGCGGTGGTTGTCACGGAGGCCACCGTTCCAGTTCCATGGCAATGTCGCGGAACGATCGCGGACGTTCCACAATTGTTTGGTTTAAATTGCTCAAAAATTATAAAAAAAATCCTAAAAAAATTTATAATTAGTAAATATTGTATTGAATGTCTATCTTTTTAAATTGGAAGATTTTGAACAACAAAGGCTAATAAAACGGAATGCAGTTTGGCATATAACTCTGAAATAGAATTATATAATTCTTGTAATGTGTATTACTACGAAAATTCTTTTGCGCATAAAAGTATTTGAATTGGAGTCAATATCCCTTTACAAGTCTATGAATATGAGATTTATTACATAAAATTTATTAAATACCAAATCACGAAGCTGTGAACTTTACTCATATACTCCATAACTCATTACTCATTGAAAGCCAGCAAAAATAAACATAAACAATAAATTATATCCCCATATTAACTAATATGCATACATACATATATATACATACAAAATGAAATCACACCACAGAATATAATTAATGGTGGTGGGTGGGACCTGAGGTCTTAATGAGAGGTTTATTCAGTCTTTTCAATTGCTTCTGAACTTGAAGCTTTTGACTGGAAGAAGCAGAGAGCCTCCCGGCGCAAAATAGCGACATCAAACCTCAAAAGCATACCAAGAAGAAAAACACCATTTTCACTTTTCTCCTTCCATCGCTAAACTGCACAGCCTCCATTACACCACCACTAACTAACCAAAACCAGAGATGACCGTTCCAGCCGTTCCGGCGGCGTTAAGTCGCCGGAACGGCCGCGTCACAGCCTTATCCCATCCGTCTCGCCGTTTTTCGGCCGTTCCACCGCGTTCCAAGTACAAAAACGAGATGACCTGGAACTTTGGCACGCCTGAGGCCGTTCCCGTTCTGGCCGCTATCACGCCGTTCCGGCGAACCATGGTATATATTATTAGCCGACTTTGATAAGAAACTAGTGTAATTAATTCAATTGAATGAATTATATTTAATAAATCAATAATCTTCATAAACGAATACTACTCACTTGCTCAAAGAGACAATGCTTAAACTCGATCTAAAGTGATGTAACTGATCCACCAATATGTGTACTTACCTCAATTTTCAGTATACTAGTCACTTATTAGTTATTAGACTTAAAAGAAAGTCACTTATTAGCATATATATAAAATACACAAAGGTTGTAATTTGATTCTGTAACATAGGAAGGGAAGGGTAACACTTATTATTCAGTGATTAACGATATTGTCAATTTAGTACATCATCTTTAAATTTTGTTCTTAATTTGTGGATAAATTCGGCTCAAAGGTTTGTGAACATGGTTTTGTAATTGTGGGTTTATGAAGGAAAATTATCGTGTAACCCTTGCATCATGAGGGTCAAAATAGTCGTTTATGGTAAATTATACAACTAGAATTATAACTTTCTGCCACCTAAACGTTCAATTTAGACTTGTAAATTAGAAAAGAATGACAATTTTAGTCCCGCATATTAATATAGGATAACTTATTTTGTTTGCCCATGCACTTCATGTGTTAATATTTACCGTTAAAGTTGAATTATTTTTAACATTGAGTGGTAACATGCCTAGCATACTATGATACACGGATACTCCTAAAATGGACCACGTACAGTATCGTATCTATATCGTACTCGTATCAAGCACGGATATTCTTGGATACCGTGTCCGGACCATTTCTGAAGTGTCCAAAACTAAAAAAAAAAGACAAATTCTGGATATTGTATCCCACACGTTTTAGATACCCGATAGAGTATTTTTTTAAATATTTTACAATACATTTTGGACTAAAATAGGAAGAGAGATAGTATTTTCGGTTTTTTGTTGAAAATGAACACATAAAAGTTAAATAAATCACAAATTTTTTTACAGAACAAGACAAAATTTTATTTATATCAATAAATTTATCGAATTAATTTATTTTTACATATTATACATGCATATATATGCACCTATCCTCAGCATGTCGTATCCTAATATTTTGAGATTTGCCGTATTTTGTATTCGTATTGTATCGTACCCGTATCCTCGTATCCGTACCCGTGCATCATAGCTAGCACATACCAATTTGGGTTACTTTTATAATTATTGGAGGTATTTTATCTTAAATTTAGAAAGTTAGAAAGTAGTTGGGAAAATTGCATTTTTGATCCTGTATATTAGCACAGTGGTAAGAGTAGTCCACTTTCTTTTTCAATTTGCAATTAAGTCTTTTATCTTTTAATTTTGTGGCAATTTTGGTCCACCGAGTGACAATTTTGGTCCTCCGGTGCCAAAAAATTCTGAAAATTGAGAATTTTGCATCTAATTGAGGATTTTCAGATTTTGGATGGAAAATTGGGGATTTGGCACTTTGGAGAGAAATTGGCGGGAAATTGACCTAATTCTTTTTCATAATTTGGCGGGAAATTGGAGGGAATTTTATTTTTTATTTTTCATACTATAACATGTTTTATCTATTTTTTCTTTATTCATTAATTCTCACATTTTTTAAGTATCATAAAATAATATAAATTGACATTATTAAATATCGTTGACAATATATATATATATATATATATAAATATATACATAATAAAAATAAAATTCGCACATTTGAATTCCACAGTAGGAATATATTTAATTGACTAATTATTATAAAGTATGAGAATCAAAATATTCTTTTCTAAAAGAATCAAAATAAAATACTTTATATAAAAAATTCAGAATAAGCTAAAAGAGATTTTGTAATTTATCTGAGAGGAGTACTCAACATGTTATGGACACGATCAGTACTTTAGAATTTTTCTAATATTTGAATTATATACATAATATAATCATTTCTATTTATTGATGTGGATTATTTCATGATACTTTAAAAGTATGGGTCTAATTATTAAATAAAAAATAGATAAAAAGGATGCAAAAAATATTCTAATTTTAACCATTGGTGTTTGTATATTATTATTTGAATATTCTTGTTGTGAGTGTGTTGTGTGTGCATAAATAAAAATATAATATTATCAACAACTAAAATTTCCCTCCAAAATCTGCAAAACCCAATTTTCACTCCAAAAATCTAAAAATCCCTAAATTGAATGTAAAATCTCCAATTTTTAGAATTTTCCGGCACGGGTGGTCCGAAATTGTGACTCAGAGTACCAAAATTGCCAAAAACTTAAAAGACACTGGAGTTAAATGCAAATTGGAAAAAATATTTTCTCAAAATTGCCATCCCCAATATATAGGACCAAATTCGCAATTTTTCCAAAATCCGTTAGTCTACTTAAATTTTTCATGATTGATTTCGAATGTTGAAAAACACCACACCAATATTGTAACAAAATTACAATTTTATCAGCGTCAAGATCAAGCCATTTAATAAACGTGAGGATTCTCTCTCCAGGTAATTTTGTATCCCTACCACCTCTTTATATCCAAAAGAAAAACAAGATCAAGTTTTCCTCTTAATATCTATACCGAGAGGTTTAGAGAAATCATTTTTTGAACTGACAGTAGTTTTGGTGTAATATATAAATAATTATTATATAAATTGGATGTTCATTCGTCATGAGTTATTATAGTGCTACCATATTTGTTTTGATGAGGCAACAGAATAATAATAACATGGTTCATTAAACCGAGTCAGTGGATTATTATATATCCATGGTTTCTCCCTTTTACTCCTATCCCTATATTTTCTTTAATGTATTAATTTTATTTTCTATATATTTTATTCTTCTATTTTCATTCTCTCTTCTCTCACATTTTATTTAAATTTAATCAAATTTTGTTCAAAAACTCTAAATTAATTTTTATATTTTTGCACGCACAGAATATGCCTTTACTGATTAATATGAATTAATTACTAACTCATAACTCTGAGTTATTAACAAACCTTTGTACTTGATGTATGTTTGGTTCACACCAACAAAGTAATGTAATACACAATAATATAAAGCACTATATATAATGGGAAATGATCACGAGATAGGAAAAAATAAACACAAGAATTTACCTAGTTCGATTCAAATATGACCTGTGTCTATGGAGGTGTAATATTGTTCCTCTTATTTATCTTTAAGATGGGTATTTATACAAGTTGTAGAGAATATAGCTTGATCCGGTAGATCTTAATTATATAAGGTAAATGATTTAGTTAGGATCTTCTATATAAGGTTAGATCTAATCAAGAGATTAGGCCTAATTTATCAGATATCTTGGTCTTGATTTCTTCATCTTG
Source organism: Buddleja alternifolia (assembly GCA_019426215.1). Classification (NCBI taxonomy): domain Eukaryota; kingdom Viridiplantae; phylum Streptophyta; class Magnoliopsida; order Lamiales; family Scrophulariaceae; genus Buddleja; species Buddleja alternifolia. The sequence continues at coordinate 11,198,716 of CM033405.1, read as the reverse complement.
CTATGGAAAGTATTTGATTTAATTGGATCTTGTCTCCGCCCTTGTCTTATATAGAATTTTTTTTTCTTGCCAATCCAGATCAGCAGATCTTCCACGGATACTCGCTCGATCTGGTTAGTTGTCTTTTAGAAGGATTCAAGTCCACCTGCTTAATGGATTTTAAACCACTAAAGTTTGAGCTAACACAATAGTTAATTTTCACCCACATAATCACTCCACATTACTAAGCTTTAGCAATCACCAAAACCCACTTGTGCGATCACCAAATATAAAATTTTATCTGACATATTAGGTAAATTTCAAAGAAACATATATGGTCAAGCAAAGGTCACTATAGAAAATGTTCAATTTTAAAATTTTAAAATACCACAAGTGGACTAGTTGAAATGGACTAGTTGAAAGAACAATTTGATTATCGTACTTTCTTAACTTAATTAATTAACACATAAGACATCTTCACTTGTTAACAGCTCATTGTGTTCCTCTACTCGCGGTAAAGAAGACAGGGGGCATATATAGTTTCTTAATTTGCTGTGTTATAGATATACAAGTAAAAGACAACTTGTTTGTGTTTAAACAACATTCTCAATCTATTAGGGTTTTATTGGTGCAAAAGATTCTATCACAAATTTTGATGCAATTCTAAAATGTTTGATATATTGTTTTTATTTTGATTGGATCAATCGCATGTTGCTAAGCTAAAAGCTATAACTAATAGCAGAGCTGTAATTTTATTCAGGAATATACTTGACAGCACAAAGCATCATCCTAGACGAAGGTTGACGCTGAGGTGATTGCCCACATAAGCGCCATAGATACATTACTACACAATCACAATATTAGAAATAAATCCACAATCACCCCCAACACCAGTCAGGGAGTCTCAAACTCTTAACCTCACTCTGATACTAATTGGTATGATTAAAAGCTTATGAATGTGCTAAAAGCTGGCAGAAGAGATGCTACTTTATTTGTTTAATTATACACTTGACACCGCACCGTCCTAGGTGATGGTGTGGTGAGGTGGCTACATCCACATAAGCAAGCATCATTGGTTAGGTGGTTAGTTTGGGAATAATCACAATACTTTCGATTCAAAAGATGGTGCTGCCAATAAATACAAAATCACAGTATTATACAATCATAGTGTTGACAATAAAACCACAATCCTATAAATCATGATCACGCGTTTGACTTTTTTGCTATCTAATCCACACATAAATCAACGTATAATGTAACTATATTCCGCTCGGTCCAAAACTAGCTCAATTAAGAACTTAATTGTAATTAAGCTATCTGAACTCAAGTGTAATTAGGTGCACTAGTAATACATTGAATAATCACACCTCAATATGTAATCATATATATGACGGTATCACAAACTAAATCCTAAGAAGAATCTTCTATATTTTGTTTACATTTAATAGTTGTTCTTAGCATCTATGATGATGTCAACCATGAATAGCATCTTACAGCATCGATCTTGTCTGAAACCTGCGGCTTAATTTCCTCTATCACAATATTACTACGAAATCAGGTTACATATATAAACAATTAATTGTTGAAATTAGTATCAAGGTCTTATCCGGTTCAGAAATTTAGAATATATGACATGATGAAAGACGTATTAAACGTGCATATAAAGACTAATCCGTGATCGGATGTATAGTACGAATATATGATCTTTGTTGCATTATTATTCATATACGGTCGATGATGTTGCAAATTGGTATTGAATTGGTGGGTTTTGCTTATTTTTGACCTTTTTATTAAGTGGATTTAATTAATCGGAATTGATGCACGTGAGATTTACACCAATAAATTTATATATTATTATTACGAGAAATTGAGTATAAAGTAATTAAGTAATAGAGAGTAAAATACGTAAAATATGTAAAGTTGTTTAATTGATCATCAATGTTGAATATTTATGCAAGCTATATGGTTTCTATACAAGTATGATATGCTAAATCCTGTTGATTTCCCCCCTGCTCTATTTATGGTAACTGGAGCTATTTCTGGAAGCTTTGGGTGTCCGAAAATCATCCTAAAACACGTCCAGTCAGGTCCATATTTAGCATGCCGAATCTTCTTGCTTTTGCAAGTGTTTGACCGATCTCCTTTGATTGATGTTTAATTGAATACTTGATTGGATATTGTCTCTTGATTGATACCCTTCCTTTTAGGGCTCCGACTTGAGCTCTACTTTTGTTAATTGGATGAGGCCAAAATATGAAAACATGGGCCGAAATATTGTAATATATTAGAAAAAAATACAAAATATTCTTTTGGGGCTTATCAGCTTGACCCAATGGACAATATCAAACCACATCAATGGTCCCCTCAACTCTAAAGTTTGACTTGTCAAGCTGAAAGAGTTGTAAAGCAGTTATTTATTGGAGCCAAGCTGATAGCTAAAAAACTCCTCCCGAATTCCTGCTGAACCTTCTAATTGAAAATGCTCCTGGATTTCCTCCTGATTAGTATGCTAAAAAGATATTAGCTTGCTTGAAAAACCTCTAGGATGTTTCTAGAAGAATCCTAGATGGAAACCCTAATTGTGGCGTCATTTGATGGGCTATGGACGTTTGGACTTCCCCAGGATGAGAATTTTGCAGCCTTCCGTCCTAGATTCCTGTGCCCTCATCATGGCAATTACTTACCTGCCGCCAGAACTACAAATAGATAGTTGTGGACGTGTACGGTCACTGAGTGACCCTGCCCAAAAGGAAATTTTTATTTATTTTTCTTGATTGCATTTTTCAAAATTCAAAAATCTTTTCCTTCCATTTTTACTCGATTCTTATTACCTTAGTTTTTTTTTTCTTCTCTTTAAAACCGTCTGTCCAATTTCCTCCATTTTCTCCATCTTCAATTAACTGGGCGGCTGTCACTCCGAGACCCACGTCTTTTGCTTTCTTCTTGTTAGGTACTTATCTCTTCCCTTTTTTCTTTGTATGTTTATTTGTATTTTGTGTTCTTTGTAGAGAATTCCAAGTAGTAATTCCTCTGTTTTTGCCTTGTAAATTTTGAAAAGATGTCACATGTAACCTATCCTACTCCGATTACCTCTGATGACAATGTCCAAATATTCCCTCCTGAAAACAACGATAATCCTCCTTCTCTCGCCGAAAATCCGGCGGGTATGCCGAAGGCAGTACTGCCATTGAAGTTTGCAGATCCGTCGTCGACTCCTCACTCCACGGGTGAATCTTGTAGCGCTCATCAACCGGAGGAAACCATACATCTGGATTCTTCTTCCTCTACTCCTTCCAACAGTCCTCACATATCTGGTTTTTCTTCTCTTTTGGCCCAGCCGATCTCAGAGAGGCATCCTACTGAGATTTCTCCCGAAATCCCTCTTGAAACCCCTCTGGAAAACCTTGATCAGCCTGATCCGGATGTATTGGATGAAGTGGCTGAAGAAACCCTGAGTCCAGGAGAAAGTATTACTTGCTGCTCCAGGGGTTCGTTTCTGGATGGTGTACAGGTCACATTTTACCCGTCACCAAGAAAATATTATAAAGACTACTTATGGCATTCTACTGTCTCACCGTATTCAAGTCCCCAGTGCCACAGATAGAGCTCATCTTCCTCCCCCTGGTTTTCTGGCCTTTTATGTTGTCCATCTCCGAGCCGATTTGCGTTTTCTGATTGACCCTCTTTATATTTCCATAGCCAAGAAATACAAATTGCCTTTAAAATAGATTTTCCCTAATGCTATACGAGCCATTGTTTCCTTCAATTTGTTATTGCGTAGTCTAGGCCATCGTCCTACAGCCAAGCTTTTTTACTCCTATTTTTTACCTCACTCTTCAGGGAATAAATCAGGGGTTTTCTATTTCACCCCTAGGAAAGAAGTTACTTTTTCTCTGCCTATCCTTTTTCTAAAAAAGACTGGAAGAAAAGGGTTTTTTTTCATTGCTCCGCGTGAAGGAACTTCCTAGGATTTTCCTCATTAGCGCATAGAAAAGTTAGGGAATCCCAACTTGTATCCTTTTTCTAGCCGACTCCCTTTTAACCAAAGATTGTTGAATTATTTAAATTGGGATGAGTATGATGTGGGAGAATTAGTTGACCCCCGATTGTTGTATCATTTCACCTTAAGTCCCATTGAGGTGGATATGAAGGGTGAAACTATAGGTAGTTTTTTGTTAACTGAATGCATTTATTTTTGTTGCTGCTCTTCCTCCTATACTTCTTATTTACCTTTTGTTTTGAGTTTCTCCCTATTTTGCAGCCGATATAATGGATGCTGCCAGGCTTGCTGAATCGAAGCGCCGAAGGCAGAGGGCTTCTGGAGCCTCTCCTCCCACCCTTCCTACGGTCCTGGCTGCTACTCCTCCAATCACTCCTCCTGGATCTCAACTCCTTGCAGGGCAGTCGATTGCTATTTCTCCATAGGCTTCATCCCATGGTGTTTCTACCTGTGATTCTCATGTCTATTTCAGTAGAGACCCAGCAAAGAGGACAAAAATTACTGCGGGAAAGAGGGCTGGTGATAGCTCCTTTGACAATCCTCCTCCCAAGTGCAATAATACTAGCATTTTATTCAGGGAGGTCATGCCTTCCTTGACATTTAACACTACTGAGCCTCCTACCTTTCGCATTAGTTCACGAGCTCAAGATCTTCCTCAAACCTCCGTGTCAAAGAGGAAAGATATGGCGGTCATGCGCAGCTTCATGAAGAATATGGACAACTCCTTGGACCGTCAACTGCAGAAGTCCCTCCAGACTCAGGAAACCATTGACTGGTTCATAGAGATGTCTCCCAAGGTGCACTACATGTGCTTTTCATTTTTATCTTCTGAGCTCTGCCTCGTACCAGTATCTTACCTATTTTCTCATTTTTGTACAGTTCTTTCTCCTCGCGGGCCAGGCTTTGATAGATATTAGCTAGTCAACTGAAGTGGATGACTTGAAGAGAGACCTGGCTAAGATAAAGAAGCAAGTGGCACCATATACCTCCCTAGAGCAATCCTGACAAAAAGACAAAGAGAAAGCTCTCATGGACCTCCAAAAGCAGGAATCTCAAGTTGCAGCATTATCAGGAAGAGTTAAGGTCCTAGAAGACCAGTTGAGAAGTGCCTTGGAACACCAAGAAATGGAACTCCAAGTTGCCATTATTAAAGGTCGCCAGATGGGCCTAGAGGATTTTTCTCATTCTGCTGAAGGACAAGCTTTCTGGGAGGCATACAAGGCAAAGTTCCTGGCCTATAGGGAGTTTCAGAACAGGGTGGATGATAAAACTTTATAATACTTTGAGAAGGGCTTTGAGAGATGCAAAAGCCAATTTGTTTCTGCTGGTTATCCTCCTGCTGGAAGAGATACCTCCTTCCTAGATGTCGATGTTGCAATGGATGTTGCCCTGTTGAAACCCCTACTCCACCAGCTGAAAACATTCCAGGTGAAACTTCTCCCATAGTTGTGCAGGAGGTTGGTCCAAATCCAGGCCAGGTTGCTAATCATCTAGTTGATCCACCTACTGACAACCCTGCTGGTGTAGGCGAGAATGCTCCTACTAATGCAGAGCGAATCTTATGCTTGTTTTGAAAAAGTTATCTTATTTTGATTAGGCTATGCTATAGCCTAAAAATAATATTTTCATTTTGTGGTTGTTGTTTTGTTGCCCTTTGAGGCATGGGATGTTTTTCCTTGTTTTTGGGATGCTTCTATTTATTTATTATGGTTTGACCCAGTTTTTAATCGTATGTATTTATGCTTTGCTGAAATCACATGAAAACCTTGATGCTGACTGAGAATGGATTCTTGTGTACATATGCAATCAAAATGAAACCCACATATGATGTGAGGAGAATAATTTAACATCACATTGAGCACATAATTCTAGTAGTTTTCAGTAAGCTAGGTAGCAAGGTAGTAAGAATGTTCTTGTAACATCACATATGATGTGAGGAGAATAATTTAACATCATATTGAGCACATAATTCAGGTAATTTTTCAGTTAGTTGGGTAGCAAGGTAGCTAGAATGTGTTTGTAACATATTGAAAAAGTATTTGCATATAAAATAGGCATATGGCAAGAGTTTGCTCATATTAAAGTGTTTTTGACTCCCAAGAATTCTTCACTCCGTACCACAATTTCTTCCCCGGGCTCGCATCTGGCCAGTATGCCACCCGGGATTTTCCTTCCTTTTTTCTGCCTTTTTCCCCTAAATTTTGCGCTTTATGCTACCATGGAGTACGAGTGGACTTGTGCTGGTCCCAAGTGGTATACGAAAGGGTCTAGAAGGGGGGGGGGTGAATAGACCCTGAAGTTTTTTTCGACTTCAAAATATTCGTACTCAAAATATTGTGGACGCTGTAAAATCTAGACACTTGGTTGAGCGTCTACTTGAAGAATGTTTTGATAACGTTAACTTAGACTCAAGATTAGAATACTATAACCAGATAGGTTTAAGCATTCGGTTCTTTAATCAGGGTTAGCACAACAGAATAATTTTAAGTCTTTCTTTTGAGAGATTTTAGCATCACAAAAGTTTTCCTTAGTTGCTTAACTTTAAGTGATTTTATAAATGTGTTGACATAACCAATTATGCAATGATATGACAATAATAAAGATGATGGTAAAGAAAAGAACACAAGATTTGAAAGGTTCATTAGGTGGTGTAATCCCGACTACGTCCTTCTTCTCCTTTGAACACTTGGACACAATCCACTAAAATGATTCTCGAAGAATCACACAGAAACTTCTGCAAAATAGGGAGTGATGGATATGTATGACTGGAGCTCCTTGATCACACAGATTTCTGCTACAAGACACTTCTATCCTCTTGCTTCTTTCACCTAGAAATAATGCAAGTATCCAACTTCGACTTCACAAAGATTGCGAGGCTTAAACGGGGTTTTGTTTAACGGTTTGTTTGATTTTTGAAAAATTCAAACAATTTGGAATATCTCAATAGTAATGTAGGTTTCTTCTGAAAAAGATGTTTGAGATATTGTTGACTGTCTTAGGGATTGAAGAAAAGCAAAAAGAATGTTTGCTTGGAATATTCTAGCTTTTCTGGAAGTTTAAGGATTGAGACTTCAATGCAACAAAGTTTTGGCTTGTAAGCTTGTGGTTGTATATTCTGTGTATTTTGGCTTGTTGCTGAAATCCTATTTATAGACTTTCTTGGGTAAAATGTTCGTTTGAACAACTTTCGTCCTTTTTCCCACAAAACCTACTGCAGAAAGTTTGTGCGGCAATCTTTGTAAAGTTAACAGTCCAATGGGAAGGCTTCTCCGTACGTCCTGGAGTGATTATCACATTTAATGCTCTTATCAACATTTAATGCATTTGAAATAAATACCCGTTGGCAATTAATGATCCGAGAATATTTGTATTAAACTCCTTCTTGTCTTAGAAATAAATTCAGGTGACATCTAGTCTTTGATAGACGCTCATTCACTACCGAATGATTTCTAACACTTAAACCAATACTTGGCCGCTTAGAATCTTCATCTTCATTCAGACTTCAGGCGCTTGAATCTTCAGACCTATCTACTGATACAATCACTCAGAATAATGTCAGAAGCTTGGTTCTGAGATTACTTAGCCTAACAGTCTAAAATAAAAATAAATAAAGCCTTATATAAATCTAACGCTCAAAGCCTATACATATATTCTAGTAAATAATCAAACTTACATATTTTGGGGTCTAACAAAAATCCTAATTGTCATCATCAAAACATCTAACAAGAAATTCCTAACAATTTTTCCCTTTTTGATGATGGCAATACTTACTCTTTTATAGTTCAAGAGTTAGATAGCCAAAATACAAAAGTTAGCTTTGAATAAAGGTTAGATAATGTTAGTTAAGGTTAGTTAGAGCCTCAATGAGATGTTTTAGCTGGAAATGCACTCTTTATATATATCAAGGTAAGTACAGGCATTTAGAACTAAAAATAAAATACATAAAGAGACAAGAATATAGATAATGTTTTGTAAGGTCTATTAGCGTCTTCACTAATCATTATGTCTTCTATACATTTCAACCTTGATTGCTTCAGTCAGCTGATCTTCTAGAGCAATCATCACAACTTGATCGTCATTTATCACGGCCTTATTCTTTTTCTTTTGTCTCTTTCTCAAAGCAAAAAAATCCTTATCCCATTCAGTTATGTCAACACCAATATGCCTAAGACATATCCTAAACACTCGGTTGAAATCTATCATCCTCTTCTCCCTAGCTATAAGCTTGGGATCAGTAGGCTCTGAAAGATGCGCTCGTTCAAGTGGAATGTCAAATTGTTCAAGTAAAGTTTGAGAAGGCTCTGGTAAATCGGCATTGAACGCTATTGGAGGGAACCCAAATGTTCTACTAGGTACTCCAGCGGTAGTTACCCATGATAGGTATCTCGACTCTCTGTTGAGCGGAGGAGGAGGAAGGATTTGTTGACGCTTGGGTAGAGGACTCTCAGCTCTTGAACTGGGAGCTTTTCTCTTTTCCCTCTTATTGCCATCATCAGTCTTTAAGAAATGTTATGTGAGAATACTGACTTGATTAGCAATTTGAGCCACAGAAGCCGCTAGATCATCAATGCGTCTGTCAAAATGCTCCTTCATTGCAATTCGATTTGCCCGATTAGTGTTAGCAATTTCCTGAAATGCTTTAAGGTTATCAGCAACCGCAGCCTGAGCAGCTCCACGCATATTGGCAATCTGAGTGTTCATATTCTGTGATTCAATCTTGGCTAGATCGGTCTTAATCCAGTGGAGAGCCTTTACATTTTGACTCGCTTGATCACGAACTTCTTTTAACACTTCGTGTAGTAGAGGATCAAACTCTTGACCAACATCAGAAGTAACCGTTTGAGAAATCGGTCGCTTCAACTTGGATGAGATCTTTAATGATTGAAGAGATGGTTGATGTGCTGGATCAAGCTCTGTGTCTTGCGCTTCGATCGAAAGATCAAGAACATCAGGAACATAAGCATCAGGTATAGCCACTGGTAGAGACGCTTGAACTGGTTTCTTTGCACGGTCAGAAACACTTGCCGCTTGAGGTGCACGCTCAGCTTCAGACTCTTTAATAAGCTTCATAGGTAATTCCTCAGGCGCTGACATCTCTTGACAAAAGTCAGTAAATTGGAAGTTTAACTTGGCAAAAGGTATACTTGCATAGAAATCAGAAGCACCATCAAGAAGTTCATACACTCGGCGAAGTGGAAGGCACGTCCCTTGAACAAGTGTGAGAAGTGGACTATCCTTGGCCCTGACCCACATAGGACCCATGATATCCAACACATGTTTCGGAAAAATCCTTCACTGCACTTTAGGAATCTGAAATAGCACATCTGGGCAGTAATGCAAGGAAAAAGAAATAATTCGATCAGTTGGAAGACGACTAATGGGTTCAGACTTAGGAACATAAGTTCGGTAATATTCTTTCAAGTATGGATAAATGGCTTGAGCGATGCCCTGATTTTGTTCCAGCAACGAGAGCATGTAAGAATAATGTTCGCTCACTTCTTTTCGGATAGATGGGAGCAATGGATATCCCTGAAAAAAACGAATTTTGGAGCCGTTTGGTTTGTGCAGATTTTCAGTGAAGATCTTATCAAAAAGTGGCATTGGAGACAAGATCTTGTACATTAGCCTCACGTTTTCATCACAGTGGCTAGGAGTGATGGTCAGATCAGATACAGGTTTACTTCCACTACTTAATGCTTGGCTAGAGAAGCGGAGGGGTGTTTCTGCAAGCTTATGTAACACTTGGCACAGAAAACTCTCAACTGGTTGGCGAACGCTTGGTGACTGGTTAATTGGTCCCACTCTCTGTTGATGCTTTTCCAGGCAATACTTGGCAAATTGAAGGTTCATGTCATGCATGCCTACGCCTAATAAATGAGGGGCAGTAACCAACTCTTGAAAAGTATACTTGTTACCCACATAAGCTTCACACCAGTTAACTTCATTCAGGCAATACTCTGCTCCAGCATTGCATATAGCCTTGATGCCTTCATGGTGAATGTCTCTTATCGATTCAAAGCGATGTTTATCTGTTTGATAGCTAGCATTCCATACATAATGAAAGTAGTCATCAGCTTCTTCTTGAATCAAATTAGTAAGAGACGGGACGATCACCAACATAAGCACTTTTGTTCTTTCATAGACAAAGTGGGTTATCTGAACTTAGATTTGGAACATTGTGCACCATTTCTAGAAAATGAAAATATCCTTCTCTATTCAAGAGTTCTTCAGAAGGGTTGAGAAACTCAATGGCTAGACACTCGTAGATGTTGGGTTTCGTGAAAAATCATATCAACGCAGCGGAAGGATTTTAAAAATTTAATTTACAAACCCAAACTTTGATTAAAATGATCGCATATTCAAAATAACAATTCCACTGAACGAATAAATACTTACCCGTTGAAGCGAAGTCGTTGAAAAGTCTTATTCTTCACTTGAAACTTAAATTGATGAATTCTTGATTTCTTCAATCCACGTATAATCTTGAATTCTTCGAATTTTTTGAATTTGATCCGAACAACGAACTTACACTGTCTCTAAATTATCATGCACAAATTGATTTACGAAAAATTCCCACTAATTTCTCTAAGGGGGCGACGGCTAGGATTAAAGCGAGGAGGAGGATTTTTCTTCTTTCTTTCTAGGAGAGTTATGTAAGTCATACACTTGTTCTAGGTCAAAAAGTCCTTATATATCTCATGACTTATTGAACAAGACAAAACAAAAGAGCCCTAGTAAATTCGGCATCACCTTGGCCTACATGTGCTTTTCATTTATCTTCCGAGTTCTGCCTCATACTAGTATCTTCCCTATTTTCTCATTTTTGTACAGTCCTTTCTCTTCATGGGCCAGGCTTTGATAGATATTAGCCAATCAACTGAAGTGGATGACTTGAAGAGAAACCTGGCCAAGGTGAAGAAACAAGTGGCACCATATACCTCCCTAGAGCAATCCCGATAAAAGGACAAAGAGAAAGCTCTCCGGGACCTCCAAGAGCAGGAATCTCGAGCTGATGCGTTATCAAGAAGAGTTAGGGTCCTAGAAGAATAGCTGAGGAGTGCCTTAGAACACCAAGAAATGGAGCTCCAAGTTGCCAATATTAAAGGTCGCCAGATGGGCCTAGAGGATTTTTCTCATTTTGTTGAAGGACAAGCTTTCTTGGAAGCATATAAGGTGAAGTTCCTAGCCTCTAGCGAGTTTAAGAACATGGTGGATGACAAAAATTTATAATACTTTGAGAAGTGCTTTGAGGGATGCAAAAGTCAATTTGTTGCTGCTGGTTATCCTCCAGCTGGAAGTGATACTTCCTTCTTAGATGTCAATGCTGCAATGAATGTTGCCCTGTTGAAACCCCCTACTCCGCCAGCTAAAAACGTTCCAGGTGAAACTCCTCCAATAGTTGTGCAGGAGGTTGGCACAAATCTCGGCCATGTTGCTGATCATCTAGCTGATCCACCTGCTGGTGTGGCCGAGAATGTGGCCGAGAATGCTCCTACTAATGCAGAGTGAATCTTATGCTTGTTTTGAAAAAGTTATCTTATTTTGATTAGGCTATGCTATAGTCTAAAAATAATATTTTCATTTTGTGGTTGTTGTTTTGTTGCCCTTCGAGGCATGGATTGTTTTTTCTTATTTTTGGGATACTTCTGTTTGTTTATTATGGATATTTTGACCTAGTTTTTATCGTATCTATTTATGCTTTGCTGAAATCACATGCAAACTTTGATGCTGACTGAGAATGGATTCTTTTGTACATATGCAATCAAAATGAAACCCACATATGATGTGAGGAGAATAATTTAACATCACATTAAGCACATAATTCTAGTAGTTTTTCAGCTAGCTAAGTAGCAAGGTAGTTAGAATGTGCTTGTAACATATTGAAAAAAGTATTTGCATATAAAAAAGGCATATGGCAACAGTTTGCTCATATTAAAGATGTATTTGCCTTTTGACTCCTAAGAATCCTTCACTCCGTACCACAATTTCTTCCCCGGGCTCCATCTGGCCAGTATGCTACCGGGGCTTTTCCTTTCTTTTTTCTGTCTTTTTCTCTTGAATTGTGCCGCCTTATGCTACCATGGAGTACGAGTGGACTTGTGTTAGTCCCAAGTGGTATACGAAAGGGTCTGGAGGGGGGGGGGGGGAGGTTGAATAGATCCTGAAGTCTTTTTCGACTTCAAAAATTTTGTAGTCAAAATATTTTGGACGCTTGAAAATGTAGGCGCTTTACTGAGCGTCTACTTGAAGACTGTTTTGATAACGTTAACTTAGACTCAAGATTTGAATACTATGACCAGATAGGTTTAAGAGTTCAGTTCTTTAATTAGAGTTAGCACAGCGGAATGATTTTAAGTCTTCCTTTTGAGAGATTTTAGCGTCATAAAGGTTTTCCATAGTTGCTTAACTTTAAGTGATTTTATAAATGTGTTTACATAACCGATTATGCAATGATATGACAATAACAAAGATGATGGTAAAGTAAAGAACACAAGATTTGAACGGTTTGTTAGGTGGTGTAATCCCAACTACGTCCTTCTTCTCCTTTGAACACTTGGTGGCAATCCACTAAAATGATTCTCAAAGAATCACACAGAAACTTCTACAAAATAGGGAGAGATGGATATGTATGACTTGAGCTCCTTGATCACACAGATTTCTACTACAAGACACTTCTATCCTCTTGCTTATTTCATCCAGAAATAATGCAAGTATCCAACTTTGATTTCACACAGATTGCGAGGCTTGGATGGGGTTTTGTTTAACGGTATGTTTGATTTTTGGAAAGTTCAAACATTTTGGAATATATCAATAGTAATGTAGGTTTCTTATGAAAAAGATGTTTGAGATATTGTTGATTGTCTCAGGGATTGAAGAAAAGCAAAGAGAATGCTTGCTTAGAAGATTCGAGCTTTTCTGAAAGTTTAAGGATTGAGACTTTAATGCAACAAAGTTTTGACTTGTAGGCTTGTGGTGGTATATTCTGTGTATTTTGGCTTGTTGCTGAAATCCTATTTATAGACTTTCTTGGGTAAAGTGTTCGATTGACACATGTTCAGGCTCGTGTCTATCACTTTCACGTGTGAACAACTTTCGTCCTTTTTTGCTGAAAACCTGCTCGAGAAAGTTTGTGCAGCAGTCTTTGTAAAGTTGACAGTCCAGTGGGAAGGCTTCTTTGTATGTTCTGGAGTACTTATCACATTTAATGCTCTTTTGTACGAAAATAATAGAAGAGGAATTAATTACTCTCCAAGTCTTGATCGAGGAGTATCAAGGAAATATTTTAGAAAGAGAAAAGGAATTAGTTGATTTGTTGACTAAGTTCCTTGTTATTAGGAAACTCCTTAATTGAGTTCATGTAGAATTAGATGAAAGTGAAATCTTGAAATTTGATTTCATCTTGTTTTCTAAGTAGAGTCTCTCTTCATATATGTGTGTTAAGAAAAACACACACACACTTTCACAAGTGAGAATTTTCGTCCACCATAGAGCAAAAAAAAAAAAAAAAAAATTGTCTTTTATTTTTCTCATGTGGCCGCCCCTAGCCTTATTATTTAGACAAGATTTTGCTCATGTGTTGAGCTTAATCTTTCATATATAATATTCCAACCTTTACACATAAGCCTAGATTAGATCTAGAATAATCATATAGGTTAGCACCACATATGTAATTATTGGGAATTATATGGAGATGTGGATACATCTTAGAGGCTAGACATTTGGTTCGCTTCTGCTAGAGATACGAAAGGAACAAAAAAACAGAGCTCAAGGATTCGAAATGGGCGAAGGATTTTTCAACTCGAGTTGATTGATCAGAAACTTGTACAAGAGAAATTGAGTGAAAGGTATTTCGTGTGAATTATTTCTTTGTATTTTTATATTAGTTTGATTAAACCGGCCATATCCTATTTAGGGGTAGGATTTATATTTTTTTAATATTCTGTTGTGCTAACATACCCTGGGGATTACCCAAACCCAAAAGTGGTATCAAAGCCTGGTTAGTTTCATTGAACTAATTTATGTGATTTTTATGCATTATTTAATTTTTCGCAAGAATAATTTGGAAGTTTGTTAATCAGGATGCCTTTTGTTTATTAAGAATTGAATGTATGTTGGGATTTAATCGTATGAAAATTTTGGAAACTTTATGAAGAATTTGGTTTCACAAAAAATATGAATTTGGGTGCTTTAGGTTGGTGGTGAGATTTTAGGATTTATGAAACGTCGGTGGTGGGAAGTAACAAGACGAACAGGCCGAAGGCCCAAACATCGAGTAACGACCCGGTGCGAGGTGGGTTCTCGAGATCTAAAATCTCACTGCCCAGCCTGAATTTCTGGGCATCGAGGGCCTGGATTCAGTGCATGCCCAAAATTGGGCCCTGCGTATGTCCAGGACGCGCTGTGCGCGGCCGGGCATCACCGGGCCGCTCAAACCCGACCCAGTTTTTTGTGAAAATCAAAATTTTTATTTTAATTATTTCTAAAATTAGATTTGTGGAAATTTAAATTATTTTTGAAAATTATTATTTTTGGAAAATAATTTTTGTGAAAAATCCAAATTATCCCAAATAAATTGCATTTTATTTCAAACGAGAGGTGGGTAAATTTTGGATATCGCATATTATGTGGGTTGGCATATTTGTATATGATAGGATGAACCACGAGCCTAATCTAATCTTTGGTTTTCGATGTATATAATTTTTATGGGTTGTAAAAATAGCTGGTTTGGCTTTTATTTTCTGTACTTAGACTAGTAGTTTGTATTTAGATATAGTCTATGTAATCATGAAGACAAAGAAAGATGACGAAGGCCAAATTGAAGGTTTGTATGCAGTGGCGATCTATTGTAATAGTTAGGTTGTTTTTATTTTCTAGAAGTCCAGCCCATTTTGGCTCAGTGGGTAGATTAAGTTAGAGCTCAAAGTGGTTCATCCTAATTTACCGCTTTGTGGATGTTTATTTTTCTGTCTATTTATATGATATGTTTGGAATGCATGCATAGGATATAAAATTAAACAAGATAGATATAATTTGGTGAGACCTATATAATATTATTTCCTCCAGAGAAAATATTAGGCCCATATGGTATATATGGAAGTGAAATTGAATTTCTCTTCCATGCCTTCCATCATAATTAACAACATGTGAGATGCTGTTGAGGCTAGGTGAATCACTCAGATAATTGGGAATTAACTTCATCAAAATAGGCTGTGATTGTCACTAAGCATAGAGATGCTCTATGGGATCTAATCACTCATCTTGCACTCATATAATTGGGGTGATGAAATGAGAAGACTGGCCATGGAATATTTGATGGGTTTGGCTTAAAGTTGAGGTAGCATAATGGACACCCATATAATTGGTCCATATGTGAAATATGAGGTAAAACGTTCTTGAGAACCATCCAACGAGGTGGAAGGGCCAACGCGGCTACTAACTAAATCGATTAATCACACTCATATAATTGGGGTGATTTGATTAATTAGCTAGATCTCAAGCCCACTAAGAAAAATTAATTTTTCCTCGAATTCTATCCAGAGGGTAGTGGAATTTGAAAAATAGTGGGAGCATTGTACAATTAAAGACAAATATATATATATATAAGGACTTTGTTTAGAATGAATGCTAATATATCTGCCTCACTAAAACCTTTGTAGATTGTAAAATGTCTAACCCATTCAAGAACTTAATTTGAACCAATAAGTTAACTGGCCCCAACTTTGAGGATTGGCTTCAAAACCTAAGGATCATCCTCCAAACTGAGAAAAGAGAATACATTATCTCGACCTCTATCCAAAATGAACTAGAGGAAAGTGCCTCGGTTGATGAGAAATATAAGTATCAAACCTGGAAAGAGGATGATATGCAAGTGAGATGTCTCATGCTGGCTTTAATGTCAAATGAATTGGAAAAGCAACAAGAGATGACTGAAAATGCATCATTGATCCTCTTAGACCTAACTGAACTCTGTGGAACTCGAATAAAAAGGGAACGGTATGCTATTTCCAAGGCATTGTTCAAGACACGAATGAATAAAGGGGCTGACGTAAGTGTGCATGTGCTTAAAATGATCAGGCTGATTGAAAAATTGGCTGGTCTGGGCATGCCACTTGACAACGAGCTATCAGTGGATTTAATCCTTCAATCACTTCCAAGATCATATGACCAATTTGTGGTCAAGTTCAACATGAATCGAATGGAGGCTAAGCTTCCTAAGTTATTGAACATGTTGAAGGCTGCTGAGAGCACGATTCAAAATGATAAGTCAGTATTGTTTATTAACAACTCTTCCCAAATTTAGCCTAGGTGTGGAAACGAACGAGTAAGAAACAAAAGAAACTGAGGGGTAAAGGAGGAGTGAAGAATGCTAAGAAATCTAACAATTGCTTCAAATGTAGAAAGCCTGGGCACTGGATGAGGAATTGCAAGGAGCCACCAAAGGCTCGAGGTATGTTCTTTGTTGAAGTTAACATTAGTATTAACAGTGCTTCTTGGATACTTGACACTAGGTGCAGTATTCACCTTTCCAATGATATGCAAGGGATAATAAGAAGCAAGGCGCTAAGTAAAGGAGAGATGACCCTAAGGATGGGAAATGGGGCAATGGTTGTTGCCAAGACCATGGAGACCATCCACTTAGTATTAGGGAGTAGGATATTAATTTTAAATTTTGTCTATTTTGTAACCGAGATAATAAGAAATGTCATTTCCATTCCTGTTTTGGATGGAGAAGGATATCGTTTTGAAATTCATACTAATAGTTGCTCCTTGTTTTATGAATCTAATCTTATTATAAAGTCAAAATTGCAAGATGGTCTTTATACGATTTTCCTACTTATCCTCCTCTCAATATTCAACAAAGTAACAAATAAAAATTAGATATTTCCATAGGTACATCAACTTGGCACGTTAGACATGGTAACATTTCAAAAGAAAGGATCCGCATATTAGCAAGTTAACTTAGCCTTGAAGACTTAGATGAAATGCCAACTTGCGAATCATGTCTTATGGAAAAGATGACTAAGGCACCATTTACTGGGTCAATGGCTCATGCAAGTGGAGTATTGGACTTAGTCCATACTGATGTATGTGAGAGACTTAGCATTAATTCTAGAGGTGGTTTTAGCTACTTCATAACATTTACCAATGATTACTCTCGGTTTGGTTATGTGTACCTCATAAGGTACAAGTCTAAATCCTTCAAACATTTCAAGGAGTTCAAACATGAAGTAGAGAAACAAACTGGTAGAAGTGTCAAAACTCTTCAAACGGATTAAGGAGGAAAGTAGTTTCTGGATTATCTAAAAAAGAATGGGATTGACACGCTAGAACCTAACGTGCTTTAGATAGCAAGAGTACTGGTCGCGATAGTAATAAAAGTGGACAAAAATAAGTCCGGGTTGTCGAACCACGGAGACTTGGATTTTTAGTTTCTGATTTTCAAAAAGGTAAAAGACACTTAAAGTAAAGCCGGACTAAAACAATTGTAAATGAAGGACTAAAGGAGGGAACAAACTATGGATTAAACTTCACGTATGATAAAATGACCAAGGCACATGCTACAACCAAATCTACTCGTCAATTTATATGGGTTACTCCTTGAATTATTAGACTCCTATTGCTTTGGTGGAAACTCCTAAATTAATTATTACCCGATGTCTCGGCTCATAACAATCCTATGATTAGTTGACGGTTCTCTAAATATGTCTATCCGAGAATCTAATAAAAAATCACACATTGACGTTCTAGCGCTTCCCCGAATAAATCCGGCTAACAACACCCGGGAATCTTTACCTATTTCTAGGAGCAATCCCTCATTTGTTTCAGGTGATGTATGAATTCCCTTGCACCCTAAGCTATCTTCTATCGAACAACTAGATTAGGCAAGATAGCAAGCATATGGTAATCAAACACATGATTGGCATAAAAGCATAGAATTAACACACAAAGCAATAGGAGAATTAATACAAAAAGTAACTTCACATATATTGACTCATAAATTGGCCTTCACATGGCCTTAGTCTCACAAATTTAGCTCATAATCAATAACATAGAAGATCCTAATATAGTCATATACATAATCATAGACAAGTATGTAATGAAAAACATATGAAAACTCCCTATATTGCTTGATTGATGATGTATCCGAGTCGAGAGCTTCAATCCCAAGCTAGATCTCCTTCTTAGCCTCTTAGAGTTGATGAAGAATGGCCCAAAACCCAGCAAAATCTCCTAATCTCCCAGATTTCCCACCCTTCAAATGAATTGAAAACTCCTATTTATACATTCCAAAATCTGTTATTGCGGTGCCTAGGCGCGCGTTGATTGGCGCCTAGGCGCCGCCTATGTGGCATTTATTTCTTGGGGCATAAGTTCCAGGGTGCCCAGGCGCGGAGATAAGTGGCGCCCAGGCGCGCGACATGTGCGCCTAGGCGGGCGTCGATTAGAGCCTAGGCGGGCGCTTCAGAACACTGATTTTTCTCTGCCTGGGTGGCGCCTGGGCGGGCGTTTCAGAAGCCAGAGCAAAGTGGATGAAACGAGTCGTCTTTTTCCCTTTTCTTCATCCATCGTCGCTTACTACCTGAAATCACTTCACACACATATTAAACGCACGAGTGTCACGAAATAAACAGTATACGAGCCTAAATTGTCATTAAAAGGGCCTAAAAAATTATGCAAAAATGACTCCTATCAACCCCCCCAAACTTATCACTTGCTCGACCTCGAGTAAGAGAAGGCATAGGATACGAGCTCATCATCAAACACAGGGAGGTAAAAGAAAAGAAACTGCACAACTCACTTTCGTGGAGCAAACGGTTGCATTTAGCGGATGCAACAAGCCTTTGAACCCTTGAGCTACCCCAAAGGACGAGTTATAGTCTCGTGAGGGTTTGCAGACGATCTACCCACAAAATCGGAAGATTTCAACCCCGATCACTCAATGTAAATTACAGTGATTAATAAAACACAATGGTATGAATTCACCTGTTTAAGCTCAAGTTACATATATATACACGTCACCCACTTGCTCATGTTACGCCTTAACATCGAAAAGATCATCCTAAGGGTGTAGTGTGGTAAAATCTCAAGTATTATAGTCGAGTGGCATTCTTACCACTTTTCACGCATTAATCCCATATTTATCAACTTTTGATTAGTCACATGGTATGAGAATTAAATACAACTTCATAGCCACTAAACAAAATTCATCACTTCATTCCACTTTCGACTTAACTTATGCACTTTCAACTCGAAACATTAGAGGCTAGACCATGTGCAATGTTCGATCCTCTTAGGCTTTCTATGACACCTTTGTAACGAGCTTTAGGCCAATAACTCCCAAACCAGACGGCTTTAGGGTATCAAGTGTAGAGACACTCCTAAGGGCTTAATCGCTCGAGTGTCAAAGGCCACAAAATCAAACTAGGTCCTTATTCACTTAACACTTGCATTGGCTTGAGCTTAGCTCAAATTAGCATAATACTACAGTATTCTAGGCATGGTGCTCTTCGCCCCCAGTATCTATTAAGCCTGACTTTTGCAGTCATACCAATGTTCAACCTCTTTTTATTATAATTAAGCATACAAAGTTAACGTTCTCAACTCATAACACCTGTGAAAATTCTAAGTTGATATTTTCGGGATCAAGCCTTTAAGTGTTTCAAAATGGTTTCCCACTCAACGCCTCTACCCTTGATTTATGTGCGTATGTGAAACATCTTAAAGATAATCTAGTCATGTTTAGGGTCCCACAAGCAAGGAACTATGTGTATAGCCATTAAAAACCAAATTGATAGACAAAACATATCATGTATTCAAATTAACCATGCTCAATGCCTCAAGTGAAGGGTTGAAATTCTATCCAAAAAATTGTTATGCTTGAATTTTCACAAAAATTAGTACAAAACACATGCAATAGTAACGATTCCCCCAAACTTGAGCAAAAAACAAGATCACATGACACATAAGATTAATAAGCGCTACTCATACCACCACCACCCCCTCCCCTCCAAAACTTAAACTCAACATTATCCTCAATGTTAACTCAATCATACACACTCAAAAAGGTGGTAAACGAGAGTACTTACAACAAGGGTGCTAAAAAGCAACCCTTAATCACGTGAGATCCACTCCAAGCTCAAATCCACAATGAAAGATCTCCAATGCAAAACTCGGCTACTACATGTTATGTACTCACAATACAAACCATCAAGACTCAAAGAAAAGCATGCCAAAAGTGCATGCTTGAACATAACATAAAAAAACAAACTAAACAAGACAAAAACGAAAGAAAACTTACAAACTTGGGTTGCCTCCCAAGAAGCGCTTGTTTATAGTCATTAGCTTGACTTTTGTGCTTTAAGGTTCAAATAGGTGGCCCATTTAGAACAACAATATCCTTGCCATTCCTCCTTTTCTTCTTATGTCCCACTTGTCTCCACTCATATTGCGGTGTTTTGCGATAAGCCCTTTGTGTTGGATTTGTCTTATCAATTTCACGAACACGTAGATGTGGTGGAATGTACTTCATGCAAAAGTCATATTTTCTCACCGTGCCTTGTTGCTCAGTGGGTACCTCATCCTCCACTGTAAGAGTGCTCTTAGTCTTACCAAGTGTGCATTGCTCATCAAACAAAAGGTGAATAGCATCGACATATAAACAAGTAAGATCAGCCATAGGCGGTTGCATGTCATGACAAACATCAAATATCACCTTTTTATCACCCACCTTCAATGTCAACCTACCCTTTCCCATGTCGAGCTTTGCGTTGCTAGTAGCTAGGAAGGGTCTTCCTAGAATCAAGGGGACATCAATGTCACTATCCATTTCGAGAACCACGAAGTCGACCGGATAGAAGAACTTGTCAACTTGTACAATGACATCCTCGATAATGCCCTTTGGTTTCTTGATAGAGCGATCCGCCAATTGCACGGACATGGATGTTGGCGTAAGATCTCTAAGGCCTAGCTTCTTAAAAATAGAGTAGGGAAGAAGGTTGATATTTGCTCCCGAATCACAAAGAACTTTGTCAAACTTGAGATGTCCAATAGTGCATGGTATTGCGAGACTCCCGGGATCTTTGAGTTTAGTTGGCAATTTATTGAGCAAGACGGCAGAACATTCCTCAGTGAGACACACCGTCTCCTTTTCCTCCCACTTCTGTTTGTTAGATAGTATGTCTTTGAAGTACTTCACATAATTCGGCATTTGGAGAATGGCGTCAATAAACGGAATATTAATCCTCACCTCCCGAAGGATTACCAAAATTCGAAGAAAGCTCGGATCCATCTCCTTTTGCTTCTTTTTGTGAGCGTTTGGGAAGGGGAGACGAACTTCGATAGGGGGAGAATGCGTTGGATTGGAAGGATGAAAACTGACTGAAACAGGAGGCGGCGCCTAGGCACGTATATTAGCGCCTAGGCGCGGATCTGTAGTCGCCTGGGCGTGCATCTCTGGGCGCTCGGGCGCGGGAAGCAGACCGGATTCATCTTGCAAGATTATGGGCGCCGTCAGAAGGGCGCTCGGGCACAGAAAATAGAGAATCCTATCCAGAACAGGGGAGATATGGCGCCTGGGCGTGCAACATAGGGCGCTCAGGCGCAGGACTACTGGCAGTTTCACGCTCTAATTGTTTTCCACTTCTCAAGGTTATGGCATTGCATTGAGACCTCGGGTTTTTCTCCGTGTCACTTGGTAGAGTCCCCAGGGCTCTACCATTCACCGCATTGGAAATTTGACCCACTTGGGTTCGCAAGTCCTTCAGTTCCATAAACATGTCCTTCATCATACCCCGAAGGTCGTTGAACGACGTATCGGACTTCTTCATGTGAGCATCGAGTCTCTCATCGGTTGTGGGAGGTCGCATTTGCACTTGACCTTGACCTTGTCCATGGAAGTTGCCTTGCCTCGGGGGTGGGTTATTGAAAGGTAGTCGTGGAGCTTGATAGATCCCCGGTTGTGCGTTTTGTGCGGGGTTGGGCCTTTTTGGAAATTCTCGGGTACATGAAAGTTCACCCGAGGTTGATTGTGATTCCCCACATAATTGACGTTGCCAACCTCCGGCTCCAAATTCACTACTCCCTCAACCACTTCCTCAACACAAGCAACTTTTTAGAAGATGAGGTCTCTTCATCGTCGGGGTAAAGCTCGTCTTCTCGGGCCAACTGTTCTATTTTGTCCTATACACTTTGACAGTCTAACCCAAGGTCTCCTCCCGCACCCGCGTTGAGTCTATTCCGAATACGTGACCGAACCCCATCATAGAAATGAAGTACCTATTCATTCAACCCAAAATTATGATCGGGGCATTTTCAGAGCATGCCCTTATATCTAGCCCAAGCCTCGACTAAAGACTCATTGCTCCTTTGCCTAAACCCTTTTATATTACTCCGGAGTTCATTGATTTTGGAGGGTGGAAAGAATTTATTTAAAAAGGCATCGACCAACTCACCCCATGTCGTAATAGATTGCGGGGGTAAGGATTTGTACCATGTTGTCGCCCGATCCTTTAATGAGAAATGGAAGACTCTTAGACGAATTGCATCAAGATCCCGTGGGTGATATTGAATGGTTACAAGAGCATCGTCTATAGTCTCTAAATGAGCGTGTGGTGATTCGTCCGGTTCTCCATAGAAAGGTTCTCCTTGCACCATACTAAAGATGTGAGCCGGAATGTGGTAGTTTGGTGCGAAGAAATTAGGCAAGACTACGGGCCCCGGAATGGTATGGACCCTAGGTGGTAAGCTACCCCAAACCGATGGTAATTGTTGAGAAGGTGCCGCTTGCATGGCTTGTAGAACACCTTGGAACCACTCCCTGTTTTCCGATAAATTCATATCGGGAAAATTTCCATTCGGGTTTTGGTTGAGATTATTGGCCATTTCCCTTGTTCGCCTACTAGCCCGAAGAACCCGTTCAATTTCGGGCTCCAACTCGTATAGACGCTCGCTTGAGGAGCGGATCATGCACCACACAAGAACCTAACAAGTAAACACAAGAATGAACTTAGAAGAGCACGAAAACAAAAGGAAAGCAAGTAAATAAAGAAAAGACTAAAATTACGAAAACGTAAAAGAAAAGAAAACAAAAGCAAAATGAAAATCAAACACTCAAAATAAACAAGTCCCCGGCAACGGCGCCAAAAACTTGACACGCTAGAACCTAACATGCTTTGGATAGCAAGAGTACTAGTCGCGATAGAAATAAGTGGACAAAAATAACTCCGGGTTGTCGAACCACGGAGACTTGGATTTTTAGTTTCTAATTTTCAAAAAGGTAAAAGACACTTAAAGTAAAGCGGCACTAAAACAATTGTAAACTAAGGACCAAAGGAGGGAACAAGCTATGGATTAAACTTCACGTATGATAAAATGACCAAGGCACATGCTACAACCAAATCTACTCGTCAATTTATATGGGTTACTCCTTGAATTATTAGACTCTTATTGCTTTGGTGGAAACTCCTAAATTAATTATTACCCGATGTCTTGGCTCATAACAATCCTATGATTAGTTGACGGTTCTCTAAATATGTCTATCCGAGAATCTAATCAAAAATCACGCATTAACGTTCTAGAGTTTCCCCGAATAAATCCGGCTAACAACACCCGGGAATCTTTACCGATTTCTAGGAGCAATCCCTCATTTGTTTCGGGTGATGTGTTAATTCCCTTGCACCCTAATCTATCTTCTCTCGAACAACTAGATTAGGCAAGATAGCAAGCATATAGTGATCAAACACATGATTGGCATAAAAGCATAGAATTAACACACAAAGCAATAGGAGAATTAATACAAAAAGTAACTTCACATATATTGACTCATAAATTGGCCTTCACATGGCCTTAGTCTCACAAATTTAGCTCATAATCAATAACATAGAAGATCCTAATGTAGTCATATACATAATCATAGACAAATATGTAATGAAAAACATATGAAAACTCCCTATATTGCTTGATTGATGATGTATCCGAGTTGAGAGCTTCAATCCCAAGCTAGATCTCCTTCTTAGCCTCTTAGAGTTGATGAAGAATGGCCCAAAACCCAGCAAAATCCCCTAATCTCCCAGATTTCCCACCCTTCAAATGAATTGAAAACTCCTATTTATACATTCCAAAATTTGTTATTGCGACGCCTAGGCGCGCGTTGATTGGCGTCTAGGCGCCGCCTATGTGGCGTTTATTTCTTGGGGCATAAGTTCCGGGTGCCCAGGCGTGGAGATAAGTGGCGCCCAGGCGCGCGACATGTGCGCCTAGGCGGGCGTCGATTGGCGCCTACGCAGGTGCTTCAGAACACTGATTTTTCTCTGCCTGGGTGGCGCCTGGGCGCAGTAAAACTAGCGGGCGTTTCAGAAGCCAGTGCAAAGTGGATGATACGAGTCGTCTTTTTCCCTTTTCTTCGTCCATCGTCGCTTACTACCTGAAATCACTTCACACACATATTAAACGCACGAGTGGCACGAAATAAACCGTATACGAGCCTAAATTGTCATTAAAAGGGCCTAAAAACTTATGCAAAAACGACTCCTATCAGGGATTATCTCACAATGGACTCTATCCGAGACGCCTCAAGTGAATGGGGTAGTTGAGCGAAGAAATCGAACTTTGTTAGACATAGTTGGATCTATGATGAGTTCTAGTGGACTTTCTTTTTCATTATGGGGCTATACTTTGACGTCTGCAACCTATCAATTGAATAAGGTGCCATCTAAAAGTGCACCTAAGGTTCTATATGAAATTTGGATTGGTAAGACACCTTCATACAAACACCTTAAGGTGTGGGGGTGCGCCGCTTAAGGCAAGCATCAAGTGGGAGACAAATTGGATTCAAGATCCATTTTGTGTAGGTTTATGGGGTATCCTAAAAATTCTTTTGGATACTACTTCTACAATTCCTTGGAACAAACAATAATTGTTTCAAGGAATGTGACCTTCTTGGATAAGGATTTCCTATTGGACGGCAATTATGAGATTGTAGAACTTAAGGAAACTCAAAGTGACGAGGCACCTCAAGAACCACACTTCAACTTACCTAGTACCACATGAGAAGCAATTTATAAAGAACAAGCCGAAAGTACACAACCTCAGAGGAGATCCGAAATTACTCCAAGGGTGCCCGAGAGATGGGTCAGCCATTTGCAAGAGAACAAATCAGAGGATTTCCTTTTGGACTTAGATTCAAGAATTTATAGGGAAGAGATGTTGGACATCGATTTGGAAATATGGCTAGAAGCCATGAAATCCAAGATGGACTCTATGCACTCTAACAAGTTTTGGACCTTGGTGGACACATCGCATAGATATAAGCCCATAGTCTGCAAGTGAGTGGACAAGCGAAAGCTTGGAGCTGATGGAGAGGTTGCTACCTATAAAGTGTGCCTCGTGGCAAAACGGTTTACTCAAAGGCAATGTATTAAATATGAGGAAACCTTCTCAATAGTGGCAATGTTGAAATCCATAAGGATACTTCTATCTTTATCTACATATTTTGACTTCAAAATTTGGCCGATGGATGTTAAAACTACATTCCTCAATGGTGAGATTGAGGAGAAAATTTATATGCAGTAGCCAAGGGATTTTACATCCAAGGAGATTGAACACGAGGTATGTAAACTCTAAAGGTCCATATATGGACTAAAACAAGCTTCCTGAAGCTGGAATAAACATTTTGATACTATCATCCGAGAGTATGGATATATTTAAAACGTAGATGAAATATGTGTGTACAAGAAGACTAGTAGTAGCGTGGTTACCTTTCTAGTACTTTATGTTGATGATATTCTATTGATCGAAAATGATATAGGGATGATACAATCAACAAAAGTATGGTTGTTAAATCAATTCTCCATGAAGGATATGGGAAAAGCTTCCTATATACACGGTATGAAGATATACCAAGATAGATCGAGTAGGCTGATGAGACTCTCCCAATCCTTGTACATAGATCGAGTGCTAAAGAGATTTAGCATAGAATAATCCAAGAGAGGATTCTTGCCAATAAGATATGGAATCACTCTTTCCAAGTCTATATGCCCTAAGACTAAGAAGGAAAGAGAGAGGATGTCTCATATACCTTATGCATCCGCCATTGGAAGCATTATGTATGCGATGATATATATGAGGCCTCATGTAGCTTTTGCACTTAGCATGTGCAATCGCTATCAAGTGAATCCTGATGAGGATTACTCAACTGCCGTTAAAACAATCCTCAAGTATCTCAAAAGAACTAGGACTTATTTTTAGTATACGGTGGAGGAGAGTTGAAATTAGAGTACTATACAGACTCTAGTTTCCAAAATGATGTTTATGACTCGAAATCGGTTTCTGGTTTCATATTTCTACTAAACGATGGAGCATTGAGTTAGAAGAGTTCCAAGCAATTGACTACTGCTGATTCAACCACCAAAGCAGAATGCATTGTCGCCTTAGAGGTGGAAAAGGAAGCGTTTGGATAAGGAACTTCGTCCATGAGTTGGGTATAGTTATATCTAGCGTTAACTTAGTACCGGTGTATTGTGATAACAATGGGGCTATTGCGTAAGAAAAAGAGCCAAGGTCTCATCAGAAATTCAAGCACATACAAAGGAGATACCATTTGATCAAGGAGATCATTGGGAGAGGTGATGTTCAAGCGGAGCGTGTAGACTCGGTAGATAATGTAGCAAACCCACTGACCAAACCCCTTATCCAAACGGTGTTTGATGGACATCTGGGGGCTATTTCTGGGTAATAGACTCTATGAGACAATCTTTTCTAATAAACAAAGTCAATTTTATTATATGGCATTCCTTGTTTTAAAACTATCTTTATATACTTAGAATGAAGTCCCCTGAATCACACATGACTATGGGACATCATCAGACATCGGGAATAATAATAATGGAATACGTCTCTAAGGTCGTGATTCATAAAAGGTTTCAAGTCATTAAAGGGTCTGACAAGATGAGGGATATTGACAAAGACCCAAAAGACTTATTTGTACACATAGGTCCTTAGACGACATGCCTCGTTCCATAAGCATAGATGTGTACAAAGGTTCTCATTTGGATAATGAGTGAACTGAACAACCCCACTGGAAGTTCCTAAAGTGTTTTCCTGATCTAATATGGAATTTTCAATAATCACGTAGACGTAATCCTTATGAACTTAAGGTTCCATAGGTTGCCTTGTGCATAGTCGATTATACTTTGACGTATCTCATAATTCTTTCATGAGTCGTCATATGGGATATCTTGGGTATGATATGATAATGCAAGAACGTACATAAGAGACCAAGATGGCATTCACCACAGATTTAGCTAATCAGACATTTCCTATGTTTTACTCAATGAATCGATTCAAGGAAACTTTGGGCAAAGTAGGGCAATCCAAAGAGGAAGAGTGTTTCCTTGCTTGGATTCCAAGAATTGATATCATGTAGTGAATGAAACATAAAGATTGGGTCGTACGAGTTTTGACTAAGCCATTACTCAAGATACCAATCCGAAAAATTGAGGGAGGGATCTTACTTATGTGAGGGTCGTGGTTGTGATAGGTTATGTATCTTACTATCATTTATGTCTAGGTCTTCAAGGCTCGTTGCTCGACAGTAACCTTGATTTGTAGGTGTCATGATATTATGGTGAATGATTCATGGTCTGATTAAATCAAGAGAGATTTAATGTAGTAGTTTCCAAATTAGGAAAGTACACTGGCACTTTTAGAAAGTGTATTTACTACTAGCACATGAATGAGCTTAAGGGTCACACACTAACTCCTGAAGTTCCTGCTTATAAGACATGATTAATCAAATTTGGAAGTTGAGGTAAATTGGGAAAGTATAGTACTTGCCTAATTGAGAATATTAATTAATTGATAAGAGCTCAATTAATTGGACTTTTAATTAATCGAGGTAGATTAATTAATTAATGGACGTAGTAGAGTCCAAGGGTTTTATTTAATTAAAGGAATGGGCAAAAAATTAAATAAAATTAAATAAATAATTGAGCTAGTAATAATTAAGGCTGGACTTTAATTAGTATGTAATATCTAATTAAATGGTTGAACTATTTAATTAAGCAGGAGTCAAGAATTAAATTAAGAGAGATAAAATAATTGGATTCCAAGGCTTGTTCTAGGCATGTTGGACTAAAATAATAGGAAAAAAATTAATTCCTCTCCAAGTCTTGATCTAGAAATATAAAGGAAATATTTTAGATAGTGAAAATGAATTAGTTGACTTGTTGACTAAGTTCCTTGTTTTTAGGAAACTTCTTAATTGCATTTTTGTAGTATTAGATGAAAGTCAAATCGTAGAGATTTGGTTTCATCTTGTCTTCCAAGTGAACTAAACTTAGAAGTATCTCTATAAATATGTGTGTTAAGAAAAACACACACACACTTTCACAAGTGAGAATTTTCATCCACCATAGAGAAAAAGAAAGAAAAATTGTCTTCTATTTTTCTCATATAGCCGCCCCTAGCCCTATTATTTAGACAAAATTTTGGTCATGTGTTGAGCTTAATCTTTCACATATAATATTTTAACCTTCATATATAAGCCTGATACGATTATGCCCTCGATGCCAATGAAGATATAGAATGTAATGTTGCTATAGGTTGTATTATGCACAATTTTATCAATAAAGGCATTTAATTTATTCATATAAATTTAATTGGCATCTATAATGTATCGAACGAACAAAAAGTTCTAGTGTACTAATGTAAGTCTTCCACTCCTTATGGGATAAGAAGAGGGGCGCTGGAAGGACCTAGTACGTAGTCACTAAACACGGGTTCGCAAGTTGGAAGATCTTGATTGGGTGTCAAGATCTATATAGACTTGTATAACACATACTTTGACAAGGAGTGTCAGTCGAATGTCATGGGATGATGGGAGTTTTTGTTATGGATATATTGATGGAATCAATATATTTGAACATGACTCGTAATAATCCAATCACATGGGTTTAACTCATTGACTATCAATGATCGGATTGCTAGTTATATTGGTACATGTGGACCTTTGACCTGAGGAGTCGATGACTTATTGTGCTTGTGACGTTGAATCTGTTACAAAAGTAGTGAGGTCCAATTCATCATTCGCTGAGGCCCACCTCGAAGTTCGACTTTAGGGCAAGTAGCAGTTTTGAAGTGACTACGAAGATGGGATTCACTGTCTCGGCAGTAAATGAGCAGATATCCTATGCGATCATAAGTGACTGAAATGAAAGACTTTGGCCAAAGCATATAAACTAACTCATGTGGGACATGGAGGGTAGTTTTGTCATTTTGAGTCACTATGATTCATTGCATAGTATCAAGTAATATTAGTTTGACAACTTCCATGACTATCACTCGATCGGGATACTTCAGTGAAGGGTCTATATGTGTATGGAGACTATAATCGAGAGGTTCGTATGATTTATTCATTTCGTACTTGATTGGGAGACGATGTGGGGCCATGGGGCTGGCTAGGTGTCACCAACATCCTTTGGTATCCTCTTATTGCCAATCGAGACAAACCTAGAAAGTCACGCTATAGGCAAGAACAAGGAAATCACTTCATGTATGGATCTTTGTCATTTGATAACAAAGGGCCCCACGCTCGAACATGACTTAGAGCCACGTTCAGACATGGGCACTTTCTAACGTCAGCTTATGGCACGTTCAAACGTGAGTGTAAGGCAATATTTTTTTATTAAAAATGGGTCAAATTAGCTAGGCTAGACTTGACCCACTCGGACGTGTCTTAGAGACCATATGACTAGGGTTTGTTGGAGAGTTATTCCAACTTCAATACCTAGGTCATGACTTAAGTTTTAGCAGTATAAGATTATGTGAAAAAGTCCAAGAAGAGTTTTCTGCCTCTCATATCATAGAAAGAGAAGGAAGGCTCTCTCCACCACCACCTATCCGCCATAAAAAAGGAGGGGAGGAGGATTTTCGAATGATTCGTGTGTCGATCTAGAGATGAGGGTTCTTGGAGGATTCGTCGTTCAAAGAGAACAACGGTTTCTCGTTCAAAAACCAATGTATAGTTTTAATTTGCTTTCATTAATTGGATTAATGATGGAATCTGAAAATAAAACATCAAAACATCATAAACGATGTCTAAGGTGGCTTTTGGGATCACGTTCTTCAATTGCGCATGTTTAATCGGAAGCCAACAAAGCCTAGATTAGATCTAGAATAATTATATAAGCTAGCACCACATATATAATTATTGGGAATTATACGGAGGTGTGGACACATTTTAGAGGTGACACGTTTGGATCGTTTGTACTGAAGATACAAAAGGAACAAAAAATCGGAGCTCAAGGATTCGAAGTAGGCGACGGATTTTTTGGCTCAAGTTGATTGATCAGAAAATTGTATGAGAAAAATAGAGCGAAGGGTATTTCGTCTGAATTATTTCTTCGTAGTTTTATATTAGTTTGATTAAAGTGGCCATAATCCTGTTTCGGGGTAGGATTTTAAATTATTAATATTTTGTTGTGCTAACCTACTCGGGGGATTGCCTAACCCAACATTTTGTTTATACATTCACATATTCTTCAAACAAGAGTATCCTCATCATAAAAAATGAACAACTCATAATCTTCAACCACAAATTTTTGTTCTTCTCTTCTTCAATTTGAGTAAAATTGAAGAACTAGAGTTTTCAAAAATTGAGGGGAAGGCGCCAACTTTACACCACTTTCCATTTAAATTGTAATTTTACACATTATATAATGAGTTTCGAGGGTTTAGGGACTTTCTCTCTCGGCTCACGTTAGCAGTTTAATGTGCACCCAAACCCTTCAAATGGCGAAACGGAAAAGTAGCAAGTTGGCGGAGACGCAGGCGAGTCCGTTTACACAGGTTTCGATGCCAATGGCCACACCATCGCCATCAAAACTAAAGAAGGCTATGGAGACTATGGAAACGTGACAAATGGAAACAAAAATAGAGCTGGAAATAGTTACGGAGGATACATTAGAGGTGAAGGAGCCACAGAGGGTGGAGCCTCCACCTGAAAGGGAAGATCCAACGTCGGAGAAGGTACCGACTGATACTTGGAAGCCTAAAACATGGAGTGGCCTATTTACAGGGAATCGAGATGGGGTTAGTGGAATCCAATTGAGGAAAATTGAGAGTCAAGAGGAGGAGATTTGTCTCTCTCCTGAGGATGTCGCCACGGAAATCAAATATTGGCAAAATTTTCTTATTGCCTACATTCTTAGTCAGAAAGTCCCCGTCTTTGTCATGGTGAATTTTCTGCGAGGACAGTGGAAGGGTCTGGACATGCCATAGGTGGTGAAACATAAAAAGGGGCAATTCATACTACAAGTCGCCACTAAGGAGGCAATGAATGCAGCCCTCAATCAAGGTATTCAATTCTTTTACTCGAAACCCTTGATATTGAGGAAATGGAAAAAGGGAGTAAAAAGTGGAGAGGAGTTGAAGACGGTGCCTATTTGGGTACAAGTACCTCACTTACCTCTTAAAATGTGGGGAGAAAATAGTCTAAGTAAGATTGGGGAGCCAATGTATACTGATGAACTTACTGTTAAGAAGGTGAAAATTGACTTTGCTAGAATCCTAGTTAAGGTGGAAGTTGGGAGAGAATTGCCAGTAGAAATACCCACTAAGAATGGACTTACTAGGCAAGTGGTAAAGAAGTGGTGAAGTATGAATGGGTGCCAATGTTATGTGATGTGTGTGGGAAGCACACCAATGATAATATATGATATATTATATAAGAATATAGTATAAAGCATGAAAATGATAGTAAAAATGACACAGGATATACGTGGTTCGGTCAAAATGTGACCTTTGTCCACGGGGTAAAAGAGTTCTCTCCTTTCATTATTGATTGGAGTTGATATGTATACAAGTTTGTGATGGGGTAGATAAAAAAAAGGTAAGTCAACTATCCTAAATATACATTGGAAAGTAGAATAAATCATGATCCTTCCATCTTGAGCTATATCTTTTATGGTATAATTAGTGAATCTGTCGGCATGATCTCCGCAGGTCTGTACATGGAAATTATATCATCTAATTGATCCATGTCTGATCTCGCTCCAAGCTTGCCTTATATAGAATGCTCTACCTGTGCAGGTCAAGGCCGGCCGAACCTCCAGCTGGACCGATTTGAATATAACGTCTTCTAGAAGGATCCAAGCCTATGATGTCATTGGGCTTAGGTCCATAAAGTGTTGGACTACCAGATTGGCCCAAAGACCTATTTCAACCTACATCAATAGTCCCTCCCTCCAACTCTGCAGTTTGACGTAGTCAAGCCGCGAGAGATGAGAAAAAAGATAACTTTTGGGCGGAGCTGCGAGAACCCTCTAATTGCTCAGGTAGAGTCCCTTGAAGTGCTGCGCCAGGTGAAGAATCTTCCTCAGGTGGGTTTCTTAAGAAACCCTAAACCTGATATGACGATTACACTTCCCCATGCCTGCAGTTATGGAGTCTCGTCCTGGAAAGTCGCGCCACTTATTACCCTATGTAGTTAGTAATGCCAATCTCGTGCCTTGGTAACCGCCGATCTCCACCAAGTGTACGGCTCAGGTGAGAGCCCATTTTTTCCTTAATTAAATCTAATTTTATTTTTGAAAATAAAAATTTGAAAAATAATTGCCAAACACCAGATTTTGTTTCCTTCTTTCCTTCGTGTTTGCTGTGTTAAAAGCCAGAATTTCTTCATCTCCCTTCTTTAATCTTTAACAGTAGTTTCTCTGTCTTCACCGCCTTTCTTCTAGATATTGCGCCTCTTCTTCTCTTTTTTATTTTTGTTGGTTTGTGTTGTTTTTTTTCTGTAAAAAATTTTGTTTGCTGCAACTTGTTGCTATTGTCCCTGTTCCCCGTTCCCCTCTCTTGTGAAAATATCAAATAGCCTATGTTCAGACTCTCAAAACAGAGAGGAACACCACAACTTGTTGGAACATGATTCTGTGGATGATACATCATCGTATGTGCATGATTTTTATAGTGATGCTCACATTTTGGGAGGGTAAGGATCTCGTGGATCTGTCTTCATCGGATACTGAGTCCAATGGTCGAAATACTACCATCATCCCTTTCTCATCTCCGAGTGTTGAGGTTAGGGCTGGGCAAGCTGAGGGCTACGCAGAAGGTGAGGGAATGCACCAGCCTGACCCTGATTTAGGAGAGGAAGAACAAAACCCTGATTTCTGGGATAAGACTCGCTCTTCCTTCACTTGGCAAAAATTGAAGAACCTCTGCCGTATGTACGCCATTCCTGATGATTATTTAATAATAGTACCTTCTGCGGAGGACAGGGCTCATACCCCCCCCCCTCCATAACACACATGTTTTCACGTTGCCCTTCTACGAGCAGGTCTAAGATTCCTCATTCCTCCTCTTTTTATATCCATAGCTAATAGGTATGGAATCCCCTTGAATCAGTTCATACCCAATGTTATTCGAATGATGGCTGGATTCGCTGTCCTTCTACACCACCATGGGATTGAGCCTATCGCCGACTTCTTTTACTCTGTTTGTCATCCCCGTTCTAGTGTTGCAGATAGTGGAATTTTTTACTTAACCTCCTGAGGTCCTGCCATTTTCCTTGTTGTCCACCCTAGGGATAAGAGGTGGAAAAACAACTATTTCTTCATTGCACCACCTCCAGGTGTGGTGTGGAATTTTTGCCGAAGATTTTTGAAACGGTTAGACAGTGCCCATCCTTACCCTCCTTGCCGTTTGTCAGAATATCATCGCCAGGTGGTGGCATACTTGAGATTTTCTCCTTGCCATATGGCCAAGCTTGTTGATAACAAGCTTTTGTACAACATTGGTTATGGCCCAGTGGGGGCTGACCTGAAGGGTATCACTTTAGGTAGTATTTTAGACTTGTTTATCTCTTGGTGTATGATGTATCTTTTATGCTTTCTTTTCATATTTGATGTCTTCTGTTTGTTTGGGATTTTTGTAGAAAATTTAATGGATTTGGCTCATGCTAGAGAGTTTGTTAGTCTCAGGAAGCAGCGTCCTCCTTTAGAAGAACCAGCTTCGCCACCACCACCTCCACAGATGCAGCTACAGGACACTCCACCAGCCTCGGTCACTCCTTCTGCTACATTGACATCGCCTCCTTGAGGTAAAAGTGATTCCTCTAGGTAGCGCCCGAATCAGGAAAGGGCCCTTGGCAAGAGGCCCATGATCTCCGAGACTCCATCTAGTGCACGTCCATCCAAATGCAGTAGCTCTGGCATTGTTATCCGGGATATGATCACTGACTATCCCATCAGGACTTCAAATCCACCAGCCTCACGTACCCGATCTAGGACTTCTGACTCTCCAACTTCTGCCTTGATAAGTAATGAGCTTTCTATCATGTTGGCCTTCCTCCAGAGGCTGCCCAACTCCTCAAATCGTCACCACCTGGACGGCATGTCACCTCAGAAGAGAGCTGAAGCATCTGCGCTTATACTCCCTAAGGTAACATAGCTTTTTCTTGTGTGTGAGTTGGTTACATTTTTCTAGGTTATGCTCGTAGTAACTTGGTATGTGTAATGTGTTGTAGTGCATGCTATGGACAGGTCGTGCAGGATGCCTATAAGAGCACGGAATTGGAGGAGCTACAGTAGAAGATAAACCGGTCTCAGGAGCAGCTCCGCCAAGCACAAGACTATGGGTCCAGTCAGGATAAGGAGCTCAAAGCCCTTCACAAGAACTTCCAGACCTTTTTTGTGGAGAAAGTGGACCTTCCAGATGCTGAGATCAAGCATGCAACAGCTTTACAAGAGGCCCTTGCTCAGGAGCGTCAGGTCTGGATAGAAAATCTGCCTACCTCTGCTGAATGAGATGCTTTGGCTGCCAAGTTTAAGGCTGACTTTCTGGCATCTATGGAGTTTAAGCATTTTACTAATAACAAAATCTTCAAATTTTTCATCAAGGGCTTCGAGGGATGTGCTGCTCAGTTCAAGGCGAAGGGCTTTCCTCCTGCATGTGTCTCCGAGGACATTCGGGCTTGTGATGCTACTTTTCTCGAGGCTATAGCTGCTTCAGATTCTGTACTCGCAGGTCCATCCCCCCCTCCCTGCTGCAGATCAACCAGCTGCTGTGTTACCTGATCTGCAGGCAGGTGCTGTGAATGCTCTAGATGGTGCCGATGTTTCAGGCGGTGCTGATGTTGCTGTTCCTATTTAGACTGGAACTACAAATCAGCCTCGATGTGTTGCTTTTTAAGACTTAGTATTTTTGGTGGGTATATGTAGCCCAAGTATTTGAAATAATTTACTTTTTGTTGTTTTTGACGGGCATATGTAGCCCTTGGACAAATTTATTTCTTGTATTTGTTTTGCTGGATCTTCACTGTACAAACCGCATCTACCCTCTTCACTATCATGTCCCCCACCTGCACAGATCTAGCCTTCACCCTTGTTCCTTGAGCTCTCATGATTCGTTCCTTGTATTGTTCAATCCTTAAGTATGCCTTGTCTCTGACTTCATCAATTAGCTCCAACTCTTCCCTTAGCCTCTCTTCATTTTGCGCCAGCTCGAAGTATCTGATTTGATGAGATTGTACCCTGATCTCTGCAAGTATGACGGCCTCAGCCCCATATACCAAATGAAATGGACTTTCTCCTGTGGTGGACTTAGGATTAGTCCGATATGACCACAACACTAGTTGCAATTCTTCAACCCAATTCCCACCCGCTCCCTCCAGTCTTTATGACCGAGGTTTGGGTGTTTCTATGAACACATTAGCAATGGAGTATGGATAAAACAAACAAGTTGATAATTATATGGTAAAAAAAGGCACATGTATTTCAAAAGTTAGGTAGTAGACATACCTGGTCTTTAGACCTTGTACTATTATTCTATTGATAACCTCTATCTGGCCATTGGTTTGAGGATGAGCTATAGCATTGAAGCGTTGCTGGATCCTCAATTTCTCGCACCATCTCCTCGCTTGAATCCACTGAATTGCCTGCTGTTATCAGCCATGATCTCCCTATCTATGCCAAATCAACAGATGATGTTCTTCCATAAGAAACGAATGGCCTCTGCCTCCGTGATACGAGCCAAGGCTTCAGCCTCTACCCATTTGCTGAAGTAGTTAACTAACACTAATAGGAACTTCTTTTGGCCTTTTGCTATAGGAAATAGGCCCACAATGTCCATCCCCCATCTTCCGAAAGGACATGGAACACTCACAGAGCGCATTATCTCCGCAAGTTGATGAATAAGACCAGCATGCTTTTGACATTGTTCACATTTGTTCACCAGATTGGTCGCATCCTCCTTTAAGGTTGGCCAAAAATAGCCAGCCCTCAAGGTCTTTCCAGCTAGGGCTTCACTACCTATGTGGCTACCACAATCTCCTTTGTGGATTTTTCTTAGTACGTAATCTTCTTCTTCTATTGAAACACACCTCAGTTGGAGTTATACAAATGACTTCTTGTATAGCACATCATCGATCGTGACGAACCTAGTGGCCCTGGTCTCCAATCGTTGTCGTTCTTTTTTTTCTTCAGGTAGTACTCCTTTTGTGAGATACTGGATTATCTCAGTCCTCCAATCTTCTCCTTCTTCTATCTATAGAATTTTTTGCTCAGTGCTAGGTCTGGTTAAGGCTTGTATGGTAATATTCTGGGTTTGGCAGTCAGTGACTGAGCTGCCCCGCTTAGACAAATAATCAGCCTTGGTATTTTCAACTCGTGGTATTTGATGTGTCTCCAGCTTGTGGAAGTTCTCTCGCAGTGTCTCTATGGTTTTCAAGTATTTCACCATCCTTTCCTCCTTAGTTTCGTAGGTCCCATCAATTTGTTTGGTAAAAATCTGCGAATCTGAGTACAATATCTAATTGTTGGCCCCTCCTTTGATTGTCATTTTAAGTCCCATGATGAATGCTTCGTATTTCGCTTCGTTGTTACTTGCCTTAAACTCGAATTTGATTGCATATTCCAATTGATCTCCCTCGAGTGAGGTGAGTACCAAACCTGCGCCACTTCCGTTTTGGCTGGCTGACCCATCTACATGCAAGAGCCAGACTTTTTCATCCTTTTTTTCTTCCTGCTCAGGTCTGGCCATTTCGGTGACAAAGTTCGCCAGGACTTGTGCTTTAATTGCAGCTCGGGATGTGTATTCTATCTCGAATTCCCCTAGCTCCACAGCCTATTTGACAAGTCGGCCTAATGTCTCAGCCTTTCCTAGCACAGCCTTGAGTGGTTGACTAGTCTTTACAATGATTATGTGTGTCAAAAAATAGGTTTTAGTCTTCTTGCTATAACAACTAATGCCAATGCCATTTTCTCGATATCCGATTATCGAGATTCGACGTCTGAAAGTACTTTGCTGGCGTAATACACGGGTTTCTCTATTTTGTCTTCTTCCCGTACTAGGACTGTGCTGACAACTCGGTCAGCCACAACTTTGTAAATCACTAATGGCTTGCCCTGCACAGTTTTGGTGAGCAGTGGTATCTGACTTAGATACGCCTTGAGATCTTCAAAAGCTTGTTGACATTCAGGAGTCCAATTGAAGTGATCTACCTTTCGCAGTATCTTGAAAAATGGTAAGCTTCTTTCCGCAGACGTGGATATGAAACAGATTAAGGTTGTGATTCTCCCATTTAGCCTTTTTACTTCATTCACATTTCTAAGAGCCATCATATCTTGAATAGCCTTGATCTTTGCAGTATTGGCCTCTATCCCTTTTTCCGTGACCATGTACCCTAGGAACTTCCCTCCCTTAATTCCTAATGCACACTTGGTCGGGTTCAGCTTCATCCTATATCTTCTGAGTGTTTCAAAGGTTTCTCATAGGTCTTGCACATGGGTGTTGGAGATGCGGCTCTTGACCACCATGTCATCTACGTATACTTCGATGTTCTTTCCCATTTGCTCTTGAAACATCACGTCTACTAACCTTTGGTATGTAGACGAAGAGCATGACTATATAACAAAAGGTGCCAAAGGAAGTGATGAAGCTAACCTTCCTTTGGTCTTCCTCAGCTAAGGGTATTTGGTGATACCCGCTCTGTGCATCCATGGTCCTTAGTAACTCGTATCCAACTCTGGCATCCACCAATTGGTCTATCCTAGGTAAAGGATAATGATCCTTAGGACAGGCATTGTTCAGGTCGCGGAAGTCAATACACATTCTCCATTTTGATCCACCTTTAGGTACTCGAACAGGACCAATGCAAGTCTGCCTAGTATCACATTGTAGGCCGAGGGAGTGTCCACTACCAAGAATTTAGTTAGCTTCGTCATCTTACTAGCCTTCCCCTAGGGAGAGCGGTAGTTTAATAAAGACCATAGGTTGTACCGCTTCTCCTAAAAAACCAAACAACGCAGTCGGCACGGCCTCCAATTTGCCAACTCCTAGATTCATCTGTTTGAATGCTTGGTAGAATAGAATATCTACTGAGCTGCTGGTATCCACAAAGATCCTTTGGACATCATAATTTTCTATGACGGCAGTTATTACCAATGCGTCACTGTGAGGTGTCTACACATCTTGGGCATCTTCAGGTTCAAACTGTATCTCCTGCCTAGGTCGATTCTGGCTAACGTTCATAAAGAACGCAGGTTGGGCTTCTATGGCTCTTACTTGTTTCTTTAGGTATCGTCTCGATTTGCTTGCTTTAGACCTCCTGAGATGATATGAATAGTCGCTCGATTATTGTTGTTGACTTCCATAGGTACTGCCTCTTGAATTGATGCCTTGTTAATTTGCTGAGGAAAATTTCCTCTTTCTCCAGATCTGGTTCTTTTACCTCTCCATCCTCTACCTCGACCTCTCCAAGTATTACCTCCTCGAGCTGGGGCTGAGTTGTTTGCATTATGAGTATCTATCACATATTCCATTAGGTAGCCCATTTTGGCTAGTCGTGGGATCTCATCGATCAGTTGTGGGCATTCATCTGTATCATGTCCATACTCGAGGTGGTATCTGCCAAAAAATATGCTCGGGGGATTTTTGGGTTCTTGGTCTGTACCTTCGGGCCAATGGATCAGATTCTTGACCTCCACAGCTATCAAATGGCCGCTCCAATTTCCCCTCATGGGTATGCGTCTGGATCTGGGTGCACCTGGAGTAGGTGAGGGTATATGGGTCGAGCTGGGAGCCCAACCATTTCTTTGTTCTTTACGCGGTCAGTTCTTGTTGTCATCATCTTGCCTTTCTTTCTTTTGTTCAACCTTCCACATCCTGTGAGCGTCCTCCAGGTTGACATATTTTTTAGCCCTGGTAAGCAACTCATCGAAACTCAGGGCATGCCTCTTGGTTAATGACTTGAAAAGATCTCTTTTCTTTAACCCCGTAGTGAAAGTGCTTGCCTTCAGGTCTGATATTGCGGCTGGTGTCTGCAGTGTTGCAGCATTGAAACGCTTGACATATGCGCATAGGGTCTCGTCCTCCCTCTGCTTGATGCTGAATAAACTCAAGGGAGTTTTCTCATGCCACTTACTGCTGGTGAATTGGTGCAAGAACTTTGAGCTAAGCTCCGAGAAAGATCCGATGGATCTCGCTGGGAGTTGGTTGAACCACTGCTATGCAGATTTGGCCAAAGTACACCCTGCCACTAAGCGAGCCTTAAAGGTGGTAATCTCCCCATCTACTCCTAACTTGCGTTTGTATACCCACTTATAACCAATGGCCTTAATGCCCGGTGGTGGGTCTACTAAGGTCTAAAGCTTATTGGAGTACATGGATTCAATTTCAGATTCCATGGCTTCACACCATTTTCCCGAGTTCTTGTCGGACATTGCCTCATTATAGCATGTTGAATCTTCATCCTATAGGAGGCCCTCCTTTTTGCTTTTCAGCAAGAGACCATAGTACCTCTCAAGCTGTCTCGGGATCCTTTCGAATCTCCTTGGAGGTGGAATTTGTGTACTTACAATTTGTGGTTCATTTTGCTCTCCATTCACCGCCAATGGTGTTTGTGTTTCTTGAGTTTCCTCAAGTTCTATCACTCTATCTATGCTCCTACTAAAGAGTTGCTTCTCCAAGAACATAGCATTCCTTGAACCAATTACCTTTTGTTCCAAGGTATGATAGAAGTAGTACCCATAGGTTCCCTTAGGGTAACCCACAAACCTACATAAGATAGATCTTCAATCTAACTTATCTCCCACTAGTTGTTTGACATGAGCAGCACATCCCCATACTCTTAGACACTTGTATGAGGGTGGTTTGCCACGTCACATCTTACAGGGCACTTCAGGAACACTCTTTGACGGTAATCTATTTAATAGATAAGCCTCCGTCTTCAGGGCTTGGCCCCAGAAGAGCATAGGTAAATCGGTGGACAACATCATTGACCGGACCCTGTCCATCAATGTGCGGTTTCTTTGATCAGACACGCCATTTAATTGTGGAGTTCCAAGCGCCGTCCACTGAGAGAGAATCGCATTCTCTTTCAAATAATCCAAGAACTCACCGGACAAGTATTTTCCTCTTCAATCAGATCAAAGAGTTTTAATACTTTTACCAGTTTGTTTCTCTACTTCATTTCTGAATTCCTTGAATTTGTCAAAGGCCACAGATTTGAATCTAAGAAGGTACAAATAAACATACCTAGAATAATCGTCGATAAAGATTATAAAGTAAGAAAAGTTCCCTAATGCAGTGACACTGAGCGGTCCACACACATCTGTGTGAACTAACTCAAGCAAATCCTTAGCATGTTCCATTTGGCATCAAAATGGTGACGTTGTCATTTTACCTTTCAGACAAGATTCACAAGTCGGCAGTTCCTCTTCTTCATCAAACTCGAGGAAACTTGACAACTTGCGAATTCTATCCTTAGATGCATGACCAAGTCTAGCATGCTAGATTTGTGAATTAGGTGGATCATTAGATTTACCCTTTCCTATGTTTATTAGTTGCATTGCAAGAGGACTAGTATACGGGTAAACATAAAGGTTGTTATACGTACATGCTTTTATGATTAATTTAGAACCCAAAAACGTTGAACAAAAACAATTATTTATATTAAAAGCAAAACCTTTTTTGTCCAAAATAGAAATAGAAATTAGATTCTTAATCAATCCGGGAACTTAATAAACATCCTTTAAAGTAAACCTACTACTATCCTCAAGAACTGAAATGACGTTTCCAACGGCCTTCACAGCAACAGACGCTCCATTAGCCATTCTCATGACCATGTCCCCGTCATCTAGCTCTCTGCTGCTAGACAACACCTGTAAATCATTGCAAAGATGAGTACCACAGCCGGTGTCAAACACCCAAGAAGCATGGTTAATTGACAAATTAACTTCAACAATAAACACACCTTCGTTGTGGCTTTTGAAGGCAGTAGGACAATCCTTGCTCAAGTGTTCCATCCCATAGCAATGAGGGCAATCACCCTTTGGCGTTTTGTGTCCAAATGTTCTCTCCAACTCATCAATGATATCGTTGGCTAGTTTGATCTTTCCATATGTCTCAATCCTGCGATCAGACATCACAGACAATATGAAACATTAAACATAAGCCTCATCATTGATTTGCTTTGTCTAGTACTCCAAAGTACAAGCATGAGTTGCAGGCTTAGGCTTAGGTGGGACTTCCCCTTTGATTATGTAATCAAACCTTAACCGTAAGATATATATCTAGAGCCAAACGCCAATAAGTGTACTTCGAGCCATCAAACTTGTTGCATTTGAGAATCCATAGACTAGTATAAATGATTTCCATGATATTACTGTGTAAAATGCGATAAAGCGAAAAATGATCATTAGCATTCAGTTCTAATATATATTCACATACAATTAAGGAATTTTAAATATACATGTGTGCTCCCACTAAATTTACAAAATCCGTCACCCCAATTGACAGAAGACGGGAAACTCAACCATTTCCAGTGGGCTCGAGCATTAAATTTCCCAACCTCATTCCACGACTCGTGAGACAATGGGCAGTAACATTTGAATAGACACGACGGCCCCATCCACATCTAGGTGGCTCTCGAGATGTTTGCTTCACATTTCATGTACGTCCCGAGAACACGATGCAATCGTACACTAGTCTATGTTTAAAACCGATCCATCAAATTCTCATAGCATAACAGTAGCCACGTGGTCCCACTACTCATGGACGACTCCTTAGCGAAACTGAGACCCGTGTGCACTTCTAGTATGACCGCCTGTCATATAGAAGGCCTAGCTGTGAGATTAGTACACTTAACTTGCCACCATTCCACGACTCATGAGACAATGATGACAAGTCGCGCTATTCCCTCTCACATCTAATGATGGAAGACACTGGACTTAATCAAGGGGTTTCCGGGCCCCCGATTTATCCATTTAGGTACTTAATATAGATAAAGGGATTTTTCAAAAACAAGATCTCACACTTTTTCAATTACTTATCTTTCGTAGGTGATTATGCAAACATGCACAACATACATAACATAAGAAAATAAGCAATCATACATAAAGCGGTAAATATGATATTAGTCAAGCCAATACCTAAACACCCCGAGCCATCAAGGTGTTGACCAATCTAATCTAAGGACCCAGACCCTACACTAAGGTCTTCAAAACTCCATGAGCTTGAACGTCTCCATCTTCGTCTTCAAAAAATACATTAAAAGGAATCTTTCCCTCTCATTTACAATAAAAGAAAAACATGGCACACAGGTCTCAAATCAAAATAACGACTAGTCTATGGCTCGACCCGGATCACCACATAATCACATAAACATGCTATCATGCAAATATGAATTAATATTCACTATCTTTAATTAAGGATAATCAAATTAATTAATGGATCCAAAGGCTCCAATATCTTAAAAACCAATTTTAGAAACTTCACATGAAAAAGTCATACTTTTTCAATTAATCTAAAAATATTTTCCAGAAACCTAATTAAATTTTATCCAATTCCGAAAATTAATAAAATTCCATCTTATTTCAATTTTCAAAATTAAATAAAATTTTGAAATTCCCAATGTTAGAGCAAATTTAAAATAATTTTAATTTGAGATTTAAAAACTCAATTTTATAAAATCACAAATTAGGGTTGCACTTTTAATTTGATTACAAAAACGACCCAAGGCCTAAAATGCAATTAGAACAAAAAACATTTGAAAATTGGGAAATTACATTTCGACCCCTAGGTCAAAACACGGAACGCCTAATTCGCCACACACACCGTCGCGCTTGACAGCACTGCTGAAGTAGCCTCGTCTACGACGATGTGTCGTGAGTAGCGACATGAGCCTGGTGATGCGTGCGCGCAGCGCTAGTGCTGCCTGCGCACGCGCCACCTAGGCGCGTCGCTGTTCCGTCGATGTTCGCGACTGCTAACAACCGTCGCCGTCACGCAGCGGCGCTGTTCCAACAGCACTCCGGCGATGGCAAAATCCCTATTTTTTTAATAAAAAAAAACATAAAAACGCAGCCCTTCGATTTTCAGATTAACTCCAAATTAATGGATCCGAAAATTAAACAGAAAATCCAACCAAGACCAATGTGCAATAAAAAAAAAATTTAAGCATATAAACATGAAAAGAATCTGAACCATGTCTAAACCTTAGCTCTGATACCACTGTTGGGATCGGTACAACCCCCGGGAATGCCAGCGCAGCGGAATACATATAATTTAAAAAATTAAAGCGGCATCCCCGAAATTAGGGCTAGGTTGATATGGTACCATCGGATTCAAAACTATCCTAGGAGAAAGTTTACTCGTGTTTACCTCTTGAAGAACTTTAAACAGCAACGTCTTTTTAAGCTACGCCCTACTACAGTCTTCAAATTGGATTTTCCCTAGCGCCCCAAGTGTTGCGCCTCTGAGATGTATCCACACCCTAGCTCGTACCCTCAATTATCTCCACCAGTGCTAGTAAGGATAATATCAAATCTTAGCTTTTTGAGGAAAAAGGATTAGGAATAAATTTTAGTGTTCTTTGCACTCAACACATGAATTTGAAGATTTCCTGTGAAAGAAAAAAGAAGAGAATAAATGAAAAGGACTTGTATATTTTTGTCAAAATCCTTCATTAATTTTAAAAGAGGTGGAATACATAGAGAGAGAGAGAGTCCACCCAGGTTAAACTACATACACACAGGCCTTTCACCCTAAAAATTAGGGAGAGGCGTGCATGTATATATGTATATATATAGATATTGTATTTTCCTTTTCTTTTATTCTCTTTCCTAAGATAGTTGGACTCTTTCCAACTAATTAGATATTATCATATCTATTAATATCCTAACATATATCAAATAAGATCTTTTCTTTTTTTAATTAGTTACCTTAACCAATTACAAGATCCTACTAAATATATTTATAGGATATTAATTAATATATATATATATTATTTTATTTCTTTCTCTTATTAATTAATTAGTTCTTCCCAATTTAATATTTCACTATTAAATTATAGGACCATTAATTAATCCCATAAATTAATTTCTTTTCTTGATTAATTAAATCTAATTAAATGAATTAACTAGCCAATAGGTATTATACTAAGTTATGTGTGTGACCCCTCAAGCTCGTTGACAAGCTAGCAATAAGTCCCCTTAGGCTAGATTAATTATTCTAAATAATTAACTAGACCTTGGATTAATTTCACCAAATTAATCCAAGGCAACTATTGGTCGTGGTTCGATGTCTAGCAACGTCTCCACGACTTCCTAGATGTCGACGATGAAAAGCAAACTTATCCGAGTTACGATCGTCATATGAGTAGAATCCCTTCTTCAGTTTCCCATCTATGGTCTAGGGTATGGCGACG
Source organism: Buddleja alternifolia (assembly GCA_019426215.1). Taxonomy (NCBI): domain Eukaryota; kingdom Viridiplantae; phylum Streptophyta; class Magnoliopsida; order Lamiales; family Scrophulariaceae; genus Buddleja; species Buddleja alternifolia. Next base: position 11,154,038 of record CM033405.1, on the reverse strand, counting down.
GTCGAACCCTAATAACCTTAGGAACTACGACTGTGTTGTGACATCTAATGATCCAATCTTCTAATCTGGGACCACCAATCCCTCTTAGAAGACAATCGCTTTGATCAAAGACTTTATTGATCATTTAGATTATCGCAACAGCATAGGAAATACCAGGCTCGTGACCCTGGATGAATCTCTCTCCGACTGCCACTTGTTCTGCTGCACTATTAGACTATACCCAACATAAACGCCATATGACTCTCCTGGAGTGCACATGCATATCAAAGCATAGTGGATAGTACCCTTTCCAATGACATTTCAGATCTAAGGACTAATCTCACACTACGAAACCCAAGGCCTCCATGTTCAATAGCACCAACTAGGAGTCCTTTAGCGGGGCCATTCAATTCCATAATCAAAGTATAAATCTTCATACATGTATTGCCATACAAGCCATCGACAATGGAACACGTCAACCTCTTGGAGGAGTTACATGCATGAACAAGTCTTAACGAGGCCAGTGATATCCCACATCTCACAGCCTCTATGACTTGGAACATTATTTAGGATTACGATTTTTGAGAGCATTCCATAGGTATCCCGGCCACTCCCCTAACCATATGTAATCCATGGGATTTTTATCTATACTAACACTAGCTATAACAATAAAGAAGCATACCATAAAGAAATATTCAATATATTTAAAACAAGACTGTTATAATGTTTTACATTTAAGATAGCAGAGCCCAAAACAAATGGCTCACCGGGCACCTAACACTATCAGATATAAGGATGGCATATGATATAGTGAATTGAAGTTTTCTGGAAAAAAAAGTCTTAATAGCTTTGGTTTTCCTCAATCTTTGACAAAGATGGTTATGTTGTGTGTGTCTACTGTGAGGTTTTCTATTATGATGCAGGGATCAATGTTTGGTTACTTTTTTGGGAAAAGGGGGCTCGGGCTAGGGGACCCTATGTCCCCTTACCTGTTTGTGCTGATAATGGACTATTTAGCTAGGTGCTTTAAGGTGATGTAAAAGAAACCAGGATTCAATTATCATCCTAAGTGCAGGAGAGTAGGATTAGTTAATATGCTATTTGCTGCTGATTTGATGATGTTCAGTAAGGGGGATGTTCAGTCTGTCAGTATGATCAAAGCTAGTTTTGAAATGTTTTCTGAAGCTTCTGGACTAAAAGCCAATTTGGATAAAAGCCAACTTATCAGTGGGGGAGTGGGAGAGCAATTGAAGTAGCATCTGTTGAATGTTACTGGCTATATAGAGGGGGAAATGTCAATTAGGTACCTTGGGGTGCCATTAATTGCATCAAGGCTTACAGTGAAGAATTGCCAAGTCCTGATTGATAGGATATGAAAAGGATCACCTCATGGACAGCAAGATATCTGTCATTTGCAGGAAGACTATTGCTTATTAGGGCTATTTTATTTGGAGTCCAGATGTACTGGAGCCAAGTATTTCCTTTACCCCTGACAGTGGTCCAAGAAATTGAGGGAATGTGTAAAGTGTATTTGTGGATCAGTAAAACCACAGGGAGGTATCATGCCATTATAGGATGGAAAGACATTTGTATGCCGAAGAAGAAGGGAGGTCTAGGAGTTATTGCTTTGGGGAAGTGGAACATTGCTACAATCTATAAACAGTTCTGGAGCACCTCCACAAGAGCAGACAAACTATGGATCAGATGGGTACATTCTTATTACTTGAAGTCAAGGAATGTACGGACTATTGAGGCCAAAACCAGTGATTCCTGGTTTTGGAAGTGGTTAATAGCCATTAGAGAGCAGTTTCTTGATGTTGTAGATATGGTACATAACAAATGGAAGGAGGGTAAGTTTTCCATAAAGAAAGCATACTTGCATTCAATAAAAAATTATGAGGAGGTGAGTTAGGAAAAAATGGTGTGGAGCAAGGGACCCATAGCAAGACACCGAATGATTCTGTGGATAGCAATGAGAAATAGGCTGAAAACTAGAGATAGGCTCAGCTTGTGCATGAATATCTCATATGTAGATTGCCTGTTGTGTCAACAAAAACAGGAAAGCCGAGATCGTTTATATTTTGCGTGTGAATATACCTAGCAAGTTTGGCAGCAGAATTGGAAAAAATTGGGCATTGTGAGCAGGAAAGAGAACTGATCAGAAATGGTGTAGTGGAGTGCAAAAATCAGTAGGGGGAAGACTGTTCTAAGTTGCAAAAAACGAGCACTATTTGCTTCTATTATTTACTTTGTTTGGTTAGAAAGGAATAGATGTTTGTTTAATAAAGAAAATAGGAACGTTAATACTATAGTTGAGCTCATATAGAAGGTAATGCAATGCAAGTTTGAAGGAATGTAATCCCCAGGTATGCCTAGGTAAGTTGTACAGTTTGAGTGGTTTAATGAAATACGCTTAATTGTTCCAAAAAAAAAGAAATTGGGGGAACTTTTAATATGGGTTTTTAGGGATAATTTTTTGAACTATGTTTAGGGTTTAGGGTATAAACACTTATTAGAGCTTCAATTTTGTGGGAAAATGGCTGATTGAACGGCGAATTTGGGGAATACTTTGTGTTAAGGAATTTTGGGGTTTTTTTGGCTAAGTGTTGAATTTGAGAAGTGGGTTGTGAATATTGGGTCTCGGAGACCGTAAAGCCTCATTAGTTAGACACGTGAGGCACACGTAAGACCAATTGTAGACAAAATTGGATCTCTGTGAATTATTGGATGGAAAAGTTTACGGTGGGATTAAAAATGATGAAATTATGGTAGATTAATGGTTAATTTGATGAGTGAACATGGGGAACTGAAATCGGACTAGGCGTAAAAGCAAGGGATGAAAAATGAAAATTTTCTTATAATATTAATGACAAAAGTGACGATATCTAAATTGTCACTAAATATACAAAATAAGTAACTATAATTTTTATATTGTCACAATAATGATTACCAGTGACAAAAGTTTATATTAAGTTGTCATTATATATTGACAATTAATGACACATGTATAGTGATAATACAAATAGAATGACAGCTTTATTTGTTGTTACTAAATTGTCGCTAATTGTCAATAGTGATAACAACTTCCTTGTCATCAATTATTAAGGGTGATAACTTATATACAATTTTTATCATTATTGTACATGTGAAAACTATTTTTTGTGACAAATAAAAATTGTTCAAATCATATATTTAATGACAACTTTAATATTATTACTTGCTACTTCATCATTAATGTTTTATCTTTTCGCAGTGACGACAGAGATAGCCTTTCGTGATGAATTACTAAAATTAGCTAGATCTATGCTTGTACGTGGATAACTATCTCTTATTTGATATAATACTTGCGTAATATAGATTTGTAAGTGTGAAAAGTTGAGTTTTTTCTAAATTAGAAAACGTGGGGAATTTGATCTTGTAGCCCAATGAGACAACACGTATCTTCTGTGAAGATACAAAGCAACTAACCCTCCCCGCCTGAGATAAATATTAAATTTAATCGAATATTTCATGATCATAAGATCATTCATGGGTAGACTATTGGCTAGATATAGCCAATGACTTCAATTTTATGGTCAACAAACTTTTATGCTTGAAAAGTATCAATGGATTTTTTTCTTTTCTAATCAGTTCAAACCGCTCCTTAATGAAGAAAAAGATTTAAGATAGTCCCGCCTATAAATCTCGATATATATTATAGATGTATATTGTTTAATATGGTCAATATGATTGCTAATCAGTTGAGGCAACAATATAAAATCAATCTGTATAGTATCTATTCTAGTTTTATAAAGATTATGTTCTTACCTATGAAAGCATTTCCAAAATTTCGTCGGAGTATAGTTACCAGCAATTTTGCTAGAGAGCTCGACAAAAAGCGTGATTACATTTAGTTCAAATAAAACATGTTAAAAAATGTAAATATTTTTTCTATTTATATACGTATAGGATTTGAAGGAAAAGAGGTTTGAGATGAAAACTCTCATCCAAGACGAATATGAGCTTGGAAATTTATGTGTAGGGTGAAATGATCGACCATATTTGCAAGCACATTAGGAGATCCACGCCATATGTTCTGATAAATTACTACAAGTTTTATAGTACAAATAATTTAAATCCGATGACATGAAAGACTAACCGATGAATTTAGCTTTAAGTTATTTATATTATTTACATAAAATGTACTGTGATGTAAAAATAAATTAAAAAAAAAAGGACACGAGACTAGAATAGTAAATATAAGTATCATAATTGTGTTTTTGCTCTCATATACCAAAAGATTTATTTAGAAAACCAATTAGGAGTTTAATCCTAAAAATGAAATTCGATAAATCAATAAACTCATAAAATAGAGCAATTCAAATTAATATATTTTCTAAATTCGAGATACTATCAAAATCTAAATTTAAGATAGTAAGAATCTTATTTTAATTGGGTCAAAACTTCAAAGAAACTTTCTTTAATACTTTCAAAACAAGATAGATATATAATCTTTAAGATATAAATATAAATATAGATGACACAAAGAGAAAAACAGTATGTAAAACTCATAAATTCAGAACTTAGAGATGCACATCGAGTTGAGTCGGCTTAGAAGGCTCAACTCGAGCTCAATTTTTACGAATTTAGGTCCAATTGTACATGTTCGATGGCTTATGAGCCTATAAAAAAAAACCTATTTATTATTGATGTAGATATACAATGATGCATAATATATATATATATATATATATATATATATATATAATTAATGAGGAATATATTTATCATGATATATTTAATAATACATAGATATATATTAATCTATACTTAATAATATATATTTATTTATTTTCAAGCTCTTTTATTCTGACCGCTGAGAGCTCGAGCTCCTGCACAGTAATTTTGTCAAATACCATTCAAGTTAGGCTCGTATGCACCCTTTCGTGCAATAGCCCTATATTATAAAATCATGAACCATGACTGAGCTGGAGCTTCTCCAGTTTACTCGCAAAGGTTTAGGGTTAAGTTTCTTTCCCAAATCAAAGTTAAGGTTCCAATTACTTTCTATTTTACTCAAATCACGCATGTTAAGAAATACGTAGCACTTTTTGAGTTGTCAAAATAACCTCAAGTTCAAAGTTTCAAGACTGAACCTTATTATTGAGAGCAATTGTGAAAATTCCACCCAAAAAGAGTTTTTATTTACACACAAGTTTCAAACGTACATTACATCTAAATTATTGTCATATTATGTGAATTTTGCTTTTCGAGAACTATCAATTTAACAAGTGATCTTAAGATAAAAATAAATCCATATATATTCTATGCGTTTTCTACTTTACTCGATCCTCCTCCAAATCTATACTATCATATCATAATCAGCCGTTATACGAGGAAAGTATTGTTAGAATAAAAATTCAAAGAATAATAATAATAATAATAATAATAATAAAGACACCCTTATTTTTATCACAGCATAGATATATACTTTTTTATAAATAAAGAAAACTTGTGGTGCTGGAGCACCCACATAAGGCTTGAGACTTCACTGATTAGGAAATTCTATATTCAATGAAAGTTTTTTAAGTGATAAAATGTTGAATAATGTTTTTTGTCGTCTTGAGTTTGTTGATAAGTAGCGGTTTAATCATATTTCTGTGGCACAGAAAGTGATGATTCACATAAGCGCCACGAATAGCCTTTTTGTTGCCTTCTCGTTCAATTATGTACCACTAGCTTGTTAATTTCTCTCATAATGTCGACAAAAAAAGTTGACAATTAGGATCTAGTGTTATGCGATAATAACACAATCGAGTATGACAATTAAAATTCGAATAAAGATAAAATTATTAATCGCAAGTTGAGATCACAAAAGCCAATCAAATTATTAGCTTTGATTAAGATCGGACTTTGGACAACATTATTCTTTAGGTATTTTCACACTAACAATATATAATCCCTTGTGGCCACATTGAATGTTTAATTGGGTATAAAATACAACATCAAATTTTAATTAATCACTTTACTTATTTATATATTACTTTTTAAGTTATTCACCAATTTCAAATTTGATGGGACGGAGATGAATATGACGAGATGAAAATGAGCAATACATTAGATTTTGTATCGCTATTTAGATATTTTGTTTTTTCTCTCGTTTGAGAGTTTGCTTTCTGTCGAATGAGAGTTTTGTCTCTCTTGAATAAGAGTGCGGTCTTTTCCACAAGAGTTTTCCTGTATTCGTTTGTTAGTTCTTAAGATTTGTTATCTTGAAGAATCATGATATTGGGTGCTTCAATTGTTATTACTATATTATTAGAGACAATCTAAGTTGTATTGTTCTTGACATTGTAAACTTTTAATTGAATAAAATAAAATTATCGTTTTTTCTTAAAACAATGTATTGATACTACAGAACTTTTAGTTGTAATATCTATTATGTTGTTTCTCATTATCAGATGCATTCCAATATTGCATTCACAATTATAATCAAATTGATTGGTCGACAACATCAACAAAACCTTTAAATACGTGCATGCTAGTATAATATACACATATTATATATATATATATATATATATATATATTATATACGCACATACTCGGTTTGATTTTTTCCAACTCATTAGTTTTATTTTATTTTTATGCAAGCTGATTGGAAACCATTGTGTAGATATAATTAAAAAGAAAATAAATTAATTATTCTAGCTCGTTGCCAACAGTGCTATCATGCATGCCTCATTGCTGTCCGTGCAAATCAATGGAGCAAATTTATCATGTCAAGGTTTGCTTTGGAAATGGAACTCATGAAAATAGTTGATATTTAAATCTAGTTTGGCCTCCAACTAAGGTGGAAAAACACGGAACATCTCATATCCTCATTAATATGCACTTCTGTAAGATCTCAATTATTTGAACTTAGATATAAATCTAACACAAATAAGTTCTCTTTTTTTCTTTTTCTTTTTTGGGTAAGTTTACAGAAATGAGTTGACTACGTAGACGCTTAGATAATTTTTGGTGCTTTGTCATATTTAATTTTTCTTGCCCTGCAAAAACTATTAAAGGTTATGAACAAAAGCAATAATCAAAAAAATAATTAGGGAAGTGAGAATATATTTACGCAAAAACTCTCTTTTAAAATAACAAAAGTAGAAAATAATGGTCGCAGAGTGAACTTTTATAACATTTTGAGGGAAGTGAACTATTATATCTAAGGTAAAAATATTTGCTATTGCACAAAGAGAGTAGTATATTATGATAGTTGGAGCTTGGAGCTACCATGATGGTTGTAAAGAGAAAAATTCACTTTTGGTCTCATAGGAGTCGTCTCCAAACACTTTTAGTCCCATAGGTTTTTTTTTACACTTTTAGTCTAATAGGAGTGAAAAAATGACACTTTCGGTCCCCAAACGTTAGAAACTGGACAAAAAATGACGATTAAGATATACGCGTCGTTAGCTTTAAAATTAGAAAAAAAAATAAAATTCAAATGTTAATTAAATACAAAAACAAAAAAAAATTAAAAAGAAAAAAGAAGGAAGATGACTCTTCGCAAGATCACCCCCACCATCACAATGACCCCGCCACCACGCTACCCCACCACCACCGCCACCTCCAAAAACCCCTCCAAAGCTCGACCCACCTCTATCGCCGGCACCTCCAAAACCATCCTTTTACACTCTAACCCCCTTCTCGTCGGCCTCCTCTACCAGTCCAATCCCATTGTCTCCCCCACCACCATAGCCTCCGTCGTCACCCTCCGTCGTCACTAGAGAGATTTTTCAGTTGTGATGGTGATTAGGGGTTTTGGGGGTCGAGCTGTTGAAGGTGGCAGTGTTTTTGGAGAGGTTTGGGTAGGTTTTGGAGGTGGAGGTGGCGGTGGCGGCGGCGGTGGCAGCGATGGCAGCAGCATAGATTCAGGGTGGGGATGGTCGGGGTTGGGGGAAGGGGGGGCGAAGAAGACGACACTGTGTCGTCTTTCTTCCTTTTCTTTTCCCTTTTTTTAAAAAAAAAATATTTTATTGATATTTTTGAATTTGTTTGAATTTCTTTTTTTGTATTTTAAAATTAACGGCGCATGTGATTCAATCGCTCTTTTCCATCCATTTTGCAACGTTTGTGACCAAAAATGTCACTTTTTCACTCCTATGGGACTAAAAGTGAATTTTTCTTTGATTGTAAAATAACACTCTCTTACGAAAAGAAACTAAAAGGGCCCTCTTAAAAGTTTTGGTATTGTGAATTAGGTACAATTTATAGTATTTCTTTTACTAGACTCCAATATAACTCCATGTTTAAACCGAACATAAATATCTTACGTAGAATATCGGCATAAAACTACATATGATCCTTTAATATTTTCAGTTCACATGAAGGAAAAGGAAAAGAGGAAAAAATAAACAATATTACCAGCTTCCGTTAAGGATTACACGATCCAAATCCAATTTGAGATTAAACCACATTTTGAGTCTAGATTATCAAATTCCAAACTTTAGAATTTCATATTTGATAACATTATTTTTTAAGAAATTAATACCATATCATAATCAGTTCACCTAATAACCAATAATGAAAATTGGAATATGAAAAGAAAAGTAGTAATATATCAATGGATAGGTTTACGGCATAACCTATAATGCACGAAAAACACTTCGTGTAGTATTACACATGTATTAGACGTGGACACAATTCTATACGTGTTCGACACGCCAAATGAAATATGTAAAAATTAAACAAAAGGATAAACAATTCTAACATTGTATGAGCACTGCATGAGATACAGCCCAAGGCGTGTCGGACACGTTTTGGACATGACGGGGCTGCAAGGGTCTATTTTTCATGTTTTACAAAGTCTAGACGTTAAAAATTAATCTGCACAAAAATTCAAAAGATAAATTAATAACAATAATTGTGTTACCTTATCTATAGACTTGTTTTTTAATCAACATTATATTTATTTTTCTATTTATGTTATTATCTTTTTTAGCATATATTTCAAACTAACAACAATTTTCACTATAATTGGTTATAAAATTATCAAAAAAAAAAAAAAGACTCTAATTGGTTATAATAATTGTTATATGGGCCTCAATATCTACAAGAATTTTTATATTGAAGCTTCTGGATGAAGCCCAGTTAGCAATCAATGGACACATTGTCTTGTGTTGTAAATAATACCCAATTTCTACAGAATATGCAAGAAGCCAAAATTCTTTGAACAAAACATTGAAAAATTAAACAAAACGTTGTGGTGTCTTGACTGAGAATTAGGGGTGCACGTTTGGATTGGATTTCTGGTATCTGGTTTTTCAATTATCGGGTAGTGAAATGTATAAACCACATGCTAATCGATTTACCCAAGAACCCAGTAATTCGGATACAGGTCAGCATCGGGGTACCTGATCGATTCGAATTCGGATTGTTCGGACTTAAGTCTTTTTTTTGAGGGGGTTCTTGAGCCTCTATTTCCAAAAGCCCATATTCTGGAAAATAGAGGCCCAAAAGTTATTTTTGGGGGTCCAGAGGCCCAAAAAACCCAAAAAAAATAATAACTTTGGGGCTCCTATTGGACGCTAAAAAGCGTTAGTTAACCGTTGTGAAAAATAAAGGTTTTGCCTTTGCGCTTTTCTGCTGAAAATTGCACTTAAATTTGTGGACTTCTCTTTGAATCTATTTGACCATTTCTACGTCATTTACCTATTTTTGGGTAGAGTAAAACATCATATGTAACTTATACTATCAAAGTTCAAATGATATACAAAGTTAAAGCACAAATTTAAAACTACATAAACAACAAGCCAACAACAATACAAGAACACTACAAATTTGTAATTGCAAATCCTTGATTCACCAAATTATAACAAGCTTACATAATTAAAACAAAAATGCAATTACAAATTATTGTTTCATCAAATTTCAAACGGACACAAAGTAGCATAGCATTGAAAGTGGCATGATCAAATATTAATGATGCTTGAATCAACTCCCAATTTTGTTAATTCTACAAGAAAATATATAATTATTAGATAAATAGATCACACTCAAACTAAAAAAAATCGAAATAAATAACAAACAAATTACCTTTCTCAAGCATTTCAACTTCACATAAATCCTCATCCACACTTATATAAGAGCTTGAACTATTTTAGGAGACAAAGATCTCCTAAATGCATCAAGAAAGCGACTACTTGTCCTGACTCTGAAGCAAAAGTAGAGACCAGAGCCACCAATACATCACAAGCCATTTTTTAGAGAATTAGGGACCTTTGAGTGGTTGCTTTCCACCATTTTAGCACATCAAACCTTTCTTTTTCATCTTTTTGTATATTCTCGCCCAAATATTTCTCAAACTCTTACCTTACATGCTCGCATTTTCCCTCAAATTTATACATCCTAAACTCTTTTCGTGGAGAAACTTTATGAGTCATCATCAGATCACCATGAATATTACTCAAACAATGCTTAGAAATCTCAATTGTAGACAAAGAGGAAGAAGTAACACGACTAGATGATGTACCAGGGCTTCCCCGAGTTCCTTGAGTTGTAAGACCACATCTCAACTTATAATCATTAAACAACTTAAAAATGACCAATTCTTATTTGTTCTTTCATCGAGTCACTCTTCCCAAGATAATCATACATTTTATCAAAAGTAAACTCAACAAACTCCAATTTTTGACGTGGATCAAGAACTGCAGTATAATATAAAGCCATATTTATCTTAGGGTAAAATGCATTTTCGACCCCAACATATGTCGGTCGAAGCACTTTGTACCTAATTTACTAATTTTTACACTCGAATACCCAACTTTTGTAAATTGTGACACTTAAGCCCATCGGAAGAATAATTTGAAATATTCCATCTTATAAGTCTATCATGTGCCTTAATCATGACTTAAATTGTGCACCAAAGTGCACATATCATGCAATGTATAGGTATTTGAATGCACAATATAAGTCAAATTATTCCCCCAGTGGACTTACTTGTAAGAAATTACAAAAATTGGGTACTCAAGTGTAAAATTTAATAGCATAGGTACCAAAGTGGTCCGACCGACATACGTTGGGGTCGCAAATGCATTTTACCCTTTATCTTATCAATTGACCTCAGATACTTGGCATACTTCTTTCATTTTTTTTTTGTCATCTCAGTTGGATCAAAGTTATCACAATTCACCCAATTCCAAAGACGCAAGTTCACTTCACTTATTTCATTAAAGATATAATAAGATGTAAAATGTAAAGAAATGTGCAAAATGAGTAGGTAAAAATGCCCCCGGAATCACAGCAAGAGTTTTGCTTTCTTCCAATCATAATCAACCGGCACCCTACAAAATGGTTTCTTAGAAAGATATGGTATATAGGAAATCTCAACATCTTCGTTCATCAAAGGCTCTCCTAATCCAACATAAAATAAGTGGACCTCCACCTAGTAGGTACATCAAGAGCTAACAACTTCCTTGTTTTCCAATTTTGCAAATTCGATGCACATTGAAATTTCTTGTACATAGTAGGAGAATTTCTAATGTACCTAATGGCCCCTCCAATACGAGAAATAACCTCATTCTTCATCTTTTCCCTTCAACCTGCACAATGAAATTAATTATATGTGCAATACATCTCATTTGCACATATTTTCCATCTAAAACTTGTAGCCCCAATTTTCGAACTTCTTTTTTCAAGAAATACTTGCTCCAAAATTTGAAGATGCATTATCAACAGTGACAATGAAAACCCTCTTCATAATCCAGTCAAGTATGCATTTCTGAAAACAATTACTTATTTCTTCACTCTTATGGAAGGAAATTGAACAATTTCAAGATTTTTTTATGCAAGGTTCAATCATCGTCAATAAAATGAACAGTAAGACACATATAGTGCACTTGGTGAATAGCTTTTCACGTGTCTATGGTTATGTAAACCCTTTGAGTATGATCTTTAATAACAATTTTCAATCTTGCTCTTTCATTCACGTAGATATTATAAATATCTTTTGCTATTATTATACGTGATGAAATCTTAAAATTAGGGAAAACAACAGACATAAGATGCCTAAAACCAAGATTCTCAACCGTCTTAAACGAAAGTTCATCTATAACTAATATATGGGAAAAAGCCTCGAAAATCTTATCTTGATTAAATGACTATTTAACAAGATGACCACTTTTATCACCTCGTTTGTTGTTTGAGAAGTCAATTGAGTTTGATTTTTTTCAACTTTAAGAGGTTTTTTCTTACAACAATTAAAGTGATTTAGTAGGGGTCTGGTCCATTGAGCTCTAGGGTCGACTCCAATCTCCTGCCATAAAATTTGCACACAGCCTTTTGAATCTTATCAATCTCGCAATAAATTTGTCAAAAAATTGCCAATATGTTGACCTCGATGCCATTTTTCATTTTTTGAGAAATGGGTAAACATCCTCCTCAAAGTCGTCTCTCCCACCCTCCACATTGTTCTCACCATCAATTGTATCTACATTTTCTTGAAGGCTTTCACTACTAGCATCAGGTTATGCCGTCATATTTTGGCATTAAACATCAAGCAAGTTAGGTGAAAAATGAGATTGAGATTGTCCTCCAAGTTAGAGTTTTGTTTTCTAGTATCAATAAATGACATTTCTTTATTACATATTTGTTGTATAACTTATGATAAAGTCCCTTGGAATGACACAAAGTTGTGGGACATGGTCACACATTAAGTATGGTGGTAAAATGGAGTATGTTTCGATAGTTGTGATTGTTAATAATGTGCCTCGCATGCCAATGAGGAATTAGATTGAGTTGGGCACTCCATTGCATTATACACTGATATATTGTATAGAAAGATTTTATCTTTTGTTCATGTAAGTCTACATGACATTTAAGTAATGAACAAATAATTAGTCCATGTGTCTCAATGCAAGTCTCCCACTCCATATGGGTTAAGGAGAAGGGAGCTGGAAGGACTTGGTACTTCAACACTCAATAGAGTTTGCAAGTTAAAGAATCTTAATTGATCATCAAGATTCGAATAGACTTGTATGACGCATGCTCTGATAAGGAGTGTCAGTCGAACACTATAAGATTGATGTTTAATGCCAAAATATGACGGGATAAGTAATCCGAACACATGACTTTTACTCTGTGACTGCCAATGATTAGATTATTGATTATGATAGTACGTGTGAGCCTTTGGCGTGAGGATTCACTGTCATGATGTGCTTGTGACGTTGGATCTGTTACTAGAGTAGTTTGACCCAATTCACTCGTTGGTGGGGCCAACCTCAAAGTGCGCTTCCAATGGGCAAGAAGCAATTGTGGAGTGACTTCCAAGAAGGGATTCTCTGTCTCAGAAGCAAACGAAAAGATACCTTATGCGATCATAGGTCACTGAAATGCAAAGTCTTTGGCCAAAGCAGCGTGTGGGACACGAAGGGTATATCGGTCATTTTATGTTACTATGATTCATAGCATAGTATCATGTTATGTGAGTTTGACATATTTCATGACTCTCACTCGATCGGGGTACACCAGTGAAGGGATTTTACTCGTATGGAAATTATAGTTGAGAGGTTCGTAACGACATAGTCATTTCATACTTGATCGGACTATGATTGTTAGGAATCCCATTATTGTTAAGGTTAATGTCCTCAAATGCCACTAGAGGATTAGTAAATGTAAGGACATTATTAATTTCTAATTGTTTATCTTTCTAACAATAAAAAGTCGATTAGTTGTGTACTTTCGAATTGGCATTTCTTTATTGTAAATCAACTATAAGTCCATGAACACAAGAGTAAACTCTCTAAGGCACTAGAGGGGTTTGATACTTGTGTACTAAAATAGTCTGCAAGTCAATGATTTCCAATTGGGCGTTGAAAATCGTGAAGACTTGTATGATATGAACCTTTGACGAGAAAGGTGTCCGTCAATCACTAGGAAGTAGTGAAAGACTTATATCATAGGTGCACTGATGGAGATAGTGGCACTCAGACATGACTCGCATTGATTCTGTCACATGGGTTTTCACTCTTTAACAGTCACTGACAGAATTGATTAATTGTAATAGGTGTGTCTGAACTTTAGACTTAAGGAACCGAGTTGAAGATATGCTTGTGACATCAGGTTCGTCATTAAAATAGTTAGGCCCATTTCACCCTTTGGTGGGGTCAACCTTGAACTGCAACCTAATGGTCAAGTAGTAGGTTTAACTGATATCCAAGATGGGATTCGTTCCCTCGTAAGTGAACGAGGAATTATCCTATGCATTTGTAAGTAAGCTAGATCCTAAAGTCTTTGGCTAAAGCATTAAATGGTCTGGGCTTGTTATAAATAAAACATAGCATCAAGTTAGTGAGTTTGACTAAAAACCATGACTCTCACTTGATCGGGATAAAGAAATGAAAAGTTTATATTCACACGGTATTTACAAATGAAAGGTTAATAATGATCTAAACATTTCATCTTATTTGGGTTAAAATATGGACCACTTGACTGGCTAGGTGGGTCCCATATTTAATGGAATCCTCCCATTGCCAAATATAGATGAACCTAAAGAGTCACGCTTGAAAAGAAAAAATCAATTGGAAAATAAGAATATTTCATATGGTAATATTTTAAGTATTGGATACTTAAAATTAAATAAATAGAATTAATTATTTGAAGAAATAATTTAATTCATTTATAGTTTGATTAATATATTATTTCTTGAAGAAGAAATAAAATTAATTAAACTTATGTATTATTTAATTAGATTAATTAATTGGATTGAATTAATTAATTAAATAGTACATTGGACCTAGTTCAAATTGGAGCACCAATTGGTGCACCAAAGCCTATATGGGGCGGCCAAGAGGCGCCCATTATGGGCCAAATTGAGTCCAAGTTATTAACTTAAGTGAAATAAATATATCACTTTAGTCAATACCTAGGTGAAGAGTTCACTTTGACTTGAGCCACAAGAAAAATTCCTCTCCCTCTCTCCATCTTTAGTCGTCGGTCTCACACAAAAAGGAGGAGGAGATTTTTTCCATCAAGTTTTTCTGGCGAGACGATTTAGAGGCAGAACAATTGGACTGCTCGGATCAAGATTTATTCAGCCGGAGATTTATCGCGAATAATTGAAGAATTCAAATTTATGGAAATAATCAACCACTTCGCTACAACGGGTAATGTTAGTTTTACCCTTTCATACATACGTCGGAATTAACCCCGGGATTGATCCGGCTAATGGGGAAAACCATAAACAATTTAAATTCCGTTTTTCGCTGCGTTTGGTGATTTTTCCCCAATAGTGGTGTCAGAGCCAAATCCATGGGGTTCGGCATATGTAATTTACGTGTAATTATGTGTTGAAGAAGCATGTTTTATAGTATTTTATCGATGCATGATTAGATATGTAGATTTCACGTTTTTCACGTTCTTGGGGATTAGGTTTATTTTTCGTTCGTTAGAATCGATTGAAAATTGGATTTTATGTAATTTTAATGTGATGGAAATAAAAAATTGCAAAATTACAGGGTCGACCCATCGTCGTGGCGGCGATGGGGCGCCGAAAGCGAAGCCGCCGGCGTGAACAACACGTTGTGCGTGCACAGGGGCCGCAGTGCGGCCCATAGCCCCAACAGCTGGGCTGCTCAGGCGATGGGCTCACGCAGCGAGCCCATCACATGTGATTGGGCTCGGATGGCGAGCCCACCCGTGTGTTCTTAAACACACAGGCTTTGCAAACCAATCCGGATCACCAATGGGTCGACCCGGGTCAATTATTAAATATATATATATATATATTATTTAGTTTTGGTTAAAATTAGATTTTAATGCAAAATAAATAATATTAATTATTTAATAAGATTATTTAATTTCCATACTTGACATGAAAAATCCTTACGTGTATTAAACAGCAAGTGGACTGGTCGTGTGTAGTAATAAAGTGGACTTTAAGTCCGAGTTATCGATCCCACAGAGACAAGATTATTTAAAGCTAGGAATTTAAAAGCAATTAAAATTGAATTAAAAGATTGTGATTAATTTACAATAAAAATGTAAAAACGAGACTTAGCAAATAGATTTAGATTCTTATGAGATAAAACAACTAAGACACATGCTTCAACCAAATTTACTTGTTAATATAAATATGAACTATTCTTCGTATTATTAGACTACTATTGCTTTGGTGAAAATTCCTTAATTAATTACTACCCGATGTCTCGGCTGTAATAATCCTATGATAAATTGACAGTT
Source organism: Buddleja alternifolia (assembly GCA_019426215.1). Classification (NCBI taxonomy): domain Eukaryota; kingdom Viridiplantae; phylum Streptophyta; class Magnoliopsida; order Lamiales; family Scrophulariaceae; genus Buddleja; species Buddleja alternifolia. The sequence goes on along the minus strand of CM033405.1, from coordinate 11,137,853 downwards.
CTCTAAATATGTCTATCCGAGAATTTAATCAATAATCATGCATTCAAGTTCTAGAATTTCCCCGAATAAATTCGGCTAACTGCACCCGGGAATCTCTACCTATCTCTAGGGGCAATTCCCTATTTTTTACGGATGATGTGATGATTTCTTTGAACCCTAACTTATATTCTTTCAAACTATTAAGTTAGGCAATATGACAAACATATGGCGATCAAACATATGCAAGTAATTACGCACAAAATCAAAACACAAAGCAATTGTAGAATTAATACGAAGAATAATATCATATATATATACTCATAACTTTGGCCTTCACATGGCCCTAGTTAAGGGAAAATTAGTTCATAATTGAAATTGGGAAAACAATAAAAACATAGAATTACTCATAGATAAAGATGAATATCAAACTAAGAAACTCCCTATTTTGGATTGATGATCGATTCTTGATTGGAAGCTTGAATCCCTCCTTTTCCTCTTCTTAGCTCTTCAAGTATGATGATAGGATGACTCAAAACCAAGAGAATGCTCCCCCAAACCCCTGAATTTTCGTCCTCACACTCTCAAAGGATGATTTTTTGATGATCTCAAGTGAGCTCCCCACTCCCCTTTAAATACCCAAAAATCCACCTACCAAGAATTTGAGCTACCCTTCTCTTTCTTTCCTCCTACCAAGAATTTCTACCTACCAAGAATTTGCACCTACCATTCTCTTGTTTTCCACCTAACAAGAATTTCCACCTACCAAGAATTTGCACCTACCATTCTCTTGTTTTCCACCTAACAAGAACATGAGCTGCCACTTTCGTGTTTTCCAGCGCAGGGATAGTGTTTTATTCATAAACGTCTCCACAGATCTCCGAATTGGATGATTCAAGTACCCATGTAAAGATAAGACATAGATCTAAAACTTTGTAGAAGGACACTTCATCCAATTCTGTCTCTAAAAATATCAAAATGGCGTTCCAACGTGGAGGTTGTTTCTGATTTGGCGCCCAGGTGTGCGGAAATGGTACTAAAACATGATTTTGGCTAACTCCAACTTATTTCTTGCTTGTTTGGTCGTGGAGGTGTGAAACATCTTGGCGTAAACTTGTTTTATACATCATTTTTCCACCCTTTCTTCAATTGTATCCACTTAAGGCCTGAAATCACTTAATGCACGAATTAAACGCACAAGTGACAAAATCAAGTGATAAATGAACCTAAAACATAAACGCAAAGGGGCTTAAAAACACGTAAAAATGACTCCTATCAACTCCCCCAAACTTATCATTTGCTCGACCTCGAGCAATAAAAGTTCTAGGCATGAAAAACATCATCAACCAAAAGGAGAAAACAAAAACAACAAACGAACTCACTTTCGTGGAGTAAACGATTGCACTTAGCATGTGCAACAAGCCTTTAAACCTTTGAGTTACCTCAAAGGACGAGTTATAGTCTCGTGAGGGTTTGCAGAAGATATACCCACAAAATCTAACAAACTTTCAATCCCAACCAAATGAATACATCTCAACATAATTAACAAGAATAAATGGCACAAAATCATCCTTTTATAGCTCACAAATATATATACATATCAACTACTTTTGCTCATGTGACACCAATACTCGAAAAGACTCCATAGGGTGTAGTGAAAATAAATCTAAGGTATTATAGTCGAAAGGCATCCTTACCAAATTTTGGACATTAATCCCATATCTATCAACTTTTGATCAAACACAAAGCATAAGAATCATAGAAAATCTCATAGCCATTTAAATTTCATTATCTCAACCATTCAAACTTTCAATTCATATGAAACTTTCCAATTAACTTCATTAAGGCTAGATCATGTGCAATGTTTTATTCCATTAGGCTTTCTATGACACCCATGTAACAAGCTTTAGATCAATGACTCCCAAACTAGATAGTTTTGGGGCATTAAGTGTAAAGACACTCCTAAGGATTTAATCACTCGAGTGTCAAAGGCCACGAAATAAAACTAGATCTTTTAAACAATTCGCTTCTTTTTGGCTTGAGCTTAGCTCAAATTAGCATAATAGTACAGTATATAGGCATGAAACTTTTCACCTCCAGTACATATTAGCCTGACCACTTGTGGTCATACCAAACTTCAACCTTTTTAATTCATTGTTTAGCATAAAAAAATTACTACTCAACTTATAACCTTATGAAAAATCTAAGTTAATTTTTCCGGGAAAAACTCCTTAAGTGTCTCAAGATGGTTATCCTCTCAACTCCTCTACCCTCGATTTATTGTGCAATGTGAATCATCTAAGAAATCAATCCTAGTCTAGGGTCTCCATGAGCAATTTCAAAGATATATATGTTCCATTAAATTCAAATTATTTCAAGAAATCATGCCATTTTTTTTTCAAGTTAATCAATTTTAATGCATCAATTGGAAAGATAAAAAAAAAAACAATTTATACTTGATTTTCTCAACAAAGAAGTATTTAAACATGATATCATACAAACTTTCCCCCAAACTCAAGCTAAAAATTAGCATTGCATTTTCAATGTTCAAAATAAGCACTCTTCTACCCCCAAACTCAAATCCAACATTGTCCTCAATGTTGTTACAACAAGTATACGTAACGGTAAAAGAACACTTACAACCAAGGATGTTGAAAAACATCCTTTAACTTCCAATGCATCGTTACAAAGCTTCTTCTCCTCTCGAGTAAAATAAGCATCTCTAAACATGGGGTCCAAATGTCTATCATATCTAACACTTCAACTTTTCAAACCATCAAGCATACGAAAACATACATGCCAAAAGTGCATGTTTGAACATAAACATAAACAAACAAACTAAACAAACAAAAACAAAAGAAAAAAAAAACTTACAAACTTGGGTTGCCTCCCAAGAAGCGCTTGTTTATAGTCAATAGCTCGACTATTCAGGATCGACTTAAGTCGATGGTTCTCGGAGCTTGACAGATAATGTGTCTGCGCTCCAGTCAGTGCCCGAGTAGTGTTTCAGCCTATGTCCATTGGTTAAAAATACTTGTCCATCCTCAGTGATAAGCTCCACAGCTCCGGAAGAATACACTCGGGTGACTCGAAAGGGTCCCGACCAACGCGATTTGAGCTTGCCTGGGAAGAGCTTGAGTCTAGAGTTGTACATAAGAACTTTCTCACCTTCCTCGAATTCCCGGGGTAGAATATGCTTGTCGTGCCACTTCTTGGTCCGTTCTTTGTACAGTTTTGCATTCTCGTATGCTTCATGTCTCCACTCCTCGAGCTCATTCAGTTGAAGCAACCTCTTATTACCTATAACACTTGTATCGAAATTCAGGAATTTGATAGCCCAATAAGCACGATGTTCAAGTTCGACAGGTAAATGACAAGCTTTTCCAAACACAAGACGATATGGGGACATGCCAATAGGGGTTTTAAAAGCAGTACGGTAAGCCCACAATGCATCATCTAATTTCAGAGACCAATCAGTTCGATGGCTATTTACCGTTTTTTCTAAAATCCGTTTAATTTCCCTATTAGACACTTCGACTTGCCCACTAGTTTGAGGGTGGTAAGGGGTCGAGATTTTATGCTTAACACCATATTTGTTCAACAAGTTTTCAAATTGCTTGTTACGAAAATGTGTGCCTCCATCACTTATAATTGCTCTCGGGGTTCCAAATCGTGCAAAAATATGTTTTCTCAGAAATCTAAGAACAACCCTAGCATCATTAGTTTGCAAAGCCTCAGCTTCGACCCATTTAGACACATAATCAACAGCGACTAGAATATACCTATTGGAACAAGAACTAGGGAAAGGTCCCATAAAATCTATACCCCACACATCAAATAATTCACATTCAAGCACATTATTCATAGGCATTTCATGTCGTCTAGAGATATTACCTACTCTTTGGCATCTATCACATTTTTGAACATAAGCGTGTGCATCTTTAAATAAAGTAGGCCAGAAAAAACCTGATTGCAGAACCTTGGCAGCAGTCTTGGATGGGCCAAAGTGGCCACCTATCACCATGTCATGGCAATGAGCCAAGACGGAGGTCATTTCTTCCTCGGGTACACAACGCCTGATAATTCCCTCGACACCAATTTTAAACAAGTAGGGCTCTTCCCACAGATAGTGCCTAACATCTTTCAAAAACTTCTTTCTTTGGTGAAATGTCAAATCAGGGGGTAAAATTCCAGCAACTATATAGTTAGCATAATCAGCATACCAGGGGATTGAAATAGAAGAAAGAGTAAAAAGCTGTTCATCGGGGAATTCATCTCCTATTGGGGTCTCATCCATTTTCTTATCCACTAATTCTAGTCTAGATAGGTGATCAGCTACTACATTTTCAGATCCTTTTTTATCTTTTATTTCTAAGTCAAACTCTTGTAGTAATAAGATCCACCTGAGTAGTCTAGGTTTTGCGTCTTTTTTAGCAAGCAAGTATTTCAAGGCCGAGTGATCAGTGTATACTATTACTTTGTTAAGCACAAGATAGGAGTGAAATTTGTCAAAAGCAAAAATGACAGCTAAAAGCTCTTTTTCAGTCGTAGCATAATTGAGTTGGGCCTCATTTAAGGTACGACTAGCATAGTAAATAGTATGAAAGATTTTACCCTTCCTTTGACCTAGTACAGCTCCAACGGCAATGTCGCTCGCATCGCACATCAACTCGAATGGTAGGCTCCAATCTGGGGCGGACATCACAGGTGATGAGATTAATTTCTCCTTCAGGGTGAGGAAGGCCTGCATGCATGCATCATTAAAGTCAAACACTGCATTTTTCATGGTCAAGTTAGACAGGGGTTTAGCAATTTTAGAAAAATTTGAAATAAAACGCCTGTAAAACCCGGCATGTCCCAAAAAGCTTCTCACGGCTTTGACCGTGGTGGGTGGTGGAAGATTAGCTATCACTTCAATTTTCGCTCTATCCACCTCAATCCCCTTGTGGGAGATCTTATGACCCAGAACAATTCCTTCTTGTACCATGAAATGACACTTTTCCCAATTTAAGACTAGATCAGTCTCCTCACACCTCTGCAAAACTAAGGTTAGATTGTGCAAACATCTATCATATGTAGAGCCAAAAACAGAAAAATCATCCATGAAGATTTCAAGAAATTGCTCGACCATGTCATGAAATATAGCCATCATGCATCTTTGAAAAGTAGCAGGTGCATTACATAAGCCAAAAGGCATACGCCTATAAGCAAAAGTGCCGTAAGGACAAGTGAAAGTAGTTTTCTCTTGATCCTCGGGTGTAATAGCAATTTGGTTATAGCCGGAGTACCCATCCAAAAAACAGTAATATTCATGCCCGGCTAATCTTTCTAACATTTGATCGATAAAGGGGAGGGGAAAGTGGTCTTTTCGGGTATATTCATTCAATTTACGATAGTCTATGCAAACCCTAAAACCAGTGACAATTCTAGATTGAATTAACTCATTATTGTCATTACGAACTACTGTCGTACCTCCTTTCTTGGGCACTACCTGCGTTGGACTTACCCATGGACTATCAGAGATAGGGAAGATAATGCCGGCATCGAGTAACTTGATTACCTCTTTCTTCACCACTTCTTGAATTTGAGGATTAGACCTCCTTTGTGGTTGTATAGTGGGCCTTGAGCTTTTTTCCATTAAAATCTTATGCATGCAGATGGCTGGGCTGATCCCCTTGATATCAGCAATCTTCCATCCAAAGGCTTTTTTGTGATCTCTCAACACCTCCAGTAACCTTGCTTCTTGTTGATCTGTAAGAGAAGAAGAAATGATGAGTGGCAAGGTTTCATCGTCATTTAAATAAACATATTTAAGATGAGAGGGTAGAGTTTTTAGGTCAAGAGTTGGTGGCTCTTCAATAGATGGTTTGGAGTGGCTAGACAGTGGGCTATCCAACTTCTCAAATTTCTTCGTGGGGTATTGTGCACGCCTCTCTAAGCTATGAACAACTTCCAGTTGTTTATCACTGGCCGACTCAACATCCGTGGAGTTCATTATGCATACCTCAAGTGGATCATCAGAGATGTTTTCCTGAAAGTGCTCAATAATCAAAGGATCAAAAGCATCTATTCTTAAACATGACGCATCATCACCAACATGCTTCATAACCTTGTATACGTCAAAAGTAACTCTCTCCTCACCCACATTCAAAGTTAACTTACCATTGGCTATGTCGATCATAGCTTTACCTGTGGCTAGGAAGGGTCTTCCTAGGATGAGAGGAACTTCAACATCTTCTTCCATCTCCAGAACCACGAAGTCCACCGGGAAGTAAAACTTGTCAACTTGCACGATGACATCCTTCTATGATTCCCTTCGGGTGTTTGATTGATCGATCTGCAAGTTGGAGGCTCATCGAGGTTGGCTTTGGATTCCCCAAACCCAATTTCTGGAACAACGAGTAAGGAAGAAGATTTATGCTGGCGCCCGAATCACATAGCACTCGGTCGAATTTGAGTTGCCCAATAGTACAAGGAATTGTGAGGCTCCCTGGATCCTTGAGTTTCTGTGGCAACTTGTTCAACACCACTGCTGAGCATGCTTCAGTCAAGCACACCGTTCCATTGCCTTCCCACTTCTGCTTATTGGATAGAATATCCTTGAAGAACTTGATGTAATTGGGCATCTGCAAAATCGCATCAATAAAAGGAATATTAATTCGAACTTCTCGAAGAATTTCTAAAATCCTAAGAAAACTCTTATCCATATCTTTCTTATTCTTTTTATGTGCTAGAGGGAAAGGGAGACGTATTTCAATAGGATTAGGCAAAGAAGGAGTCAAAGTTTTAGAAAACGCCCTGTCTGCCTGTGAAGTACGGACTTGATCCTGCCCCAAGTACGTACTTGAGCTGTGTGAAGTACGTACTTGGTTCTGGTCAAGTACGTACTTGGGAGACAGATTTGAATTTTCAAGTTTATCAAAAGTTTGAACATTGTCCTCTTCAAGTGCGGACTTGGACTGCTTGGGAGGTGCACTTTTCAATTCTTTGCCACTTCTCAGAGCGATGGCATGGCATTGCTCTTTTGGGTTTTTCTCTTATCACTCGGCAGTGTCCCGGGTGCTCTTCCACCTGCATCAACCGATAATTGTGCAAATTGGTGCTGCATCTCTTTCATTCCCGTCATAACACCCTGTAACATCAATCGAAGCTCTGCGAATGATTCGTCTGATTTTTGCATGTGAGCCGCCAATCTTTCTTCGACAGTCGAAGGTCTTGGAACTTGACCTTGTGGCTTAAAATTTCCAGGCCTTTGAGTTTGGTTGTTGTAAAACGGAGGCCTCGGTGCTTAGTAGATGCCTTGTTGTGAATTTTGTGCGGGATTTGGCCTTTTCGAAAAATTCTCAGGTATGTGGAAGCTCAATTGAGGCTTGTTTGAATTTCCGACATAGTTCACATCACTAATGGTTGGCTCTGCCTCTAGATTAACATTTTGTTCTACCTCTTGAGCAACAGCAACCCTTCGGGATTGTAGAGGAAACTCATCGTCATCTTCAGGGTACAGTTCATCATCCCGTGCCATCTGCTCTAGTTTAGCCCACACTGTTCTGCTATCGAGACCCAAAAGATCACCGCCTGCTCCTGCATTAAGTCTGTGACGAATCCGAGACCGGACTCCATTAAAGAAATGTAGCACTCGCTCGTCTCTTGAATAGTTGTGATCGGGGCACTTTCGAAGCAGACTCTTGTATCTTGCCCATGCTGATGCTAACGATTCATCCCGTTTTTGCTTAAAACCCTTGATCTCGCTTCTTAACTCGTTAATCCTTGATGGAGGGAAGAACTTGTTGAGAAACTCTTCGACTAACTCTTCCCACGTTTCAATGGATTGTGGGGGCAACGACTTGTACCACAAAGTCCCTTTATCCTTAAGCGAAAAATGGAATAATCGGAGGCGGATGGCATCAAGATCTCTTGGGTGGAATTGCATGGTAGATAACACATTTTCGAAGTGCTCTAGATGGTCATGAGGTGACTCTTTCGGATCACCATAAAATTGTTCAGCCTGAACCATGCTAAACATGTGAGGTGGAATGTGGAAGTTCGGCGTGGCAAAAATTGGGGACCACAACAGGCCCCGGCGTAGTGTGTACACGGGCTGGCTGATTACCACGAACAGATGGAGGTGGTGCTGGTAGTGCCGGTTGCATAGCTTGGAACAGATTTTGCAACCATTCTCTATTCTCGGGCAGATTCATATCAGGGAAGTTGCCAGCCATAGCTCGATTTCTCTGGTTTGCACGAAGTGTACGCTCGATCTCAGGGTCAAATTCCTCTAAAGCCTCTCCTGAGGTTCGAGTCATTTACCAAAAGATCAACCTTTTTGAAACAAAGAAGCAAACCAACTGAAATTTAAAGATAGAAAATAACAGTGAGAATAATAGAAAATAATAAAACGACAAAAGAAATTAAAGCTAAAAATTGCAATAAAATCCGAAACTAAAATAAATCAAGTCCCCGGCAACGGCGCCAAAAACTTGACATGAAAAATCCTTACGTGTATTAAACAGCAAGTGGACTGGTCGTGTGTAGTAATAAAGTGGACTTTAAGTCCGAGTTATCGATCCCACAGAGACAAGATTATTTAAAGCTAGGAATTTAAAAGCAATTAAAATTGAATTAAAAGATTGTGATTAATTTACAATAAAAATGTAAAAACGAGACTTAGCAAATAGATTTAGATTCTTATGAGATAAAACAACTAAGGCACATGCTTCAACCAAATTTACTTGTTAATATAAATATGAACTATTCTTCGTATTATTAGACTACTATTGCTTTGGTGAAAATTCCTTAATTAATTACTACCCGATGTCTCGGCTGTAATAATCCTATGATAAATTGACAGTTCTCTAAATATGTCTATCCGAGAATTTAATCAATAATCATGCATTCAAGTTCTAGAATTTCCCCGAATAAATTCGGCTAACTGCACCCGGGAATCTCTACCTATCTCTAGGGGCAATTCCCTATTTTTTACGGATGATGTGATGATTTCTTTGAACCCTAACTTATATTCTTTCAAACTATTAAGTTAGGCAATATGACAAACATATGGCGATCAAACATATGCAAGTAATTACGCACAAAATCAAAACACAAAGCAATTGTAGAATTAATACGAAGAATAATATCATATATATATACTCATAACTTTGGCCTTCACATGGCCCTAGTTAAGGGAAAATTAGTTCATAATTGAAATTGGGAAAACAATAAAAACATAGAATCACTCATAGATAAAGATGAATATCAAACTAAGAAACTCCCTATTTTGGATTGATGATCGATTCTTGATTGGAAGCTTGAATCCCTCCTTTTCCTCTTCTTAGCTCTTCAAGTATGATGATAGGATGACTCAAAACCAAGAGAATGCTCCCCCAAACCCCTGAATTTTCGTCCTCACACTCTCAAAGGATGATTTTTTGATAATCTCAAGTGAGCTCCCCACTCCCCTTTAAATACCAAAAAATCCACCTACCAAGAATTTGAGCTACCCTTCTCTTTCTTTCCTCCTACCAAGAATTTCTACCTACCAAGAATTTGCACCTACCATTCTCTTGTTTTCCACCTAACAAGAATTTCCACCTACCAAGAATTTGCACCTACCATTCTCTTGTTTTCCACCTAACAAGAACATGAGCTGCCACTTTCGTGTTTTCCAGCGTAGGGATAGTGTTTTATTCATAAACGTCTCCACAGATCTCCGAATTGGATGATTCAAGTACCCATGTAAAGATAAGACATAGATCTAAAACTTTGTAGAAGGATACTTCATCCAATTCTGTCTCTAAAAATATCAAAATGGCGTTCCAACGTGGAGGTTGTTTCTGATTTGGCGCCCAGGTGTGCGGAAATGGTACTAAAACATGATTTTGGCTAACTCCAACTTATTTCTTGCTTGTTTGGTCGTGGAGGTGTGAAACATCTTGGCGTAAACTTATTTTATACATCATTTTTCCACCCTTTCTTCAATTGTATCCACTTAAGGCCTGAAATCACTTAATGCACGAATTAAACGCACAAGTGACAAAATCAAGTGATAAATGAACCTAAAACATAAACGCAAAGGGGCTTAAAAACACGTAAAAATGACTCCTATCACCAATCTAATGTTAATTAAAGTTAGACTTTGAATTAAATTAGATTAGTTCCACTGTGAAATTAATTTTATGGGCTTAGATACTAATTTTTTATTAGAATTGGTTTTTAATAAAAGATTAATAGTATCTCATTGAAATTGAACTTTCAATTGGAATTAAATAAATATAATTTCCTTGAGAATATGAATGACAATGATTAAATTTGGAATTTAATTAGAATTAACATATATGTTTTTCGTGTATTATGTGATATCATGTTTGACATATTATGAAATGGAAGACGTGATTCATGGACTTAGACTCGTTTTAATTTGTATTTCTTTTTATGGGTTGTAAAGGCCATTTTGAGTCTATTTTTTATTTTCTTTCTAGATAAATTATGTATGGGTAGCTTATGATAAAATGTAATAGTTAGAAATAGAAATATGCCCAATGGAGAAATTCAAGTCAAGTCGAGGAGATTCAAGAAGGAGCTTTGGAAGCTTTAGTATAGTTTCTTTTTTATTTTATGATTGAAACATTGGCTTGTTTCAATCTAGGAAATATGGTTCATGAATCATGTGTTGTTAGCTTTCTAGGATTGTTTTTTATTTATTGATCCATGTTTACATGTTTGATGTGAAATGGATTAATGTGCAAAGTGAGACCTAAAGAATGGGTACTAGGTATCCTATCCTCTACTGAATTTAGGAGAAATTAAATTCATACTTAATATATAATAACGTCCTAAGCAATGAGGATTATATATTGAAGTATACTTTTTATTTTTCCTAAGTGCATTTAATGCTGTTGGTCGAGAACAAATTTCACCCCAAATACCAGCAAAAGGTTGCAAGGTGAAATTCAATTGTTACACTGATAGAAAGTCAGTGGGTTGAACTTAAATTATTCATAAATCAATATTATCGATAATAGATTGAGATTTGATGAATAATGGACAAACACATTGAATCATCCATTTGATGGTTTGATGTTGGACATCATTTTAATGGATTAATTAGGTCAAATACCAGCAAAAGGTTGCAACCTATTAATCTAGTTAAAGAACTCAATTACCACTATGAAGCCTTCCAACGATGATTTCCGAATTCCACAGTGGGAGTGTGGATTTTTCAAAAAATGTAGTGGGAGCCAAATTTATTTTCAAAGCCCTCAAAATTAATTTGGAACAACAATTACATGAAAACTAATAAGTCTTTTTACTTTTCTGCAATTATTTTCTTATAATCTCTCTCACCATGACTATCAACCCATTATATGTACTACTTGAAAAGAACACTTTGACCGATCCTAACTATGTGGACTGGCTCCGCAACTTGAGGATAGTCCTCAACATGGAGTCACTGGGGTACGTATTGGATACTGATATCCCAGCCACACCCACAAGGACCCGTGCTAATGAGGAGGAAGTTGCGGCTCATGAGAAATGGGTCAAAGACGACGTCCGGGTTCGTGGGTACATGTTGCGCTCAATGAAAAATGAGTTACAGAGGTCCCATGACAAAATGGTCTCGGCGAGGGCTATTTTGGCACACCTGGTGGAGCTCTATGGTGAGCACAGTCACACTGCTCGGTATGAGATATCGAAAGATCTCTTTGGAGCCAAGATGAAGCAAGGTGAAAAGGTTGAGGACCATGTACTAAAACTGATTTCGAAAATTTAGAGGTTAGAGGCCCTCGACTTCAACATGGACCCGCAACTTCAAACTGACATAATCTTGCAGTCACTTCCAGACTCCTTTTTCCAATTCGTAGTGAACTTCAACTGTAATGAGATAGAGTGTAATTTAGCTGGGTTGATGAACAAGCGGAATACTACTCAATCTCAAATGAAGCCAAAGGGAAAAGAGGCAGCCTTGGTCATCATTTCTAAGCTGAAAAACAACAAGAAGAAAAATATTAAGAAAGCTAATCGCACTCCGGGTCCACAAGCTAAGATAGACAAAGGAAATGGTAAAGCTCATAAAGTGATGAAGAGCAAAGGACTAAAGGAAACTGATAAGTGCCTTCACTGTGGTGAGCTAGGCCACTGGTGGAGGGAGTGTCCAAACTTTGGTAAAGGTGCACCAGGTATGGAACTATTTATTTTAGAAACCAATTGTTCTATAACTGTATTTTCCACTTTGTGGATACTTGATTCTGGAGTTAGTGTTCACGTTTGTGTAATGAATCAGGATCTGTAGCAAAGTCAGAAGTTGGAGCATGGAGAGGTGCTGATCAGTGTAGGCAGCGGGCAAAGTGTCATGGCTTCTCGCATTGGATCAACTTCTTTATGTTTATCATCTGGACATGTTTTAATTTTAGAGGATGTTTTAGTTTTGCCCAATGGGCTTAAGAACATTATATCTATTCCTATGTTGGTTAGGAACAACTATGTTTTTAATTTCATTGACAGTACTTGCAGCATTTTATTTCATAATAATATTGTCGGCACTGCTACTTTAGTCAATGGCCTCTATTATTTAAATATACAAAATTAGTGTGTTGCACATATTATCTCAAAGAAGCATGGAAGGCAAAGTGCTAACCTAAGCTTAAAGTGGCATCTAAGACTAGGCCATGCTGGCGAGCGAAAGATACACAAAATGGAGAAAGATGGTTTAATTGAACCATTGGGATCGGATCCCTATCCAACTTGTGAATCTTGCCTCAAAGGCAAAATGGTTAGATCTTCCTTCACCGGGACTTTTGAAAGAGCCACTGAAGTATTAGGACTTGTGCATACCAACGATTGCGGACCATTTGGAAAATTTCATTACTTTCACTGATGACCATTCAAGATATGGTATAGTGTATTTAATGAAACTTAAGTCTGAATCATTTGATAAGTTCGAAGAATTTAAGGCTTTAGTGGAAAAACAAACTGGTCATCATATAAAGACACTACGGGCGGATCGTGGAGGTGAATATATGAGTGACGAGTTTGATCAGTTCCTAAAGGAACATGGGATACTATTACAACTCACACCACCAGCAACTCCACAATTAAATGGGATGGCAGAGCGAAGGAATCAAATGCTATTAGATATGGTTCGATTCATGCTCAGCTACACTGATTTACCCATTTTCTTGTGGGGGCATGTGTTAGGTTGGGTTCTATTCCCCGGGTGGCTCGTGGCAGCGGAATTTAAAATTTAAACGTACAACCACCCGAAACAGGAATAATGGTCTGCTCGATTATGCTATAAAGAAGGTTGCGATAATTTTTTTTTTACCTTTTCGATTAAATTCTCGCAGCAACCAATTTGATCTTTTCAACCCTGTGGTGCAATTCCACACGATTCCTTGGAGGAAATTGCCCGTCTATCATATCTCTGGTTTTAGTGCTCCAAACGTCGCACCTCTAAGATGTATCCACACCTCGTTCAAGTCACCACCTACTTCATTATTGGTGCTAGCCAACGAAATAGGTCTAAGTCTAAAACCTAGGCTTGGTTATGTGAAGGGATGGAATATGTGAATCGTTAAGTTCAACACATGAACAAAACGATGTCGTATTGGAATAAGGGAAGGAACGATTTTTGGATTAAGGATGATAAGGAAAAACTCTCTTTCTTTCAGCTGGGGTTCGAATTTCGCACTCCTTAGAAGCATAGGGTTTTTAGTCTTGCAATCACATATATATAGAATAGGAGCCCTAGAGTCCTTATTCAACTGCAAGACTTGGAGAAGAAGAAAACCCTTTTCTTCTTCACCAAGATTTCTAATCCCAGCTGCCAAGGCCCTTAAATTCGGCCATAATCCTTATTTTCAGTCCAAGAATTAATTCTTGACTCCATATTTAATTATAGGCTAAACCCACCAATTAAATATTCTCATATAATTAAAACCCGTTTAATTATATTTAATTATTCCAATTGACTTATTTATTTAACTTGGACCAAGCCCAACTAAATAAAATACTTGGACTCTATTAGGTCCATTAATTTAATTAATTCTACAAGATTAATTAAAACAGTCGAATTAATTGAATCACCTCAATTAATTCATATTCCATATTAGGAAAGGACTAGACTTTCCTAATTTTTTCAATTTCCTCAAATTGATTAATCACATCATATAAGCAGTGACTCTCACGAGTTAAGTGTGTGACTCCTTAGGCTCGTCTACTATCTAGTAGTAAGTACACTTTCCCAAAGTGCTAGTGTGCTTTCCTATAATAGATAGCACTAGATTAAATCATTCATTTGATTTAATCAAGCCTCGAATTAATCACCATGTTAATTCTTGGCACTTACAAATCGTGGTTCCTGTCTAGCAATAGGTCACGAAGACCTAGACAAAGACGAAGATAAAGATACGCCTTTCGTGATCTTGATCCTTGTATAAGTAAGATCCTTCCATCTAATCTCCCGGTTAAATCTAGAGCAGTGGCTAAGGTCGAAGCTCTATTAATTCAATAACTATGTTTCTCAAATACGGTGAGATCGACTTTGACTATCTAAATGAGGAAACACTACGCCTATTTAGATATCATACTTCGGCCGGAGATTCCTAAAGTCGATTCACTATGTAAACATAGGAGATTCATAGACAAGTCTAATGTCAGAGATAGATCCCATCTTGATTCTCAAGTGCCTTCATACACAATTAGCCCATGTCTGATTTTGCCCATTTGCGTTCATCTAAGTAATCATGTAACAAACCAAGACACGTTCAATTGTGTATAAGACATCCAATGGAACCTCAGGTTCTAAGGATTACTCTTATACTACAAGACCACTAGAAATTTCAGATTCGACTGGGATACCATTTAATGGAACTTCCATGGGGTTGTTCAATATACCTATTCCTACGATAGGAACCTCATATATGCATAGGCTTTCACCGTGCCAATATCTATGGAACGAGATACACTCTATCAAGAGTATGCATCATATAAGCAAGTCTTTTGGATCTCATCGATATCCCATCATCTCGACGAGCTATTCACGACTTGGAACACATGTTTAAGGATCACAGCCTTGGAGACATATTCCATCACTGCCATTCCCGATGCGCAATGATGTCCCATAGCTATGTGTGATCTTTCGGGACTTTATTCTAAGTTAAGACAAAGCTATATACACGAATAAAGAATGCCAAAAGATTAACTTTATTTAAATGAAAAAGATCGTTCATCTAGAGTTATTATTACATAGAATGGCGCCCAAAATTGGTGCGTCAGGCATAAACTCTAATACCATTCACTTCTTACAGCTGTTCATATCTTGAACAAATGTCCTTCCAAGTCTATTCCTAAGACTCCATATGAGATATGGAGAAATAGGAAACCAAACCTTAATTACCTTAGAGTTTGGGGATGCCCTGCCTACATCAAGAAGACGAAGGCAGAGAAATTAGAAGCGAGGTCCCTTAAAGGACGTTTCGTCGGTTTCCCAGAGGATTAAATGGGATACCTATTCTACATGCAAGATGATCAAAGGATCATTGTTGCACTGCAAGCGCACTTTCTTGAAGAAGAATTCATACAAGAAGGTGGTGCAGGTAGAAAGATTATTCTTCTCGATCAAGATGAAACACCTAGGGAGATGACTGTTCAAGAAACACACACTGAACCTGATGAAACACAACCAACATTGCGAAGATCTGGTAGAGTACCACAACAACTTGGAAGATATTATGGTTACCTGCTACAAGAGGATCCAGGTGTCCACACTATAGTAGTGGGAGTCCAAGGAGACGACCCTTCTACTATGATCAAGCAATGATGGACACCGACTTTGCAAAGTGACAAGAAGCTATGCAGGCATAGATAGACTCGATGCATTCTAACCAAGTCTCGACTCTGGTAGATCGTCCTGATGGGATTGCCCCTATAGGGTGCAAGTGGATCTACAAGAGGAAGATAGGCCCCGGATGTAAAAGTTGACACATACAAGGCAAGGCTTGTAGCTAAAGGTTATAGTCAAAAGGAAGGAATTGACTATCAAGATACCTTTTCACCTGTGGCAATGATCAAGTCTATTCGAATTCTACTCGCAATAGCTACATACCTAGACTATGAGATATGGCAGATAGATGTAAAGATGGCTTTTCTAAATAGATTCCTCGAAGAGGATATCTATATGGAGCAGCTTAAAGGCTTTGCATCGAGGTCTGATATTCATAAGGTGTACAAACTTAAGATATCCATTTATGAACTTAAGCAAGCCTCTAGGAGTTGGAATCTACGTTGTGACGAAGCTGTCAGCGGATTTGACTTTGTCAAAAACGAAGATGAACTATGTGTTTACAAGAAGGTTAGTGGGAGTAAAATCACTTTCCTTGTCTTATATGTGGATGACATTCTACTCATGGAAAATGATGTAGGAATGCTCACATCAGTCAAAAGATGGCTTTCAAATACATTCTCCATGAAAGACTTGGGAGAAGCTACCTATATTCTAGGGATTTGTATCTATAGAGATAGAACAAATAGAATAATAGGACTTTCCCAAGAACTTTACTCAGAGAAGGTCCTAAAGAGATTTAGGATGGAAGACTCTAAGAAAGGTTTCTTGCCCATGAGACACGTGGAGCACCTTTCAAAGTCCATGTCTCCTCAAAATGAGGAAGATAGGAAAGAAATGAGTACGGTGCCCTATGCGTCTGCAGTGGGTAGTCTGATGTAATCCATGTTATGTACAAAGCCAGACATCGCCTCGCGGTAAGTGTGGTGAGTTGTTTTTAGGCTAACCCGGGAAGAGAACATTGGACCACTGTCAAAAATATCCTTCAGTATCTGAAGAAAACTAAGGATATGGTTCTAACATATGGACATGGAGATTTGAAGATGGATGGATATACTGACTCAGATTTTCAATCTGATGTAGATGATTGCAAATCTACTTCAGGGTTTATATTCACGCTCAATGGTGGAGCGGTGACTTGGAAAAGTTCCAAGTAAAGCACAATTGCTGATTCCACCACTGAGGCAGAATACAAAGCAACTTCAGAGGCTTCTAAAGAGCGTGTTTGGATTAGGAAATTTCTTGGAGAACTTCAAGTGGTCCCGAGTGTAGA
The DNA here is from genome assembly GCA_019426215.1 of Buddleja alternifolia. Taxonomy (NCBI): domain Eukaryota; kingdom Viridiplantae; phylum Streptophyta; class Magnoliopsida; order Lamiales; family Scrophulariaceae; genus Buddleja; species Buddleja alternifolia. The sequence goes on along the minus strand of CM033405.1, from coordinate 11,120,769 downwards.
GCTGCCATTGCCACTTTATTGTGACAATAACGGAACTATTGCACAAGTAAAGGAACCAAGGTCTCACAATAAATTCAAACACATAGAGAGGAGATGTCACATAATAAGGGAAATCATTGGAAGAGGCGAAATAGTCATACAGAGAGTAAATTCAACTGACAACGTCGCTAACCCATTGACCAAGTGTTTGACACAGGCAGTGCTGGATGGACATCTTGAGAAGATGGGTATTAGATACCATAGTGATTGGCATTGAGTACAAGTGGGAAATTTTTAGGGTTAATGTTCTCAAATGCCACTAGAGGATTAGTAAATGTAAGGACATTATTAATTTGTAGTTGTTTATCTTTCTATCAATAAAAAGGCGATTAGTTGTTTACTTTTGAATTGGCATTTACTTATTGTAAATCAACTATAATTCCATGAGTAAACTCTCTAAGGCACTAGAGGGGTTTGATACTTGTGTACTAAAATAGTCTGCAAGTCAAAGATTTCCAATTGGGCGTTGGAAATCATGAAGACTTATATGATAAGAACCTTTGACGAGAAAGGTGCCCGTCATTCACTAGGAAGTAGTGAAGGACTCATATCATAGGTGCACTGATGGATATAGTGGCACTCAGACATGACTCGCATCGATTTTGTCACATGGGTTTTCACTCTTTGACAGTCAATGACAAAATTGATTAATTGTAATAGGTGTGTCTGAACTTTAGACTTGAGGAATTGAGCTGAAGATCTGCTTGTGACATTAGGTTCGTCATTAGAGTAGTTAGGCCCATTTCACTCTTTGGTGGGGTCAACCTCGAACTGCAACCTAATGGGCAAGTAGTAGTCTTAACAGATATCCAAGATGGGATTCGTTCCCTTGTAAGTGAACGAGGAATTATCCTATGCATTTGTAAGTAAGCTAGATCCTAAAGACTTTGGCCAAAGCATTAAATGATCTGAGCTTGTTATAAATAAAACATAGCATTAAGTTAGTGAGTTTGACTAAAAACCATGACTCTCACTTGATCGGGATAAAGAAACGAAGAGTTTATATTCACACGGTATTTACAAAGGAAAGGTTAATAATGATCTAATCATTTCATCTTATTTGGGTTAAAATATGGACCACTTGATTGGTTAGGTGGGTCCTATATTCAATGGAATCCTCCCATTGCCATATATAGATGAACCTAAAGAGTCACGCTTAAAAAGGAAAAATCAATTAGAAAATAAGAATATTTCATGTGGTAATATTTTAAGTTTTGGATACGTAAGATTAAATAAATGGAATTAATTATTTGAAGAAATAAGTTAATTCATTTATAGTTTAATTCATATATTATTTCTTGGACCTAGCTCAAATTGGAGCACCAAAGCCTATATGGGGCGGCCAAGAGGCGCCCATTATGGGCTAAATTGAGTCCAAGTTATTAACTTAAGTGATATAAATATATCACTTTAGTCAATACTTAGGTGAAGAGTTCACTTTGACTTAAGCCACAAGAAAGATTCCTCTCCCTCTCTCCACCTTTAGCCGTCGGTCTCACACACCAAGGAGGAGGAGATTTTTTTCATCAAGTTTTTCCGGAGAGACGATTTAGAGGCAGAAGAATTGGACTGCTAGGATCAAGATTAATTCAGCCACAGATTTATCGCGAAGAATTGAAGAATTCTAATTCGTGGAAACAATCAACCACTTCGCTACAACGGGTGATGTTAGTTTTACCCTTTCATACATACGTCTGAATTAACCCCGGGATTGATCTGACTAATGGGGAAAAACCATAAAAAATTTCAATTCCGTTTTCCGCTATGTTTGGTGATTTTTCCCCAACAATTATGTGCACAGTGGAAAAGTAAACAGATCTAAATTCCTATATGGATCACTTTCAAATTAGATTTTTTTTTAATTTTAACCTAATTAAATATGAAAGCCATAAAGATTATTTACCTTTCTTGAGCGTGTACGTTTCTTGATCTACTGTTTACAACATCAACCCCGGGCTCCTTCTTCTAGATTATCATGTTAGAGATAGGCCAAGAAATATCTTCCTCCTTGAGACTCACGGCTAGGTATAGAGAAGGGAAGGATCTTTTCTCTTCGTATGTTTATTTTTTACGTTAACAGTAATGTGTAAGTGTAAATACGTTGAGGATTAAATAAATCCTCAACACATCCAACACACGCTACACGCCTATGGCAGTTCAAATGGGCTAAGTTGGTCCAATCAACTTAGTCCACTTTGATTAATTGCACTATAAAATTAATCCAATTAATGTATATGATTAAATTAATCAAAGAGTAATTAATTAATCCAATTAATTAAATATTAGATAATTAACTAATCAAATTAATTAATTACCCATTATAATTTAATTTAATATTAGTCTTGATTGCCAAATTGGAGGATATCAAAGGATGTGGGTGTCACCTAACCAATCTTATGGACCCACATCGCAACCGAATCAAGAACAAAATAATTATATCATTACGAAGCTCTAGCTCATAAACATTGTATGAGTATAAACCCTTCACTGACATATTCCGATCGAGTGAGAGTCATGGAATATGTCAAAGTCACAAGATTCGATGATGTGCTATAAACCCTACTAAGATGAAATTGCCAAACTACCCTCGAGTCTTACATGAGTTAGTTTATTCCCTTAAGCCAAAGACTTGTCATTATATTTACCTACGATCGCACAGGACACATTCTCGTTTATCTCTCGAGACAGTGAATTCCATTTTGTCAGTCACCTCACAGCTGCTACTTTCCCACTGAGATTGCACTTCGAGGTCGACCCCACCAACGAGTGAATTGAGTCTGACTAATCTAGTGTCACAAATACATATTTTATGACTTCTTAGGTCTACGGTTCACACGTATTATTATGTCCAGTAATCCAAGCACTGACAGTCACTAAGTAAATACTTATGCGATTGGATTATTACGAGTCGTGTTCGAATATATCAATTTCATTGATACATCTATGGAACAAGCTCCCACTATCATATAGTAACCGACTTATACTCTTCATTAGAGCATGTGTCATACAAGTCGAGTCTTAATGCCCAATCAAGACTCTTTGACCCGCGAACTCTTTTGAGTAATCAAAACCTTAACTCTTCTAGTGTCGCTCCTTATCCCATAAAGAGTATAAGGTTACTCTTGATTACATGGACTATATGTTTAATACTTATTAATGCTATTAAGAATTATATGAACAACAAAGATTACCTTTTCCATAAATAGAATAATGTTTGATACCCTCTAACAATCTAATTCATCGTTGGTATCGAGGGTATACACCTAACAATGATATAGAGCCACGGGGCTGGCTAGGTATCAACCACATCCTTTGGTATCATCCAATTGCCAATTGAGATGGAATTAGAGTTGCGCTATAAGGAATTCGTGGGAAATCATGTTTTATGTTTGGAGGGAAAATTGGTAATTTGTCTTTGGAATGACAAATTAATTTAATTAGATTAAACATTAATAATTAAATTAATTAAGTCTTAGTTATCTAGGCCAAGCTGAGAAAAATAATTATTTTATTAATTAGAATATTAATTTAATCAAGGATATTTAGGTAGATTTTAAATGTCAAAAGATCAAAATTAATTGGACTACTTGACACTGTCAAACTTAGCCCAACATGGAAGTCCAATAGGCCCTAGTGGGCGTGTGGTGTAGGTTTAGTAAGAGGATTTATTTAATCCACTAACTCTTGCCCTAATACAATGCACAATCATCGCTAAACTGATTAGACTCCAAAATATTAGACAAGAGAGAAAAATGTCTCTCCATTCTCTCCTCAGCCTAGCCGCCATATTGAGGAACATGAGGATTTTCTGACGTTTTTCGGCGTGACAATCTTGAGATGGGAGGATCAGAGCTTGCTGTTCATAATTCCAATTGGAGCAACTTGTACACACTTCAAGAGTTAATATATGTATGTTTATTCAAAATTGATCCTGTTGGGTGTTTATTTTATACCATTGCATTGTTGTTTTTGAAACACCATGTCCAAATAGTGGTATTAGAGGCAAATCGTGTTTAGGTCTATTTTGATTTTGTATACATGTTTTCACATGTTTATAGTTAGATAAACATGTATATTGTATATTTGGATGATTTTGAAGCATTGATTGGGTAAAAAAATCTGAAAAATGAAGAAGGAACCAAAAAGGGAATTCAAAGGGGGTGGTGGCCGCGGCGCCGCACAAACGGTGGTACTGCACAGTTGGCAACACAACCTAATTGCTATGAGAAAGTAGCTAAAGAATGTGTTCACACAAGCACCGTTGTGTAATGGTCCAAGGCGACGCTGGATGCACCACCATGCCTCGTTGACGGCGACGTTAGATGCATTGCTAAGGGGCGACACTACATATACTATTCAATCGGCTGTGCAAATCAGATGTTCTCAACCAGACGACTTTGAACGATGCAAGGTAACACTTGATGTGCCGCTATACGTTGTTCAATGGCGGAGAAGATCGTCGTGGTCGGGCCTTCGAGTGCCACAATTGCGACCGGCGAAGTCATGGTCGTCGACGCCGGGTGCCTCGTGATGGCGCAAATGATCACTGATTCCCATTAGGGCAACAGTTAGGTGGCGTGTTGGGTTATGCCCAATACACTTTAGGTTATGTGTTGGCTTCGACCCAACACACTTGAATCAATCTTGCGTCAGACTTGCCTCGAACGGCGCCCTCACCTTCCCGCCACCAATACACCGCCCTCACCTCCACGACCAGACCTCTCGCCACTAGATCTGTAGCCCTCCGCTACCAACACCATACCAACACCCTGCTTCTCCGTCGACAATATACCTAGTGTTGTCGCCTCCTCTAACTCCACCACACCATGTTTTTCTCTAAAACGAACTCATCTAAACACTACTTTTGTATCCCTAAAACATACTTATTTTTCATTTTTTTCAACAATTTTTTTTTAGATAAACATGCCATTCAATTAAAGACTTGGGGCCTCCTTACTTTTGAACTCTCATCCCTCTTTTCTCCTTTTCTTTTTCTTCCGTAAAATAGAATCTCAATATAATAATAGCACTTGCCAACCCCACGACTTGGCAGATATTTACATGCCCAAGGCCAACAGTGGAGAGAATACCAGACATAAACCCTAGTCCCAGCTACCCAATTCTTCGCTTCCCCTAAAACCCTAAACACCCAAAACCCAAAATCTTCAAAACTTTCCTGACAACTAAGAAGGGAAGGCAAACTCCGAGCAAAAAAGAACATGGATCTTCCAAACAATGCCAATGTGAATGCGGACCTAAACGACGCCGTCACGACGTCCAAACCGTCGAAAATCAGGTTCGAGTATGAAGACGATGAAGAAGTCGAAACCCTAGAAGAAGTTGCGGCGGAGAGTTCGAACGTGGAGGAAGACTCATCCATGTACGAGGCTGGCGATACCTTGACTGCTGGGGATGAAAAGACCAGCGCCGATTATTACTTCGATTCTTACTCTCACTTCGGTAAGTTTGGTAATTGGTATTTGTGTTTACTGTTTTCTTTCGTGAGGAATCTCTTGAAATTCTCTTGTTAATTGTATATTTTGCGGAAGGATTTATGTGTGATAGATGGAAAAAGAGTTCTTTCTGGCATTAATTGTGACTCAAATTGATACATTTAAAGTTCAGAGTTTAAAGTGATTTACCTCTGTTTTTTTTTTTAATACATTCGTTTGGGGTTTCGAAACAAAGCAGCTTATAGATGCCTAAGTTCTTTGTTCAATTATCAGCATTTATCACATATTTCTTGAGTTTTCTATTTACTCGTATTTTTACATGGCTAGCTAGCCCACAATTGTACTAAATCCTTGAATTCTTGTTTTAGTGTGTTATGTTGAAATCAAGGATGTTGTATTTTTCTTCCTGCTTAGTTTTTTTTTTCATTTGCATTACCGTTTACTAATGAGAATTTTCCTTTACTTTGTCTATGTTTTCAGGTATCCATGAAGTAAGTATTAAAATCTGGAAGCAATGCTGCTTGATTTGTGGTTTTTTGTTACATTTCCTTGCCACTGGATTGTTTCTGATCTTGTTTTTTGAATTTTTAATGTTTATGAATGAATTCCTTTACAAAGTCATTAACAGTGATAGAGAACTTCCTTTTGGATTCATTTGACCTGTCTCCTGTGTCAGTGGCTTGTTTGATGTGACCTAAATTCGCATTCTTGAGCCTCTTCGTCTTGAATTAGCCAAAAAAAGTAAGAAAGTGCTTTCATCTTGCCCTTCAAGTATGGGTTTTGGCCGCGGAAAAATTGTTTCTTTTCAATCCCACTCTTTTAATCATTGGTTTTCTTCTGCTTTATCTTAGCCCTTCTCCAGTTTGTGTTGAGAATTTATGAGATGTTGGAATATGATTTTATTTAAGAGATCTCTCTAGATTAAATAATACAAAGCATGGTAAATGGTGATAGTTTTCATTTGACTCTCAACTCACTTGTCCTCCAGCACCAGAACCTCCTCTTTGGCTTTTATCTTTTAGTTTTAGATAAATGAATGTTCACCTATTTGCTTTGGCATTTTCGTTTGAATAAAGAATGTTTCTTTGGCAATTGTTTGAGAACATATCAAAGCAAATCTATTTCATGAATCTCGAATGCGACTGATGCTTAATAAGCTTCTCTTTTACCTGTTAGTACCTGGAAATACTCCTCATTCTATTTGTTATATTTGTGCAAAGTTGGCTTTTTAATTCTTGTGACTTCATCGATGCAGGAAATGTTGAAGGATGTTGTTAGAACTAAGACATACCAAAATGTTATTTATAAGAATCCCTTCCTTTTCAAGGATAAAATAGTCCTTGATGTGGGTGCTGGGACAGGAATCCTCTCACTTTTTTGTGCCAAAGCTGGGGCTAAACATGTTTATGCGGTAATGAAGCCATTTTTTTGTTCCCTTATTGCATGTGCTGTTTCCCACCTTTTTTATGGTGTTTCTTATGTCATTTTTCTTTGTTGGGGTTTTATTTTTGGTTAAAAATTCTTACCAATGGCTGTTTTGTTACTTTATACCTCGTATAGGTATGAATATTCTATGGGCTTTTTACTTTTCATGTTATACTTTATAACATCATCTAAGAGGAGCGAAGAGGAAGAATGAAACCAGAAGCTGAAGGAATTCAGGGAATCAACAAAACATTTATCTCCTTTCAAATGTCATTTGACACAGATACCTATTTCTATTCACAAGTGACCATCCACCATCAGAGAACTTCCCTTTTGTTTAGCTTCAAAGTATCTGCACAATGTCCTGGGAAGAAGAAACACAAACTTTTAATTCTTGGGCTTCATCCACTTGATTCCACAAGAGAGGAGCACACATCTTTTAATGTCAACTTCTTTGATGGTCAATATGTGCAACTTACCAGCATAATCTTTGATTTCAAGTTTTCCGCCTCAAAAGTCTAACTTGTACCTGCGTTTTGTGATGAGGGTAAAACAAGCATATTTAATAATAATATAAAAAAAATTCATGTCGGCTAGGTGTTTATTTTAGTTTGTCACATTACTACAATTAAGTTTTAGCTTTAATGGAACATTGAAGAATTTCATTTGTTGGCTTTCTTGTAAATTTAAGCATGTAACTTTCATATTAATTTAGCATGTTTATGCCACTCTGGTATCAATTGAATAGTTTGCCTTGGAAATAGACTATATAACCCCTCATTGCGTCATTAAGGTCAAACTTCCTTTTCTTTGATTTTTTTACTTGTCAACAATATTATTCAAGAAGTTCAATTTATGTCATTGTTATCAATACTCTTTGTAGCAATTAAATGAAGGATGAGCATTGTGGATCTTATTCTCTATTACATTTGTGTATATCTAACTGGTGATGGCATTTTGATATGAATATTTGCTCAATATTTTCTGTCGTTACATTTTAGATATGAAGATTTGATTACAGTGCCTTCAAATTTCAGGTTGAATGCTCCAGCATGGCCCATACGGCTCAGGAGATAGTAAAGCTAAATGGATACTCAAATGGTAGTGCTCTTTTTGGCCCAAAGTTTTTAAATCATGTGTCGTTTCTAATTTATTCTTCACGTCTGATTGGTCTTTGATTGTCCTGTTATTATTATATCAGTTATAACAGTTCTTAAGGGAAAGATTGAAGAGATAGAGCTTCCAGTTGCTCAAGTTGATGTTATTATCTCTGAGTGGATGGGATATTTTCTGGTCTATGAAAACATGTTGGACACTGTCCTCTATGCCCGTGACAAGTGGCTAGTAAGTATCACTTTTTTATTACTTATGTAATATTGAACTTTGCCTAGTATACTTATATGGCTTGTTACTTGATATCTGCAGGTCCCAAATGGGCTTGTATTGCCAGATAAAGCCTCCCTTTATTTGACAGCAATTGAGGATGCTGATTACAAGGAAGACAAGATTGAATGTGAGCTTAATCTGTCTCTGTGATACATTCAATTAAACAATATGATATTACATAATTTACATGCTTATTAGTGTCAATTTTATTGACTGGCGTTACTAGGTGCTCTTTGATGGTTCATACTTTTGGTTTTGGTGTTATGTCTTTATTTGTTCTGATTTTTACATTCCATGAACCACAGTCTGGAACAATGTGTATGGATTTGACATGAGCTGCATTAGGAAGCAATCCATAGCAGAACCTCTTGTTGACACCGTAGAGCAGAACCAGATTGTTACCAACTGCCAATTACTCAAGGTTGGGATCTTCCTTTTTGGCACCAGTGTGAACATTTACCGCTAAGTCTTAGATTGCGTTTTGATTCAAATCTTTTAGAGCTAATGATTTTTATTTTCTTTTGTGGGGATACCTTGTGTTGCAATGAATTCCAAATCCTTTAACAGCCATTTTGATATTTTTCAAACAAATCCTCATATTTGATTCATTTCTAATTCTTGGCTCGAAATTCTTAATTTCACGTGGAATAAATTGTGTCCTAAGCCAGCTGTCTTTCCTAATTTTTCACAGACGATGGACATTTCTAAGATGGCTTCTGTAGATGCTTCGTTTACTGCACCTTTTAAGCTTGTGGCTGAACGTGATGACTACATCCACGCTCTCGTGGCTTATTTTGATGTTTCTTTTACCAAGTGTCATAAATTGATGGGCTTCTCTACAGGTACGTACGATATATTCTTTTGAATCTATCTTATTTCTTCACTGTTGGTAAAAATCTATTCATGGTCCATCTCTAGCAACACAAATGTATGAGTAAAAAGAACTTGAATGGTTATTTTAATGTGGTCTCGTCAAAAGTAGATTAACATTTTGAATTTATGTGGGATTATTGTGAAATATTCAGGACCCAAATCTCGTGCCACTCACTGGAAACAAACGGTGCTGTACTTAGAGGAAGTGCTGAGTATTTGTCAAGGAGAGGCAGTGACGGGGACAATGACTGTGGCACCTAACAAGAAAAATCCGCGTGATGTGGATATAACGCTAAAGTATTCAATAAATGGGCGACATTGCCAGGCTTCAAAAACACAGTATTATCGAATGCGGTGATATTGTATTTCACTGTGCTGGGAGAAGATCAAAGAATGCTCTCCTGCTTGCTTTGCTGCCTAAAGCATCACCCCAGCTTATCGATACATGGAATGCAGTAGAACATATAGCCCGGCAGTTAAGCCGTGTGTCATTTCTTTAAATTAATGTATCTTAGTGATTGATTACATTTATCTTTAAATGTAATGTATTGTCAAACTTGGGCCCTCTGCCCCCGTCAAACTTTCAAGGTTTTGATTTTAATATATATAGCCCAATGTTTGCAGATGGTTCAGAAATTTCAAATTTAGACACCATACATCGTAGATTGATGCTTTTCAGATGTGTGCCAAAATACACTAGTAAATTTTCAAATCTTGAAATATATCGTCTAATGAAATACTATCGAATTAAATTTTCAATAATTGACTAGATTACCTAAAATTATATCAAGAAAAATTATGCATTCCACCAACCAACAAAGGAGCATTTTAATCGATGTGCCAGGATTGATGGTGGGTTCAATTAGTGTTATGCAAATAAAGAGAGTTTGTGCGCACAGGTTACAAATTGATGTGTGGATGCAATGAGTATACAACTCATGAAATAACATTAGCTGCGGGCTTGTACTATTACTACTACTAACCAAAATAACACAAGAAAAGCCAAAGAGAGTGCAAAAGGAAAATTATCACTAACCAAAATTGTACAATAAACACTCAAGGGAGATAAAAAAGGAAAAATATCGAAATGGGAACGCGTCACTATTGATGTCTAGAGCTCTGAGCTCTTCGAGCCGGTTTTCTTGCTTGTCCACCACTGTCTTATTCTATTTGAAACTCTGTCTGCATGACTTTTCAATTTCACTCCCGCATCCACTACTCCCTTGCTGATCCTTTCCTTCCAGTCGTACTTTTTATTATCTTTTTCTCTAAGTACTTTTCCCTGTATCAACATTTTCAGATTCGCTTAGTAATTAGTTGGGTGACTTATTGGGAGTCCCACGACTTCACCCAAGACTTTTGGTTCCGGTAAAATCACAACCATTCATTTATGGTCCCACATCGGGTTCACCACAAGGACAGTTGTGATTGTCTTAGTACACCAAGTAATTGAAGGTTAATTGAAGAGATATGAGAATCTACGTCTCACCAATTTTGAGGGAAAGTCTGGCTCATCATCATCGTCGTCGTCTTCTGCATCCTCACCACCAAACTTTTGGTTCATCAAGTCTTCCCGTGAGTACATCTTCATGCCGGGTGCTCCTGGCATACCCTGAAGCAAGTGAAAGTAAGAGTTAGAACCTTGCACGATGGCCAAATAGAATATGCCAATGTGAACTAAATTTTTAACTCTTTATGTTACCTCCATGGATTTCATTAGCTTCTCCATTTCTGCCTCTTTTTCGGATTTGGCAATAAATGGCTCTCCCGGAGTCCTATCCTGAAAAGCAAAATAATGAAACACACGCATATGAAACAAAAATAAAATGTTACCACGTTATAATTGCTAAATCTAACATTGTCCTCCCAGTCAAAACATAAAGAATCTTATGAACATATGACGATGAAGATGTTATTTCAGTATCCAGAAACTGTGACAAAACTCTGGCATATAGAAACTAAAAAACATTGACTGACAAGGGCTAGCAAACAATCACATATTTATTAGTTACAAGCATCAAGAAAATCGACAAAAACTAGCCTCGCAGTGTTAAAGCGGTACCTTAGGAACTGGTGGTGGCTTTGAACTGCACGCTTTTGTGAGGTCCTTGCATATGAAATTTACCAAAGAATCAAGCTGGGGCTTGTTTTTATACAAGTATTCTGCAGCATCAGTATCAGAATAACCCAAAACCTGCAGAAACACCAGATTCAAAGTTTAAGTTGCGGGATTCTATATCTTCAGTGAATAAAGGTGATTCAGCTCTCAAACTCAGAATAATTAGCTCAATCAAACCGGACAAAAGATGCGAAAGCTATCCATATTAGTAAATACTTGATGTCTACTCCAGCAATTAGCATTTCGATCATTGTATGACGGATGAGAAAATAACGCAAATCCCTCATATTGCATTTCAAATACGGAATAACTAAAATTGCGTATAACAAACCAGAAAACATTTAGAAAGTAGATCCATATCAGGCAATGTAAATATTTTGGTAATTTTACCTCCTGACAAGCTCGCTCAATTGTTTTGCATTCTGAATTGCATTGCCCTTCCGAGCTTTGTTCAACAAGCTGAGTACAAGAATTCAAATATAAGCTACTCTATGTAAGCAAATATGATATAAACTTGTGCAAGTTTATGTTAAGTTTTTTTTACCTGTAATTTATCACCTTGCTCTACAATATCAATTTTAAGGATCCAATCAGCCTCTTGTTTCTTCAGATTACAAACATTCTCCGCAATTTCTATTATTTCATACTCCGATATCTGCTTCCATTATTCACAATCGAATTTAGGTAAACAAAAACAATAATATATCCATCCACAGATAATGACAATTCAAAACACAATACAATAAATTCCACCAAACCAACAAGAATTCATAATTGTATGAAACCAAATTGTTCATTACTTGAAAAAGGAATATATATATATATGTATATATAATTTGAAGAAAACGAAACCCATATGAAAAGATTACCTTTTTAGGTGAGATCTGTGCTTGTTTAGACTGGACCTGGTGATATAATTGGGATGCCAACTTCTCACAGACTTGACATTTGATATAGGGAATATCTTCTTTTCTTGCCAATCCAACATTTGGTTTCTTGGCGCAATGGGATAATAAAGGCATCCATGAAAATACTACCACAATTACTACACATGATTTCACCAACAATTGTGATGTTTTATAAGATTTCGCCATAATTAGACCAAAAACACGCAAAATTCCCACACACAGTGCTTAGAGTTGTTTTAGACTTGCAGACTGAAACACTGTTTTCATTTCTGTTTCATCGGTTGTTTTCTACGTCTTTTTGGAAAAATCTGCCAAAGGTCCTTACGTGTTCTCTTGTCTCTGATTGGTTGATGACAGCCACGTGTGCTGGCTCGCTATTTCATTCCAAATTGACTATTATATACAGCATGGTAACGGGGCCAGTTAGATCCGAGACCGCCCCGCTTAATAATTTAAGACCCGGGACCTGCCCCGGAATGGACAAAACCGGGCCAACCCGAAAGACCCGACAGGAATTTGACAAGTTTGGATTTTTTGGGTGCAAACATGAAAAACGAACCAAACTACTTGATACTCGATTCGAGCTTGATTACTAAAAGTTCGTTTGAGTTCGGTTCGTTAACTATTTATGTCTTGTATGTCTTATTTTAGGTCAAGGAGTCTTTTTATAACCATTTAACTTATTGACCAAGACAACCAAAAAGAGACCTCGTTGGGAGTGGACGCCCAACTTACCCTAGTAGTGGTCCAAATGGATGCCCATTCTAGGCTCGGGATTTTCTTTTGTTTTAATTAATTATCTATTTTGTTGACATTTTTGGTTCTCTCATCCTTTAGTTTTGACGATGACAAAGGACTTGTTTGATTGTCACTAATTTCTCTCAATTTGTTTTTGCATGAACTATCCTGGAATTTCGCAAGACCCATCTAGAATTACTTTTGGAATATACATCTCATCTTCCACAAGAATTTAAGAAAAATATTTTTGTCTATCTTGCCTTTTATATAGATATTCTGCACATGTTTTATATGCTTTATATGTCTTGCCAAATTAGAATTAATTATCTACTCATAAGGAAAGTCAAAGATCCCATATTGCTAGAATTTCATTTAAGGGAAGTATCTTAATTATTCTCCTTTCCTTTTATTTGTGCCTCTGCATATCTAGCATAGTTGACTTGATTTTATTTCCTTTCTTATGCTTTGGTAAGTATCCATTTTATAGAAGTAGCCGTTATCCCTTATTTCCTTTCCTTTATCGTGTTTTATGATCTACCTATATATACATGCTTTATTCATTTCAGAAAAGCACAAATTCTACAAGCATCTTTCAGCATACTATTGATAAAATTATTATATGCGTTTTAGGTACTTTCTCCAGTTAAGTTCCAGTGAGGAAGGAACGGTACCAAAGAGTGCTTGGAGTTCCGAGTGACATACACAAGTGGTTAAGTGAAGCATTTGAGTCGAGTCTCTCATAATTCCCTTTTGGAGTCGTTGTTTGTGGATTTACCATCTGGTTCCACCGGTTGGTTCCAAAGGTGTAGTAGAGTGATACTCACTTCATTGTACTGAGTGTGTATTGTCCTTTTACGTTTGTAGTGACTGAATTCACCTCTGTGATTAAGCACTTAGTTTTATTCTTTCATCTTCTGTAATTTTTTCCTTCTAGATTTTGTCTCTGGAACTTGCAAAGTTCCAGTGGTATTTTATTTCAATATTTTTCAGTTAAATCTTTTTGTACTTTATCATTCCGCTGTGCATTCTAACACAATTAAATCTTGCCAATCCAACATTTGGTTTCTTGGCGCAATGGGATAATAAAGGCATCCATGAAAATACTACCACAATTACTACACATGATTTCACCAACAATTGTGATGTTTTATAAGATTTCGCCATAATTAGACCAAAAACACGCAAAATTCCCACACACAGTGCTTAGAGTTGTTTTAGACTTGCAGACTGAAACACTGTTTTCATTTCTGTTTCATCGGTTGTTTTCTACGTCTTTTTGGAAAAATCTGCCAAAGGTCCTTACGTGTTCTCTTGTCTCTGATTGGTTGATGACAGCCACGTGTGCTGGCTCGCTATTTCATTCCAAATTGACTATTATATGCAGCATGGTAACGAGGCCAGTTAGATCCGAGACCGCCCCGCTTAATAATTTAAGACCCGGGACCTGCCCCGGAATGGACAAAACCGGGCCAACCCGAAAGACCCGACAGGAATTTGACAAGTTTGGATTTTTTGGGTGCAAACAACAAATAGGGAAGAAAAACGAACCAAACTACTTGATACTCGACTCGAGCTTAATCACTAGAAGTTCATTTAAGTTGGGTTCGTTAACTAATCAAACCGAGCTAAAACAACTTTTTGTATTTAATAAGTTTTGAAATTCGGCTCGAACTCGATTCGTTTAGTAAAAAAATAATAAAATCATGTACAAAAAAATCAAACTATTCGAGTTCGACTAGTATTCGGTTCGATTAAAGCTCATTTGAGTTCGACTCGATTAAAAATCAAATAAGCTCAAATACAAACTTTAAAACTCGATTGTGTTTCAAACAAAGCTTGAACAACATCTCGTTCGGTTCGACTCGACTCGTTTACGCCCCTGACAACAAACAAAAAAGAAATTAAAATTAAGCAAAGAAGTGAAAGAGACGGACCTGAAGAAACTTGTAAGGACAACGAGGGTTGATGTAAAGTTTGTAGGGACCGGGGAGGCGGTGTGCTCCGTCACCAGGATGCTCATAGGTGGCGTGGGCACTCCTGTTGAACCAGCAAATTGCTGGACCCCATCACAACCTCAACCCTGAAATGGTTCCGAATGGGGCGAGTACCCACTCTATCCAGCTCCTTTGTCATCCGTTAGATTCATGACCACAAAGAAGGAGCATTATGATGAGTACAGATTATGATGGACTATTCTATTTTCAAAATGAAGTAGTTTGATGCAGAGATCGTCAAAGCTAGGAAACAAAGCCCTCACATTCTTTGGGAAGACCTGCACAATTAATTCAACTGGTGAGGAAATTCATATATATGTTGATCACTGAAAGATTATCTACAAGAGTTTATATTCTGGGAAAGTACACATTAAAAAGAGGCCGCTTTTCTTGATACTGCTAAACTTAGTTTTATGTTATAGTTGTTTTTCCATGGACTGTTGCATGAATCAACTTTCAAGAATAAGCCAAATATCCATGGAAGTAGGGAGACTGTGACGCTGTTGAAGAATATTTTGAGAGACAATTAATGGTCGTCAACCAAGAATGGATGCTATTATCAACACGAATGCAAGCAAATTGAGATAGATTCAAGATGAAAGTAATGGAACCATCAATTACGAATGACCAAGGACAGAGAATTGAACCATACACATCGCCAAAAAAAAGCCTACCTTGGGAGAACTGACCTTAATTGGGACTTTCAAAGAAGAAAATTATCTAATCCAATTTTATAGAGATGAATTGTTGGATATTAGGAGTAGGACAATGACAAAAAAATGGGAGACATCTCAAAGAAATCGAGATACAGAAGATACAAGATTCAAGTTTGAAGGAGAGTTGGATTTTGCGGAACTTGATGAAGAGAACCAAGATGGTTGACATATAGCGGAGAAGAGAGGACAATGAGCCTACATGGGCCTCTGTGTTGGGTTTCATGAAAAATCAAATAAAAGCAACGGAAGTTATTAAAAATTAAACCTAAAGCGAATTCTCCGTTTGTATATATGAATCAATTAATCGCAAAACGAATAATTACTTACCCGTTGAAGAGAAGTGGTTGGTGAATCCAATTTCTCCTCTAAGTTTCGAATTGTTGAACTCTCGAATCTTTCAATCCTCATGTGATCTACTCTTCTTGAATTCCTTGAGTTTTTCTTGAAGTTTGATCCGAACAACGAACACATGTTGTCTCTAAATTATCACGTGCGGATTGATTGACGAAAAATGCCCACTTTCTTTCTATGGAGGCCCACGGTTAGAGTATAGAGAGAGGGAGAAGTTTTTTTTCTTCTTTTCTTTTCTAAGAGATTTATGATTTCGTATGTCTTGTTTTAGGTCAAGGAGTCCTTTTACAACCATTTAACTTATTGACCAAGACAACCAAAAAGAGACCTCGTTGGGCATTCGAGTGGACGCCCAACTTACCCTAGTAGTGGTCCAAATGGATGCCCATTCTAGGCTCGGGATTTCCTTTTGTTTTAATTAATTATCTATTTTGTTGACCTTTTTGGTTCTCTCATCCTTTAGTTTTGACGATGACAAAGGACTTGTTTGATTGTCACTAATTTCTCTCAATTTGTTTTTGCATGAACTATCTTGGAATTTCGCAAGACACATCTGGAATTACTTTTGGAATATACATCTCATCTTCCACAAGAATTTAAGAAAAATATTTTTGTCTATCCTTCTTGCCTTTTATATAGATATTCTGCACATGTTTTATATGCTTTATATGTCTTGCCAAATTAGAATTAATTATCTACTTATAATTAAAGTCAAAGATCCCATATTGCTAGAATTTCATTTAAGGGAAGTATCTTAATTATTCTCCTTTAATTTCCTTTTATTTGTGCCTCTGCATATCTAGCATAGTTGACTTGATTTTATTTCCTTTCTTATGCTTTGGTAAGTATCCATTTTATAGAAGTAGCCGTTATCCCTTATTTCCTTTCCTTTATCGTGTTTTATGATCTACCTATATATACATGCTTTATTCATTTCAAAAAAATACGAATTCTACAAGCATCTTTCAGCATACTATTGATAAAACTATTATATGCGTTTTAGGTACTTTCTCCAGTTAAGTTCTAGTGAGGAAGGAGCGGTACCAAAGAGTGCTTGGAGTTCCGAGTGACATACACAAGTGGTCAAGTGAAGCATTTGAGTCGAGTCTCTCATAATTCCCTTTTGGAGTCGTTGTTTGTGGATTTACCATCTGGTTCCACCGGTTGGTTCCAAAGGTATAGTAGAGTGACACTCACTTCATTGTACTGAGTGTGTATTGTCCTTTTACGTTTGTAGTGACTGAATTCACCTCTGTGATTCAGCACTTAGTTTTATTCTTTCATCTTCTGTAATTTTTTCCTTCTGGATTTTGTCTCTGGAACTTGCAAAGTTCCAATGGTATTTTATTTCAATATTTTTCAGTTAAATCTTTTGGTACTCTATCATTCCGCTGTGCATTTTAACACAAATTTTTAATACCCTAATTCACCCTCCCCCCCCCCCTCTTAGGCATATCTTGAGTTACAATTGGCATCAGAGCCAGGTGGCTCATTTCTAAGGGTTTAACCACTCGAGTCAAAAATCTTCAGCGCCGCCTCTATTTTTGATATGTATGCAGAGGGGCAATCTCACTCCCGTCCACCACTCTTCGACGATTCAAATTATGCCACCTGGAAGAACTGGATGGAGGAGTATTTTATTTCCATTGATTTCAAACTTTGGAAAATAGTCATGAAAGGACCTACAATTCCAATGAAGAAAGTCGATGGACAAAACGTTCCAAAAGATTGGGATGACTTTAACAGTAGTGATGAGAAAATTCTACAAATGAATGCAAACGCTAAAAATATCTTGTCATGTGCTCTGATTAAGGATGAATACAATCGAGTAAGCACTTGTATCTCAGCCAAACAAATGTGGGATATGCTACAAATCACTTATGAAGGTACCAATCAAGTCAAACAAGAACGGATCGCTCTTCTCGTTCACCAATATGAAATGTTCCAGATGAAACAAGATGAGACGATTAGTCAAATGTATACTCGATTCATGCAGATCATCAATCCCATGGTCAGTATTGGAAAAATTATTCCAGAAAATGAACAAACTCGCAAAATTCTGAGATCTCTTCCAAGAGAATGGACACCTAAAGTGACTGCCATTCACGAAGTCAAAGATATATATGAATGTCATGATAATGGGAGAACTCATTGGTTCTCTTACCTCTCATGAAATGACTCTTATGTCTAAAGAAGAAAGTTTTGAAACAAAGATCCAGAAGTCAGTTGGCTTTTCTTCGAGTTCAATAGAAATGCCTGTTGATCCAGAAGAAATGATGATGAACAATTCAATGAAGAACTTGCTATAATCACTAGAAGAATAAAAATTCTCCAACAGAGCAGGAAGTTCCTGTGAAATCCCAAATCTAACTTCCAACAAAGAGATCCTCAGAAAAATGATAACATAATATGTCATGAATGTTTTGAACCCGACCACATCAGACCTGACTGCCCTAGACTGGGGAAGTTCCAAAGGAATGATCAAAATTCCAGACAACGAGCTCTATCCACACCTTGGGATGAATCTGAACCAAATGCATGCAATAATGAGGACAACTGTCTTATGGTAAACAAACAGGTATCTATTGAATCAAAATTTGATTTAAATTATTCTGATGTTGATACCGCTGAAAATTCTGACTTTTATGATATTTTTAAAAATTATGAGAATCAGATCGAAAACTTGATTTATAAGAATAAATTGCTTCAAAGTCAACTAAAAAAATTCTTTTAGAAAAGGCTGGATTGGAACAAAAATTTGATAATCTCATGAAAGATAAACTTTGCCTTGAGAAAGAAAAAGAGTATATATTTGAAGAAAACACTTCTTTGTGGAAACAAGTTTCTGATTTGAAAAAGCAAGTCAAAGGAAAAGATGTCATGCACACACCACATATACATCATAATCATTCTTGTCATGCATCTACTTTCAGAACATGTTCCAACACGAAATTTGTTAAAATTACTCATGATCATGCTCATCGTGCTGAAACCAAAAAGGACACCACTCATTATCATCCTCATCATGCTGAAACCAGAAAGAACACTGCCTCTTATAAAGTCTGTCATACATGCGGTAGAAATGGTCATGTTGCATACAGGTGTTACTTAAAAAAGGATATTGGTACAAAACTTATATGGGTACCAAAAGTCAACTACGCTAACTTTGCATTATCATTATATAAGGCTATGTTCAGTCATTGGATCTTGATGGGGTACACATTAAGGAAAATGATTTCGCCACTTCAAGTGATAGTACTTTGTCCTTTGATGATGCTTTAACTTTTCCTCGTTGAAATCCAAGGTCCATATATGGTATAAATATCCTAAAGAAAATATGCTTTTGTAGATAAGCATATCCGGGTTACCTGCTTCAAGCAAATTGTCCTTGTGATCTAGCTCGCTAGCCATGTTCATCATCATTTTGTTTTTGTAATCGAAATCCTGTGCTAGACGGGACAAAAATTTGTGCTCCTTTGCCATAGAGTTTGGTTTCGAGCTTCATGCCTCTAATTTCAGTTTCAAGGTATCACACTTTATCCTCAACTACATAAAAGGCATTGCATTGCTCTTAAAGAGAACATGTGTTTCACTTAATAGCACAAACATATTATAAGAAAATTTCAAAGGATAATTATTTTTGGGTCCTCCTCTGCATGTGATTAAATTTCGATTCCTTTAGCCTAACGCTTGTCAAAATTAGATCAATTTGAGTGCTATTTTTGCTTTATTGTTTAAGTGCCATTCAACATGGTTTTAGACGAGTTATTCTTGTTGTGATTCGGTCTAGCGGATGAAAATTTTAATTCGAATCGCACCCGAGAATCCAATCTGGGGATATTCATGATATTAGCATATAGATCAATTGACGAGAATTGACAAGAGTAATCGAATTACCTTTTTCGTCTATTGAATCTCGAATTATCAGCAGTAGCTCCGGACTCCTGCCTCTAGATAATCACGCGGAAGAAAAATTCTCCAACAAAAGCTCGATCTCCTCCTCGGCAACTATTAAAGGCGGCTAGAGTGAATGGAGAGGGAGAGATTTTTCTTTCCTAATTCTCTAGGTTCATTTTGGCTCAGTGTCAGATTCTAAAACAATGACTTGTGTGTGTGGAGTTCTGACACTGACTGATTACTTATACCAAGTAAAAGACTCCCCTAGGTTACACTGAGAGGGGGCGGCCGAATTGGCCTTTTCAGATGAGCTTCGGGCTTTGTTTTGATTTAGCCCATGTGTAACTAATTAAATCCAAGTTCAATCTAATTGGTAATTAATTAATTACATTAATCCAATTAATATAATTCAACTTATAAATTAATATGATTTAGTTAATTTATTTAATCCAATTAAATATATTTAATTAAATCATGCAATCTATTTTTTCAGTCAATTCACATAAAATGTGATTTTACCAAAATACCCTTAGCTTAAGGAAATATTCATTTTCTTCACATGGCGCGACTCTCTAGGATCGATTCAATTCGCAATGGGAGGATTTCAAAGGATAAAGTTGTCACCTAGCCAACACTGTGGAACCAAATCGTAACCCAATTGAAAACGAGATGATCATGTCATCACGAACCTTGACTACGAATTCCATATGTGTATAAACTCTTCATCGACGTGACCCGATCAAGTAAGAGTCATGGTTTAGTCAAACTCATAGAACTTGATACTGTACTTAGAATCATAATAATGTGAAATTACCAAACTACCCTTAGTGATAATCCCGGGATAGTTTATATGTTTTGGCCAAAAACCTATAATTTCAATTACTTATGATCGTACAGGTCACATGCTTGTTTACTGTCGAGATGGTGAATCTTGTTTTGGCAAGTTATCTTATAACATCGAATGCACTATTGGATCGTAGTTCGAGGTCGAACCCACCTATCAAGTGATACAGGTCTAACTACTCTGTTAACATATCCAATATTACAAGCATGTTATAAATGACTCCTCCGGACTTTCTATCGCAATCTTAATCCAGATTATTGACTGTCAAAGAGTAAATACCCATGTGATCGGATTAATGCGAGTCGAGTTCAAATATGTTAATTCCATTAATCATATTTAAAACACCAGCTCCCACTATCTAATCAATGTACGACTGACACTTCCTTGTCAAAGAAGGTGTCATATGAGTTGAATATTAATGACCAATTAATATTCGTTAACCCACGAACTCTCAATTTTAGAGATTAAGTACTGGACTGTTCCAGTGCCTCTTCTTGTCCATAAGAGGTGGAAAATCTACTTTGAAATCTCTTGGACTAATTATTTATTCAATACAGTTAAATATCAATAGATTTATATGAACAAAATCAAAACCCTTATTCTATAAATAGAAACATGCATCAAACATTTTGTACAAATAAATTATCTAAACCCTACTCATTCTAATTACTCATAGGCATTGAGGGCATACACCTAACAATTCTTAGGTAGTTCGAAAACTCCAGGTTCTGAGGCTATCACAGTCACTTATATATATTTCTATATGGTGGACCCCACTTGATGTCTCAAGATCTGGATCCTGGAACCTTCTAAGAATATTCCCGTTTAGTTTAGAAGTGTTGTACTTGTTTATTGAATAGCTGTTTGTTACTTATCCAGGATGGATGCTGGCCATAGAGAACAAAGGAATAAAGCTATTTGATGATGATATGTCTGAATTTCGTAATGCATTTAATTCGAAAGAACAGTCGGAGCAACTTACACATGGAAGAAGGGAAGAAACTAGATTCCGATATCCTCTTTTACATAGATAACAAGGGTAAAGAAGAATATGGGACTGAGGAAGATGAAAAGACGAACGAAGGCATGAGTGCTGCATTTATGGCGGCTGCCCACTCAAAGCAATCGTTGGATCAAGGAGGACACAAACGGTAAACTAAAAATGGCGAAAAGAAACAACACGTAAAGTTTGTCAAGTATAATGTTCTTGAAAATTCTTCGTGATCTGGAGAAAGGTCTGCTGTTGCAAGAAATGATGATTCGCGTAGCGGGAGTGAAATAGAGAACCCATCATCAGATGAAGATATGTAAACGAGGCATGAAGATCTTTAAGAGGTAGAGAATGGATTTTTGTATTGTGTTTGTGGTGTTCGTCATGGCTATATATCTCGATGAAGGAGAGATGAGCATATGGTTTTTGATTTATGTACCAGTATTATTGGCTTGTATTAGGCACTTGAAGTTTTGATGTCAGATAGACTAGCAAAACCTGAGATTCAGTAAAAGAATTACTTTTGATTGTGAATACAATCAACTGATCAAAAATCCATTTTGTTTCGTAAAATAAAAACAAATCAGAATGAGGTGGATCCGAATAGTCGTTCTGAGCCCCGCGATAATCTATAACTTGAGATTATCTTTCAACCCCTGCGTTCGATACGCTATTTGGTGGTTCAAGTCTTGGATTCAACGCTAATTATCGTCTTCGAATGAAATAATAACATAGTGAAAGAAAAATTCAAGTCAAGATAAAAATCACCTATCAGATACTTAAATCTGAATAAAAGATAATTTTATACCTCCATGAGAATCTCTCGATCGAATATATTATTTTTCAATCCCTGCATTCCATTCGCTAAACGGTGATTCATGTCGTTAATTGAAGTTTTAGTTGTTCATTTCGAATATGAGAATATGAAAAACTCAAATCAAGATACAAATTACCTATCCGATACTTGAATCTGAATAAAAGATAATTTATATCTCCATGAAAGTCTTCAATTCTGAAAAATCATGGGCAAGTGAATGCCGATACAAGCCTTGAAGGCGAATTTCATCGAGTCTAATACTAAATTACACTACAACTACTCCTAATTTACGCTACAAACTACTCCTACATTACGCTATAAACTACTCCTAAGGCTAGAGCTAGTTCTAAGAGAATGAAAATGTAGAAGTTGTGATTCTGATCTTTTTTTTTTTTTTTATAAACGTTCCTCTTCTTCGGGAACGATCCTCAACTACCTTCAACTGCTTCTTTTAAAATTCTCAATTTGGCGCGTCTCTTCTTGCATGCAGATTATCGGCTTTTGGGCCCTTTTCATTTCTTTTATATTCGAGTCTTCGGTTTCTGTCAATTCAGCCTATGTTTTTGCCATTTTCTGAATTAAATGGGCCTTGTCTTGTCTACTTGTGGATCCAATTCGCTTCTTTCCAAATTTCTACAATTTGGGCTATTTGGGCTTTGTAATTCGAAAGCCCAAATTATTTTATGGTGTAAACAAGTGCCCCCTAATACACATGAACATTTCGAGTTTATGTGTATTAAAAGACACGTCTTTTGGTTAAAGACTCTTCGTATTTTGGCGGATATGGAAGAACGTGACTTTCATTAAAACTGGCTTGAGACTTTTCATCTCTCTTTATGCATTAGCATGTGCGCCTTTTCGTGATTGGACATTTAAACCCCATAATAAAAACACGTCTCTTTACAAGATACTCTTCGTATTTTGGAGGGTAAAAAATGTCTTAGGCTTTTCATCTTCTCTACTAAGTAATAGGTGTGCTCTTTCGTGATCGGACACTTAAACCCTATAAATATTTGATCGTCTCTTCCGGCCGACTCGTATTGCTTCTCTTTTGGCCGACACGTATTGCTTTAATCTCTCCCTTCCTGTTTTGATTTCTTGATTCTCGCTCTTTGCTTACCTGAAAGAAAGCCCATCCTGTTGTACTTTCCCGAGTAGTCATCTTCCTCCTCACTTTCTCGAAGAAAAGAGCTGTCTTTGTCATACATCTCGAAGAAAAACATGGAAAATCCCATTTGATTATCATCTAACAGCTATCAATATAGAAGGCTATATTAGTAATTATACCATATATAATTTGACCATAATTAACAATTTATACTAACAAAATATATAGAAAAAAGAGGTATAATAATTTCATGTTGTTCGAGCAGCTCACTCTGTTGAAATTTGCTGCCCAGATTATGCCTCTCGAGCAAGTCCTCGTGCCCCTTGAGAAGCTTCCTGCTCAAGACGTTGTGCTCGAGCAGAATCCTCTCGAGCACAACTACTCGAGGACAAACTGCACGGGCAGGTCCTCATGTTCATCCTTGAGCAACTTCCAAATCGAGGATCTGTGCTCGAGCAAAAGCCTCTCGAGCGCAATTGCTCGAGCAGGCCCTTTTGCCCCTCGATCAATTTCCTGCTCGAGGAATCGTTTTCGAGCGCAGCTACTCGGGAAGCCTGTTCGAGGGACTGTGTGCCTCTGGAGCCCATCGGCTCGAGTGGTCTCTCTTGTCCTATAGAGTTGCGACTGCTCGAGGTGCTTTCTCAAGCTTTAGAGCTTTGAGGGCAAGACACATGTGTTGAGCAAAATTTTGTTGTCCCATTCCTGCTTGCCCCCTAGGCATAGATGGGTTTACAAAATTATGTTTATTTACAGGGGAGGTGTTCGAAGTCTGACCGACTTCGAAACGACTACTCCTATTTTTGGTTTCTCGAGGATAACCAGGCGGTAATTCTCCTAAATTTACGTGTCATATTCGAATTCTTGCTTCCACTGCTATCAGTTGTGACACTTTTTCTATTAGGGCGTCATGTTTTTCGATTAGTGGTTCTAACACAGTAACTATTTGGATATTTACCACTCTCGAGAAAGCAACATGTTTGGTTAAATGTCTCTCCTAATTTGGTTACAACTCGAGTAACTTCTCGAGCACTTACAGCAATATCTTGTACTATTGCTGTAAATATGCGAGCAGATTCCTGAGCCAAGATCCGGTATTGATCATTAAATTCTCTTCGTTGATCTTCTCAAGCACTTAACAGAGTTTGCTTCATAACCCGAACAAACTGTTCGTACATCTTATCTGCCCTAACCTTTTGTCTCGAGATGGGTTGGTTTTCCAGATCCTCACCGAGTTCATCTCTGACGGAATCTTCAGACATTTTTTATATCTTTATTAGGAGTAAATTTAGCACAAAATTGTAAACTCCCACTGTGGTCGCCAAAAATTTGTTTCATAAAATAAAAACAAATCAGAATGAGGTGGGTCCGAATAGTCGTTCCGAGCCCCGCGATAATCTATAACTTGAGATTATCTTTCAACCACTGCGTTCGATACGCTATTTGCTGGTTCAAGTCTTGGATTCAACGCTAATTATCGTCTTCGAATGAAATAATAACATAGTGAAAGAAAAATTCAAGTAAAGATAAAAATCACCTATCAGATACTTAAATCTGAATAAAAGATAATTTTATACCTCCATGAGAATCTTTCGATCGAATGTATTATTTTTCAATCCCTGCATTCCATTCGCTAAACGGTGATTCATGTCGTTAATTGAATTTTTAGTTGTTCATTTCGAATATGAGAATGGCGAATGAAAAACTCAAATCAAGATACAAATTACCTATCCGATACTTGAATCTAAATAAAAGATAATTTATATCTCCATGAAAGTCTTCAATTCTAAAAAATCACAGGCAAGTGAATGCCGATACAAGTGAAGGCGAATTTCATCGAGTCTAATACTAAATTACACTACAACTACTCCTAATTTACGCTACAAACTACTCCTACATTACGCTATAAACTACTCCTAAGGCTAGAGCTAGTTCTAAGAGAATGAAAATGTAGAAGTTGTGATTCTGATCTTTTTTTTTTTTTTTTTTATAAACGTTCCTCTTCTTCGGAAACGATCCTCAACTACCTTCAACTGCTTCTTTTAAAATTCTCAACTTGGCGCGTCTCTTCTTGCATGCAGATTATCGGCTTTTGGGCCCTTTCCATTTCTTTTATATTCGATTCTTGGGTTTCTGTCAATTCAGCCCATGTTTTTGCCATTTTCTGAATTAAATGGGACTTGTCTTGTCTACTTGTGATCCAATTCGCTTCTTTCCAAATTTCTACAATTTGGGCTATTTGGGCTTTGTAATTCGAAAGCCCAAATTATTTTATGGTATAAACACATTTATGTGACAGTGTGATGTTTCTATACTTCCATCTAATGTATGAGGATTGACCTGCCACTAGTCCGTAATACAATAAAAGCTATATTGAGTCGTCGGGTTGGGTTGTGGTGATGTGCTCACCCGTCCGACACTATTAGTAATCAGGGCCATATAGATGGAAGATCCCCCTGATAACACCTATAAAGACTGCTATTTGGTCATCATGCTCTTGTTTTTCACTAATTTGAAATGACAAAAATATACATTAAAACCACTTAACTAGTATATTTTTTTAGGGGTAAAAACACAAACTTACCCGAACTTTTCGAGTTTTGGCATTTTTTTATAAAAACTTTTTTTTTTCACACTTTTTTATCTCAACTTTTCAGATTTTACACTTTTTTATCTATTGACATATTCGGCGGAATATTCCGACGGAATTTCAACATATTCAGCGGAATGAGATAAAAAAATGTAAAAAAAATAAAGTTTGGATAAAAAAGTGTAAAGAAAAACAAAATTCGGATAAAAAAGTGTAAAACAAAGTTTGTTTATTCATTTGGAATATGCCAATAGATAAAAAAGTGTAAAATCCGAAAAGTTGAGATAAAAAAGTGTAAAAAAAAAAAAGTTTGTATAAAAAAGTGTCAAAACTCGTAAAGTTCAGGTAGGTTAATGTTTTTACCCCATTTTTTTAAAACTTCACTATTTACTCCGATGTGGGACAATACTTGCATACTCATCATCATCCCCCTCACACGAGAGGATTGGGCAAAGCCCATGGCCTTGTTCCAAAGATGATACCAGAATGATATGGCATGCACTTGCCTTTTCAAATAGTGCATGACATTGTGCAGGTATTGTCAGGAGAGAGAAGCTTGGGGCTTAAAAGCCTCTCATGTCCCTTTTCTCCATCCGATGCGGGATGGTAGTAACATGCATATCAAATATATATACTAAAACTATAATTGAAAAAATGAATGTAGAGACGATCATGAGATCGAATTACTACAAAGTTTATATCAAAATTCTATCGTGTATTTTATTTGGAAGAAGTTGATGTTAGGGATATAATGGCATAAATCAATGAAGAATGAATTGCTATATTCTAGAGATAAACATGAAAATTAACACTAGATCTCACATATTTATTTTTGATCATGAAAGAGAGATAAGAGTTGTATATATAATACATTGTAACCCCTTATGTATAGACTTGAAGACTTTATACATAAGCAATGTAAATCTACTTTGAATAGGAAACAATTCTAATCCTAGGCAACATAAGGAGCAATTCTAATGTCAAAGGTGTCGGCGGCGACGGTGGTGGTGATGGTCGTTGCCGGAGGTGTCGCCGGCGATGTTGGTGGTGGTGGTGGTTGCCTGAGGTGTCGCTGACGACTGTGGTGGTCGCCGGAGGTGTTGCCTCCGACAATAGTTGTTGCTAGCGGTTGGGTGGGTGGGGGATGGGAGGAAATACAATTAGAAAATAAAAATAGATAATAGAATAAAGAAATGGAAAAGAAAAGGAAATAGTATTATGTAATTATTTGTGTAAGTTGGAGGAATTAAGTCTTTTGCCATAGAATAGGGAGTGAATCCAAATTTGAATTATGAATTAGAGAGTTCAAAGCTTAAAACTAGGGGTGGGGACTGAACTCAAAATTAAATTATGGATAGGGATTTAACCGTAAAAAACTGTTTATTTAATTCCTTTAATCGGAGGTTGTAAAATGCGTAATTAGCGGTTAGTGTTTACACTAGTCGGGAACGAGTCGAATCCACCCAAACAATAAACCTCGTTTATAGACAAACGAGGGGAATTTTGTGACCAAAGATTTCGAGTGTGCTTTCGGGAGGAATATTCCAAAATAAAAACGGAAATTACACACTTTTCTTGAAATTTTTTGTGTCATCAGTAATTATAATAGATTATGGTTTTATCAATATTAGGTACAATTTCTGCATTTTAATTGTGCTTCATTGATTAATTATGTTTAAAAAAAAAAAAAAGATTGTACCAAAAATAATTGTCTAAAAATTAATATTAAAATATTTTATTTTTGTTAAAACATTACGTAATTATGACACTTTATGGTTTTATCAATACTAGGTACTTTTTTTTTTCATTTTAATTGTGCTTCAATGATCAATTATTTTAAGAAAAGATCACACAAAATAAATTTGTAAGAATAAATGTTAAAATATTTATATCTTTGACAATTCGATCCCGCCACCCTTCCTCCGAGTGAAAATCTTGACTCCGTCGCTCTGGGTGTAAATGTTGCCGGGGGCTATCCAGATTAATGCCTCCACCATTAATTAAATAAAATAATTATGTGCTCAAAGACAGACTATAGTTAAATGTTAGTAACAAGGAATATTAGTTTCGATACTTTGAGAAAAATATTGCAAAGTGAGATTTACCAACTCTTTGGCTAAGAAAGCACATGATGGGTCTTTGCATTTTATAATTTAGTGAGAATTCAAAATTAGACTTAAAATTAATATGAACGTAGTTTGAATTTATAATCAATAAATCCAATAATATTTAAGTTTAAACAAGTTCAAGCTTGGGTGATAAAGCCAAATTAATACGCTAAGCGTACACCACTTGACGTTTTAGGGGTTATTAAAAAAGAAAATCTTTAAGTAAACCCCCAAACCCCATTTCAATCTCCATTGTTCTAATCTAACACGGTGATTCTCTCTTACTTTAAAACCCCAAATTCTCAAAATCCTCCAAATTGATTCTCTCGCACAATCTCCTCCTAGATGTCACAAGCCGCCGCCGCCGCCGCCGCTGCTGCCGCCGTTGCCGCCAGAAGGCGTTCCTCCCGCCACAGTCCACCTTCTGACGTAAGTATTTTAGAACTTTTGCAATCTACCAAAGTAGCTCGCCTCCTTCTTTGTCTATTCCTGGATGGAAATATAATCCATATTCTTTTAAGATATATCTATCTCTCTCTCTCTCTCTCTATATATATTGTCCTACTAATTAGGAAACCTCTTTTATCCTTTGACCTTTCGGTTATTAATTTGCAATAAGAATTGTGCCTAAAAGTGGGCTCAACCCTTTTCATGAGGAGAGTTGCTTGTATAAAGCCTACCATCAAACAATGCAATGATTATTAATCTACAACTAATAATTTTCTGGTTAAGGAGGAAAGAAAATATTAATCGCAGTTTGGCTTTCGTACATTTATTTCTGATTTTCAAAATTGAGCCTGACTATTTTACCTCTGGAAACAGGACCACCACTCCTTTTCAGGACAGGGCAGTTTGTGGGGATCATCACATCCTAGGCGTAATAATTTCCGTGAATCTCTGTTTGACATAGTTATGTCAGATGCTACCACAAGTGGTGTTCATAAAAGAGTTTATGCTGACAGAGTGACTGTTAGCTGCCCCGACAAAGGAGATGTTAATGGCAAGGTTGTGCGGCTTCCAAACAGCTTCGATGAACTACTCAAGTTATGTAGAGATACATACGGGTTTTTACCTCACAAAATTACGGACCGACATGGCAATGATATTGAAGAAATAGATGTGATCAGAGATGGCGATAGTTTAGTTTTCCATCATTATAATAGCATTGATGAAACTTGACAAAAAAGGGTTCCTTCATTTTATTTTATTTTTTCGTTTTTTAAGGTTAAATCGTAGTCTAAGTTATTAATGGAAAATTTTGTGCCACACCGGGACCATGTGGACCAATGGTCCCGGTGTGGCATACACCATTGGATTGGGGGTATTTTAGTAAATGTTCCTCCTATTGGGGGATCCAATGGTGTATGACACACTGGTACCAATGATCTCGGTGTGTCATAGAATGGCCTGTCATTAATTCTTTTGATTGACATCGGGTAAAGAGCTGAGATAAAAACCATATGATGTCACCTTTGAAAAATTGTTGGGCAAATCTTATTTTTCTTTGTGAATTTTACATTAACAAGTAAAAATGCATTGGCTTAGATTTCACTACTTGTTTGACAAAAATAAATTTGAAAACTTCAACCATCCAGCAGATATATTTTGCTTACAAGATTAATCCTTCAGACATACATTTAATGCACGTATGATTCGTTATAAAGTGAACTTTGAATTTGTACAACAACTTGGTGTGATCGTGGTTACACTAAGCAGTTATAGTTTACCTTGAGATAAAATTCTTGATATTTTATTTCTGAATTTACACAGAGAAAAATGCACCTTTTTCAAATGACATGTGTTAATTTCAGTAAATTGAAATTGAAAACTTCTATCTAAAAGAACTTACGAAAGGTATATGGAATGTTGACTTTTTGGGGCACTATTAGCTTCAGAATTTTAAATGCAAGCTTGGAATTCGTGGAACATAGGTAGAATAAGTGTCACACCCATTTCATCTATCTGCTATTATTAATCTTCAAACAAGACTTAATAATCCAATAATATAGTACATAGCTCTACAAATTAAAGTGCAAGACGACTAATAAAATATGACATGATTTTCATTCTATCGATCTAAATATCAAATCTGCTAATGCTTCCTTTGATCCATTTCGAGTAAATTAGCTCGGGACGTCCTTAATAAACTGAGTTTGCCCTTTGGTTGTCCTCGAACTTTATTTTCAGAATCAGCTATTGTCCAACCTGCTTCATCTTGTCTTGAGGAATAGGAGACACAAATGATGAGTTACTAAGCCCAATGAATGTCAGTGTATGCATGTGAGGGGTCATGCATTTATATCAACATATTATTATCGTAAGACAAGATTTTTGCAATTCAATCAAATCACAGACATATACAAACAAGAAAATTTGCAAGTAATATGTTGACGCCGACATTCTTAAAACCCCATGGTGACAATCCCTATTTCTCTAGACAAGGTGCGACCTTGCCACTAAAATCATATCCTTGAAAATATGCTGACCCACGACCTCACCTGCCATGTAGCACTCTATATCATGAACAAGGGCACTTGGACAGTGGACACCTGTGAACTTTTAAGACCAGGAAGTCGCTACCTGCTCGGCCGAACACAACTATATTCATCCCATAATTTGGGCCCACAAGCAAGCAAAACATATTCATTTTCACATTGATGCACTTTGAGCGAGCCTCTGGGATATCCTGTAATACATGTTTTGAAAGACCCAGGCGGAGTTATTCAATTATCACATATAACATAGTTTCACAAAGATGTAATGTAATACCATAGACTTCAGGTAAGGAAAAATTTATACTAGACCAAGTTTAAAGGTTCTAGTATCTATCTTTTTCACCCAGTAAAGTTATTGTGTGTGAACCCCACACACACTTGTGTGAAAGAGATAAATACAGAATATACATCATGACCATTGGACTCGATCTGACATAGATTACTCCTTTAGGT
Source organism: Buddleja alternifolia (assembly GCA_019426215.1). Taxonomy (NCBI): domain Eukaryota; kingdom Viridiplantae; phylum Streptophyta; class Magnoliopsida; order Lamiales; family Scrophulariaceae; genus Buddleja; species Buddleja alternifolia. Next base: position 11,089,467 of record CM033405.1, on the reverse strand, counting down.
ACGTATATCACAATCACGCGATAGTAATAAAATGAGACACTATGGTATCACATATAAGTATGTATAACAATGATATAAAATACACATATGATGTATTCTGATCTATATGGATGACAATAGTATTAAAAAGTGCAAAAATAAAATAAATTAATAAATAAAGCAACGAGGAAATGAGTTGCCTATCAAATATCATTCATTTCTAGATATCCCGGGGTCCAAAGCTCTTAGCTACGTGTACCTAGATAAGATGAGTGGACGCGTTATAACATTCACCGCTGAACACCTCATTATTAAATATATATTATTTCTATTTAGACTATTATGTTTCAATTTTTCAAGCAACCAGTAATGAATTAAATATGTGCTCAAACAAAGCCGTTAGCTTTATATTATTAACTAATGAACTAATCTAGTAACACTATTTTTATATTACTTGTTCAAGAAGTATTCGCGAAGAATCAGTAATTAATCAAATTCCTTTAACTTATTAAATGAATAGACGGAAATTCATAATAATCCAAGATGACATTTCTACATGGTTAAATTAAAAAACTAGGAATATAGAATAACTTCTTATTTAATTATTTGCTAGTAACACAGTAAAACAATTACTAACAGCACACAATCCAATTAAATGGAAACTTATTAAACTAGTATCTAGCCAAAAGAAAACCTATTACTTAACATAGAATTATGGATATGAAGGAAGCCCTTTGATTAGCAGTTAACTAAATGGTTCAATTCTATTCTTTTTCCTTTCTTATTTGATGTGCGTAGGGATTCACGTCAATAAGAATATGCAATATATTGATTAATAATAATATAAAATACGAAGAATATGTAAATGAACACGAGGTTTACATGGTCGATCCAAATAAGACCTACGTCCATGAGTGTAAAGAGTTTGATCCTTTATTCATCTTTTGGAGTAGGTATTTATACAAGTTTTTGGTGAGTAAGCTTAAATGAGTAAATTAACTATACTAAAGATATATTTAGTAACTAGAATAAATCAAGATCCATCTATTTCGGGCTATATCCAATTAGGTATAATTGGTAAATATTCTGGAATGTAATGCTGGATCTCCGCAGGTCTTTTATGGAAAGTCTTGTGATTGATTGGATCTTGTCTTGAGACTTGTCTTATATAATCTGCCCCTTCTATGCAGGTCAGGTTGACGGATCCTTTAGCTATGAATACCTTTTAGTAGGATCCAGATCCATGATCTTATTATAGTTTAAGCCCAATAAACTTTGAGCTCTCTTGCTTGGCTCAATATCCAAATTCCACCGCATTATTAATGAAAATGGTCTTTGATCAAAGCAAGTAGATGATCGAAATATATTACGTTGATTAACACATGCATATTTAAGAATTATATGTCTAAGTTAGATGGACAACAGTTGCCGATAATGATTAACAAAACTTTCTCACAATTACTATCGCTAACATGTGGATACATACAATACTACAATAATTTTTTAACTATTAAAGAACAATTAAAAGATTTTAATAATCAAGTAAACTAATTTGAAAACTGATGTACGCCAAAAATACCTAGACACATTATATAATAAGCATGATCCTGGCTCGGGCAGGTCCACCACCCGTGGATCCAATCCGCGGGTAATATATTAGTCAAGCCCAAAGGGCTAACGGCCCATTGGGATTATGCCCATTACATTATAGGGGTAATAAGATTAATTAGGCTACTTTAATAGTCTAAGGGCTAAATAAAGGGTATATTAATAAACCTGGTGGGCTGCTACTAAAGTTGAGCCCACGACCCATAGCCCACTACCAGCTCCATATTAATACCTTAGTGGAGCTGGTAAGGGGTCATTATCTGCTCTCTCCAGAAAAATACACTGAAAAAGTCTGAGAGTAATTCCAATAAAGATGAACTACGAATTGACTTGATCCCCATTCATCGGGTACATGTGCAACTCATTTAAAATGAGTGCAGTCTATACATTTATCAACCCCCAACCTAGTTTGTCGTGAGTTGGATCGGATTCTCCATCCCACGTGGTAATTCACGTGATAAATTCTGACTGACGATTTATACCATCATCAGTTTGGCGCCGTCTGTGGGAACAGCGCTTCAGCCACTGAGTATCAAACTAGGTCACAAGCACGTACTAGCGGTGATAAGATGACTAGCAACCATCAGCCAACAGCTGTTGATGAACTTCCTAACCCACCGCCTGAAAATCAGCCCAACGCTCAGGGCGGTGCTCAAAACCCCCCGATGTGCAGGCTAAAGGCAGAGGTCCTGACATACCACCCTCGATGAACGAGCATAACGCACCTCCTGTGACTCCATCAGTGATTCCATCCCCTGCCACTAGGGTGTTCGAGATCACTCAGGAGGCACTACTTGCTCTCGTTGAGGATGCATCAGTGAGGGCAGCCGCTCGTGCAATCCAGCAATATGCCCTAGCACACCCATCACGAACAACACCCATTCCATCAACTAACAGGGGGCAAGACCCCCACGTGAGAAGCCATCAAGGGGCGCCCCTACCTTAAGGGAAGGGGCGCCCCTACCTCAAGGGAAGGGGCAGCAAGATCCACCCCTTCGTCAGCACACAGGGGTCAGGAGCCTCGGGAGAAAAGTCGCCCTCACCGAGTGGCGCCAAAAGCCAATCCCCCCTTCGAGGTCAAGAGTCTTTGACCCCCGGCGGGATTAAATCAAGGCGATCCAACTCACTAGTGAATGGGGCAACACGAGAAAGAGAAGAAAATAGTGTGGTCTCACCCCCGAGAGGCCACCAAGGGGAAGAGATAGAAGGCCAACGCCTCCGAGGTCTCCACGTCGAGGTCAAGTATCATTGACCCCTGACACAACAAAATCCTAGCAAGAGAACTAGGTCGCGTAAGTAGTAAAGTGGATGTTTATGTCCGGGGTTATCGTATCCGCAGGGACAACAACTATAATCTAAGTACCGAGACTACTGTATTACTCAATTCTAAGTTAGATCTGTTGATAAAAGGTTGAATTAAACTAATTAATTAAGCTAACTTCTGCAACAGTTTTAAAACCAAATAAGTGGAGGAAACAATAGAGAGAAACAATTAAGGCACATTGTTCAACCATTTATGTATTTCGATTGTGATTAAGGTTCTATTGGATTATAAGATAGATTTAGCTAAAGCAAAATTCCCTAACATACGTACTATATTATAAGATAGATTTAGCTAAGGCGAAATTCCCTAACATACGTACTACCCAATCTCTTGGCATAGCAACCCTACCTTAGTTAACAATTTCCTATATATCTCTATATGAAAACCCGGCTTAACAAAGATGCATTTAAGGTCTAGGAATTCCCCACGTGAATGGAAATCCACCTAAAGAAACCCAGTCTATCTCTAGTCGGATTAACTATAGGGTATTCAATGTTTATATCTTCCCTAGGTTATTATCTCTCGATCTCTAGCCTAGGCATTTTATCGAACACTTGGTGATCAAACAAGTGAAGCATTGAGATCAACTATTGAATACATAACTAAAACCACCATTAATCCAATAAATACCAAAAGAACAACAATCAAAATAACATAAACGGCCTAGCCACGACCCTAATCAAATAAGTTTATCTCATATTCACGTCACAGATACGGATCTGAATCATACAAGTCATGGTAAAGAGTTGGACAAATTTAAGAAATAAAGATAGAACAACTCCCGAATAACCGTGATGAACTCGATCCTTCGATGAATTCTCCGTCGTCTTGCAAATCCGAGCCTTCAAAGAGACGTTATGACCTTCGATCTCCTTTCCAAAGTGTTTCTATTCTCTCTTTTGGTGTTTGGCTGCTCTCTAGTGTATCTTAGGGAAGAAATGACCTGAATGGTCTATTTATAGACAAGTCCCCCGCCTCGAATGCTGCGGCGTTGGGTGTTGAATGCTGCGGCGTTCACATTCTGCTTCATCATCGCTGCGGCGTTGAGTAGTGAACGCCGCGGCATTCACCTTTTTGTTGCCGATGCCGCGGCGTTCCATTGTGAACGCCGGTGTTCATCTTTCTGCTGCCGACGCCAAGGCGTTGCCCTGTTTTCTCCAAAAGTGCTTCGTTTTGCCTTCATTTTTCGCTCTGTGCCCCAACTGTTAACCTAATCTGAAAAGTCAAAGAAAACGGGGTTCAGAGCATCATATGTGATCAAATTATCAACGAAACAATCAAAATCAAATTGATAAACGGGGTGAATCGTGTGTAAAAATAGCATATATCAACCCCCGAAGAGACCTTGCTAAGGCAAGAGGGCCGAAGAAGGCGTGCACCTCACCACGAAGAAAGTTTGGAGAACCATGGGCGATATGAAGACATGCAGCTGGTACCACTAGCTGTAGCAGCCCCTAAAAGAAGTCTTTCTGCCCGGAGATTTTGGCAGAGTTTTTACCACAAGGACTTAAGATACCCCATCTAAGTGAGTATCAGGGAGCTGGAGACCCTCAAGAACATGTTGACAAGTTTGACGCCAAGGCTGACATGTACGACGTCAGTGGTGCAGCCTATTGTAAGATTTTTAGAACCACCCTATCTAAATAGGAGCTTAGCTGGTTCAATCTACTGCCCGCTGGTACCATCACTGGCTTCGAGTAACTAATCAAGTGCTTCCTCAATCACTTCTCCATGAACAAGAAATACCCCAAGACGGCCTCTTTCTTGTTCATGATGGTTCAAAAAAATGGTGAATCCTTGAGGGAATACGTGCAACGTTTCTCCAATGCGGTGTCCGAAGTACAGCACATCAACCATGAATTGCTATCAGGAATAATACAAAGGAATTTACGCAATAGTAGGTTTAAGGAATCTATAGCTGAGAAGCCCCCATCAACCATAGAGGAGTTGTTGGTCAGAGCTGAAAAGTATATACAAATCGAAGAGACCGTTGGGCCAATCAAGAGTGAAAGTGGTGGCAATAAGAGGAAGGCCAGAGATGAAGACAAAATGGCGGAGTTCAAGGAGCGTAAGCACATGCCTCCTTCGGGGTTTGCCAAGTATACCCCTCTTTTCTTCCCAAGTGAGCAAGTCCTAGCCATCGTTGAACAACAAGGCATTGTCCAATGGGCCAAGAAGATGAAGGACAGCCCTAACCGCCTTAAGTTAAAGAAGTACTGTCAGTTTCAGCAGGACAAGGGCCACACAACCGAGGAATGCCATCACCTACAAGTGGAAATAGAGAAGCTAATTAAGAAAGGCTACCTACAAGAGGTAGTTGCCCCGTCCGGATCAACCGTTCAAACACCCCCGGGACCGAGGGATAGAGATGGAGGCAAAGGCAACCCTTAAAAGGCAGACTCAGAGATGGATAACCCCCCAGTGAATGGGATCATATGGGTGATCTTGGGAGGCCCATCAGGGAGAGACTCGGTGAATTCAACGAAAGCTTTGGTAAGGGCAGCGTCGAGGCTGCACGCTGTTAACTCTGCACGTGGAGGGAAAATTAATCAAGTGGAGCTAAAGAGTCAAACCATATAGTTTGGAGTGCAAGACCTGGAAAATGGCATCCCCTTGATTAATGATGCATTCGTGATATCGGCGACCATCTCTAACTTCTGGGTGAAGAAGGTTTTAGTTGACAGTGGGACTTCAGCAGACATAATATTCTACAATGCCTTTACCTAGTTGGGAGTTGATAAGAGGCGTTCTTACGTGTTTTTAATACTATGATCTGATATTTTTAGATTTATTTATTACCTAAATCATACCACATTTACGTTTAATCGGGGTGTTAAGTGGTTTCTGGTGATAAACGAGAGCACACGAAGAAAAGGGCGAAAAACGATGCAAGACACAATTTCGAGCCTGTTGACCACGCCCAGGCGCCAGTATGACCACGCCCGGGCGCCGAGTAAGAAGTAGTATGTTCTTCAGCCTGTTGTCCACGCCTAGGCGTCGTCCTATCCGCGCCTAGTCGCCGTATTGTTCGCGCTCGAGCGCCGTTCTCACCACGCCTGGGCGCCGCTGGACTTATTCCTCAAGAAAGGTACTCCACGCAGGCCGCGCCTAGGCGCCGCACAGTCCGCGCCTAGGCGCCGGCGTAACCGTTTTTCAAGTGTATAAAAGCCAGATTTCAGCAGTGAAGAGGGGGTTCGAAATCTGGGAGATTGGAGGCGATTTGCTGGGTTTTGGGCCATTCTTCATCAACTCTAAGAGGCTAAGAAGGAGGTTTAGCTTGGGATTGAAGCTCTTGACTCGGATACATCATCGATCAAGCAATATAGGGAGTTTTTATATGTTTTTCATTACATACTTGTCTATGATTATGTATATGACTACATTAGGCTCTTTTATGTTATTGATTATGAGCTAAATTTGTGAGACTAAGGCCGAATTTATGAGTCATTATATATGAAGTGATTTTTGTATTAATTCCCCTATTGCTTTGTGTGTTAATTCTATGCTTTCATTCCAATCATGTGCTTGATCAACATATGCTTGTTATCTTGCCTAATCTAGTCGTTCGAGAGAAGATAGGTTAGGGTGCAAGGGAATTAACGCATCATCCGAAACTAATGTGGAATTGCCCCTAGAAATAGGTAAAGATTTTCGGGTGCTGTTAGCCGGATTAATCCGGGGAAATTCTAGAACGTTAATGCATGGTTATTGATTAGATTCTCGAATAGACATATTAGAGAACCGTCAATTAATCATAGGATTATTATGAGCCGAGACATCGGGTAATAGTTAGCTTAGGAGTTTCCACCAAAGCAATAGGAGTATAATAATTCAAGGAGTAACCATATATAGTGGCGAGTAGATTCGGTTGTAGCATGTGCCTTGGTCATTTTATCATACGTGAGTTTTAATCTATAGTTCATTCTTCTTTCATCCTTTGTTTGTTCAATCAATTCTTGCACGTTACTTTAATTGTCTTTCTTTTATTGTTAATCATAAACTAAAATACCTAGTCCTTGAGGTTCGACAACCTGGACTTTTAGTCCACTTATTACTAGGCACGATTAGTATACTTGCTATCCAAGCACGTTAGGTTCTAGCGTGTCAGGAGTGGACAATGCTCAGCCCCAAGCAGTCAACACCTCCCTCACGGGATTCACAGGAGAGACTGTGGAAGCAATGGACGAGGTGTCTCTCCCCATATCTCTGGGCACATTTCCTGTCCGCTCTACCAAAATGGTTAAGTTCATGTTGGTTAAAACCCCCTCCACTTCATATTAGGGGGCCCGAGCTTAAATTTGTTTCAAGCTGTCATTTCCACCTACCATATGAAGGTCAAGTTCCCACTCCCATGGGAATGGGGGAAGCTGTTGGCGATGTCAAAATAGCAAGGGAGTGTTAATAGAAAGGAAGTGTTATGCTAACGCCCTGAAGAAGCCCAAGATAAATCTTTGCGACGCTGATCACGGCGACAAAGGAAAGCAAATTGCCATCAACCTGATTTCGATGGAGGGAACTAACTTGGGGGGCAAGATGCAATCAGCCAATACTTGGCCAAAATTCCAGCAAGCAGGCGCCGATGCTAATGAGGAGGACTTCGGCGCAATGGCACCACAGGAGGCAATAGGCGCGCCAACGCTAGAGTGGGAAATATCCCCCCATCTTGACAAAGTATTAGGCCTCATAAGGCCTTAGCAGGTAATAAGTTAAAAAACTATCTTATTTCCTACATTACTACCAAAACAATATCGAGTTGGCCACGAGCCAAGCGTTGAGTAGGGACGCCCACAAGTGTCCCCTACCTTTCTACTTAAGTTTTGAGGAGCCTATGTGCCCCCCCCCCTCCCCACCTATACATTATCGTTTTGAGGTGCCTACGTGCACCCCCATTGAATTATCGCTTTGAGGTGCCTATGTGCACCCCCTCTACTTTTGGTATTGATGTTTGGATACTTCTCATTTTTTGCTATCTATTTGTTCAGTCCCTTTCAACACCTTTCTCCTTATAATGTGGTATGTTAGTTTTGTTAGACATCATTAATGTTTATTTCTTTAATGAATGGATGTTTTAACAACACCGAAATAACAAAAGAATGCTCCTCGGAATCAAAATTTTTGACCGAGCTATCAAGAAAACCTAAGCCCCCTTTTTGAGGCTAATACAGGGCTAGCCCACCTTATGATCCTTCTAGCAGTATCGAGAGGGCATGAGGTTCGAAAAAATAACCCCCCTTCCACACATGGACCCTGGACCGAGATCATACCAATATGGCTAGCTTGAGAATCCAACTCAGGCAAAAAATAAATCACACTTGTGACTATTCAAGCCTCCTGAAATTCTAAAAATTCTAAAGACCGGGGGGCACCAAAACTTTGAACACCCCCACATTCGGAAAATAAATATTTTCAAAGCAGGTGTCACCCTAGTGACAAAGCTGCAAGGCTATAAGCCTCGAGGCATCAAGACACAAAGTCACTATGTGCAGGTTTTGACGGCTGATCACGACTCCAAGATAAAACCCCATTAGCTCACAGCGGTGTCTCATCCAATGCGCACGACCACAAGGAGACGAGGAACCAATCTCGTAGTCACGTTGTCAAAACACTCTTGTGGGAGTATAAAATAACATCACAACTCTAGTATAAAATAACTCACACTCTCAATGTGCCAATTAAAAATACCATGGCCCCTTATATAGAGAACTAATGCTCGACCATTTCATAGATATTAATGGACCACTAAAACCATCATAATTACCATAAATTATATAGTAATTAGGTACACTAATGATAAGATAAATTGGTCAAATATCACATAAATAAGATGATAATTTGGCCACAAGTTTAAAATAAATTATAAGTAAATAGGCACTCTAATTGTGAGATTTAAGAAATTGTTGGAAATAAAAAGTAAACTGAAGAATTTTTTAAGATTATTACCAACAATATTGTTATTATCCGAAAAATGATAATAAAGTAAAAATTGGACATTTCTTATTGTTTTTAACTGCCTAATAGTCCGGAAATATGTTCTTATAATTTAACAGTTTCCTTTTCATATATAGGTTGGAAATATATTCATTGTTATATATTCTCATTAACTATTTTCATTCTCTAGCCCAAGTTTGATATTGGATGAATGGCGCAACAAAACTGATGTTCATATAATCAAGAATTTTTCGAGAAGTAGGCGTGGCCGTGCAGAAATTTAATTTTAATTTTTGGTGTGTGATTATCTTGTGCCAAAGGAGTCACGAGATTTTACACGATAAAAAAAAAATAAGCAGCCTTAATATGTCACAAAATAAACTAATTAAGTATGTCTGCATACATAGTCATGTATTTGAATGTTCTTGTTGAATACTTGTACTCGGAGTATGTTGAATTCTTGTGCATTTCAGTTCTAGTTTTTATTTCTCTTTGATAGGCAAATGTAAGAGAATATTGTTTTTGCAAAATATACATGTTCCCAGAATTCTCATCTAACTTTTAAATTCTTATTGTGTTTAAAATCACCTAAGGTTGAATATTATATTACACGACATGGAAGCTTTTCCTGTTTGTGTTGGTCTCATAGAATTCATGATTGTGCCCATTCGAATTTGGGTTTCTTTATAAACCTGTAAAAACTCTCTCTATCATGGACATTAATGAATATGAATTTTTTCCATTGACATGGTCCTCACCTTATTTGTTGCTTACGTGGACAAAAAACGACGTATTTTCTAGTTGATGGCCCGAAGCAGATGGCTAGGAATTATGCAAGTTCTAGGTTGTCCTTCGATGCAATATCTATCATCCCTTCCGAACTTGATCAGAGAATTTTTCCAAAAAATTTATGGATATATGGGTCATTCAAATTGATTCGACTCTCATGACTTAGAAGAGTTGGTGCCTTATTCGCCTGGTAAAATGCTTTATTATATTTAAAAAACATCAAATATATATATATATATATATATATATTTCTCAAGATAGTGCTAATGTGCTTTCTTTTGCTATTATGTTTGTGTTTCTTCAAAAAAAATTGGAGAAAGATAGGAATCACAACTACTTTTGGGTCAGATGTGCCAAACTGATTTGTATAAGTTTATTTCTCATCCAATGGAATGCTTTGGTGAAAGATATGTGATTTGTTAATTTTAATAAACTATGTTGTCTTTTGTCATGTGGGTGTCCATTTTTCAGGTTGATTTTACTATTCCTTGCTGCTTGTCATCATGATCCAAAAAAGACGTGGATTTCAGCATTTATGGATGATTTCTGTTATCGGAGTTTGTGAACTCGTTATTAACTGTCATAAATTTTTTCTATCATGACTCTCCCAACCGTTGGATATGGAGATTTGCATGCTGAAAATACAAGCGAGATGATATTCACCATTGTCAACATGTTTTTCAACTTAGGACCAGTTGCATGTCGCACGGGGCACGTGACAAATTTGGTTGTTTACGAAGCTAGCAAGACTAGAAAATTTGTAAGTGATTTTTTGTCATTCTTTCTTTTCTTGAACTATATGTTTGATTCTGTTGTTAATTAATTAATCTGGTATATTTATTCCAATAGTAGAGCGATACCGTTCAAGTTGCCTCATGTTTTGCAAAAAGGAATCAATTGCCAGTTTGCCTTCAAGAACATATTCTTTCACATTTGTCCTTGAAGTTCCAGATAAACTTGGAGGTGCGCTTGATTCAATTTAAAAATCAATTAGGTCAAGTATTACACATATCATTTTCTACTGTCCAGTAGATAAGGTATACTTGTTTAAGGGGGTCTCTAATGATTTGCTCAACCAACTGGTAATATTGCAAAATTGAAGCATCCAACCGAATTTTATATTCTTGTTATGGGAGTTGTGGTAAAGTTTTTACTATTTATTATTGTTATTTGTTTATACTTATTAGCGTATAAGCTACTTTACATATGACAACAAGATGATGTATACATTTTTTGACAAGATCTATTCATTCTGAGGAATGGAGACAAGTCTCATATGAATATTAAAAATATTTCTTAGAAAAATGTTTTTTCGATAAACAAATAGACAAAAATTATAATAAATAACTACAAAATGTTGGAGAGGCCATAAATGGAAATCTCTTTGGTGAGATTGGTGTACTTTATTGTAGGCCTCAGCTCTGGACAATGTAGACAAAGAGATTAAGTCAGTTTCTACGTATAGACCGCACCACATTCGTGAACATTGTTCAAGCAAATGTTGAAGATGAGAAAACAATCATGAATAATCTTCACTAGGTCAATTTTCCATAAAAGCCTATGTATAATGTTTAATTTTGAGAAGTAAATATCATATAATTTATAGACAATTATTGAATATCGATTAAAATTCATAAAGTTTAAGGAACGTTAGACATTGATTTTCTTGTTATCAGCATTTGAAGGAATTAAAGGACCCAATAATGAAGGGAGTTTTGCTAGAGACAGGGGAGATGCTTGCTGAGGAAAGAATGGACATCCCTCTTACTCCATGTTTTGCAGCACTTAAAGGAGACAAAGTGCTTTTTGGTCGGTTGTTGGATAGGGGTCTTGATCCAAATGCGTCTGATAGTAAAAGAACAACAGCTCTGGTGAGTCTATTATCTTGGTGTGAACAACCCTATTTTACAACAATTTCTGAATTTCTTGTGTTTTTGTTATTCAACATATGACAGCATCAAAAGGACAGTATGTATGTGTGAAGGTTTTGCTCAATCATGAGGTGGATCACAATCGCAGAGGTACATTTAGTTCAATGCCTGTACTATTTTGGTGATACATTTGTAATTTTCAAGATAATTTTTCGCTTTACCAAAAAAGATTTTGAGTCAAGCCTAATTCAAAAGTGATCGTATGCGTTTTATCACTAAAAGAAAATAAGATAGAGGAAACTATTCATTTATGAGCATAAGAAGGAAAAGTTTTATTACATTGATGCATTAGTAATGTTCATATTTAAAATACAATATCTTACAAATGATTGCAATATTTCAATTTTTGCACATTTTTGCATTAGCAAAATTGACATCTTTATATCTCTTACCATATGTGGCAAAAACTATATGTTTACTTATTATTCCATTTTTAATCTTGTTCCAAAATATTGACTTCCACAATATTTTGTTTTTCTATTCCGTTATGCATCAAACACTAATTCAATCATCGAAGATGTTGGGCTATTATTAATATTTTTAGTCATTTTAGACTCTTTTAAAAAATATCTTTCGTTTCGAATTATGGAAGTAATTGCATGTTTTGCTGAATTCTTTGCATGCAGCTAATGAAGGAAGTGTGCCACTATGGGAGGCCATGTGTGGTATGAATGAACAAGTTGTCAAACTATTAGTATAAATTGATGCTAAACTAACAAATGATGATGTTGGACAATTTGCTTGCAATGCAGTTGAACCACATAACTTAAAATTGCTTGAGGAAGTCGTGAAATGTGGGGCGAACGTTACTCGACCTAAGAACAAGAACGGCACTCCATGTAGCTGTTGGTAAAGACAGTATCGAAATAGTCAAATTTATCCTTAATCATGATCCAAAAAAGATGTGAATTTTACTATGTGGTTGCTTTTGCTATTTCCTTGCTGCTTGTCATCATGATCCAATAAAGATGTGAATTTTAGCATTTATGGATGATTTCCGTCCTCGGAGTTTCTGGACTCGTTATGGTACTATTATATAGTTGCCTATCACGACTCCCTTAACCGTTGGCTATGGAGATTTGCATGTTGAATATACAAGCGAGATGATATTCACCATTGTCAATGTTTTTCAACTTAGGACTAGTTGCATGTCTCATGGGGAACGTGACAAATTTGGTTGTTTACGAAGCTAGCAAGACTCGGAAATTTGTAAGTGGTTTTTGTCATTCTTGCTTTTCTTGAACTATATGTTTGATTTTATTGTTAATTAATTAATCTAGTATATTTATTCCAATATTAGAGCAATATCATTCAAGTTGCTCAAATTTTGCAAAAAGCAATCAATTGCCTGTTCGCCTTCAAGAACATATTCTTTCGCATTTGTCCTTGAAATTTCGGATAAAGTCGGAGGTGTTGCAGCAACAGAGATGCTTGATATTGGTCTCCAACAATTTTTTTACCCAATTGACAATGTTTTGTACTTATTTTATTCGTATTCCCTTTGTTCATTTATAAACTTATGTCGTCATGATATCTCATACTTGTTTGTGCTATTGTTCTCTGAGATGAAGGTTGAGTATTTCCCTCCCAATGAGGATCTATTATAATATTTTTATTACGTGAGCAATCAAAATTTTTACTTTTGTTATTGTGATTTATGTAATATAATTACTAGCACACAAGCCTATTTTACATATGCCACTGTCATGATTTGTCAATTTCTTGAAAGGATCAATTGGTTATGAAAAATGGAGCTAAGCAGACAAGCTTGCTAAGCAAATTCAAAATATTTCTTACAAAAAGGTTTTTTCCATCATAAACTGATTAAAATTATAATAAATAATTGCAGAATGTTTGAGAAGCCAAAAATGGAGATCTCTGTGGAAAGATTGGTGTACTTTGTTATGGGCATCAACTTTGCACAATGAGAACAAAGAGATTAAGTCAGTTGTCACGTATGGGACACACCACATTTTTTAACATTGTTCAAGCAAATGTTAAAGATTAGAGATGACAATAGAGAGGGTCTAAATTGGGTTTGGTAAAGTCCGCAATGCCATGTTCACCTTCATTATAACACGTGCCTCGCTTCCCAACCCGACCCGCCGAATACCCCCCGATGGTCGGTTTAACTTGTTGAATTCAGTAGTAGTGTAGATTTCTTCAAAGGAAGATTTGAGATATTTGATGACAGTTTCGAAGCTTTTGTAGGTTTAATATAACAGAGACTTGGAATAAGATATTCAAGAATTCAAGAATGTTTTGAGGTTGTTGTGATATCCTATTTGTAGACAATTTTGGGCTATGTGTATGTTTTGACTCAAAACAGCACCAACTATGTCCTTTTTCCTAAAATTTTGTTGTAAAAGTTAGTACGACGGTCTATGGAATTGACGGTTTAATGGGGATATGTTTTCGGTATGTCCGATGTACTTATCGCATTAAATGCTCTTATTAGGCATTAAATGCATTTGAAATAAATATTCTTTGAGTTAAATGCATATTATAAATTGCATTAAACTCCCTCTGGATTTAGTAATAAATTCATGTGAATTCTGTCTCTTGAACGCTCATTCAATGCTGAATGATCTTCACAGCTTGGCAAGACTTTGACGCTTTTCAAAACTGATTAAATCTCTTCTTCGATAGACTGCGGGGGCTGATCTTTAACTTTAGCTTGACAGACTCGCCTTAATTCTATTGACGCAACAATCGTTCAATCACTTAGCTTAAAATTTAGAAACATAAAAGCCTATACAAAATCTAATCTTCAAAGCCTATATATATTTATAGTAAAATCAAACTTGCATCGTATTGGGGTCTAACACAAAGCCTAATTTTCATCATCAAAACTTCTAACATATAAATTAATTCCTAATAGAAACCCTAAACATAAAATTACAGAATAACCCCTCATTGTCCAAATACAAGTCGGGCTTACATACAAAAAAACTAGGACCTAACTGATTGACCTAATATATATGTGGTCATGCTTATGTTACAGATTTAACTAATTACAGACACTTACTATGAAAATAAAAAATATTATACCATATTAATATTATCGAAATAATGTGGCCATAAGTTTAAAATAAATTATATGTAAATAGGCACACTAATTATGAGATTTAAAAAATTGTTGGAAATAAAAAGTAAATCGAAGAAATTTTAAAGCTTATTTCCAACAATATTGTTACCATCCAATATGATATAAAGTAAAAATTGGACACTTCTTATTGTTTTTAACTGCATAATAGTCTGGAAATATGTTGTTATAGTTCAACTATTTCCTTTTCATATATAGGTTGGGAATATATTCGTTGTTATATATTCTCGTTAACTATTTTCAATCTCTAGCCCAAGTTTGATATTGGATGAATGGCGCAACAAAACTGATGTTCATATAGTCAAGAATTTTTCGAGAAGTAGGTGTGGCCGAACAGAATTTTAATTTAATTTTTGGTTTGTGGTTATCTTATGCCAAAGGAGTTATGAGATTTTACATGATAAAAAAAAATAGGCAACCTTAATATGTCTCAAAATAAACTAATTAAGTATGTCTGTGTACATAGTCATGTATTTGAATGTTCCTGTTGAATATTTGTACTCGGAGTATGTTGAATTCTTTTGCATTTCTGTTCTAGTTTTTGTTTCTCTTTGATAGGCAAGTATATGAGAATATTGTTTTTGCAATATATACATGTTCTCAGAATTCTCATTTAACTTTTAAATTCTTATTGTGTTTAAAATCACCTAAGGTTGAATATTATATTGCACAGCATGGAAGCTTTTCATGTTTGTGTTGGTCGCGTATAATGCATGAGTGTGCCCATTCGAATTTGGGTTTCTTGATAAACATGTAAAAGCTTTCTCTATCAAGGACATTATTGTTTATAGATTTTTGTCATTGACATGGTCCTCACATTATTTATCTCTTGCGTGGACAAAATGACGTATTTTCTAGTTGATGGCCCGAAGCAGATTGTTAGGAATTATGCAAGTTCTAGGTTGTCATTTGATGAAATCTATCATCCCTTCTGAACTTGCTCAGAGAATTTTTTCAGAACATTTATGGATATATGGGTCATTCAATCTGGCTCGACTCTCATGACATAGAAGAGTTGGTGCCTTATTCGCCCGGTAAAATGCTTTATTATATTTAAAAAACATCAAATATATATATATATATATATATATATATATTGCTCAAGTTTATAGTGCTAATGTGCTTTCATTTG
Organism: Buddleja alternifolia; assembly: GCA_019426215.1. Classification (NCBI taxonomy): domain Eukaryota; kingdom Viridiplantae; phylum Streptophyta; class Magnoliopsida; order Lamiales; family Scrophulariaceae; genus Buddleja; species Buddleja alternifolia. The sequence continues at coordinate 11,073,670 of CM033405.1, read as the reverse complement.
CTATTATGTTTGTGTTTCTTCAAAAAAAATTGGAGAAAGATAGGAATCACAACTACTCTTGGGTCAAATGTGCCAAACTAATTTGTATAAGTTTATTTCTCATCCAATGGAATGCTTTGGTGAAAGATATGTGATATATTAATTTTAATAAACTATGTTGTCTTTTGTCATGTAGGTGTCCATTTTTGTGGTTGCTTTTACTATTTCCTTGCTGCTTGTCATCATGATCCAAAAAAGACGTGGATTTCAGCATTTATGGATGATTTCCGTTATCGGAGTTTGTGAACTCGTTATTTACTGTCATATATTTTTCTATCATGACTCTCCCAACCGTTGGATATGGAGATTTGCATGCTGAAAATACAAGCGAGATGATATTCACCATTGTCAACATGTTTTACAAGTTAGGACCAGTTGCATGTCACACGAGGCACATGACAAATTTGGTTGTTTACGAAGCTAGCAAGACTTGAAAATTTGTAAGTGATTTTTTGTTATTCTTTCTTTTCTTGAACTATATGTTTGATTCTGTTGTTAATTAATTAATCTAGTATATTTATTCCAATAGTAGAGCGATACCGTTCAAGTTGCCTCATGTTTTGCAAAAAGGAATCAATTGCCAGTTCGCCTTCAAGAACATATTCTTTCACATTTGTCCAAGTTCCAGATAAACTTGGAGGTGTGCTTGATTCACTTCTAAAATCGATTAGGTCAAGTATTTCCATATCATTTTCTACTGTCCAGTAGATAAGGTATACTTGTTTAAGGGGGTCTCTAATGATTCGCTCAACCAATTGGTAATATTGCAAAACTGAAGCATCCAACCGACTTTTATATTCTTGTTATGGGAGTTGTGGTAAAGTTTTTACTATTTATTATTGTTATTTGTTTATACGTATTAGCATATAAGCTACTTTACATATGACCACAAGATGATGTATACATTTTTTGACAGGATCTTTTCGTTTTGAGGAATGGAGACAAGTCTCATATGAATATTAAAAATATTTCTTAGAAAAATATTTTTTGGATAAACAAATAGACTAAAATTATAATAAATAACTGCAGAATGTTGGAGAGGCCATAAATGAAATCTCTTTGGTGAGATTGGTGTACTTTATTGTAGGCCTCAGCTCTGGACAGTGTAGACAAAGAGATTAAGTCAGTTTCTACGTATAGACCGCACCACATTCGTGAACATTGTTCAAGAAAATGTTGAAGATGAGAAAACAATCATGAATAATCTTCACTAGGTCTAATTTCCATAAAAGCTTATGTATAATGTTTGATTTCGAGAAGTAAATATCGTATAATTTATAGACAATTACTGAATACCGATGAAAATTCATAAAGTTTAAGGAACGTGAGACATTGATTTTCTTGTTATCAGCATTTGAAGGAATTAAAGGACCTAATAATGAAGGGAGTTTTGCTAGAGACGGGGAAGTTGCTTGCTGAGGAAAGAATGGACATCCCTCTTACTCCATGTTTTGCAGCACTTAAAGGAGACAATGTGCTTTTTGGTCGGTTGTTGAATAGGGGTCTTGATCCAAATGCGTCTGATAGTAAAACAACAATGGCTCTGGTGAGTCTATTATCTTGGTGTGAACAACCCTACTTTACAACAATTTCTGAATTTCTTGTGTTTTTGTTATTCAACATACGACAGCATCAAAAGGACAGTATGAATGTGTGAAGCTTTTGCTCTATCATGAGGTGGATCCCAATCGCAGAGGTACATTTAGTTCAATGCCTGTACTATTTTGGTGATACATTTGTAATTTTCAAGATAATTTTTCGCTTTACAAAATAAGATTTTGAGTCAAGCCTAATTCAAAATTGACCGTATGCTTTTTATCACTAAAAGAAAATAAGATAAAGGAAACTATTCATCTATGAGCATAAGAAGGAAAAGTTTTATTATATTGATGCATTAGTTAGGTTCACATTTAAAATACAATATCTTACAAATGATTGCAATATTTCAATTTTTGCATATTTTTGTATTAGCAAATTTGACATCTTTATATCTCTTACCATATGTTGCAAAAACTATATGTTTACTTATTATTCCATTTTTAATCTTGTTCCAAAATATTGACTTCGACAACATTTTCTTTTTCTATTCCATTATGCATCAAACACTAATTCAATCATCGAACATGTATTTGCCACACAATTATTTCTCATTTAGACATATATGATTAGCGAAGTATAGATATACAGGTCTCCATTGTTGTTGGGCTATTATTAATATTTTTAGTCATTTTAGACTCTTTTAAAAAAATATCTTTCGTTTCGAATTAAGGAAGTAATTGCATGTTTTGCTGAATTCTTTGCATGCAGCTTCTGAAGGAAGTGTACCACTATGGGAGGCCATGTGTGGTTTGAATGAACAAGTTGTCAAACTATTAGTAGAAATTGATGCTAAACTAACAACTGATGATGTTGGACAATTTGCTTGCAACGCAGTTGAACCACATAACTTAAAATTGCTTGAGGAAGTAGTGAAATGTGGGGCGAACATTACTCGACCAAAGAACAAGAACGACACTCCATGTAGCTGTTGGTGAAGACAAAATCGAAATAGTCAAATTTCTCCTTAATCATGACACTAATATTGATACAAGATATCCAAGTGGTTGGACACCACGGGAAATTGCGAAGCACCTAGGACATCAAGAGATAAATTATCAATTCATATAAAGGGAAGTCCAAGATTGAAATGTCTGAAATCACCTTGGAGATTTACATCATTATATGCAAGAAATTGCAGGCCGGAGAGCTAGTTGTGTTCTATATTTAGCATAAACTATTTTCTCTCATTCGCCACCTACACAAATAGATTCATAAAGAAAAAAAGATTAAGAAGAAAAAGTAAAACTTGAAAAGTTTGCAGAGAAAACAAATAGAGTCACATAAACAAAGATAAATAAAAAGAAGAACACTTGAAAAGTTTGTTAGGAAAAGAATGTTTATATACCAATAGATGAGGAGAAGGAGGACATGCACAAGAGATTGAAGAAGAAGGTAACCATTTCAACTTTTCAACTGGGATTCTTCCTTCTCTTGGCAGAAGAAGTAATCATTGACATGTTACTACTTTCATTGTCTCACCTTTTTGTCGCTATTACATGTAATTTCACTCTCTTGTTTGCATTTTCACAATAACCCATATATCTAAGTAGTCATGCTTATCTTACAGATTTATCGAACTACAGACACTTAATAGGAAAATAACAAATATTATATCATATTTGTTGTAAATTTTGTTATTTGTGTCTAAATAAATATGAATTACTCAAATCACTTCTACATTTACTAGTTACAAATTTGACATAAATAATTATATCATAAAATAGTACATATTAAACAACATAAAACTTAAAATAAAATAGTGCACCGATGGAGAGGCACGCCACATGACACTATCCTAAAGCTATGATTGCTTCCCTAAGTGCAGATTCTGACGGCAGATCACGACTCCAAGATAAAACCCTATTAGCTCACAGCGGTGTCTCATCCTATCCGCATGACCACAAGGATAGGAGCAACCAATAACTTAGTCACGTTGCCAAAACACTCTTGTGGGAGTATAAAATAATATCACAACTCTAGTATAAAATAACTCACACTCTTAATGTGTCATTCAAAAAGACCATGGCCTCTTATATAGAGAACTAAAGTTTGACCATTTCAAAGATATTAATGGACCACTAAAACCATCATAAAATCTTCATAAATTAAATAGTAATTAGGTACACTAATGGTAAATTAAATTGGTCAAATGTCACATAAATAAGATGATAACGTGGCCATAAGTTTAAATTAAATTATAAGTAAATAGGCCCACTAATCGTGAGATTTAAGAAATTGTTGGAAATAAAAAGTAAATTGAAGAAATTTTACAGCCTATTTCCAACAATATTGTTATTATCCGAAAAATGACAATAAAGTAAAAATTGGACATTTCTTATTGTTTTTAACTGCTTAATAGTCTGGAAATATGTTGTTATAGTTCAACTGTTTCCTTTTTATATATAGTTTAGAAATATATTCGTTGTTATATATTCTTGTTAACTATTTCAATCTCTAGCCCAAGTTTGATTTTGGATGAATGGCGCAACAAAAAAGATGTTCACATAGTCAAGAATTTTTCGAGAAGTAGGTGTGGCCTAGCAGAATTTTAATTTCAATTTTTGGTGTGTGGTTATCTTATGTCAAAGGAGTTACGAGAGTTTACTTGATAAATAAAAACTAGGCAGCCTTTATATGTCTCAAAATAAAATAATTAAGTATGTCTGGGTACATAGTCATGTGTTTGAATGTTCCTGTTGAATACTTGGTACTCAAAATATGTTGAATTCTTATGCATTTCAGTTCTAGTTTTTGTTTCTTTTTGATGGGCAAATATATGATAATATTGTTTCTGCAAATTTACATGTGCCGAGAATTCTCATCTAACTTTTAAATTCTTATTGTTTTTAAAATCACCCAAGGTTGAATATTATATTGCACATCATGGAAGCTTATCCTGGTTGTGCTGGTTGCATACAATGCATGTGTGTGCCCATTCGAATTTGGGTTTTTTGATAAACCTGTAAAAGCTCTCTTTATCATGGACATTGTTGTTTATGGATTTTTTGCCATTAACATGGTCCTCACCTTATTTGTCGCTTACGTGGACAAAGCGACGTATTTTCTAGTTGATGGCACGAAGCAGATTGCTAGGAATTATGCAAGTTCTTGGCTATCATTTGATGTCATATCTATCATCATTTCTGAACTTGCTTAGAGAATTTTTCCAGAACATTTATGGATATATGGGTCATTCAATCTGGTTCGACTCTCACAACTTAGAAGAGTTGGTGCCTTATTCGCCCGGTAAAATGCTTTATTATATTTAAAAACATCATATATATATATATATATATATTTCTCAAGTTTATAGAGGTAATGTGTTTTCTTTTGCTAATATGTTTGTGTTCCTTCAAAGTGGATTGGAGAAAGAAAGGAATTACAACTACTCTTTTTGGTTAGATGTGCCAAACTTATTTGTGTGACTTTATTTCTCATCCAATGGAATACTTTGGGGAAAGATATGTGATTTATTAATTTCAATAAACTATGTTGTCTTTTGTGATGTAGGTTACTATGTTTTCTGTTTATTTTCTGGTTGCTTGTACTATTTCCTTGCTGCTTGTCATTATGATCCAAAAAAATGTGAATTTTAGCATTTATGGATGATTTCCGTCATCGTAGTTTCTGGACTCGTTATGGTGCTATTATATATTTTCCTATCACGACTCCCTCAACTGTTGGCTATGGAGATTTGCATGTTTAATATACAAGCGAGATGATATTTACCATTGTCAACATTTTTCAACTTAGGACTAGTTGCATGTCTCATGGGGAATGTGACAAATTTGGTTGTTTACGAAGCTAGCATGACTCGGAAATTCGTAAGTGATTTTTCGTCATTCTTTCTTTTCTGGAACTATATGTTTGATTCTATTGTTAATTAATTAATCTAGTATATTTATTCCAATATTAGAGCGATATCGTTCAAGTTGCTCAAATTTTGCAAAAAGGAATCAATTGCCTGTTCGCCTTCAAGAACATATTCTTTCGCATTTGTCCTTGAAGTTTCGGATAAAGTCGGAGGTGTTGCAGCAACAGAGATGTTTGATATTGGTCTCCAACAATTTTGTTACCCAATTGATAATGTTTTGTACTTTTTTTATTCGTATTCCCTTTGTTCATTTATAAACTTATGTCGTCATGATATCTCATACTTGTTTGTGCTTTTGTTCTCTGAGATGAAGGTTGAGTATTTCCCTCCCAATGAGGATCCAATATAATATTTTTATTACGTGAGCAATCAAAGTTTTTACTTTTGTTATTGTGATTTATGTAATATAATTACTAGCACACAAGCCTATTTTACATATGCCAATGTCATGATTTGTCAATTTCTTGAAAGGATCAATTGGTTATGAAAAATGGAGCTAAGCAGACAAGTTTGATAAGCAAATTCAAAATATTTCTTACAAAAAGGTTTTTTCCATCATACACTGATTAAAATTATAATAAATATTTGCAGAATGTTTGAGAAGCCAAAAATGGAGATCTCTATGGAAAGATTGGTGTACTTTGTTATGGGCATCAACTTTGCACAATGAGAACAAAGAGATTAAGTCAGTTGTCACGTATGAAACACACCACATTTTTTAACATTGTTCAAGCAAATGTTAAAGATTAGAGATGACAATAGGGAGGGTCTAAATTGGGTTTGGTAAAGTCCGCAATGCCATGTTCACCTTCATTATAACACGTGCCTCGCTTCCCAACCCGACCCGCCGAATACCCCCCGATGCCCGGTTTAACTCATTGAATTCAGTAGTAGTGTCGATTTCTTCAAAGGAAGATTTGAGATATTTGATGACAGTCTAGATAGGACAAAAGCTTGAAGAATTTTGGTTATGGAGTTTCGAAGCTTTTGTAGGTTTAATATAACAGAGACTTGGATTAAGATATTCAAGAATTCAAGAATGTTTTGAGGTTGTTGTGATATCCTATTTGTAGACAATCTTTGGCTATGAGTATGTTTGACACAAAGCAGCACCAACTATGTCCTTTTTCCTAAAATTTTGCTGTAAAAGTTAGTACGACGGTCTATGGAATTGACGATTTAATGGGGATATGTTTTCGGTATGTCCGAGGTGCTTATCGCATTAAATGCTCTTATTAGGCATTAAATGAATTTGAAATAAATATTCGTTGAGTTAAATGCATATTATAAATTGCATTAAACTCCCTCTGGACTTAGTAATAAATTCATGTGAATTTTGTCTCTTAAACGCTCATTCGATGTTGAATGATCTTCACAGGTTGGCAAGACTTTGACGCATTTCAAAACTGATTAGATCTCTTCTTCAATAGATTGCGGGGGCTGATCTTCAACTTTAGCTTGACAGACTCGCCTTAATTCTATTGACGCAACAATCGTTCAATCACTTAGCTTAAAATTTAGAAACATAAAAGCCTATACAAAATCTAATCTTCAAAGCCTATATATATTTATAGTAAAATCAAACTTGCATTATATTGGGGTCTAACACAAAGCCTAATTTTCATCATCAAAACTTCTAACAAATAAATTAATTCCTAATAGAAACCCTAAACATAAAATTACAGAATAACCCCTCAATGGCCAAATACAGGTCGGGCTTACATACAAAAAACTAGGACCTAACTGATTGACCTAATAAATAAAAGGACAATCCAATACTAAAATGGGTGCCTGTAATAACAACTCTCTCTCAATTTAGAAACATGTAATTGTCGTAATATGTATTGCGTGTAAGGAAAAAAAATATAGATAAAGAGAGAAAGAGTGTGTGAGGAAGAATGGACGGTTATGGTTGTAGGGACGGATCCAAAGGGGCTGGCGCTCCCTATTCCTCGAGACTTCCATTTTTCGAAGTTGAGTCTGTATATGTTTATGATATGGCCCCCTCGACGTTGTAGTATTTTTGTTTTCAGCTATAAGCAAACAATGGCAATATCATAGTGGACAAGCCCCAAGCTTCCTAAGCTCAACTCTTGCTTGATGTTTGGGTTCGAAACATTATGTATCTGTACGCCCTATTTTGTTTATTTCCACTTTTTGTTTTTATTTTATTTTATATAGGTTGAAACAAACGATCTTATTTTCTTTTAGTTGAGATATTTGTTTCTTAGTTAAAAGAGGCACTATTTTGAATTAGAAAGGCAATTTCCAAATTGGAAAATAAGTCATCGTTGTCTTTTAATTTAGATATTTATTTTTAATTCAAAATATATACTTTTTTTGAATTGAAAAAGCAATTACCAAATGAGAAAAGGAAAAGAGGAAGTCAAATAACCAACAATTATATTCTTTTTTTGGACTTCTCTCCTACACTTATTACGAATTAGGATTAATTTTGTGGACTTTTTCCCCACAGTTATTAGTTAAAATTAGATTAATAAATCATTTTTCTAAATTCTATAAGAAGCATTTTTGAGAAAAACAAATAAAGACATCAACAAATTTAAAAACAAGAAAAAGTCTACCGGAGTCATTCAATTACTCTTGACTTATCCATAACAAGGTACGCTAAAGTGATTATATTAATTTTAATGGTTGCTACTTTATATTTTTAGACAAATTATCTTTATAATATTGTTACAGATTTGCGATTGATTTACACACATTAATCCTGGAATAATATATTGTAGATAAAATTGTGATTGATTTACTACCGGAAGCAATATTACATATTTTCTTAGACAAATTATCTTTATAATATCCAGAATCGAGGTCCTTTAATCGTTCCTTATTTCACCACACTCCTTATTATTAACATAATTATAAATCCACCCACACATTAAATCTTTTCAACGGTCAAATTAAACAATCCACCTGACAAAGAATCCCAATTACATTACAAAATTGAATGAAACCCTAATATTTCAAAAAATCCGACTGAATTCAACAACAGTAGTCGTTAATCTGAGCAATTGGGGTTGCAAACTATTTCGACGTCTAAAATCGTAATTTCGTATGCCTTACTATTTTCCGTATGCAATTACTGGTAAAATTGCACTAAATTCTTTTTTTTTTTTTTTTGGTTTATTGAAGGCAAGATAACAATGGCCGCTATGAAGCCTTAAATCACGTATTTTTTTTTCAAGTCTTTTCTTTGGAATGGGAAGAAAAGCTGGTAATTTTATGTATTGTTTTTGGATAATTTTATTTGTATCTTGTAAAATTTGACTTCATGTTGGTTTCCAAATTTGTAGTTGTGTTTAATATAACTATTGCTAATATTATATTGTTTGATTGATGTGAAGAATCTGCTGCGACATTTGTTATGTGGGGTTGGTTACGTGGTAGAGAACGCCTTATTGTTCGGACTATTGTAGGAAAATTCGAATTTGTTGTTGAAAAAGTGACGGGTAACGGTTTAGCCTTGAGCGACCTCAAGTGGAAAAGGTTCATTGATGTACAACATCTAACGTTAGGGTATTTTCTCATGTTCACCCACCATGGGAATTTGTGCTTTAGTGTAAAGGTCTTTGACCACATTTGTACCGCTAATATGTGTAAACTGATTTTGTTAAGAATTAAGGTATGTGTTTATTACAATGTACATAAACTTAGGAAAATTAAATTAGTGTTGGTGGTGTTTCAGTAATTGCAATTCCTTTATAATGACCCTTACAAATTTGATTTGTGTTTTACAAGATTGGATTCAGACAATTCTAGCATCCGGATCCAACGTGGAGGGAAAAAACAACATTTATGAGTACCAACTCCAAAACACGATGGTCGTGAATTCATTAAGTGGAAGTTCGCTAGTTCCGAAGATCATGACATGGTAATATACCACAAGTTTTTAAATAGTTGTACAATGTGTTGTGTCTACTACTAATTCATTCATATTTGGTTGCAGCAATTACCACCTCAATTTGTTAGAGCCAGTGGTGTAAGGTCTGGCGATCGGATAATCATTTAATCTAAAATAGGGAACTTTGATTTTGTGGTGGTAAATGGACCTTATGGACTAGAGCAAGATAGGCGTGAGTGGCTACGATTTAGCGACATTAATCATTTGGTCACTGGCATGTTTTTAAAGTTCACACCTCTAGGGAACCTGCATTTTATTGTGAACATGTTTGAAGATACTGTTGTGCCACACGAATAGGGGCTGATCAATGCAATGCCTACACGTATGTATAATTACGAATCTATGTCATAGTCATAATTCCAATTAAATAGCATTTTTGGATGTCTATTATGTCACGTTTCAAATTTCAAGTATAGGAAAATGGAATACCGTTTGGTATTTTAAAGTCTGACTTGTTATATTTAGATGCAAGGACTTCGTTTCCCACCAATATCGCAAGGACTTCGTCTCCCGGTGGTAATTTTCCAAGGACCACGTTGGTTTCACTGACTTCAAATGACAGTGCACCCCAGGTTGTATTTTTTTTAATGTTATGTAACCTCAAATATGGCTTGCGACCACAAACATCCCGGACTTTCTAGAGTTGTATGTACATTGATATAATGTATTTGGTGAATTATTATGTATTTGCAAATTGATTGTTTAGGTAATATTTTTTAAAACAAATTGTAGGGGAAAAATACATTTTACCCCCCTGTGATATTTGAAATTGGGCATTCACCTCCCTGTGAAAAAAAAATACAAAAAAACCCCCCTGACATTTCAAAAAAGATACTCACAGCCTCCCTGGGCTACTTTTGCCTGTGACTTTTACTGTGAGGACAAAAATGCCCTTATATTTTAATAATAATTACACTACATATTCATGTTATTCTACATATTATTAATTATTTAATTTGCTTTTTCTTTTTTTTTTCTTTCCCAATCATTTTTTTCCCCAAATCATCTTCTTCCCCATGTCCCATCGCCGCCGCCACCACACCAGTCTCCGTCTCCGCCTCCGCTCTACCACCGCCTCCGTTAATCGTCACCCACCGCCCCCTTTGTCACTCAACGTACAGCAAAATAAATCTTTCAAAACCATAGTGGCCTAACCCACCATCACCGGTGCTGCGCTGCCATTGCCATCCAACCACACACACAACAAAAGTGAAAAAAAAATGCAGATGACGTAGCTAGCACACACACACAACAAAAGTGAAAAAAGAAAAAAATGCAGATTGCCATCCAACCAAACAAACAACAGCAAGCTTTCAAATTTGGGTTTGTGGTTTGCCTTTTGCTATAGAGTAGCAGATTGTCACTCAACGTACAGCAAAATATGTCTTCAAATATATATATATATATATATATATATGGAGTACCAGATTGTCACTCAATGTATATATATGTGTGTGTGTATATATATATATATATGTTTCTACAAAAAATTTCTGAAAATGTTAAATGCAGATTTGAAGAACATCTTCAAATCTGCAAATTCAAAAATGCAGATTTGAAGAAGGACTTCAAATTGATTTTGTAGATTTGAATATAGGAGTAAAGGTGGACAAGAATAGGAGTGAAGGTGGTAGGCGGCGACAGGTAGCGCCCGTTCTGCGGCGGCGGCGACGGTGTGGTTGCTGCGGTAGTGTATATACATATATTAATGGATGTAAATAGTATATATATATATATATACACACACACATATATTAATTATTATATTAATATATTAAAAGTTTATAATTAATAAAATATTATATATTAATATTTTTATTTAAGATTTAATAGAAGATATTAAACATATAAATACATTTAATGTATATATATATATTATTAATATATTTTTAATATATCTATAAAAATTAAAATTAAAAAGTAATAAATATAATATAATTTATTTAATATTAACCGTTGATTTCATCACATTTGATCTAATGGCTGTTAGATCAAGGGCAAAATTGTCCAAAAAGACCAAAAAACATTTAACCACATGCACACCAGGCGAGTGAGGCGCGTAGGGGATCCAATTGCATCTTTTTTGAAATGTCAGGGGGGTTGTTTTGTATTTTTTTTTCACAGGGAGGTAAATGCCCAATTTCAAATATCACAGGGGGGTAAAATATATTTTTCCCCAAATTGTAGTGCATACCGGTTGAAGCACGAGAGAAATTTGAGTTAGGGACAAAAGCTATGATACACAGATACTCCTAAAATTGAACTCGTGCAGTGTCGTACTCGTATCAGATACGATACTCTGCGGATACCAGCCGGATACGTATCTGATACCCTTTTTATGTATCCAATAATTAAATAAAAAAGGAATTTCTGGATACCGTATTCGATACTTCCGGATGCCGTATCCTGTACAAAATTGAAGTATCTGACACGCCTTGAATATCAGACATAGTGTTTTTGAATATTATATAGTACTTTATAGGTTAAAATTTGAAAATAATAATAACTTTCATCGTACGTTAAAATGTTAAATAAACAATAAGAAAATTTAAAGAAGCAAAAAACCGTTTCGGTTTTACTTCTTAATATATTTTTTCTTCTCTTGCTCCACGAGAAATCTATCATTTACACTTTATTATCAAAAATTTTGGATAAGAAGGTAAATGTTGGTATCAATGAAATGACATTCTTACACTGCTACAAATGATGAAATATTTTGGTTACATTCGAAATTTTTTGAATTTATAAACAATGAACCTATGTCAATATTGCACTTTTATTTATGTTAATGAACACACTGACTCAAATTTATTTTTAAATATTATATATATATATATATATATATTCGTATCCCCAACATATCGTATCCTATAATTTTGAAGTTTGTCATATTTCGTATCCGTATCGTATCGTACCTGTATCCTCATATCCGTATTCGTGCATCATAGGACAAAAGTAAAACCGGAGATAACAACAAAGATGGCTATCAAAAATCGGATGAAAGGCAAAGAAAATGTAAAGTAAAGCAATAGAAAAGGGAACCAACGAAACAAATTCACCATTGATCTTAAGTGGATTAAAAAAATGGCAAACCTAGTTCATTTGCTCTTACAGGAGGTTGGACCCAATTTGCACTTGCTTATGAAATAAAGACGGGGGACACTTGTCAGTTTTGTATTCTAGACCAAGTGGGGGATTTAGTGAAGATGGATGTTCACATTGTCAGGGGAGTTTTGTTTAAAAATAAAGTATAATTGTTTCGTTTAGTTTAAAAACACAACATATACGGAGGCAATAGAAACCCACATACATGGCATAATTAGTTAAAAATCAAACTGAAAACAATGATTTACGCACCTTAACCGCTTTCTCCCACGTATCATCTAACCCTTCAAGCATCTTTAAGTTTCATTACATCCTATACCGGATGAGGTTATCATTCTATACAAGGTATAGTAGTTCTTCTTCCACACATGAATCATTGAGTTGATGTGCGGATTGGTCCTTATATTAGTTCCTGGGAACTACTTTATCATTTCATCTCCCAATTGATTCAGGTAACTTGGACGAAACCTATTGTCTGCTTTGCAATCATTCACATACATACATTTGATGTTGTCTAGCAACACTTCCTCCTCCCGTGGAGCCCAGCTACGTCTTGAACCACTCAATTTTGATCCAATGGACTTCGTACTATTGCTTGCAATAGGAAACATGTTGGGTGCAACTAATAAAACTAGAAAATATTAGATACAATGTAAAGAATATGTAACTTAATTATTATTCAAACTTGCAAGTACATGCTAAAATATAACAAACATGTATTGAAAGAAAAATAAGACATTTCACATTTTGTAACAAATATTCAGCAAACAAGTAGTATTACACGTTCGATTCATGACTTCACCCCTAACTATTACCCCCAACCATTCGTCAAACATGGAATGTGCAAGGTTATCCTGCCAAGTTGTCCAACCATCCGACACTTCTACATTATATATGTACTCCAGATCCTCATCAACAGTAGTTTCTTGATGTAGGTCATGTATACGAGCCTTAGCTGGATCCACATCCATCTTAGTGCGGATGAAGTTATGAAGCAAAGCACATGCGAGTATAAGCCTGTTTTATATCTTGAAAGTTGTGCTTCTTAACACTGCCCAACACCATTTCATACATCCCCAAGTACGTTTAATAACATTCTAAGCCTTTGAATGACACATATTACAATACTCTTTTTCGTTTTGAGGGGCCTGGTTTTCCTCAGCCAACTCATCTAAATGATATCGCAATGATCTGTACGAGGTTAGAAATCCTTTGAAATTCATATAACCTGCGTCACACAAGTAGTAATTTCCTATACAGTTCAAAAATAAATGAGTCGAAAATACTTTATTAATGCATGAAATTAAGGCCCATGGGCAACTTTGGGAATTACCGGTTAGGACTCACAACCCATTTGGCCCAACAAATGCATCGCGCAATACCCTACTGTTCGCAGCAGACGCTTCCCATCTAGGTAAAACATATACAAATTACTTGTCACCGTCACAGTCTAAAACTCCTAGCACATTTACACTTGTGTTACCTTTAGGGGTCCGATATTTTGCTTTATCAACAAGTCTTACTTTCACATTAATGTGCGATCTGTCTAAAGCGTCAAAACAACCCTACAAAAGGGGGAAACAAATTCAAATTAAAGTACCAAGATGGAAAGCCTATATATGGTGACGTAATAATGAACAAATCATCACGTATATTTACCTTAAAAAACTTCCATCTGGCATGTTACAGTTGTCATCCACGGGTTGTGGTTTTACAAGTAAGAGTGAATGAAGCTTCAACACCGCATTAAGAACCGCATGAAAGTGTACACTAACCGTTTGGCCTGATCACACAAAATCAAACTTAACCACCATATTTTTCTTGTGATGAGCCAAAATAGTCAAGAACATACTCATCTTTTCTTCAACAGATACAAACCTAGAATCAACTAGCCCCCCACATGTTCAACCAAATAGCACAACCTAGCAAATGCAGACCTATCCATTCTCAAATTGTTTATGCCATTACTATCACAATACTCCGTTAGTCTCGGCATATGAGACAATTGGTCAGGTATCCTATGAGCCATGACATACCTAATTATTTGTTCCCTTCTCCTACGACTACCTAGTGGTTTACAATGTAAAATTAGGCCAACAATAACATTATGAATACAACAGTTTGAGACATTATCTCTTGAATGACCAACAAAACTTCTAGGTTTTTCTTCGGTTAAGGCTTGCCATTTGAAGCTCCATTTCAAAACAAAGACATAAAACACATGAAGCAATAAAACAAAATATCATACACACAAGATTCAACAATCTCAATGAATTTTTTTTCAATTCAATACGAATGGGATATCCTGAATACCTAATCCGATTAACCCGGGCTGATAGTCATAATCATGAGCCATAAAGACTCTATCTAGTTCCATAAAGGATGGGAAAACCACAATTTGTGGCAGCCTAGATTCGAACCCAGGACCTCTCACATAAAGTGCAAAGTGGATAAAGGAGCAACAATGAAGTTTTGAAATTCACAAATGTAAACTACACAAATAGATCTAGAAGAAAAAAAATGGACAACATCAACCAATTTCCCCAATGAAATTGATATAAGCTAAACTAAAATAGGAGATTAAATAAAACTTATAAAAAGAATTTTACTTACCGTACATTTAAATTATTTTAACAATGACCATAAAAAGCCCAAATAAAAAGGCAAAACACTACCCAAACCTATAAACAAATCAGTTAAAACTATGGAGTCTACAGCCATGGAGGTACTAAGCTCATTACCGAACACATTTTCACCAAATAAATCACGTTACTAGATGGTACTAACATTCTTGTAGTCGATTAAACAAATTTCACCCCCCAAAGAAAAGCTTTTCTGCCTTCAACAGAGCTTCGGCGCGCAGCGACAATGGCGAGAAAGCTGAAGCAAGACAACTTCAAAGTGAAAAAATAAGGAGGATATATATATATATATATATATATATATATATATATACCCGTGGATAAATGGGTCTTTACACAGTCAAGTAGGAAGGGGATTGTTAAAATGATAAATAATACCACTTGTGGAGGTGGTATTAAAAGTCACTCGCACACTTGATTGGAGTGACGGGTTGTGTCGTGATGGGACTATAATGCCAGACTTACCTTTTTTAACCAAACAGTTGACTAGTCATGATTAGCAGAGATATCTCTGCCCATCAAGCCAACCAAACGACGCCTAAAATTTTTGAGGAAATCTTAGAACAATATCAAGTACTATTCAACCCATTAGTAATACCATTGGTAATTTTATTTCTTCATATTCTTCAATCCTTTTTATTTGCACTTAAAACACTGTTTACTCTTGAAAACAAAAGTTAGGGCTTTTGTTCAACATTTTGCTTGATGAATTATTTCTTTCTAGAATAGTTTAAGATATTAGTTTTTTCTTAAAAAAATGAGTTGATTTTTACAGTTTTTACCATTTGCAATATTATATTTGTGTGTTCATACGTGATTTGTACAGTTTTCAGTTAAAATGGATGTTAACGAATATAATCATTTCAGAATTGATAGGAAATAAAGTGAATATGAAAAATAAATTTTTATTTTATTTCAATCAAATTTTTTTTAGTAATAAAAGGATGAAATTATTTTTTTATTTGTGAGGTCACAATATAAATATCCATTATTCATATTATTTCTACTATGTTTCTAGATATTGTATGTTAGATTGAGCTTAACATGTTTCCACTAAACATGTTTTGTTGGGATGTGTGGAGTCGAATCAAAATAAGGTCAAGAAGAGGAGCCAAAATAGAGCCACGAAGGGTCGGGGTTGACCGGGGTCGCGAAACAAGTCAAAAGGAGGAAAAATTGGAGCCAAGATTCTGGCCTAGTGGATCCACGGCGCTGGATTTAGCACCAAAGCAAATTCAGCCACTGGTCATGTGGTGCCACAACACCATATTTGGGGCCACAGACGCGGACAGCTTTTTTCAGTACTCATTTTTGACGGGTTTTTCACGTTTTGGGCAGTTTTTGGCATGTCTTGAGTCCTAATTTGATTGGAATTGTTTCCTATTGTGTTAGAAATTATTCCCTAGTTGTTTAGGATTGTTTTTCTTAATTTGTTAGGGTTTAGACTTCTCCACTAGTATAAATATGAGAACTCTCCTTGTAATTGATGGATTCACTCATTGACAAGCAAAGATGTAGTCTAGATTGGCTCGTGGATGTAGGCAAGTTATGCCGAACCACCTTAAAATCCTCGTGTCGTTATCTTCATGTTTAGACTTAGTTTTTTATTGTTTCTTGATTATTTTTTGTGCTTTGATGCTACCATCCCTAACAACTGGTATCAGAGCCATAGATTGTAGATTTAGGAGGCGTCTTAGATCTAGATCTATGGGAAAGTGTTTTTGGGTAAACACGGATTTCGTCGTGGGAATGATGGTAGGAGATGGAAGAATAATCAAGCTTGATGATTTTGTTGCAGAGAGCACGAATTGAGGTCGTGGTGAAGTTGGAGAAGATGACAGAGGAGGATGGGATCGGGTAGATCGTCAACCAAAGAAGAGTAATCCCGTTGAATGTTAACAAGAAAACGTTGAAAAATTGTGGTGCCAGCAGATAGGCAGATTCGCAGCAGCAGAGGCAGGCTTGCGTTTCTAGGTGGGTAGACACGAAGCTAGTGGGAGCAGTTGCGGAGCCGAAGGCAAATCCTTAGAGCCAGAGGTCAGAGAGCAAATTAGTGTTTTCGAGAGGGATGAACGAGTTGATAGAGATCGAGGAGGCGGAGCTATGGTGCTAAGAAAGTAAATCCACCGAGCTAGAGGTCAGAATTATAGAATCGATAACTGAGAGGGTAGAGCCGTGTAGTCGAGAGACCAGAGGGCAAGGTTGTGGAGGCATGACCACGTAGAGAGAAACCATGAAGAGGGGTTGACCGTGGAGTCAGAAGTCATGGAGGCAAGATGTGAAAATCGGGTAGGTAGATTAGCAGAACAGCGGGATTATTGGCAGAGGGATGTGACATAGCTCGTGGAATGGGAGCTCGAGCAGATATGTTAGTGGCCCGAGTTAGCCATTGAAAAACTGAGTTGGCGGATGGATCAAACATAGCTCATGCAGGGGCAGAGAGCAGATATGTGAGGGATCCGAGATTGCTGTTGAAAAAGTCCTTGGTGGAAAGATGTCAGTGGACGTGTTGACCGAGGTGGTTTGGGTTGTAACATGTTCGGGTTTTAGAGTAACCTATATCCGAGGGTTAGATGTACCGAGATGGATATGTCACTGTATTCAGGAGTTGGCTGATCACCAAAAGAATGGGGTAGTGGCAAGGGTTCAAAGAGAGAGAGAACGATGTTCACAGAGAGAGTTCGTCAAGTGGGTGACACTAGAGGAAGAATGAATTGAAGAGACATGGAGAGGTCTCGGGATTTGATCTCCATTGGGTTTGGGGATGTGTCGACTAGATGAGGTTCACTTAGGAAAAGTGAAGAGGTGGTTCGAGTTGAGTTCAGATTATTTTGATCAGTCTCCAAGTGGGAGATTGTTGGGATGTGTGGAGTCGGATCAAAATAAGGTCAAGAAGAGGAGCCAAAATAGAGCCAAGAAGGGTCAGAGTTGACCGGGGTCGCGAAATAAGTTAAAAGGCGAAAAATTTGGAGCCAAGATTCTGGCCAAGTGGCACCACGGCGCCAAGGCAAATTCAGCCACTGGTCATGTAGCGCCACAGCGCCACAGACGCGGACAAATTTTTTCAGTACGCGTTTTTGACGAGTTTTTTGTTGGGAATCCTAGTATCATGCACAGCGGAAATTTAAATTCATATTCGGATTCCCACAGCCAAGATCAATTTGTTGTTCGTTGATTTTAATTAAAAAGGATGAACGCAAAAACTTACCTTTTCGCGTATTCAATCAATCCCCGTGAATCTTCAAATCTTCGATCAACGGTCCACGTGTCCCGTCTCTAGATAATCACGCATCGGAATTGACCTCGGAAATCTCTATCTTTTTTTCTCCATAATGGCAGCTAGGTGAGAGAGAAAGGAAGAGAATTATTTTTCTTTGTGTTATATTTCTGGTGCAGGATTTCAGCGTTGTGAATTGTTATCTTTTCTAGCTTGTGTAAATCCTCCAACTAAGCCACTATTCACATGCCGCATAGGGGCCCAATTGGACTTTCATTGGGCTATATTGACTTAGTCATCTTAGCCCAATTAATTTAATCCTCTAATATTTAATCCAATTAAATATACAGATTAAATTAATATTCTAATTAATTAATTAACTAAATAATTAATTAATACTATATTTGACCTAGTTAACATAATTAATTTAATTATCTATATTTAATCCAATTAAACAACTAATTCAATTAATTAGTCCAATTAATTAATTCGTCCTTCCAAAGGACAAATTACCAAAACGCCTTCCAAATACAACAATCGATTTCCCTATCTATTCCTATAGCGCGACTCTCTAAATTCGTCTCGATTGGCAATGGGAGGATGCCAAAGGATGTGGGTGACACCTAGCCAGCACCGTGGCCCCACATCGTAGCCCAACCGAGTATAAAATGACTATGTCATTACGAACCTCTAGATTATGAATATTGTATGAGTATAAGCCCTTCACCGACGTATCCCGATCGAGTGAGAGTCATGGAATATGTCAAATTCACAAGACTCGATGCTATGCTAAGAATCATAGTAACATGAGATTATAGAACTACCCTCCGTGTCAAACACGAGTTAGTTCATAAGCTCTGGCCAGAGACTTTAATCTCATTTACTCATGATCGCGTAGGATCTCATTTACTTTCGAGACAGTGAATTCAATTTTGCTAACCAGTTAAGACTGCTACTTGCCCATTAAGCCGCATTTCGAGGTGGACCCCACCAACGGGTGAATTGGATCTAACTACTCTAATGACAGACTCGATGTCACAAGCATATCTTCAACTTGATTACTCAGGTCAAAGGCTCACGCATACTATCATAATCAGTAATCCGATCATTGAGTAAAAAACCCATGTGATCGGATTACTACGAGCCGTGTTCGAATACATTAATCCAATCTAATCAATGTATCCATGACACAAACTCCCACTATCCCATAGTGTTAGAGTTGCACTCCTTGTCAGAGCATGTGTTATACAAATCCACATGAATCTCAATCCCCAATTTAGATTCTCCGACTTGCGAACCATTTAAGAGATCAAGTATCAAACCTTTCCAGTTCCCATCTCCTTAACTACTATAAGGAGCACGAAGGTTTGCCTTGACACACATGAACTAGTTGTTCATTTAAAACTTATAGATGCCATTAAGAAATATATGAACAACTTGCTAATGCCTTTATATAATTAATAGGTTGTACAATATAAATTAGTGCCCTATTCTCTTATTCCTTGTTGGCATCGAGGGCACAAACCCAACAATTTTTGCGTTTTCGGCAGTTTTTGGCATGTCTTGAGTCCTAATTTGATTGGAATTGTTTCTTATTGTGTTAGGAATTATTCCCTAGTTGTTTAGGATTGTTTTTCCTTAATTTGTTAGGGTTTAGGCTTCTCCATTATTATAAATATGAGAACTCTCCTTGTAATTGATGGATTCACTCATTGAAAAATAAAGATATAGTCTAGGTTGGCTCGTGGATATAGGCAAATTATGCCTAACCACATTAAAATCCTCGTGTCGTTACCTTCATGTTTAGGCTTAGTTTTTTATTGTTTTTTGATTATTTTTCGTGCTCTGATGCTATCATCCCTAACATATTTAACAACAATAAAACAACTTGTCTTCAAGAACTTTCTTTTACACAAAGAATGACGTCTTTTTTTGTCTTTTTAACAAATTAAAATGAAAGTTGGAGATTTATTTTTCATATTCACTTTATTTCCTAACAAATCGGAAATGATTTTATTCGTTATCATCCATTTTAACTGAAAACTCTACAAATCAAGTATGAACACACAAATATAATATTGCAAATGGTAATAAAAGGATGAAATTATTTTTTTATTTGTGAGGTCACAATATAAATGTCCATTATTCATTTTATTTCTAATGTGTTTCTAGATATTGTAGGTTGGATTGACCTTAACATGTTTCCACTAAACATATTTAACAACAATAAAACAACTTGTTTTCAAGAATTTTCTTTTACACAAAGAATGACGCTTTGTAGTTTTAATAAATTAAAATAAAAGTTGGAGTGTTTTTAATAATTTTAATAATTCTTGCCTAATTCATGATTACTTATTTTAGGTAATTATATGATAATTGTGTGGCTGTTGAAGATGAAATGAAGAGAAGGACAAAGAAATACAGATGGCAAGCATATTCCGTCTGCAAACTGTCTAAACTGTCGGCCGTTAACTCGGGGTCAGTCAATCACGGATACGTTATTGTTAATTGACACAAATGCCCCCAACTTGTCCCCTTATATTTTACTCCCATAAAACATAAATAAATACATTTAGAGAGAGAGAGAGAGAGAGAGCGTCGGTGGAGAATTCATTTCCAATTAGAGATACAGAAACAGAGAATAAAAATCAGGAAGATATATATATATATATATATATAGAGAGAGAGAGAGAGAGAGCCAAAGAATCACTTCGGATATAAGCCACCAAAAAAGCTATACAGCTATCTCTCAATTTAGAAACATGTAATTTGTCGTAATATGTATCTCTATGTGTATGTAGAGGAGGAGAAATTTAGATAAACGAGAGAGATAGTGAGTTAGGATTGAAGAAGAGGCGACGGCCATGGCTGAACCTTGCGGCGATTCCGTTTGCCTCGACGTGGAAACGATTTATCTCGGCGGAAAGGTTTATTTTCCTTTATTTTATTTTTTTATCAAAATTCTTTGTTTGTTTCATGATTTTGATAGTTCGTATTTCATTTGTGATTTCATTATCGGAATGCTAATTGTTAATCTTTCTGGTTTTCATTTTTCCGAGTCCTGTTGTTTCTCTTTTTTCTGCTTGGATATGGAAATTTGGAGTCCGTTATTAAGAATTGGAAAATTTGATTTGTGTAAACAATTATAGATCTGTGTTATGTAATGAATCTATCATTCTTTGGAAACTTTTCGTTGTGACCTACTCCGAACTTTATTTCAATTTTCCTTCATTAAGGCGTTTCTTTCAATGTACCTAGAAACGAAACAGTTGTTAGCTTCTACAAAGTTTCCTTTTATGTTAGTTTTTCGATTTCTTATATTTCCATTTCATTTTTCGTGATTGTTAGGTGTTCCCTTGGAATTCAATGCAAGAAATTTGATCATGATAGTTTTTAATATTATCCAATTTAAGTTTTCTTGATTTAAGTGAGATAACTGAATAACTTTGCCAAATGGCAACAGTATCCTAGTGCAGTTAAACATTTTAGCAGATGTGACACTTTTTCGTCTATTCCTGGAAATATAATCGCTATTCTTTCAAATTCAATAGGTTGAGGAATACACCAATCTATTAACTATCTTAAGATAGATTGTCCTAATTAGGAATATGATTCCATTGGTTCTGATGCTCCTCCTTGTTTGCTTCCGATTCTTCAATGTAATTAGTTAAAACCAGTTAATCATCTATAGAATCTTGTGACACCTGTCACTGTATTTGTTGAAATTATTCTACCAATACAGGCTGGCTCTTATTCTGTCTTTTATGTTTCTTTTGCCAGTGGTTGGATGTTGCAATCAATATATTAGTATCATCTTTGTCAGAATAATAATGCCATCATTGAGTGCCATACTCTTTTGGATCTGGAGTTGATTTTTTATTTCTTGAATGATTGGATACTGGAAACATCTTTACCCCTTTGACCTTTTTGTTATTAATTTGTAATAAGAATTCTTCCGAAAAGTGGGTGAGGAGAGTTGCTTGTATAAAGCCTACGGTCTTTTCCTTTACTTGAAGGATGATCAAACAATGCAATGATTATTATTCTTTAACTAATCATTTTCTGGTTCAGGAGAGAAAATATATGGTGTAATGGCAGTTTGCCCTTCTTACATTTATTAAATTTCTAATATTCTGATTATGAATTTGGGCCATTGCTTATTATTGATTATGCATATTTTTCACCCAGGAGCATATTGTACGAACTGGGAGTGGTTCTGTATCTGTTATAGTTTATGGAGACCCAGACAAGCCGGCTCTGGTCACTTATCCCGATTTAGCTTTAAATCGTGAGTACTGAGTTCACCTTGTTGGTAACTTATTTTCATTTTGTGCCATTTCTCCACAGGGCCTTGTGTAGTTTTATATTATTTCTTTTCTCCTTCTGCAATCTGATTAGGCTATATATGTTTTTCTGCAGATGTGTCTTGTTTTCAAGGATTGTTCTTTTGTCCAGAAGCTGCAGAATTGCTGCTTCATAATTTCTGTGTTTACCATATTAGTCCTCCTGGACACGAGGTTTGTAAATTGGCTAACTTGTTGATGTGCCATAGTAGATTTTCCTGATTCATGCGTTAATATCTTCCCAACTGTTTGCACATACTTATATTGGTACTGAATAACATAACTCACAACGAATGTAAATGGGACTCTGATAAGAGTTCTTGCAGTTGGGAGCTGCTGCAATTTGTGTCGATAAACCGGTGCCTTCTATTGAAGTCTTGGCGGATCAAATTCTTGAGGTTCTGAATTATTTTAGGTAACATTAATACTGCAATTGCAGCTACTATACTCTGTTTTATTGCTTGCGTCCCAGTTCTGCATTGGGCTTGTTTGCTCTTGTTGCCTCTTATAGGAAATCTAATTTGCATCTGTTCCTAATAGTGCAAGTTTAACTTTAAACAGGCTTGGTGCAGTTATGTGCATGGGTGCAATGGCTGGTGCTTACATCCTCACCTTGTTTGCTGTATGTTTTACTTCGTATTAATTTCTCTATGATCCTTTTATTTTCTAGATTTTTGTATGACTGAATAATTTATGTTAGCAGATGAAATTTAGGGAGCGGGTTCTTGGTTTGATCCTTGTTTCTCCTTTGTGCAAAGCTCCTTCTTGGACAGAATGGCTATGTAATAAGGTCCCATACTTATAATCTTCTATCGCTATTGCATGCCAACAGAATTTCTTTAGATAAGCATTAAGATGGTAGGATTTTTGCAGGTGATGTCCAATTTGCTGTATTATTATGGCATGTGTGGTTTGATGAAGGATTGCTTACTTTACCGGTACTTTAGCAAGGTATTCATTTCATCAATCAGCGAATAATCTTTCTTAAGGATTTATTCTTTTCTTTTTTCTTTGTGGATCCTGCTTTGGGTATATGGATGAGTGCAATTTGCTTGTATTGTATCAGGAGGTTCGTGGCAGTGCTGAGGTTCCAGAATCAGACATAGTTCAAGCATGCAGAAGAGTTAGTTCTTCAATCATCTAGTATTTGTTCTCTCTAGCACAGTTGTTTGGAGCTTAAAATGTGGTTATATTTAATTTGTTGGATTTTTGCAGCTGCTGGATGAGAGGCAGAGCACAAATGTTTTGCGGTTCCTTCAAGCAATAGATAGGTAATCAAGATTGAGAATATAAGGCCCCAATTGGATGGATAGCTGTTTCCCATTTTTTCAATTTTTCATAAGACTTTTCCAAAAGAAATGCAATTGTTTGGCATCTCCTAAAAATATTTCAAGGAAATGCTGCAGGTAATATTCTCTAAAAAAATTCCAAGTTTCTTTGAAAAATAAATTTGATTGGCATTTCTCCCAAATTTTTTTTTTAGGAAAGTTAGATTTTATACTATTTATGATTTGACAGTTCACCCAATAGCTAAAAGACTTTTAACTACCAACATCTTAACATATGCATTAAAAATTATATATCTTGATTCGCAATGTCGCAACATGTGAAATAAAATCCACTTTGCATATTTTTTTTATGTCTTAATCAATGAGTTTAACTTAGATATGTCTAGATTTTCTTATAAAATAAATATCCATCCATACCATTTCTCATAGAAAAGCAATTTTTCTTATATAAAAAAGCATATCACAGTACACCTAATCATTACACTTTTTTCTTTGAAAAAATACTCATCCAAACACACTTTTACCATCAAATCTCTACTCTCTTAAAAGAAAATCTCCTCCTTTTTCTAAGGAAAATGAGAAATCGAAAATAACATTCGGCCCCTAAGCATTTGAAATCCCAGTTTCTTCATGGTTTAACGTTTTCTTAGTTAAGATTTTTTGTTTTTACTCATTTATATTTGTCTTGCGCAATAAACAGGAGACCTGACATCACAGATGGGTTGAAGACGTTGAAGTGTCGAACTCTGATATTTGTTGGAGATAATTCACCTTTCCATTCAGAGGCTCTCCACATGGCCGCTAAACTGGACAGAAGATACAGCGCCTTGGTTGAGGTATGCCATAAACATATTTAAAGATATAGTACTCCCTCTTCTGTCAGTTCACAAATGAGGTCTTGTTTGACTTTATTGAGGAATTAACAAAAATCAACTTTTATCACTTCATTCAAAAGTTGCCCGTATCCAATGTCTCGCAGAATGTATGATATGAGTTTTAATTGGATTTTGTATATGGTGGCTTCCATTCATATAAAAAAATGTAATCCCTTAGGTAACAATATCGTTTTTATGGCAAAAAAAAATTAGTCAATCAGTTTTTAATTAAACTGAAGAATAGAACAGTCGCATAATACAATAAATTCCTTCCTTTATATTAATGGACTAAAAATTGGGACAAACAAAAACAAAATGCCAAACATCCTGTATGGAATGGATTACTTTCCAGAATGATCTTATATGCTATTATGTCTCGTCTCTGTTGCATAGTAATTTTAGGCTACATATTAATACTTATACAACAGGTACAGGCTTGTGGATCAATGGTGACAGAGGAGCAGCCACATGCAATGCTGATACCAATGGAATATTTTCTAATGGGGTATGGTCTGTACAGACCGAGTCAGTTTAATGGCAGCCCAAGGAGTCCGCTCAGCCCTACTTGTATTGCACCAGAGCTTCTCTCCCCAGAAAGCATGGGACTAAAACTAAAACCAATCAAGACTCGTCTTTCAGTTTGATTGCCTCTCTCGGAAAGCATGAGACTCGATCCAAAACCAGTTAAAACCTCAAGAGGATGATATTAGATTCATTGTCTCTGTAAATTGGAAGTTCATATAGGATTTTTTCTTCATTTTGTTCATTGTTGTTCATGTCATTGTTGTTTAAAATGATTTACGGAGGGTAGATACATGCTGTTGTAGATAACAGACTGGAAATTCTTTGTTGGACATACATAGGATGGGAGCTTGTGGAGTAATATTCATTCATTTGTAGTCGGTCATGAATCGTATTACTTGATTTGTATGATTCTTGATGATGATGGCGAGCACATAAATAATACAGAGCATGTGAGCTGATGACTTGTTGCTCATTTATCAGTCCTCTCTCTCTCTCTCTCTCTCTCTCTCTCTCTCTGTGATTTGTTTGATCAAATAGAGGTCATGGCTTGTGGGCTTGCAAGCACATGGTGATAACAAGTGCTGCTTATATTCAATCTGTGCAAACAATTGGAGATTTATGAATTTTTTATCTTGGGCTTGAATCAGAAATATCGAATTCAACTCGATTCATGATACTCGAGCCTGTGAAACTCACTTACAGAAAAATTGGACTATTGATTTAATATAGATATTTAATTGATACTGGGATTTCAATCCATATAAGTGAATTCGGACCCAAAAATCACAAGTTCCGTCAGGTCCAACCAGGGGCAGGAGGAGCATATCAGCTCGTGAGTTGACAAATAATTGCCCTGGAATTGGGGGCATTTGTAGGTCCAATATTCTTAGTGCATTAGATAACAGAAAAACAGCCCGAAATCAGGTATGTTGTCTACCATATGCCAGGCCATCTTGGATAAAACAGATGATGGATTGGCGGTTATCATTGGGATGAGGATATGGTGTTTCATGCTAAATTCACTCCAAGCATGAGATTATTAATGAGTAAAGATGAGGATAAAATAGAAGCATGCGATCAGAAAGATGTATCATATTATCCGATAAAAATTCGTTTGTCGCTCATTTGCTAGTTGATAAATCATGTGGATAATATTCCTTTCTTTATTCCTTTTTGACAAGAAAGATCATGCATTTATCTCGGAATTAAAAAGTTACATGGGTGATATTGATAGTGGTATTGAGTATCATTTGAAGCTGCCATCTTGGCCAAAACAATATGGGATATTCCAAATTGGTGGCAAAACAACATAATTAGTCCTGCAACTGTAAAACGGTAAATTTTGGTCATTTTTTTGAGTCACTAATAAAATCAAAACACTATTTTTTTGTAGTAATATAGTGGAGTCGGATCAAAAAGAGGATCAAGAAATGAAAAAATTGGAATCAGAATCAAGATGAAGCAGAGATGTGTTGGGAAGACCTGGGGTCCCGAAAGGATTGAAAAAGGTGAAAAAACGGGCGTTCTAGGAGGCAACGCCGCGAAGTCTCGGAGAACTTGACGGAACGTTGCGGCGTCCGTGGCAAGTGAAGGAATGCCACAGCATTAATGCTGCGACAGAGGCGGTTTTAAATGAACTCCACGACAGAGGCAGTTTTAAGTGAACGCATAGCATTCGGCAGCAAGGAAGGATTTCTTGTGCGAAAAGTAATCGAATTTTGGCAGATTGTGGGGCTTGTTTTGAGAGAGATTTGTTTCCTATTGTGTTTAGAAGCTTACCTTTGTATTAGGAATATAATTCCTAGATTGATAGGGTTTTAGATTGAATTACTATTATAAATAGTAGAATCCAATTTGTAATTGATTGATTGACTTATATTCACTTTGAAAAATAAAGATGTACTCTAGTTGGCTCGTGGATGTAGGCACACTGCCAAATCACGTTAAATTCTCGTATTCATCTTCCATGTTTCGGCTTAAATTTTGATGTTTCTTGATTATTTTTCTTCTTGTTCTGATGCTAACGCTTCTAATAGTTTCTTAGTTTTTGAGCATTGAAAATTTGGGTGGAAAGTCAAAAATCTCCAAATTAAATTGGGATTCCGACCAAATTTGTTCTCGAAGCGTGAAAATTCAAAAGATGGTGTCCGGATTTTGCTATCGGGCACAAAAAAAGGACCAAAATTGTCTTCCCCGTACTTACAAATCCAATTTTACAGTTTTGCCCGAAATTAGTCTAGGTCATTATGCACTCTTGCAAAAGCGTTCACATGGCTGGTCTGCCTATGTCTTGCTCAGTGGTCTCTTTTCTTTTGGTATAAAAAAATGAATATGAATATGTGAAGAGGAACTGGATCAATCATCAGTCAGTTGCTAATACCAATTATCAAAGAAGCAAGATAACAACGAGGGGTCAACAATGATTATCACAACTTTAAAAATTCCTTATTTATAATTAGAAAAGAAGAAAGAGGGGTCACTCGTAATAAACATTTAATTACATAATAACTAGCTTTAGCCAAAGTGTATCCTTCATGAATCACAATTTGGAGGACAAAGCAAAAGCTCATTATTAAACAATTCATCTCTAACTTTGAACAGGGCCCCTCCACATCAGACAGCACATTACATTAGGCACCCACTTTGGTTTCAAGCTCTTTTTTTTTTTTTTTAAAAAGAGAAACGGTGAAATATATATTAAGATAAGTCAGCCACAATCAAATCCAAAACAACTCCAGTTACAAACAAACGAGCACCACGTGCTAAACAACGAACAACACAAATACCAGATCTACGAAAGAAAGGAAAACGACCAGAAGAAAGTAAAACAGACAACAACCGAAAATCAGAAACGAAAGGACCCACAAGGGCCAATTGCACTTAATGTATACCTTCTGCAAATCAAGTGGTTTTAGATTGTGCTTCGAGGTGAAAAAAGTTTATGAAATGTATTTCGTTTTAAAAACAAATTGAATAGGAAATAGCTAATTCGATTAACTTAAATCCCGTGATAATTCTCCACTTAGAATTATTTCACAACCCCCACGTTCGAATTCGATATGCTAGACGGTGGTTCAGACTTTAACACTTCGGCGTGTTGTTTAAAATTGTTGTTCGGATCGCAATTCTTAATTATTGATTTCGAGTATGAAAAACAGTGAATCGAAAGACTCAAGTCTTGGATTCAATGCGAATTATCGTCTTCGAATGAAATAATAACATAATAAAGGAAAAATTCAAGTCAAGATAAAAATTACATATCCGATACTTAAATCTGAATAAAAGATAATTTTATACCTCCATGAGAATCTCTCGATTGAATGTATTATTTTTCAACCCCTGCGTTAGAGTCGCATTAATTGAAGTTGTAGTTGTTCATTTCGAATATGAGAATGACGAATGAAAAACTCAAGTCAAGATACAAATTACCTATCCGATACTTAAATCTGAATAAAAGACAATTTATACCTCAATGAGAGTTTTCAGTTCTGAAAAATTACAAGCAGACGAATGCCGATATAAGCCTTGAAGGCAAATCCTATCGAGTCTAATACTAAATTACATTACAGCTACTCCTAATTTACGCTAAGAGCTACTCCTACATTACGCTATGAACTACTCCTAAGGCTAGAGTTAATTCTATGAAAATGTAGAAGTTTTTGATGATTCTGATCCCTTTGACCTTTTTTCTTGGCCGCCTATATATCTTGGCCTTGGAAAACCCACGTTCTTCTTTTTCGGGAACTGCCGTCAACTGCATCCAACCGTCTTTTTTCAAAATTCTCAACTTGGCGCGTCTTCCTTGAATGCAGGTTATTGGCTTTTGGACTCTCTGTATTTTTTCAGATTCGGTTATGGGGTTTTTATCAATCCAGCCTGTATTTCTGCTATTTTTCTGAGTTTATTGGGCCTTATCTTACCTACCTGTGGACCCAATTTCATTCTTTTCGAATTTCTCCAGTTTGGGCTATTTGGGCTCTGTAATTCGAAAGCCCAAATTATTTTATGGCGTAAACAAAATGGATATTGATTACTGATAAGTCTTGAAATTACAAAAATTTAATGTCTTTTTTATATTATGTTTTGCTATTTATACAAACTAATAAACAAGGTTTCTTTATTCAGTTTACATGATTCTTTTAAATTCATTTTTTTTTCTGATCTAAACCACAGGTATCCATAAATTACATTGAATCAGAGCAATCCTGTTAGCACCGGGTCAGCCCACAAAGGGGTAAAGTGCTCACAGCAAGCAACACTCCATCCACAAAGAATCGAATACTCGACCTTTGTTTAAGGGGTAAGAGTGTCGAACTACTCACACCAACCATAAATTCTAACAAAGATGAATTATTATTAAATTTTGGCTTAAAAATTGAAAGAGAATTTTTTTTTTTTCAAGTTCAATAATACAATTTGCAGCTAATGGTAGGAGGAAAGAACTGTTGTATATTTTCAAATTATATCTTAGCCATTGATTTTATTTAATAATCTAATGGATGTTATTTAACTGAGTTCCCAAAAAGTTGTGTCTCTTCGTTAGAGTCCTATTCATCAGATAATTTTTTGCATATTTCTCTTAAGAATTTTAACGACATTATTTTCTGAGAAAACATGTCTCTTCATAAGAGTTGTGAAACCTCCATATATATGCAGTCAGTTTTAACGTGAAGGGGATCTGAATCCTTATTGCAGTTAACAAAATTCTCTCTAACAATCTATTATCTAATAGTTAAACACTTTCTTTTGTTTCTTTCTCATTGAAAAAGCTTGATTTTGGTGTTCTGTCATTATTACGTTTGAACAGAACTCTTATCCATCAAATTATTAAACCGTAGTTCTCATACAGTCAAGCTTCTTCTTTTTTGAGTATTCTTGTCTTCGAAAGTGCAATTCGCAGTCAAACAATAGTTCTTGTAATTGGGCTTCATTGTATCCTAAGACAAATTCGCTAATAACTCGTTTGCACTCGGTAGGGGACGAATATTGTCTCACTACTACAGAAATGACCTATAGCAGCGGTTTTTTTGGGCCTATTACAGCGGTTTTGAACCGCTGCCATAGGTACCGCTACCATAGGTCAAAACCCTATGGCAGCGGTTCCGGAACCGCTGCCATAGGTCACCCTATGACAGCGGTTCTATAGAAACCGCTGCAATAGGGTGACCCTATGGCAGCGGTTTCGGCAGAACCGCTGTCATAGGGTCATTTATTTAAAAAAAAAAATAAAAATTGGACCCTATGGCAGCGGTTCCGGCTGAACCGCTGCCATAGGGTGGTATATTTATTTTGTTTTAATTTTATTTTATCGTTTATAATGTTACCATGTCGGAATAACACGAAATTCACACGGTCATAGCGAAACGGCATTCTGAACAAAACGCAAGCCTTGCGCTCTCGTGATTTTAGCCATCCGAGATCGTTTAAGGCCTCAAATACGCGTTTTATTACATAAATACGTATTTTTGTAATAAAACACGTATTTGGATAGCTAAAATCACGAGAGCGCAAGACAAAGTCTTGCGTTTTGTTCAGAATGCCGTTTCTCTATGACCTTGTGAATTTCGTGTCATTCCAACACCGCAAAATTTCAACCGAGAAATATTTTCATAAATACACAAATATACGTACACCCACACATACACAAATATACATACACCCATCAACATATACACAAATATACATACACCCATCCACATATATACATACACAAATATACACACACCCACACATACACAAATACACCCATTAACATATACACATATATGCATACACCCATGAACATATATATACACAAATATACATACACCCATCCACATATATACATACACAAATATTCATACACAAATATACATACACATACACCCACATATACACAAATATACATTCACCCATCCACATATATACATACACAAATATTCATACACAAATATACATACACATACACCCACATATACACAAATATAAATACACCCACACATACACAAATATACATATATACACCCACATATATATGCATACACCCACATATACATACATCTATATATACTCTATGTGTGTGTGTGTGTGTATATATTTATCTAAAAAAAAATACCAAAACTAAATGGAAGGCGGCGGCGGCGGCGGCGGCGGCGGCGGAGGAGGGCGGCGTCGGCGTCGGTGGCGGCGGCGGGCGGCGTCGGCGTCGGCGGTGGTGGTGGTGGTGAGAGAGTTGAGAGAGAGAGAGAGAGAGAGAGAGAGAGAGAGTGAGAGAGTGAGAGTGAGAGTGAGAGTGAGAGAGAGGGGGGGCCGGTTTGAAATAAACCCGCCCAAATTTTGAACTTTTGGCAGCGGTTCGGGCAGAACCGCTGCCACAAAGTTCAAAAAAAATTTTTTTTTTTTTTTTTGACAACTTTTGGCAGCGGTTCGGGCAGAACCGCTGCCAAAAAGTTCACTTTTGGCAGCAGTTCGGACAGAACCGCTGCCAAAAAGTTCACTTTTGGCAGCGGTTCCGCCGAACCGCTGCCACAAAGTGAACTTTGTGGCAGCGGTTCGGCCCGAACCGCTGCCAAAAGTCCAATTTTTTTTTTTTTTTTTTTTTTGGCACCCCTATGACAACGGTTCGGCTCGAACCGCTGTCATAGGTCCGAACCGAGTACCCCCTATTACAGCAGTTTTCAAAACCGCTGCCATAGGTGCGCTGTAATAGGACTTTTTTGTGGTAGTGTCTTGAGGTGAGCGTAAATTTTGCGCGACTTGGAGGTTATACGAAATCATTCGTACAAGTTGTTCGTTATATTTATCTAACAATCTCAAGACAATATTATGGCTTCTCAAAATTTGTTACAACTCACGACTGATTTCATGAAATTAGAGCGGTTCGATGGTGGAAATTTCAGACGATGGCAAGAGAAAGTTTGTTTCCTTTTGTTGACGCTTGCGGTGGATTATGTTTTGACGACACCAAAGCCACAAGAACGTGAAAATGAAACGTTGGCAGAATCTCGTGCTAGAACAAAGTGGAGGAAATATGATGAAGTATGTCGAGGCCACATCCTCAACGCTCTTGCAGATAATTTGTTCGATATTTATCAAAATGTGGAAACGGCGAAGGAACTTTGGGATACTCTCAATGCACGGTACTTAACTGAATATGCGACAAGTAAGAAATTTTTATCTTCCCAATCTATGAATTATCGCATGGTTGATGGCAAATCTGTGAGTGAGCAATATAATGATTTGCAAAGCATCTTAGGACATATGACACAATTAAATATGAATATGGATGAATGCATAACGGTGTCGTGCATTATAGATAAGCTTCCTCCCTCATGGAAAGATTATAAGAAAAGTCTTAAACATAAAAAAGAAGATAAAAGAATTAAAGATTTAGGAAATTTCTTTCGTATTGAAGAACAATCTAGAATGCAGGAACGTGAAGAACTACATGTGGGAGATTCTTCTAAGGTGCATATGGTGGAGGAAACTAATGAATTTAGGCATCCTCATCACTCTGGGCGGAACAAACAAAATCAAAGATGAAAAGGCTACTTCGAGAACTATAATCATCAGCTCAAGAAAAGAAAAGTTTCATGTTATAACTGCGGTGCTCCGGGCCATTTCAAGCGAGAATGTAAAGATTTAAAGAAAAAGAAGGTCGAGCAAAACAATAACAAAGAAAAATTTGATGCAGTTATTTCTGAAACAAATATGGTTCAACATGATGGTTCTTGGTGGATTGACACCGGAGCGACAAGGCATGTATGCAAAGATAAAACTCTTTTCACTAAGTATGAAATGGTTGAAGAAGGCAATGTCATGTACATGGGAAACTCGTCGACTGCCGTCATCAAAGGCAAAGGGATGGTGGAATTAGAATTTACTTCGGGAAAGATTTTATCTTTAAGCAAAGTGAACCATGTCCCTGAAATTAGAAAGAATTTAATTTTGGCTAGCCTTTTGAATAAGCATGGTTTAAAACTTGTCTTTGAGGCTGATAAGTTTGTTCTATCCAAGGGTGGAAACTTTGTAGGAGAGGGATATTTGTGCGAGGATATGTTTAAACTTAACATTAATTATGTTATGAATTATATTTATAGTGTTGATTTATTTTCTTTTGTTAAATAATATAATATAATTCCATATCTTTCTAGTATTTATATTAATTTAGGTTTCTTTATGTTTCTTTGTATTTATCTTTTTTTTGTTTATTGTTAGGGTTTCTTCTTTATAAAGTACATGTATCTCTATAAATATGTTATTCGATAATACAAGTTCTCTACGGGATTTTCTCTATCTAACATGGTATCAGAGTCATGGCTTCGAGCATGGTCTCTCGATGTCTCGCTTCCGCTGCCATCCTCAAGTCGCTTTCCCCGTCCTCCGGCCCAATATCTAGTTTAGTTTTCCTTTATCTAATTCTTTTTTCTTTCTTTCTCCTATGGCCGCCTCCACCACCCTCTCTCTTGGTCGCCGCTGTCACCAATTTCTTCTCCCTTATCTCGTTTTCTCTTATTTTTGTTTTCCATTCAATGCCGCCGCTGCCTTCTCTCTTTGGCCGCGGGCCGTCGTGCTTAGCCGCCGCCGCCGCTCACCCTTGGAAACCGAGGACTTGGAGCCGCCGCCTTCGCTCTTTGGCCACCGGCAGCTGCACTTAGCTGCTACCTTTAGTTTTGTTAGTTGCCGCCGCTCACCCTTGAAAAACGAGGACTTGGAGCCGCCGCCGCCGCCTCTTAAGCCAGCCGCCACCTTTTATCTTTGTTGTCGTCTTCTTCTCCAATTCTCTATGACCGGATTTCTTGGTCCAGCCTCAACGTTCAAGACTCTCACGTTTCGACTGCGGGGGAGTGTTAGATAATATAATATTTTTCCATATCTTTAAAAAATTGCTCTAATGTTTGCTTCTTACTTGTCGTATTCCTTAACACGGACATCGAAATGAGTCAATTCTTGTGCGGTTACAAAGTCTATATGAAAGTATACAATTTATATGTTCAACTCGAAACTCAAAAATATACGAAAAAGGGAGAAAAATAAGTCAAAAAAAATATTATTATTTAATTAAAAAATGATTTAAAAAAGATACAAATTGAGAGACGCTCAATTTTAAAAAAAAAATTGTGAGTAGAGACGCTGTCCGCAACAGTGTTTTGTGCTATTTTCTGAGGTATAGCAATATTTGTAATATTTTTTGAATTTTTATTTAATTTTGTATTATTTATTTAAATTTTCTTTAAAATATATTACTTTGGGTAACATCACCAAATGACTCCTTGGTTAGTAAGGGGTCCCACTATATATGAATATATCGATCTTGTACTACTGTAATTGATTTGTTGCCGTTTCTTTTCCCCTCAGCAAATCAAGATTGCAAGTACTATTTTGTCGAAAGAGTATATATTATATCAGACCATTGCTAAATAAAGAAGAAAAGTGATAATATTGAGGGATCTAACCACATAATAATTAGCGGTAGCTCTCTTCTTCATGAATAAACTTTGTAGGAAAAAGCAAATCCTTTATTAAACAGTTCATATTTATAACTATAGACAGGCCCCCCACATCATACAGCACACTGCACCATTAAGCACTCGTTTTCCTTTAGCTTACACCTAAATCGTACATGCAATCAAACAATTGCACTTTAATACTTTATGGCCACATACTCGCTGTACATTGTAGACTATAACTGTCAACAGATCCTATGCAGCTGAGCACCCGATCCTCTATTTCATAACCGTACATCATCATTTATTTCATTCATTTATATGCATGTAAGTGTATAAAATTTATATATACCACTTGTATATTTAACAAGAACCTTTTTACAAATGACATGCACATAAATAAATGAAATAAGAGATGAAACACCATTTATAATAAGAGAATTCAGGACTGTACTGCTACATTAATATAGGAATAACTTTTGGTTGACCGAATTCATTGCAGGTTCAATCATCAACGTAGATTGTAGGAGATATCATATAGTGATAAAAACCATCTTACTTGTTCTAATACCACCATGTATAAATCATAATAGACCAACGCCGGCCAACACACTCAATCCATCATAATATGAGCATAACATGGGGGAAAATGGACCTATATCACACCGTGTACACAATCACAAAGCAAGGAAGCACAGCCCTAGGATTAAAAACGAAAAGCTCATCCTCAAACCCTCCACTTTCCTGACCCGCCAACGAATCGAACCCGGGATCCTCCTTATCCACGACACCCGGATCACACCCGATCCGACCCGCAATGACACGACAAACGAGCAAGGCCCGCTTCACGTGCATGAACCCAAACTGTTCCTCGAGGTCCTCCGGGATTGCCACGTGTGCCCTCCAGCTTGTAGGCAGCGTGGAGATTCCATCCATTTTATGTGAGAATCCACTTTTGATAATCCCACAAGCACAGCAGTACTGATGGCTACATATAGACGAATGGAGGTCGCATATGAAAGTTGTACAATAAAATCTAAGCAGCTCATTTCCATCGGCAATGCACCTTTCGTCCTTTAGTGTATTTATCTTTGCTGCTGCCTTCGACTTGACGGACTCTCTGTACTCCTCGAACCGAGAAACTATTTTCGGACTGTTGTGGATCTTGAGGATCCGATGGATGATGGGGGTTTTCGCTTTGTCAGGCCAACCCGTTTTGAATATGATCCGAACGATGTTTTCTCCATCGATTAGCTCAGAAACTGCGTGTTTCGCGGACTGATGGTGTTGGAGGAGGGTGGGTGTACGGAAGATCTCACCGCAAACGGAACATGGGTAGATATGATGATCATTACTCGGTGAATGGTTGCTTATATCTTGTGTGGGAATGATAATGGGCTGGTTTAAACGCATTGAACGTGTGGAGGAAGATGGGGATGGAATGGAGGGTGGTGGTGGTTGTGGTTGTGGGATGGGTTTGGAGGAGGAGAAGAGGTTTTTGAGGTAAGAAAATAGGTTTTTTTTTGGCGGGTTGAGTTTCTTTTTGAAACGAGGGTGGTTATGATGTGAAGAGAATACGAAGCAGCCGAGGTGGAGGAGAAGGATGAACAAGTTGGAGAAGAAGGAGCGGAGGCCAACCATTGTGGAGGAATAGCTAGCATCAATGGAAATGAGTGATGGAATAGAGTGAGAGAGAGAGAGAGAGTGAGTGAGAGAGAGAGAGAGATGAAAGGATATGAAATGTAAAGGAAGAGGAGTAGGGACATGGAAGAATAAAGATAAATGGTGGGTGGAAGGCAACTTCATTTCTACAAATGATCCCACTCTATAATAATATTATCTCTTTAATCCATTCTTAGCTACAAATAATTATTCTATAGTGACCTTTCATCATTTTCAACATTAATAAAACATTAAGGACAATTTTTATCCATTTTTTTCAATAAAGTACAAGCGGATATACAATATTAAACATGTCAATTTTATTCTCACTTTGTTTTATGGAGTCTCTCGTCGTTCTCAATGTATGTTTGGAGCTATTTAATCCTTATTAACATTGAGATGTGAATCCATATTAATATTGTTCTATCGCATAGATGATTTTGTTGATTTGTGCCTTATCGACCGTAACATAACTATACATTTTTTGTTACAATGTGGCATAATATAACTATACATTGATCAGCCAAAGAGAGAAAAAGAATGAACGATTGAAGCATTCAATATTTTTTTCTAAGTTATATATTCGGGAAATGTTGTAATCAATCAAATTAGCTTGAATTAACCTGTTAATTTATCAAGCAAACTATGAATTACCTCATCTCATTGGAACCAAAATTTGATTCTTTTACAATTCATATAATATGTATTGCAGGTTGCAGATTTTTTATTTTATTTTATTTTTTTAGATTCTATCATATAGACATATAACTTCATAATTCAAAAAATTTAAAAATACATGCACTTAAAAAAAATGTTTTTTAACATATCACTGGTATGGTGATTTATTTAACTGGGAAAGTAACAAGCATAAGCTGCACAGGAAATACTTAATTGGCATTGTCGGTCATCTCATTATAAATACTGTAAGAGATGATAATGATGACAAGAAGAGGCACACATGCTCATCCCTAATGTTTATAATCTCCACTACATATATAATTATATATGTTTGCTACCATTATTAAATACCTCCGCATGAAGTCTATGGGCCATTGCATGTGATTGATGACTCGTGGACTTGTCCATTTCTCCATTTCTTACATATAAATATTCACCAATTACTGTCCAACTTCGAATTACCAACTTTTCCTATTCGTGACATGATGCTTTTTGTAAAGTGAAAATTATACCTACGGGCCCTTCGTATTCAAGTACCACAAAAATAATTTTGGTCTTTTTAATTTCATCTTATTCTCTATCGGTAGGTGAATGTGGGATGTTCCACATCGTTGTTGCTATAGAAATACAAATGTATTACTGAAGATTTATATTTTAATTTCATGAGAATCATAAAAGATTTGTTTCTTGTCCATTATTATAGAGAAAAGTGGACGTATTACTTGATTTTCTCGATAGGAACCAATTTGGACTTGTGTCGACTGATATTATCATATACTTTTCATATACTATATATTCTCATATATTCAATTATATTTTGATCCATGCATATTGATGCATGATTGATTCACACCAACAATATTTTTATTATATTATGTGGGATAATTGAGAAATTACATGTAAACAGTAAGCAATTCGACAGAGTAATAGTAAAAAGTGAGTAAAAAAATGTTTTATTCATCTCCAATGGAAGTATTTATACAAGTTTTGATGATCTAGGTTAGTTATGGCAGCTGGAATGAAGCATGCTGCTTTCCTTATCTATTTATCATAAGGAACTTATTTGGGTAGCTGTGCAACATGGAATCAGAGCCCTCGGATTACATCCGATCCAGCTAGAATTAGGCCCAAATCCGCTTGATAATCTCGGCCTGCTATGGTAAGTGTTTGATTGTTGGAGCCTTGTTTATCTCTTAATTGGATCTTGTTTGGTCTTATCTTGTGACTAAAGACTTTCCTTTTCCAAGTCCAGCTATCCAGCCTGGTCAATTAGCCAGCTGGGCCTTAGCTCATTAATTGAATAAGCTTTCACCCCATAAGTCTTGGGCTTTATTAACTTGGCACAATCATGTAAATTCCACCCATATCAATAGTCCCCGAAACTTTAAAGTTTGATTTGTTAAATTATAAGAGTTTAAGAAGATTATATGTAGGCCAAGCTAATGGGCCTCCTCGTTTTGAATTTGGCGGTATATTGGGCTGACTTGGTTTGGGACATTGGGCTACCTAGGGTGTTGGACCCCGTACCCAAAATCATGTTGTCTTCCTTGCTAAGATACGTTGGGTTCCAGAAAGATCTCCTAAACCTTAGATGCTTACGTACATTGATAGGATTGCTGAAGACGTTTGGGCTTCCCCACGTCCTTGAAGCAGGCGATGTGTGCCTATTCTGTCGCACCTTCATCATTGCAATTATAGATTGGTGGCGCCATAACTGCTCCAGTAGCCACAACTTCTTGCCACGTGTGAGAATTGCTACGAGCTTGCCATTTCCAGTTACCTTTTTGTATTTTCAATTTTGGGTTAATTGCGTCAAATATTTACTTTCACTTTTTATGAAATTCCCTTTCTTTCTTCATCTTCTTTGTTAAACACTCCTCCTCAAATCTCTTCATTTTTCTCAAAAAATATCTTGAGTTTGAATGGCAGTTACTACTCTCTCCCCATGTTCGCAGCCCACTACCTCTACTAGGTATTTATCTCTCTCTTTCCTTTGTTAATTTTTGTTGTGCATTTGTATATTCTTCTTTTCTTCACAAAATGTCGAATGTGTCTAACCCTGTAAGGAATTTCATGTTAGATGTTTTGATGATGACAAATAGGACTTCCTGTTAGACCCCGAAAACTGTAAGTATAAAAGCTTTCATAGAATATTGTGTATAAGTACCTGAAAGCTTATTTATCTTAGGCTTATAGTTTTTATCTTTGTAGAATTTTAGACTAAGAATGTGATACTAAATCACTAAGGAGAATTCTGGGTAAGTCTACCAAGTGATAAATTTGAAGATCAAGCGTCTGAAGCTACAGAAGATAAAGATCTCTTGAAGCGTCCGTCAAACGTTTTAGAGACTATTCCAGGTTACAACTCCAGCGCTCAAAATACGAATGGATAACTCAGGCCGAATACTCAACACTAAGTCAATGATGGAATTCTGAGTGAGCCTATCAAAGACAAGATTGAAGAGTAAGCGTCTGAAATAAAGAGAAGAGACTCAGGATCAGTCCAAGCGTCTGTCCAATGCACGAGAAAAACTGTCCTCTTCAGCAAGCGTCCAAAAGGCTAAACCAACACGACCTACAACGAACGTAACCTGAAAATTCAAACCCAAAGCTATCCAAAGACTTAAAGAATGCATGAATCAAACGGACAAATTATTTCCAACGGAAATAAAACAAGATGCATTAAAAGTCGGATAAGTGCTATTAAAATATAAGCACTATAACGTATGGGTAAGCCATTCATTTGACCAAGACTGTCAGAAGTTATGAAACCAAGAACATGCCTAACTAATTAAGTATACCCAAAGTTAGAAATGTCAGAACTCAAGGAATGTTTGGGGAAACGAGATTCCAACCGTGTCAAACGGACAAAAACCACCAATACCTTATAAATAGCCCTTTCAACAAATAAGTCAAATACATAGAGCAAAAACCGTGACATATACAAGAGATATACCTGAATATCCTAGTGTGAATAACAGTCACAACCTCTTGTATGTAGAAAATTATACAAAAAGACACAAGAAAAGAATACCTACTTTGTTGAAAGAAAAGCTTACAAAAATCCATAGCCAAATATCCGTATAAGCTTTTCACAAATATTCCAGAGACAGTCAACTATATCTCAAACCCCTTTTTGAAGACCCTACATTACTATTGAGATATCCTCAAGTTGTTTGAACTTTCCAAAACCAAACAAAGCCATTACAAAACCTTTCAACATCTTTCGTCTGAGTGAGAAAGTGTGTTGACTTACAAGCGCCATTTTTGTGTAAAAGAAGCTTGTGGAAGAAGATCTCTATTGGAGCTGAAATCTGTGTGACCAAGGAGTTCCGGGATCAAGTGTAACTTGCATTATTTCTGGGTGAAAGAAGCAAGGGGATAGAAGATCTTAAGTGGAGCTGAAATCTGTGTGACCAAGGAGTTCCAAGATCATATCCAACCTCTCTCTATTTTGTAGAAGTCTCTGTGTGACTCTTCGATAATCATCATAGTGGAAAACCTCTCTGATAAAGGGAGAAGAAGGACGTAGCTGGGATTACATCACCCAGTGAACCTTACAAATATCTTGTGTCATTTACTGTTTTGTTGTCTTACATTATACTGTCATATTATATCTTGAAAAGGCATTTAAACTAATAAGCGACTAATTGGTTAAAACGAACGCTAAGCTATAAAAACATTTCCGCTGTGCTAACCCTGATTTAGTGACTAAACTCTGCCCTACTTTGGTAAGTGTTGAAATCACCGAATCTAAGTTAACTTTTCTCAAGCGCCTGAAACTAGCGCTTAAGTCATCATCCCTCAAGCGCCGCACCCAGCGCTTAAAGCTTTCCGAGCGTTCAAATACCTCACAGTAATACGAAAGTTTTTAGAAGTCGAAAAAGACTTCAGGGTCTATTCAACCCCCCCTTCTAGACCCTTTCGTATACCACTTGGGACCAACAAGTGGTATCAGAGCGGTTGAAGTTGAAACCTAAGCGTTTCCAAGCGTAACTGCTTGTTCAGATCCTTTTTTGTTTTTTGTCGCTTTAAAATTTTTTTTCATGCCATTTTCCAAAGTTCCTAAGTTGACCGAATCAAACTATGATTCATGGAAGGTCAAAGCGTTCACCTATTTGTGTTCATGTGATGATGAAATGTGTGATATTATTTCAGATGGGCCAATCAAAATATACAAGATCATCACCAGAGCGCCCGAAGCCACAGAAGAGACACCCGATGGCTATGTGGAGAAGCCCAAACAAGAATGGTCTACCGATGAGCGTCAACGAGCAAATCTAGACAATGTTGGTAGAAACGCTCTATACACAGCCATTGGAGATAATGACAACTTATTCAACAAGGTCAAATCATGCAACACTACTAAAGAAATTTGGGATAAGTTGGCTACCATTTGTGGTGGCTCAGCACAAATCAAGGAGAACAAACTATCAATTGCCAAAGAAAAATTCAATAGCTTCAAGATGCTACCTAATGAGACGCTAGAGCAATTAGACATGAGATTTACAGCTCTTGTCACTGAACTAACATCTCTGGGTATGGAGCTACAAAATCGAGAAACAGTGGTCAAAATCTTTAGAAGTCTCCCAAGCAGATTCCTGATGAAAACAACTGCAATGAGAGAATCAAACAATCTGGACAGCCTAACTCCAGAAGATGCTTTTTCAGAACTCAAAGCATTTGAGTTTGAGCTGAATTCGGCCAGTGATGCAGTAAGTAATCCAGTGATCGAATCTGGAGCGCTAATGGCATCAATCAAAGGAAAATCTATCAAAGAAAAAAACTCGGATATAAGTGAGGAAGAAGAACTGGCGCTTCTAAATAGATTCAGGAAATTCCTGAAATATGAAAAGAAGGGAAACAGTCCTAAGCACCCAGGACAAAGTTCATATCAAGCGTCTCCCCAAATACAACCACAATATCAAGCGCCTCACTATCCTGCGTCTCCCTCCCGAGCGCCAATTCAATATCAAACTCCCTCTCAGCAAGATCTCTCAGTGCCTGCAGCGTTAAACCAGCGATCCACAAGATTAACAAACGAACAAAAGATGAAGACCAATCTCTGTTACAACTGCAGGAGACCAGGGCATTTCCAAGTTAATTGCCCATATCCAAATGTGTCTAAACCTACAAAGCAAGATCACGCGGATAGAAACCAATTCAGGAGCAATCTGAGACAACAAGGCTTGCTAGCAGAATCAGAACCTCTCTATACTCCTGAAGAGGACTTGGAATCATCAGATGAAAGCAGCGATGATGAACCATCAAAGGATTCAGCATTCATTTGTCTCATGGCAAGAGATAATGAAGCATCTAACGAC
This sequence comes from Buddleja alternifolia, assembly GCA_019426215.1. Lineage (NCBI taxonomy): Eukaryota > Viridiplantae > Streptophyta > Magnoliopsida > Lamiales > Scrophulariaceae > Buddleja > Buddleja alternifolia. The sequence continues at coordinate 11,031,151 of CM033405.1, read as the reverse complement.
TTACCATCTGAGGTAACCACTGATTTGTATCATCCTCTTTCTTATGATGAATTACTTGACAAAGTAAAGGAATATTATACAGATTGTCAAGATGCCGCCAAATTATTTCAAAATCACTATCATATTATTTCAGCACTCAGAAGTGATAACGTAACGCTCAAAGCAGAGTTGCAAGTTCAGCAACAGTGCATTGAGAAAAACCAATCACTCGAGAGTGAAATTACTCAGCTAAAAAGTGATCTTGATATAATAGTCAAAAGAGAAGCTGAAGTGGTTGCTAAACTTGCTAAATCAGAGCAGCTGATCTCTTCATTATCAAAAGCGTCTAGAACGCTAGATAATATGACTAAAGTAACCAGGGCATTTGGTGAAAAGACCGGTCTAGGTTGTGATAAATTTAGTCATAAAGCCAAAGCGTCCAATGTTACAACAATCAACAAAGGAAAAGGTGTAATCTTTGTTGGAGAAAGTTCAATCAGACAAACGCTGAATGAACCAACAGATATTGGTACAAAAGCTAATGGTAAAGTCAACACTTACTCAGGCAAAGGAAAGACCAAAGCGAATGTCTCACAAAAGAAAATATATCCAAACGCTCAAAAGGCTAAGGAAATACCTTCTACAAGTGAATCAAACGTTAAGCGTCCCGCACCAAAAGTGCATCCTAAGCCAGTACCAAACAAGATCAAACGTCTATATCCAAAACAATCCAGTTCATATTATCAACACTATGATAATTATGATTACGATTATGATTATTACTATAATCAAGGATATTTCTATACACCTAAAAAACACACACAACACAAAACGAAACCCAAGAAGGCCAATCTCTCTCCCATAATGAAGATAAGGCAAATATGGGTTCCGAAAAATCTAATTCAAATTAACGTTACTAACAAAGAAGGACCCAAAACAAAATGGGTACCTAAAAAGAATTAGAACTGCCCTTTTGAATGCAGGTACCTAGAGCCAACACCGACACTTCAATATGGTACATAGATAGTGGGTCATCAAGACATATGACTGGCTCAAAGGATCTACTGATCAACTATCGTGCAACCAATGGTCCTCAAGTTATATTCGGTGATAATTCCAAAGGTAAAACTAAAGGTATAGGTATCATGCGCAGGGGGAACATCATGATAAATGATGTATATTATGTTGAGGGTCTTAAGCATAATCTCTTAAGCATAAGTCAATTTTGTGATAAAGGTTTTGAAATTAAGTTCTATAGTGACTTCTGCGAAATAATAGATGTTAAGACAAGATCTACGAAGTTAAAAGGAAAAAGAACAAACAATGTATACTTAGTAGATTGGGATTCAACATTAGATAACAACCCTACATGTTTCGTAGCTAAGAATCAAAACGAATTGGGTTGGTTATGGCACAGAAAAATGAATCACCTCAACTTCAAGGCAATCTCTCAATTAATATCTCTAAACCTCGTAGAGGGATTACCTAAAGGTTCCTTTAATAAAGATCGCTTATGTGATGCTTGTCAAATGGGTAAGCAAGTCAAATCATCCTTTAAGAAGAAATCTCATCTATCTACATCGCGAGTACTTGAATTATTACACTTAGATTTATTTGGTCCTATTCAAATCATGAGCATTAGTGGTAAAAAGTATTCACTAGTAATAGTTGATGATTTCTCACGTTATACATGGGTAGAATTTTTAGCGTCTAAAGATGAAACTAGCGCTAAGCTCACACCACTAATTCGTCAGCTACAAAACTCAAAAGACCTAAAAGTAACCAGAATTAGAAGCGATAGAGGAACTGAATTTACTAACCATATTGTTGAGAAATATTGTAAAGACCTTGGGATACTTCATGAGTATTCAGCGCCTAGAACCCCTCAACAAAATGGAGTTGCTGAGCGACGGAACAGAACGCTCAAGGAAGCTGCCCGTACCATGTTAGCCGAATCCAAGCTACCTCAAAGGTTTTGGGCCGAAGCTATCAATACCGCTTGCTACACACAGAATCGGTGTATGATCAACAAGCAACATGAAAAGACTCCATATGAGCTATGGAAGGGACGTAAGCCAAATGTTTCATATTTTCATGTATTTGGTTCAAAATGCTTCATTCATAACAATGGATCCCAAAACTTAAAGACATTTGATCCTAAAGCAGATGAAGGAATCTTTCTAGGCTATGCCAAAAATGGAAAGAGCTTTCGTATCCTAAATAAGATCAAATCAAAGGTAGAGGAATCCATTCATGTTGTGTTTGATGATGCTAACCAAGAACCGAGTAAGGTTAATATTGATGATGTAGGAACTGAGGAACTCTCTCAACAAACATCACAAATCAATCTATGTGATGATAGCGATCTTGATGAAGAGGATGAGATTATCGTGCCTAATCCTACACTTACTCACGAGGCTGTCAATGACCAAAGAAACGCTGATGACCATGAAGAAAGTGATCATCAAGAGCAAGTTAGAACTATAAACACTGAAGCGCCTACGCAAAGAGCTGGTCAAGCGCCTGTGCAACGTAGTCAAGCGTCTGATCAAGCTCTAAACCCTTCTCAACCAGATAGAAAATGGCTCAGAGACCATCCACCAGAATTAATTATTGGAGATATGGGAGCACCTGTAAAGACTAGAGCCGCTACAATAAACGAGGCCATGTTCGCAAGCTTCCTATCTCAAATGGAACCTAAGAAAGTGGATGAAGCGCTAAGCGATCCAAGCTGGATAGAAGCCATGCAAGAAGAGCTAAACCAATTTGAAAGAAATGAGGTATGGACGCTAGTACCAAGACCAACCCACCAAGGGGTCATTGGAACTAGATGGGTCTATAGAAACAAAATGGATGAGAATGGGATTGTGATTAGAAACAAAGCCAGACTCGTAGCTCAGGGATACTGTCAAGAAGAGGGCATCGACTTTGATGAAACATACGCTCCAGTTGCCCGTCTTGAAGCAATCCGCATGTTTCTAGCATTCGCAGCATTCAACAAGCTTACAGTATATCAAATGGACGTAAAGAGTGCATTTCTGAATGGTAAGCTCCAAGAAGAAGTATATGTGGAGCAACCACCAGGATTCATCAATAACCATGGGAAAGGTATGGTCTACAAATTGGACAAGGCACTCTATGGCCTTAAACAAGCACCAAGAGCATGGTATGACACTCTTTCTATTTTCCTTATTGGTAAAGGTTTTTCAAAAGGAAGCGTTGATACAACGCTATTTAAGATTACCCATAATGAAGATATTCTCTTAGTTCAAATTTATGTTGATGATATTATATTTGGATCTACTAATAAGTGTTTATGTGAGAAATTTTCAAAAATGATGCAAGACCAATTTGAAATGAGCATGATGGGCGAGTTAACTTTTTTCCTAGGATTACAAGTTAAACAACTCCCTAATGGTATATTTATAAACCAAACTAAATATACTAGAGATATGATTAAGAAATTCGGTATGGAAAATGCATCATCTTCCAAAATTCCAATGAGCCAAACGACTAAGCTAGATAAAGATGAAAGTGGAAGGAAAGTCGATGCTACAAATTATAGAGGCATCATTGGATCACTTCTTTATCTAACAGCTAGTAGACCTGATATTATATTCTCAGTATGCATGTGTGCACGCTTTCAAGCTGATCCTAAAGAATCACACTTAATTGCTACCAAGAGAATCCTTAGGTACCTCAAAGGCACACAACATGTGGGCTTATGGTACCCCAGGGATTCTCCTTTTGAACTAATCGGTTACTCAGATGCAGATTTTGCAGGATGCAAAATAGATAGAAAAAGTACTAGTGGTACATGTCAATTCCTAGGTGATAGACTAATTTCATGGCACAGTAAGAAACAACAATCCATTGCGACTTCTACTGCTGAAGCTGAGTACGTAGCCGCTGGAAGCTGTTGTGCACAAATTCTCTGGATGAGGCAACAACTTAGAGACTATGGCGTAGTCTTAGGTCCAACCCCAATCCATTGTGACAACCAAAGTGCCTTGGCAATGACACAAAATCCAGTTCTTCACTCTAGAACCAAACACATTGACATACGGTATCATTTTCTGCGTGACCATGTTCAAAAGAAGGATATCTCCATGCAATCATTGGTACAGAAAAACAATTGGCAGATATCTTCACCAAAGCTCTCAACGAACAACGCTTTCTCACTTTAAGAAGTGAACTAGGTATGATTGATCTAAATGCCTAATCATTTGAAACATCATACTTTCACTAAGCATAAATTTAGGGGGAATAAAATTCTTTTTACACATAAAATCGTTCAATAAGTTATCAATATTAAGGAGAACCTACATAGGGGGAACCTTAAAAGGGATAACTGAACTTCAGTGAGAATGACCAAAACCGTTTTTTTTTTGTTTTATTATTACATTGGTCATAAGCACTTAGCGTTATACGCTAAACTCTTTCAGACGCTTATCAAACGTTTTCTTTAGCGTCTGTGCCCTCTCAAAATAAACTGAACGCTTAGCTTTATTCCCAGCTAAAGCGCTTAGTAAAAAGATCCTTTAAAAGCAAGCGTACATTACCCTACGCTAAAACAAGAAAGTGGATTAGTCAATCAATGCAATTAATGCTGACTTGACATTCCTCACCTTTCGCTCAAGAAAACCCATGGGTACTCATCACGTTTTTCAAAGATGGTTCAGCACATGTACACGCGTAAGTACAATTACCATGTATCTTAGGCGAATACAACCAGCGCTGAATATTTTAAACCAAAAGTAAAACACTACCACCAAGACATAATGATAAGTACTGGGAAACTGTGTCCTCATACATACCCTGAAAAGAATAATTCTATATGTTACGATGACCGCTAAAGCACAAAATGTTACTTGAAAGAGAACCTCAAGATTCTCAAGCGTCAAAATCACACTGAATTATTTCAAGCGTCATTTTCTTCTGAATAGGTCCAGACGCTCCCACAAACTTTTGGCGGGTATTTGAATAGTTGTTCAAAATTTCGGTTCCCGAACGGTTTTTCATAAAATACATGTCCGCTGTTAATGGGCACACGTATCACTTTCAGTATATCAAAAGTCTCTGTTTCAAACTTTTAATCGGACGTCAAAATAGTATATGTGGTTGTTACTAAAAGTAACCGTGCTTATTAAATCTAAATTCACGTCCACAGTCGTATTTTAATGGCTGAGATTTATACTCCTCCACGTGTCAACATCTCAACCTTCAAACACAAAAAACATTCAAATTGTAGTATTTCAAAACACACTTTCTGCAGAACATAAACTCTCTTACACTCTCTTTCATTCGTGCAAGAAAAATCTCTCTCTCTCAAAAACAAAATTTTCATTCTTAATCTCTGTCTACTTCTCACTAATGGCACCCAAGAAAGCTACTGCTGGAACCACTGAAGTTATTGTTAAGGTCACTGAAGGCCTTATAATCGATTGGAAGTTTCTCTATGAAAACCCCCAAATTGATTTAACGGAAATGATGGACTCTGTAGCAGAGGCTGGGCTTCAGAAATTTCTTACCAAACACTCGTACATGTTTCCTGAAGAACTAGAATTTTTCTGGAGAAATGCTAGATTGTCTGACGATGAGACTTCCATCACCTGTTTGTTTCCTGCCCCCAAGACGGAATCAAAGACGTTCACTCTCTCTGCGGCCTCTATTGCCCAGAATTTCTCTCTACCTAACGACGGAGCGACTTTAGACACTATCACTGAGGAACAAATTCAAGAAGTCTGGACTCAGATTAGCGCCTACGATGGTGTTCCATACAAACCGTACTTTGAGAAGAAAGATATAGTGAACAGGTATCGAGTCTTAGCTGATTTCTGCAGTAAAAACATTGAATGCAGAGTGGGAACCTTTGACAAAATCAACCCAACCCAGTTCCAGATGATGACTGCTATCTTGCTCAAGATAAAAATCAACTGGAGCGCCTATATATTCAGCAGATTCAGAGACAGTCTACGCACTTCAAACAGACCTTATGGCCTAGTTTTAAGTGATCTAATTTTCCGAGCAAAGTGCACCTCTTCAGCAGGAGTCACCGTGGCCAAGCATAAGTTCTATGGGCCAAGAATCATCAACAATCTCTTCAATCCACCCAAAGTTGGAGGTGCTGCTAGACCTCTCTCTGAGCGCCAAGTTGTACGTGCAGCATCAAATGAGGAGGCTGAGCGCCCAGATCAGGAGAAGGCTAAACGTAATGTGAAGCGTCCCACTGTCACAAAGAAACGGGCTCCTCGAAAGCCCAAGGCTCAACCTATCAAAAGTGATGAAGAAGACGAGGACTCTATACCCCTCATTAGTCAGAAGGATCTGGAAAAGGTCCTCAAAAATATCGACTTTGGAGAACCAGCAGTTCCACAGACTCAAGCGTCCCTAGCCGAAGGGGTAAATGTGAAGCGTATCTTCAAGAGACGTAAGCGTCCAACTGCTGCCATTTCTTCTAAGGCTACACACACGACACCAAGCGACCAAGCCATAGCTGCTATTCCGATATCATCCTTTGAACCACCAGTTGATGTCCATCTGGATGTTGATATGGCCAACATTGTGGCCATCGCACATGAAGCTGCCATCGAATCTGCAAATCTCGAGCCTGGTGAACCTGAAATCCCAAGGGTTCAACCATTGCTTGCATTACCAAGTATAACAGAGGCACGCTCAGAAGGTCAGAGCGACGCTAACGACGTTGTGATTCATCGACATTTCTTCAAGCTGGATCCCTTAAAGACCATCGATCACTCCGTCGATTATTTTCCTCCAGCGCCCGCAGAACCCTTCATACCTACAATATATAATGAAGAAAGTCTTATCAATGCTGAGAATGATATCGCCAAGCTCATAAAATTTGATCTGGCTGTACGCAACACTCTATCTAACACAGCATTGACCCCAGCTGATAAAGCTTCTTCTCTGGACTGTGGGACAAGCAAACCCACTGGCTTCGCTCTCAGAGACTACAACATCAGAGTCTATGAGCGTCAGGATAAGCTTGTGAACCCAACGGAAAAGCTACTAAACAGAGAAGGCTATTCTCACTCCCCAACACTGGTAAATAGCAAGGAAAACAAGCGCTCAGCTAATCCTCTCCTCTTGTAGAAGAATAAAGGAGTACATGCCGGTGAGCATCCAGCTTCACTGACCGAGATGATTCAAATAGAAGCCGATGCATATTTTGACTGCGTCTGGAACGCTAACTACCAACCAGACAGGTATCGTTTTGAGTCCATCTGTGATATTCATCACCAAGGATTTCGTGCTATACTTAATGCAGGAACTGAGTACTGCATGACTGAGGTAAAATGGGCTGAAGCTTATATGGGTGACAAGTATAAATTTGAAGAATTGGTTAGCGCTCCCCATCTGTTCAGAATAGGGATCCATGATAAAAAGAGCAAATTTGCACGATACATGCTAAAGCAGCGTCAACATAGACTTGGACCAGTTCTGAAGCTGCCTCTGATCCGCCACCAACCTGAACACCTTTTAAGGCAAGCGTTGTACAAACTGGCTAACTCTTCTCTACGCTTTGCTGATCAAGCGTCCACCAGCGGTTCTTCTCCCCTGTCCTGTCTGAACTTCACCCCTAGCCACTGTGAAGACAAATTTTCTCTCATGATGACAATTATGCCTCCAGTCTCCCTATTCGACAAAATCTTCACAGATAATCTGCGACAGTGGAATGGCTCTCGGATCAATCCTTTCAGAGGATAACCACTTCTTCCGTCTATCAGACAAGAAGTCTTAAGTCACTATAATTTTGTTCTGTCGCTGCTGGAAAGAACTCAAGCGCATGCTTCAGCCATCTACCCATACTTGGAAGAGTATTACAGGCTCTACGTTCCCGACTCTCGGAAACCGAAGACTCTCCCAACAGATAGGCTAATTGGCTTCTCACAACACTATTGCCCAGATGCCTTGTTCTCCATCTGCCAAGCGCCTTCCAAAATCTTTCCCACCCATGTGCTGGATATCCTCGGGCCAATGTACATCAGGGCCATGGATAGTCCTATCAGCACGTTCATTCAAGGTACTTATCTCCCCACTCTACATTTGAATGAACTTCTACAGACTGCTACATATCCATATGCAGATGAGCCGCTTGCCAGCTTGGACTTTCAGTTTACGGACTTTAGCCGTATAAAGTCAGCATCTACTGCAGCACCAGCTGCAACGTTACCTGCTCCTGAGCGCTCACCAGAATCCCCTCAAGCGCCTAATCCCCCCAGTCCAACTGAATCCGACTCTACTGCATCCACCGAGTCCAACAGTGCCCCAGAGCATCGAGGAACAGTATTTGATCCTAATTATCAAGTACCTATTGAATCTCTCAAACACACATCCCGTTTTAAGCCTCGAGTTAGCACTGCGGTTCCCGACGCTCAAGCGTCCATGACTGAATGCCTCACTCAAATACAGCAACTATCTACAGCTACTCAGGTAAGTCATGTGGCTTTAACAAATGATCTAAACCACCGTTTCACGGCTCTTGAGACCTCTCTTACAGACGCTAATCACGCTCAACTACTGGTCATGAAAGAACACTTCGACCAGCGTCTGACCACTCTTGAGGCCTCTGTCGCTCAGATTGCTACTCAAGTCAGTCTTCTTACTCAGCATTTCATACAGACTGATGATGGCAATAAGGGGGAAAAGAAGGGAGAAAAGAGGAAATCTTCAACATCTAAAGATCAAGATCCTCCTCCACCATCCAAGCGTCAACATATTGATACTCCCCTCACACTAAGTACAGAGCCAAGGTATCCCTATCCTTCTTGGGTAACTACCTCGGTGGGAGCGTCTAATAAAAAAGAAACCCCAAGAGTGCTCTATCCAAATCTTCCATTACCTTCAAGAGCACTGCTTGAACAATTTGATATTCCTCTTCTCAGAGCGTCAATTCCAGAACCATCTGATCCAGCAGTCTTAGCCTTAGAGCGAAAAATGTCTGACTTTGACCAAACCTTCAGAATTTGCCTACGATACATAGGCATCAGTCCAGAGGAATGGGATAAGCAGCTCATTACTTTCAAGGCACGACAAGTAAAAGAAAACAAACATATAATCAGTAAAGATCATGCTGCGATGATGACGCTAGAAGATCAGATAACTGAAGCAATCCGTGCTGAAATGACTAAGAGATACAAGATCAAATCACGATCTTGATTTTTACTTATGATTCTTTCATTTCAGTTGTAAAATGCTTGTACTATGAAAGATATATATAAAATGCATTTTACAGCTGAAACATCTCGTTGAAGCTCAAACTAACTTACTAACCTACGCTAACTCGTACTTTAGGTATCTAACGCTTGAACTAAATAGGTATTGCCATCATCAAAAAGGGGGAAATTGTTAGGAATTTCATGTTAGATGTTTTGATGATGACAAATAGGACTTCCTGTTAGACCCCGAAAACTGTAAGTATAAAAGCTTTCATAGAATATTGTGTATAAGTACCTGAAAGCTTATTTATCTTAGGCTTATAGTTTTTATCTTTGTAGAATTTTAGACTAAGAATGTGATACTAAATCACTAAGGAGAATTCTGGGTAAGTCTACCAAGTGATAAAGTTGAAGATCAAGCGTCTGAAGCTACAGAAGATAAAGATCTCTTGAAGCGTCCGTCAAACGTTTTAGAGACTATTCCAGGTTACAACTCCAGCGCTCAAAATACGAATGGATAACTCAGGCCGAATACTCAACACTAAGTCAATGATGGAATTCTGAGTGAGCCTATCAAAGACAAGATTGAAGAGTAAGCGTCTGAAATAAAGAGAAGAGACTCAGGATCAGTCCAAGCGTCTGTCCAATGCACGAGAAAAACTGTCCTCTTCAGCAAGCGTCCAAAAGGCTAAACCAACACGACCTACAACGAACGTAACCTGAAAATTCAAACCCAAAGCTATCCAAAGACTTAAAGAATGCATGAATCAAACGGACAAATTATTTCCAACGGAAATAAAACAAGATGCATTAAAAGTCGGATAAGTGCTATTAAAATATAAGCACTATAACGTATGGGTAAGCCATTCATTTGACCAAGACTGTCAGAAGTTATGAAACCAAGAACATGCCTAACTAATTAAGTATACCCAAAGTTAGAAATGTCAGAACTCAAGGAATGTTTGGGGAAACGAGATTCCAACCGTGTCAAACGGACAAAAACCACCAATACCTTATAAATAGCCCTTTCAACAAATAAGTCAAATACATAGAGCAAAAACCGTGACATATACAAGAGATATACCTGAATATCCTAGTGTGAATAACAGTCACAACCTCTTGTATGTAGAAAATTATACAAAAAGACACAAGAAAAGAATACCTACTTTGTTGAAAGAAAAGCTTACAAAAATCCATAGCCAAATATCCGTATAAGCTTTTCACAAATATTCCAGAGACAGTCAACTATATCTCAAACCCCTTTTTGAAGACCCTACATTACTATTGAGATATCCTCAAGTTGTTTGAACTTTCCAAAACCAAACAAAGCCATTACAAAACCTTTCAACATCTTTCGTCTGAGTGAGAAAGTGTGTTGACTTACAAGCGCCATTTTTGTGTAAAAGAAGCTTGTGGAAGAAGATCTCTATTGGAGCTGAAATCTGTGTGACCAAGGAGTTCCGGGATCAAGTGTAACTTGCATTATTTCTGGGTGAAAGAAGCAAGGGGATAGAAGATCTTTAGTGGAGCTGAAATCTGTGTGACCAAGGAGTTCCAAGATCATATCCAACCTCTCTCTATTTTGTAGAAGTCTCTGTGTGACTCTTCGATAATCATCATAGTGGAAAACCTCTCTGATAAAGGGAGAAGAAGGACGTAGCTGGGATTACATCACCCAGTGAACCTTACAAATATCTTGTGTCATTTACTGTTTTGTTGTCTTACATTATACTGTCATATTATATCTTGAAAAGGCATTTAAACTAATAAGCGACTAATTGGTTAAAACGAACGCTAAGCTATAAAAACATTTCCGCTGTGCTAACCCTGATTTAGTGACTAAACTCTGCCCTACTTTGGTAAGTGTTGAAATCACCGAATCTAAGTTAACTTTTCTCAAGCGCCTGAAACTAGCGCTTAAGTCATCATCCCTCAAGCGCCGCACCCAGCGCTTAAAGCTTTCCGAGCGTTCAAATACCTCACAGTAATACGAAAGTTTTTAGAAGTCGAAAAAGACTTCAGGGTCTATTCAACCCCCCCCCTTCTAGACCCTTTCGTATACCACTTGGGACCAACAAACCCTTATCCTGTTTCTTCTGATGAACCCTTACATTTCACTATTCTTGAACTTATAGATATTTCTGCCCGCCTTTCTCCTGCCAGAGGTGCTGGGAATCCCCCTGCTGCTCCGGCGATGGCGACGCCAGTATCCGCTGCAGTTAATTCACCCTCCCCTCTACTTGCAGTGGGCGAATCTTGTAGCCCCACTCAGCCTGTTGATTTTGTGCATGTCGAGTTTTCCTCATACACCCCTTCTCATAGCACAAATATTTCTGGGTTCACTTCTTCTCCCTCTCTGGTTGCCTCTGGGGAAGGTTTGGCTGATTCACCCTCAGACAATGAGGACCTGGATCAGCCAGATCCAGATGCCCTTGACGAGGTAGCTGAGACCGCCTTGAGCAATCAGGAAAAAATTCAGTTAGTTGCGCCAGGTACCTGCTTCTGGACAGTTTATAGGTTGTGTTTCACCCGCCAACGGGAGCGGATAATCAGAGCCAATTATAGCATCCCCCTTCTTACTCGATAAAAGTTCCTTCTACAGATGATAGGGCTCATCTACTCTCTGAGAGTTTTTACACTTTTTATGTTGTTTATGCTAGGGTAGGTCTACGTTTTCCAATCCCTCCCCTGTATATTCAGATAGCCAGGTGTTTTAGGTTGTCTTTAAATCAACTAGCCCCAAATGCTATGCGCATAATGGTGAGATATTCCGCACGGCTACATAATTTAGACCACCAGCCTTCGGTTGAAGTTTTCTATGCCATGTAGCTCCCTCGTTGTTCTGGGAATGATTCAAGTGTTTTCTATTTAACCTCTAGGGGGATGCAGAATTTCTAAGAGATGATAACGATGACAAGAAGAGGTACTCATGCTCATCCCTAATGTTTATAATCTCCACTACATACATATGTTTGCTACCATTATTAAATACCTCCGTATGAGAACTATATGGGCCAATGCATGTGATTGATCTCCACTTCTTTCATAAAAATATTCACCAATTACTGTCCAACTTCAATCACCAATTTTTCCTATTCGTGACATAATGCTTTTTGTAAAGTGAAAATCATATACCTATCCTACGGGTCCTTCATATTCAAGTACCACAAAAATAATTTTGGTCTTTTCTAATTTCATCGTATTCGCTATCGGTAGGTGAATGAGGGATGTTCCACGCTTCGGTTTTGCTAAAGAAATATAAACGTATTATAGAGGATTTATATTTTAATTTAATGAAAATCATATAAATAGAGGATTTATAGAGGATTTATATTTTGTACGTAAATATGTAAAGCAATACATAAAAATAACACGAAAATTCTGTAGTAATTCGAAGGTTTGTAATTCCTACTTGTAGTATAATGAGTTAAGTCACACAACTTCAACTCTACCATTCATTTACTCAAATTATCAGTCTAATGAGACTTTGCCTGAGCAAACATATTACATTACACTAAGGTCTGTTGAAACTAGCCTACACAATACTCACGTAAAAGTGTTTGATGTTCTGTTTATGAAAATGAAAGCTTACGATTTTGATTAATCTTTTGATAAAAACTTTGGGGTAATTACCAAACCCTCCACTAACATTCATAATACAAGTACCTCCCCTCGAGTTTGGATAATTCTCACCACACCCCACTACCAGCATCAGGGACGGAACTAGGAATTTTATCGAGGGAGACGAGATTTTTGTGATATAACTTTACACTTTTTTTTGTCAGATAGACGAAGGATTTAAGGGGGTACGGTACACTATATTTATGGGAAAAAATATAATAAGGAACTAGATTTAATTACAACTTTTGACATACTTTATACTCTTATATCTTTTTCGTTATAACCAGGATTTTGGTTTTGGGGGGTCGAACTAAAAAAAAAAAGAGAAAGCGTAATATTTTTCAATTTTTAGGGGGGTGAAATTCAAATATCAAAAATTTTGTATGATAAAAAATATAAGTTTTCAAAATTGAGGGGAGGGGGAGGGGGAGGGGGAGGGGGAGGGGGGGGGGGGGGGGGGCGCCCCCCCACCCCCCGCCGGCGGCTCCATCAGCATACCATCCAGTAAGGAGACAATCGACGACCTAAGAGATGCCCATCCTTTTCTATCTCTATGACATTTTGCTTTGGGCAAATTACATACAAACCCTTGAGGTTTGGCTTAATAACAACCCCCCTCCCCACTTACCAAAAAAACCTCTCTCCACCTCTTTTTGGCACGTCCAAAAGAGGGGCAAAGTAATCTTCATCCGTTTCCCTCTTTTCGTTTTTTAATTAGCACGTACTAGGGAAAAATTGACATTTGCAATTTTCCAAAAAGGTCTCCTAATTCTCACATACTTCAAGTAGGTTGGGTGTAATTATGTAAAAGCAAGATGAGGAGTTTTGTAATTTACATAGAAAAGGTTTTTTAATTTTGCCCAACTGCTTTACACGTTATGGCAGGAAATAAAGATTTTAGGGATAATTGCATAAGATCCCCTTGTGATAAGCGAAACCTGCGCCAAACTACCATGTGTTACGTTTTTTGCGTAGCGCCTCCTTGTGTTCTATTTTATTCTGCATACTCTCACTTTTTTGGTGTTTTTTTTCATCATAAATGTTCTACATCCAACCCAAATTAAATTATTATTTATTAGAAACATGCAGGGGGCAAATATCCATTCGGACTGACATTTATGATGAAAAAATAACCCAAAAAAAGGAGAGTATGCAGAATAAAATAAAACACAAGGAGGCGCTACGCAAAAAATGTAACACAAGGTAGTTTGGCGCAGGTTTCGCTTGTCACGGGCGAATGTTATGCAATTATCCCAAGATTTTAAAACACCAACAGCTACGTATATGAATACATATTCTCTCCAAAACCATTTCAGTTTTCTTAATCTTCTACCAGTGTTGGTTTCAACTTTCAACAATTATAGTTGCATAATTCAAGAATTCCACGACAAACACGAAAAAAGACCTCTAAAATTTAATCTTCTTCTCCATACCCTTGCTTACTCCATCGCTCGACTGCCTTTTAGATGTCGAATCCGTTGCTTTTCTTTTGTTAATAAACTCAGAGAAAGAAACAATTGGTGGTGGCAATGCATCCTTGGGAACAAGAGAATTTGCTTCAATACTACCACTCACCTTTTCCTCTTGGACTTGCGCAACTACCGGTTTGAACGAAGAGGAAGATGGGGAAGGGCATTTTTGTCCGGGTGTAACAATCTCGGGTTTCATACTACCAGTGGGACAGAATCTATTTGTTAGTTCGTTGGTGGTTGCTGTATATAGCCACCTCACGGTGCTTGCCATCTGAGATAAATAAATTGATTTACCGCTTTTCCCATACTTCTTGTAGCATTCATTCTCCAGTGTCTCAGCAGATGTCACAAAGTCGATCCTGATAAATTTTCATAAGATGAACAAACAGTTTGTGGTAAATCAAAGATGACAATAATATGAAACAATTTTTTAGCCCCTTGAGCAGTCTATAGCATATCAAGATGGAAAATTACATTTGTGGTCTCCCATTTTCGCCACTAAAAATCAGTTTTAGTCCCAAAATAAGTCCTAACCTTTCGGTTATCGCAAATTAAGTCAGTACTGTCAACTCTATGAAAATCTCTAACATAGTTGAACATTTGTGGGGGAGTAAAATTGTAGAAATTTCTAAGGAACCAAAAATGTAAAAAGTTGATGGACCAAAACTATATTCAAAGCTCATGTGTCTGCAGTCTGCACGTGAGCAGTTCTGTTAGTTTTTAAAATGAGATCAAACGATAATGAAATTTTTATTAAAAAGAATAATGTGTGGACTAAATTCAATGAGGGCCGAATTAGAGGAACTGAATATTTTTGGTAAACATGATAGAATAAAAAAAATATAATTATTCCCAGGTCAACAATAACGCGAAGGGAAACATACTGTAAATCACTGAAATGTTGCTGGTTTTGCTCCACAGCGTTCAATAATCTTTGCTTTCCCGACTCTCTTAGTGTACCGGATATGGTGTTTTTGTCCACTTTATTGACCTATCAGCACAAAGAAAAAACTTAGTTTCAAGTTGAGACAAAAACGAAAAACACGCAAGTCATTAAATTAAGAAAGACTACATATAGCTGCAATAAAACACTTTCTACTTCAATGGCAATGTGTTTCAAATCTACTGTCATTCACTTGTATCGTTTCTCCAATTGTAACAAAAAACGTGACAGGATCTTATAGCTTAAGCTATCAAATCTAAAGAAGCAACTCACAATAAATGGAGAAAAAAGAGGAAAAAGTCAACCTGCTTCTCTTGGTTACTTTTAATCCGGTAATAGTTCTCTTCTGCACGCTGCAACGACTCAATCCTGTCATCTACTCTCCATTCTGATGATTTACTTGAATGCACTACACTTTTTGCAATTTCAACAGCATCTGGACTCAAATATTAAAATGTAAACAGAAATAAATATTGTGTGGAAACTAAATACTCCCAAGACACTCTGTAGGAGAAAGAAAATACAATACTGAGTGTTCTTTCTCTTTTTTCAATATTCAGTTCATTTTAGAAATACCATCAGAATCGGATATATCTTCCTCAGATCCACTTGCTTCATCATCGCGATTCCAGAACTCTGAGAATTGTTCCGCATCTTTAAAATCTGAAGCACTGCATGGAGCATTCATAACTGAATTAATAAAGGAAATTGCCCTATGGAATGCTGATAATGGACAGAATGCATCCACTGTATACCAATTTCAGACATAAAATTAGTACTCCTGTACTCATTCAAGCATAGGCAGATATCACTTATTCAAATAAACAATTGTGTTCTTTCATTGTTACCATAATACATTAAACTGTATTTTTCTTTCTTCTCAATGGCTCTTATATATTCTTGCCATCAATACCAATTTGTTTATATGATGGCCATATCCAGCAAACAAATCAAATTTTCTTAATTGCTAAAATTTAGGAATTGTTCGTGAACTCCTTATGAACACCTTGTAACCATCACAATGACTAGAATTCCCTCATATCTTTAAATATACGTCGCTTAAGCAGCATGCTGTAAACCTCACTTCTCCGTCTATTAAATTCCATTTCACAAAACCTCAAAAATCAGATGTCTCCTGATGACCAACTAGGGAAGACATGATATACTTCACTTCTTTGAACAAGATCCCTGACAAATTTGACCGTAACATAACTTATTTTCCCGTGACAATAAGCTATAAGAACTATTATCACGGAGAAAATAATATACATAACTTTTGGTGCATGTTTATCCATCCTATCTGAATACGCTGGTCAAAATCATTTCATCTGAAAATTTGCATCTTTCCCCCTCAATTACCATAGACTAAGAGATTGCCTGATGAAAATCTAATGTACATGTCTCATGGGCTATGATTCTTTGACATCCTTCCAATAAAACTACCCAGAGACAGTCACGTCAATTCGGATTAATAGTCATGTATAGATATTAGCTCTTCTTTTTCTCCTTTTTAAGAATTAAATGAATGAAGTTTTCTATTTGGAATCGTGTTAGATCTAATTCCTATTACTGTAACTGGATTATTTGTATCGGTACATTTACGATGCAGGCGTGGCGATCAGTTGGACCTTTGATTAAGTAACATTTTACTTTTTTATTATTGTCTTCCTCCTTTCTTTAATCCACAGGATGTCACAATTCCAACGAGTTCATTGCCACCAACCTCTGCCATTCTATACATGCATGATAAATCAGCAAAATCTATCATTAGAAAAGTATGGAGTAGAATCAACATAGGTAGCATCTTATTTTTTTTCCCCAATCAAACCAACTTACTTTTAGATGGAAACTTTCATCAATTCTTTTAAAGGCAAAGTGGTGCACACTATTGGCCTAGCATATATTTATCGTATCTATGCCACATTGGATGTAATACACTTGTTCCAACATAAATCAAACTGTATAATGTTTTAATTAATTTAAGTATTAAATTTGTAATTTTTGATATTATACAATTTACAAATTTTAGTAATTAACATATATTTAAAACGACATGGTCAGATCTCTTCATTCAACTCAACAACTTTTGGGATCACTCATATGGATATCTTTCTCCACATGCCCGTATCCGTTGCCATCTACAAAATTAGAAACATAGACCCAATCTTTCTAAATTACATCATTCCACATAATTTTAGTCCAACCCTTCCCTCTAATTTTTGCCAGCAAATATAAGCCCAGTCACTTTCCTAATCATAGTATCTAGCAGTAGTTGTTGAATATTATAAATAAAGCCTAATAGGCAAATTCTATTTTCCTAAATACTACAATTAACTGCAAAGCAGAAACATCGAGACAGTAAACAAGTTATAATAAAGAATAAGCGACCTGGTTATGTGTATTCGCGAGGACCCTTTTCTGTGTCGAAAAGCAGTAGCACTTTTAAGTTCCTCCAAACACTTTGAAACTAAATTAGGATTTTTGCATGCATCACAGGATTTTGCACACAATGATGCCGTTACCTGCTTCCAAAGAAAACATCAGAATTTTGTTAATTTGTATCAATCTTCCAAAGAAAGCAACTAAAGCAAAAGGCGATTTAAGGCCAAATGATATACCTCTTCCCCAAAACTTTCAAGGATCTTTTTCCTTCGACAACCAGACTCCTCACAGTATTCAATCATCTAGATGTAGCTTAGACCAAGGGAGATATCAATAAAATGAAGACAAATTCTGACCTTGATGAATGTATATACTTACCTGATGGAAGTCGACTAAGGACTTCTTGGAGGAACCCTCCTCCATGCTTGAAGACTGCAACTTTTTATTTGCAGCTTGTCCGAGGATGAATTCCTGAAATATGTTCATTGAAATTTTAAAATGAATTGTTGTATACTTGAGCACTCAAAGAGAGAAGTTGTTTCGTGGGAAAAATGACAACCAACCATTTTTCTTCTATCATCCACTCCGTAATACAACAAACTTCTGGAGGGCAATTGATCACGGCCAGCTCGACCTGACTCTTGATAGAAGGCTTCCATAGACTTGGGAATATTAAAATGGCAAACAACTCTGACATCCTTCCGATCAATACCCTAGAATTATAACACAAATGCTCTGTGTGAAACTAATTCTGCTTAAATCTCCGTCAGTGCTAAATAATTTGTATTTTACATATATAAGAATAGTTGTATACCATCCTGCAGTAGAAATACCATCTCAAAATCTTTGCACGCGACAGGAAAGCTCCAGCAGCAATTCAAAAATCAACACACAACAAAGGAAAATACACTGGGGTTAACTGGAAGCATGGATCTAAACCTTCAAAACTGAAACAGTGGTAAAATACTACACATATACGATTGGATTTGGAACCTAAGGATCATGTTGCGGAATCATCTGAAACTAGTGGAACATTTTGGCTGTGATATTTGAAAATAAGAAACAGAGAGGAACATAAAAATATTGAAATGCCAAAAAGTGGAAAAGAGATTAAGTGTTGTTGAGCATCTTGTTGGTGATATTTTGCCAAAGCAGTCAATTTTTGCTTGAAATATTAATTCAGACATATAAAGTAAGATACAAAGATCACACAATTTGTCAAATTAACTTCTAAATTGGCACAAAATTAACAAGGACTAATTTTAGACATCACAGATTGTCACATGATCAGTCAAACTTCTTCACTGAAACCTAATCCTGATCAACATAATTGACATCGTAGAACACAAGAAAACGCGCAGGAGAGTGTAATCAACAGTTAAGGGTGTCAAAGGGGCTGATTTGTCCAATCCAGTAACGACCCCAACTCGCCAGTGGACAACTGAAGGCCTTCCCCATCCCCAATACAAATTAACGAGTATACATCCTATCAAGTTTGTAATTAGGAGGAACTTAACAATCTGTTTGATTCAAGAAAATTGGTAGGGAAAGGAAAAGAAAACACAAGAAAAACTATTTTTCATTGTTTGGTTACTAGAGAAAATGAAAAGGAAAAGAAAATAGGAGAGAAAATCTAAAACTAATTTGAGTCAATATCCTTTCCTCACCATTTGGTGAGGAAAAGGGTCGGGAAAGGAAAATGGTTTCCTTGTATTTTCTATTCCTTTCCCTATCATTTTTCTTGAACCAAACAGAGTAAAGGGAACAAACTACCGAAAAGTAATTGCAGAACCTCAAAACTGGCTGAAAAATAACATAATCCCAATTCACAGACAGTCTACTGAGTCTCAGGCAGCTCAAACATGTCACAGGAGGCAAAATCGATTTGGAAAACTAATTTAACCCATTCAGTAACCTTAAAACCGTATACATAGGGGCAGTACCCTTGAGTGGGATCAAACGACCCCACTGGCTTGGGGAATTACATGTTATCTAATCACTTTTAACTGTAAACTTTACTCTTTTGACCCATTAATAATCTTAAAACAAAATGAAAAATAGGCTATGGGGTCAAGAATAAAACTTACGGGAATGAAAAAAGAATTCAAATAATGCAATGGATCTCGCTCTAGAATTGCATTGATGGCTCACATCTCCATAACTTAGCATGCATTCTACAATTAACGTAAACTATTCATTGATCCCACTGACCAAATTGTCTGGCCACAGCCCTATACGGGTGGGTTTAGGTAAGGCATCCATAAAATTGGCTTTGTGCAATCCCTAGCAATGATATGACAACTCTTAACTGATCTCTTATCAACTCTAAAGCATGTTTTCGGAAATTCTGGACATAAAGGTTGTACATAAAGGTTGTAGCCCATTGGGCAAAAATGACTCTCATACATCTAGTTCTTCAGAATATCTACTACATGCTTATAATTAAAAATTGGTCAAAAGAAAAGAATAGAAAAACTGAAATAGAACACAACATCCACTTATTCTGTCTGGTAACGCAAATAGAAGGATTCTCGAAGACAACTATAGCAGGCTATCAGGCATATATTGTTAAATTTCAGCTTATATTGTTAGATTTCAGCTTATATCTGACAGTAATGTGTCTCATTTCACATATTGTTTAAACATTAACGATGGGGCTAATGCTTATAATAATATAGATCAACACTTGCTCGTTTGCCTGAATTTGTCACCAGTTACACAGGACAAGATATCGAAAGAAAGAATGACTATCTATATTCAAAGAAGGCTGTTTTTTTTTTTTTAATTACTTGATTTCCTACTAAAAAAAACAATGGTTCATAACAGTAGGTCAAAAATGTATGCTATGACTTGATTAAATTTATGAAATCATGGCTCAAAGAAAACAGTGAAGCACAAGACAAGACAGTACACCGAGAAGTTCATGTTAATTACAAAACATGAAAAGGAAATCATACCCAAAAGCCACAGTAGCCACAACTACTTGTGTTTTAGACGAGATCCAGTTATCCAAGACGGAGCTCCGTAATTTACTGTTCAATCCTGCATGGTATGCTAAAAGTGGAAGAAAAGAAATTTAGTTTGGCATATCTAAGAGCCGTAATGCTTTGAAACTGCTAGAGAGCATAGTTACATTACCAGCACAAGAAATTCCATTCTTGGATAGGTGGATGGCCAAATCATCACAAGATGTGCGCTCAAGGCAGTAGACTATGGCACAAATATTTCCATAGGACTTGAGATAATTACAAATATCAGAATATGGATCGTCCAACAGATCTTTATAGCGAACTGCGTAATAAATAACATACACACAACATGTAAAGGAAAATATTCAGTCAACCATAGAGGCAAACTCATTGAGACCTAAATTTATCATATAGAATCACATTTTATTATTAATATTGCAACTGTTTTTGTGGGTTGGGGTGTAGGGAGTTCATGAGTTAGATTTCTTTTTTATATCATCAAAAGCGTAATCCATCGGATTGGATATTTGTCAAAAGATGCATCCATGAGAATCTATTATGCTTGGATTTCACACGTGGATATATTTTCAGTAAGAAATGGATGAAGAAACTGAGAGACGGGAGGTATGCTTATGCGAAGGTAAACTAAATCAAGCCATGGGAATCTCACCTTCGTAGTAGATATTTGGACGGTTAAATGATGATTTGAGAACAAGAGGGTTTTGCAAACACAAGGACTGTATCACATCCTTCTGAACTCTGCAGAAGTACCAAATTTGGTGTAAATGTCTCCCTGCTATTTCTTATAAATAGAAGAATGTCACTATGGACAGAATTGAGATATATGCTCCAAATGAATTTAATATAAACAACAAAAGTACGATTTTCTAATTTCTCCCCCAATATCCATAACAATATCAACGAAACACAACAAAATCAGTGTCTAAGAATGAATATCGCAACTCTTCATTTCTGAGAAATCCAAAAGTAAACTTCAAAAATGATATATGCAATAACATGGATATCCCGAATAATTTCTAGTAGTCAAGGACAAAGTTGTTGAATACACTCACTTAGGAACAGCTGTAGCTGTCAAAGCCAAAACCGGAATGTTGGGCAGGCGATTCCTCAGAGAAGAAAGTTTTCTATAGCTTGGCCTGAATTACATGGAAATTGTTTAAACATAAATAGTGACAGAGGCAAGTGAATGTTGAGTGTGAGTATAATTGAATTCCAGAAACAATGATGAAATACTTAATCAACTGTACAATGACAATGAATTAATTCAAGCAAATCAAGGTAGAAACAGTATCTTAAGAGAGTAAAGTTTCTCTTCCTCTCGCTCTAATTTAAGAAAAGCTGGAAACCATGTCAAAACTATAGTGAAGATGATTACTCATGGCAGCAGAACATAAATAGAAACCCGAGGTTATGTTAAGAGGGAAAGCTCAAGTGCATTTACACCTCTAAATGAATGCTATTAAACTAGACAAGGTACAAATCTGTTATTAATTGGGATATTTTCAAGATTGGACACAAGTTCTTAATTCAAGTTAATGTGAAGACCTATTATTTTATTGTTGAGAACTTGTACATACCAGTTGACAATATATTCAACTTTGAATATCGGCTCTGATGGGAGAGAAAATCTATCTGATTACTCAAGTTTATTAATTGCTAAAAGAATACCCAAAAACTTAAGAAGATGACACTTAGAATTATTCTAGTATCCTGAACTGTAAATTTGGTGAGTTAGTCGGGAACATGGGGGAAATAACAGTCGTGTTGACTCACAAAGTAAGTGAACCAAAGATCTGTAGATACATCAAATAAAGGGTTATACAAACATGAGATATAAACTGAAGTTGAGAAGCAACCTAAAATCGTGGCCCCATGTTGATACACAATGTGCCTACAATAATCAGAAGCACAAGCACAATTATTTTCTTGACAGCTAAATCCAGAAAAGAATTATGGGATTGCTTAAGAAGCTTATAGCAGCAACCATTTATATATGTCATTAAAGGATATGAAATTACGTACCTCGTCAATTGCGATGAGGTTCAGCAAACCTCTGGCATGAATCTTTGACAGCCTCGCCATAAAGCCTGATGTTGCAATTAGTTCTGGTGTAACATACAGCAACCTCAAAGATGGCTTTCCCGATTCGAGGTCTTCATAAATCTAAATCTCAATAAGAAAGATGAAATATCAACTCATATAAACTTGATGAAAGCAAACTCGCTCTACTATGTCATGACTTGTGTGTTTTGATGAGCATCTCAAGCCCATTGCTTCCAACATCTTATTACGACACTAAATGCAATTACAGTAGAAACTTAAATAACAAAAGTGACAAGTATCGAAGGTTAGTATTGCTTCATTGATGAAGGTCAATAATGACCAAATCCTATTAAGATGAAAGTTAAATCAACAATTCAAGCATATACTGATGGAAACAAAAAAAAAACGATAAAAGAAAATACTTTCGATAAATCGAAAGTCCTACAAGAATAAATCTTGTCCCAATACTTTATTGATTCAAAACTGAATCATGAAAAACGTAACCCCTAACTCCTATATATAATTAAAGACTCCTACTACGAAAGGAAATAACTTGATCCCTAAGCAACTAGAAAACTTAATCAAGAAGTAACTAAATAAGAAAGGAAATAAATTTCTAACTCAACAAGGAAACCTAATTAAACGATAACTCAAAATAAGGAAATAAATAATAAACCTAAATAACTAAATCTTCGAAAATCTGCTTCCTAACAACTCCACCCCCCTTAAAAACAGCCTTGTCCCCAAGGCTGAACTCAGGAAATTGCTGCGTATTCTGGTAAGGGCTTCTCGAATAACGATCATCAAATTGCACCATGAGTGCCTGGGAAAATTCCAGCCAAATATAGCGTGGCTTACGGTTATGTGAGCAACGAAACAAGTGCAACGCTGGTCCTTCCATGGCGACCAAGGCAAGTTGAACTTTCTGCTCCGGGGTTGTGTCATGAATCTCAAATTGCTTGTCGACAAGAAATGGACAACCAATCAGATCAGTACCATAAAAAATCGGAAGCGCCACGGTGGTGTGCGCAGCTGTTTTGGTCATGTCAGGTTGCGGTTCAATGGTGAAGGCCGTGGAATTGCAGTTGCGACATTCTGGGCAACTGGTGGCGGCGGCGGCGGCGGCGGGATTTCATTGGTTTGGTTGATGAGCTTGTTTTCTGTTGATGAAGTTGATGCGGCGGCGACAAGTACAGGTGGTGCGTGGGCGGCTGGCGGTGGGGAATTTTCATGGGCAATCGCGGTTGGTGAAGTATGAGTGTTGGGGGCGTCGGTTTTGAGGGTGGTGATCGCCACCTTCATGTTGGCAAGACAGTTGGCCATGTTATCCATATGGGTCACGATGTTATCTAAATGGGTCATGGCGGATTCCAAGCGCGAAACAAATGCCGTTATGAGAGATTTGTCGAAAGTGGAACGAGCCATGGTGGTGCAGAAAGATCCGGCAGGTCGGACCAAATTGATGGAAACAAAAAAAAAAAAACGATAAAAGAAAAGAATAAACCTTGTCCCAATACTTTATTGATTCAAAACTGAATCATGAAAAACGTAACCCCTAACTCCTATATATAATTAAAGACTCCTACTACGAAAGGAAATAACTTGACCCCTAAGCAACTAGAAAACTTAATCAAGAAGTAACTAAATAAGAAAGGAAATAAATTTCTAACTCAACAAGGAAACCTAATTAAACGATAACTCAAAATAAGGAAATAAAAAATAAACCTAAATAACTAAATCTTCGAAAATCTGCTTCCTAACATATACATACCTTCATGGTATGAAAATGTTAAACACAAAAACAGACGATGCGAGGTGAGATTGATAGTTTTTGGCACAACATATTTTGTCAGAATATTATCAATGTATTCAAACATCTTCTCTGTAACCTTCTGTCAGTTAGTGTTTCTAGATCCAAAGAAGCAACGTGTTTAGCAAGAAAGAGCAGCAACACGGGGTTTATTATCAATCATAAAGAGCTTATTCATGTTCCACCCAACACTCACACAAAACAAAAGGACAATACAGTAAACCTCTATGGTAGAAAATTTTAAGAGAACATTAACAAATACTTCCTAAACTCATATGAGGATTGAACCCACCATGGAGAGCAGAAAAGAAAAGTTACATGATTCATTAGAATTCAAGTTTGGAGCTAGACGAAAAATTAAAATGATTGGCTTAATAGTTTCAACTTTTCTAAGTATTTGTGAAGAGCTCCCAAGCATAATGTTCACAAAATAGGTTAGTTTGCTTCTTTCTTCTCGGTGGATGCCTTCTCCAATTATATTGCTATGAGGAAGTACATCAAGCATTAGAGAGCTATTAATAATTTCACTATCATCTACTCCACATGTGTAGGGCAGTCAATTCAGATTCTGAGAGAGAATCTTGGTAGACTCATGCTTCGCTCAAGAAAAGTTGCATAAATGATGAAAGCCAAGCAGCGTTTCTAAATGTAATAAAATTGCATCATAAGTAAACTTTGCACTTGTTTTTAACTCTGTTATCCAAGTTATTTGTTCGCACACCCCAAAAATCACTCTTAAACAACTAGTACCTATATCAACCATGAGATTGAGCTCAAACTTAGCATTTTTCAAGCTAGTTTTTAGGCAATACGCAATGATAAGAGTTTCAGGCCAACTCAACTCCACTGACAATCATAAGTACCGTGTCTAAACTTAAGATTTTCAATTGACAGAATCTTCTCTTATACGACACAAACACTATTATTATCACATAAGAAATCTAGTTAAAACAATTCACTCATTGTAGCATAACCATGAAGTACATATTAACTTGTATGAAAATCAAACAAAACTTTTTCCCCGTGAATTTGATCAAATGAGCTAATTTGACTTTACGTCCACAGTATAAAAAGTAAAAAATGCATTTGACATGATAATAGAGAGCTCGTAATGCATGGACAATGCTCTTTGATTAAGCTTCTTAGGACTTTAGTTTACTTGATCTGTTGAAAATGTTTATCACCAAACTTACTGATATTCGAGCATATACTAATCACCACTTCTACAAACTAAAAATAATATCATCACAATACCTTATTCTTGGTTTTGACAGTCTGTGTTGAAGATAGATATTCAGCAGCAATTCCTTTTTCTTTCAATGCCATTACTTGATTTTCCTTGCAGGAGGGTGAAAATACTTCTCATCAAACAAAGAACCAAACCAAGATCAATCAAAGAATTATCGGAGAGGTAAAAACTTAAACTTTGAACTTTGCTTACCATAAGGGCTGAAATTCAAAGGAAATAGCAGTAGCAACTATCAGATTTTGTCCTGGAATTCGCAAGAGAAGAAGAACTTGTGCAGACTAAGCTTTCACAATCACATAAATATTAACAAAAACTGATCAATATTCACCTATCAAAGGACTAACAACGAGCACTATCCCCTGTTTTGCTAAAGCTGGAATTTGATAACAAATCGACTTTCCTCCACCAGTCGGCATCAGACAGAAACAATCTCTACCTGCATCGCAATGAATGATATCCATTCATGGCCATATTAATTGAACTTAACACAAACTTCATATACCGTGCTAATAGAAAACAACAATTCCAATCACCATAGCCCTCAAAATGGAGAAATTAAAACATTAAAATATCTTTAACATTTTAAATGCTCAAAATGAAAGGGACCTGATAAAACAGCTTGAATGGCTTCCAACTGCTTCCCCCGGAAATCGGAATGTTCGAAATGCCATCTCAGAAGCTTCACCAAAGCTTCCTTCTTGACCACCTTCTTCTCTGATCCACACACATTTTGCAGTGGCAATGGTGATTTACTCATTTTACTACTGCCAAATTCCACAAAACCTGCCTACAGATGAAGTAATTGAATTAACAGATATCCTACAATAAAATCGCAAAGAAATTAATGCGGATGATGTAAAACAATCCAATCATGATCATTCTTTGTTACAATAATCGCTCAATTTAAAATTTTCAATTGCCAAAACGCGCGTCTAAATTCCAGAATAGAAAATATTGATTTCATATAAGCCAAGAAAAATAAATTAAGAATCAAAAATTGCAAATGGGGAACATATATAGGGTTTGTGTATGGCGCAAAATAGAACCTGAGGTTCCGGAGTACGGTGTCGTATGGTATTTCTCAGAGAAAGAGCTGCTTTTCCCGGGAAGTGGTAAAAGGCTTCTTAAAAATCAAAAATCAAAAGCCTTATTTTGAGATGTACAACCGCGGCTAGACTTTCCCTCCTTTGGGGAGAGACTACCGAGTGGTTTAACCCAAAATGAGGTCTTAGGCAGGGAGACCCGTTTTCACCTTACCTGTTTGTTTTTTGTGTGGAGAAACTTGGTTCCCTAATAAGTGAGGCGGTTCAGACCAAGCGTTGGCATCCGGTCCCCACCTCTCGTTCGGGTCCCCGTGTCTCCTATCTTATGTTTGCAGATGACCTTATCCTCTTTGGAGAGGCCTCGAATTCGCAGGTGGATGCTATTAGTAATATTCTTGAAACCTATTGCAAGATGTCTAGGCAGCTTGTGAATATGAATAAGTCCAGAATCTTCTTCTCCCATAACATTCCGGGTCCCCGAGCCCGCGCTCTTAGCCGTAGAGCTAACCTTCAAGTTACTTATGATTTGGGCCGATATCTTGGGACTCCGATACATCACTCTCGGGTTCGTATCAGTGACTACAATTTCATTGTGGATCGGGTTAAGAAAAAATTGAAAGGTTGGAAGAGGAAGCAGTTGGCCATTGTCGGACGCACTACTTTGATCAAATCAGTGACGGCGACGATCCCCTTCTATTATATGCAGACCTCGCTGCTTCCTACGGGTATTTGTGATAAGATGGACAAAGCTAATAGACGATTCTTGTGGGGAGGATCGGATGAGGTTCGTAAAATTCATTTGATGGTGTGGGACAAAGTTTGTCAACGTAAGATAAATGGGGGATTTGGAATCCGTAATACCCGGGCTGTGAATTTGTCCTTTCTCGGAAAACTTGGATGGCAAATTGACGGAAGATACCAAGCTTTGGGTTCAAATTCTCCGAATCGTACAAGAGCTTGTGCTCGTAATGCTACATCTCATACGTGGCGTAGCATTCAAGCAGCTGCTCCTCTTCTTGCGAGCGGTATCCGATGGAAGATTGGAAATGGGGAATCAGTTAAGTTTTGGCAAGATATTTGGATGGGAGACTCGAGCATTTTACAACGTGCTAATAGAAAACCTCCAGAAGTGGAAATGAATCGGACGGTGCGAAGCTATTGGCATGACTCCTTTGGATGGAAGTGGAATGATCTATATGACCTTGACATTAGTATTAAAAATGAACTGGCTAGCGTTAATCTTCACGTGAACAGCCATAATGAAGATGTGATTTTTTGGCAATTCTCAACCAAGGGCGTGTATAGCTGTCATAGTGCTTATGATAAGCTCACCACTAATATGGATAATAATCAATGTGATGAAGATGAGGCTTGGAGTCGGCTGTGGAAAGTCAAGGTTGCCCACCGACGGAAATTCCTTCTTTGGCTACTACGGCATGATCGGATTTTAACCCATCTCAACTTGCTTCATCAGAGTCTCCGTTCTAATGCAGAGTGTTATTTTTGTGGACACCCTTCCGAATCAGCGCTCCATGCTCTTTGAGATTGCGATTGGGCAGCCCAGCTTTGGCGACAGCTTGTTGCGCCTTGTCACCATGCGAGATTTTTCTCGCTTAATCTTTGGGAGTGGATCAATTGGAATATCTCGGACGATTAACAGGTATGTTTGGGGAGGGGGGGGGGAGAATTGGTCTATTACATTCACTGAGACGGTTAATATTTTATGGCAGGAACGCAATAAATCGATTCACAATGAAGATGATACCCGTTATACGGCTAATTTGGCGCGTATTAGAGCTCGGGTCGAGGAAACACAACATCTTGTCAAAGATGACCCCGCTATTCTTACGGAAGCTGTTCAGGTTGGCTGGATTCACCCGCAAGAGGAGTGGTACAAGCTGAATGTTGATGCGACTATGCGTCGGAGTGTCCAGTTTCGTCCAAATGCTACGGCTATTGGGGGGCTGCTGCGCAACTCGGATGGGCTTTGGAATGGAGGTTCTTCTGGAGTTGTGGAGTCGGATTCAATATTATATGCTGAATTGGCTAGCATCTTGCATGGTCTTGACTTTGCTTGGGATCTAGGAGTGCGACGCCTTGAAGTTGAGAATGACTGTTTGGAGGCAGTGGATAGCATTACATCAGGAAGTCCTACACATCGGTACTTTGAGCTTATCAGCAAGATTCGTGAAAAATTGGCACTCCCTTGGTAAGTAACAATCTTGCATGTTTGGAGAGAGGCGAATAAAGCGGCTGATAAATTAGCCAACGACGGGCTCGATCATGCCCTTACGAGCTACATGAGTGCACCTCATTGCCTTAGAGACATCTTAGACCAAGACCGTTCTGATTTTACTTGGACTAGATACGTGACCTCCAACTCGGGTTTGTCGAGTTAGGCTGTTAGGGTTGCCCCCTTCTTTTTTGGAAACAAAAAAAAAAATCAAAATAGAGAGAGCTGAAGAGTAAAGGGCATTATTGGGAAACCAAAATTAGAAGCTAGGATTGCACGGGTACGAGAGCACGGGAATACGGATTTTCAAATTTTTAAGATACGATACGGCGGGAGATGATATTGTGCATTAAATAACACAAAAAAATGAAACAAAATATTAACTTATAAGATTTCAGAGTTCACACACACCTTCAATTCAAAAGCAAACAATATAATTACTTACACAAACACAATCCTAACGTTGCTGCAACATGGCATTGATGAATATCACACTTGAAAATGACTTCTTTTATTAATAAGAATTTGAAAATTGAGCCTCAAAGTGAGCATATCCCATTTTTGCGCAGCAAGGTTATGAAAATCCACGAGAAGCAACTGGGCGTATTGTATGTGTCAATTGCCATTTAACTAATAAGCCCGTGGATATTGAGGTTCCACAAACGGTACTTCCTGATACTATTGCCAGATTTCAATGTCATAAAATGTATCCGTTTTATTCTATTTCAAATAAAATACAATTGGGATAGATATTAGCATAAGTAAGGCATAAGTAAGCGGGTATATAGAACGAACTATAAATGCGAGGACCAAATAAGACTAGGAGGCATTATTCGTCTTCCTAGTCTTGGTTTCGGTTTTCCAGATGCATCAGAACTTTTTTTCGATTTATTGCGTACAATGAAGTAGTGGACAAACAAAAAAAAAGGGAATTTCATTTTATTGATTAAATAGAACTTATTCAATGAACTTATAAAAAAATTCAATTTTTCTGAGATACTAAAATAAATAGGTAAGAGTATCAAAAGTATTTGTACGATATCTACAGAAATATATATAATCCAGGAAATTGAGTGATTCCTCCTTTCTTCTAACTTGGAAAGTACCCATAGATACTATCAAGATCAAGGAACAGGTGTTCTGAATCAATGAATGAAGTTCATTTTTCAAAAGCATCATCAGAAAAAATAGAATGGAGTTTTTTGAAACAACAGAAAAATAAATCTGGTCATTTAGATGAAAAAAGACTCTGATTCTTAAGAACCCAACGGGCCCTTTCCCTTCGAATCATACAAACAAAGAAGGGAATCCCGTTGAGTTCCTATTGTAGATTGATCTATAGAAACTTTCGAATCATACAAACAAAGAAGGGAATCCCGTTGAGTTCCTATTGTAGATTGATCTATAGAAACTTTCGAATCATACAAACAAAGAAGGGAATCCCGTTGAGTTCCTATTGTAGATTGATCTATAGAAACTTAAGTCGTTATCTTTATACTTGATTACAACTTTATAGACTACCCCCAAGAAAAGTTAGAATGGCATTTCCTGCTCCTTGGGAGGTCCCAAATAAATGACTACTTGAATCAGGGTTTTGAGCATAAAGATTCCACTGACCTGTAAAAAGTGGGCCTAACCCTTGGGGATGCGGTAACACATCTAAGAAATTATTCCATCGAACGTACTCCCCTCTGGATCCAGGAATAGCGACATGTACTAAATGTGCTTGAAGCTAACGTGCTTGAATAGCAAGTATACTAGTCGTGTGTAGTAATAAAAGTGGACAAAAAGAAGTCCAGGTTGTCGAACCACAGAAACTTGAATTTTAGTTTATGATTGACAATAAGAAAAGGAATTAAAATAGAGATTTAACTGAGCAAGAAGGTAGAAGAACTAAAACGAGAGTAAAGAGGGATTAAACTTCCAAGGTGGATGGGTGACTAAGGCTCATGTTCGGGCACATGTTACGTATTGCTATCCTAAGATCATTACCAATTCGTTAGACATACATTGCTATGGTGAAAGCTCCTAAGGTAAAGAATAACCGATGTCTCGTGATAGACTCCTATACTTAATTGGTGGTTTCCTAAGTATGTCTACCCAGAAATCTAACCACTAAGCATGCATTAAAGAGCTAGAGCTTTCTCGATTAAAATCGAACGACTTCACCTGGGAATCTTTACCTATGTCTAGGGCAATTCCTATTTGGTCGGTGATGTTGTGAAATTCTTGCACCCTAAGTCAATTTTCTCTCGAATAATTCACCTAGACATGATATCAAACACATGGTGATCAAGCATATGTAAGGCATTCAACCACAAAATCACAACACATAGCAATATACGAATTGAAATGGAAAACGATCTTATTATCACAAAACTAAAAACATGGCCTTCTCAGGGCCCTAGTTCAACAATTTAGTTCATAAAATGCATAAGGAAAAAGCTAAGCATAAGATCTATGTTCATAGACAAAGATGAATCTAAAGCTAAGAAACTCCCTATGTTGAATTGATGATCAAATCTTTAATTGGAGGCTTGAATCTCTTCTTTCCCTTCTCTTTTGCTCTTCTAAAGTGATGAAAAGTGAGGTCCCAATCCCAAGAAATCCCCAAAAAAAATTTTGAATTCGAACCCTCCTTCTTTCCTTTCATTTTTGGCCTTTATACCTTCAAAACCGCTGTATCGGCGCCCAGGCATGACCTAAATGGCGCCTAGGCGCCGTCCAGGTGGCCTAAATGGCTTGGGGAATAAGTTGACCGGCGCCTAGGCGCGGGTGAGGTGGCACCTAGGCGCCGGATGCAGAATCTGAACCGTTTTCTTGCTTTTCAGCGCAACAATTGTGTTTTCTTCATAACTTTCTCCACGGACCTCGGATTTGGATGATTCAAGTTGCCACATGAAGCCAAGACAAAGATATACAACTTTATAGAAGAAAACTTCCTCAAACGATTTCAAAATATACTGAAATACTGTGTTTTTGTGCACTTTACGTCGATTGCAGTGATTTTCCACCTTTACTCAATAAGCACATAGATTATACGCATATGTGGCATAAATCGAGCGACAAATGAATCTAAAACATAAGCGTAAGGGCTTAAAAACACGTAAAAACGACTCTTATCACGGTAACACATCTAAGAAATTATTCCATCGAACGTACTCCCCTCTGGATCCAGGAATAGTGACATGTACTAAATGTCATGTCTAAGCCAAGGAACTTACGCCGAAGAGTCCTGACAAATGATGATTCAGACGAGATTCGGCATTTTTGAACCACGAAACGCTCGGTTTCCATTTCGGTTGTAAGTGTAGCCAACTTGCTATTAAGGATATGGCAGAAAGAAATAATAGAAAAAGAGCTCCGGTATAAAGATCTTCATTAGTGCGTAAACCGATTGTATACCACCACTGATAAACACCAGAATAAGCGATATTCACTGGGCCAAGAGCACCCCCTCGAGTAAAAGCCTCCACGGCCGGTTGACCAAAATGAGGATCCCAAATTGCATGAGCAATAAGTCTTACATGTAAAGGGTCCTATACCCATGACTCAAAATTTCCTTGCCAAGCTACATGAAACAAATTTTCGGAAGTCCACAGAAAAATTATTGCTAATTGACCGAAGTGAGAAGCAAAAATATTCTGATAAAATAAGTGATTTTAGCCCTTATAAAAAGAAAATTGATTCTTAAACCCCTTTCACGCTCATGTCACGTCGAGGTACTGCAGAAGAAATAATAGCAATAATCCGATCCAATTTATCGTAATCAATTAGTTAACATGTTGGTTAATCGTATTCTGAAACACGGAAAAAAATCATTGGCTTATCAAATTATCTATCGAGCCATGAAAAAAATTCAACAAAAGACAGAAACAAATCCACTATCTGTTTTACGTCAAGCAATACGTGGAGTAACTCCCGATATAGCAGTAAAAGCAAGACGTGTAAGTGGATCAACTCATCAAGTTCCCATTGAAATGGGATCCACACAAGGAAAAGCACTTGCCATTCGTTGGTTATTAGCGGCATCCCGAAAACGTTCGGGTCAAAATTAGTGGATGCTGCCAAAGGGAGTGGCGATGCCATACGCAAAAAGGAAGAGACTCATAAAATGGCAGAGGCAAATAGAGCTTTTGCGCATTTTCGTTAATCCATGAACAGGATCTATACCTCAATCTTTCTGACTTGCTCCTATGGAACCAAGGTCGAAAAGATTGAAAAAAATCAGTCATTCACAACCACTGATGAAGGATTCCTCAAAAAGTTAAGGATTAGTAATTTTTTTTAGAAATCGAATGGATTCAGTCTTATACATACGCGAGGAAGGTAATCAAAAAAGAAAGAAGATGACTCTTTGGTCTTAAGAACTTTGGTTTTAAGAATGAGTGATTGCCCTTCTCCAACCCTTACTGCCCAACCTGAGAACGGACAGAAAATGCGTTCCACTTATTGAACAGCACCAAGATACAATTTGTTGCAATGTTACTTACAAATAATAAAATCAATACAAAATTTTGACACAACCACCTTTTATTCTCTCTCTCTTTTCCTTCTCCTAGATATTTCATCACACTTGCAGGATGGGTAAGTTTATATATTACTACACACGTAATTTCTATTTTTTTTTTTGGTTCACTGGAAATATTTCTTTGGTTCACTTTAACATCTATTACTATAACCCACAAAAAGAGACTAAAAAATATAAGACATTGATATAAAACTTGAAACAACTCAGTCCCTTAGATGTTCATAATACTAAGATTATTGTAAGACATATTACCTAATATTCAGCACCAAATGAATGAATCAAGCAAGAAAATCCCAACTCCCAAATCCCAAAGTGTGGTAGAAGTAGAAATCCCACAAGCCCAACAATTACAAGCAGGTTAAAAAAACAATGCACAAGGATTATGAATATAGGTACTTACTAATTTAAATTAAGATTTTTTTTTGAGTTGATATTAGCACTCGCAAAAGTGATAACCATACTCCAAATCTACTTTATTTTTAACCCAATTACCAAAATGACCATATATTTTCAACACGCAATTTCTCTTGTAAGACAAAAATAACTTTCACTATACTATTCATCCTTTTTAAGGTTTGTTTTCATATTTTAGTGTTTGAACACACTAGACAATATAGATTTCAACTTTAGCATAATTTTTGTTCATTTTTTTCCTATTAACTTATTTTATATTTTTACTTAGTATATTTTAAAAAGCATATACACTACTACAAAAATACACTATTATAGCGCACCTATTACAGCGATTTTTCGAAAAGCGCTGAACGGGGCCTATTACAGCGGTTCATGGGTGAACCGCTGTAATAGGGTCGACCGGGGGACCTATTACTACGGTTCTTTAGTAAAAGGTCATGAGCTATTACAACGGTTCTTTGAAGAACCGCTATAATAGCCCGAACCTATTATAGCAGTTCTTCAAAGAATCGCTATAATTGCCCGAACCTATTATAGCAGTTCTTCAAAGAAACAAATTGCCATCACTTTGTGCGAGCTTGAGATGTATTTTCCACCAGCGTTTTTTGATATAATGACTCACCTACCTATTCACTTGGTTAGAGAGACACAACTATGTGGACCGGCTTTTATGAGATCTATGTATCCGGCTGAGTGTTATATGAAGGTATTAAAAGGCTACGTGAAAAATCGTAGTCGACCGGAAGGTTGCATTGTTGAACGGTACATAGTTGATGAAGCAATTACATTTTGCATAGAATATCTGAAAGATTCTAACGTTGTAGAGCTTCCAAAGTCTTATGTTGTGGGAGGGAGAACAGAAGGAGAAAGCGTACTTGGAAAACAATTAGTTAGTGTTCCTTGCACACAAAGGGATCAGGCACACCTATATGTGCTCCACAACACCGATGAGGTTGAGCCATATGTTGAAGAGCACAAGGACCAACTTAGGAGATTAAATCCAAATAAAAATGAGAGTTGGATTTCAAGAGAGCATAATAAGAGTTTCTCGGATTGGTTCCGAAAGCATATTCAAGAGAAACAGAACGAGAATCCACTTTCAGTTTCAGATAAATTAGCACGGTTGTTGATGGGTCCGAGCAGAATTGTATTTTGTCATTCAGGTTATCGTATAAATGGTCGCACATTCTATACAAAAGACCAAGATGAAAGGAGTACAATGCAGAATAGTGGGGTGAGTCTTGTAGCTCAAGCAATGCATATCTCAAGTGCGAGAGATAATAACCCTATCTATGCCCATTTATCATATTATGGGGTGATTGAACATTTATGGGAGCTGTATTATAGTGGGGTGAGTCTTGTAGCTCAAGCAATGCATATCTCAAGTGCGAGAGATAATAACCCTATCTATGCCCATTTATCATATTATGGGGTGATTGAACATTTATGGGAGCTGGATTATAGTTGGTTTCGGGTGCTTGTATTTGGGTGTAGGTGGGCTGACAATAAAAATGGTGTCGATAATAGTGAAATAGGCTTCACTCGAGTAGACCTTGAAAGGGTGGGATACAAAGATGAACCTTTCATTTTGGCATCACAAGCTAAGAAAGTGTTTTTTGTCACCGATCCTATTGATAAGAGGTGGTCAATTGTTTTATCGGCAAACAAAAATACTAGTATTGAGGATGATGGTTCATATAGTGATGATGATGGAGAAAATCCTATCTTAGGTGATTCACAAGCCACTGATAGTGATGGTGACTTGGATATCAGTGATGATGAATTGTATATGCGACAAGATCACCAAGAGGGGATATGGATTAATCCATCTGTTTGTCGATGTACTAAACAAAAGGGTCGTACTGAGGGGAAGCAAGACTACTAAACCAACGACAAAAAGAAAACGATGAAAGGTATTTGAACTTATGTGATAATTATATGATAGACTTATTTCCTCAACTTTTTTGCCGCTTCATATAAGCACTTGTTAGTGTATGAGTCAGGGCGTCTCTTGTTAGTGTATGAATTGAAAAATTATGTTGTTGCTATATGAAACTAGCTTATGTATTTTTGGCTTTTGTAGGTCGATATTGTATACCGCCGCCGCCGCCGCCGCCGCCGCCACCACCACCACCGCCACAGACACAACCGCTCTCTCCTCCGCCTCTACGACCACCACCGCCGCCTCCACCACCACCACCACCACCGTAAGCTTCTTCTCTCTCGCTCTCTCTATATGATAACGAGTATTATTATTTGAATACATATCATGAGTATAGCCTGTTTGTTGATATGTATTTTGATTATGTATCATGATTGGATCAATATGTGTTGTTACTCTGCCGAATTTTTTCTAGAATAATGGTGGTGTTATTTGGTACTATATATTTGGTATATGAATCTAAATTCTGTATTTTTCGCTTTTGTAGGTCGATGGATTCTAGGGGTGCTACAAACAAAGGTGTTGAAAATGAGATACGTAGAGGTATCGCGACAATGAAAAAAGTCATAAATGCCAAAAGTAAAGGCTTAAAGCTACCAGTCGACTGGAATAAGAATGGCCAACTAATGACCCAAATAAATCAACATTTGTTGGTTACATTGGAGTCATGGCTCGTGAGAGGGTGCCGATTACCATCAATGATTGGCAATACGTCTCGGGAGCAACAAAATCAGCAATTTGGAATGAAATAGTTGTAAGTTGGTTATTATCATGTTTCTAATTGGTTAATGTATTTTTTGTTTATTCAATTTTCTCTAAATTATAATTTCATAAATACTTTGTTGTTTGTTTTTTTATAGCTGGCCTTTGATATTGAAGAAAGTAGACAAAAATTTATTTTAGTCGAAGCTGGAAAGCTAACTCGAAACTTCAGGAGCTACTTGAGCAGAGTGTGAGTAGAGGATGATAATGGGAATATTAATTCCAGCCCACCCCAAAAATATAATATATCTCAAGAAGATTGGACAGCGTTTTTACATGTTCGGCAAAGTGAAGATTTCCTGGTAATTATTTTAATTTACGGTTTCATTTGTTGCATATTGCTTTTATATGAAACCATATACATTGACTAATGTTTTGATTATGTAATGAACAACAACTAAGTAGGGAAAATCAGGAAAGAGCAAAGGAACCTGAATATCCTTACAAGAAATCAGGTCTTGGATATGCTCAACTGGAGCAAATTGAGGTACGTAGTTCGTTTAACAGCGAATCCTTACAAGTTTTCTAATTAAAATTCCTTGTTAATATATATATATATATATATATATATATATATAATCATAATATAGATGGAAAAAAGAAAAGAAGCTGGGTCAGATTGCACAGACGTGACACGAGCACTCGTGTGGAGGATTGCACATTCTGACAGTCAGCATAACATTGATAATGTCAATGTTAAAAGAGTAGCGGATGAAATTGTGAGTTATTTACAATTTTAGCTATATCAGGTGTTGTATGTTTTTTTGAAATATTTTTAAAAGAGCAAAGTTCACTAATTTTTTTTATTTATTAAATGTATTATTACAGGAGTGCTTATCACAGGAGGGTAGCCATAGTGGAAACGAGAGGACCCGGGATGATATATTGGCTAAAGCTCTTAAAAAGAAGAAGCATTCGGATCGCGTTAGGGGTGTAGGCTTTGGGGTATCACAAAAAAAGTACTTTACAGATTCAAAGCCTTCTAAAGATGAGGAGATTGATAACTTGAAAAACATGGTGCACATGCTCACTGCATCACTATCCTCATTGCGACGCGAGTTTGACGAGCATAAGGCCTTTGGGTCGCAGCAGCCACATGAAGATGAGGCGGTTTCTTTGAAAGATAGCTGCCGAGATCCAGTTAAGAACCTTCCTCAGGTAATGTTTGAAATTATTTAGTGATCATATAACTTGCAATTCTCTAAAAAACACAAAATTTTCTAATATAATGGTATATATATATATATATATATATTATATATGTAGGTTGTGGCGCAATGTCAATTAGCACTTTCAACACCGTCTTATCGTATGGTGACTAAAGGACAAATGTACAATCGATCAGAGAATAGAACACTGCATACACGTCCATTACCCACCCACCTTGTGAAAGTGATGATTGACATTGCAATTGAAGATATTGCACCCCTACCAATCTCTCTCGCTGATGAAGGAGTGTTCACAGTTTCTGAGGCTGTGGGATACATTGTTGCTTGGCCTAAGAGTCTTGTCACTGTCAGTGATGCATCAGTACGTAATTATTAATAGTTAGCCATTAATAAATTATAACAATTGTTTAAGGTTACTATATATACTTTGGTTTTTAACATTCACATTTTGTTTTCTTTGCTTAAATAGTCTCTTGGAAAATCCAAATCATCAGTTGGAAAAAATAAATCAGAGATGACGAAGCACTCAGCTGTCAAACGAACTCCTCCAGTGGCCAACCCTTCACGTGAAGATGACAGAGCAACAGACGTTGTAACAGCTGATCAACACCCTCAGCCACTTGTAACTCTTGAAAGGTACCTGCAGATAATGCCTATTGAACAACAGGTCACTATAGACATTCCCGAGGCAATCTATAATAACGAACCCTATCAAGAGTACCTTGGGCGGGAGGAGATCTGTCACTTTATGCGTAAAGAACAGATAGGAGTCTATCATTTCAGTTTACATCAAGTAAGTTTTTAAATATGAATTAAAAAAAAGTAAGTTTTTAAATTATTTTACTGCATTAATTTGAATTATGTTTATTTTCGTTGCTCAAATTTATTTTATGCTCAATTTAGGTGTTTGTGGGCCAAGTACGTGGTCCCCGAAGAGAAAGCAAATAATTTTGGGTTCCTTAGCCCACATGCTATATCTGCGGGAGCAGGTATTAATCCCTCTTAGCGTATCTTACAAGCGCAATATATAACAAATGCCATGAAAGATTACGCAGGCGGGAAGTTGTTTATTGCACCTTACAACACCGGGTGAGCTACTAAAAACCCAACTTTATTTTGTAAAATTTGTTACGTACGCAAAACTAATTTCTTTTGAATGCTTTTTAGTGGACATTGGGTGTTGCTTGTGATTGATCCAATTAAAGAGATCGTTTATTATTTGGATTCTTTGCACGGTGATCCGAATAACCGACGTGATATGAAAGAAACAATCAATCGGTAAGTTTTTCATTCAATCAATGTATCCATTATATTTAATATTAATTTTAAAGTGTATTTATCTTCCTAGATTTCACATATATATTTGCTTGATATTGACATCTTTCCTTGTTTTTTGATGTTTTTAACAGTGGTGTGTTGATGTTTCGTGCAAATCGTAACACCCAAAAGATCAAATCCAAAAGCATGGCTTGTAAATTGACTTGTATAAAGGTTAGTGTGATTTTATATTTTCAAGAGATTATTCGTATAAAAGTTATTGTTCTAATACAATTTTGATTTCAATTTTGTAGTGCCCCATACAGTTAAACGACAAAGATTGTGGCTTCTTCATTATGAAATTCATGAAGGATATTATTAGCCACGGAGAATCTACAATCCCACCAACGGTACGCATAATCCTAATTAATACTCATCATCAAATTCTAATTTCCCTTTTTAAGTTATTAAACCTTTGTTGGGTTTTCAATCTCTATCTTGCAGTACTTTCCTGATTGTCAATACGCCACTTACTCTATAAAGCAACTTGATGAAGTACGTTGCGAATTGGCACAATACATTTTCCAATGCGCTTTTGGTATGGTGTAAGTTGTAAAATGTTGTAAATTTTTATTTGATTTGTTGTATATAAATTGTGATTGCTTTAATTGGTTGATTGTAAACTCGTTATCATTTGTTGGAGATTATACATAAAATTTGATTTGTTGTTAGGAGGAAAGAATTGATTTTTGTTGTTAGAGATGATCATTTGGTGAAGTTAATTTTGGGTTTTAATTTGTTGTTTCTGTTGAATTGGTTTTTATGGTTTGTTGTGTCAGTGTGTTGAATTTTGAGCTTGTGGGAAACTGGTTACAATAAATTTTGTACAATACAGCTAGGAAAAAAAAACGTATTACCTATTATAGCGGTTATGGGAATAACCGCTATAATAGCGTTTCCAAAAAAAAATAAATACCCCTATTACAGCGGTTACGGAAATAACCGCTGTAATAGGTTTTTCAATTACAGCGGTTATTTCTGTAACCGCTGTAATTGGTCCCTATTATAGCGGTTAAAAAATCGCTGTAATAGGTTATTTCTGTAGTAGTGATAGCTATTAAAAGTTAAGAAATTGTGAGAAGTTGAGAATTTTGAAATATAATAGATCATTTTTTTAATATCGGATAAGTTTTTAATTCGTATTTTCATCACAAATTTGTCAAATATAATCTATTTATCATATCACAAACTTGTGATATAATCTATTTATCATAAAGAAATCTCCTATGCATTATAAGTTCAACATTTACAATAGTAACAATACAAGTACTGATATAAAATCAAATCACCATTTCATGTGTTTTCTTTGACATCAACTCAAATACCAAAAGAAAAAAGAGTTGATTAATACACACCACCAATTCGAAATTATTATTTTATTTTACTTTTTCTTTGCCTAATAAATACCGAATTTCATATGTGAATTAAAAATTTGACCTGGTGTAAGACTGCTAATATTATTATTTTAGAAATATACTATTGATAACTAATATTATTTTTTGCCTAATGTTTGACCTGATGTAAAAAAATGAAGTAAAAACTTGAACCGATGTAAGAAATTCTGAACCAATTTTAACTAATGTATGTAAGAAAGCTAATATTATTATTTTAGATAGATATTATTGATAACTATAATTTTATTTTGCCTAATATTTGACCTGATGTAAAAATATGAAGTAAAAAACTTGACCGGATGTAAGAAATTTTGACCTGATTTTATCTAATGTATGTAAGAAAGCTAATATTATATTTTAGATAAATATTATTGATAACTAATATTATTTTTTGCCTAATGTTTGACCTGATGTAAAAATATAAAGTAAAAACTTGAACTTATTTTAACTAATGTATGTAAGAAAGCTAATATTATTATTTTAGACATAGATTATTAATAATGAATATTATTTTTTGCCTAATGTTTGACCTGATGTAAAAATATGAAGAAAAAATTTGACCTAATATAAGAGAATTTGACATGATTTTAATGTATGAAAGAAACCTCATATTATTATTTCTAATTATTATTTTAAATAATTAATAATGATGTCCAGACATTAAAAATGTGAAGATAAACCGTAAAAAAGATGATTAATATAGTGAAAGTTATATTTGTCTTAAATATTAAGAGAAATTGCACGTTCAAATAATACATGAGCACGTTGGTAATTTAGTTTAAAATGTTAGGTTAATGTCCTCAAATGCCACTAGAGGATTAGTAAATGATAGGACATTATCAATTTGTAATTGTTTTTAATCAAATCAATAAAAGGTTTTTTAGTTGTTTACTTTTATATTGACATTTATATATTGCAATCATCTATAAGTCCATGAACACAAGAGCTAACTCTCTAAGGCACTAGAGGAGTTTGATACTTGTGTACTAAAATAGTCTGCAAGTCAAGAATTTTCAATTGGGCATTGAAAATCATGAAGACTTGTATGATATTAGTTTTAACGAGAAAGGTGTCCGTCAATCACTAGGAAGTAGTGAAGAACTCATATCATAGGTGCACTGATGGAGATAGTGGTACTCAGACATGACTCACATCGATTCTGTCACATGGGTTTTTCACTCTTTGACAGTCAATGACAGAATTGATTAATTGTAATAGGTGTGTCTGAATTTTAGACTTGAGGAATCGAGTTGAAGATATACTTGTGACATTAGGTTCGTTAATAGAGTAGTTAGGCCCAATTCAACCGTTGGTGGGGTCAACTTCGAACTGCAACCTAATGGGCAAGTAGTAATCTTAACTGGTATCCAAGATGGGATTCGTTCCTTTGTAGGTGAACGAGGAATTATCCTATGCATTTATAAGTAAGTTAGATCTTAAAGTCTTTGGCCAAAGCATTCTCTGATATGAACTTAGTATAAATATAGCATAGTGTCAAGTTAGTGAGTTTGACCGGAATCATGACTCTCACTTGATCGGGATAAAGAAACGAAGAGTTTGTATTCACACGGTATTTACAATTGGAAAGGTAAAAATGATCTAATCATTTCATCTTATTTGGGTTAAAATATGGACCACTTGACTGGCTAGGTGGGACCCATATTCAACGGAATCCTCCCATTGCCAAATATAGATGAACCTAAAGAGTCACGCTTAAAAAGGAAAAATTGATGAAAAGATGAAATATTTCTTGTAGTAATATTTTAAGTATTGGATACTTAAAATTAAATAAATAGAATTAATTATTTGAGGAAATAAGTTAATTCATTTATGGTTTAATTAATATATTATTTCTTGGAGAAATAAAATTAATTAAATGAGTTATCTATTATTTAATTAGATTGAATTAATTAATTAAATACTAGATTACACTATGCTTAAATTGATTCACCAAGTGGCACACCAAAGCATGAAGGGGGTAGCCACTAGGAGCTTCTATGTCATAATTTGAGCCCAAGGTAATAACTTAAGTGATATAAATATCACATTAGTTAATACCTAGGTCATAAGTTACATTACACAACACCATAAGAAATAGAATTTCTCTTCCTTACCATCGCTCTCAAGCAAGAAAAGGAGGAAGAATTTTTCATCAAATATTTTCCGGCGAGACAATTTAGAGGCAGAACAATTGGACTGCTTGGATCATTAAAGTTTTAGCCGTAGCAATTTCGCGAAGAAGTTGAAGAATTCAAGATCGTAGGAATTATCAACCACTTCGCTACAACGGGTAAAGTTTGTTTTATCCTATCGTACATACATGTGATAAAACCCAGGGATTGATCCTGTTATGGGGAAAATCCGAAAAAATTTAAATTCTGTTTTCCGCTGCATTTGGTTAATTTTCCCCAACATTGGTATCAGAGCCAAATCGCGGGGTTCGGCGTATGTAAATTATGTGATATTTATGCATGATTTATGATTTTTTATCGATGCATGATTAGATATGTGTATTTCGCGTTATTTGTGTTCTTGAGGAATTATTTATTTTCGTTCGTTATAAATTAATAAAAAATGGAATTTATATACTTTTGATGTGATGAATATAAAAAACTGCAAATTATGGCGTTGACCCGTCGCCATGGCGGCGACGTGCGCGCGATAGGCATTGCCCTCGGCAGCTGGGCTACGTGAGCCCATCGCCCCGTAATTGGGCTCGCATGGCGAGTCCATCCGTGTGTTTTTAAAACACACGGGTTTGCAAACCTGACCCGGGTCGATCAGTGAGTGACCCGGGTCATTTATTAAATCAATATATTATTTAAATTTGATTAAAATTGGATTTTAATGCAAAAATAAATAATATTAATTATTTAATAAAAGTATTTTTATTTTCATCAAATCTAATGTTAATTAAAGTTGAACTTTGAATTAAATTAGATTACATCTATTGTGAAATTAATTTAATGAACTTAGAAATTAATTTTTTATTAAAATTAAATTTTATTAGAAAATTAATTGGAGTTGACTAAAATTGAATTTTCAAATAAAATTAAATAAATTAGTTTCCTCAAGAATACGAAAAACAACAATTGAATTTAGAATTTAATTAGAAACTAACATATATGGTTTTCATGTGTTATGTGAAAAATATCATGTTTGACATGTTATGTGATGGGAGACATGATTCATGGACTTAGGCTCGTTTGATTAAATTTGTATTTCTTTTGATGGGTTGTATAGGCCTTTTTTGAGCCTAGTATTATTTTCTTTCTAGATAAATTTTGTATAGGTGAAAATATATTGAAATGTAATAGTTAGAAATAGAATATGCACAAAGGAGAAATTCAAGTCGAGCCGAGTAGATACAAGAAGGAGCTTTGGAAGCTTTAGTATAGTTTTTTTATATTTTATGATTGAAACATTGGCTTGTTTCAATCTAGGAATTATAGTCCATGAATCAT
Source organism: Buddleja alternifolia (assembly GCA_019426215.1). Classification (NCBI taxonomy): domain Eukaryota; kingdom Viridiplantae; phylum Streptophyta; class Magnoliopsida; order Lamiales; family Scrophulariaceae; genus Buddleja; species Buddleja alternifolia. The sequence goes on along the minus strand of CM033405.1, from coordinate 10,987,214 downwards.
GTGTTGTTAGCTTTCTAGGATTGCTAATTATTTATTTTTAATCCATGTGTGTATGCATGATATGAAATGGATTAATGTGCAAAGTGAGACCTAATAAATAATTTAAATTCTCCCACTTGGAAAGATATTAAGTTAGTAAAGGGTACTAGGTATTCTGTCCTCCACTGAACTTAGGAGAAATTAAAATGATATTTAATATATAATATCGTCCCTAAGCAATGGGGGTCATATATTGAAATATATTTTATATTTTTTCTAAGTGCATGAAATGCCGTTGGTCGAAAACAAATTTCACCCCAAATACCAGCAAAAGGTTGCAAGGTGAAATTCAATTGTTAGATTAATAGATAGTCAGTGGGTTGAACTTAAATTATTCATAAATCAATGAGATCGTTAAAAGGTTGAGATTTGATGAATAATGGACAAAGGGATTGAATCATCCATTTGATGATGGGTTGATGTTGGACATCACTTTAATAGATTGATTAGGCCAAATACCAGCAAAAGGTTGCAACCTATTAATCTAGTTAATGAACTCAATCACCACTACAAATAGGGATGTAAGTTGAGCCGAGCCGGCTCGCGAGCCTGGCGAGCCGGCTCGACTCGAGCTCAACTCGAGCTCGAGCTCGAGCCTGTTTGTCTCTGCAAAAAGCTCGCGAGCCCGGCTCGCGAGCTTCTTCATAATTTTTATATATATTTATTTTTATATTTAAAATATTTTTATATTATAAATATTAATTATATATATTAAATATATAAATACTAATTATATATATTAAATATTAAATATATAAATATTAAATATTAATTATATATATTAAATATTAAATATTAATTATATATATTAAATATATAAATATTAAAAATTTAGGCTCAAGCTCGCGAGCCTGGCTCAGGCTCACGAGCTTGGGCTCGGCTCGAGCTCGTGAACTCGGCTCGCGAGCTCGCTCGAGCTCGAGCTCGAGCTCCCTTGAGTTGAGCTCGACGAGCTCGAGCTCGAGCTCGAGCTCGAGCTCGCAGGCTCAGGCTCGAGCTCGAGCTCGAGCCTGGCAAAATTGCCAGGCTCGGCTCGAGCTCGGCTCGTTTACATCCCTAACTACAAAGCCTTCCAATGATGACTTCCGAATTCCACATTGGGAGTGTGGATTTTCGAAAAATGTAGTGGGAGCCATGATAAAAGGATATACTTTGACTGGACCAAACTACATAGAATGGCTCACAAACTTGAGGAAGGTCCTTAGTAGTGAGTCGATTGAGTATGTACTGGAACTCAGACGTCTTCCTGTACCAGCAATATGGGAAGATGAAAGGGTTCGAATTTCCTACATGGACTGGGCCTGTGATAATCATCGAGCTAGAGGATACATGTTAACCTCGATGTGCAGTGAATTACAAAGCTCTCATGAAAAGATGGAGAATGCAAGAGACATACTGCTCCATCTCGACTCAATGTTTAGGGAGAAAGGAAAGAACGTTCAGTATTTGATATCGAAGGAACTCTTCAGAACAAGAATGAGGGAAAATGAGAATGTGGGAGATCATGTGCTAAAAATGATGACCATAATTGAAAAATTAAAGTCTCTAGATTACTACATAGATCTTCACATCCAAGTTGACCTCATACTGCAATCGCTTCCTGATTCCTTCTACTACTTCGTCATGAACTTTGACATGAACGATATCGAGGGTTCGTTAGCTGGGCTCACAACCAAACTTGAGCTCGTTCAAAGGGAAATAAGGAGAAATAGAAGAGGGCATACAATTTCCAATCCTGAGAACGTGCAATTGGATGTCTACAAGTACGGGAAAGGAAAAGGAAAAATGGAGGCACCCCTGAAAGCTCGAAGAGAAATAGGAAACAAGAAAGGAAAGAACAAGAAGCGTAAGGAAATGCTAAAAGAAACGAGTAGATGTCTCTTCTGTGGTGAGCTGGGCCACTGGAGAAGGGAATGCCCTAATCAAAGCAGTGCACTAAGTATGAAACTTTTTGTTTTAGAAACCAATTGTTCTATAACTGTATTTTCCACTTCGTGGATACTTGATTCTGTAGCTAATGCTCACGTTTGTGTAATGAATCAGGATCTGCAGTGAAGTGGGAAGCTAGAGCATGGAGAGGTGCTGATCAGTGTTGGTAGCAGGCAGAGTGTTGCGGCTTCTCGCATTGGATCAACTTCTTTATGTTTATCATCTGGACATGTTTTAAATTTAGAAAATGTTTTATTTTTGCCCAATGGGCTTAAGAACATTATTTCAATTCCTATGTTGGTTAGGAACAATTATGTTTTTAATTTCATTGACAGTACTTGCAATATTTTATTTCATGATAATATTGTTGGCACTGCTACTTTAGTCAATGGCCTCTATTATTTAAACATGCAAAATGAGTGTGTTGCAAATGTTATCTCGAAGAAGCGTGGTAGGCAAAGTACTAACCTAAGCTTAAAGTGGCATCTAAGACTAGGCCATGTTGGCGAGCGAAATATACACAAGATGGAGAAAGATGGGTTAATTGACCTATTGGGATCGGATCCCTATCCGACTTGTGAATCTTGCCTCAAAGGCAAAATGGCTAGATCACCCTTCACCGGGACTTTTGAAAGAGCTACTGAAGTATTAGGACTTGTGCACACCGATGTTTGCGGACCATTTGGAGAAATGGCTCGTGGAGGTTTCCACTATTTCATTACTTTCACTGATGACCATTCAAGGTATGGTCTTATGTATCTAATGAATTATAAGTCTGAATCATTTGATAAGTTCAAAGAATTTAAGGCTTTGGTGAAAAAATAAACTGGTCATCATATAAAAGCATTATGATCGGATCGTGGAGGTGAATACATGAGTGACGAGTTTGATCAGTTCCTAAGGAAACATGGGATAATATTGCAACTGCACAACTAAATGGTGTAGCAGAGCGTAGGAATCGAATGCTATTGGATATGGTTCGATCTATGCCCAGCAGCTGGGCTGCACGAGCCCATCGCCCGTAATTGGGCTCTCCTACGCGAGCCCAATTGCACGGCAGCTGGGCTTCCATGCAATTGGGCTTGCGGGGCGAGCCCACTCGTGTGTTTTTAACACACGGGTTTTTGCAATTGGACCCAGGTCGATCCATGGGTGACCCGGGTCATTTATTAAATAATATTTATTATTTAAATTTTGATTAAAATTGGATTTTAATGCAAAAATAAATAATATTAATTATTTGATAAAGGTTAATTTATTTTCATCAAATCTAATGTTAATTAAAGTTGGACTTTGAAATAAATTAGATTACATCAATCGTGAAATTAATTTAATGAACTTAGAAATTAATTTTTTATTAAAGTTGGATTTTATCAGAAAATTAAATTGGAGTTCACTTAAATTGAATTTTCAAATAGACTTAAATAAATTAGTTTCCTCAAGAATATGAAAACAATAATTAAATTTAGAATTTAATTAGAAATTAGCATATATGTTTTTCGTGTGTTGAATGTATAATATCATGTTTGCCATGTTATGTGATGGGAGACATGATTCATGGACTTAGGCTCGTTTTTAATTTTGTATTTCTATTGATGGGTTGTAAAGGCTATTTTGAGCCTCGTTTTATTTTCTTTCTAGATAAATTTTGTATAGGTGAAAATATATTGAAATGTAATAGTTAGAAATGGAATAGGCCCAAAGGAGAAATTCAAGTTGAGCCGAGGTGATTCAAGAAGGAACTTTGGAAGCTTTAGTATAGTTTCTTTTTATTTTATGATTGAAACATTGGCTTGTTTCAATCTAGGAAATATAATCCATGAATTATGTGTTGTTAGCTTTCTAGGATTGCTATTTATTTATTTTAATCTATGTTTGTATGCATGATATAAAATGGATTAATGTGCAAAGTGAGACCTAATAAATAATTTAAATTCTCCCACTTTGAAAAATATTAAGTTAGTAAAGGGTACTAGGTATCCTGTCCTCCACTGAACTTAGGAGAAATTAAAATGATATTTAATATATAATATCGTCCCTAAGCAATTGGGGTTATATATGATAGTGCTAGGTGCCCGGCGAGCCAATTGTTTTGGGGTCAGCCATATTAAATGTAAACACTATGACAGTCTTGTTTTAAATATATTGAACTTTTATTTATGGTATGCTTTTTTATTTTTATAACTAGTGATAGTATAGATAAAGATCTCATGGATTACATATGGTTAGGGGAGCGGTCAGGGAAAACATATGGAATGCTCTCAAAGACCGTAATCCTAAATATTGTTCCAAGTCATAGAGGCTGTGAGATGTGGGAGATTGTTAGGTTAATGTCCTCAAATGCCACTAGAGGATTAGTAAATAATAGGACATTATCAATTTGTAATTGTTTTTAATCAAATCAATAAAATGCTTTTTAGTTGTGTACTTTTATATTAGCATTTATATATTGTAATCAACTATAAGTCCATGAACACAAGAGTTAACTCTCTAAGGCACTAGAGGAGTTTGATACTTGTGTACTAAAATAGTCTGCAAGTCAAAGATTTTCAATTGAGCATTGAAAATCATGAAGACTTGTATGATATGAGTTTTGACGAGAAAGGTGCCCGTCAATCACTAGGAAGTAGTGAAGAACTCATATCATGGTGCACTGATGGAGATAGTGGCACTCAGACATGACTCGCATCGATTCTGTCACATGGGTTTTCACTCTTTGACAGTTAATGACAGAATTGATTAATTGTAATATTTGTGTCTAAACTTTAGACTTGAGGAATCGAGTTGAAGATATACTTGTGACATTAGGTTCGTCATTAGAGTAGTTAGGCCCAATTCCACCGCTGGTGGGGTCAACGTCGAACTGCAACCTAATGGGCAAGTAGTAATCTTAACTGGTATCCAAGATGGGATTCGTTCCCTCGTAGGTGAACGAGGAATTATCCTATGCATTTATAAGTAAGTGAGATCTTAAAGTCTTTGGCCAAAGCATTCTCTGATCTGAACTTATTATAAATATAGCATAGTGTCAAGTTAGTGAGTTTGACCGAAACCATGACTCTCACTTGACCGGGATAAGTAAACGAAGAGTTTGTATTCACACGGTATTTACAATTGGAAAGGTAAAAATGATCTAATCATTTCTTCTTATTTGGGTTAAAATATGGACCACTTGACTGGCTAGGTGGGACCCATATTCAATGGAATCCTCCCATTGCCAAATATAGATGAACCTAAAGAGTCACGCTTAAAAAGGAAAAATTGATGAAAAGATGCTTGTGGTAATATTTTAAGTATTGGATACTTAAAATTAAATAAATAGAATTAATTATTTGAGGAAATAAGTTAATTCATTTATGATTTAATTAATATATTATTTCTTCGAGAAATAAAATTAATTAAATGAGTTATCTATTATTTAATTAGATTGAATTAATTAATTAAATACTAGATTACACTAAGCTCAAATTGATTCACCACGTGGCACACCAAAGCATGAAGGGGGCAGCCACTAGGAGCTTCTATGGGCTTAATTTGAGCCAAAGGTAATAACTTAAGTGATATAAATATCACATTAGTTAATACCTAGGTCATAAGTTACATTACACAACACCACACGAAATAGAATTCCTCCCCCTTCTCTCTCTCTAGCTGTCGCTCTCAAGCAAGAAAAGGAGGAAGAATTTTTCATCAAATATTTTTCGGCGAGACAATTTAGAGGCAGAACAATTGGACTGCTTGGATCATCAAAGTTTCAGCCGGAGCAATTTCGCGAAGAAGTTGAAGAATTCAAGATCGTAGGAATTATCAACCACTTCGCTACAACGGGTAAAGTTTGTTTTACCCTATCGTACATACGTGTGATAAAACTAGGGGATTGATCCTATTATGGGGAAAATCCGAAAAATTTTAAATTCCGCTTTCCGCTGCGTTTGGTTAATTTTCCCCAACAAAAAAGAAAGTGAATTGGGAGTGTGATTATCACTTTTGGGAGTGCTAATATCAAATCCCATTTTATTTTATTTTTGCTAAGAAATTAATAATGGAATTTGAATTCAAAAGTTGGAGAAGAAACGAGAAGAGCCCAGTGAACAACCTATGTCACTGGGACAACAACAAAGTTTCAATTCTAAGGAAAAGAAATGTGTTTTTATCACGGAAGCTTGGTTTAATTTTAGACTTAAAACTTTTAATCATTTTAAACACTCAAGTTTGCAAATTACAACTAAACCCCCACCGTATCCAAGCCATGTTGGACATGCCCTTAGCCGTGTCCGATATCGTGTCCCTTATTTTTTATTTTATTTTGGGGCACATTAGGTGGCATGTCCGATACGTATCAGAGGCGTATTTGTGTCTTTTGAGTATCCAACACTGTATCGATACATTTCTAGGTGTATTTGTACATCATAAATTAACATTTTATCATTACAAAATTAGCCAAATTTGCATTTCCAATACTTTGAGTCCTATGCTTTACGGAATTTTAAAGATATTCCTACAATTCAAAAAGGGGAAAAAAAAGCACATTTAATCACAAAAATCGTCTATCCATTAGTTTTTGTCTATGATGCATGGACACTGACATAGCGACACGAAAATGACACGACACGGACACAGGCCACGGCATTTTCCAAAAAATTAGGACACGACACGGCTCCGACACGAATGTCAAATATACATATATATAACATAAATTAGATATTGATTTTAATTTCAATTTAATATGTTAGAAAAATAAACTATGAAAATGTTGTTTACTTGTTTATATTTAAATTTGTATTTTCCGTGTTTCTTTGTAAATCTTTATATGTTTGAAAAAATTCAACTATTTATCAACAATAAGTCAATAACGAATGCAATACAAAAATATAAATAGTCACAAATTACATAGTAATTAAAAATACAATCAAAGTATTAATGCTCAATAATTAGAATTAGAATTTTTAAAGTTTTTCTATTTACAATTGTAAACCCGCACTTTTTAATCTCTTAGGAAAATTGTCAACCTTCCAATCGTAAATACCGTACAAGTATAAACTCTTTGTTCACTTACCCCAGTCAAGTGAGAGTTATGGTTAGTCAAACTCATTGGACTTGACCATATGTATTAATTATAATAATACAAGATCATTGAGATCGATTTAGTGCCTCGCACAATCGTCTTTTTTTGCTTTGGCCAAAGACTTTGATCTCTATTTATCTGTAATCACGTAAGGTACTTTCTGACTCACTTATGAGAGAACAAATCCCATATTAGATATCAGCTAAGACTACCACTTGCCCATCAAGCCGCATTTCGAGGTTGACCCCACCAACGGGTGAATCAGGTCTAACCACTCTAATGAAATACTTGACGTCACAAGTGCATCTTCAGCCTGATATTTCAGGTCAAAGGTTCACTTATACCTATTACGCATAATCAGTTCTGTCATTTACAGTCACAGAGTGAAAACCCATGTGCAGAACCGATGCGAGACGTGTTCGAGCATACTAATTCCACTGATGTGCCTACAATCTTAAGCTCCTATCATCCCATGGTACTCGACTGAGACTCCTACCATCCCATGGTACTCGAATGACACTCCCATGTGAGAGCTAAGATTGTACAAGTGTTCTAAGTCTTTATTTGTCCATTAAAGACTTCATTTTACTTGCGAACTAGTTTTTAGTAATCAAGATTGATCTCTCTAGTGTCATTCTTCCTATCCTATAGGAAGTAGAGGGATCGCACTAAAAATATGGAAAAAACGTTTTACACTACTTATAGTCTGCAAGTCAAAGATTTTCAATTGGGCATTGGAAATCATGAAGACTTGTATGATATGAGTTTTGACGAGAAAGGTGCCCGTCAATCACTAGGAAGTAGTGAAGAACTCATATCATAGGAGCACTGATGGAGATAGTGGCACTCAGACATGACTCGCATCGATTCTGTCACATGGGTTTTCACTCTTTGACAGTCAATGACAGAATTGATTAATTGTAATAGGTGTGTCTGAACTTTAGACTTGAGGAATCGAGTTGAAGATATACTTGTGACATTAGGATCGTCATTAGAGAAGTTAGGCCTAATTCACCCGTTGGTGGGGTCAACCTCGAACTGCAACCTAATGGGCAAGTAGTATTCTTAACTGGTATCCAAGAAAGGATTCGTTCCCTCGTAAGTGAACGAGGAATTATCCTATGCATTTATAAGTAAGTTAGATCTTAAAGTCTTTGGCCAAAGCATTCATTGATTTGAACTTATTATAAATATAGCACAGTGTTAAGTTAGTGAGTTTGACCAAAACCATGACTCTCACTTAACCGAGATAAGGAAGCAAAGAGTTTGTATTCACACGGTATTTACAAATGGAAAGGTAAAAATGATCTAATCATTTCATCTTATTTGAGTTAAAATATGGACCACACATGACTGGCTAGGTGGGATCCATATTCAATGGAATCCTTCCATTGCCAAATATAAATGAACCTAAAGAGTCACGCTCAAAAAGGAAAATTGATGAAAAATGGAATATTTCTTGTGGTAATATTTTAAGTGTTGGATACTTATAATTAAATAAATAGAATTAATTATTTGAGGAAGTAAGTTAATTTATTTATGATTTAATTAATATAATATTTCTTGGAGAAATGAAATTAATTAAATGAGTTATCTATTATTTAATTGAATTAATTAATTGGATTAAGTTAATTAATTAAATATTAGAATAAACTAAGCACAAAATTAATACACCAAGTGGCACTCCAACCCCTAAAGGGGGCGGCCACTAGGAGTTTAATATGGGCTTGGTTTAGTCCAAGGTAATAATTTAAGTGATATAAATATCACATTAGTTATAAGCCTAGGTCATAGGTTGCATTACACAACACCACAAGAAAAAGGAATCCTCTCCCTCTCTCTTAGTAGCCGTCGGCCTTCAAGCCAAAGAAGGAGGAAGATTTTTCATCAAGTATTTTCCGGTGAGACAATTTAGAGGCAGAACACTTGGACTGCTTGGATCAACATATATTCAGCCGGAGTAATTTCGCGAAGAGTTGAAGAATTCAAGTTCGTAGGAATTGTCAACCACTTCGCTACAACGGGTAAAGTTTATTTTACCCTATCATAAATACGTGTGTTTAAACCCCGGGATTGATCCTGTCATGGGAAAATCCAAAAATTTTAAAATTCCATTTTCCGCTGCATTTGGTCTATTTTCCCCAACAGGAGTTTCATTTTGTTCTTCTAGAACAATCTTTCTACTTTTACCCCCTTCCAAGATGAATTCATCTTCAAGGAAGTGGGCTTGTAGGGCCACAATGATTCTCTGATCATCATGTAGGTAAAAGAAGAATCCCATGGAATATTCAGGATAACCAATGAAACGTCCCATGAGGGATCTTGTCTCCAATTTCTCCACTTTAGTCTTCTTGACATAAGTTGGACATCCCCAAATCTTAATGTGATTAAGACTCGGTTTCCTATTATTCCACATCTCATGCGGAGTTTTAGGAACGGATTTGGAGGGACATCTGTTTAATATATAAGCAGAAGTAAGGAGCACGTGTCCCCACAACGAAATGGGTAAATCAGTGTAACTAAGCATGGAATGAACCATGTCCAACAGTGTTCGGTTCCTTCGCTCGGCTACTCCATTTAGTTGAGGGGTTACTGGTGGTGTTAGTTGTAACATTATTCCTTGTTCTCTAACGAATTCATCAAACTCGGCACTCATATATTCTCCTTCACGATCCGATCGCAGAGTTTTTATATTTTGTCCAATTTGATTTTCTACCAAAGCTTTGAATTCTTTTATCTTTTCAAAGGATTCAGACTTTTGCTTCATCAGATACACTAGACCATATCTAGAATGATCGTCCGTGAAAGTGATGAAATAGTAGAAACCTCCACGAGCTATTTCTCCAAATGGTCCTCAAACGTCGGTATGCACTAATCCTAAGACTTGAGTGGCTCTTTCAAAAGTCCCGGTGAAGGGTGATCTAGCCATCTTGCCTAAGAGACATGATTCACACGTTGGATAGGGATCCGACCCTAGAGTGCTTAAAAGCCCATCATTTTCTATTTTGTGGATCTTGTGCTCTCCAGCATGGCCTAGTCTAAGATGCCACTTGAGTCTTAAGTTAGCTTCTTGCCTACCACGTTTATTAGTTACAAACATTCACATCAGATGAATTACAGACATTTAAATAATACAAACCATTAACTAAAGAAGCATTGCCAACTAATTTATTTCCATAATAAATGTCGCAATTCAATTTAAAAAAATGGAATGTATAGTCAATCTTAACTAATATAAGAATGGAAACAATGTTCTTAAGCCCCTTGGGCAAAACTTAAACATCATTTAAAAACAATAAATTTCCAGAATTCAAATATAAAAAAGTAAATCCAATCCTAGTAGTTGCGACGCTTTCCACGCTGCCTACTTTGATCATCACTTCTTCTCGGCCCAGCTTTCTACTTCTCTGCAGACCCTGTTCCAAACAACACATATGGGCACTAGCCCCTAAGTCCAGAATCCATGAAGTAAAAAATATGGTCATAGAACAATTAGTTTCAAAAACGAAAAGTTCCATACCTTTTGCGCCTTTGCCTAATTTAGGACAGTTCCTCTTCCAGTGGCCAAGCTCACCGCACTCAAGACATCTGTCTGTCTTCCTAGGTCCTTTGCTCTTATAAAACCCTTGAACCTTTCCCTTACCCTTTTGTACACCCCCTTTAGCTCCTAGCTCGCCAGCCTTTTTCTTGTTCTTCTTCTTCTTAGACTTAGACTTTTTAGGTCCAGTAGAGATGACCAAGGTAGTTTCCTTTCCCTTTGGTTTCATTTGAGATTGTGCAATAACCAACTTGTTCATTAGCCCAGCTAAATTGCACTCTATCTCATTGCAGTTAAAGTTAACCATAAATTGGGAGAAAGAATCAGGAAGAGACTGCAAGATTAAGTCAGTTTGAAGGGTGGCGTTCATGGTGAAGTCGAGAGCTTCCGATTTCTCAATCTTCGATATCATTTTGAGGACATGATCACTAACCTTCTCACTTTCTTTCATCTTGGCTCCGAAGAGCTCTTTCGATATCTCATATCGTGCAGTGCGACTATGATCACCATAGAACTCTACCAGGTGAACTAGGATAGCTGTTGCAGTGGGCATCTTATCATGTGACTTTTGAAGTTCATTGGTCCTAGATCCCAGCATGTATCCACTCACCCGGATGTCGTCCTTGACCCATTTTTCATGGGCGTGGACCTCTTCCTCACTAGCACGTGTTCTAGCTGGAGCCGTTGGGATATCAGCCTCCAAGACGTATCCTAGAGATTCCATATTGAGGACAATCCTCAAATTTCTAAGCCAGTCCACATAATTGAGTTCAGTAAGAGTATTTTTTTCGAGTAGAATTGAAAGTGGGTTTGTCATATTTGAGAGAGATAAACGAGAAAATAACTGCAGAAATAAACTAGATTAATTAGATTACTTGTATTTGACTTCACCAAGAAAAATTAAGGACTTAAAATTTATCTTGGCTCCCATTGCATTTTTCAACTCCCACACTCCCATGTGAAAATCGGGAATCATCATTGGCATTGATTCCACAGCGGGTATTGAGGTCCTCAATTAATTACATGGGTTGCAACCTAACCGATTTCTGGCCCATTAATTAATTGAAGTGATGTCTAACATCAATTTATCTAATAAATATTTCAATACCTTTCCCTATAGTTCACCAAGCCGCAACCTAACCGATTTCTAAGCTCGTGAACTACCCGAGTTCATTCCCACTAACTCCAATAATCTAACATTTGAATTTCACCTTGCAACCTAACTAGTTTCTGGGGTGAAATATGCTTCGATTAAGGCATTCCATGCACTTAATAAAATTTCAAATTATTTCCAAATGCATAACCCCCATAACTGGGAAACATTACACATTTGTAGTAATTTTAATTTTTATAAGTTTAGTGGAGGGCGAGGATGTCACACATCCTTTTCTAACTCGGTATAATTTATTTGGGAGAATTTAAATTGTCAAATGTTTGGTCTCACTTTGCACATTAATCAATTTTATGTAGCGCAACTATCACATATTGAAAATGCTGTTAGATATATGTCCTAGATGCCAATGAGGACAAATAGATTGTATAGGGTATTCAATTATGTTGTACAAACTGATAATTAATAAAAGGCAATTATTATTCTGTTCATATAAATCTTTATGGCATCAAATAAGTATTGAACAAACAGCCCTCGTGTATCAAGGTTGACTCTTCACCCTTTATGGAATAAAGATGTGGCACGGGGAGAGTCTTATTCCTAATCACTAAAAAAAGAGGGTTTGCAAGTCAAGGAATCTTAATTGGGCAATAAGATTTGACTTGTAAGACACATGTTCTGACAAAGAGTGCCAGTCAAACACTATGGGATAGTGAGACTTGTGTCATAGATATATCAATGAAATTGATATATTCGAACACGGCTCCCAGTAATCCGATCACATGGGTATTTACTCGGTGACTGTCAATGATTGGATTATTGACCATAATAGTATGCGTGGGCCTTAGACCCGAGGGTTCATGAGCAATGTGCTTGTGCTGTTGAATCTGTTACTAGAGTAGTTAGGCCCAATTCACCATTTGGTGGGGCCAACCTCAAAGTACGATCTCAATGAGTCAAGTAGCAGTTGTTCAGTGATCGCCAAGATGGGATACACTGTCTCGATAGTAAAGGAGAAAGTATCCTATGCAATCATATGCATATGAAATTATAAGTCTTTGGCCAAAGTAATGAAACTAACTCATGTGGGACATGAAGGGTAGTTTGTTAATTTCATCATGATATGATTACAAGCACAATATCAAGTTCAGTGAGTTTGACATAAACCATGACTCTCACTTGATTGGGATACATAGTGAAGGGCTTATACTCATATGGTATTTATGGTCTAGAGGTTCGTAATGATTCGTTCATTTTGTTCTCAATTAGGTTACGATGTGAGTCCACGGGACTAGCTAGGTGACACTCACATCCTTTGGTATTTCCTCCCATTGCCAATTGAGACGAACCTAAAGAGTCGCGCTATAAGAAACGAACGGGATCTCTTTTGTGTTAATCTTTTAGAAAGATGTGATTAAATGGACACATTGATTTATTGGTTAAATCACTGAAATTAAATAATTAATTTAATAAGATTAAATTAAAATTTTTAATTATTAAATTAAATTATTTAATTGAAGATTAATTAATTAGGAATTCATTAATTAATTAATTATTTAATATGTATTGGAATTTAAATAGAATTTAAGTTAAATACATGTTAAATAGGTGGGCTAAGTTGAATGGGCCAACAAAGCCCACCCACGTCCAAAAGGAGCCCTAGGGGGCGGCCACAAGGAGTATTGGAAGACGCCTTGACTTGTTTGCTAAGAAGAAGGAGTTATAAGGTAACTCCAACACTTAACAAGTCAATTAAGGATTTTAACCTAGTTGCATAACACAAGAGAGAAAATCAATCCTCCCTCCTCCATAGCTTGCCCTAGCCGTCCACCACATAAACGAGGAAGCCTTGGAAGAACTTTTGAAGGTTCATTTTGCGTGGATCTTTAGAGACAGGAGCTCGGGGAGTTGCTGTTACGCGAAGAAATATATGGAATTGATTAGGTAATCTATTTCGTTTAAGTTTTTGGAAAACTGTCAAAAATCATTAATTCGTTAAAATGATCCAAGATTAGGAATCTAAAATTTTTTAATCCGCTGCGCTTTTACCCGAAGGATTCCTAACAGTGGTATACATATATATTTATATATGTATAATTATTATAATTATTAGGTTTGACCCACTAGACAAATTTGACCCGAAATTTGTCAAACTCCCTTTTTCTTAATAAAATGATTTTGTTTTTACAAAAATTAAATTGGATTTAATTAGGTTAAATTGGATTTGACTTTTATAATTAAATTAGATTTAATTATATCATAAATTAAAATTTTGGAATTTTATTTATGATAAGTGACGATTAAAATAAATAGGATTTATTTTGGGCTAGATTTAATTTTTTCAAATTAATTGAGAATAAGTTAGACTTATTTCTTTAATAATAAATTGGATTTATTCTTTTAAATTGAAATTAAATTCTCTTTTTCATAATTAAATTAGATTTAATTAGGCATGAATTTACTTTCGATTTTAAAAGTAAAAGTCAACATGATCTTGAATAGTTTATTTACATGCTTTGATGTATGTTGTGGTGGATGCATCCATGGACTTAGGGTTTTACAGCTTTGTATTGGGCCGAATAATGCCCCCCAGTTTGTACTTTAATTTTTGGTAGTGTAATGTATAGGGCACTTCAATATTATGTAACTAGTTAAGGTATGACCTTCATGAACCTTGGAGCCCGGAGCATATCAAGATTAGATTTGATATAGGTCCCTATCCCCCTGATTGATCTATTGGCTTAGATCAATCTAGAAAGTCCATGGATAGTATGTTGATAGAAGAACTAGGTTTTCTATGAATGCATGCTTAATATAATACCACATATGCGCGAATTGGAATAATGTGCAAAGTGAGACCTTGATTAATTAATAAATTCTCCCATAGAAATCATACTAAGTAAGTAAGGTGTATTGGATATCCCGGCTCTCCATCAAACTCAGAGAGATATAGTTATGAGTTGTGCATGGCATCGTCCCGACTAATGGGGGGTTATTCATAAACTCATAATTCGAAGATCTTTAACTGCATTTGATGCCATCGGTCGAAGCAAATCTTATCCCATACACCGTTACAGGTTGCAAGATAAGATTCAACTATTAGATCGATAGGAGTTGATGGGAAAGTACTTAGATGGATCACCAATATTCCGTTACAGGCTGAGGTTAAGTGATCAATGAGCAAAAAGAGGATTGGACTGATTGGCGTGGCATGCCATTTTGAAATTTTTAATGAGCCATACATCGTTACAGATTGCAACTCATTGAAATTTTTTGAAGAACTCAATCACTCTCTACGAAATCTTTCCAACGAGATTTTCGTTCATTGCAGTGGGAGTGCAATGGTTCGAAAAATGTAGTGGGAGCCAAGTTCAAATTAAAGTCCTGATTTTACTTGGGTACAACATAATTATTTAATAAAATCTTGGTTTATTTTCTGCAGTCTATATCTCTCTCTCAAAATGGTTAACCCACTACCAACAATGCTTGAGAAATATGTCCTCACTGGACCAAACTACAATGACTGGGTCAAGAAGTTAAGGGCTGGTCTCAAGAAAAAAGTCACTTGAGCATATTTTGGAGCAAGATGGTCCAACTCTGCCTAGGGCTGAAGAAGGAGAATCTGTTCTGAAAGCATACAAGAGATGGAACTCTGATGCTCAAAGGGTCACCAGCTACATGTTGCAATCTATGAGCAAAGACTTGAGATACATTCATTTGGATATGGTTAGTCCTAAGTCAATTCTGATTCATTTGGAGGAAATGTTTGGGGAACATGGAAAGTCAATTCGGTACTATCTACCGAAGGAGCTTTTCCAAGCAAGAATGGGAGAGAATGATGATGTGGCACCTCATGTTATGAACATGATATCCATGATAGGCAGGCTCCAAACTCTGGGTTTAGTTTCATGGATTTTCATCTACAAGTAAATCTCATTCTCCAATCTCTTTCTAAATCTTTCTCTGCTTTTGTCACTGACCTTGAGGTAGATGACCTGGGAGGATCTTTACTAGATCTTAAAGACAGACTTGCGTACATGCAAGCTCTTTTGAGGAAAGAAAGGGATGAAGATTTACCTCTGAATGGACTGCTCGGTTTGAGGAATGCTTCTAAGAGAGGAAAGAAGCACCCTAGAGTTGCAAGAACATGTATCCACTGCCAGGAAATGGACGACTGGAAGCGTGACTGTTCCAGGCTGAGACGTGACATTGCTTCAAGTATAGAACTTAATATTTTGGAAACAAATTGTTCTGTTACTGTATTTACTTCTTCCTGGATTCTAGACTTTGGGGCTAGTGCTCTTGTGTGTGTTTTGAATCAGGATCTAGAAAGAAGTAAGAAGCTGGAGCATGGAAAAGTGATGATCAATGTTGGCAGCGGACATAGTAGCAGCCACACACATTGGCACCACTTTCATTAGATTATTTACTGAACATTTATTATTGTTAGACAATTGCCTTGTTTTTTTTTTTTTTTTTTTGGAAATCCCAGGGTAAATCGCCGCCGGTCACCCAGCAGAGCAAACCTGTCCATACACAATAGCCCGCAAACCACGTATGGAGGTTAGCTTCCCTAGGTTACCCATAGACGACAGGCTCGATAAGCGCAGGGCCCCAAGGGGAGGATCTGGGGAAGGATGGAGGAGTAAACTCCCCAACTATCCCCTTTCTCCCAATCCACTACACCTGGGTTTTGAACCCGGGTGGGCTCTCACGGCCAAAGGCGTTGTGACCACTTCAGCCACGCCCCCTTTCTTGACAATTGCCTTGTTTTGCCCAATGGGCTTAAGAATATTGTTTCTATTCCTGTTTTGGTCAGGAAAGGATATTTATTTTCCTTTGTAAACAATTTTTGCAACATTTTATTTTGGAAATGAATGTGTAGGTAGTGCGTCTTTAATAAATGGTTTATACTATATTATTGTCCAAAATAATTGTAATGTTAATGCTGTAACAAGAAAATGCAGTTTGTATGACACGAACCTAAGACAACTCTGGCACTTAAGACTGGGTCATGTCGGGAATCATAGACTACACGAGTTAGAAAAGGATGAGTCATAGACTCGTTGGGATCGGATCCCTATCCTACTTATGAGTCTTGTATCTAAGGCAAGATGACCAAGTCCCCCTTCACAGGGAAATTTGAAAGGGCGTCTGAAGTCTTAGGATTGGTTCATACAGACGTGTGTGGTCCTTTTGGAAATGTGGCCCACGGTGGTTTTCACTACTTCATTACATTTATCGATGACCATTCTAGATATGGCTACGTGTATTTGATGAAGTACAAGTATGAATCATTAGAAAGGTTCATTGAATTCAAGACTTTGGTCCAAAACCAAACCGGGCATCATATTAAGGCGCTTTGGTCTGACTGAGGTGACGAGTATATGAGTGCCGAATTTGACCAGTTCTTAAGAGAACGTGGCATAATGTTACAACTAACTCCTCCAGTTACTCCACAATTGAATGTCGTAGCAGAGTGAAGGAATCAAACTTTGTTGGACATGGTACGATCCATGCTCAGCTACATGGATCTGCCCATTTTATTGTGGGGGCATGCATTGCTTACAGCTACTCACATTTTGAACAGGTGTCCCTCCAAGTCTGTTCCTAACACACCGTATCAGATATGGCGTGGAAGGAAGCCTAATCTGAAGCACATAAGGATATGGGGATGTCCTGCCTATGTGAAAAAGACCAAGGCCGAGAAGTTGGATGCTAAGTCCTTGAAAGGACGATTCGTTGGATATCCTGAGGATTCCATGGGATACCTTTTCTACCTGCATGATGATCAAAGGATCATCGTTACCTTACAAGCAATCTTTCTCGAGGAAGAGTTCATTCGAGAAGAAAGAGCTGGTAGAAGTATTGTTCTTGAAGAACAAAACGAATATCCTTCGGAAGACACTGTTCAAGAGACCCAACCCGAACGGGGAATGACACAACCATCAATGCATAGGTCATCAAGAGTATCTCAACCGCTTGAGAGATATGGTTATCTGCTACAAGGAGAGCATAACATGTATGCAGTAGCAGAAGGATACCATGGAAACAATCCCTCTAGTTATGATCATGCAATGATAGATATGTATTCTGCAAAATGGCATGAAGCTATGAAAGTGGAAATGGATTCGATGTATTTGAACCAAGTCTGGACTCTGACCGATCCACCCAAGGGTATTGTACCCATTGGATGTAAATGGATCTACAAGAGAACGATTGGTCCGGATGGTAAGGTGGATACCTATAAGGCTAGGCTAGTGGCGAAAGGGTATAGTCAAAAGGAGGACATTGACTATGAGGAAACCTTTTCACAAGTAGCTATGATCAAATCCATCAGAATTCTACTTTCAATAGCTGCATACCCGGATTATGAAATTTGGCAAATGGATGTGAAGACCGCGTTCTTGAATGGATTCCTCGAGGAGGAGATCTATATGGAACAGCCCAAGGGTTTCATATCTAGTGCAAATTCTCATAAGGTCTGCAAATTGAATAGGACCATTTATGGACTCAAGTAGGCCTCTCGCAGTTGGAACCTTCGTTTTGATGAAGAAGTGCAGGGCTACGACTTCATTAAGAACGAGGATGAACCATGTGTCTATAAAAAGGTCAGTGGGAGCAAGATCATATTCCTGGTGCTATATGTAGACGACATTCTATTTATAGGGAATGATGAAGGATTGCTAACTTCTGTAAAGAAATGACTTTCAAGCAAATTCTCCATGAAAGACTTGGAAGAAGCTACCTATATCCTGGGAATTCGAATCTACAGGGATAGATTGAATAAGATGATAGGACTCTCTCAAGCACTCTACTTAGAGAAGGTCCTCAAAAGGTTTGGGATGGAAAACTCTAAGAGAAGCCTGTTGCCTATGAGACACGAAATTCATCTCTCCAAAAAGATGAGTCCTCAAAGTGAGGAAGATCGAAAGGAGATGAGTGTGGTTCCCTATGCATCGGCGGTAGGAAGTCTCATGTACGCGATGTTATGCACGAGACCAGATCTTGCCTACGCTGTGTGCGTGGTAAGTAGGTTTCAATCTAACTCGGGCAAAGAACATTGGATCGCCGTAAAATCTATCTTGAAGTACTTGAGAAGAACTAAAGATATGATTCTGGTGTACAGCAATGGAGAATTGAAAGTGGACGGTTATACGGATTCTAACTTTCAGTCAGATATCAATGACCGAAAATCCTCTTCTGGGTTCATATTCACTCTGAACGGTGGAGCAGTGTCTTGGAAAAGTTCCAAGCAAAGCACAACTGCTGATTCAACAACTGAAGCGGAATATGTGGCAGCCTCAGAGGTAGCCAAGGAAGCTGTTTGGATTAAGAAGTTTTTGGCTGAACTTCAAGTTGTTCCTATTGTGGAGCTTCCGTTGCCACTATGGTGGGACAACAATGGAGCCATTGCGCAAGCTAGGGAACCAAGGTCTCACAACAAATCCAAACACATAGAGAAAAGATATCATATAATTTGAGAAATTGTTGGAAGAGGCGACATCGCCATGCAGAAAATAACCTCAGCAGAAAACGTGGCTGACCCACTCACTAAGCCATTGGCGCAGGCGGTGCTAGAGAAACATCTTGAGAAGATGGGTATTAGATACCATAGCGATTGACATATAGTGCAAGTGGGAGATTGTTAGATATATACCCTAGATACCAATGAGGACAAATAGATTGTATAGGATATTCAATTATGTTGTATAAACTGATAATTAATAAAAGGCAATTATTATTCTGTTCATGTAAAACTTTATGGCATCAAATAAGTGTTAGAGTATATGCCCTCGAATGCCATAAAGATGATAGATTTATAGGGCATAAACATTGTAACTAAACTATGGTTTTTCTATTAATATAAGACAGTTGATTGTTGTTTTCTTATAGGCATTTATAAGGTGTGAATAAACAACGTAAAGTCCTTGATGACAAGGCGAACCTTCTACCTCCTATGGGATAGGAGGAAAGGCACTAGAATGGTTTGACCCTTGACATCTAAAAGGGTTCGCAAGTCTAAGAAATATTGATTGGGCATCAATAGTGAATAAAGACTTGTATGATGTAAATTTCGACAGAGAAAGTGCCAGTCGTACACTATGGAAATGGTAGTGGGAACTTATATCATAGACGTGTCAGTTGGACTAATATGTTCGAACACGGCTCGCATCAGTTCATCACATGGGTATTCACTCATTGACAGTCAATGATGAAACTGATAAGTAGTGATAGATACGTGTGAACCTTTGACCTGAGAAATCGAGTTGAATATGTACTTTTGACATCAAGTCTGTCATTAGAGTAGTTAGATTCAAATTACCTATTGGTGGAATCGACCTCGAAGTGCGACTTGATGGGCAAGTAGCATTGTTAACTGATTTGCATTATGGAATTTATTCTCTCATAAGTGAATGAGTAAAATATCCTATGCGATCATGAATAAGTGAGGATGAAAGTCTTTGGCCAAAGCATTTAAATATCTCGACTTATTATGAGCTTAGGCATATGGTTAAGTTATATGAGTTTGACTTTAAACCATGACTCTTACTTGATTGGGATATAAGAATAAAAGGTTTATACACGTACGGTATTCATGGCGTAAAGGTTTGGAATGATCCTATTCATTTGTTCTCAATTGGGTTACGGTGTGAGCCACGAGACTGGCTAGGTGTCACTCACACCCCTTTGGATTCCTCCCAATTGCCTTTTGAGACTAACCTAAAGAGTCGCGCTTAAAGGAAGTGCAAAAGGAAAAACATGGGAAAAAGACTTGAGAGAAATTCACGGCATTGGATGGCGTAATTAATTATTGGATAATTTAATGAATTAATTAAATTAATGAGTTAATTAATTTCTTGGAGCAATTGAATTATAAATTAATTAGGAATTGAATTAATTGGATTATCAATTTATTTATTGGATAAATAAATTATCCGATTAATTAATTAGCAAGCAAGACGAAAGCCCGAAGGCTTCCGAGCCCACTAAGGGGCGCCAAATAGCTGCCCAAATAGGGCTCTTGCATGCTAGTGTTATTGTTTCATAATGATATAAATATATCACAAGGTGAAAAATAACACAAGGCAACTTACATAACTTTCTCTCCAAGAAAGAGTCTCACACCTCTCTCTCTCTCTCTCTAGCCGTCTTTGACAAGGAAGAAAGGAGGAGTTTTTCGTTTTTGATTCCGGCGTGACGAATTAGAGACGTTGGCAAATTCGGCGTTAGAGAAAAGGATCACGTTCAGAAAACAACATACGCGAGAACAGTAATAATTCTATACACAATTAAACACGAGGATTAGAGATGATTCGGGCTTTGGGAATTAAATTTACTTTCCGCTGCATTTTATTCGAATAATTCCCAACAATAAGTATTGAACAAACAGTCCTTGTGTATCAAGGTTGACTCTTCTCCCTTTATGGAACAAAGATGTGGCACAGGGAGAGTCTTATTCCTGATCACTAAAAAAAAGGGGTTCGCAAGTCAAGGAATCTTAATTGGGCATTAAGATTCGACTTGTATAACACATGTTCTGACAAAGAGTGTCAGTCGAACACTATGGGATAGTGAGACTTGTGTCATAGATATATCAATTGAATTGATGTATTCAAACACGGCTCGCAGTAATCCGATTACATGGGTATTTAGTTGGTGATTGTCAATGATTGGATCACTGACCATAATAGTATGCGTGGGCCTTAGATCTGAAGGTTCATGAGCAATGTGCTTGTGCTGTTGAATCTGTTACTAGAGTAGTTAGGCCCAATTCACCCTTTGGTTGGGCCGACCTCGAAGTGCGATCTCAATGAGTCAAGTAGCAGTTGTTCAGTGATCGCCAAGATGAGATTCACTGTCACGATAGTAAACGAGAAAGTATACTGTGCAATTATATGCATATGAAATTATAAGTCTTTGGACAATGCAATGAAACTAACTCATGTGGGACATGAAGGGTAGTTTGGTAATTTCATCATGATATGATTACAAGCACCATATCAAGTTCAGTGAGTTTGACATAAATCATGACTCTCACTTGATCGGGATACATAGTGAAGGGCTTATACTTATATGGTATTTATGGTCTAGAGGTTTGTAAATGATTCGTTCATTTCGTACTCAATTGGGTTACGATATGAGTCCACGGGACTGGCTAGGTGACACTCACATCCTTTGGATTTCCTCCCATTGCCAATTGAGACGAACCTAAAGAGTCGCGCTATAAGAAATGAACGGGATGTCTTTTGTGTTAATCTTTTAGAAAGATGTGATTAAATGGACGCATTGATTTATTGGTTAAATCAATGAAATTAAATAATTAATTTAATAAGATTAAATTAAATTATTTAATTGAAGATTAATTAATTAGGAATTAATTAATTATTTAATATGTATTGGAATTTAAATAGGATTTAAGTTAAATACATGTTAAATAGGTGGGCTAAGTTGAATGGGCCAACAAAGCCCACCCACGTCCAAAAGGAGCCCTAGGGGGCGGCCACAAGGAGTATTGGAAGGCTCCTTGACTTGTTTGCTAAGAAAAAGGAGTTATAAGGTAACTCCAACACTTAACAAGTCAATTAAGGGTTTTAACCTAGTTGTATAACACAAGAGAGAAAATCAATCCTCCCTCCTCCATAGCTTGCCCTAGCCGTCCACCACATAAACGAGGAAGCTTTGGAAGAACTTTTGAAGGTTCGTTTCGCGTGGATCTTTAGAGACAGGAGCTCGGGGAGTTGCTGTTACGCGAAGAAATATACGAAATTGATAAGGTAATCTCTTTCGTTTAAGTTTTTGGAAAACTGTCAAAAATCATTAATTCGTTAAAGTGATCCAAGATTAGGAATCCAAAATTTTTTATTCCTCTGCGTTTTTACCCGAAGGATTCCTAACAGTGGTATCAGAGCCGAGTTTAACGCAATTAATGATTTTTCGCGGTTGAGATTATGTTGGTTAAAAATTAGATTTTTTGAAATTGGATTTTGTTGGTTTTGTATTGGATATTAAAAACTGAGATTTTAAAAAAATTATCGCCCCGTTTCGTCACCCCAAACTGTGCGCAAACTATTCGGGGCTTTCTAGCCCCGTTTTTTCTCATTTTCTATTTTTTTCACATATCATAAAATACCCAGATTTGCAATAAACACAAAAAATCAAAATCCATGCTTAAAACCATAAAAACGCAGATTTAATTAACACATAATTGCATGTTTAAAAAACACATATTATGCAAATCATAAATCACAGAAACATGATTAAATATGCGAATCAGAGATTGGCTCTGATACCACTGTTGGGTTTCCCGAAAAATCAAATAAACGCAGTGGAAAGATTTCAAAAATTTAATCTAAAACCCAAAGTTTAAATTCTTTAATTCGCATATTCAAATCTATTAAAATCGCGTAACGAATAACTACTTACACATTGAAGCGAAGTGGTTGGAGAATCCGATTCCTCCTCTAAACCTCGAATTGATGAAGTCTTGATTTCTTCAACCCTCGTGTAATCTTCAATTCTTGAATTCGTTTGCATTCTTGAATTTGATCCAAACAATGAAATTACACTGTCTCTAAATTATCACGCATGGGTTGATTGACAAATTTTTTTCACTTTTTCTCTAAGGGGGCGACGGTTACTATAGGGAGAGGAAGGAGGATTTTCTTCTTCTTTTCTTTCTAGGAGAGTTATGAAAGTGTATGTTTTGTTTTAAGTCAAAGACTCTTTTTATATCTCATGACTTTTTGACCAAGACAAACAAAAGATACCATGTATGTTGGGCATCCTTATGGATACCCAACTTGACCTAATAGGCATCCTCTTGGATGCCCAATACTAGTCTCGGGGCTTCTTTTGTTTTAATTAATTATCTATTGAATTAATAATTTATTATATCCAATTAATTAATTAATTAAATAATCAAATTAATTAGATAAATTAATTCATTAATTTATTTGTTAATTAATAACTAATCTTATCATTATAATAATTATTTTATCGTATGAATAATTAATTATTTAATTTATCCAATAAATTAAAACTCCTAGAAGAAAAATAGAAACTCCTTTATTCATTTTTTTTATCAATCCTTTAGCGCGACTCTTTAGGTTCGTTTCGTTTGGCAATGAGAGGAAACCAAAGGAAGTGGGTAACACCTAGCCAGTCACGTGGCTCACTTCGTAACCCAAACAAAATCGAATGATTGGATCATTCCACAACCTTCCAATCGTAAATACCGTATAAGTATAAACCCTTTGTTCACTTACCCCAGTCAAGTGAGAGTCATGGTTATGTCAAACTCACTGGACTTGACCATATGTATTAATTATAATAATACATGATCATTGAGATTGATTTAGTGCCTCGCACAATCGTCTCTTATTGCTTTGGTCAAAGACTTTGATCTTTATTTATCTGTAATCACATAGGGTACTTTCTCACACACTTATGAGAGAAAAAAAATCCCATATTAGATATCAGCTAAGACTACCACTTGCCCATCAAGCCGCATTTCAATGTTGACCCCACCAACGGTTGAATTGGGTCTAACTACTCTAATGAAATACTTGACGTCACAAGTGCATCTTCAACCTGATATTTTAGGTCAAAGGTTCACTTATACCTATTACGCGTAATCAGTTTTGTCATTGACAGTCACAGAGTGAAAACCTATGTGACAGAACCGATGCGAGTTATGTTCGAGCATATCAATTCCACTGATGTGCCTACAATCTTAAGCTCCTACCATCCCAGACTGGCACTCTCATGTCAGAGCTAAGATTGTACAAGTGTTCTAAGTCTTTATTTGTCCATTCAAGACTTCATTTTGCTTGCGAACTAGTTTTTAGTAATCAAGATCGATCTCTCTAGTGTCATTCTTCCTATCCCATAGGAACTAGAGGGATCGCACTAAAAATATGGACAAAACGTTTTACATTACTTATAGATGCAGATAAGATTCAAATGAAAACTAAATAATGTCTTTATTAATAATATAAAATAAGTTCATTACAAGAAAGATGCCCTATCATTCTATCCTCTATGGCATCTGAGGGCATAATCCTAACACCGACACGGTGTCCGAATTGCTTTTTTATTTTTTAACCATGGACACATATTCGACATTTCCGACACGTGAAGGAAGCGTGTCAGAGGTGTGTCGTGTCCGACACGAGCCCAATACCACCCGAAAATAATTTTTGGAGTGTCCGTACTTTATAGGTTTTTGTTATACAAAAGAAGCATGCAAATTGCTTATGAGTTATGACTGATAATATAAAAGTTTATGGGGAGAATATATGTAAAAAGGAAATGCATTTATAGTTCGAGAGACAGTTGTATAAAAAAACCCCTTTTTGGTCCCAATGCCTTTCTCCAATATACATAGCAATGTGTTAGGCTCCAATTGGATGTGATGTTATTTTCGATTTTTTATTTTTCTTAGAAAAAGTAAAAGATTTTATTTTTAGGGAGTAGAGAAATGATGGTGAAAATGTGTTCCGATGATTTTTTTTTTGATAGAAAAAGTGTAACGATTAGGTATGATGTGATCATTTTTTTTTGTTTTGGTCCCAATGCCTTTCTCCAATATACATAGGGGTGCACATGGTTCGATTTTTGCGGTATTTTTATAAATTTTATACCGTATCAATAATTGCGGTTTTAGGACAACTAATACCAAAATTGGACTTTTCGAAACTTACACCATCGTATCCGGTACAATACGATTTTGGTACGGTACGATACGATTTTGCGGTATTTTTACTATATAGATCACATGATTTATCTATGTATTATCATTTCACTTTTTATGCAAAAATATCTCAAGAAAAATTATCTATACAATACACTAAAACAGAACAAATCTCATCTCTCATCTCAATGCATGTTTCTTTTGCACTTTTGTTCGAAGAAAAAAAAAGGGGGAAAAAAGGAAAAAACACTAGACTTTGCAATAGAAGAATTTTTTTGAATGAGAACCGATAAACTTATGCTTAGAATTAATATATTCTCTTTTCCTTCAAAAATGTGGTTGTAAGTTGGTTGTTAACTATAACTACTAGGTAATAAAATTAAAAACAATTGTCAAACTAAATAATGATTAAAATGATAAGAATGTAAGCGTTTACAATAATAGTTGAAATTATTATAATTGAGCGACTATTGAACCCAACTACCATAAAAACCATGGAGATTCAAATTCTTGTGTTTTGTACCTCAGCCTTGTCTGTTTCCTCAAGTAAGTGTTATAGTCTAATTCACATTCTTGATGTTAGTATTATGATTTGGAATCTAGGTTTGAAATAATTCTAGAAAATAATTTTAATCTATCTTTTAACTACTTGTCAACTTTAATAAAATTTACTTAATTTTTCATATTTCTAAAACATCACATGTTCCTACAAGTTTTGGTAAGAAATCAATTTCCTATATATTTGTATCTATAAATCCTAAAATATTACAAATAATATATAATGAATAGTTATATATATATATATACACATACGGTCCGGTACGGTTTTTTATCGGTATTGAATTTCTAAAACCTAAACCATACCAAAATATTCGGTACGGTAACGGCTCGTACCTAAACCGATAATTTTTAGTAAAAAAATTATTATTTCGGTACAATACGGTGCGGTACGGTCGGTATGATACGGTTTCAGAAAATCATGAACACCCCTAAATATACATAGCAATCTGTTAGGCCCCAATTGGATGTAATGTTATTTCCCATTTTTTATTTTTCTTAGAAAAAGTAAGAGATTTTATTTTTAGGAAGTAGAGATATGATGGTGAAAATATGTTTCGATGAAATTTTTTGATAGAAAAAAGTGCAATGATTAGGTATGATGTGATTTTTTTTTTGTAAGAAAAGTTGTTTTTTGTGAGAAATGGTATAAATGAGTTTTTGTTTTATAAGATAATCTAAACATATATTAATTAAATTCAACAATTAAGACTTCCAAAAATATGCAAAATGGATCTTATTTTGCACCTTGAGCCATTTCGAATGAAGATATGTAATTATTTAGCTGCATATGTCAATGTATTGGTGGATAAAAACCTTTTTCAATATTGGGTAAATTGTCAAATCATGAATAGTAAAAAATTTGATTTTCTTGAGAAAAATGTAATTTAATTCATTTTTCAAGGGAATTTTAGATTTTTTGGGGGGAATATTTAGTGTAGCATTTCTTTGGAACATTTTTAAGAGATTCCAAACAAGTGCGTTTTTTATGAAAAAAACTATAAGAAATTAGAAAATAGGAAATAAAGTTCCATCCAATCTGGGCTTAGTGTCCATTATCCAATATCTTGTTCCAATTCTTCTTTATATAAGAATATCAAATAAAAATATTTCATATGATATGTTCTGCGACACTCATTATATGGTTGAGCATAAGAAGTTCTCAATATTAGATATTAGGAGTGCAAAGTAGTCGGTCGAGCAAGAAACACTATATATTTATTGAGGGAGTGAGAAAAATTTGCAATGGTTAATCAATAAATAGATGCTATGCATTGATATTCGAGTTCTCCATTAATGATAGAAGCTCTCAAACAAACAATACGAGTTTTAATGTGATTGTGGACTTGTGCAAGGTGATGACTGATGATAGTTGATATGCCAAATTTGGCCTAAATAAGATGAGTTCTTCGTAGCCTCTTTAGTGTCACAAAATCATGTTAATTATAAGATTATGCACGAGGCTATAGGGTCGTAAATGTTAAAATTGCACCCAATGCCCTTACTGGACACTGTAATTGCAAAACACTACAAGATCCGCATGTTTCTCCTAATTCGGGTCGGGCCAACCCATCACCCGACCCTACTAGGTATGATCCTGGCCGTTCACCGAAGACTCGTGGCATCATCCAGGTAAGGTTTCCAAATGGAGGAGCAGTATTCGTTCAACATATAAACACTATAAATACCTGCATTTATTGAGAGCTAAGGACTGGAAGGTAAGAATTTAATATACTTCGTAAGCTTATTCGTACATTCGATATTTAGGCTAACACTTGACAGTACGATTCCGTTACATATAAATTTAGATAATTTGGTATACGAATTGATGATACAATTGGAGAACTATGTATTACATTTGAAATACGTTAGACTTGATCCCCAAAAGTTATGGAGGCAGCTCGGTAGCCCAAGTGCAGTCTATAATCTTGGTTAGCTAGTATTAATTCATTTTATGAGGTCATCTTGACTAAATATAGGTTGAATTAATTTCGACCTAGATCAGTTGACGCCATCTGTGGGAACTTACTAAAGAGTTGTTGGGTCTAAATTTCGGAGTTATGACGCTGACAGGAGAAGCATATTCGAATTGAGGAGTTGTCATCCAATGTACGAGCGTCTCCACCGCATAGAGAGATGGAAGGTACTGTTGGGTTTCGAGAAAAATCAAATAAACGCAGCGGAAGGTTTCAAAAATTTAATTTAAAAACCCATAGTGACAAATTCTTTGATTGCATATTCGAATCGATTAATTCGCATAACGAATAACGACTTACCCGTTGAAGCCAAGTGGTAGGAGAATCCGATTCCTCCTCTAAATTTCGAATTGATGAAGTCTCGATTTCTTTAATTATTGTGTAATCTTCTTGATGAATTCATTGAGTTTTCTTGAAATTTGATCTGAACAACGAAAACACATTGTCTCTAAATTATTACGCACGGATTGATTGACGAAAAATTTGTGTGTGTCTTGTTCTAGGTCAAAGAATCCTTTTATATCCTCTTGACTTATTGACCAAGACAAACAAAAGAGTCCTTTGTTGTTGGGTATCCTTATGGACGCCCAACTAGCCTTAATAGACGTCCTCATGGACGCCCATCATGTGCTCAGGGCTTCTTTTGTTTTAATTAATTATCTATTTAATTAATAATTTATTACATCCAATAAATAATTTAATTAATTAAATAACCAAATTAATTAGATAAATTAATTCATTAATTTATTTTCATAGAAAATTAATTAATAATTAATCTCATCTTTATAATTAATTATTTCATATAATGAATAATTAATTATTTAATTTATCCAATAAATTAAAACTCCTAGAAGAAAATAGAAACTCCTTTTTCATTTTTCTTTATCAATCCTTTAGCGGGACTCTTTAGATTCGTTTCATTTGGCAATGAGAGAAAACCAAAGGAAGTGGGTAACACATAGCCAGACACGAGACCCACTTCGTAGCCCAAACGAAATCGAATGATTGGATCATTCCACAACCTTCCAATCGTAAATACTGTATAAGTATAAATCCTTTGTTCACGTGCCCCGTCAAGTGAGAGCCATGGTTATGTCAAACTCACTGGACTTGACCATATGTATTAATTATAATAATACAAGATCATTGAGATCGATTTAGTGCCTCGCACAATCGTCTTTTTTTGCTTTGGCCAAAGACTTTGATCTCTATTTATCTGTAATCACATAAGGTACTTTCTCACTCACTTATTAGAGAACAAATCTCATATTAGATATCAGCTAAGACTACCACTTGCCCATCAAGCCGCATTTCGAGGTTGACCCCACCAACGGGTGAATCAGGTCTAACCACTCTAATGAAATACTTGACGTCACAAGTGCATCTTCAGCCTGATATTTCAGGTCAAAGGTTCACTTATACCTATTACGCATAATCAGTTCTGTCATTAACAATCACAGAGTGAAAATCCATGTGCAGAACCGATGCGAGACGTGTTCGAGCATATCAATTCCACTGATGTGCCTACAATCTTAAACTCCTACCATCCCATGGTACTCGACTGGCACTCCCAAGTCAGAGCTAAGATTGTACAAGTGTTCTAAGTCTTTATTTTTCCATTAAAGACTTCATTTTACTTGCGAACTAGTGTTTAGTAATCAAGATCGATCTCTCTAGTGCCATTCTTCCTATCCCATAGGAAGTAGAGGGATCGCACTAAAAACATGGACAAAACGTTTTACACTACTTATAGATGCAGATAAGATTTAAGTGAAAACTAAATAATGCATTTCTTAATAACATAAAATAAGTTTATTACAAAAAAGATGCCCTATCATTCTATCCTCTATGGCATCTGAGGGAATAATACTAACAATGTCCCACTTGCACTCAATGCCACTCATTGTGGTATCTTATACCCATCCTTTCCAGGTGTCGGTCCAAAACAGCCTGAGGTAGTAGTTTGGTGAACGGGTCAGCTACATTGTCAGCTGAGGCTATTTTCTGCACTGCTATCTCTCTTTTGCCAACGATCTCTCTGATGATGTGAAATCTTCCCTCAATGTGTTTAGACTTGTTTTGAGACCCTGGTTCCTTAGCTTGCTCTATTGCTCCATTGTTATCACAATAAAGTGGTAACGGGAGCTGTGCACTAGGAACCACTTCAAGTTCTCCAAGGAACTTTCTCATCCAAACAGCTTCTTTGGCTGTCTCTGAGGTTGCCACATATTCTGCTTTAGTGGTGGAATCCGTGGTTGTGCTTTACTTGGAACTTTTCCAAGACACCGCCCCACCATTAAGCGTGAAGACAAACCCTGAAGTGGATTTTTGATCATCAACATCAGACTGAAAGTCAGAGTCAGTGTAACCTTCTATCTTCAGGTCTCCACCTCCATAGATGAGAATCATATCCTTAGTTCTTTTGAGATAATTTAGGATATTTTTCACAGCTATCCAATGTTCCTTTCGCGGGTTTTCCTGAAATTGGCTCACCACGCTTACATCATAGGCAATGTTAGGTCTTATACACAATATTGCATACATGAGGCTACCAATTGCAGAAGCGTAGGCTACATTGCTCATCTCCTTTCTATCTTCCTCACTTTGAGGACACATAGATTTGGATAAGTGTACTCCATGCCTCATGGGAAGAAGCCCTTTCTTAGAATTTTCCATCCTAAAACTCTTTAGGACCTTTTCTAAATAAAGGGCTTGGGAGAGACCTATCATTCTATTAGTTCTATCTCTATAGATACGTATTCCTAGAATGTATGTCGCTTCTCCCAAGTCTTTCATGGAAAACGTACTCGAAAGCCATTTGCCCATCAAGCCGCATTTCGAGGTCGACTCCACCAACGAGTGAATTGGGTCTAACTACTCTAGTGAAATACTTGACATCACAAGTGCATCTTCAGCCTGATACTTCAGGTCGAAGGTTTACTTATACCTATTAAGCATAATCAGTTCTGTCATTGACAGTTACAGAGTGAAAACTCATGTGACAGAACCGATGCGAGTCGTGTTCGAGCCTATCAGTTCCACTGATATGCCTACAGTCTTGAGCTCCCACGATCACATGGTGTTTGAATGACACTCCCATGTCAGAGCTAAGATTGTACAAGTATTGTAAGTCTTTATTTGTCCATTAAAGACTTCACATTACTTGCGAACGAGTTTAAGTAATCAAGATCAATCTCTCTAGTGCCAATCTTTCTATCCCATAGGAAGTATAGGGATTGCACTGAAAATATGGACAAAACGTTTTACGCTACTTATAGATATAGATAAGATTTAAGTGAAAACTAAATAATGCCTTTTATTATAAATATCAAATAAGTTCATTACAAGAAAGATGCCTTATCATTCCATCCTCTATGGCATCTGAGGGCAT
Source organism: Buddleja alternifolia (assembly GCA_019426215.1). Classification (NCBI taxonomy): domain Eukaryota; kingdom Viridiplantae; phylum Streptophyta; class Magnoliopsida; order Lamiales; family Scrophulariaceae; genus Buddleja; species Buddleja alternifolia. Next base: position 10,955,911 of record CM033405.1, on the reverse strand, counting down.
AATCCTAACAACGAGTGAGGAAAGAGTGACTATGACGAAGAGGGACCTGGATAGGTTGGTGTAGGATTGCGTTGACGAAGCGTTGAGGAGATTTATGGAGGCGGCGCGAGCTACCCCAAATGTCCAGCAAGTGCATCCGGCTCCGTTGGCGCTGAAGAGGTTGTTTCGTACTCCTGAGGGAGTTAATCCAGGGTAGAATAAGAAAGGCAAAGCAGCTATGGGGGATTAATCAGAAGAAGAGGTGGATAGTCGAGCAGGAGCGAGATAGGAAGTTTGTAGAGGTAAGCAGCCAATACTAGAGGACAGGGAGAGGACATTGTTGTCAAGGGTAGAGATAGATGATATATATGAGAAGCTGGATAGGGCCAGCCAAAAAGTGAAGCCACTGAGGGCTAAGGTAGTGCCGGTATCGGCATTGATAGCAAAGCATACACCGCTCTTTAAGGAGATCCTGGGGGAAGCTCCGCCCAAATCATTCAAAATGCCGAACTTTCCTACATTCGATGGAACAGGTGACCGTAAACCGCATTTAACCTCATTTGAAATGCTAATGACTTTATATCATCAGGCTGATACAATAAATGCAAAGATGTTTGTAACGACGCTAGTGGGACGAGCGCAAGATTGGTTTACGAGTCAAACGCTGGTAACAATCGTGTCATATACGCAACTGGTTCAAAAGTTTGAAAACCATTTTGCAAGTAATAAAAAAGCAAAAAAATCTGTCTCGGCAATGTTGAATTTTAAACAGGGTCCCACAGAGAGTTTGAGGGACTTCGTGCATCGTTTTAATCTAGAGGTTCTGGAAATTCCTGAACTAACCCATGCGCTTATAGTGACTTTTCTTTTGTTGGGGTTAAAAAAGGGACCCTAGCGGGCATCGGCTCATTATACACCTCGAGACCAAAATGAATTGATACAGGTACAAAAACAATGTATCAATGAAGAAGAAATGAATCTGTCCAAGGACTATGAGAACTCTCCCATGAACGATCGAAAAGATCAAAAAAATTATAACAGCGATCGGCACGAAGGATCGAGATTAGAAAAAAACCACGAACTATCCCGCCGATATGCCAAATACGAACAATACACCCCCTTAAATGCCCCCGCAAGGGAGAGCTTTGTTATCGGCTCAGATGCATCATGTAAATGCAATTCAATGGCCAAAACCACTATGAGTGGGACTAAAAAATAATCCCAACAAATATTGTGAATTCCACAAAAACAAAGGGCACGACACAGAGGACTGCTATCAGCTAAAAGATGAGATTGAGCGATTGATAAAATTGGGATGTTTGAACGACTTTATAGATCGCACTCTAGTAGAAGTAAAAGCCCCAGGGGTCGACCGCAAAATAGAGGTCAGACGATCTTGTAGCAGATCTCAAGAGACAAGTCAACCAGGATATGTGGATGATAGAAGATATGATAAGCCTTGAGAGAATGATTATCGACAGAATGACAAAGATCGCTGTTATGATAATCATTGGCGAAACGACAACCAATATCGTTATGACAATCATCATCGAAATGACCAGTGGAGGAACGATCATCCACGTCAGGAGAATGAAAAAAGAGAGCATAATGAATAGAACAACCTAGCGAACCGAGGTGAAATACATGTGATTGTAGAAGGTCCTGTGGATGGGGACTCGTCAAATTTGAGGAAAAGGCATGCTAGAGAGATACGCTTGAGTTATTATCTTTCCGAACTGCTGAATGTCTTATTTCTAGGTCAAATTGACCTGCCGATCACCTTTGATGATCGGGATTACGAGGGTATGATTGTCCCGCATAACGACCAATGGACGTTGCTAACTACATTGTGCACAAAGTTTTGGTGGATACGGGCAGTTCGACCGATATCCTCTTTTGGAGTGTGTTGCAAAAAATGGATTTAGGAAAGATAGCTTTGAACATGGTAATACTCCGTTGATGGGATTCACAGGATCACAAATTATACTGAAGGGGTCTGTGGAGCTCCATGTGGCACTGGGGTCGGCTCCAAATTTTAAGACAATGAGAGTGACCTTTCTGGTTGTGGACACTCCATTTGCCTATAACACGCTTGTCGGCAGGCCGATGCTGAACAAGTTTGGAGAAATTGTATTGACTCCTCACCTCAAAATGAAATTCAAAACTCGCAATGGTATCGAGGAAGTCCGAGGAAATCAGCTTGAAGAGCGTTAGTGTTATACGACTTCTTTAAAGCCTGAGGTTAGAAAGAAGCGAAACATAGAGGCAACGAGGGTTCACTTGATTGATATACTGAGGTTTTGATGAGGCAGCAAGACAAAAAACAGAAGAGGAAGGATACGCGAGTACAGCCCGTCGAGCACAAATGATACAACTTTTTGAAGACGATTCGGAAAAAATGACAAGGATTGGAGGTCAATGGAGTTGGGAGATGGAGGCGAGTTTGGTAAAGTTTTTGAAGAAGAACTCGGACATCTTTGCATAGAAAGCGGCCAAATTTCAGGGGATCGATCCTCTGTCATTGTACATCGTTTGAATGTAGATCCAAATGCTAAGCCAGTTCATCAGAAGCGAAGGAACTTCGGCCCCGATAGAGATACCATCATCGACGATGCAGTAAGAAAACTTCTAGATGTAGGTTACATTAATGAAATCCAATTTATTGAATGGCTACCAAATGTAGTCCTTGTGCCAAAGTCTGGAAACAAATGGTGTATGTGTACAAATTTTACGAATTTAAACAAAGTTTGCCCTTGGGACCCTTATCCTCTGCCTCGTATAGATTTGTTAGTTGATTCTAGTATAGGTTGCACATTGTTGAGTACGATGGATGCTTACCAAGGCTTTAATCAGATTATGATGGTTGACGAGGATCGAGATAAAACCTCATTCATCACAGTTCGAGGTGTTTATTGCTATAATGTTATGCTGTTCAGCTTGAGAAATTCAGGAGCAACATACCAACGATTAGTAAACATGTTGTTTGAAGAAGAAATTGGTAAAACAATGGAGGTGTGTGTGGATGATATGCTCGTAAAAAGCACAAATGAAATCGATCACCTTGCACATTTAAGGAAATCATTTGAGATAATGAAACGATATGGCATGAAGTTGGACCCTCCTAAATGTACCTTCGAAGTTCGAGGTGGAAAATTTTTAGGTTATATGGTGACCGAACAAGGTATTGAAGCAAATCCGGAGAAGATTGAGTCCATTCTCGGTATGATATCTCCAAAATGTATAAAGGAAATGCAGAAGTTGATGGGTAGTATAGCCAGCCTAAATCGCTTTATCTCAAGGTTGGCGGATAAGGGACTGCCTTTTTTCAAAATTTTGAGGAAAGTGAAATTTTTTGAATGGACAGAGGAATGCGAGAAGGCATTTCAAAAATTTAAAAGAATACTAGACTTCACCTCCGTTGTTATCGAAGCCAGTATATGGACAACCATTGTACTTATATTTGGAAGTCTCGTTGGTAGCGATAAGCACGGTTCTTGTACGAGATATAGAAGGAGATCATCGCTCGTCTATTATGTGAGCAAGATGATCCATGGCGCGGAATTAAATTATCTCGATATTGAGAAATGGTCATTAGCACTCGTGACCTCGATAAGGAAGTTAAGACCCCACTTTCAGTCTCATCAAATAATAGTGCTAACCGACCAACCTTTGACACAAATACTGGCCAAATTGGATGTGTCTGGTAGACTCGTAAAATGGGCTATTGAGTTGGGGAAATTTAGTATTGAGTATCGAAGTCGAACCGTGATCATGGCTCAAGTGATGGCCGATTTCCTGGTAGAGATGGCGGAAAATAAGATTGAGGTAGTGTTAGTAATGGGTCCGGCAAAACCATGGTTACTGCATGTTGATGGCTCTTCAATGACAAAACGAGTAGGTATTGGTGTGTAGCTCAGTTCGCTTGATGGGTCGGACATGGAATTTGCCGTTAAATTAAATTTTGATATAATGAATAACGAGGCAAAATATCAAACATTGTTAGCAGGCCTAAAAATGGCGAAGAGGTTAGAAATAAAGATGTTAAACTTATATACAGACTCTCAATTGGTTGCGAAACAAGTGGCAGGCACATATGAGGAACGGGAAAAAATGATGATAAAATACCTGACAAAGGTAAAAGAGTTGATGCAAAAATTCAAAAAAATCAAATTGTGTCAAATACTGAGGGAGGAAAATGAGCGTACGGATGCGTTTTCTAAATTCACCAACCAAATTATGGGTTTAAAAAGTCGAAAAGTTATGCTCCTTGTAGGAGATCACCCCAAGATTGAAGCGCTCCCAACAGTTGCGCCGATAGATGAAAAACTAAGTTAGATGAATCCTATAGTGGATTACTTGTTAAGAGAGGAATTACCGGAGGACCGAGTGGAAGCTCGAAAGGTAGTTCGCAGAGCTACGAGATTCACGATCCTGAATAATGAATTAAATTAACGATATGTGAATGGACCATTGCTTCGGTGCCTGAATCCTACTGAAGCTCATTATGTACTTCATGAGATACATGAGGTGAGCTGTGGAAATCATTCAGTATGAAGGTCGTTAGCTCAAAAGTTGACGAGGCAGGGATACTTTTGGCCGACCTTGGTGAAACATGCAAACGGTTATGTAATGTAGGGAATATCAAATGTTTTCCAACGAGATACATCAACAGGTATCCAGTTGGAGAAGCAGTATTCGTCCAACATATAAACACTACAAATACCTGCATTCATTGAGAGCTAAGGATTGGAACCTAAGCATTTAATATACTTCGTAAGCTTATTCGTACATTCAATATTCAGGCTAAGACTTGACAGCACGATCCCGTTACATATAAATTTGGATAATTTGGTATATGATTTGACGATACAATTGGAGAACTATATATTACATTTGAACTATGTTAGACTTGACCCCCAAGAGGTACGTAGGTAGCTCGGTAGCCTGAGTGCAGTCTATAATCTTGATTAGCTAGTATTAATTCGCTTTACGAAGTCATCCTGAATGAGTATAGGTAGAGTTAATTTCGACCTAATTCAGTAGTGTTAAGAGTAGTGCCCAAAAAGTTCATTGGAAAGGCAATTTTATGTACTCTTGTAATTAAACATTCTTAATCAATCAATATGTATTTTAGGTAATTTTTTATCCAATATAAATAACAGTAATTATTGTATTGGATGAAATCTCTGAGATCGCACATAGCTACTGGACTCAATCGCACATAGGATGACGATCATGAAATAAGTCACTATGGTTGTGATCTTTAAACATAAACCAAGTAATGGAATAATCAAGACAAGAGATTGATAATTTGGAAAGATGTGCATCTATGATGCATGATCGAAAGGAAAATATCTCATTTATCGGACATTAATGTGATGACATGCTCGAGCCAAATTCTCACTTCCAAAAGCTCTTGAGCCGGCTCACGAGCTTCTTCATTATATATATATATATATATATTTTAATATTATTAATTATATTAATAATTTAATAAAAATATTAAAAATAACTCAATAATTCACAAAAACAAATTAGGTTCCTTTTTCTCCTTCATTCTTCACATACACACAGCAGCCCCTAAATCTGAAATTAAAATTTCAAAATCTTTGAGCTAGTGGAGCCAGCAACCCATCTTCCGCCCCTGCCAAATTCCACCGGAAAACCACCATAAAACGCCATAGACCTGCTGAGCCTCACCCTGATTGCCAAGCTGCACCGCATCAACATCCTTCGCACAACCACCGTGAACCCTCGCTATCAAACACCACATTGTGCGGGCACCACCACGGCCTCCGCCCTCACATCACTGCCACGCGAAGCCACCACTCCCACTTTCTCTATAAATGCATTGTTAGTTTTTGTTTCTTATTTTTTTTTTCCTACTTGTAAACTAGAAAATCTGCAGCAGCAGATCCAGGCTTGCGAGCCTGGGCTGGACTCGAGCCCCCGAATTTGAGCTCTCGAGCTCAAGTTGAACTATTCCTATAGCTTTCGAGCTCGAGCTCGAGCTCTCAAAATAAGGCTCGACGTGGCAAAATTATCAGGCTCGGCTCGAGCTTGGGCTCGTTTACAGCCCTATTATTGACCACTAAGGTTCTAAGATCTTAGTTCAATCGAGAGACTAGATAAAGGAAGGATCTCACTTCCATTGTACTCATAATTGGGAAGGTTCACTTTAATATTCACATTTATCTAGATATTCATGATAGTGTTGCTAGAAACTCCTTCATGATTTGTAAGTATCATATAGGGAAAATTACATGCAAAACCTCTTACTTTTCAAATATCCCCTGAAATTTGGGAAATTATGAACACGCCCCCTTTACATTTCTTTTGCAATTCCTTTGAACGCAACTCTTTAGGCTTGTATCAAATGGCATTGGGAGGAACCAAGGGATGTGGGTAACATCTAGCCAGTCACATGGGCCATATCATAGCTCAATTCAAAACGAATAAATAGGATCATTTCAAACCTTTCTCGTTATGAATACCGTACTAGAATAAACTCTTTATTCTAATATCTCAGTCATTGAGAGTCACGGTTCAGTCAAACTCACAGGACTTGACCATATGCTTAAGTTATAATGAATCGAGGTCACTGAGCTTACTCTTGTGTCTAACACGAGTAGCTCCATTGCTTTGGCCAAAGATTCTTTGACCTCACTCATTCTGATGGCATATGATATATGCTCATTCACTTATGAGAGAATAAATTCTATCTTGACAATCAGTTAAGGCTACCACTTGCCTATCAAGTAGCACTTCGAAGTTGACCCCACCTACAAGTGAATTTGGTCTAACTACTCTAATGAGGAACTTGATATCACAGGTGCATCTTCAACGTGATTACTAAGGAAAACGCTTTTAACGTTGCCCAATACCCCTTCCTTTTCCAAAAAATTTCACGCGCATCTATCACAACTAATCAGTTATGTCATTGCCTGTCATAGAGTGAAACCAATGAGACAAAAAAAATGTTAGTTATGTTTGAACTCATTAGTACCACTGATGTGTCTACGACGCATGCTCTCATTAACCCATAGTGTTCGATTGACACTTCCATATCAAAACATATATGATATAAGTCTATTCCAGTTTTGATGTCCAATCGAAATTCTCTACGACTTGCAAACGAGTTCAGAAATCAAGTACAAAATACTTCTAATGTCATTCTCCTTAACCTACAAGGAGTAGAAGATTCGCCTTGATCTCTTGGACTTAATATTGTCTTATAAACTAACAAAATATTTCTTACATGGTTAAAATATTTATGAAAACATGAGACAAGTTGTCCATTTTATGTACAATCAATGTCCAAAATTTGTTCTGGGAGAATGGTTTAAATTATTACATCAATTTGGATTGTTCTGAACGCTGCCTTTTGTGGTCTCCGGGAAATATGGCAAGAGCTTAAGCTTTATCTTCTTCAGTGCTGCAACAACATCTTCCATGTTAATCCTATCATCAGGATTTTCCATGGAACATTTTAAAGCTAACTCCATTATCGATGATAAAATTTCGTACTTTCCAGCGAAGTTCTCTTCGTCCAGCTTCAATAATTCGGGATCTATTATCCGCGTAATTGCATTAGGAAAAGAACTAGTTACCCAGCTCCTTAAGCTTAAGTCCTCGGGAAATGCTTCACTACTTGGCTTCCTTCTCGTGAAAACTTCCATTAACATTATACCATAGCTATATACATCGCATCTTATTGACACTAAACCTTCTGATCCATACTCTGTCAAAAGAAACAATATGAAGTTCGTTAAATGAGCAAGGTATAAATATGGTTCAAAGTCGCGGTATCGGTGATAATATCAGTAGGTGTTGTTTCATATAGGTTACGGCGCATCATGATATTATCAAGCGATACGAAATAAATGCATGATAAAATGCTAAAAAGATTTAAAATATATATATCTATATACGTATATAATTTTTTGTATATATATATATATACATATATAATTTTTTATAGATTAGATAGAAAACCAAAGTTTCCATTAATTGGTACATTGTAAATGAATATATCGCATTAGATAATATAATGTTATTGTCAAACCTAAATTTGTAGTGAGAAAAAGTTTATCACAATTTTTCAATATATATGTAATAATACATCCATTAAATAATATCCCAAAACATATTTATAAAAAATAAATGAAAGTTTAAAATAACATTCGAGATGCCCGATATTATTACGCCGATAATACTATTATATTGGCGATATCATCTGATAATGTAGTCGACGATAAAAATAGGGAGTTGATAAAGGACACCACATTTTGTTAAAGACACTCCACATCCTTTTTAAATTAACTAAGTTGACTATAATGCCCCTCAATACATTATATAGAATTCTTATTAATATTAAAAGGTGAAATGAATAATCCCTTCTAAATAAACTTTAAAAAATATTTTTAAATTCTTTTTTTGTGAAAATAATACCAAATAAAAATGTGTTTTTTCTCAAGCATCTTTTTGAAAATAAAAAAACCTACTTTTCATCGGTGCAATAAGAAAAATCATCTTGCCATGGATATTCAAACTCAGATATGATTTTATCGAACTCATTAAATGATATGTGTTGCTCATTTGTTCCATAGTAAATATTAGAATTTCTTTTTTGAATATTGAAATTAATATAAAATCAAAGGCCTAAAAACTACCAAAAAAGTAAAAATAGTCGTCAGATCATATTATACTGAGTTAGTATTGGTGAGCTCAATATGTCCACCTAAAATAATAGCTAATTTTATTTTTTTTATTAAATTTAATGAAAAAATAATTGTCAGTTTTATCCAAAATAAAACAATATTGATCCTAATTTGGTTTTAAATAAATAAATAAAACTTTTAGTCATATCTACGATTTTTTTTACTTATTATTTATGGTAGGTATTCGTCACATTTAAATTTTAATACTATGAACTATCAAATTTTGAATACTTTACATTTAGTTAGAAAAGTTTGTCAAAGAAAATGATAAGAATTCTTTTAATGCATTAAAGGGCATTTTTGTCCATGTGTTGAAATTTAAATAAAAGTGAGTGCCTCTAACAAAATGTGGAGTGCCTTTATCAATTCCCTAAAAATAACCTCGGATAATAACATATATCGTTTGATATTATCGAATAGGCAAGAATCCATTCAGTTACGCATCTGCCGATATTATCGGATATTGATGTCGGTAAAAATACCCACTCCCCTATTGGACAAATTCATGATTTGCGCCATGCTCAGACTTATTGGGCTCGACCTACTCGAGCCCATCTACACTAGTGCAACCTTGGACCTTGTGGACTAGACTGTACAATCTGTGCCTAATATATATTAATAAGGATTGCACATTACATATGGGGCACACAGCTGGCTTAGAGAAGGCGGCCCATAACATCAAGAAGTTAGCCTAATAATACCCTAGGCATATAAATAGCTCATAGAGGACCACTAAGAGGGGATCTCTGCACTTTAATTATCTTCAGCATTCCAGGATTTTTGTACATTTTCTCTTCTTCTTATCAATAAAATGATTCTTCTATCATAATTACTTATTTTTCATTATTGATTTTGATGATGAATAATACGGTAACATCAGATATTAGTCGATACATTAAAGTAAGGGTATAAAGTAGAATGAATTATAAGCTAAAAGAGCTTTACCTGGTGCAATATAACCGAAAGTTGCGATGGTGGTAGTTTGTGCAAAGCTATCGTCATCACCTAATACCTTAGCAATCCCAAAATCACTCAAGTGGCCAACCATATCTTGGTCCAATAGAACATTACTAGGTTTTAAATCACAGTGAACAATGGGTATAGTATAACCATGGTGGAGATATTCTAATGCACATGCGACATCCATCATTATATCAATTCTTTGCATCATATCTAAGAAATAGTCCTCCGAATATAGCCACCTTTCAAGGCTTCCATTTGGCATGTACTCTAGAATCAAGGCCTTGAAATTTTCATTGGAGCAAGCAGTGATAACCTTGCATAGATTTCTATGGCGGAGGTTGCGTAATACTTCACATTCTGTATCGAAACTCTTGAATGCCCTTTCCAATTGCAAATTGAATACTTTTATCGCAACTTCCTCTTCATTTTGAAGAGTCCCTTTATAAACAGAGCTGAACCCGCCAGTCCCAAGCAAATGGCTCTCGTTAAACCCTTCGGTTGCTTGTGAAAGCTCATAATATGAGGCTCGTAATGGCGCTTTACCAGATGTGAGATCCCTTTGACTTTCTACGGTTTCTTTCTTTCGGTATCTTCTAAACACATATGCAATGGCCATGACAAAGACTAATGCTGAGACCCCTAACAGAGCATATACGACTCGGAGAATTATATTTCTTTTCTGTGATGCAGCATTACGGCATTTGGGGACACCATATCTAAGATCACCACAAAGTCCTTCGTTAGAGGCGAAAAATTGACTACCAAAGTTTCTAAAAGGACCACCTGAGGGGATTTGACCACTTAAGTAATTGAAAGAAACATCAAAATAGGTGAGATATCGAAGTCCCTCCAAGGACTTTGGAATATTTCCAGAAAGATTGTTGTGAGATAAATCCAATGTCTCCAAGTTCACAAGCTTTCCAATTGACTAGGGAATAGATCCTTCAAATCTGTTATGTGCTATTGAGAGATTAATAAGGTTTTGCAAATCTCCAATTGCGGATGGAATTATGCCTGAGAATCGATTCATTGACAGATCAACAAGGGTTGCGACTTTCAAATTTCCAGCATCCGGAGGCAGAGAGCCAATCAGAAAATTTGAAGACAAATTCAGCTCTAAAAGATCATTGAGTTGCCATAGATTCGTTGGTATGCGAGAATCCAATTTGTTGTTCCCTAACTTGAGAGACCTTAGAGTAGTAAGATTTCCAATGCAGTCCGGGATAGAACCGGTGACTTGATTTTGCTGAAGAAATAATCCATTCAATCTCTGTAATCCACAAATATTGTTGGGAATAAATCCACTTATACTGTTGGTATACAGAGCTAATCCTTGGAGGTTCTGCAAATTCCCGAAGGTTGTTGGAATTGATCCTGTTAGGCGATTGTCGAACAAACTCAAAATGAGCAGATTGACAAGATTTCCAAACCCATCCGGGATGGTCCCACGAAGACGACAATTATAAGCATAAAAATACTCAAGATAAGTGGAAAGATTCCCAACAGAAACTGGAAGAATGCCATTGAAATGATTATTCCCCAAGCTCAACTTTCTTAGATATCTACAGTTTGTCAATGAATTGATGAAGCTTAATTCCGAAGATTCGCTAACAAAGTTGTTTCCATCCAAGTATAATTCTTCCAGTAAGCTCAAACCCCCAAGGATGTTGGGAACTAGTCCACTGAGATTGTTCGTAGAAAAATTTATGACGGTGAGTTTGGAAGAATTCGTAATAGAATGAGGGATTTGTCCCGTGAAATAATTGTCATTGACGTAGAGTTCTACTAGATTCGGTAATCCATAACCGAAACTGGATGGAATCTGGCCTGAAAGTTGATTCATTGAAGCAGTAAAAATCTGTAGATTTGAGATGTTGAAGATTTTAGTTGGAATAGAACCCCTTAAGTTGTTCACTCCCAAGTAATGAGTATTTAAATTGTCAAGATTGCCCATCTCTTCTGGGATTGTACCTACAAGATCATGGCGCGAGCTCTTAGTTTGAAAATAAATGAAACGATAACAAAAAGAAAACAAACTTCAAGAGATCATAAGAAGTGTTAGCTGACATACCTATCAAGTTGTTATAGCCAACATATAATATTTGCAGTGTGGTTAAATTTCCAATTCCTCTTGGTATGACTCCACTTATTTTGTTATATGACATTGAGACAAGGCGAAGTGCTGAGCATTCTCCGATTCGCTCTGGGAGCTCACCAACTAACTCATTCACATGGAGACGAAGCTCTTCAAGTTGAGAAGAGCTAGAGCACATATCAGGCGGTAAGGGACCGGTTAAGTTGCAGTTTGCAATATTAATGTACCAAAGTGAGGAAATATTGAAGATAGATGAAGGTATGTGTTGAAGTGTGGCTCATTTTTGAAAAAGGAAAATATCCCACATAGATAGAATTTGTAAAGGGTGGGCTCATTTGTTGTATAAAAGGAGACCACCTCTTCACTTTGAAAAACATCCCAAATTGCCTAAGTCTTTTAGCAATTTCTTCTTTCTTCCTCTATAGTTTGTAATAGTTTCACTTTAGTCCTTTAGTGAAATATTTTGGTGGGGTCCGAGGACGTAGGCTAAATTAGCCGAACCTCGTTAAATTTGGTGTTCTTTATTTTGTGCTATTCTTCAAGTAGCCATTGTTAGTTATAGTTGTAGTGTTATATTGTGCTATTAAATTCGTCTAGTTAATTCTGTCGAGGAGGTTGGGTTTTAAGCGCGACCGTTGTAACGCCTCCAATCTTTCCTGGGAATTAAATCTAGTGTGGTTTTCTAGTACAATATTTCTCTCGCTATTTCTATATTTGGTGGAATATGACTCTGAGTTCCACAACAAGTGGTATCAGAGCTCGGGTATTTTGAGTATGCTCTGTGGTCGCAGTTTAATCTGATCTTCCACATCAGAAAAGTTTTCTCGGGCTATTTGGCTTTCGCATTTGGAGGGCTCTTGAAGAATAATTTGTAACAAAAAATGGAAGACACCTCAAAAGCATCGTCGTCGTCCATTTAGGCGAGAACCACTGTGGCGAATACGCGATTGGCAGTGGAGTCTTTTGATGGCACAGGCCATTTTGGTATGTGGCAAAGCGAAGTTGTAGACGCACTCTTTCAACAAGGTCTATACTTAGCTATTGAAGAAAAGAAACCAAATGATATGGAGGAAAAAGAATGGAGTATGATGAATCGGTTGGCATGTGGAACAATTAGTTCGTGTCTATCCAGAGAGCAGAGATATGCGTTTTCGAAAGAAAACTCGGCATATAAATTGTGGATGGCACTGGAGGAGAAGTTTCTGAAGAAAAGTTATCAGAATAAGCTCCATTTGCAGAAGCGGCTCTTTCGCTTCACATTTGTTTCGGGTTCCACTATCAATAATCACATTACCAGTTTTAATCAACTGGTTACCGATTTGATAAATTTGGATGAGACTTTTAAAGACGAGGATTTGGCTCTGATGCTGTTGGGATCCCTTCCTGAGGAGTTTGAGTTTCTTGAAACAACTCTACTTCACGGGAAGGCTGATGTATCTCTTAGCGAAGTTTGTGCTGCCCTGTACAGTTATGAGCCGAGAAAGAAGGACAAGCAAGTTAGTTCAGGCGGAGATGCAGAGGTTTTGTTCGTCAGAGGTCGTTCACAAAACAAAAACAAAGGAAAGAAAGGGAGATCCAAGTCCAGGCATAAACTAAGCAAAGACGAGTGTGCCTACTGTCGAGAAACAGGACACTGGAAGAGAGATTGCCCAAAGCTGACAACTAAGGGCAATTCTAAGGCCGTAGCGGAATCAAATGTAACCGCGTGTGATGATGCCGAATCGGACTTCTCATTGGCGACATCATCCAGCGGTGCTTCTGAAGTATGGATGCTGGATTCAGCATGTAGTCATCATATGACACCACATTTGGATTAGTTCTTTGATTTCAAAGAACAAAATGACGTTGTCTTCACAGCAAATGAAGCTCCTCTTACTACACTTGGGATTGGTTCAGTTCGCTTAAAGAATCACGATGGATCAATCATAACCCTAAAGGCTGTTCGGTATGCACCAGAAGTGAGGAAAAACCTTATTTCCGTTGGAACTTTAGAATCGAAAGGTTTTGAAGTAAGAGCTAAGGATGGGGTGATGAAGATCATCTCTGGTGCACTCGTGGTAATGAAGGGAATTCGGAAGAACAACAATACGTATCACTACATGGGTGGTACAATTGTGGGTGCAGTAGCAGCAGTTACTATTGATGATTGGAATTCAGAAGCAGTTAGGCTATGGCATATGCGCTTGGGACATGCAGGTGGAAAATCCTTGAATTTCCTCATAAATCAAGGATTGTTGAAAGGAGTGAAATACTCCAAATTGGAGTTTTGTGAACATTGTGTTCGTGGGAAACAAACAAGGGTTAAATTTGGAACAGCAATCCATAATACTGAAGGTATTTTGGATTATGTTCATTCGGATGTATGGGGCCCCTCAAAAACGAGTTCTTTGGAAGGGAAGCACTATTTTGTAACCTTTGTTGATGATTTTTCCCGGAGAGTTTGGGTGTATACGATGAAGACAAAGGATGAAGTGTTTGAGGTATTCCTCAATTGGAAAAAGATGGTGGAAACTCAGACTGATAAAAAGGTCAAACGTCTCCGTACAGACAATGGTGGAGAATTTAGGAGTGGTCCATTTCAAAAATTTTGTGAGGATGAAGGCATTGTCAGACACTTCACTGTGAGACATACACCACAACAGAACGGAGTGGCAGAACGCATGAACTGGACTTTTCTGGAGAAAGTTCGGTGTTTGTTATCTAATGCTGGGTTGGGTAAAGAATTTTGGGCTGAGGCTGTGACGTATGCATGCCATCTCGTTAATCGTCTACCATCTACTGCTATTGATGGAAAAACACCATTTGAAAAATGGTTTGGAAAGCCTGCTGACTGCTGTTGATTATGATTCCTTACATGTATTTGGTTCCGCTGCATATTATCATGTTAAGGAATCAAAGTTGGATCCTAGAGCAAAGAAAGCTGTGTTCATGGGGATCACCTCTGGTATAAAAGCCTATCGTCTTTAGTGTCCAGAAACAGAGAAAATAATCTTTAGCAGGGATGTCACCTTTGATGAATCTACCGTGTTGGAAAAGGTGAATGCAGAACAGCATGTTGGTACTCCCAAACAGGTGGAGTTTGAAAAGTTTGTTGTCCCAGCAGATCAAGAAACTCTTGATCATTCTCCTACGGTAGAAGGAGATTTTGAAGAAGAGGAAGTTCAACCCCAAGAACTTCCACAGCAACTTGAATCAATTGCAACTAGCAAGCCAAAGAGGACAATCAGAAAGCCTGCTCGCTTTGATGATATGGTGGCTTGTGCATCTGCAATTGCCGCTGATGATGTTCCTACCACTTATATTGAAGCAGTCAAAGGACCAGAGAAAGATAAGTGGAGGATTGCCATGAGTGAAGAAATGCAGTCCCTTCATAAGAATCAAACATGGGAACTGGCCAGTCTCCCGAAGGGAAAGAAGGCAATTGGATGCAAATGGGTATTTGCAAAGAAAGATGGATTTCCTAGCCAAGGTGATGTTCGCTACAAAGCCAGATTGGTGGCCAAAGGTTACGCTCAGAAGGAGGGCATTGATTATAATGAGGTGTTTTCTCCAGTTGTAAAACACTCCTCCATTAGAATTTTGTTGGCTTTGGTAGCACAGTTGGATTTTGAACTAGTTCAGTTGGATGTAAAAACTGCATTTTTACGTGGAGACTTGGAAGAGGAAATCTATATGACTCAGCCAGAGGGATTCAAAGTTGCTGAAAATGAAAATTTGGTTTGTAAACTTAAAAAATCGTTGTACGGATTGAAGCAATCTCCAAGGCAGTGGTACAAGCGATTTGACAAGTTTATGATGGGAATTGGGTACACAAGAAGCAAATACGATCATTGTGTGTATTTGCACAAGCTACAAGATGGATCCTTCATATATCTTCTTCTGTATGTTGATGATATGTTGATTGCCTCCCCAAGTCTAATAGAAATTGAGAAGTTGAAGACTCATTTGAAAAGGGAGTTCGAGATGAAGGATCTAGGTGAGGCGAAGAAGATTCTTGGCATGGAGATTTTCAGAGATAGAAAATTGAGGAGGCTTTGTTTGACTCAGAAACAATATCTGAGTAGGATGTTGAGGCGTTTTGGCATTGAAGAAAAGTCAAAACCAGTTAATACTCCGCTTGCTCCTCATTTTAAGCTTAGCGCCGCTTTGTCACCGAAATCTGATGTAGAACGGGAATACATGTCAAAAGTACCGTATGAAAATGTTGTTGGTAGCTTGATGTATGCTATGGTGTGTACGAGGCCTGATATTTCCCAAGCAGTGGGGGTTGTGAGTAGGTATATGCATGATCCTGGAAAGGAACATTGGCAAGCTGTGAAATGGATTTTGCGATACATCCATGACACAGCTGATGTTGGTTTGATATTTGAGCGGGAACATAGTCAGTATGTAGTCGGATATTGCGATTCAGACTATGCTGGTGATTTAGATAAGCGTAGATCAACTACAGGCTACGTATTTACTCTTGCTAAAGCACCAGTCAGTTGGAAGTCTACCTTACAGTCAACGGTTGCTCTGTTTACTACGGAAGCAGAGTATATGGCAATTTCAGAGGCTGTAAAGGAAGCAATTTGGCTTCAAGGGTTGCTTGGTGAACTGGGAATTGGACAAAAGTATGTGAAAATACATTGTGATAGTCAAAGTGCTATTCATTTAGCAAAGAACCAAGTTTATCATGCAAGGACGAAGCATATTGATGTTCAATATCATTTCATAAGAGAGATACTCGAAGAAGGTGGAGTCAGGATCGAGAAGGTCCATACTACTGAGAATCCTGCTGATATGTTGACAAAAGTTGTGACTGCAATCAAGTTCAAATTTTGTTTGGACTTGATCAACATTGTCAAAGTTTGAAGATTGGTTTTGGTGACCCCGTTTGATGAGGAGATTGAAGATTTTGAAATTCGCCAAGGTGGAGATTTGTTGAAGTGTGGCTCATTTTTGAAAGAGGAAAATATCCCACATAGATAGAATTTGTAAAGGGTGGGCTCATTTGTTTTATAAAAGGAGACCACCTCTTCACTTTGAAAAACATCCCAAATTGCCTAAGTCTTTTAGCAATTTCTTCTTTCTTCCTCTATAGTTTGTAATAGTTTCACTTTAGTCCTTTAGTGAAATATTTTGGTGGGGTCCGAGGACGTAGGCTAAATTAGCCGAACCTCGTTAAATTTGGTGTTCTCTATTTTGTGCTATTCTTCAAGTAGCCATTGTTAGTTATAGTTGTAGTGTTATATTGTGCTATTAAATTCGTCTAGTTAATTCTGTCGAGGAGGTTGGGTTTTAAGCGCGACCGTTGTGACGCCTCCAATCTTTCCTGGAAATTAAATCTAGTGTGGTTTTCTAGTACAATATTTCTCTCACTATTTCTATATTTGGTGGAATATGACTCTGAGTTCCACAACAGTATGAAGCCTTTAAGGAAGTTCGCTCCAATGCCTAACTGCTGCAGCTTCTGGAGGTTGCCAAGCTCTTTTGGAATTTCACCTGTCAAAGTTGTTAAACTGCAGGACTTTTTAAAAGAATAATACTATTTTAAATAAATTTTATATAAATAATACACAAATAAAAGAAGCTCCGGAAATGGCACAATCCGCCATTAGTAATGGCGGAGCCTGACAAAATTTGTCAGGTCGGTCAGGATTCGCCATTACTAATGGCGGATCCTGACAAAATTTTTTTTTATGTGAGGATCCGCCATTATGGCGGATCCTCAAATAGAAAAAAATAGTGAGGATCCGCCATTAGTAATGGCGGATCCTCACCCAATCCCATTTACCTCCTTTTTTTTTTTCTCCTTCTCTTCTTCTTTCTCTCTTCTTCTTTCTTCTTCTTTCTCTCTTCTTCTTCTCCCTCATTCTCTCCATTCTGCTCCATCTCTCCGTTTTAGCATTTTATCCCTAAGGTAATTTTTTTATTCTATGTTATTATTTCATTAACTACATTTTTGAGTTAGTTAATTATTTTAATTTAGAGTTTATGGTTTAAATATTTATAATTTTTGTGAATTTAAACCCTAGTTTTCAATTTTAATTTTGAATCAAATTATGACCAAAATTAGTTTAAACCCTAGTTGATGTTTGTATATTTTTGGATGGACAAATAATTGAAGATTCCAACTATATGCTGAGTTATAGCATTCCAGCAACAACTTACATGAGAATACCCCGGTCGATCAAATTTATTGAATTGTTGAATAAGATATATGCCAGTACAGGAATTAATCCGAATCAATTCTCGTTGAAAGTATCTTCGAAGTACTCATTTGAAGATAGAAATTTGCTTAGGCAGAGAGCAATGGAGGTCAAAATTTCCATTTGGAGGTGTTGAAAGTGTACCAAATTTCCATTTGGCGACTCATGGTTTAGGGCGTTATTCAAATCCGGATGTGCGCGTCTTCACGAGAAAATTCATAACTCATTGTAGAAAGCTCGGATTCATGAACCGTTTTCTTCCCATGAAACTAGACACGTAGGGATATCCACACATATATCGCACATAATCTGGAGATGTCCAGAACAAAGCAGTTTTCTATTCAAAGTTAGCACAAAATCTGTCGGCTGTGCACACAGCTGTGCGCGTCTTCACGAGAAAATTCATAACTCATTGTAGAAAGCTCGGATTCATGAACCGTTTTCTTCCCATGAAACTAGACACGTAGGTATATCCACACATATATCGCACGTAATCTGGAGATGTCCAGAACAAAGCAGTTTTCTATTCAAAGTTAGCACAAAATCTGTCGGCTGTGCACACAGCTGTGCGCGTCTTCACGAGAAAATTCATAACTCATTGTAGAAAGCTCGGATTCATGAACCGTTTTCTCCCCATGAAACTAGACACGTAGGGATATCCACACATATATCGCACATAATCTGGAGATGTCCAGAACAAAGCAGTTTTCTATTCAAAGTTAGCACAAAATCTGTCGGCTGTGCACACAGCTGTGCGCGTCTTCACGAGAAAATTCATAACTCATTGTAGAAAGCTCGGATTCATGAACCGTTTTCTTCCCATGAAACTAGACGCGCAAAGCTGCCCCGCTTGGGATTTTTATGCCAAAAAAAACAATTTTTTTTTTTGTTTTCTGGCTCGTATTTGGCCTATTTCTGTACATTTTTTACCCGTGACTTGAACACAAAAATTGTAGTTTCGTATTTTTTTCGCCTTCAATTGAACAAGCACGTCAATAATATAAATATCAATATGGTGAAATATTACAAATTCAAAAAAAAAACAATAAATACAAATTACAAATTAAAAAGTCTATCTATGTTGACGCCGACCGCGATGCCCCCCTGTGCCACAGTTTGGAGCACGCCCCCTCCTTGTTGACCGTCTAGGTCCCTGCATTTCTTCTTCTTCTGAATGGACTGCAGATGTGTCGAAATGTAACGAGACTGGAGGTGGATTCCTGGTTTAGGGAGGTGGATAATTCGAGTGGTCCAGACCCGTGTGAGTCCCTATATATTGAGCCCACAAATTATCGGGCGTTGCCCACGCTGATGATGAAGGCCCCTCATCTTGGAATGTGTAAGGCAACTGAGGCTCGGGTGTTGGATCAACCATCTGAGGAAAGTAATCGCTGGTAGCATAAGGATCTGCTACAGTCGAAGACGATGGTCCGAAAGTGGGGGTGCGAGGAACTTCACTCGAAGTCCCAAGTTCGCCCACACACGGACGTGAGTGATGCCGTGCAAGTTCTTCTTCGTCCTCTGAATCCTGTACATCATCGACGTCTCTTTCGACACTACTTCTCCTCTGTGGACGCATGTCTTCTCTGCCTGTCTGAGCAAAATGAACACCTGCTGCTGCATTAGAACGACGACTACATGACACCATCCGGGACAGCTGTGTAAGACCCGATCTTAAAGTCCCTAACATCCCCTCAGCCCTTTGCCTCGAGTCAGGGGTATCTTGGACAACCCTTTGCAATTCTTGAATCTGTCTATTCTGTAAAAGATAAACAAAAATATAAGACAAAGTAAAACCAAATGAAGCAATGTAATGTTAACCTAACACAATTATATATACTAACCACATCATGTAATAGAAGTGCCGACCCTGTTTGGAAGCCGACATTCAATCTATCCAACTCCTTTGAAATATACCGACGTGTGATCCTATCATGCCAGTCGGAGTAATCCTCTGTTGTGCCTCCACCCAAGTCCCCTACCACAACATGATGTAACTGTTCATTCCATTGATCGATGAAGATCCTATTGAAAATGGACCAATCCTCGTTATCCCTCCCAGCACGATCAATCCTTTCGAATTGTGGGTGTGATATCGGATGTCGTGGAATTCCTTGTCGAAATCCAAACTGTTGAAGAACTCGCTCAGGACAATGATACTCCACAATGTTGAGGAATACCATTGGAACTGATGCTCTCCACACACCATGGGCAAAACACTCAGGTGGCAACTCAGCAATGTCGGGATCATCAAAGTTGTATAAGTCCCAAACAAACTGAAATAAGAAAATTGAACAACAGTATTTTTAATAGGAGAGCATTATAGAACATGCTCGGATATAATGACCTGGAGATACACTTTTACTCACATGATGATAGGTCATCTGATCTAATACTTCTCTAACTGCCAATAAACAGCCTGTCGTTGTGCGAGGATTACTCACGGGTCGATACCACCTACAACATCAATAACGCAAATAATTAAAAAAAAATAGTTGTTTCTGAATAAAAAATTCTAGTTAGATAAATTACCGTTTCCCATAAGGAGCTCGTGCAATGTTACTAACATCAATTTCTGCCATTAAATGTGGAACCGTAGATGGCCTCACAACCATTATTTGTGACCATGCCCATAACTGTTAAACATAAATACATTAATTTATTGAACATTGAATATCTTAGAGAAAGATATAACAAAAAAAAAAAATACATTATACCTGTAACAATGTCATTGGACCACACACTTCTTTGTGAATCCTTAGGGATCCATGATGTAGCTAACGGTACAAAAACGCCAACACACCACTCCCCCAACTATAGGAGCTTACCTCATCAATATTTTCAAAAAATTTTAACCACAAAATCGAAATCACTTCCCCGCTGCTGTCGGGTAACATGACGCCAAGCAATGCAAAAGCCCAACATCGTGCTATTTGATCAACCATATGCTCGGGGGACTCGTCTGTGATTATTGCCTCGGCCGATTTTAGGTATTCACATAATTTTTTCATTTTTAGTCCCATACCCGTTGATTTAAAATCATTCTGTCCAATTTCAAAACCTAAAAGACGATGAACCAGGGCTGCATAATCCCTAAACCCATTAAACACGTGATGAATAACTACTGCCCTACCGTCGACTGGTACACCCCATAGTATAGCAACGTCTTGGAGGGTAACAGTAGTCTCTCCACTTCTGAGGTGAAACATGTTTGTCTCCGGGCGCCACCTCTCAATCAGTGCAGTCACAAGTCCCATATCACATCTAAGTTGCCCACACATGGTTAACAAATAAAAGCGATAAAACCCCATTTGATGGAGTTTTTGCAATACTCGACGATGTGGTGCAATAAAATCACAGGATTTTACCATTTTAAAATAATGACCATGTGCTCGTCTTGTTCGCATTGTTGTATCACCCCCTAAAAATACTAACTCGGACCTGTGGCTTGTCTGATCCGTCAACACACTAGGATCTACAGGTCCATATACATCATGATCGTATAAATTAGCCATCCTGTATTTATAAAGTATAGCAAGTACAATTAGAATATAATGCATTAATTAGATTATTATCCATTATTCTAAACACTAAAAACTCAAATTTATACCTAAATTATATCGTATCAAAGTTCAATAATCAACACTAAAATTTGACTAAATTAATCAACACTTAACAAATTAAACATAAAAATTTAGCCTGTTAGCTAAATGTTATACCAAAAAATTGAAGCAATACTTACAAATTTGTCTAAAATTATATCAAAGTTCAATCATTAAAACTAAATATCTAAATATAATGTTTATATATTAATCCGATTTTTAGTATTTTTACATACCTAAATACCTAAACATATAATGTCTACATATATATGTAGGTTCAAAAATTAACACTAAATACTAATTTATATTGTATACACATAACAACAGTTTAAATACCTAAAAATATTTCAATATAATATTTACAAAAATTTCTAAAATACCTAAATTCTACTACAAAAATGCGAAAATAATACCTTCAAATTTAAAATTCGAAATTCTACCCTAAAATTGAAACATAAAGCCTAAAATTAGACATTCTATACTACAATTAACCAATAATCCCTAAAATCCTAACTTCTCCCCTAAACCCTAAATTACTAAATTATATCTAGAAAATTCGAAAATACTAAATTACTAAATCATAACTTTAGAGATAATTACTAAATTAAATAACAATCACAAATTCGCAACAACAAACTAAAAAATTATATCTAAAAAATTATAAGCATAAAACTATAAATTAAATTAAAATAGATATTTACCTTTAATTAGAAAAAGGAGGAGAGATCAGTAGGTGAAGGAGGAGATGGGATGAGAGTTGTTGATGAAGAAGAATGCAGTAAGAGTGTGTGGGTGTTTTTCGATTGTGAGGAAGAAAAAGAGAGAAGAGGGGAAAAGAAGAGAAAAGAAAAAGAGAGGAAAGAGAGAGAGAAGAGGGGAAAAGAAGAGAAAAGAAAAAGAGAGGAAAGAGAGAGAGAGAGGGAAAAAGAGATTTTCGACATAGAAAATTTTGTTTTTTTAATATGGGTGAGGATTCACCATTACTAATGGCGGATCCTCACACAAAAAAAAAATTGTCAGGATCCGCCATTACTAATGGCGGATCCTGACTGAGCTGACAAAATTTGTCAGGCTCCGCGAGTGTGCCATTTCCGGATCTCGTTTTATTTGTGTATTATTTATATATATTTTATTTAAAAGAGTATTATTTTTTAAAAAAATCCTTAAACTGCATCATGTCTCAAGTATAAGGATAAATCACACAAATGTATATATTATCAAAAGAGTGTGCTGTTTTTGCTTATGCAAAATCTGTTTTCATACTCATGTTAGAATCACCAAGTTTCTGTAAACTTTAATAATCTCTACCTATGTTAATAATTTTCCACTTTTTGTTTTTGAAATAGCTCGAATATAATACTTGGGTATTTTGTAATTTATGAAAAAATCAAGGGTATATCTTAAATCTGTGATTAGGTCATATCTTAAAGTAAGTGATTATCGATTTTATCCACAAGCAAGCTATTTGAGAGTGTACGTAAACAAAGCTTATGCTTTTAGTTCTCTAAACTAAAGTAGTAGTACCAATTTATAATCTCTCTCTAAACTGGTAATTGATAGTTTAAAATGGATTATGGTACTTTATAATTAAATTAAATTTATTTTAAACATATTTATTCGTAAGTACATTTAAATAAGACTAATATGCGTCTTTTAGAATTCAAATCTAAAAGAACTTGTCAGAATAAAAGAATACTTCTGATTCTGGCGTAATATGTAATCACTATTCCCTCTATCAAAAAATAATGTCCGCTTTGACTCCTTCTAGAAAATAAGAAAAGTCAACCTTTTAGTATCTTCTTCCAAATTTACCTCACTTTTAACAAAATTTTAAAAATAAGTATAGCATCCTAAATTGTAATACATATGTTATTTAAAATCTTCCTCATTTAAAAAAGAAATAAAATTCTTTATAGCTATGTAAGTGTCATTTTAAATTTTGAAAATTGAACATTAGGTCCTGGTTGAATGGTCTATCATTTTCCATTTTGCAATTTCCAAAGATTTTTTCTATCAAAATTGCGTTTAATTCGATGTTATCCACTTGGATATGTGCCCACATGGGTTTTAAACCGCTGGAACATGCATGATGAGGTGATCATTTCACTTTATGATATCATCATGTGCAAATTCAGCGATTTAAAACCCATCTGGGCATGTACCTAAGTGGGTAGCATGGAATTTCCCCAAAATTGCATATACTTGGCACCTTTTGAAAATATCGCAAAATAATGTTTTAATGGAAATTTCCTATAAAATTCCAAATTTTCATGAGAAATGAGTTTGATTGACATTTCGTAGATACTTTTTCAGGAAAATTAGATATTATTCATGATTATACAGTTCATCAAAAAATTAAAATGACCTTATTTGCCAATATAGGCATTAAAATAATCACATATTTTGATTCGAAATGCGAAATAAAATTCACTTTGCTTTATTTTTTAACGTCTTAATCGATGAATTTAACTTATAGAACAAAAATTCATCCGTACTGATTTCTCCTGAAATATCAATTTACATCTTCCACATAAGTTGTAGGTAGAAAGGAAATTAATTACCTGTCAAATCATTGGAGCCTAGATACAATATCTCAAGTGCCCTCAACTCCCCAATTGTTCTTGGTATGGAGCCACTAAATTTGTTGAATGACAAAGATAGCAGATTAAGGTGTGAACATGAGGAAATATTTGAAGGTATTTCCCCTTCTAACTCATTTGAAGACAAATATAGACCTTTGAGTCTCGGAATCCAACGACATACATCGCTCGGGAGATCGCCCGACAAGCCATTTCCGGTAAGAGCAATAAGTTCCAAGTTTGACATGTTGAAGATTGCCATTGGTATTTCACCCGTGAATTCGTTATACTGCAATCTCAATGACTTCAAGTGTACAGATTTCCAATCTTTTCAGGGATTTCCCCCCCTAGAGGATTAAACGATAGATCCAGCATCTCGACCTTCGATATGTTGGAGATAGACTTTTGGATAAAAAGGTTGGTGAAACTATTATTTCTAAGATTCAAGAAGTGAAGTTGAGGCAAGAATACAAACCAAGACGGAATAACACCACTAAAATTGTTAAACATGAAATCAACGCCTTCCAATCTTCGCAACTTAGCTAGTTCTCGGGGCAGGACGCCATGAAAAGCGTTGCCACTTAAATTGAGAGAAAGGAGAAAGGAGAGATTTCCAATTTCTGGGGACAAGTTTCCTATTAGTCCCATTGTAGATATATCTAAAGATGCCACTCTTTGGTGGCGAGAATTGCACGTGACTCCAATCCAGGTGCAAACAGAGGTGGAATCAGACCAGTTGTTCCATAAAACGTAAGATGGATCGATAGTTAATCGGGATTTCAAGGCGAGAAGTGCTGATTTATCGGTTGTTATATTGGTTAAGGCCACGGCCAAGTGAGATGTTAGACATTGTACGATACATAACGCTGCGAGAGAAGAAAAGTAAGATCTCATGACGCTCATTCCCAGTGAGAAGACTTTTTATGTATCAGAAAATATGAGGATAATGAATTTTAATTCTGATTCAAAGATTGATGCAAATTTGGGGCATGATTGGGTTGGATTTGTATATCAATATTACCAGCTAGAATATTAAAGTAAAGAAGTCAAGTCAACTATGTTGTGGAACTCAGAGTCATATTCCACCAAATATAGAAATAGCGAGGTAAATATTGTACTAGAAAACCACACTAGATTTAATTCCCAGGAAAGATTGGAGGCGTCACAACGGTCGCGCTTAAAACCCAACCTCCTCGACAGAATTAACTAGACGAATTTAATAGCACAATATAACACTACAACTATAACTAACAATGGCTACTTGAAGAATAGCACAAAATAAATAACACCAAATTTAACGAGGTTCGGCTAATTTAGCCTACGTCCTCGGACCCCACCAAAATATTTCACTAAAGGACTAAAGTGAAACTATTACAAACTATAGAGGAAGAAAGAAGAAATTGCTAAAAAACTTAGGCAATTTGGGATATTTCTAAATGTAAATAGGTGGTCTCCTTTTATAGGATAAAGGGACCACCCTTTACAACCATTTTCCAATGTGGGATAATTTAGCTTCTTGAAATGAAGCCATCTTCAACAAATCTCCACCTTGGCGAATTTCAAAATCTTCAATCTCCTCGTCAAACGGGGTCACCAAAACCAATCTTCAAATTTTGACAATGTTGATCAAGTCCAAACAAAATTTGAACTTGATTGCAGTCACAACTTTTGTCAACATATCAGCATGATTCTCAGTAGTATGGATCTTCTCGATTCTGACTCCACCTTCTTTGAGTATCTCTCTTATGAAATGATATCGAACATCAATATGCTTCGTCCTTGCATGATAGACTTGGTTCTTTGCTAAATGAATAGCACTTTGACTATCACAATGTATTTTTACATACTTTTGTCCAATTCCCAGTTCACCAAGCAACCCTTGAAGCCAAATTGCTTCCTTTACAGCCTCTGAAATTGCCATATACTCTGCTTCCATAGTAGACAGAGCAACCGTTGACTGTAAGGTAGACTTCCAACTGACTGGTGCTTTAGCAAGAGTAAATACGTAGCCTGTAGTTGATCTACGCTTATCTAAATCACCAGCATAGTCTGAATCGCAATATCCGACTACATATTGACTATGTTCCCGCTCAAATATCAAACCAACATCAGCTGTGTCATGGATGTATCGCAAAATCCATTTCACAACTTGTCAATGTTCCTTTCCAGGATCATGCATATACCTGCTCACAACCCCTACTGCTTGGGAAATATCAGGCCTCGTACACACCATAGCATACATCAAGCTACCAACAGCATTTGCATACGGTACTTTTGACATGTATTCCCGTTTTGCATCAGATTTCGGTGACAAAGCGGCGCTAAGCTTAAAATGAGGAGCAAGCGGAGTACTAACTGGTTTTGACTTTTCATCAATGCCAAAACGCCTCAACATCCTACTCAGATATTGTTTCTGAGTCAAACAAAGCCTCCTCAATTTTCTATCTCTGAAAATCTCCATGCCGAGAATCTTCTTCGCCTCACCTAGATCCTTCATCTCGAACTCTCTTTTCAAATGAGTTTCTATTAGACTTGGGGAGGTAATCAACATATCATCAACATACAGAAGAAGATATATGAAGGATCCATCTTGTAGCTTGTGCAAATACACACAATGATCGTATTTGCTTCTTGTGGACCCAATTCCCATCATAAACTTGTCAAATCGCTTGTACCACTGCCTCGGAGATTGCTTCAATCCGTACAACGATTTTTGAAGTTTACAAACCAAATTTTCATTTTCAGCAACTTTGAATCCTTCTGGCTGAGTCATATAGATTTCCTCTTCCAAGTCTCCATGTAAAAATGCAGTTTTTACATCCAACTGAACTAGTTCAAAATCCAACTGTGCTACCAAAGCCAACAAAATTCTAATGGAAGAGTGTTTTACAACTGGAGAAAACACCTCATTATAATCAATGCCCTCCTTCTGAGCGTAACCTTTGGCCACCAATCTGGCTTTGTAGCGAACATCACCTCGGCTAGGAAATCCATCTTTCTTTGCAAATACCCATTTGCATCCAATTACCTTCTTTCCCTTCGGGAGACTGGCCAGTTCCCATGTTTGATTCTTATGAAGGGACTGCATTTCTTCACTCATGGCAATCCTCCACTTATCTTTCTCTGGTCCTTTGACTGCTTCAATATAAGTGGTAGGAACATCATCAGCGGCAATTGCAGATGCACAAGCCACCATATCATCAAAGCGAGCAGGCTTTCTAATTGTCCTCTTTGGCTTACTAGTTGCAATTGATTCAAGTTGCTGTGGAAGTTCTTGGGGTTGAACTTCCTCTTCTTCAAAATCTCCTTCTACCGTAGGAGAATGATCAAGAGTTTCTTGATCTGCTGGGACAACAAATTTTTCAAACTCCACCTGTTTGGGAGTACCATCATGCTGCTCTGCATTTACCTTTTCCAACACGGTAGATTCATCAAACGTGACATCCCTGCTAAAGATTATTTTCTTTGTTTCTGGACAACAAAGATGATAGCCTTTTATACCAGAGGTGATCCCCATGAACACAGCTTTCTTTGCTCTAGGATCCAACTTTGATTCCTTAACATGATAATACGCAGCGGAACCAAACACATGTAAGGAATCATAATCAGCAGCAGGCTTTCCAAACCATTTATCCAATGGTGTTTTCCATCAATAGCAGTAGATGGTAGACGATTAACGAGATGACACGCATATGTCACAGCCTCAGCCCAAAATTCTTTACCCAACCCAGCATTAGATAACAAACACCGAACTTTCTCCAGCAAAGTCCGATTCATGCGTTCTGCCACTCCGTTCTGTTGTGGTGTATGTCTGACAGTGAAGTGTCTGACAATGCCTTAATCCTCACAAAATTTCTGAAATGGACCACTCCTAAATTCTCCACCATTGTCTGTACGGAGACGTTTGACCTTTTTATCAGTCTGAGTTTCCACCATCTTTTTCCAATTGAGGAATACCTCAAACACTTCATCCTTTGTCTTCATCGTATACACCCAAACTCTCCGGGAAAAATCATCAACAAAGGTTACAAAATAGTGCTTCCCTCCCAAAGAACTCGTTTTTGAGGGACCCCATACATCCGAATGAACATAATCCAAGATACCCTCAGTATTATGGATTGCTGTTCCAAATTTAACCCTTGTTTGTTTCCCACGAGCACAATGTTCATAAAACTCCAATTTGGAGTATTTCACTCCTTTCAACAATCCTTGATTTATGAGGAGATTCAAGGATTTTCCACCTGCATGTCCCAAGCGCATATGTCATAGCCTAACTGCTTCTGAATTCCGATCATCAACAGTAACTGCTGCTACTGCACCCACAACTGTACCACCCATGTAGTGATACGTATTGTTGTTCTTCCGAATTCCCTTCATTACCACGAGTGCACCAGAGATGATCTTCATCACCCCATCCTTAGCTCTTACTTCAAAACCTTTCGATTCTAAAGTTCCAACGAAAATAAGGTTTTTCCTCACTTCTGGTGCATATCGAACACCCTTTAGGATTATGATTGATCCATCGTGATTCTTTAAGCGAACTTAACCAATCCCAAGTGTAGTAAGAGGAGTTTCATTTGCTGTGAAGACAACGTCATTTTGTTCTTTGAAATCAAAGAACCAATCCAAATGTGGTGTCATATGATGACTACATGCTGAATCCAGCATCCATACTTCAGAAGCACCGCTGGATGATGTCGCCAATGAGAAGTCCGATTCGGCATCATCACACGCGGTTACATTTGATTCCGCCACGGCTTTAGAATTGCCCTTAGTTGTCAACTTTGGGCAATCTCTCTTCCAGTGTCCTGTTTCTCGACAATAGGCACACTCGTCTTTGCTTAGTTTATGCCTGGACTTAGATCTCCCTTTCTTTCCTTTGTTTTTGTTTTGTGAACGACCTCTGACGAACAAAACCTCTGCATCTCCGCCTGAACTAACTTGCTTGTCCTTCTTTCTCAGTTCATAACTGTACAAGGCAACACAAACTTCGCTAAGAGATACAGCAGCCTTCCCGTGAAGTAGAGTGGTTTCAAGAAACTCAAACTCCTCAGGAAGGGATCCCAGCAACATCAGAGCCAAATCCTCGTCTTTAAAAGTCTCATCCAAATTTATCAAATCGGTAACTAGTTGATTAAAACTGGTAATGTGACTATTCATAGTGGAACCCGAAACAAATGTGAAGCGAAAGAGCCGTTTCTTCAAATGGAGCTTATTCTGACAACTTTTCTTCAGAAACTTCTCCTCCATTGCCATCCACAATTTATATGCCGAGTTTTCTTTCGAAAACGCATATCTCTGCTCTCTGGATAGACACGAACGAATTGTTCCACATGCCAACCGATTCATCATACTCCAATCTTTTTCCTCTATATCATTTGGTTTCTTCTCTTCAATAGCTAAGTATAGACCTTGTTGAAAGAGTGCGTCTACAACTTCGCTTTGCCACATACCAAAATGGCCTGTGCCATCAAAAGACTCCACTGCCAATCGCATATTCGCCACAGTGGTTCTTGCCCAAATGGACGACGACGATGCTTTTGAGGTGTCTTCCATTTTTGGTTACAAATTATTCTTCAAGAACCCTCCAAATGCGAAAGCTAAATAGCCCGGGAAAACTTTTCTGATGTGGAAGATCAGATTAAACTGCGACCACAGAGCATACTCAGAATACCCGAGCTCTGATACCACTTGTTGTGGAACTCAGAGTCATATTCCACCAAATATAGAAATAGCGAGGTAAATATTGTACTAGAAAACCACACTAGATTTAATTCCCAGGAAAGATTGGAGGCGTCACAACGGTCGCGCTTAAAACCCAACCTCCTCGACAGAATTAACTAGACGAATTTAATAGCACAATATAACACTACAACTATAACTAACAATGGCTACTTGAAGAATAGCACAAAATAAATAACACCAAATTTAACGAGGTTCGGCTAATTTAGCCTACGTCCTCGGACCCCACCAAAATATTTCACTAAAGGACTAAAGTGAAACTATTACAAACTATAGAGGAAGAAAGAAGAAATTGCTAAAAGACTTAGGCAATTTGGGATATTTCTAAATGTAAATAGGTAGTCTCCTTTTATAGGATAAAGGGACCACCCTTTACAACCATTTTCCAATGTGGGATAATTTAGCTTCTTGAAATGAAGCCATCTTCAACAAACTAATAGATCAAAATAGCTCACCATTTGATAGTGAAAGAAAATGAATGAATCCTTGTAACTATATTTTGATTTTTAAAAAAGTTCCTATATATGTTTAATGTCTTATTCATGGGAATATTTATATGTAAAATTAACATATTGGTAGAGTATATATGTTGACCCTTTAGATGTGTTTTCTAGTGCATGATTACGAAGAAAATTCAGGAGACTGTACTTTAAGAAGTATCGCTAACTTTATATGTTGGAGATGGTTTTGCGGACAAAATATTATTTAATGTAAATAAACAAAGTGGCGATCAACATTGAAATAGTAAAACTGTGAAGGGAAAATAGCTCTTTTGGTCCCTTTTCTTTTTGGTTTGTGTCGCTTTGGTCGTTCATCTAATAAAAATAGCACATTAATCCCTTTTCTATAAAATATGTGTCACTATGGTCCTTCATTCCCTTTTCTTTATTTCAAATTGGCCCCATGTTTTTATTCTTTCTCAATTTAATCTATTAAATAATTTATTTTTCAAAATAATCCTTATTCTCTGAAAATTCTTGCAAAAGACTATTCCGATTGATTAGGCCCAACATGCTTCCGAAATAAAATAAACTTTACATAAATCTGTACCTTCTTTTGACCGCCTTATCGCCGGATATTCCAAGTCCTAAGTTTTACGGACTATTTCAACCACACAACCGCAGCTGATGGTTCGCAGTCCTTGGCTCCTTCAGTGATACACAGCACAACCCAATTTCGTTTCCTACCTTTGGGCGTAAAAGATATATAAGTTTGTAAATATAATTGGAATTTTGGAAACAAGTGGCCAAAGCCTTTGCTTTTATTGATGAAATACAAATTAAAATTATATAATACTATTCTACTCCGCTATTGGAGGAGAAAACCTTTAGCCTCTCATGAGAGAACTACTATTGGGGAAATCCCCATACACTCGTGTATTAAAACTATAAAGAAGAAAGATTACAATTTTTCTATGAATAATTGTTTTATGAAAGAGTTGGAGAAGTTTTCTGATGATCTCCATCTGCTTCCGTCTTCTCTTCTTATAGGCCTTGGTTTCAGATTTCAAAGTCGGATTCCAAAACCTCCTTAATGTTTAGACGTCATTGCATACGTCTATCTTTAATAATGCGCGTGGGTCCCTGTGTTTGCCACGCCTATCCTTTTTACAGCTGTTTTCTTTTTCAGCTGTCCTTTTTAATCAATCACATGATTGGTTCTTTAATTAGTGCTCCCGACTTTTCAGGCCCTTTTTCTTTTACATGATTTTACCTTGGCTTGTGAAAACCCCGGGGGTAAAACTTCTTTTTTCCTTTATCCTTGTCGGATTCGGGTTTTGCCTTGGTGACCCTTATTCTTGTTTCGAATAGGGGTTTTTCCTGAAATTCACAACTTGAACATTCCCGGTTGTGCCATGGATCAACATGCATCATGTTGCAGGCCTTCTTCCTGGTTGCTTCAGTTGCTGGTAACTTGTTTTCCCAGATTAGCGTCCGCTTTTGTTCAAAGAGCTTCTCTGCGAATTCAATACTTTTTCCTGTCATGGAATTTAACAGGAATGATCCATTCGCCGAATTTGAAAAGATTTTGAATGGATATTTGACTTTGTCCATCTCTGTATGACAGACCCATATTCCCCATGCTCTTCTGGTGAAAATATCATCTTCGTTGATAGCACTGACCAACGGAGCTTCACCTGTTGCAACCTTTACTCTGTTCTAGGCTACCATATCTGGTCTCTGTAACTTAATAAAATGAAAAGCTGGATGAGACCATTTTCCTGCAATTTCTGGTGCTGCCGAAATAAACTTCAGCTCCAGAATATCACCCCTTTTGAGGTGTTGGTTATTCCTTGCCAGGGTTTGCTTGAAATCGACTAACAACGCTTACTGAATAAGCAATGTCAGGTCTAGTACACAACATTGCGTACATCAGGCTACCCACTGCTGATGCATAGGGTACAGTGTTCATTTCCTTTCTATCTTCCTCACTTTGAGGACACATAGATTTTGAGAGATGTATCCCATGTCTCATTGGCAGGAACCCTTTCTTAGAATCCTCCATAGAAAGGAAATGAGCATTGTACCCTATGCATCAGCAGTGAGTAGCCTGATGTACGCATTGTTGTGTACTAGACCTTACATCCTTCTTGAGAATGAAGGTAAACCTTCTACTTCCTACGGGATAGGAAGAATGACACTAGAAAGGTTTTGATCCTTATTCTCTAAATAGGGTTCGCAAGTCTAAGAAAGTATTTGACTGGACATCAATACAGAACAAGGACTTGCATGATAGGCTTTTAAGCCATCAAGCTTTAGTCCTATTTTGGTTTTTAATTAATTAAATAATTAATATTATTTATCCAATAAATAAATTAATTAAATAATCAATTAAATTCATGTTAATGTTGGAAAAAATTTCATAAAATCATAAAAACGCAGCAGAAGAATATGTTTAAATCTTAGTGGCTCATCTCTATTTCTCGTATTTAAATTAGGTTTCGAATTCAACTACCGTTCTCGCGTATGTTGAGTTCTGAACCAGCAAATCCGTCGCTGTCCCTAAATTGCCACGCCGGAGTCAAAAAACGAAAATCTTCCTCTTCTTCTCTTGAGGAAGACGACTAGAGAGAGAGAGAGAAGATGGAGAGTTTTACTTGGAGAGAAAGTTTGTGTGTTTTTCACTTAGTTATTTTTTCTTTCACTAAGTAGTATATTTATACTATAATAGAAAACAATAACCTAGGTCTCCAAAGCCCTATTGTGGACGCCCAGTTCAAGGC
Source organism: Buddleja alternifolia (assembly GCA_019426215.1). Lineage (NCBI taxonomy): Eukaryota > Viridiplantae > Streptophyta > Magnoliopsida > Lamiales > Scrophulariaceae > Buddleja > Buddleja alternifolia. Next base: position 10,922,817 of record CM033405.1, on the reverse strand, counting down.
TTTTAAGCCTTTAGGCTTTAGTCCTATTTTAGTTTTTAATTAATTAAATAATTAATATTATTTATCCAATAAATAAATTAATTAAATAATCAATTAAATTCATGTTAATATTATAATTAAATTCCTCTAAGGAATTAATTCATTCATTAACTTAATTAATTAATAAAATCATCTAATGATTAATTAATTAATCTCGATATCCAATACCGAAAATTCTCTCAAGTCTTCTCCATGATTTTCCTTTTGCACTTCCTTTAAGTGCGACTCTTTAGGTTCGTCTCAAAAGGCAATTGGGAGGAAACCAAAAGGATTTGAGTAATACCTAGCCAATCACGTGGCTCACATCGTATCCCAATTGAGAACTAATGAATAGGATCATTCCAAACCATATACGCTATACCGTAAGAGTATAAACATTTTATTCTTATATCCCAGTCAAGTGAGAGTCATGGTTTTAGTCAAACTCACATGGCTTGACCATATGCTTAGCTCATAATGAGTCGAGGTCATTTTATGCTTTGGCCAAAGACTTTGAACCTCACTCATTCATGACTGCATAGGATATTTAGCTCATTCACATATGAGAGAATAAATCTCATTTTGCTAATCAGTTAACAATGCTACTTGCCCATCAAGTCACACTTCGAGGTCGATCCCACCAAAGGGTGATTTGGATCTAACTACTCTAATGACATACTTGACGTCACAAGTGCATCTTCAACTCGATTCCTCAGGTCTAAGGTTCACGAGTAGCTATCACAACTTATCAGTTTCATCATTGACCGTCAGTGAGTGAATACCCATGTGATGAAACCGATGCGAGCCGTGTTCGAACATATTAGTCCAACTAATATGTCCATGACGTAAGTTCCCACTATCATTCCCATAGTGTTCGACTGGCACTTTCTCTGTCAAAATTTATATCATGCAAGTCCTTATTCTGTATTGATGTCCAGTCAAATATTTTCTTAGACTTGCGAACCCTATTTAGAGAATAAGGATCAAAACCCTTCTAGTGCCATTCTTCCATCCCATAGGAAGTAGAAGGTTTGCCTTCATTCTCAAGGACTTTACGTTGTTTATTAACATCTTACAAATGCCTATAAGAAAATAACAAGTTAACGCCTTATATATAATAAAAAGATATTGTTTAGTTGCAAGTCAATGCCCTATAAATCTATCCTATTTATGGCATTTGAGGGCATACACTCTAACAATCTCCCACTTGCACTCAATGCCATTTGCTATGGTATTTAATGCCCGTCCCTTCGAGATGTTTTTCTAGCACCGCTTGTGCCAATGGCTTGGTCAATGGATCAGCGACATTGTCAGCTGAGGCTATTTTCTGAACAGATATTTCTCCTCGTGTAACGATCTCTCTTATGATGTAGTATCTTCTCTCGATGTGTTTGGACTTGTTGTGAGACCTAGGTTGCTTTGCTTGCGCTATTGCTCCAGTGTTGTCACAGTAAAGTGGCAACGAGAGCTTTATGCTAGGAACCACTTGAAGTTCTTCTATGAACTTCCTTATCCAAACAGCATCTTTAGCTGCCTCAGAGGCAGCTATGTATTCAGCCTCTGTAGTGGAATCTGCGGTTGTACTTTGCTTGGAATGTTTCCAAGTCACTGCCCCACCATTGAGGGTGAATACGAATCCTGAGGTGGATTTTCGATCATCGACATCAGATTGAAAATCCGAATCAGTGTACCCGTCCACTCTCAGGCTACCACTCCCATAGATGAGAATCATATCCTTGGTTCTCTTCAGATACTTTAGGATATTCTTCACAGCTATCCAATGTTCCTTGCCTGGGTTTGCTTGAAATCGACTAACAATGCTTACTGAATAAGCAATGCCAGGTCTAGTACACAACATTGCGTACATCAGGCTACCCACTGCTAATGCATAGGGTACAGTGCTCATTTCCTTTCTATTTTCCTCACTTTGAGGACACATAGATTTTGAGAGATGTATCCCATGTCTCATTGGCAGGAACCCTTTCTTAGAATCCTCCATCCTATATCTCTTTAGGACCTTTTCTAAGTAAAGGGCTTGAGAGAGCCCTACCATTCTATTTATTCGATCTGTGTAGATTCGAATCCCTAGAATATAAGTTGCCTCTCCCAAGTCTTTCATGGAGAAAGTACTCGAAAGCCACTTCTTTATAGTGGTGAGCATTCCTATATCATTCCCTATGGGTAATATGTCATCTACATATAACACAAGGATTGTTATCTTGCTCCCACTAACCTTCTTGTAAATGCATGGTTCGTCTTCGTTCTTGATGAAGTCAAATCCTTTGACAGCTTCATCAAAATGTAGATTCCAGCTATGGGACGCTTGCTTGAGTCCATAAATGGATCTCTCAAGCTTATACACCTTATGAGTATGCTCCTCGGATACAAAACCTTTAGGCTGTTCCATATAGATATCCTCTTCTAGGAATCCATTTAGGAAAGCAGTTTTGACATCCATTTGCCATATTTCATAGTCTAGGTGTGTAGCTATTGCAAGTAGAATCCTTATTGATTTGATCATAGCCATTGACGAAAAGGTTTCTTGGTAGTCAATTCCTTCTTTTTGACTATACCCTTTCCCCACTAGCCTGGCTTTGTAGGTGTCAACCTTGCCATCAACACCAATCTTTCTCTTGTAAATCTATTTGCACTCGATTGGTTTTACCCCTCCAGGTTGGTCCACAAGTTTCCAGACTTGGTTTGCATGCATCAAATCAATCTCAGTTTGCATAGCTTCACGCCATCTAGTAGCATCCACATCCACCATTGCTTGAACAAAAGGTGGAGGGATCATCTCCATGATCCTCCTCTAATACAGAATGAAGATCTAGCTCCCTCTGTACTAGATATCCGTACCTCTCAGGCGGTTGAGGTACTCTACTTGATCTTCGCGGTTGTGGTTGTGTTGTAGAAGGTTCGGCTCTCACTTCCTGTGTAGATGTATCCACTGGAGTCTCATTTTGTTTTTTCTAGAACAATCTTTCTACCCGCTCCTCCTTCTTGAATGAACTCATCTTCAAGAAAGTGGGCTTGTAAAGCTACAATGATCCTTTGATCATCATGCAGGTAAAAGAGGTATCCCATTGAATCCTCAGGATATCCAATGAAACGTCCCTTCAAGGATCTGGCCTCCAACTTGTCCACTTTGGTCTTTTTTGTTAGGATTATGCTCTCAGATGCCATAGAGGATAGAATGTATAGGGCATATATCTTGTATTGAACTTAAACTCTTCTTAAATGAAAGGCATTATTAAGTTTTCACTTAATTCTTATCTGCATCTATAAGTTGTGTAAAACGTTTTGTCCATGTTTTCTGTGCGATTCCTCAACTTCCTATAGGATAGGAAGATTGACACTAGAGAGATCGATCTTGATTACTAAAATAAGTTCGCAGGTAATATGAAGTCTTTAATGGACAAATAAAGACTTTGAATACTTGTACAATCTTAGCTCCGACATGGGAGTGCCTGTCTGGTATCATGGGATGATAGGAGATTAAGATTGTAGACACGTCAGTGGAACTGATATGTTCGAACACAACTCGCATCGGTTCTGTCACATGGATTTACACTCTGTGACTGTCAATGACGGAACTGATTATGCGTAATAGGTATATGTGAACCTTTGACCTAAAGTATCAGGCTGAAGATGCACTTGTGACGTCAAGTCTTTCACTAGAGTAGTTAGACCCAATTCACACTTTGGTGGGGACAACCTCGAAATGCGGACTTGATGGGCAAGTGGTAATCTTAGCAGATATCTAATAAGGGATTTGTTCTCTCATAAGTGAATGAGTATGTACCCTATGTAATTATAGATAAATAGAGATCAAAGTCTTTGGCCAAAGCAAACGAGACGATTGTGCTTGGCACTAAATCGATCTCAATGATCTCGTATTTATTATGATTTATACATATGGTCAAGTCCAGTGAGTTTGACATAATCATGACTCTCACTTAACCGGGGAACGTGAACAAAGGGTTTATACATATACGGTATATACGGTTGGAAGGTTTCGGAATGATCCTATCATTCGTTTTCGTTTGGGTTACGAAGTGGGCCACGTGAATGGCTAGGTGTTACCCACTTCCTTTAGTTTCCTCTCATTGCCAAACGAAATGAACCTAAATAGTCACGCTAAAGGATTGACAAAGAAAAATGAAAAAAAAAGAATTTCTATTATTTCTTCTGGGAGTTTTAATTTATTGCATAAATTAAACAATTAATTATTCATTAGATGAAATAATTAATTATAATGATAAGGTTAATTTTTAATTAATTTCCTTGTGAAATATATTAATGAATTAATTTATCTAATTAATTTGGTTATTTAATTAATTAATTTATTTATTGGATATAATAAATTATTAATTGAAATAAGAAATTAATTAAACAAAACAAATCCCGGGGCTAAATAAGGAGTCCAATTGGACGCCTACCAGGCCTCAATGTGGCATCTTTGAGAGGCCACATATTAGGGCTCTTTTATTTTGACTTGTTCAATAAGTCATGAGGTATATAAAGACTCTTTGACTTAGAACAAGTAAGAAAAAGAAGGAGAATACACAACTCTCATAACTCTCAAAAGAAAGAAAAATATTCCTCCCCTCCTCTATACCTACCCGTCGACCATAGAGAAAGAAGAAAGGTGATTTTTTCGTTTGTTGATCCGTGCGTGACGATTTAGAGACGAGGTATTTTCGTTGTTCGGATCAAGTTCAAGTTTGAAGAATCAAACCAAAGGATTGAAGATTTGGAAGCTTCAATATTTCGAGTTTGGAGAAGAAGAAGTTTTTCTCCATCATCATATTCATATTAACGAGTAAGTTTTATTTGTTATACGCTTTTAGATTCAATTATGCGAATTAGAGTAGCAATTGGGTTTTCATTTTAATTTTTGAAATCCCTTCCGCTGCATTTATGCTCTTTCGAATGAAACCCAACATTTTTGACATAAGTCGGACATCCCCAAATCTTGATGTGATTAAGACTTGGTTTCCTATTCCTCCATATCTCATAGGGAGTCATAGGAACGGACTTGGACGAACATCTATTTAAAATATGTACAGCTGTAAGCAGCGCATGACCCCCACAGTGAAATGGGTAAGTCAGTGTAGCTGAGCATGGAGCGAACCATGTCCAACATTCGATTCCTTCGCTCTGCTACTCCATTTAACTATGGTGTCTCTGGAGATGTGAGCTGTAATACTATACCATTCTCTCTGAGGTACACATCAAACTCGTCGCTCATATATTCTCCTCCTCGATCCGATCGAAGGGTTTTTATGTGTTGACCAGTTTGATTTTCCACTAAAGCCTTGAATTCCTTGAACTTTTCAATGGATTTAGACTTATGCCTCATCATGTACACTAGACCATATCTTGAATGGTCATCCGTGAAGGTGATGAAGTAAAGGAAACCTCCTCGTGCCATTTCTCCAAATGGACCACAAACATCAGTGTGCACTAAGACTAAGATTTGTGAGGCTCTTTCAAAAGTCTCTGTGAAGGGAGATCTAGCCATCTTGCCTTTGAGACAAGATTCACAAGTAGGATAGGGATCCAATCCCAATGGACCGATTAGTCCATCTTTCTCCATTTTTCGAGTTTTATGTTCGCCGGCATGGCCTAGTCTAAGATGCCAAATCAATCTTTGGTTTATTCCAAGCCTACTTTGTTTCCTTTATATAGTATTCACAGAACACTCATTCTAGACATTAAGGTAATACAATCCATTTATTAAAGAAGCAAAGCCTACTAATTTATTACCATAATATATGTTGCATCGTTCATCAATAAAACGGAAAATTTTAACTAAAACGGGAATAGAAACAATGTTTTTAAGCCCATTGGGCAAAACTAAAAATTATCCAGAAATAGTATATGTCCAGAATTTAAAAGCAAGGAGGTAGATCCAATTCCAGTAGCTGCGACACTATGCCCGCTGCCTACTTTTATCTTCACCTCATCAGTGCTCAGCTTCCTTCCTAGCACCAGATCCTGATTCATACAACAAATGTGAACACTAGCTCCAGAATCAAGAATCCAAGATGTGGAGAAGACGGTCATAGAGCAATCAGTTTCATGAACATAAAGTTCCATACCTTGTTCGCCCGGCCCCATGTTTGGACAGTTCCTCCTCCAGTGGCCCAGCTCACCTCAGTGTATGCATCTGTCTGTATTTTGTGGCCCCTTATGCTTGCGACTCACAAGAGCTTTTCCTTTTCCTTTATCGACACCACCCTGAGCTCCAAGCTCACCACTCTGCTTCTTGGCTTTCTTCTTCTTATTCTTCGCCCGTTTGGGCCCAGAAGAGATAACCATTGTAGTTTCCTTTCCCTTGGACTTCAATTGAGATTGTGCAGTGTTTAATTTATTCATTAGCCCAGCTAAGTTGCATTCAATCTCATTGCAATTGAAGTTCATTACAAATTAGGAAAAATAATCAAGAAGAGACTGCAAAATAAGGTCAATTTGAAGATGTGGGTTCATTGTAAAATCGAGAGCCTCCAATCTCTCAATCCTCGAGATCATCTTGAGGACATGATCCCCAGCTTTCTCACCTTCTCTCATTTTAGCCCCGAAGAGCTCTTTAGATATCTCATATCTAGCAGTACGGCTGTGCTCACCATAGAGCTAGACCAAGTGTGCCAAGATAGCCCTCGTTGTGGTCATCTTCTCGTGGGACCTTTGAATCTCGTTTGTCATTGAGCCAAGAATGTACCCACGCACTCGGACGTCGTCCTTTACCCATTTTTCATGAGCTTGGATTTCTTCCTCGTTGGCACGTGTTCTGGCAGGAGGAGCAGGTATGTTTGTGTCCAACATGTATCCCAAGGACTCCATGTTGAGAACTATTCTCAAGTTCCTTAGCCAATCCACGTAGTTGGGTCCGGTAAGGATGTTCTTTTCGAGTATAACGGAAAGTGGGTTGATAGTCATTTTTGTTTTGAGAGAGATAAATCAAAAATAGCTGCAGAAAATAAACCAGACTTCATTAGACTTGTGTAACTAAACTAAAACCAAGTTTAAAATCAAGGACTTCGACTTATAACTTGGCTCCCACTACATTTTTTGAGATTCACACTCCCACTGTGAAAAACGAAAGTGATCGTTGCATTGTACTTCGTGGTGGGGATTGAGTTCTTGAATTAATCTAATGGATGGCAACCATTTAACGATATTTGGTCCATTATTTAATTAAAGTGAGGTCCAGCATCAATCTATCCAATAGATGGTTCAATCTTCTTTTTCCCATAATCCACCAAAATCGCAACCTTTTAACGATTTATAGGCTTTGTGGACTATCTAAGTTTACTCCCACTAACTCCTCATAATCTAACATTTGAATTTTACCTTGCAACCCTTTAACGATATTTGGGGTGAAATATGTCTCGATTAAGGCATCTAATGCACTTAATAAAATTCTAGAATTAAATCTTAATATACGACCCCCACTTACTGGGAAGATGCTATATACTAGGTTTAATACTTAATTTTATTAAGTTTAGTGGAGGAAAAGGATGCCTAGCACCCCTTACTAACTTAGTATAATTTTTGTTTGGGAGAATTTATGTTCTAAACATTTATCTAAGTCTCACTTTGCACATTATTCAATTTATATAGCGCATATTGATAACATACATGCTTCATACAACTAATGAACATGCATCGAAAGCAATAAACCAACACATATGTCCATAGGCTTTATCTAGAGGGCCCAAGCCAATGGGCCATCATTAAAAGGAAAAATAAGCCTAGCTATTCTTCGTGGGCTCCAAGCTCCTCTTCTTTTGGATTGATCTCCTCTTGAAAGGCCTATTCTATTTCTATCTATTACATGAGATTATTGAACAACCTATACATAATTCTAGAAATAAAATAAACGGGCTCAATTCCGGCCCTTACAACTCATAAAAGGAAATACAATCAAAAGAAATTACCTAAGCCCATGGACAATGTCACCATCATATAATACATGCTCGCGAAAAATAAGGCAATTATGTTGGTGATTAAGTTAATAATTAATTAGTCCAACTAATTAACTTCCTCAATAAAATTCCAAATTTTATTGATAATCATGATAATAAACCATTTAGTGAGAATCCTTAATTTAAATAAATAACTTAATTAAAAAATTCTCCAAGAACCATTAATTTATTATTTCACTTAAATTAATAATATTCAATAAAAAAAATTTGGGCTTGATTTCATAAAATATAAATTACCAACCATTGGCATATTTAATTTTAATTAATTAGGCCCAAAACTAATTTATTGAAGAGTCCATAATTTTAATTAAAATAATTTGGGCTTATTTAATTAAATTCGGGTCATCATTCTTTTGACCCACCCTGATAATTAAAATAGCCCAAAACCCATTTATTTAAAAAATTGGACCCGAGGAAAAATAACCCGACCCATTAGGACCCGGGTCATGGACCCGAGCCCACAAAACAGGGCCCTCGTGCGCCAGGCGCACGACATGACATGTCCGTGCACGGTCTTGAGTGGCTATGCGCCCAGCACACGGCTGTGGCCTGGCCGTGTGGCCCGAAGGCCACCTGCTGCACACACAACGTGTGCTGTCTGCGCGCCCAGCGCGTAGACTGCGCACATTTTCATCGCGCTCGTCGCGGGGTTTTTCCGACCCAATTCTCACAAAAATTAAATTTTTCAATTCACAAGTCATCATACTACAACATACATGAATTAAACGCAGAAAAACCATGGATTACTATCATGGAAAAACATATTCAAAACATGCTTAAAAAATGCGACAAAACACATAATCACGTAATCAATTAAATATAGAAATAAGAGATTGACTCTGATACCATTGTTGGGAAAAATTGCATAAAATCAGAAAAACGCAGTGGAAGAATATGTTTAAATCCCAGTAGCTCATCTCTATTTCTCGTATTTAAATTGGGTTTCGAATTCAATTACCGTTCTCGCGTATGTTGACTTCTGAACCAGCTTTGAAATCCCTTCTTGAACAGCAAATCCATCGTTGTCTCTAAATTGTCACGCCGGAGTCAAAAAATGAAAATCTTCTTCTTCTTCTCTTGAGGAAGACGACTAGAGAGAGAGAGAGAGGATGGAGAGTTTTACTTGGAGAGAAAGTTTGTGTGTTTTTACTTAGTTATTTTTTTTCCACTAAGTAGTATATTTATACTACAATAGAAAACAATAACCTAGGTCTCCAAAGCCCTATTGGACGCCCACTTCAAGGCTTTTAAGCCTTCGGGCTTTAGTCTTATTTTGGTTTTTAATTAATTAAATAATTAATATTATTTATCCAATAAATAAATTAATTAAATAATCAATTAAATTCAAGTTAATATTATAATTAAATTCCTCTAAGGAATTAATTAATTCATTAACTTAATTAATTAATAAAATCATCTAATGATTAATTAATTAATCTCGATATCCAATACTAAAAATTCTCTCAAGTCTTCTCCATGATTTTCCTTTTGCACTTTCTTTAAGCGCGACTCTTTAGGTTCATCTCAAAAGGCAATTTGGAGGAAACTAAAAGGATGTGAGTAACACCTAGCTAGTCACGTGGCTCACATCGTATCCCAATTGAGAACTAATGAATAGGATCATTCCAAACCATATACGCTACGAATACCGTACGAGTATAAACCTTTTATTCTTATATCCCAGTCAAGTGAGAGTCATGGTTTTAGTCAAACTCACATGACTTGACCATAGGCTTAGCTCATAATGAGTCAAGGTCATTTTATGCTTTGGCCAAAAACTTTTAACCTCACTCATTCATGACTGCATAGGATATTTAGCTCATTCACTTATGAGAGAATAAATCTCATTTTGCTAATCAGTTAACAAGGCTACTTGCCTATCAAGTCGCACTTCGAGGTCAATCCCACCAAAGGATGATTTGGATTTAACTACTCTAATGACAGACTTGATGTCACAAGTGCATCTTCAACTCGATTCCTCAGGTCTAAGGTTCACGAGTAGCTATCACAACTTATCAGTTTCATCATTGACTGTCAGTGAGTGAATACCCATATGATGAAACCGATGCGAGCCGTGTTCGAACATATTAGTCCAACTAATATGTCCATGACATAAGTTTCCACTTTCATTCCCATAGTGTTCGACTGACACTTTCTCTGTCAAAACTTATATCATGCAAGTCCTTGTTCTGTATTGATGTCCTGTCAAATACTTTCTTAGACTTGCGAACCCTATTTAGAGAATAAGGATCAAAACCCTTCTAGTGCCATTCTTCCTATCCCATAGGAAGTAGAACGTTTGCCTTCATTCTCAAGGACTTTACGTTGTTTATTAACATCTTACAAATGCCTATAAGAAAATAACAAGTTAACGACTTATATATAATAAAAAGATGTTGTTTAGTTACAAGTCATTGCCCTATAAATCTATCCTCTTTATGGCAGTTGAGGGCATACACTCTAACAATTTTGACATGAATCATACACGGCACTGGAAATCTAATCTGGCAGTTTAGATATCTCCGGAAAACCTGGTGACATAGTATGTATTGAAGTTATTGCCCCAAAATCATACCATTCTCAGACTTCTTCGGGTTTTGACCCCTCAAGCATCCAAATCCTAGAATATTTCCTTGATATTTCTACTAAGGACTTATTAGGATTTATCCCTTGTCTTGAGATTAACTTACCCCAAGAACGCTGATAACCCTACCAAAATAAATTAATTGGGTTAGTATTAACCTTAGAATTGTCGGTCTGTGGCCTAAAGTTAATCTCTCCCTCTTTAACCCCAGAGGTGGTGGGTTAACTTGAAGCAATAGAATTGTGAACTCCTGATTGTTCAATTGTTTCCTTTTTTCTCAGAATCTGAAAATGGACTTGTGCTAGTGGTATTTGAATCCACCGCTTCAGGTATAGAGCCCCGTTCTCTAAACGCAGATGTAGAGTCCTGCTCTCTCAATTCTCGAGTCATCACTGAAGATGATGCCTTTTGAATGGGTCCTTGTAATGCATTCCATAACATAGTCATGGCATACGTAACTGCCTTGATTGTTTCCTGGACTGTGTCCAGATCAACTCGTTGAACTTGTCCCGCTACTTCAGGATTTGTTGAGAGCTTTCCAAATTGCACATTAAGCTCCTCAAGGTTTTCCCTGAGATGCCTCTATCTCTTGATGATGGAATTAGCCTCAGACGTTTCTATCTCTTGTTAGGAAATCAGCAAGAACATTCTCATGAGATTTCACAATAATAATGTCAAAACAATAATATTGACATTCATCTTACCATCTGATAATACGTGCCTTCTCAATTTTTTATTCTAGTTTATTTTTCAAAAAGGCTTTAACATGTGTATTATCAACTTTTAATGTAAATTCTTTGGCTAATAAAAACAATTGCCATTTTTTAAAGGCCTTCCAAACCGCAAAGAATTTTTTCTCGTGTATATGCCAAAGACTGGCTTATTGTTCTATGAACAACCCTCCTACATATCTACAAGGTTCTTCCCCTGTAGCTGTTTTCTTCATGAGCACTGCTGCCCGCCTATAATCATTGGCATCTGTGTAGACTACCAAATCATCTTTGTCTTGTGGTATTGCGAATTTAGGCAAGTTATTACAAACTTGTTTCAACTCACGAATTCTCTGAGTGTGAATTTCTTCCCACTTCCATTTCCTGTTTTCCGTCTCTTTTAGGAGAGGTCAGAAATCTTTCATATACCTTGCCAAGTCCTTGATGAAGATACCTGCAAAGTTAACAACTCCCAAAAAGCTTTGAAGCTGTTTTTTATCTTTCAGAACATCAGGAAAATTGCGTATTTTTTCTACAATATGTTCCTGGAGTTCAATACCTGTTTCGTCAATAAGAATGCCAAGAAATTCAATCCTATTAACTCCAATTATTGCTTTCTTTTCTAAAAGCACTAATCCTTCATTAAAACATGCATTAGAAAATATTTCAAGATGTTTAATATGTTCCTTCATATTTCTAGATGCAATTAAGACGTCGTCAATATAGACAAACATAAACTCAAAATAAGCTTTTAACAGATTATCCATTTTTCTTTGATATATCTGGGGTGCGTTTGCTAATCCCATTGGAAGTACATTCCAGATATATTGACCTTGTGGAGTGGAAAATGCCGTATAATTTCTAGACTTTTTTTTCATCTTAATCTGATAGAAACCAAATTTACAATCAAATTTTGAAAACACTTTTGCATCTTTAATGCACTCAATTAAGTGTTCTCTGCTTGGGATATAGTAACCATCAAACTCCATTATCTTATTGATACCTTGGTAATTGATTACTAATCTTGCCTTTCCTCTTTTTACCTCACCATAGTTTCTTACCAAAAAACCAGGGCTACTATAAGCAGAGACTCCAGGTTCTATGAGTTTAAGATCGATATGTTCTTTTATGATTGTTTGCATATCCTTCTTATCCTCCATATTCATCTGAATTGGCTTGTATCGAACATACTCATACTTGCATTGTTCTTTTACTTTCAGAATAGCTTCGATCTTGTTTTTATCCCACGAAGCCAAAGGTTTCTCATTAAAGTTCCTTTGAATTAGTCTCTTAACATTTTCAAGAGAAAGTAAACTTTCTTCGTCAATGTTATCCTTGGACCTATTATGTAATTCATTCTTAAGAAGCTGTATTTCTTCTTTAGAATTTTCATAGCAGTGTTTGTCCTCACTTTCAATTAGACCATGTAGTTTAAAAGACAAAAGAGCTTTTCCAAATCTCCGTTTATCCTTCATTTTAGGATGGGTTAATTTGGAATCAGGATTAAAATCACCATGTTTGCTGTGAAAATTAATAGGCATAATCCTATTACAAGCTTTTGCGCGCCGCAAAACTTGTATCTCACTACCACAATTAGTAGTAAAAATCAATAAATTTTTGTTGTTATCTTGCACATATTTTGCAAAGGTCTGGATAAAATTGTTACCCAGCAAAATATCTGCTCCGGTATCATGAAAATATATAGATGGCATTTTTACCTTGAACCAAGGTGTACCAAATGCTCCTCCAATCATGATAAATGCCTCTCTTATTCCCTTATTGAGAATGAGAATTTTTTGAGAGAAATCTCTTCCTGCAATAATGGGTAAAGTTTCCATAGCATTGCTAGGGAAAACACCGGGTTTTGATGTACAAATCCCTGATCCAGAATCAATATAAGCTGCAAAATATTCTGACTTATATTGTTCATATAACATACCAACAAATATGTATATAGAAAAAGGACTAGTCATTTATTTAAATTGAATAATATGTCCATCCAAGCTAAATTCCGTGTCTTTTCCTTTTCTGCCCCAAGGTTTATGTTCCTCAAGGAAGCTTAATCCCAAGGCAACAATCCCTTGGTCACGACCTGCTACTCCTGTAACAAATACTTCATATCCTGCTAATTCAAGCATACATTCGTATTTACTAGTAGTAGATTGTTGCAAGTGATATAAATCATCACAAGGAAAGTAATTATCCTTTTTTGTAATATCAAATATAACTTGCACTTTTTCCATCCTTCAGAGCATCTAATTTTTACATTATCTACCCGAATAGCTTGAGGAGTTGAATCTTCCATTAATTCTTTTCCTTTCAAACTCCTAATCCTTTCTTCTGAAAAGGACATTCTGCTATTAAAATCTGTTCTAGAACTCATTGAGCGATCTAGAACTGGATGGTCTCGGATTAAGATATCAACACCACCAATCCTTGGTATTTGAATGGGATCGGGTGCCATTACCTTAGCAAATTCCTTGAAAATTCTTGGAATTTCAATATACTCTTTCCTAATAAACAAATCAGAATGATGAGTATTGGAAAATGCATAAGCAATTCTATATGTAATAGAATATGGTCTATTTCCTTCTTTCATAAGATCGTTTTTCTTAAAATCTTGATGAAGGGTTAAGACTCGACTGAAATCTTGGTCCACTAGGTTATATGCAATTCTGGGATGAATATCAAACATGAGTTTGCCTGCAAATAAATTACCTACCTTTGTACCAAGACAACCATCTCTTAAGTTGTTAATTCTTTTATCCATTATGGACAAATGTAATGGCGAATTAACACCTTCTTTGAAAGTAGCTTTCATTTCTACTTCAATGGTTCCTATATGGATCCATTTCATAGTAAGTGCTTCTTCCTCTTTAAGCGTACTTAACTCTTCCAGAATTTCTTCTTTTGGAATAAGTTGCATATCCATCACATTACCAGTTAATTCCATAGGAATTGCAAATTCCCCAGAACTTACTTTATACATGATGTTATGCCGCCTTTGATTTAATCCTATTTGATTTAGGATTCGGTTGACTCCGCTGACTCTAAAACCATCATATTTCCCAATGTTAGAGTCTTGCCTCATTATCTTTTCCATGGTTTTATTCGTTGTCCTGGAAAAGAAACCTGATAGGCTATCCGATGTTTGGATTCTATCTCCTTCGTTGAAGTTATTCTGATTCGGTTGAGGTTCCATCAGAATCACTTTCAATTTCTTCCTCATAGACACTTTCATCTCAGGGTATACTTTCAAATTGGTAAACTGGTACCAAATCTCCATTGAAAACTGCATCCAGTATATCTGCAGTGGCTTCAAATTGTTTTAGTTCACCACCTTTTTGCGGACAATCTGATGAAATGTGGCTGGGAGCTCCACATGTCCAGCAGTTACAATCTTTGAAACTTTTATTTGTACGGGTGTGAGCCCTTCTGAAAGTTCATCTTGTGGGGATTTTTCCATCGGATCTTCGAGATCCTTGGGAAGACACCCTAGTCGGTCCGGATCTCTGGCCAGATTTATAAGATCAGGCTTCGATTTAGACCACTAAGACTTTCTCCTGAAAGAAGATCGCCTTTTGTTACTGATGTTATCAGAGCGAACAAATTGCTTTCTCTTCTTTCTTTGCTCAATTGATTCTCCAATAATTGTTGGAAAATCATTATTATCACAGCAAAGAGGGGTTTTCTTAATTCTTTCTGGATAGCGGCTTGTTGACACCAGTCTTTAGTTTATCTTTTAAGAAAGACATTCGTCTAGAGACTGTATCAAACTATCCATCCGGAACTTTGTAGGAATGAATTAACATTTCCCTCCAAGGACTGCAAATTTTTGCAAAGAACATAGGTGCAGCGATTTCTGCACTTCCATTCGCATTGAAGAAATATTTTCTAAACCAATAGATGTATTCATCTATTGCACGAATATTTCTACATTCAATACCATAGAGTGCTTGTAGGTACTCTCTGGTTTTTTCCGTATTATTTTCACCGAATATCCATCTCCGATAAACTGTAATTTTATTAACCTTCGTATCTGTTGGCAATTGCACTTCTAGATTCTCCGGCTAAAACTTCTTGCTTAGATGGTTCCAAGGTGCATTCCCAGCAAGCTTTTACGAATCCTTCTAAGCTTAACTCCATTAGCCTAATGAAGTTTTCTTTGTCGAGTTCCAGTGTAGTGGCGGCTATTTTCATAGCGGCTACCCATTCATCGATTAATTTTTCGATGTTTCTGAAATCGATAATATCCAAGTTTAGGATAGTACCATAGGGGTGCAAGGGTTTTTACATAGTCCTTGCCCAGGGTGTATTTTCTGGTCCTTTATTTGGATTTCTAGCGGGATTTGCTCTAAACGTTTCTCCCTAAACTACGGGGGTTGCGTTTATATGCAAATCTCCACTTTCACGCATCGGTTCATCCGGTGGAGGATTATGTGACGCGGAACTTTCTCCTGGCATTGTTAAAGCCATAGGATTTGTTTTATTGGTTTTGACATTAACCAAATCTACAAACGCTAATTGAGAGAAAGATTTAGCTAGCTCTTGAAGATCAGAAGGATCCACCCTTGATATATCCATATTAATTTATTTTTCTTAATATCAATGAGTAGTTCTTCCTGAGTCTTAGGCTTTGGAATTTCCTTAGCCTTACCCTTCTGATGTAGAAGAGGTACACGTCTAAGTGCATCACCGATTCGGTCCTTTCTTGGTTTGAACGTTCCGGTAATACCTTATTTTTCTTTCAGATCTGGGACAATCGTCTTTAGATCTGTTATAGATCTATTTAGATCTGGAAGAATTTTAAGGATTTCCCCAAATTTTTGTTTCAAGGTTTCGATTCTCATAGGTAGATGTTCCAGCCTATGTCCGTAATCTTAAATTATCTTTTGGATTTCTCTAAGATCTTTAGAAATCTTAGATGTATCCGGTTCAATTTCTATCCAATTCATAATGTCATATTAAGGAAAGATTTACCTGTATTAGGTTTCCCGGGCCATTTGCCTTGGATTTCTACGAGTTGAACATTACTCGCCAGATTACCAATATGCTTGTCTTGAAGAGCCAACTTCCTTTGATAGTATCTTAGCTCCTCTTGTAAGTCTAAGTCTGCCATTGGTATTTTTCCCTTGGCAATTTTTTGTTGGATTGCAGTTCCGGTCCTTACTGCCTTTCGGATTAGGATATCGATCCGCTTATCCCTTTGTTTTTCCAGAATCTGGAAATACTCCTTGTTCTTTTCATAGATCGAACTTTTGTTCGGTTCCATACTTGTTTAACTCTCCTCCGTTTGGGATAAAATAACTTTTATGTAACAAATTTAAATATTTCATCACTAAACCTAGGCTCTGATACCATTTTTCAAGCAGGATCTTTCTTTTGCAAAGATAAGTACCTTTTAAGATTATTTTTCTTTTCTAAGACTATTTTTTGAAAGTAATCAAAATTTAAGGACTCCTTTGAAATAATATTTTTCATTAAAGCCTAGGGAGGACTTAAGTGCAACAGAATTGATGACCTAAGGGATTTAAGTGAAACAATTATGACATGAGGGACTTAAGTGTAACAAACAAAATAGATGGGGGACTATAAAGGTTATTATCCCAACTGCGAACTACCAAAACTCGGACTTCAATAATTACGAACATTTCGCATCTCTCATGTCTTTTTAAGTTGTGTTTAAATTTATGGATATCAATTTTGGAATAGATTTGGAGATCATAGGATTTTAAATTATTTCGAATTGAAGATTTTCTTTTTTCAGGTAAATTACACAAAGACAACTCCACAAGCGACCCTAATTTCGTAACTCTTTTGGAAAATTACCATAACTCTCCCTATCAGTAAAATTAGTTTACATGGTCACCCCGTGTCAATTTTTTGAGACATAAGATTGATGATGTCATTCAAAAAGTACACGGATAATCCCATTTTGCCCCTATCAAACGATGACCAAAAATCAATTATTTTAACTGACTAATTAAGTGGGGAAGTGTAAACACAATATAATTATATTTGGGCTATTATTCTTCTTACCTTTCAATTTTTTACAAAATTTTAATTTTTTTACCTTTTTTTTTTTGGGACAATGCAAGCGTATTTTATTTAAATCCATCAACTTACATCAACACTTCAAGGCATACCTGGGTAATTAACAGACAAATTTACAGCTCACAGCAGCCCAAATCTGTTAAACAATATCATCTATATCTCCACTACTAATACAAAAAACTCTTCTATTTCTTTCTAACCAAATGCAATAAACTATAGATGCAAATAAAGCTCGTTTCTTGTTACTTAACATTGTTGGACCCTTACTGATTTTTTGTAGCCATTTGATAGCTCCATCCCATGTAAAGTGTTTGCACCAAACCCCCAATCTGGCCCAACTCTTTTGACTAACTTCTCTAGAGAATTCACATTAAAAAAAGATGCGATCTCGGCTTTCAATCTGCTTTCTACAAAATAGACAACAATCCTCCTCCATATCCTTCCATGCACACAATCTATCCCTCGTTTTAAGCTTAATATGAGTAGCCATCCACACTATGAACCTGTGTTTAGCTATGGGGCCTTTTCCCCATACCACTTTTTTCAACTCCATCTCATCCCTGTGTTCCATAACATAATCATATGCACTGTGGATACTAATGTTGGGTTTCGCGTAAAAACACAAAAACGCAGCGGAAGGATTTCAAAAATTTAATTAAAAACCCAAAAGTGTACTCTAATTCGCATAATTGAATCTCAAACATGCATTAACGAGTAAATCCGACTTACCAGTTGAAGCAAGGTGCTAGGAGAATCCAATTCTTCTTTTAAACTTTAGATTGATGAACTTCTCGAATTCTTCAACCCTCGTGTTTTTCAATTCTCGAAGTTGTAGATGAATCCAACAACCAATCACGTTGCTTCTAAATTATCACGCACGAATTGATGACGAAAAATTTCCTTCTTGTTCTCTATAGGGGCGACGACTTTGGTGTATAGAGAAGGAGAATATTTTTCTTCTTCTATTCTTTTGGAGAGTTACAATTCATGTAATATATTCTCTTTTTTAGGTTAAAGTCAAGAGAGCCCTTTTATAACTCAATGATTTGTTGACCAAGACAAAACAAAAGAGACCAATTTGATCATCCAACCTAGCCTAATAGGACGCTCCATATAGGGCCCGAAATTTTTTTGTTTTGTTAATTTCTTTATTCAATTAATTATTTATTTTATCCAATAAATAAATATATTAATTAAATAATAAAATTAATTAGATGAATTAATTCATTAATTTATTTCTCTAAGAAATTAATTAATAATTAATCTTATCCAATAAGTAATTAATTATTTAACTTATCCAATAAATTAAATCTCTCCAAAATAAAATAGAAAATGGAAAATCCCTTTTTCAATTTTCTTCATCAATTCTTTAGCGCGACTCTTTAGGTTCGTTTCATTTGGCAATGAGAGGAAACCAAAGGAAATGGGTAACACTTAGCCAGTCATGTGGCCCACTTCGTAGCCCAAATGAAATACGAATGAATGGATTATTCCACAACCTTTCAATCGTAAGTATCGTGTATGTATAAACCCATCGTTCACGTTCCCCGGTCAAGTGAGAGTCATGGTTATGTCAAACTCACTGGACTTGACCATATATATAAATTATAATAATACGTGATCATTGAGATCGATTTGGTGCCTAGCACAATCGTCTCCTTTGCTTTGGCCAAAGACTTTGATCTCTATGACACGCTAAAAGCTAACGTGCTATGATAGCAAGTGCACTAGACGTATGTAGTAATAAGTGGACAAAAAGTCCGGGTTGTCGAACCACGGAAACTTGAATTTTAGTTTATGATTAATGAAAATGGACAAAAGTAGATTGCAATAAAACGAGTAAACAAGTGACGAACCAAAAAGAAACGAACTATAGATTAAATCTCACGTATGATAAAATGACTAAGGCACATGCTACAACCGAATCTACTCGTCAATATAGATGAGCTACTCTTCGAATTATTAGACTCTTATTGCTTTGGTGGAAATTCCTTAGATAATTATTACCCGATGTCTCGGCACATAATAATCCTATGATTAATTGATGGTTCTCTAAATATGTCTATCCGAGAATCTAATCAATAACCATGCATTAACGTTCTAGAGTTTCCCCGGATAAATCCGGCTAACCGCACCCGGAAATCTTTACCTATTTCTAGGGGCAATTCCACATTATTTTCGGATGATGTGTTGATTCATTTGAACCCTAACCTATCTTCTCTCGAATGACTAGACTAGGCAAGAAAGCAAGCATATGGTGATCAAGCACATGATTGTAATAAAAGCTCAAAATCAACACACAAAGCAATATGAGAATTAATACGAAAATTCACTTCACATATATTGATTCATAAATTGGCTTTCACATGGCCTTAGTTCTACAATATTAGCCTCTCATCAAAGCCTTAAGAAAATCTAATACAAACATATACATACTCATGGAAATAAACATGTAAATGCAAATAATTAAAACTCCCTCAATTGATTGATGATGGATCCTTGCTTTTGAACTTCAATCCTTAACTCCTCTCTCTTTGTTCCTCTCCAAAAGTGATGAAGAATGGTGATGAATGATGATGAGTGAAAAGTAATGGCCAAATGCCTCCCTCTCCCTCTTGTTTTTCCGGTCCCAAGTCAAGAAAAAATGCCTTAAGAAGACCCCCAAATCTCAGCTCCTAGTGTCTCTCCTCCCTAGTGTGTCCTCCACTACTCTTAAAGTGAGTAGTATAAAATTCCATAAAGTAGATCTACTAAGAAACATACTTATGACATCCCTCCCATACATGTGATGACCTCTTGGCTTTAAATGTTCCATTCCCCCATCAAATGATGATCTTTTGGCTGAAAGGAATCAAAATTCGGGTGTGGACACGCCTAGGCGTGGCATTACGGCGCTTGTGCGCCGTAATCAGAATGCTGAAATTAAATGCAACGTGTCCTGCGCAGAAATCGTATTTCATTCATAACTTTCTCCACGAAACTCCGATTTGGATGATTCAAGTCCTCATTTGAAGCTAACACATAGTTCTACAACATTGTAGAAGGGAATTTCATCCAATTCGGCCTCTAAACTTACGGAAATAGCGCTCGAACGTGGAAAGTGGTGTAGATACGGCGCCCGGGCGTGGACAGTACGGCGCCTAGGCGTGGACAGCAGAATGTTGACGTTATTTGCATCTTGTCCGGCGCCTGGGCGTGGTAATACTGGCGCCTGGGCGTGGACGACAAAAGCAAATTGGCCTGAACTTGTTTTATACGTCATTTTTCGCCTCGTTTCTTCGTATGCTCAAATTTATCACCTGTAATCACTTAACACCCCGCTTAAACGCAAATGTGGCATGATTTTGTCAATAAATGAATCGATAGCATAAGTCCCATGGGCTTAAAAACACGTAAAAATGCCTCTTATCAACACCCCCACACTTATCAATTGCTCGTCCTAGAGCAATAAGAGTTCTAAGATAAGGAAACATCATCAATCAAAGAGAGAAACAAAAAGAAAACTACCTAACTCACTTTCGTGGAGTAAACGGTTGCATTTAGCGAATGCAACAAGCCTTTGAACCTTTGAGTTACCTCAAAGGACGAGTTATAGTCTCGTGAGGGTTTGCAGACGATATACCCACAAAATCGAAAGATTTTCAACCCCGATCACTCAACGTAAATTACAATGATTAATAGCACACAATGGTATGAATTCACCTGTTTAAGCTCAAGTCACATATATATACACGTCACCCACTTGCTCATGTTACGCCTTAACATCGAAAAGATCATCCTAAAGGTGTAGTGTAATAAATCTCAAATATTATAGTCGAGTGGCATTCTTACCACTTTTCAAGCATTAACCCCATATTTATCAACTTTTGATTATTCACATGGTACGAGAATTGAATACAACTTCATAGCCACTTAAAAATTCATCACTTCATTCCACTTTCGGCTTTAATTTATGCACTTTCAACTCGAAACATTAGAGGCTAGACCATGTGCAATGTTCGATCCTCTTAGGCTTTCTATGACACCCGTGTAACGAGCTTTAGGCCAATAACTCCTAAACCAGACGGCTTTCGGGTATCAAATGTAGAGACATTCCTAAGGGCTTAATCGCTCGAGTGTCAAAGGCCACAAAATCAAACTAGGTCCTTATTCACTTAACACTTGCATTGGCTTGAGCTCTAGCTCAAATTAGCTTAATAGTACAGTATTCTAGGCATGGTGCTCTTCGCCCCCAGTATCTATTAAGCCTGACTTTTTCAGTCATACCAATGTTCAACCTCTTTTTATTATTATTAAGCACACGAAGTTAACGTTCTCAACTCATAACACATGTGAAAATTCTAAGTTGATATTTCCGGGATCAAGCCTTTAAGTGTTTCAAAATGGTTGCCCACTCAACTCCTCTACCCTCGATTTATGTGCATATGTGAATCATCTTAAGGTCAATCTAGTCTAGTTAGGGTCTCACAAAAAAGGAATTGCGTGTATAGCCATTAAAAACCAAATTGAAAACCAAATTGATAGAGAATGCATACCATGTATTCACGTTAACCATGCTTAATTCATCAAGTGACGGGTTGAAATTCTATCCAAAAAGAAAAAAAAATAAAAATTGCACACATTTCACATGTAGAGGTACAACACCCCCCCAAAACTTGGAGCGAAATATGTAAAACATGAATAAACATGACTATAATGGATCTAGTGTACCCCCCCCCACACTTATCATGAACATTGTCCCCAATGTTTGAAAAAGAGAAGGGCAAAGTACACGTCACCATAGGGAAGCTGAAAAGCAAACCCGAGTCCACTTAAGGCAATCAAGTCCAAGGATGGCAATCACTGTGTCGATCACTACATAGGTAAACAAATGCTAGCCATACAAAGCATCAAACATTGGATAGAATAGAATAAAACAAAATGAGACAAACAAAAACGAGAAACATGCATGGAAAGAAAACATCAAGCATCCAAACATAAAACATAAAATATCCAACAACCCAACAAAAGATATCCAAAAACAAAACGAAACATGCATGGAAATAAAACAAGATAAGCCTAATCGGTGGTGCCAAAACGATCAATGTAATCCTCATCCGTTCCGCCGAGATCATCCAAATCAATCAACGGGCTACCCTCATCATTATGAGCCTCATCATCACCTCCTACAGGAACGAGAGCACCTGACTCGTGCAAATCTGCGGGCTGCTGAGGCGGGGGGTGCGGGTAAGGTGGAGGAGTAGAATAATCAAACGGCCCCCGACCGACAAACTCATTATGCTCTACAAGAAGCTGACGGAAATAAGCACAAGTGTCGGACATGACCACCCTCATCTCATCTCGCAACTCATCCCTCAATTCATCCTTTAATTGTCTAATGGCGGCGGCATCCATAGGTGGAAACTGTGGGGAACTAGTAGACCGGGATGAAGACGGGCGAGGCCTCTTGGAAGTAGCTGGTGGTGGAGGAGCCTGGGAGTCGTCATCTACCACGGTGAGATAAGAACCAGGGAGCTCAGTACGCTCCATAGGAAATGTGGGAACCTTAGCTGCCTTGCATAAAGCTGTGATCAGTGACGGGAGAATGATGGGATTCTTCCGAGTGGGACCTTCGCCCTTTTGCTTAGCCAATTCTTTGTTAATCAACGGCCCTAACTCATTCTTCAACTTCCTAAAGTGGTCCGTCAAAGACTTGTGGATTACCCGGGCAAAGTCCACAGCTTTCTTGGACATAATAGCATAGATGAGGGTGGCCCGTTCCTTGTTTGCCTCTGACCGATTGGTACTCGGTATTAAATTGAATCGGATGAAGTCGAGCCAGAAAGCAGCCTCGGGTAATAGAGCCCTACGGGGGACATGAGCTTCTCCGGGTACCCATTCCCACCCCTCTCGGCCAATAACCCGCAAAATATCCGACAGGCTAACTCGGAGGCGCCCTGCATTGTAAAGAGTGGTGAACTCGCATGTCTGAGGGGTCGGGGTGCCTATGCTCTCCCTAATCTGTCTCAACTCATAATTGACATGTTTGCCCCGTACCAAAAGGGTAGTCCCCAGCCATCCTCGTGTCTCAATCTCATCATAAACCCCGGAGTTGTCGAATTCCAGGACCCAAGGAAGACGAATGGCCTCGGGCTTTTGACAGAAAAACTGTAAGTGATGGAACTGTATCAATTCGTGCACAGAGGGCTGTCCCCGGGTGGTTAAATAGTGTTCCTTAATAAGAGTGCGGGGGGTGCTCAAACTCTGATACATAATTTGGACTTGGGAGTTTTCAAAACGGGTATTATCGGGAGTCTCGGGCTCATTAGAGGAACCCTCACCCACTTTTTTCTTACCCTTGGACGGTTTGTTGGTAGTTCTCGTCATTTGCAACAACAATGGTCAACTTCTCAACTACTCAAATCAACCTAAATGCAACCAACCCAACACAACAATCGTCAACGCCCAACAACACACCAAAATCAGAGAGCAACCCACAATCTAGCAACAATCCACGGATTTAACAGATTCCTCAATTTTTAAGCAATAATCCACAGATTTAATCAACAATATAGCATCCAATTTCAACAACAACAACCCACAAATTCAATTTCAACCCACAAATTGATAACAACCCACGGATTTAGCAACAATAGACAATCCAATTCAACAACAACAACCCCCAATTTTTTATTACAATCCACAAATCCAATAAAAGTCCTCAAATGCAATAACAAAAAAATCAATCCACAATCGGACGAAGCCCCAAATAATCCTCAAAATATAATTTAAGGCACCTACTCGTCGGCTATGAATCGGAAATGGAAGAAGGGTAAAGCCAAAACTCACCTTTTTTCCCCAAAATTTTCGCACCGAGTCGGATGTGAAAGAGGAGCCACTGTGCAGCGAGTTATGTTGATGGAAAGTGGCGGTGAAACACGGTGGAAATGGCCGGAAATGGTGAGAGTGTCACCGGAAATCGCGTGGGAGAGGAGTTGTGAAGAGTTTGTGAAGGATTTTGACCGTTTTAACCCACAAATATGTTTAAATCAGAAACGGGCGCCTAGGCGCGCGTGTTTGGGCGCCTAGGCGCGCGACACAGCGTACCTGGATTTTTGACTGGTAATGCCCGCGCCTAGGCGGGCGTTTTTTCGGCGCTTGGGCGCCCCTTTCAGAACCGGGCGCCTAGGCGGGCGTTTTTCGGCGCTTGGGCACCCCTTTCAGAACCGTGCGCCTAGGCGGGCGTTTTTCGGCGCTTGGGCGCCCCTTTCAGAACCGGGCGCCTAGGCGGGCGTTTTTCGGCGCTTGGGCGCCCCGTTCAGAACCGGGCTCCTAGGCGGGCGTTTTTCGGCGCTTGGGCGCCCCGTTCAGAAATATTATGTAAAGAATTTCATTTCCTGTTTCAAAAGGGGAGAGACAAAACACTTAAAACACAAACTAACAAAGATGTAAGACTAGAAAATAAAGCAACAAACGGGATAATAAGAGAAAAAGAAAAGGAAACGGAAAGAAAACATGGGTTGCCTCCCAAGAAGCGCTAGTTTAGAGTCATTAGCTCGACTGAAAGCGAAGAATCACGAAGGGTCCGCGAGGATGAAGGACTCTTTGTCTCTTGGTCCATCCATCCCTAAGTAAGGTTTTAGACGTTGAGCGTTGACCAAGAAAGTATGTCCTTTATCTGTTGTAAGCTCGACGGCGCCGGATGGATAGACATGGGAAATCAAAAATGGGCCCGACCATCGAGACTTAAGCTTCCCGGGGAAGAGTCGGAGTCGAGAGTTGTATAGCAACACCCGCTCTCCCTTGTGGAATTCCCGGGGGAGAATATGTTTGTCATGCCACATTTTGGTCCGCTCCTTATAGAGTTTCGCGTTCTCATAGGCAAGATGACGCCATTCTTCGAGCTCGTTGAGTTGTAGCAAACGTTGTGTACCTACACTTTGAGAGTCAAAATTTAGAAACTTAATGGCCCAATAAGCACGATGCTCGAGTTCAACGGGCAAGTGACATGTTTTGCCAAAAACAAGACGATACGGGGACATGCCAATTGGGGTTTTATAGGCGGTCCGATAAGCCCAAAGAGCATCATCCAATTTAAGGGACCAATCCTTTCTTGATGCGTTGACAGTTTTTTCTAAAATACGCTTAATCTCCCTATTCGAGACCTCCACTTGGCCACTAGTTTGTGGGTGGTATGGGGTCGAAATTTTATGCTTCACCCCGTACTTGGTCAATAAAAGTTCAAACTGCTTGTTGCAGAAGTGGGTGCCCCCGTCACTAATGATGGCTCGGGGAGTTCCAAATCGAGTAAAAATATGCTTCTTCAGAAAACGAGTGACAACCCGAGCATCATTAGTAGGCAAGGCCACGGCTTCCACCCATTTGGAGACATAGTCTACCGCAACAAGGATATATTTATTTGAACAAGAACTGGGGAAAGGGCCCATGAAATCCACACCCCATACATCAAACAACTCACACTCTAACATGCTATTTAAGGGCGTTTCATGATGTTTAGAGATGTTCCCCATTCGTTGACAGCGATCACAAGATTTGACATAATGATGTGCATCTTTAACAAGAGTAGGCCAGAAGAAACCTGATTGGAGGATCTTAGCTACCGTTTTGGAAGGCCCAAAATGGCCACCTACCGCCATATCATGACAATGAGATAGGATAGCATGCACGTCCGTTTCGGGTATGCAACGTCGAATTAAGCCATCTGCACAAACTTTGAATAAAAAGGGTTCGTCCCAAAGATATTGCTTTACATCAAATAGAAATTTCTTCTTTTGATGAAAAGTGATATCCGGGGGAAGACGGCCCGTAACAATGTAATTGGCAAAGTTAGCATACCAAGGTGAAATTTTGTCAGAAATAGCAAGGAGGTGTTCATCCGGGAATTCCTCACGAATTGGTATCTCATCTAACGGATCATTCACTAGCTCTAATCGTGAGAGGTGGTCGGCTACTACATTTTCGGTGCCTTTCTTGTCTTTTATCTCTAAATCAAATTCTTGGAGTAACAAAATCCACCTAAGAAGTCTTGGTTTAGCATCTTTCTTGGCAAGCAAATATTTTAAAGCCGAATGATCGGTGTAAACTATCACTTTGTTTAGCACGAGGTAAGAGTGGAATTTATCGAATGCAAAGACTATGGCTAGTAATTCTTTTTCCGTGGTGGCATAATTCAATTGTGCATCGTTAAGAGTTTTACTAGCATAGTAAATGGTTCGAAATACCTTCTCCTTCCTTTGGCCAAGGACCGCTCCAACCGCGGTGTCACTCGCATCAC
The DNA here is from genome assembly GCA_019426215.1 of Buddleja alternifolia. Classification (NCBI taxonomy): domain Eukaryota; kingdom Viridiplantae; phylum Streptophyta; class Magnoliopsida; order Lamiales; family Scrophulariaceae; genus Buddleja; species Buddleja alternifolia. Next base: position 10,896,186 of record CM033405.1, on the reverse strand, counting down.
ACATCAATTCGAATGGTAAGCTCCAATCGGGGGGTGACATGATAGGGGCGGAAACTAAGCGTTCCTTCAAATCAAGAAAGGCCTGCATACAAGAAGAATTGAAATCAAAAGGTGCATCTTTGACAAGCAAATTAGACAACGGTTTCGCAATTTTAGAGAAATTCAAGATGAATCGCCTATAGAAACCAGCATGCCCGAGAAAACTCCTAACAGCTTTTACCGAAGTGGGCGGGGGAAGTTTTTCAATGACCTCAATCTTGGCTTGGTCCACTTCGATCCCTTTTTGAGAGATCTTGTGGCCAAGCACAATCCCCTCCCGGACCATTAAATGGCATTTTTCCCAATTCAAAACAAGGTTGGTTTCTTCACAACGTTTAAGCACAACATTTAGATGAGCAAGACAAATATCAAAAGTTGTTCCGAAAACAGAAAAGTCATCCATAAAAATTTCAAGGAAATCTTCAACCATATCATGAAAAATAGCCATCATGCATCTTTGAAAAGTGGCCGGGGCATTACACAAGCCAAATGGCATCCTTCTATAAGCAAATGTGCCATAAGGACAAGTGAAAGTGGTTTTCTCTTGGTCCTCAGGATCTATGGCAATTTGATTATAGCCGGAGTAACCATCTAGAAAACAATAGAAATCATGCCCGGCTAATCGTTCAAGCATTTGGTCAATAAAGGGGAGGGGGAAATGATCCTTACGTGTGGCATCATTCAACTTACGGTAATCTATACATACACGCCACCCACTAATTATACGAGTTGGGATAAGCTCATTATTCGCATTCTCAATTACCGTTATCCCCCCTTTCTTAGGCACCACTTGGGTAGGGCTCACCCACGCACTATCAGAAATAGGATAGATTATACCTGAGTCGAGCAGTTTAATCACTTCCTTCTTTACTACCTCTTGGATTTGTGGGTTTGATCTCCTTTGGGGTTGGCGTGTAGGCTTGGTGGAGTCCTCCATAAGTATTTTGTGCATACATATCGCTGGACTAATGCCTTTGATGTCCGCAAGTTTCCACCCAAAAGCCCGTTTGTGAGATCTCAACACCGTCATTAATTGCTCTTCTTGTGATCCTGAAAGAGATGAGGAAATGATCAATGGGAGTGTTTCGTCGTCGTTCAAGTACACATATTTAAGGTGGGAGGGGAGGGGTTTGAGTTCGAGAGAGGGGGGTTCTTCAATAGATGGGCGAGGTGATCCTGACAATGATCTATCAACTTTGATGAATCCTCCCGAATGAGAGGAAGATTTGTACTCCAAGCTTAGAACCCTTTCCACTAGATCATCTTTCTCCGAGTCCACTTGCATGGATTTCATAAGATTCTGTTCGAGAGAATTTTCAATTGTATTGTCCTGTAAATACTCAACAATCAACTGGTCAAATGTATCAATTCGATAACACGAGTCATGATCAATAGGATGTTTAAGGACTTTGTAAACATCAAAGGTAACTTTGTCATCGCCCACATTCAAGGTAAGCTTACCATTAGCAATGTCAATTACCGCCTTACCCGTGGCTAGGAATGGTCTCCCTAGGATTAATGGTACCTCCACATCTTCTTCCATGTCGAGTACTACGAAATCAACGGGAAAATAAAACTTGTCGACTTGGACAATAACGTCTTCGATTATCCCCTTGGGCCTCTTGATCGATCGGTCGGCTAGTTGAAGGCTCATTGAGGTCGGCTTGGGATTTCCAAGGCCTAGCTTTTTAAATAGTGAGTATGGAAGAAGATTGATGCTGGCCCCCGAGTCACATAACACCTTCTTGAATGATAGGGATCCAATCGTGCACGGGATTGTGAGGCTCCCGGGATCTTGGAGCTTAGTTGGCAATTTATTGAGCAATACGGCGGAGCATTCTTCCGTGAGGCACACCGTCTCATTCTCTTCCCACTTCTGCTTGTTGGAGAGTATGTCCTTGAAGAACTTCACATAATTCGGCATTTGGAGAATGGCGTCAATAAACGGAATATTAATTCTCACTTCCCGAAGGATTGCCAAAATTCGAAGAAAGCTCGGATCCATCTCCTTTTTCTTCTTTTTGTGAGCATTTGGGAAGGGGAGACGAACTTCGATAGGGGGAGAAAGCGTTAGATTAGACGGATGAAAACCCACTGAAACAGTAGGCGGCGCCTGGGCGCGTATATCGGCGCCTAGGCGCGGATCTGTTGGCGCCTGGGCGTGCATTTCGGGGCGCTCGGGCGCGGGATTCAGAACATATTCATCTGGCAGGTTTGTGGGTGGTGCCTGGGCGCGTATATTGGCGCCTAGGCGCGGATCTGTAGGTGCCTGGGCGTGCATGTCGGGGCGCTCGGGCGCGGATGTACTGGCAGTGTCATTCTCCAATTGTTTGCCACTTCTCAAGCCTATGGCATTGCATTGGGCCTTCGGGTTTTTTTCCGTGTCGCTTGGGAGAGTCCCCGGGGCTCTACCGTTAACCGCATTAGAAAGTTGCCCTACTTGTGTTCGCAAATCCTTCATCTCCATACACATATCCTTTATCATACCCCGAAGTTCGTTGAAAGATGTATCGGACTTTTTCATGTGAGCATCTAGTTTCTCATCGATTGTGGGAGGTCGCATTTGCACTTGACCTTGACCTTGTCCATTGAAATTGCCTTGCCTCGGGGGTGGGTTATTGAAGGGTGGCCGTGGAGCTTGATAGATCCCCGGTTGATAGATCCCCGGTTGTGCGTTCTGTGCGGGGTTGGGCCTTTTTGGAAAATTCTCGGGTATATGAAAGTTCACCCGAGGTTGATTTTGATTCCCCACATAATTAACGTTGCCCACCTCCGGTTCCAAGACTACTACTTCCTCAACTACTTCCTCAATACAAGCAACCTTTTTAGAGGATGAGGCCTCTTCATCGTCGGGGTAAAGCTCGTCTTCTCGGGCCAACTGTTCGACTTTGTCCCATACACTTTGACAGTCTAACCCAAGGAGATCTCCTCCCGCACCCGCGTTGAGTCTATGCCGAATACGTGACCTAACCCCATCATAGAAATGGAGTACTTGTTCATTCAACCCAAAATTATGATCGGGACATTTACGGAGCATGCCCTTATATCTAGCCCAAGCCTCGGCTAAAGATTCATTGCTCCTTTGCCTAAACCCTTTTATATTACTCCGTAGCTCATTGATTTTTGAGGGTGGAAAGAATTTATTTAAAAAGGCATCGACCAACTCACTCCATGTTGTAATAGATTGTGGAGGTAAGGATTTGTACCATGTTGTCGCCCTATCCTTCAATGAGAAATGGAAGACTCTTAGACGAATCGCATCAAGATCTCGTGGGTGATATTGAATGGTCACAAGAGCCTCATCTATGGTTTCCAAATGAGCGTGTGGTGATTCGTGCGATTCTCCATAGAAAGGATCTCCTTGCACCATATTAAAAATGTGAGCCGGAATGTGGTAGTTTGGTGTGAAGAAATTAGGCACGACTACGGGCCCCGGAATGGTATGGACCCTAGGTGGTAAGCTACCCCGAACCGACGGGAGTTGTGGAGGAGGTACCGCTTGCATGGCTTGTAGAACACCTTGTAACCACTCCCTAGTTTCCGGTGAGTTCATGTCCGGGAAATTTCCATTCGGGTTTTGGTTGAGATTATTGGCCATTTCTCTTGCTCGCCTACTAGTCCGAAGAACTCGTTCAATTTGGGCTCCAACTCGTATAGAGGCTTGTTTGAGGAGCGGGTCATGCACCTCAAGAACCTAACAATTAAATACAAGAACAAAATTAGACTAATCACGAAAATAAAAGAAAATCAAGAAATAAACGAAAACTAAGAATTATGAAAAATGTAAACGAAAATCAAAAACTAAAATAAACAAGTCCCCGGCAACGGCGCCAAAAACTTGACACGCTAAAAGCTAACGTGCTATGATAGCAAGTGCACTAGACGTATGTAGTAATAAGTGGACAAAAAGTCCGGGTTGTCGAACCACGGAAACTTGAATTTTAGTTTATGATTAATGAAAATGGACAAAAGTAGATTGCAATAAAACGAGTAAACAAGTGACGAACCAAAAAGAAACGAACTATAGATTAAATCTCACGTATGATAAAATGACTAAGGCACATGCTACAACCGAATCTACTCGTCAATATAGATGAGCTACTCTTCGAATTATTAGACTCCTATTGCTTTGGTGGAAATTCCTTAGATAATTATTACCCGATGTCTCGGCACATAATAATCCTATGATTAATTGATGGTTCTCTAAATATGTCTATCCGAGAATCTAATCAATAACCACGCATTAACGTTCTAGAGTTTCCCCGGATAAATCCGGCTAACCGCACCCGGAAATCTTTACCTATTTCTAGGGGCAATTCCACATTAGTTTCGGATGATGTGTTGATTCATTTGAACCCTAACCTATCTTCTCTCGAATGACTAGACTAGGCAAGAAAGCAAGCATATGGTGATCAAGCACATGATTGTAATAAAAGCTCAAAATCAACACACAAAGCAATATGAGAATTAATACGAAAATTCACTTCACATATATTGATTCATAAATTGGCTTTCACATGGCCTTAGTTCTACAATATTAGCCTCTCATCAAAGCCTTAAGAAAATCTAATACAAACATATACATACTCATGGAAATAAACATGTAAATGCAAATAATTAAAACTCCCTCAATTGATTGATGATGGATCCTTGCTTTTGAACTTCAATCCTTAACTCCTCTCTCTTTGTTCCTCTCCAAAAGTGATGAAGAATGGTGATGAATGATGATGAGTGAAAAGTAATGGCCAAATGCCTCCCTCTCCCTCTTGTTTTAAATGTTCCATTCCCCCATCAAATGATGATCTTTTGGCTGAAAGGAATCAAAATTCGGGTGTGGACACGCCTAGGCGTGGCATTACGGCGCTTGGGCGCCGTAATCAGAATGCTGAAATTAAATGCAACGTGTCCTGCGCAGCAATCGTATTTCATTCATAACGTTCTCCACGAAACTCCGATTTGGATGATTCAAGTCCTCATTTGAAGCTAACACATAGTTCTACAACATTGTAGAAGGGAATTTCATCCAATTCGGCCTCTAAACTTACGGAAATAGTGCTCGAACGTGGAAAGTGGTGTAGATACGGCGCCCGGGCGTGGACAGTACGGCGCCTAAGCGTGGACAGCAGAATGTTGACGTTATTTGCATCTTGTTCGGCGCCTGGGCGTGGTAATACTGGTGCCTGGGCGTGGACGACAAAAGCAAATTGGCCTGAACTTGTTTTATATGTCGTTTTTTGCCTCGTTTCTTCGTATGCTCAAATTTATCACCTGTAATCACTTAACACCCCGCTTAAACGCAAATGTGGCATGATTTTGTCAATAAATGAATCCATAGCATAAGTCCCATGGGCTTAAAAACACGTAAAAATGCCTCTTATCACTCTATTTATCTATAATTACATAGGGTACATTCTCATTCACTTATGAGAGAATAAATCCCTTTTAGATATCTGCTAAGACTACCACTTGCCCATCAAATCCGCATTTCGAGGTTAAACCCACCAACGGGTGAATTGGGTCTAACTACTCTAGTGAAAGACTTGAGGTCACAAGTGCATCTTCAGCCTGATACTTCAGGTCAAAGGTTCACATATACCTATTACGCATAATCAGTTCTGTCATTGACAGTCACAGAGTGAAAACCTATGTGACAGAACCGATGCGAGTCGTGTTCGAGCATATCAGTTCCAATGATGTGCCTACAATCTTAATCTCCTATCATCCCATGATACTAGACAGGCACTCCCATGTCAGAGTTAAGATTGTACAAGTATTCGAAGTTTTTATTTGTCCATTAAAGACTTCATATTACTAGCGAACTTGTTTTAATAATCAAGATCGATCTCTCTAGTGCCACTCTTCCTATCCCATACGAAGTAGAGGGATCGCACTAAAAATATGGACAAAATATTTTACACAACTTATAGATGCAGATAAGAATTATGTGAAAACTTAAATGATGCCTTTTATTATAAATAATATTTAGGTTCAATACAAGATAGATGCCCTATTCATACTATCCTCTATGGAATCTAAGGGCATAATCCTAACAATCTCCCACTTGCACTCAATGCCACTCATTGTGGTATCTAATACACATCCTTTTCAGGTGTCGGTCCAAAACAGCCTGAGGTAGTGGTTTGGTGAACGGGTCAGCTACATTGTCTGCTGAGGCTATTTTCTGCATTGCTATCTCTCCTCTGCCAATGATCTCCCTAATGATGTGAAATCTTTTCTCAATTTGTTTGGATTTGTTATGAGACTTCGGTTCCTTGGCTTGCGCTATAGCTCCATTGTTATCACAATAAAGTGGTAACGGGAACTGAGCACTAGGGACCGATTCAAGTTCTCCAAGAAACTTTCTCATCGAAACAACTTCTTTTGCTGCCTCTGAGGCTGCCACATACTCCACTTTAGTGGTGGAATTAGCGGTTGCGCTTTGCTTGGAACTTTTCCAAGACACCGCTCCACCATTGAGAGTAAAAACAAACCTTGAAGTGGATTTTCGGTCGTCAACATCAGATTGAAAGTCTGAATCAGAATAACCTTCCATCTTCAGGTCTCCACCTCCATAGATGAAAATCATATCCTTAGTTTTTTTTCAGATACTTTAGGATATTTTTCACAACTATCCAATGTTTCTTTCCCGAGTTTGCCTAAAATCGACTCACCACGCTCACAGCATAGGCAATGTCGGGTCTAGTACACAGCATTGCATACACCAGGCTACCTACTGCAGAAGCATAGGGTACATTACTCATCTTCTGCCTATCTTCCTCACTTTGAGGGCATATAGACTTGGACAAGTGTACTCCATGCCTCATGGGAAGAAACCCTTTCTTAGAATTGTCCATCCTAAACCTCTTTAGGACCTTTTCTAAGTAAAGGGCTTGAGAGAGACCTATCATTCTATTCGTTCTATCCCTATAGATACGAATTCCTAGAATGTATGTTGCTTCTCCCAAGTCTTTCATGGAAAATGTACTCGAAAGCCATTTCTTGACTGTGGTGAACATTCCTACATCATTTCCTATAAGCAAAATGTCATCCACATATAGTACTAAGATCGAGAGTTTGCTCCCACTAGTCTTTTTGTAGACACAAGGTTCATCTTCGTTCTTGATGTAGCCATATCCCTTTACTACTTCATCAAAGCGGAGATTCCAGCTTCTAGATGCATGCTTGAGACCATATATAGACCTCTCAAGTTTACATACTTTATGGATATCGGACTCGGATACAAAAACCTTTGGCTGTTCCATATAGATATTCTCCTCGAGGAATCCATTTAGAAAAGCAGTTTTGACATCCATCTGCCATATCTCATAATCTAAGTATGCAGCTATAAATAAAAGTATTCATATGGACTTGATCATGACCACGGGCGAAAAGGTTTCTTGATAGTCAATTCTTTTTCTTTGACTATATCCTTTCGCTATGAGCCTATTTGTATTTAAAGGTGCCAACCTTGCCATCGCTACCTATTTTTCTTTTGTAGATCCACTTACATCCTATAGGTTTGATACCTTCAGAAAGATCTACCAAAGTCCAGACTTGGTTCGATTGCATAGAGTCCATTTCTGTTTCCATGGCTTCTCGCCATCTTGAAGCGTCGACATCCACCATCGCTTGTTCATAGGTACAAGGATCATCTTCATGACCTTCTTGTACTACAGTGTGAAGCTCTAGCTCCCCCTGCAGTAAATACCCATACCTCTCAGGTTCATGTGGTATTCTACCAGATCTACGTGGTGGTTGTGCTACTATTGGTTCAGGCCTTGGTTCTTGGACAGATGTCTTTGAGGGAGTTTCATTTTGTTCTCGCAGAACAATTTTCCTACCTTTGCCCCCTTCCAAGATGAACTTATCTTCAAGGAAGTGAGCTTGTAGGGCCACGATGATTCTCTGATCATCATGCAGGTAAAAGAAGAATCCCATGGAATCCTCAGAATAACCAATGAAACGTCCCATGAGGGATCTTGTCTCCAATTTCTCCACTTTAGTCTTCTTGACATAAGCGGGACATCCCCAATCTTAATGTGATTAAGACTCAGTTTCCTATTATTCCACATCTCATGCGGAGTTTTAGGAATGGATTTGGAGGAACATCTGTTCAAAACATGAGCAGCAGTAAGGAGCGCGTGTCCCCACAACGAAATTGGTAAATCAGTGTAACTAAGCATGGAACGAACCATGTCCAACAATGTTCGGTTCCTTCGCTTAGATACTTCATTTAGTTGAGGAGTTGCTGGTGGTGTTAGTTGTAACATTATTTCTTGTTGTCTAAGGAATCCATCAAACTCGGCACTCATATATTCTCCTCCACGATTCGATCATAGAGTTTTTATATTTTTCCCAGTTTGATTTTCTACAAAGGCTTTGAACTCCTTGAACCTTTCAAAGGATTCAGACTTTTGCTTCATCAGATACACTAGACCATATCTTGGATGATCGTCTGTGAAAGTGATGAAGTAGTAGAAACCTCCATGAGCCATTTCTCCAAATGGTCCGCAGACGTCGATATGCACTAAACCTAAGACTTGAGTAGCTCTTTCAAAAGTCCCGGTGAAGGGAGATCTAGCCATCATGCCTAAGAGACATGATTCACATGTTGGAATGGGATCCGACATCAGTGAGCTTAATAGACCATCTTTTTCCATTTTATGGATCTTGTGCTCTCCGGCATAGCCTAATCTAAGATGCCACTTGAGTCTTAGATTAGCTTCTTGCCTACCACGTTTACGTGTTACAACATTCACATTAGATGAATTATGGACATTCAAATAATACAAACCATTAACTAAACAAGTATTGCCAACTAATTTATTTTCATAATAAATGTCGCAATTTAATTTAGAAAAACGAAATGTATATCCAGTCTTAACTAATATAGGAATAGATACAATGTTCTTAAGCCCCTTGGGCAAAACTAAAACATTATCTAAAGCAAGTAGTTCTATACCTTGTGCGCCTTTACCTAATTTGGGACAGTTTCTCTTCCAGTGGCCAAGCTCACCGCATTCGAGACATTTATCCATTTTCTTAGGCCCTTTGCTCTTGTAAAACCTTTGAGCCTGTCCCTTACCCTTCTTGACACCTCTTTGAGCTCCAAGCTCGCCAGACGTTTTCTCGTTCTTCTTCTTCTTAGACGTAGACTTTTTAGGTACAGAAGAGATGAGCAAGGCAGTTTCCTTTCCCTTTGGTTTTAATTGAGATTGTGCAGTAACCAATTTGTTCATTAGCCCGGCTAAATTGCACTTTATCTCATTGCAGTTAAATTTAACCACAAATTGGGAAACGAAATCTGGAAGAGACTGCAAAATTAAGTCAGTTTGAAGGGTGGCGTTCATGGTGAATTCGAGAGCTTCCAATTTCTCGATCCTCGAAATCATTTTGAGGACAAGATCACCAACCTTCTCACTTTCTTTTATCTTGGTTCCGAAGAGCTCTTTTGATATCTCATATCGAGCAGTTCGACTATGCTCTCCATAGAGCTCTACCAAGTGAGCTAGGATAGCTCTTTGACACGAAAAATCCTTACGTGTTTGCACAGCAAGTGAACTGGTCGTGTGTAGTAATAAAGTGGATTTTTAAGTTCGAATTGTCGATCCCACAGAGACTTGTATTTTAGACTTCTTGAATTTAAAACAAGCAATAATTAAACTAAAACTAAAGATTTAAAGATTTTAAAAGCAATAACATAAACTATAACAAGAATTAACTCAAATATTATGGAAGCAAGATACAAGAAACAAGATATCGAAATCAAGATAGCTATGGAAGAGAGCAACTAAGACACATGTGTTGGCATAAATTAATTAATTCTTGTTAAAATCACGTTTTCATATTATTAGACTAATGTTGCTTTGGTGGAAACTCCTTAATTAACTACTACCCGATCTCTCGGCTGTAATAATCCTATGACTACGTGACGGTTCTCTAAATATGTCTATCCGAGAATCAAATCATTAGCCATGCATTCACGTTTTAGAATTTTCCCGGATAAATCCGGCTAACTGCACCCGGAAATCTATACCTATCTCTAGGAGCAATTCCTCATGTTTTTTGGATGATGTGATGATTTCTTTGAATCCTAACTTATATTCTCTCGAATGAATAAACTAGGCTAATTAGCAAGCATATGGTGATCAGACATATGATTGGAATTAAAGCACAAAATCAATACACAAAGCAACAATAGAATTAATATGAAAAACACAATTTATAACTCAAATATCATAATTAGCCTCAACATGGCCTTAGTTCGAAAAATCTAATTCATCACAAAAGATAAAAGATAGAAACTTAAATTAAGATTCATATTCATAGACAAAAATAAATCTAAATCTAAGAAACTCCCTCGTATTTTTTATGGTTGAACTTCGATCTTGATCTCTTCCATGCTTCTGGATTTCTTCACCTTCAAGAGCTTTTGAAAATCTTCATGAATATGTAAAAATTAAGTCTAAACCCCATTAGGGCTCTATTCTATGTGTATTTCGTCTCCTTTACCCTAGAGAATTGATCTAATATATATAAGGATGGAAAGGGAAGACTCCAACTTGAATTAGATTTGGAAATTTCCAAAAATCTGCTATTTTTCCCGTCAGAACCAACGTTCGAACGTGAAGTACCCAACGTCCATACGTTGGATGCAGTAACACTTTCATTCTGCGCAGCGATATGGTTTCCTTCATAACATTTTCCTCCGATCTCCGATTTAGGTGATTCAAGTTGCCACGTAAAGCTAAGACAGAGATATAAAACTTTGTAGAAGAAACATTTGTCAAATTCCATCTCTAAGTACTCTGAAAATCTGCATTTCCGTCTAGTTTTCCTCAATTGCATTGATTTTCCACCTTTACTCAATAAGCACACAAATTACAAGCATGTGTGGCATAAATCATGCATAAACCAATGTAAATAACATAAATATGAGGCTTTAAAACATGTAAATCTCACACCTATCACTCTTGCAGTGGGCATCTTATCATGTGACCTTTGAAGATCATTAGTGCTAGATCCCACCATGTATCCTCTCACCCGGAGGTCGTCCTTAACCCATTTTTCATGGGCTTGGACCTATTCCTCGTTGGCACATGTTCTAGCAGGAGCCGCCGGGATATCAGCCTCCAAGACGTATCCCAGAGATTCCATATTGAAGACAATCCTCAAATTTCTAGGCCAGTCCACATAATTGGGTCCAGTCAGGGTATTCTTTTTTAGTAGAATTGAAAGTGGGTTTGTCATATTTGAGAGAGATAAACTAGAAAATAACTGCAGAAATAAACCAGATTTATTAGATTACTTATTTTGACTTAACCAAGAAAAATTAAGGACTTAAAATCTATCTTGGCCCCCACTGCATTTTTCGAATCCCACACTTCCATGTGAAAATCGGGAATCGAACAGGTGATATCTAATATCAATTTATCCAATAAACATTTCAATACCTTTCCCCATAGTTCACCAAACCGCAACCGAACAGGTTTCTAAGCTCGTAAATTACCCGAGTTCATTCCCACTAACTCCTATAATCTAACATTTAAATTTCACCTTCCAACCGAACAGGTTTCTGGGGTGAAATATGCGTCGATTAAGGCATTTCATGCACTTAATAAAATCTCAAATGATTTCTAAATGCATAACCCCCATAACTGGGAAGCATTATATATTTATAGTAATTTTAATTTTAGAAAGCTTAGTGGAGGGAGAGGATGTCACACATCCTTTTCTAACTCGATATTATTTATTTGGGAGAATTTAATTCGTCAAAAGATTTTGGTCTCACTTTGCACATTATTCAATTTATATAGTGCTTTTATTCTATATTGATCATGCATAAAAATACTACTAATAATCATGCCTTTCAATATAAATAATTATGGAATTTAAATAAATAAATTTCGCACTTGATCATGGACTTTTACTGGAGAGCCTGAGCCAATGGGCCATCAAAAAGGCATAGATTAAACCTATTAAACATTCATGTGTCTTTTGACTTTATCAATTTTGAACCATTTCATCTCGATTCCTAAAACAACTCATGCATTATTTCCAAAAATATAATAAATAGCTTCAAATTTGATAACCCATAAAATTAAAGGTGAAACATATAATCCTAAGTCCATGATTAGTGTTACAATCACATAAGACATGCTCGCATCAATTAATACATGCTCGCAACATTTAATACATGCTCGCAATATTAAATCACTTATGTTAATTATTAAAATTTTAGTCCAACTACAAAGTCCTTTATAAAATTTCCAATGTTTTATACATTCACTATTTCAATTAAAATCATTCTAGTCCAACTAGATGACTTAGATGTACGAAATTAAAATTAAATACATCTACCTTTAATTAAAATAATATTAGTCCTACTAATAGAATACATAAAATATGGAATTCTATTTTATTTTATTATGATTTAAAGCCATCTATTATTGGAAATACTTTTATTTGATCAAAGAATTTATTATTAATCTCTAAGAAAAATAATTTATATTCCTTATTTAAAATTAAGTAATTTCCAAGTCGAGGAAAAATAATAATATTTAATCCATAAATTAATTATTAATCTCTAAGAAAAATAATTAATTAAGTCTAATTAAATATTATATTCCAATTAATCTTATTGGACTCGATTTCATCAAACCCAAGTCACCATCCTTTTGGTCCACTTGGATTCAATTTAATTGGCCTCAAAATAATTAATTAGAATAACATGCACGCTTTATTATTTTCTTATTGGGTTAAATTTAATTGAAGTCCAAATCACCAGTCTAATTGTCCCACTTAGATTTAATTAGATTAAGTCCAAACTAATTAACAAATCAAAATTGGATAATTTTCAATTGGGCTTGATTTAAATTATTCGGGTCATCATCCCTTTAATCCACCCAATTAATTAAAATTACCCAAAACCTAAATATCAATTTCGACCCAAACATAGCCCGTTTTAAGACCCAAATCCAAGACCCAGTTCAACGCATTGGGTGTCAAACACACGACCCGTCGGGCCACGCACACGGCCTGACCACGTGAACAGCTGTTGCGCGCACCTACGCGCGTTTCTTTCGGGGCTTTCGGGCCCCGTTTTTCCTCCGTATTTTTTGATTTTCAATATCATCAAATATTCCCATATTTAAAATAACTAAATACCAAAAAATTCTAGGCAAAAATCATAAAACCCAGATTTAAGAAAACATACAAACATGTTTCAAAAGCACATAACTTGCAATTCTTAAATCACGTAAAGGAGGCCAAATATGCAAATCAGAGATTGACTCAGATACCACTGTTGGGTTTTGCGTAAAAACACATAAACGCAGCGGAAGGATTTCAAAAATTTAATTAAAAAACCCAAAAGTGTACTCTAATTCGCATAATTGAATCTCAAACATGCATTAACGAGTAAATCCGACTTACCCGTTGAAGCGAGGTGGTTAGAATCCAATTTTTCTTTTAAACTTTAGATTGATGAACTTCTCGAATTCTTCAACCCTCGTGTTCTTCAATTCTTGAAGTTGTAGATGAATCCAACAACCAATCATGTTGCCTCTAAATTATCACGCGCGAATTGATGACGAAAAATTCCCTTCTTGTTCTCTATAGGGCCGACGGCTTTGGTGTATAGAGATGGAGGATATTTTTTTTCTTCTATTCTTTTGGAGAGTTACAATTCATGTAATGTATTCTCTTTTTTAGGTTAAAGTCAAGAGAGCCCTTTTATAACTCAATGACTTGTTGACCAAGACAAAACAAAAGAGACGAATTTGATCATCCAACCTAGCCTAATGAGGATACCCCATATAGGACCTGGAATTCTTTTGTTTTGTTAAATTTTTTATTCAATTAATTATTTATTTTATCCAATAAATAAATACATTAATTAAATAATAAAATTAATTAGATAAATTAATTCATTAATATATTTATCTAAGAAATTAATTAATAATTTATCTTATCTAATAATTAATTATCTTATCCAATAAGTAATTAATTATTTAATTTATCCAATAAATTAAATCTCTTCAAAATAAAATAGAAAATAGAAAATAGAAAATTCCTTTTTCAATTTTGTTCATCAATTTTTTAACGCAACTCTTTAGGCTCGTTTCATTTGATATTGAGAGGAAGCCAAAGGAAGTGGGTAACACTTAGCCAGTCATGTGGCCCACTTCGTAGCCCAAATGAAATACGAATGAATGGATCATTCCACAACCTTTCAATTGTAAGTACCGTGTATGTATAAAACCTTCGTTCACGTTCCCCGGTCAAGTGAGAGTCATGGTTATGTCAAACTCACTGGACTTGACCATATGTATAAATTATAATAATACGAGATCATTGAGATCGATTTGGTGCCTAGCACAATCGTCTCGTTTGTTTTGGCCAAAGACTTTGATCTCTATTTATCTATAATTACATAGGGTACATTCTCATTCACTTATGATAGAACAAATCCCTTTTAGATATCTGCTAAGACTACCACTTGCCCATCAAATCCGCATTTCGAGGTTAACCCCACCAACGGGTGAATTGGGTCTAACTACTCTAGTGAAAGACTTGACGTCACAAGTGCATCTTCAGCCTGATACTTCAGGTCAAAGGTTCACATATACCTATTACGCATAATCAGTTCTGTCATTGACAGCCACAGAGTGAAAACCCATGTGACAGAACTGATGCGAGTCATGTTCGAGCGTATCAGTTCCACTGATGTTTCCCAATTCACAGCTACTTGGAATCTTCCATGAACCTTTCCACTCCAGAGGAAAGCCCTACAAACTCTATCAATTTCATTAATGACTGTGATTGGTAATGAGAAGATTTGGCTCCAAAACATTTGGATCCCAAACAATACTGCCTTAATCAAGAGCACTCTACCTGCAAAAATGAGATATCTAGTTGTCCAGGAGTGTATTCTTTGCAAAATTCTCTCAATCAATGGTGCACAATTGTTCATTGTTAGTCTAGCAGCAACTAAGGGTACCCCTAAGTATCTCATGGGCATATCCCCCACTGCATGCCATGTGAGCAACATCATTCTTCTTTTTAAATCATCTCCCACCCCTCCACAGATAAGTTGACTTTTCCCGAGATTGGCTTGTAATCCTGTCACTTCTGAAAATTGTTCAAATTTACTCTTGATATGTCCTATGGACTCCAAATCCCCCCTAAAAAACATCATTAGATCATCTGCAAAGCAGAGATTAATGAGCCCAACCTTCTTGCACTGTGGATGGAATCGGAAAGTTGAATTACTGTGTAATTCTTTAAAGCTCCGTGATAGGTAGTCCAGTACTAGGACAAATAAGTAAGGAGACATAGGATCTCCTTGTCTCAAACTTCTCTTCCCTTTGAAGTTACCAAACACACCCCCATGTAGCATTATTGAGTACCTTGTTGTGGTGACACACATCATTATCAATTCTGTGAATTGAGCAGGGAATCCATATGCCACAAGTACTCCACCCAAAAAGTCCCAACTCACGGTGTCGTATGCCTTTCTGTTGTCAACCTTCATCACCACCCTTGGAGTTATATGTTTCCTTTTTTACCCCTTAACAAGTTCATGGCAAAGAACTACATTATCAATAATGGTCCTCCTTTTGATGAAAGCGCCTTGAGCTTGATCAACAAGTTTAGGCAAAACACTTTGAATTCGGTTACACAGTAACTTTGAAATAATTTTATATATCACTGTACAGCAAGCGATGGGCCTAAAATCTCCAACAACAGTAGGATTAGCACATTTCGGGATGAGGTGCAGGATAGTATGGTTAATTTTTCTCAGCATTTTCCTTTTGGTGAAACACTCAATAACAGCTTGAGTGATGTCAAGGCCCACTACATTCCATGAACTTCTATAAAATCCAGAACCAAACCTATCCAGACCTGGACTTTTATCCTCGGGTATGGAAAAAACACCTTTCTTACCACCTCAACAGTCACCGGTTTGTTAAGCAGTTCAATATCCTCAGAATTGAGAAGATAGCCCTGTCCAATCACTTCCTGATTTATTAGTGCACTTGCATTACTCCTGGTCCCAATTAAATCTTGATAGTATTGCAGAATTTCAAATTGTACATCCTTTGGTTCTGTAAGAATGTTCCCAGCAGCAGAATTTAGTGTTAGGATTCTCCCTTGGATCCTCTTTGGCTTAAGCCGGGCAAAACAAATACTTAGTACATTCATCACTTTTCTGATAAAATTCAACTTTTGCTCTTTGATGTAAAAATGCAACTTCCATCTGAACCAATCTTCTTAGATCACCATATGCTAACTTCTCTCTCTGAATAAAAGCCTCATCAAAAGGTGTGTCCATCATTTGTTCTCTAATTCCTTTCAGCTCAGCCCTCTTTAGTTGAGTTCTTTCAGTGACATTTGTATAATGCCCTTTATACATCTGTTTCAAATTTTCCTTTATCCTTTTGCTCCTTTAGAAAATTCTGTACATTCTGCATCCCTTCACCTCCTTAGCCGATTCTTCTCGTATCATTTCCCTGTAACCTGGGTGATTTGTCCAGCCATTAAGAAATAGAAATGGTGTTTTGCCAATTCTTACCTCCTGTGAAGTCATTATCAGAGGATAATGATCTGAAATGTCCTTATCATGCACCCTCACCCGACATCCATCCACCTGCATTCTCCAAACATCATTAACTATCATCCAATCAAGTCTGCAATAAGTCATGGTTGCTGGGCTGTGGTGGTTGCACCAAGTATATAATGGTCCAGTAGATGGTAAATCAGTAAGTCCAATATTCTCAATACATCTTTGCATATCAACATTACCCCCAGTATATGAACCATCACTCTGCAACTTTTCAGTATGGTGAAGTGTTGCATTCCAATCACCCATGAGGAGCCATGAGTCTGTATAATGTATAGACTCCAATTTTTTCCGTAACTCCTGCCCTCCACTATCATCATTCAATCCATAGATAACTGACAAAACAAAAGTAAGACCTCCTGCAGTCAGTCTACAAGTTACGACTTGCTCAGTAACCTTAAGCACCTGCCCTTTAACTTGGCCAGATTTCCACATCATCCATATTCTTCCATTTAAAGCAACAACATAATTATTGATACATTGCCAATCAGTTCCAAAAGCACTCACTATTTTTTGGTAGTTTTCTTGCTTTCACTCTTATCTCTACAATGCCCATCACCTCCAATTTATTGGCCCCAATCAGCTGCCTCACAACACACTGCTTGTCAAGTGTGTTCAGGCCCCTGATTTTCCACACCCCAATCCTCATATATCCGATGGTATGGGTTGTGGTCCTGTTTCTCCTTCCCCACCATTACCAACATAACTCAAAGCCTAAAATAGATTTGTTAAAGCATTTTGTACCTCCTGATTTATTGTTTTCTCCATCCAGCTATGCCCTTTTTTCTGTTTAGATCCCTTGACTTCCTGCCATTCCTGTAATAAGCCCTTTCCTTTGTCTTCTTTGGTTAATCTAGTGCCAATGTTCTGTGGCTGAAGGGGACTTGATACCTGCCCCCCAATTGTAGCAGTATTAAGAGGATACTGCTCTGTCACTGCAGCAGTCTTCTTAACTTGCCATATTCTCTGTATGTGGCCTGGTTTCTGGCAACCCTCCTCCCTATGTCCCCATTTTTGACATTTTTTGCATTGTATTGGCAACCATTCATATTTAACCTGCCGTTGAATGACTTGCCATGTTCTCCCATTTCTTATTGCAACTTTCTGTGGTAAATCAGCCCCTATCTCAACTTGAACCAGAATTTGAGCATATTCAATTTTCATCTTCGTAGCTGTTAGCTCATCAGTATACAGTGGATCTCCTATCTCGCTTGCAATATTACTCAAACTGTTGGCACCCCACATGTCCAACGATAGCTTGGGTAACTGCACCCATACCGGAACCGAAGTAATTTCAACCATGGCAGCCTCCCCTTCCTTCCAGCAGTTTAGAATTAAGGGTTTTGAGTAAAAAAATTGGACTCCCCTATTCAAAACTGCATTCATCTCCTCCTCCGTTTCAAATCTCAGAATAAAGTATCCCCCCTCGTGTTTAACCACCATAGGCATTGTTAATCCCTTCCATCTAGATTTAAGAAAATTCACCATAACATTCAGCGCAACCTCCTAGCTAAGAATATAGGCATATAGAGAAAATTGCCAATATTTAACCTCCTTCTCAACATCCTCTACTGTTAAGGACACTTCGTCGCCCTCACTATAGATTTTCCCCAATTTTAACCCACTAGCTCCATCCCGATTTCCAGTGAATAGTTTTCTCCAATTACGAACCACAGTTGGCTGAATAGGGTTAGCTAAATTACTTGAAGTTGAAAAGTGGCGTAGAATGGTATGGTCTAGGCCGGATCCACCACCATCCCAATCAAATCATCCTACTGTAAGATCTCCTTCTCCAATTCTTGCGTTCCCAAATCAACTTCCTGGGTCTGAATCGTACTTCTGTGATGCGGATGGGAGCTCTGCTTCGATGAGCTCGGTACTTCAAGGTTCTGATTGTTAGGTGTGCTTGGTTGTGTTCGGGGAAGCGCAACCGGAGTGGCCGCCAGCTCCATCGTCTTCCTGCTTTTCCGTTTGGCCATGGTTGGGTTGAAAGACACATTAGTTTCATGCCCCGAGAGCAAAGCTCAAACCCCAACTCTTTTTTTTCTTTTTTTTACCTTTTTCAAGGATATCTTATTTTAATTTTTATATTTCAATAAAATAAATTCACATGTTCGAATAGTTTCTTCCTAAATAAAAATAAAATGTATTTGATCAATTACGTTTGGTCATTACAAAATAATATAATAGAGTTATATGTTATATCTATCTATATATATGTGTATATCATAAGAAATCATCTCACCTTCGTTAAAAATAGTTATATAATGGTATATAATATGTATGCATATATATACACACACAGACAGTGGCGAATCTAGCACTTAATCTCAGTGGGGGCACTAGGGATGATCGAGGGGGCGAGATTGTTGTGATATAGTTACACAATTTGTCTTTTGCCAAATAGATGGAGGATTTAAAGGGGGGTGCGGGGGGCTTGCCCCCCGCGGTACGGTACATTATATTTATAGGAAAAAATATGATAAGAAACTAAGTTCAATTACAACTTCTAAGCTGAAAATTTCAGATGAAATTGGAAATTTGATATTGAGGGGGGGCACTTTAATAATTTGAGGGGGGGCATTCATGTAATTTAAAAATTAAAATTGAAAATATACCTATACTTAAAAAAAAATAAAAAAAATTCAGGGGGGGCAGTGAACTGCGTATACATCCGCCCCTGCACACAGAGACATACATGTTAGTGAAAATTACTAAAACCCCCAAAATTAATTTTTTTATATTCAAGAAATCCATTATATTTTTTTCCAATCCATAAAACCATTCCACCAACTTCATTTAAGAAGAAACTACATAAAATATTTTAATACTAATCATTAAAAACGTAAAACTCTTACACATTTAATCGATTTTAAAAATCAAAAGGAAAAAAATTCTATAAAAAATAACTAATTGATCAATTCTTGATCTAAGAAACCAATGTGAGGAAACCAAGGCTATTTTTGTCAGAAAAATAACTGCCCATTTGTTGAGTTTCTTCCAGCAAAAATTGAATGGACGAGTATATCCATGGGTTTTTTGAATATAAAATTTTATTTATAAGTGTTTTTAGTTTTCTTTTTTCGTCTTCTGCAAGTTTTGTAAAAGTTAGAGAGTATATATGCAATTTATCCAAAACTTATAACAACATAGCTCTTGATCGGCACGGAATCCCATATAAAAAGCAAATACAACCAAAATTGCATAATAAAAATAATTCTGGGAATATTTTTTGCGGCGAACAATTAGACGAATTTCTAGGACAATATTTTGCAGCGAACAATTGGACGGATATCGCAGTAGACCCTATCATATGCTACCAATATTACAATTTGACCCCCACATGACTAAACATATACTATTATGTCAGTGACAAATATAGTAAATCGAAATATTATGAACTTGATATTACATGGTACATTTGTTTATCCATCACTTTGGTAAAACTTAATTATTTAGGATTTCATACGAACTATATGATTAGTCTACAAATTAGATTAGATTCTTTAGGATTTCATGTATATATGAAAATTCCACCCTTGTCCCATACCTTATATGATCATACATGAAATCCTAAAGAATCTAATCTAATTTGTAGACTAATCATATAGTTCGTATGAAATCCTAAATAATCAAGTTTTACCAAAGTGATGGATAAACAAATGTACCATGTAATATCAAGTTCATAATATTTCGATTTACTATATTTGTCACTTGACATATATATAATATGATCACATCACAAGGTTAATCATGGATGTGAAGAATAGGCTCCATAAGGTTGTGTTTTTGAAAATGAATTTTGAGTTTTTATTGGAGAATGTGTATTATAGAAATTCGTTTGAAAATGTTATTTTTTTTTTGTTTGTTTGGATGTGTGTTTTGAGAAATGTTTGAAAATTATTTAGATATGATATAAAGTTGATTGAATTAGTTATATATGTAATGATGATAGGAGAAAAAATTAAAATAATATTTTGTTTATGAGAAAGTAAGAAAGAGAATGTGTTGGATAGTTGAATTATGTAATTAATGAAGAGAGATAATGAGGTGATTGAATTGATAAAATGATGATTAGTTATGTAGGGGAATATGTGGTAGGATTTGAAATTGAGGCATTTTCTGTAGAATTTGGCTTGATGTGAGCATTTTCATTTTTTGATGATCCAAAAAATAAAAAGTTGATCCAAAAAATACAACCATACAGATCCATTGCAATTCAGACAAGATATATATTGTATGTATATTTGTATTAGTACCGCACAAAGTTTCTGGGTCCATGCCATATTGCCCCTTGTCATGTTCACCCCACTTCTACAAATTTAAAATTGGGAAAATTACACACAGACCCCCTCACTTATTGTGTAATTACCAAGCCCCCCTCCCCCCGCGTATTGAAAATTACCAACACACTCCTTTAAGGGGTCTGTTTTATAAGGTTTATAAGAGTAAATTTGTAAGATTTTTAAACACACAAGGGGTATAATTGTAATAAATCCTCAATATGGGGGTGTATGTTGGTAATGTCTAATAAGTGCAGGGAGGTTTTGGTAATTACATAATAATTGGGGGTATATATATGTGTAATTTTCCCTTTAAAATTTGACAAATCCATCTTCTGATTATGATTTGTTCTATAGAAATTAAAAACAGAAAACTAATTAGAGAGTCACACCAAGAAATTGCTCCAAGCCTAGAGGCAAGCCATTTTTTCTCTTTATTTTATAAATTAATTAACAGTATTTTTAACCCAAGAAACTAAAACAGAAGGAAGAAACGACAGTAAAAAGGTTGTAGTTTTGACCCATTCAAAGCGAAGTTATCAAACTCCAAGCCCCTTGTTTTCATTGTCTTCTAAGTCCATGCAAATAAATATCCACCAATGATTTGTTTAAATAAGGATAACTTTCGTGCTCATGGTCATGCAAATAAATATCCACCAATGATTTGTTTAAATAAGGATAATTTTCGTGCTCATGGTCATGCAAATAAATATCCACCAATGATTTGTCTAAATAAGGATAACTTTCGTGCTCATGGTCATGGATGTTCGCAGTCTTATGAATTGAGACTTTAAATATAGTTATCATTATCCTTAGCAATTTGTAATGTTCCAATAAAGAACAAAAGATTAATTTCTCTAAGGAACCAAAAAACTGAAAGCATAATGACTTCAATGATATTTCTTAAAATTTGGATATGATTGTTCTCTGATAATGGTTTGTCCAATTGAAAAATGAAAGCATAATGAGTTGAGTTAGCCGAAAAACAAAATTGATACCAATCATTTGTACTCGAAAGTGGTCTCATGCATATTTTACTTAACAATTTCAAAAATAATCTTACACTTAACTTTTAGATCAAAAAAGTCATTTGGCCCTTAAGTTTGACTTTTTCAAATGAGATGGCACCAACGTAGCTGCCAAGTGCCAACTGAATAATGCTGAAATTACTCAACAAAAGTGGTCCCTTATTTTACTTAATAGTTTCAAAAATAGTCAAATATCTCAGTTAGGGACGGATCCATGAATGAATCATTGTGGGGGGTCGATTTACCACAAAAGAAAAGTTTTTATGATATTTTTAAGTAACATTAAAACTTATTTTAATAGATAGGTAATTTCACAAGTCACACATGCATTCAAAAAGCAATATTAACTTTCAAATAAATTTCTAGTAATTGCGCAATATATAAGCAATTTTTCAAAAGTTTATCGATATTGTACATGATATTTTATTTTTGTCATAAAATTCATCTATAATTATTTATTAATGAAAAGAAATTTCCCTATATTTTTCATTGTACTTGATTCTATCTCCTTTTATTTGGAGTTAGTGACCTTCTCTATTTTATTTTTAAATACGAGCAATTAATTAAAAAAAATACTTTGTTCATCACAAATCAATGTACAATTAATTGGCATAAAAGGAACAAGATTAAATAAAACAAGGAAAATCAATCACATTGAAAATATTATAATGACAAATGAATATAAAATAACAAGTTTATTCTATTAATACCTATCTAATCACTCATGTGACCACAATTTTTTTTTTAATAACAAAGAAGTATTAATTCTAATACTAATAGTAATATGTACTGAATAGAAGTTCACAAGAATAAAAATTAATATTGTTTACAATTTAACTTCCCTGTTCTATTATTGGTAGTTGCCCTTGTAATTAAAAATAATAACATTATATAAAAAGGAATAATCCTTTCAAAAAACACAAGAAATAAATAAAGGATTTGTGAAAGACCAAGCCAATTCCCTTTGCACATTTCCCAATTAATATTAGTGAAAAGATTTTATATAATTTAAAAAAATTAAAAATAAAATAATGTGAAACTAATATTAGTTAATGCATTTTATGCAATTTAAACAAAAAAAAAAAATTAAAGTGGGGGCACTGGGAATTGCTCCCTTCTCCTCCCGCCCATAAACTTAAAAACCATGTCCCTTGCCAATTGGGCTAGAGCTGTTCTTTGTTCATATTTAGACACAAACCTAAATCAATATCCTTTTTCTTTTTCTTTTTTTGGGGTTGGGTGGGCACCATAGTAAATACACATATAACCTATAAACAAATTTTGGAATCTCGGGGTAAATACGTCCCTGTAAGGCATTTAAATGTTGATAAGAGAGCATTTATATTATAAAATCACAAGTACGAATATGACCAACAACTCTATGGACTGTCAAAAATGCTATCTACCCCACAATTTTGCACCTGATTGTCAAGATAAATGACACAGCTCGTGAAAGCGCCTAGGATGGGTCTAGTTGTAGCCCATGTCAGAGTCTAAAAATGTCAAACAAAATGACCACATGACTTTTTTCCATACAAAAGTTAATGTGGGATCACTTTTGAAATTGTTAAGATGTGAGACCATTTTTGAAACTGTTAGTGAGATATTTGATCACTTTTATGAGGTAATTTCAAGTTTTCAGCATTCATCCAATTGGCAGCCACGCGTTTTTTAAAATGATGATACAACTTTATTGCATTATATTGATGCTTAAAGGTCATATTTTAGGTCATCAATTTTTTTTTTTTCAAATGATGTTTCAACTCATCTCGTATTTCATTTTTTATGCATGCCGTCATGTGCTTAAATAATTTTTAAATATAAAAGTGATAAAAATCTTTTACACGTGGTGTGTACATGAAACATATTACAAAATAAAATATCTTTTTGCAATAAAGAATATAGTGTCTATTTTCCAAACATATTACAAAATAAAATACCTTTTTTTTTTAAGAAAAATTGGTCTTATATATATATATATCATTCAATAAAAAGTTTACAACGCTTGGAACAATACAATTCATATCGATTCAAACGATGTATTAAGAACATCTGAAACACCAACTATCACGATTCTTGAAGATAACAAATCTTAAGAACTTACAAACGAACATAGAAAACTCTTGTGTTCAAGACCACACTCTTAATCAAGAGAGAAAAACTTTCATTCAAGAAAAAAATCGTACTTTCATTCGAGAGAGAAAATAAAAACTCAACATAAATATAAAATACTATCTAAAACCTTATTTATTGCCCGTTTTCATGACGTCAGACCCACATCTGTCCCATTAGATCCATCCATGTCTCGTCAAATCTGAAGTTGGGATACATAATTTGAAGGAGAGTGCTTTAACCCAGCCCGCCGATGTTAGTGTTGACAATAGTGGTGATAGAGGTAACCGCCTCACCAAACCATCATCGACGGAAAAGAAGAGAAGAAAAAATTAGGGTTTGAGAGTTACAAAATAATATCCTTTTGAACTAAAGAATATAGTGTCTATTTTAAGATAATTCATAATTCCATATTCAAAACTCTTTCTTTGCTAAGTAATTCATATTCAAAGCTCAATTATGATTTAGGTATTCCATCTGAACCCTCAATCCCAAATTAGTATTTGGGTGTGATATGAAGTATGAAATTGCCCATATTTATCGAGTCGTCATAACAAGGTTGAAGCCAGGAAAAAGATTCAACAAATTTTTTTGTTTATTCCATTACATTTCCACGTGGAGAAGAGAAATTAACTAGGAATTCTTAATATTGAAAAACCGAAAGATCGATAAGCTATTATTCCGTGTAAAAGGATCGTGAGAAATAAATGCCCTATTTGAAAAAATAGTAATTCTGTTTTTAATTATTTTCCTTCTGAATTTCAGCTACTTTATTGTTGTGTAGTTTCATTGATTATGCTTCAAATTTTCTGAAAAAAAAGCTAAAAGTAAAAGCATGCTTCTCTCAACTTCATCTATTTCTTCTATTTTTTAGCAAGTTTTATAAATAAACCCGACTTTAAATTTTCCGTCACTTGTGCAAATTTTCTAAAATTCAGCACTATTTGAAAACACACATTCTTGCAAAGTACTCCCATCTTTTACTTGGAACAAATATTACTTGGCTCCCATGTAATTATCTCAAAACCTTCATGAGATAGACACAAACAACATATGAGGAAGTGAGCGCAATAAAAAGTGCTTTTAACGATCTATTCTACTATGAAATAAAGCCAATGACTTTCATCCCTTTGTGCTCTGCACATCGCTTTCTTCCCTTCACAGGTGGCTTAGTACAAACGGATCCATGACCTATACATACACCGCATATATTACCTATCCGATTCCGATCATCGCCACAACATGACTGAACTCCTCGTGTAGGCTGCAACCAGCTCGCATTCAAAATTGATTTGCATAAAATAATCAGAAATTGCTGGAATAAATTGAGTTTAATGTCCACTTGCTTCTGGTGTAAATATTGAAGCATGATCTTGTGTAGAAGAGAAAATTGAGATGTATTATTTGCAAGACAGCATTCAAGTTTCCTGTGGACATCATCTACAGGCCGACGTTCACCGTTACTCTTTTCGTTCCATGGGTAATCATTTTCTTTAAGAAGCTGAGCCTCCGTTTCCTGTGCATCCTTCTTGCTTTTCATCTGTATAAAAAGCAATGGAATGAAAATATAACACAAGCTAATCTATTAGTGCCAAAATAGAAATATTTAAGGGGGATTAGCCCTATTTGTAACTAATATTTTTAGTTAGTCTAATCATTTATATAGTGAATATAGGGGGATAATGGCCGGATGTTTCTCTCCATCTTCTCGTCTTCAAATCTATATAAAATTCCACATTAAATTTATATTCAAGAAAATATTTTATATACATATCATTTATATGTGAAGAGCAATAGAAAATTGCAACACAGTTTGCAATAGAATTGATCCAAACTGCATTTTTGAGAGAATGAAATCTTTCTCAACCAATAAATTCATTCGTAACTTCTGCAATAAAGCTCAAAACCCCTATTGCTACCTAAATTGTTGCTAATTACCTACGCATTTACTCTCCTGCCTGATTTTCCTTCCTATTTCCTATTTTTCTTGATGAATCAAAATTTAAATGAAGAAATTATACTTACATAAGCCCATCTGTAAACAATTGCCAAGCGGCCTTTTGAGAATATCTCCGAAAATAGTTTCTTTAAATGTGCACCATTACGGCCATACTGCTGTAGTCTAGTCCTAACATCATCTGTTTCTCCAACATAAAGAACATATATAAAGGTCGGATCAAGTTCGAGGAATAGTCCTGCTCTGGCGGAACATTGTATAGTGACACCAAGCTCGTAAACACCGGGACAACGAGTGCAATTTGGAAGGTTTTGTGTCCTGTACCTTTCTGCTCCTTCTTTTCCCATCGAATGATCTTTCCAATCGGATTCTCCTACTAGAACCTAAGCACAATGAAATCGCCACTAAATGCAGGAGTACAAAACTATGCAATTTACTTATCCAGAAGTCACATTTAACTACGTACAACTTTGAATGTTTTTAAGGTCACCATCTATTACATCATTGATCTCATCAACATATTATATTAGATACTCATTAAGCATTATGAATATCTATTTTTATACGATTTCATTACATATTAAAATTTTCTATATTTATTGCTTAAGAATAGTAATTATGAATATTATCATCTTAGACTAGTTTTGAATTAGGTAAACAAATAATTTGGTTTATTTCAATTGTTATGGAAGAACACACTTCACTTATCATTTTTAAGTTTTCAATCGGTTAATTATGAATATTGTTTTGATTATAGAAAATTGATTACCAATAATTAAATGGCATCTAAACCGATTGTTTAGCTACGCTTACGATGTATAAGCACTCAATTTAATCATATATAATAAACTGCAACCACTAATATATGGTGATGAATTTTTGGAAAGATTGTCTAGACTGAAGTTAAGTGATTTTTAATAATTCACAATTCATTTTACTTAGCTCTGTTGGTCATTATCCTTTTCCATGATCACCTTATTCTGCAAGTTATGTTAGTTGTACATCTTTAACTTTTTCAAGATCATCAATTCAATTACATACTTTTTGGGGGAAAATTGCAAATTTAATCATGTAGGGTTGCAAAATTGGTCCCCTATTTTTGCAAATTGATCCTGTAACTTTCAAAAAATCGCGATTGAAAGATACTTTTCAACTGAAAACCCTAACTGTCCCAGAAGTGTTGCACGTGAGCAATTAAAATTGCGGGGTGTTTTAATGACCGGCTAGGTTTACGCACGTGGAGTATGATATGACTTTTTTTTTTTTAACATAGGGGGTTTTTCAATGGCCGACCAGATTTTATTATTTGTTTTCTTTCCCTAAAAAAAAAAAAAAAAAAGCCCTGTCATACTCCACGCGTGCCAATCTTGCCGGCAATTGAAAACCCCCCAAATTTTAATAAGTTATTTGGAGAAATTAGGATTTCCAATTGAAAATTGTACCTAAATCGCGACCTTTTTTAAAATTATGATACCCAATTTTGCCATTTGTACAAGATACGAAACCAATTTTTGCCATTCCCTAAAGTTACAAGACTAAATTTACAATTTTTCCTACTTTTTGTTATAGTGTAAGTACGTAAGTATTTCAACGGTACATTATATACTATTTTATCATATTACAAGACTGAAATTCGGACTTTATAGTCGGCATTTTAATTTGTTACTTATATGTACAATTTTTATTATTAAATAAGTTTCTACATTATTAACTTTGAAATTCTTATATAAATTATAGGAAAAATTATACACAGACCCCCTCACTTATTATTTATTTACCAAAAAACCCCACCTTTATTTGAAATCACCAACACACCCCATCATGTTAAGAGTTTCTCACAATTACACCCCCTGTATTTTTGCATATAGATCACTTGAGGGGGTGTATTGATAATTTTCAATAAG
Source organism: Buddleja alternifolia (assembly GCA_019426215.1). Lineage (NCBI taxonomy): Eukaryota > Viridiplantae > Streptophyta > Magnoliopsida > Lamiales > Scrophulariaceae > Buddleja > Buddleja alternifolia. The sequence continues at coordinate 10,868,239 of CM033405.1, read as the reverse complement.
TGAGGGAAGGTTTTGGTAATTACACAATATGTTGGGGGTCTATGTGTAATTTTTCCTAAATATTATATCACTGCGAGTACTTGATTTCTAATGCTCTATTTTGAATAATTAACTATATACTGTCTATTTTTCTTAGATTATTTTTACCTCTATATTTTCATCATTGAAATACTATCTTAGTAACAAATTATTTTTAAGAGCGTATAGTGATAGTATTTTTGGTAATTCGGTAGTTTCTATTTAATCCTTAGGATCAATGTTTCCAGCGTAATTATTTATACATACTGACAATATTTTTTTAATTAAAAAAGAGATATGTTCACCTTACCAGTTCGTTAAACGAATTAAAATACAAATTAAAAGTAGTTTCCTTGTCAAGTAAGTACCTATTGTTTCCAATTTTTCTTCTCCCATTCGTTGCAATTCGAATCAAAAGAACCCATATAAATGAAACCCAATACTTTTAACTATTCATTATTTCTTCATTTAAAATATAAAAAAAAATCCACAACCTCCTAGATCAACAGTATAGTGAAATAGGATACCTCTAATGCACTTCTGATGATCTTTCAAATTTCACCCAAACAAAATGATCATTCACTATCTGTGAGAAATTTTAAGAACCGATTATCTTTAATTGTTAACTGAATAATTCGATTTCCTTGTGACACGAAAGGGATAACTTATTCACAAGAATGACTTTTCATATCTTTCGTAAAAGCACATTAATCGAATTAACAACCGAACAAAATCTTCTATCCTATAGTGCCACTTGAACGAGGGATTGACAAGCGTAAAAAATTGGTAATAATAATTTACTCACATATATTTATTAAATACATGACTTGTCAATCCCTTCGTGATGTGACACCATTGTGTGAAAACATTGCGAGATAGAAAATCTGTTGCGATCAACAAAGAGAGGAAAGGAGAAGAGTTGTACGAACCTTCCAGTTAGAGAAAGCAGAATCATATTTTGTGTGCCTTAAATCTTCTCTCTTAACCCTTGTAGCGGTGGTGGTGGACAATTTATGTTGTAGAGCCCTCGTTGTGTATGTCCCATAAGCAGTGGAGCGTGTAAATGCAACACCAACAAATTTTATGCGGATAATATTCAAACAAATCATCTTAGTCAATACTTGATCAATGGAAAAAGTATTTACACACAATAATTCAGCTAGATGAACTTATAGGAAAAAGGTGTACATATGAAACTGATGATCAAACAAATAGTACGAGAGGAGAAAACCTATACAGCAAAGAAGAAATTATTCATGTCAAGATTATTCGAAGACGGTAGAAAATCGGAAAAGAAGTTGAGCATGAAAATATACAAAATGGTGAATGAAATTAGCAAAGATAGAGATGGTTATTTGAATGTTGGATTGAGCAGTTGGAAGCGGTTAATGGAAAATAGAGACAAACCCAATTGCTGTCTGCGGGAAACCGTTCATAATGGAGATTATGGCGGGCGGTTTTATTTATTTATTTGTTTCAAATAGTAACAAGCATGTATAGGGCGGAACGAACACATGCATGATTTGTTTACACCTTAGGATAAAATTGGATTCGGGCCTACGATTTGGATACGGCCCAAAAAAGGGAATAACCCCGACAATTCCAACAGAAGCAGATGGGCTTGTAAATTGGGCTTACAAATAATGGAGCCCAGATTTCGAGAACTAATTCGAAAAGAATATGGGTTAAATGTGGAGAGAGCCCAATGACATAGGCGACAAAGAAGAGTCAGGCCATAAGGAGATCCAATAAAGGACAAACGCCAACAAATAAATTCAAAAGGGAGGTTGTTGACAGTTTCAGAAGAAGTGGGGAACGTGGAGACTGTAAAAAACCGTAGAAGAAGGGCGAGGAGCATATGTATGCGAAAGAAAAAGGAAAGAAAGACAGACACATAATTCTGCAAGAAATTTTCTCTTCTTTATCAGTCAAGTAGAGTAATTGTAACAGGTAGGAATAGTTAGAATTAGATTAGACGTAACTATTGTATTTTCAATAGTGTAGGATAATCAGCGATAGCGTTCGAAGGCGGTTGGTCCCGTTAGCGTTCAAAGTTGTATAATCAAAGGATTTCCAGCGAGGAAATCTTCATGGAGGTATATTTGTATTTGAATTTTTAAGTGCTAGTTAATTGTATCGATTTTGCATTGTTATTGTCTAGTTAATTGCGAACATTGCATAACGAGAGCATTTATAAGACTTAAACCACTGTTAGCACATATAGACAGGGGTTAGTAGACAATTCTAAGTTGAGAATTGTCAAGGGGCTTGGATCGAATACTCGAAATTCTTCCCTAGTCTAGTTTGTTTATAAAATACGAAACATGATTAATTTCCGGGGGGCTTGTGCAATTTTTGGTCCCAAAATTATGCATTCACCAATTTACACCCTCTATCTCAAGAAAATGTGCAATTCAAGTCCCACATCCAAAATCTGTTATGTTTTTGATAGAAATCACATATGCCCCTCACATGCGCAGTTAAATTGGGTGGTGGTGGGAACTTTGACAACAAATTTTTAGATTTCAACTAACAAAAGGAGCGAACCTCTTTCTGTTCTATTTATACATGATTTGAAGGTAAAAACCAGTTGGAAATCTATAGCTCAAAGAAACAACACACCATAGAATATGAAATCGTCGTCATCTTCTTCGACGAATGCAAATCCGGCTACACCGCTACGGGGCAGTGGCTTTATTAAAGACATCTACATACCATGTACAACTAAACAATGGAAAAGTTCAAAGATTCATGGGGTAAAGCACGTGGACACAGGGGCGGAGCCAGGGGGCTGGAGAGTGACACCGCCCCCCCGCCCCCCTCTCCCTCAATTTTTTCATTTTCTAATTTTTTAGGTGTAAATCCTTAAAAAATTTCATTTTCGCTCCCCCTCAAAAATAACAAAAAGCAAAATTAATTCACATTCCTAACCCACAAACTAGCCCAAACCCACATAGAAGAACAATTGACTCAGTTGACAGTAGGCTATATAATCAAAATTTTAAGTTAGAATTCTTGTTGTAATTTTTTCAATTTCTCCTCATCCATGATTTGTTCAAATCTCATCAACCATTTCTCGTCTCTTCTATATGATAAGAATCTTTTCATTTTTGCTTTATATTTTTATAGTCGATTTCCACGAAATTGGATATTATTGATGAAATTTAACGATGATTACCATTTTTTAATTTGAAATGTTAAAATTGATATTAGTCAAATCATACTTTTTAGGCTTTTTATGTTTTGTTTTATTTAATATTAGGACCATTTTTTATTTTAGTTTTAAAACTATATTTTATTTGATTAGTTATGAAAAATGTATTAAATATCATTTCTATGTGCTTCGGCAATTGCCTATTTCCACGGGAGATGATAAGAGAATTTCACTATAAATAAAAGAGGTACAGAGTACAAAGTATGTCAAAAGTTCTTACTAAATCTAATCCCTATTTTTTCCACATACATATGTATAGCATACCGCACCATGGAGGGCAAGCTCCCTGCACCCCCCAATGCAATCCTTCGCCTACACGAAACGCATGTATATCACAACAATCTCGCCCCCTTAGTTTAATTTCTGGCTCCATCCCTGCGTGGACAGAAAAAACGCAATTTACAATATGTTGGGGGATGATGTCCAACTAATGCGGCTGTACGTTGAGCCATTGACTGAATTAAGGCTCTCATTCTTCAATCCAACCCTTTTTCTTATACTTGAAGTCGAATGTTGTCTTCAGGCTCCAGAATCTCAGGAAAATGAAATTTGCGGATGGGATACTAGGGTTTGAGGAGAATGAATTTGTTTTTTTTTTTTTTACCATAGCTGATAGGTAATCCCCCCGACCCCCCAAAAAAAAAAATTTAATGGCGCATGTGAGGGGCAAGTTCGATTTACATCAAATAATTAACGGTTTTTGGACGCAAGAATTAAATTGCACTTTTTTTTAGATAAAGGACGTAAATTGGTGAAGTGCATAATACTGGACCAAAATTGCACACGTACTAAGTGATGATACCATAAATGCAATTTTTCCTCAATCTTAGGGGTGGCAACATGGCGAGTATGAGCCGGGTATTACAGGACTCGAGATTCTCCTTGTTAAGCATTTTTAATACTCGGACCCGCCCGGATCACTACCCCGCCCCGCCCTGGACCCGACGGATATACCCAGTGAGTCCAGGTCCTACCCGATAGACGCGGTTGATTTCTACTTTTTTTATTTTTTTTGTCTATTTTCCACAAACACATTAAAAAAAATATAATAACATCGAATCAATGATTCAAAGTAAACACATCCACTACAAGTCATCTGCACTTATGCAAAAATAATTCAAAATAATTACAAGGCATCCTGTGAGAAGTTGGCACTTTGAGTGGACAAAATTAATTAATACTAATCAATATTAAATAATAATTAGATATATAAAATAATATACAAATAACTGGGGCGAGTCCGGATCCGGGTCCGGGGCTGGTATCTGCTGGCCTTGTTACTTGCCCTAGACCTGGCCGAGTCTTTATTTTGATACATGGCCTTAGACCCAGATCCACTTTTTTGGACTCATACTCGCCCAAACAGGGCGGGTCCGGAATAGATACACGCTAGACCCGAATTCATTGTCATCCCTACTCAATCTCACCTCTGTTACGCATTAAATTTAATTTTTAATTGGGCTTATAAAGATTGAGTGGGGCCTTGCTGAATCCAACTTTGGCCGCAAATATGCTAGGTGTGTCTTTTTAAACCTTTTGTCTTATGATTGATTAAATACAAGGGATAAAAACATTAAACCTCCTGAACTTTGGTCGTTTTTACACTTTTTTTGCGAACTTTTTTTTTTCAGTTTACCTCCTAACCTTTGCAAAATTGGCATTTTTTTTTTATATTTTGGCATATTTCGATGGAATCTTATCACATGCAATGCATGTGCCATTTTTTAAGGGCAAATCTGTAATTTTAGATGATGAATTTTGATTAATTACTCTTTAGCCATTTTTTCTTCTTCCAAACTTGATTTTGCTTTTACCAAGCTTGATTTTGCTTCTTCCAAGCCTCATTTTTGCTTTTTCCAATCTTCATCTTCCCCAAATTCTCTACCAACCTTTTTTTCTCCATGGATTTTCTTCCACATCACACACACACACACACACAGAGCAAAACACGCACACACACACACACACACAGCAAAACACGCGCACACACACACACACTCACACACACGCATATGTATATATTTATATATAATATATATGCAGAAAAAAGAAATTCTTTACAAATATATATATATTTATATTATTTTCATAAATTAAATTATTTAATTAAATTTTTAAGACAAAATGACATATTTGCCCTTTAAATCCGCCAGAATATATCGGAATGTAAAAAAATGTTAATTTTACAAAGGTTAGGAGGCAAAGTGGAATAAAAAAAGTTTGTAAAAAAAAGTGTGAAAATCAAAGTTCACGAGGTTTAATGTTTTTATCCCAAAATACAATAATTGTTTATTCCTTTTTTGGAAAAAAAAACACGGTGAATATTATTACTGCAAAGCATCAACCTAGATTAACAACTATTGTTCTCCTCGTATAGCGGGAGTCTTTTCTCTCTTCTCTCTCCTCTTTTTCCATGCAGAAACAAACTAGGGTTTAGTCTAGGGTTTGCTTTTCTTGATATTTTAGACATTTAATCATAGTTGTTAATCTAGGTTGAATTGATTTACGATTTACCTAGTGTTCTTAAGTTGATGGATGAAATTAAATTTCTTGACAACGTCCAATTATTTTTGAAACTTTCTATTGTGACGTTTAAATAAGAAAAGAAAAGTTGAGGATAAGAATTACTGATACTATATATTGTTTAAAATAATTAAATAATATCATTAACGTAAATTCAATTATCACAATTTTTGTTTTATTATTGAAAGCTTCAGTTTAGTCGATCTCTAATTAACTAGTACTGACTTTAAAATATATAGATGGAGCTCGAGCTCGAGCTTGGGCCAAAAAGAAATAGTAACATGAGCTCGCTTGTGCATCCTTACAATAACATGGCGAACGAACATGATGATGTATGACTCCAATGTTTTTAATAAAGTATCATTACAAGTAAAAAAAAAAATACTATTTTTGACAATATTAAAGTTGTTAGTATTGTAGCGAACATTTTTATTATATTGAATTAAGTAAATTACAAATTTAATTGTCTAAATTATCACAATTGGTAATTAGTAACAACAGGTATACTGACAATATAAATATGACGACTATAATATTTAGTAGTACTAAGTTATCATTTTACATGCGCGAATATGCACCAATAATCAATTGTGATACCTTTGAAAACAATTTGTGTGACTAACTGTTAGCAATGATAACTTATACACAATTGCCAACGTTAAAATTGTAAAATAATTTTGTCACAAAGGAAAAATAAAAAGAATATTACATTATATCACATTAATAATTGTAAAGTTAGTCCCACAACTATAGGGTTGTCAAAATTGATCCTGTATTCTGTTGTACTGCCAAATTTGGTTCCCTAATTAAACCATTGAAGATGGACTCGTGAACTAAGGATAGTGTTTATCCAAAAATTCGGATTTAGTTAATTGGAATTGTTCATGTGCCTGCATTTAATTTCAAAATGCTAATGAATAAAAATAATTTAAACAAATAAAAACATAAAACTATCTTACTAAAATATGAGAAACATTCAAAATGTTCTAATATATTAAAAAAAATTGTATATTGATTTTTTTTAATTTGAATAAAAAATATTTTTTTTAAAATATTAAAATTATTATAGAAAACATTAAAAATATATGCAAAATCTTTAGAATGTCTAATAATCATAATTATATGTATTAAAGTAATTTTAAATTAAAAATGAAATTATTTTTATTGGTAAAAAAAGAATAATGTAATACGTAATATTATAAATTAAATGTTAAATTAGTATTAGAACATTAAAAGTATCTTTAAAATATTAAAATATTATTGGCTATCAACAAAATTTTAAAAAATAAATTTTTTGTATTACAAAAGTCAAAAGAGAGAAGAAAAAAAAACTAACACAAAATTAGCCTTCCTCAGCTAATAACTTAGCAATTTCCTCAGGTATCCAATCCCAAAACTTCAAACCCAACGGGATAAAGTGTCCCTTCCTTGCCAAAGCATCTGCGCACGAGTTCCCATCTCTTCTAATGTGTGAAAGCTCGTACGTCCACGACATATGCATCAAGCGCCTACAGTCATTGATTATCCTCCCCAATGGGTGCACTTCCGAATCCGCTTTGTTAATTAAGCCAATTGCAACTTCTGAATCCGACTCCACCGGAATCCTTGCCGGTCTTTTCTACCATGCAAAAAGTGTTAGGATTATGCCCTCAGATGCCATAGAGGATAGAATGTATAGGGCATATATCTTGTATTGAACTTAAACTCTTCTTAAATAAAAGGCATTATTGAGTTTTTACTTAATTCTTATCTGCATCTATAAGTTGTGTAAAATGTTTTGTCCATGTTTTCAGTGTGATCCCTCTACTTCCTATGGCATAGGAAGATTGGCACTAGAGATCGATCTTGATTACTAAAATAAGTTCGCAAGTATTATATATGAAGTCTTTAATAGACAAATAAAGACTTCGAATACTTGTACAATCTTAGCTCCGACATGGGAGTGCCTGTCTGGTATCATGGGATGATAGGAGATTAATATTGTAGACACGTCAGTGGAACTGATATGTTCGAACACGACTCGCATCGTTTCTGTCACATGGGTTTTCACTCTGTAACTGTCAATGATGGAACTGATTATGCGTAATAGGTATATGTGAACCTTTTACCTGAAGTATCAGGCTGAAGATGCATTTGTGACGTTAAGTCTTTCACTAGAGTAGTTAGACCTAATTCACCCTTTGGTGGGGTCAACCTCGAAATGCGGACTTGATGGGCAAGTAGTAATCTTAGCAAATATCTAATATGAGATTTGTTCTCTCATAAGTGGATGAGTATGTACCCTATGTAATTATAGATAAATAGAGATCAAAGTCTTTGGCCAAAGCAAACGAGACGATTGTGCTTAGCACTAAATCGATCTCAATGATCTCGTATTTATTATGATTTATACATATGGTCAAGTCTAGTGAGTTTGACATAACCATGACTCTCACTTGACCGGGGAACGTGAAGAAAGGGTTTATACATATACGGTATTTAGGATTGGAAGGTTTCGGAAGGATCCTATCATTCGTTTTCGTTTGGCTTACGAAGTGGGCCACGTGACTGATTAGGTGTTATCCACTTCCTTTGGTTTTCTCTCATTGCCAAACGAAACGAACCTAAAGAGTCGCGCTAAGGGATTGACAAAGAAAAATGAAGAAAAAGGAATTTCTTTTATTTCCTCTGGGAGTTTTAATTTATTGGATAAATTAAATAATTAATTATTCATTAGATGAAACAATTAATTATAATGATAAGATTAATTATTAATTAATTTCCTTGTGAAATATATTAATGAATTAATTTATCTAATTAATTTGGTTAATTAATTAATTTATTTATTTATTGGATACAATAAATTATTAATTGAAATAAGAAATTCATTAAACAAAACAAATCCCGGGGCTAAATAAGGAGTCCAATTGGACGCCTACTAGGCCTCAATGTGGCGTCTTTGAGAGGCTACATATTAGGGCTCTTTTGTTTTGACTTGTTCAATAAGTCATGAGGTATATAAGGACTCTTTGTCTTAGAACAAGAAAGAAGAGAATACACAACTCTCATAACTCTCAAATGAAAGAAAAATATTCCCCCCCTCCTCTATACCTAGCCGTCGACCATAGAGAAAGAAGAAAGGGGGGTTTTCGTTTGTTGATCCGTGTGTGACGATTTAGAGACGACGTATTTTTGTTGTTCTGATCGAGTTCAAGTTTGAAGAATCAAACCAAAGAATTGAAGATTTGGAAGCTTCAATATTTCGAGTTTGGAGAAGAAGAAGTTTTTCTCCATCATCATATTCATATTAACGAGTAAGTTTTATTCGTTATACGCTTTTAGATTCAATTATGCGAATTAGGGTACCAATTGGGTTTTCGTTTTAATTTTTGAAATCCCTTCCGCTGCGTTTATGCTTTTTCGAACGAAACCCAACAAAAAGAAGACCATCCCCAATCCCCATGAGTTCAACAATTGTAATGTTAGGAATGTGCACTCGTATGCCAATGAGGAATTAGATTAACTAGGGCATTTAGTATTTTACACCTAATCATAAATATAGACAGACGCTATCTTTTGTTCATGTAAACCTTCATGGAATTTATAAGTAATGAAAACATAACTAGTCCATGTGTCTCAAGGTAAGTCTTCCACTTCTTATGAGATAAGGAGAAGGGGCACTGGAAGAACTTGTTACTTAAGCACTCGGTTGGGTTCGCAAGTTGGAGAATCTTAATTGGCCATTAAGATTTAAGTAGACTTGTATGACACATATCAGACAAGGAGTGTCAGTCGAACACTATGGGATAGTGAGAGTTTGTGTCATAGATATATTAATAGAATTAATGTATTCGAACACGGCTCGTAGTAATCCAATCACACATATTTTTACTTAGCTACTGTCAATGATTGGATTACTGAATATGATAGTATGCGTGAACCTTTGATCTAAGGATTCACTATCACAATGTGCTTGTGACGTTGGATCTGCTACTAGAGTAGTTAGACCCAATTCACCCATTGGTGGGTCAAACCTCGAAGTGCAATCCCAATGGACAAGTAGCAATTGTGAGTGATTGCCATATAGGGATTCACTGTCTCGAAAGTAAACGAGCAAATAGCCTATGCAATTATAGGTAACTGAAATGAAAAATCTTTGGCCAAAGTAGTAGAAATGACTCGTGTGGTACACAGAGGGTAGTTGTGTCATTTCATGTTACTATGATTCATAGCATAGTATCGAGTTATGTGAGTTTGACATATTTCACAACTCTCACTAGATTAGGGTACATCGGCTTATACTCATATAGAAATCACAATCAAGAGGTTCGTAGCGACATAGTCATTTCGTACTTGGTTAGGCTACGATGTGGGGCCACGGGGCTAGCTAGGTGTTACCCACATCCTTTGATATTCTCCCATTGCCAATCAATGTAAATCTAGAGAGTTGCGCTACAAGGAATAAGCAGGAAATCACTTTGTGTACTTCAAGGGGCATTTTGGTAATTTGTCATTAGATAAAAAAATTAATTAAGTGAACGAATTAATTTAATTAGTTCTTTAATTCGATTAAACAATGGAATATTAAATTAATTAATTTGAATATTTATTTAATTAGGTTGATTAATTGTTTGAATTGAATATTTGTTTAATCACATACATATTTAATCGGATTAAGTACGAAATGTAATTATATTAAAGTGGACTAAGTTGACTTGGCCAATTTAGCACACTTGGACGTCCTCGTAGGACTTAGGAGCATGTGGGCTTAGGTCAAGGGTTTGAGGATTATTTAATACTCAAACTTAGACTAAGTTGATAACTTATCAGTTGCCACCAAAATTACACATTAGAAGAGAGAAAATATTATCTTCCTCTTCTTCTCTTCTAGCTGTCACTTGGAGATGGATGAGGAAGATTTTCGACGACTTCTGCGCGTGATAATCTAGAGGTAGGAGTCCTAGAAATTGCTACTATAGACGGTAGATCATGAAACAAAACACGCTACAACAAGATTATTTACATTTTCGTGTTTCTTGTTTAATTAAAATCAACGATAGCCCAAATTGATCTGTGGCTTTGGAAATCAAATTTTATTCTGCTGCATTTTTCATGTACCAATTCCCGACATGTAATTGAGTGTTGCCCAATATTACGGTTAAAGCCCCTTTGCCATTTTCCCAAATTATCGAGAAGCAAGCCCCCAGCTGTAGCGCAATTGCTCGAGTCCCAAAAACTACCATCCGTGTTTAGCTTCATCCATCCCGTTGGTGGTTTAGACCATTCCGTCCATGATTGCATCTTAGGTCCAATCCGTTCTTTAGAGGGAAAGGCCTCAAAAAGTTTGAGAGCGATTTTTTTTATTTCAAAGGTAATTGTCCGAATATTCTACTCGCTTTCTTCAAAATAAAGATGTTATGAGACCTCTAAACTATCCAGATAGTTGCCAAAAATAACACCTGCCAAGAGTGATTAGGAAGAATGATGTTAGAAAAATTACGGCGAAGGTTTTCATGTATCCAATCGTTTTGATTCAAGGTTGCGAATTCCAAAAATTAAGAGGGCAGGATGATAAATTCCCACACTCCCGATGATATGGGAAAATCTTTAATTGCATGAATTGTTGTTTCGCTCCCGATTGCACATCTACCGCATAAATCAAATACGCATATCCGGGGATACCAAGCTAACTGGAGTAGGTGTCTCGTAAATCAAGTTCTTCACACTGATTGGAATTTATGTTCAAATCTGGGAGAGATCCCAGAGCTCATTTGTCCCAAGACGTCCGAACCATAAGCTGAACCTCTTTGTCCCGAATATCCACATCAATCATATTGCAAATAAAGTCCTCTCCAACCCATTTATCGAACCAAAAGAAATATTTCGACCATTCCCAATACGCCATCGAATGTCCTTCTCAACTGTTTTGATGCTTCAGAATATGTTGTTCCATATTGAGGAGAAGTCGTGGTCTTTGTATTGTGATCAAGGATGTCCAACTTCTTCATATATTTATGACGGAAGATCAATTGCTAAATTGTGTCTTCCTTTTTAATTAACCTCATCCAATCTTCACAAGAAGGGCCATGTTTGCTACCCTTGCTTCCCGAATTCCCAAACCACCAACGACTTTCCTATCTGTGTGACCTTAACCCAATTAACAAGGGGGTACTTTTTTGAATTATTCGTACTCCCCACAGAAAGGCACGATTCGTCTTATCGAGGTGATTGCAAATAGATGTGGGGATCCATGCCATTTGCATTACATGCGTGGACATAGCCGATGTTACCAATTGAATGAGGTTGTACCTTCCGGCCATATTGAGCATGTTTGTTTTCCAAGATGGGAGGCAGCTTTGTACATCAATATTAAAATTCTTATAAAAGACATATATTTAAAAGTTGGAAGATAAACTTCAAATGAAAAAATAAAATAGGACTTTTAACAAATTACTCCTCTCCCCCCCCCCCCCCCCGCGCCCCTCGTGCTAGGTCAACAATGCTAAAAAAATCCCTCTATTAAATCAATATGCAAAAAAAAATAAAAAAATATATGTTTATGTAAACCATGCGCAAAACCCTTTTTCCATTAGAAAACTGATCAAAATATAACCCTTAAAACATCCCTATACTTTTGCTTTGTAGTGAATTTCAACCCTACAAACAGGGCAAATGTATAAGGATGTTTTAAGGGTTACATTTTGATCAATTTTCTAACGAAAAAAGGTTTCGTGTGTGGTTTACATAAACAAAGGGAGTTTTTTGCATATTGATTTAATAGAGGGGGTTTTCAGCATTTTTGACCTAACACAGGTGGGTTATTTATAAAAAAAAACCTAATTAAATATTAAGTTAATAAATTTTTTTAACATAATAACTAATTAAACTAAACTTTATGAAAATAAAGGAGATAGAGGTGTTAAGGTATTAATTCCCCTTAATCTTGTATTGATCATAAAAGCTTTTATATAGAGTACAAAGAGATAATGCAAAATGAAATAATAATAAAGGAAAATACATAAATAGAATCCTAACAAATATAAACTCTAACACTCCCCCGCAGTCGAAACGGTATGCTCACAAATGTTGAGACTGGAGCGAAACTTGAGGAACAGAACTGTAGACAACCCTTTAGTCAAGATATTAGCATATTGGCACGAGGAGGGAACATGTAGCACACTAGCATCACCTAAAGCAACCTTTTCACGCACAAAATGTAAATCTAATTCCACATGTTTTGTTCTTTAGTGTTGTACTGGATTAGATGAAAGATAAACCAAACTGATATTATCACAATAGACTATAGTAGCTTGAAGAAGAGGACAATTGAGAAGTTTTAGCGATGGCATTAGCAATGCCGCAGTATTCAGCTTCAGTACTAGACCGAGATACGACATGTTGACGTTTGGAAAACCAAGAAATGAGATTATCATCTAAAAAGACACAGTAGCCGAAAGTCGAGCGACGAGTATCAGGACATCCCGCCCAATCAGCGTCAGAATAGGCAATGAGTTGGAAGGTTGTGGAGCGACGAAGAGAGAGACCCTGAGTGATAGTACCTTGAACATAATGGAGAACACATTTGAGAGCATTCATATGGTGAACACGAGGATCATGCATAAAAAGACAGAGTTGTTGAACAACAAAAGTGATGTCATGCCGTGTAAAGGTACGATATTGGAGGGCACCGGCAAGACTACGATAGAGAGTAGGATCGGAGAAAGGAGGAGAAGTGGATGAAGACATTTTGGATTGAGTGTCAGCAAGGATGGTAGACAGATTACAAGAGGACATGTTAGCTCGAGAGAGAATTTTGCGAGCAAATTTTTCTTGAGATAGGAATAAGCCAGAAGAAGAACGAGTGACAAAAATTCCTAGAAAGAAATGTAGAGGACCTAAATCAGTCATAGAAAATTCGGAGGAAAGAAGAGAGGTAATCCTAGATAGAAGAGTGGTAGTAGATGCAGTGATAACTATATCGTCGACATATAGAAGAAGATAAGCAGAGAGAGCCCTGACGAAAAATGAAAAGCGAAGCATCAACTCGACTACTAATGAAACCTAGAGAGGAGAGATACAAGTCAAAGCTATGGTGCCAAGCACGAGGTGCTTGTTTTAGGCCATAGATGGTGTTCTTAAGGAGGCACACATGATCGGAAAATGCCGGATGAGAGCAGCCCAGAGGTTGCTTCATTTAGACAGTTTCAGAGAGATGACCGTGAAGGAAAGCATTTTTAACATCAAGTTGATGAAGAGGCCATGAGTGGGCGAGACTAAGAACGATTAGTATGGTAGCAGGTTTGACAACAGGACTGAAAGTGTCTTCATAGTCAATACCGGGTTGTTAAGTGAATCCTTGAGCTACAAGTCGAGCCTTATAGCATTCCAGATAGCCATCAGATCGAAACTTGTGTTGAAAGATCCACTTAGACCCGACAAGATTAACATCAAGAGGATAAGGTAAAAGCTCCCAAGTGCCATTGAAGTGGAGAGCAGAAAGCTCATCATCCATAGTTGATTTCCTCTGAGGATCGCGAAGTGCTTGTGTGTAAGACCGAGGGAGAGGAGAGAGAGAAAGAGATATCAGTGGAGGTCGAGATATTAAAGATTTGACGAGGGGTGGTGATTCCGGATTTTGTGTGAGTGATCATGGGGTGAGAGGGTACGTTTTGAGGTCAGGTTTGGAAATAGTATCCGCAGAAGAAGATGACGAGGTAGATGCGGACGAACCGGGGAAAGAAGAAAAGTTGGGAGGGGGTCCGGGTGCAAGATGCAGAGATGATATGTTGAGCAAGAGGAGAGGTGTCTTCACCTGTCAAGACAAATTCATAAGAGGGAGAGACGGTTGAGGTGGAGAAAGAGAAAAAAGAAAATATAGATTTATTAAACACGACGTGATGGGAGATAATTAACTTGTTTGGTTCAGGATCGAGTCAGCGAAATCCTTTGTGATTTGAGGGGTAACTTAAGAAAACACAAGTTGAGGATCGAGGAGAAAGTTTATGAAACATGGTTGCAGAGAGGTTAGAATAACACAAACAACCAAAAACTCAAAGATGATTATAGTTGTTGTACAGAAGCTCAAAGGGTGTTCGGTATGATAAGGTGGTGGTGGGGAAAATGTTTAAGAGATGAACCGCCATATGTAATGCCTCGACCCAAAAGGTAGGAAGAAGAGTAGCTTGAAATAGAAGGGTTCGTATGATGTTATTGTTAGGATCGGTATGCCCCCACAAGCGACGCCGGCGCAACGGAAGATAGAAAGTATATAAAAACACATATATAAAGGCATCCCAAGCTAGGTGGTTGAAGGTATTGCACAACAAAAAATAAAATACGAGTAAAGGTTTGGGGTTTTATTAAAGTGAGGGTGTATAACCACAACATAAGGAAAACCACACCAAAAACTCTGGTTCTCATTTTCGAACGTCACCTCAACATGGAGAGATTCAAATCAAACCACTACAAGCTCCTAAAGAAAGAAGCCTCTACAAGGACACACCTCAAGCAAGTTCATACCTTGAGAAAAAGATTGGCTAGATATATGCTTCAAGGAAATGGAGTCTATATAGTGAAAGGTGGAAGACAAGAAGAGTTACTAGAAGAAGTATCTATGGAAGATAATATTCTATAACTAATCTTCAAAAAGAAGTTCTATGGAAGAAAGTCTTCAATAAGCACAAGAGAAGCTAAGACAAAAACTCTAGAGAGGGAGTACTAAGCTTTCTTTCCTTTAGGTTTTCATCAAGAATGGAAGAAGAGCAAAAGACCCACTTATTATAGCCTCCAAATTCGGACATATAGTGTTAGAGAGAAAAGAATACTTGCTTCTCCTCATTTTGGCAACTCCCATCTACCACCCCATGTGTAAGAAAAGTAGTTTCCATTTTCTTCTTCTTTCCAAAAGCAACACTATCAACTTTGACTAGCTTTGAATTTGAATCTTATGACTTCATTTAATTAAGTCGAACTTAATTAAAATGGCTCCCAAGTATTCCAAGACTTGTTAATTAAATAACCCTCAATATTAATTAATAGTACAATTAGTAGCTTAAATAAATTCCCAAATAATAAAAATCAACAGAAAATAAGGTAGAAATAAAGGCAAGAATTGTACCGTAGTAGAGTAACTCAATCAACACAAAACAAGTTGAAGTGGGCGTGTAGAAGCTTGCATGAAAGACACCAAAACGCGAGATGAGATGCGAGATGGATGTTGTAGGAGGCTTTATAGTGGAGAGATATCATGTTGAGGGGATCAACGACTTCGACGGGAGGGAGAATAATATGAGAGATGGCCGAGAGTTGGCGCCGGCAGCAGTGGAAGAGGGTGGCAGCGGCGGATGTAGGCTAAAGACTAGGGTTTTAGGCTGATACCATGTTAAGGTATTAATTCCCCATAATCTTGTATTGATCATAAAAGCATTTATATGGAGTACAAAGAGATAATGCAAAAGGAAATAATAATAAAGGAAAATACATAAATAGAATCCTAACAAATATAAACTCTAACAAGAGGATCATCTTCCCATCCAAGGTGTCACCCACCCCCCCCCCCCCAAAAAAAACACACACACACACACATCCATACATCCCATCCTCCTCATCTTGTCGCCCAGCCTACCTCCCGCCGTCCACCTCCCCCTTGTTGCCAGGTAGAAGCAACATACACAAACACACTTTCAAATGACACACCCTTATAAGAACACTAAGATGTTGAGAGAGAGAGAGAGAGAGAGGGTGATGAAGCTGGGGTCTATAGGTGGTCATATATTCGGTGGGGCTTGGATTAGGGATAGAGTGAGAATTTTAATTTCGAGGGATAGAGAAAAATGGGGAAAACATGATATATTTAGACTTTTGGGGGAAAATTTAAAATATTAAAAATTAATAAGGGAAATATATAATTTTCAAAATTTGAGGGGCCAACCCCCCCCCCCCCCCCGGCCCAAATCAATTGTTGACGACTGGGAAGATGATACAATTTTTTGCGACTTAGAAATCAACTTTCATATGTTTAGACCTACTTTGTCTAAATCAGCTTAATTAAGATCCAATTTATTTATTTTACAAGTTTAAAATACGAAAATATCTGGAAAGAAAAATAGAGAGTCTATTCATCCTCCCTTCTAGACCCCGATTGCGCCATTGAAAATCAACAAGTGATATCAGAATGGTAGATTTTAAAATTTCAGTTTTCAAGCCTGTAAGCTTTATCTCGATCCATTTGCTAAAACTACTTGCTTCATAGTTTCATCATGACAGACTCTAAAATTCCTAAGTTGATTGAGTCTAATTATGGTGAATGAAGAATCAGTCACTTGCCTACGATGTTGCAAAGGATGACAAGATGATTACAATAATTGAAGAGGATTCCACAAGATTATGAAAGGAATATTAGAGTTCCAGAAGAAGATTGAGGTGGTGCATAGGGGTGTTCGTAGTGCGGTTTCAATTTTTTTAGGCTAATTTAAAAACGAATTGTCAAGTACGATTTTTTGGTAGAGAAATTGCTAATTTGAATAATAAAATCAAGGGTGCGGTTCTGAGCGATTTGCGGTTTTTAACTAACAAAACTACAAAATACATATTTCAGGATATTAACAAAAAGCTGGTAATCTTTTTTAGCATTGTTTAACTAAATGTTACAATATATTTTATACATATGAAGCTTAGCACAAAAGCACTGATCCAAACAAACTGCATTACACAATCAAAAACTTCATAAAAAATTTAAAATATTGGACAAAGTCATCCTACTAATATAAAAGAAACTAAAATAAAACATATATAATAATGGCGGTTTGATTTGGTACAAAATCCTCATGAATCACGATTTACATAAGAATTAGACAAAAACGGTTTGATGTGGTTCGATTCGAGAGATTTTACAAAATTATTGCACAATTCTTAGTGCTGCATACATTGAGAAACCCAAGATACAATGGACAGGCGGAATAGGAAACATGCTAGCTTGGATATGGTACAAGAACCCTTTATACAATGCTCTATTGGACAACAACCTGTCAACAAAATCAGATATTTCAAGACTAGAAAAGAAATTTGGGAGAAGCTAGTTTTGCAAATGCGAAAGATACGGTTTAGTCAAGGAAATTATGCTCTCCGTACCATAACCATTCCAAAGTTTGACCAATTCAAGATGCATGAAGCCAGACAAAACCTTGACTAGTTTGGATTTCAGAATTTACTTATCACTATCAGTGAATTAGATCAATTTTCTAGCGTGAAACCATCTGGAATGTGTAACAGTGTAAGAGGGTGATAGCTAGCTATTAAAATAATCCCTTTGTGGGCCAACCCGATGCGAACAGAATTGCCCTGACCCAATGTAATTAAGGGATACATGTGGTTTAGACCAAAAAAATAAAAATAAATCCTAATTATATGGTGCATTATGCTATTTTCATAATTTTATTATCTGAAGCAATGTGTCAAAATTCCCTAATAAAGTGGGGCAATGTGCCAATTATCCCCTTGACTCTTTGTTATTGATTCTTTGTTGGTTAAAATTCGTGTTATACTCGTATAATACATGTATGTACGTATAATTAAAAAAAATTGTTTTTCATATGTATTCTGAACATAATGAATAATACTCGTATTCTTACAATTATATCATTTTTATTCACGTACTTTATTTATCTCGTACTATACTTGATGAATAATATTTTTATTTGGCAATTTTTTTATTTAAAATTTATATTAAAATTATTAATTAAATATTATATAATTAAAGAGCACAAATGTTAATAATTTGTCAAAATATTATTTTTTATCAACTTATAACTCATACAAAATCTATTTTTTCAAAATTTAAAAGTGAGTACAAGGAATATACCTTATAAAATAATATATAGATAAGCCTTCTTTTTATGCCCAAATAATTTGTTTTTATTTGTATGGTACCCGTACACGTACGAATCAATTTATTTTTCGTTCCAGTATTTTTCACTCGATTTTTTCACCATAATTTTAATAAAAATACTCAAAATATATGCAGGCGTATTAATACCTAATTTTTGTTGTTCCGTAATTAACTAATTAGAAATTGGTTTAATCACTACAAGTCTACATGTAACTTATAAGGGCTTGTTTGGTTGAAGTGTTTACGTGAGTTTCCTTATTCTCACACATGTATTTCTTTGTTTGGTTGGCTGGCCACAATAAGCCAACAAACCTAGGGCCCGGTCCTATAACCCATATACCATAGGTATTCCAACCTACCTATTTAGGTGGGTTGAAATAAACCCTTCAGCTTGGTTTATTACCACATGCTGTGTAAAGTCTTTTTTACCCCTCTTTTTGATAAATATTCCACCACACTTTTCTTTTTTTATTAAACAAAGCTCACACATCTCTCTCTCTCTCTCCCCCAAAAAATCTGACCTGCAATCTTCACGCCCATTTCCCCATTGAAGCCATTGAAGAAAGGTTAAAATATTCTCATCTACTCTCAATAAAGCCGAGCGATAAGCTTTACATGAATTGTTCGTTGGGCGTTGTAGAGCACTTGATATTTTCGCAATTGCTCGAGATTTACTGGATTCTTCTTCCTTCTAGATGTATTTCATTGTTAGGGTTTCTTGTTTATACAAGTAGCTAATTTTTTAGTTTTTCTTAATATTTTATAATTACTTGTTGGGTTTGGTTTGTGGGGCGAGTTTTACTCCTGGGATAGAATTGATCCTATTGGCATGAAAATTCAAGGGGAGAGTTGTTTTCCTGAAAGAACTTACATATGAAGAAATGGGGGTCTCAATCTGAGATACTTAGGGCTGAGTATAATTTCTTGAAAATCGAAAGAGATTTTGCTTTAAAAAAACTGGAGAAAAATAAAATTAAAATGGAGAAGAGTCTCAAATCACCTGTTCAGGCTCGTCTCTATTAGTTAAGCAATTTCCCCCATTTTCTTCTTGTTCAATTCCAATTTTAATTTCTCTAATATTTGATCTTCCCAAAAATAAAAAACTTAATTTTGTGAATAATGAAAACTTCAAATTCCATCTCGCTTCATTCTTTTGATTTCCGGGGATTAATTTGTAGGGAAGGTAGAAAATTTATGAAGGTAATAATGTTAATACAGTGTTGGAGGATGAGATGTTAGTTCATAATCACCATCTTATGTATGGTAAGATTCTATGGTAGGCTGAGTCCTTCGAGGGTGTATTTTCTATCTATTTTTTTCACACAAATATTTGTGGAGATCATATGCAATATAATTTTGCATATAATTTAGTGTGTAGAAAAGATATATACTAGAACTATTAGACTTAGTTTAGCATAGATTTTCTCTTTATGATTTTGTTTGTGTCAATGTTCTTAAGCTAAAATACATTTTATTTCTCGGAAATTTCCAAAAAATAATTTTTAAATTTTGTTGCTTTGGCATTAAGCCAAGAGAAGCCATTACATACTAAAAATATTAATTAAATTATTTAATTTTACAACATCACAAGAAAATAGTTACTTTCGAACCTTTGCATATAAGCTGAATACTTAAATTGATTGAGAATTATTTATGAATGTTCGTATATAATTTAACTCTTTGATCATAAATACATTCATATATTGGGGTTGTGGGGTAGTGGGTTGTTTGGAATTTTTTATTAAAAGGGCAAAGTTGGTTATAATATAAAAGTAAAATTAAAATAGTATTTTACTCTTAATCCAATCTATCTAAACCACCCAACCAAACAAAAATTAAGGCTTTTGACCCTTTACTTTAGTTGCGCAAAAAAAGGAAACTAAACACTTTTTTGAATATGTGGTTTGAATAATATATGGTTTGAATAATCTATGGTTTGAAACTCATGGACTATCAAAACACATAAACCCATTCTCCCAACCAAACGAGCCCTAATAGTTGAAAGCAGTGTTTTAAAAACAGGCCCGGAGCGGCCAGTCCAACCGGCCAGACCACCGACCGGGCCATAAAACGAGCCGATTTGATATAGAAAACCATGAGTCCGTAAAAACCGGCCAGAACCGGCGCACCCGCGATCGAACCAGCGACCGGCATGAACGGGTCACAGGTCACCATAACCGACCAATTCGCTTGTATCTAATAAACAGTGTGTTAATTACTGCTAAAAATTGAAAATAGCTAATTTTTCATCTAATTTTCAGTTTGAAAATTTGAGAAAAGAAGATGAGCAACATATTGAAAATAGCTAATTTTTCATCTAATTTTCAGTTTGAGAATTTGAGAAAAGAAGATGAGCAACATACAAAATTGATAATACCTAACTTTCCATCTAATTTTCAGTTTGAGAAATTAAAAGAGCAGATTATGAGGAGCAGCTACGAGCGTCCCTCCCTGTCTCTCTCTCTCTGCCGCACGCACCTTCGTTTTTGTTGCTGCTTCAAACCCATTAGCCCCTTTCACAAAACTGGTTCAGTTTCATGGTCTTTGACTCTTTTCAACTGATTTTGTGTTTCTTTTACTGTTGGAAGAGGTGAGTGGGCTTTGCACGAAAATAAAAGGTTGGTGGGACATTTAGCAAAGAAAAGAGAAAGATTGGTGGGACTATGAGCTTCAATTTCAAAGATTGATTCTTTTTTCTTTCATTATATATATATATATATATATATATATGTATGTATGTATCATTATAATTTTAACATATATGTTAATAATTATTTATGACATAATTATAAGATCACTAATCGGACCACGGTTGAACCAACGGTTGGACCAATGACCCTTGACCTATTAAATTTTCCGATTCGATGACCGCGCCGATTCTTAAAACATTGGTTGAAAGAATAATTGTATTTCAAATCATCTTAGGAAAAGAAAAAAGAAAAAAAAAAGTGCTATGGTAAGTCAACAAAATCTGCCCAACTCTTGTAGAGATTTTATATACCGAGGAAATGTCCGACTTCTTGACTTAGAATATGATTTCACAAACCAAATTCTTTTCTTAATATAATTTTTGACTTAAAATATGATTTCACAGACAATTTTCCAAAATAAATTCTTGACTAAGAATATGATTTCACAAACCAAATTTTTTGCTTAATATAGGGCAAATCTTGCACTCGTCATCCTATTTCATTATTATATATGATACAGCTAATATCTTGTAGTGTTGTGAACCAATAATCCATGGATAATCCATGGATCTCTCTATTAAATTTTTAGGGATAATCGCGGACACCCTCCACAGTTATGGGGTGATGTGCACTTTGCCCCCTAACTTATTGAAATGTGCACTCCACCCCCTCGGGCAGTCGGGCTGGGGGCAAAGTGCTACAAAACACATAAATGAGGGGGCAAAATGCTACAAAAACACATAAGTCAGGGGGCAAAGTGCTACAAAGACACATAAGTCAGGGGGCAAAAGTCCAATTTTTATGATAAGTGTGGTGCCCGAATCTGCCCGAACTGCCCGAGGGGGTGAAATGCACATTTTATGATAAGTGAAGGGGCAAAGTGCACATTTCAATAAGTTAGGAGGCAAAGTGCACATCATCCCATAATTGAGGGGGTGTATGCTATTATCCCAATTTTTTAATACATAAATAGAATTCAAGAAAGTAAAATAGTATTGTTTGACAATAAGAAAGAAAAAGCATGTAATGTTACCAAATCCATTTGTTGTTATGTGTATTGTGGGCTCTATTGTATGCACTAAACTTCAAACATGTTTGTTCCAATTTCGCTTTCTCCACATCAATTTCAGCTTTTCGAATCCCTCCAACGCCTTTTTCTCTATGTTTGGATTTCAATAATTTGCTCAAAAATAATGCAACGTAGAAACAAGCCTGCGAAAAGAAAATTGCTGGCATCGCCTAAATTTAGCATCTTATTAATAAGATTACATAATTAAATTAACAAAAATCCAAATCACTTTCTCTTTTTCTTTCCCTTAACAGTTTTGGTGTCACATTTCCCACATGAACTCAGAAAAATACTTTCAGTTACTATATAACTTTGCACTTTTCTAATCATTGACTCTTAAAATTCAATGAATAATTGAAAGCTGAAAATTCAAGAAAAGGGTTAGAGGAATTTCATGATTTGAAGCCATTTTTCTTGAAGGAAGAGGGTAGGGTAGGGTGTATAGTATACGAGAGATGATGATGAGTAGTCGTATAAGAGAAAAGAGCGGGAATGAGAATGAGGATAGTGCAGTAATTGTAGGTGTAAAGGCATGTAAGGAAATATCAAAAAGTGCATTAATATGGGCTTTAACACATATTGTTCAACCAGGGGGCTGCGTTATGCTTTTGGTCGTCATTCCCACTCATTCCTCAAGTAACATTTTCATTCTTTTTATTTTTTCTGTATACATTTATTCTACATATATAATTTGTATGTGAGGATTTACCTATACTATTTATGTAGAAATGTATATCAGGAGTAGACTAGGTATGTTAATGTCAATGTTGCTTATATTCCATAATGCTTTGTTTAAGGCTTTGTGATTTAATTGGATTTATTCTATTTTATCAGCTCAAAATTGTTTTTTCAAGTGTACCAGGTTTGCTTAATTATGATTGTGGATGATTCATACTTAATGTTCTTATCGAAAAAAGGAAAAGGATTCTCAAAACAGTGGCTACAAGTAAAATGTACTGAAATGGAAGCAACTTGAAATTACTGCCATTTAATTGCTTCTACAAATTAATTTGATAAATTGTGTGTCTGTGGTTATATGTACTGAAACAGACTTTTGTATATATATATATGGTTATCAAATTCAGAGGTTTGGTACGGTGTTTTCGAGTTTCAAAATTTTGTTGTGTGTGTGTTTACCTAAACTATTCAGCTGTTTTATTAGGTAAAACACATTGGGGTTTTCCAACATTTCATAGTGACTGCACGGCTGGTTACGGTAGATCGATGTCAGGAACAATTTCAGATCAGAAGGATTATATTACCGATGTATGCAACGATATGATTAGTCATCTTCAGGGTATTTATGATCCAGAAAAGGTGCATTTATCTTAATCTCATTCTCTAGCCACTGATTTTGCCGGTGACTATCGTTATCATTTTTAAAATTTTGAGAACTTAATAACTAACTTTTGTTATAGGTGACTGTGAAGATGAAAGTGGTTTGCGGGTCTAAAGATGGAGTAGTGGCTTCTGAAGCCAGGAGAGCTCACTCACAGTGGATTATTTTGGACAAGTAATGCACACAATTAGTATTTGTTCTCTTCTTTTAACTGAATCTGTTTCAGATTCAGCGTTGTGACATTTGATTTAAAAAAAGTTAACTTCATTGAGAAAATATTAGCCTTGTTGCAAGCACTGAAAAATTGTGATTTTGCTCTTTTTCCTGAATTTTAGCTGATTTTTCCTGTTTGGTTTTACTGATCATGCCTCCACTTATCTAGAAAAAAGCTTAAAATAAGCTAAAAGTAAAAACATTTCTTCTATAGCTGCTTCTACCAACTTCTTCTATTTCTTCTGCTTTTAGCAAATTTTGTAAACAATCCGAACTTTAACTTTTTTGGAGCTTTTAAAACTCTTTCTAAAATTCAGCACTTCCTTAAAACCACAAGTTTCGACAAACAAACTTATTATTTTCCTTCATTATCACTTGACAGGCGAATGAAAAAGGAAGCACACTTCTGCATGGAACAGCTTAACTGCAATGTTATAGTTGTGAACCATTCCGATCCTAAAGTTCTTCGATTGAATTTAATCGAACCAAGCAAAATGAAAACTGAAGTCATTTCGCATTCAAAATCATCTTCAAAACATCACAAGCATGACTTCGACCTGTCCAACTATATTAAGGTTCCAAATGTTACTCCAACTAGCAGCCCGGACAGGATGTCCCCAGTTTCAAGCTTAGACATGTTTACCTCTCCAACATTTATATCTGAAATTAATTGGTGTTCAAAGGTGAAGCAGATTTTACCATTATCATTCGGAAAGTACGACTTTCATGAATCATATTCTGAGTCAGACAGTGATAATCTAAGCTCTCATTCCACTAGTAACTGTTCCCAGCAATGGATGGAGGATAATCTAAGTTCTCCTGAAAGTTCAAAGCATTTGAAGGCGCAAAATTCTGAAATTTATAAAGGTCTTTGCAAGAATGTGAGAGAGTTGATGTTATTACAGAAAAATGCGCCTTTAGAGTCTCCTCCACTTTGCTCGATATGTCTCCATAAATCACCGTCTTTCGGGCAACCTCCTAGGTTGTTCTCATACAGCGAGCTTGAACAGGCCACCGATGGATTTTCGCCAGCTAAGTTCCTGGCTGAGGGTGGATATGGTTCTGTTCACCGTGGAATCATGGCTGATGGTCAAGTCATAGCTGTGAAACAACATAAATTGGCTAGTAGCCAGGGGGATCGTGAATTTTGCGCAGAAGTGCAGGTCTTGAGTTGTGCTCAGCATCGTAATGTTGTCATGCTGATTGGATATTGTATGGAGGATGGAAGGCGGTTGCTAGTTTATGAATACATCTGCAATGGTTCTTTGGACTCACATCTATATGGTAGCTTTGATACCTTTTCTTTTTTTTAAATTATGCACTTTCGATCAAGAATAATCGTTTGAAAGAGGAAATATTAATAGGGCCTGGGAAGAGAAAATAGAATAAGAGAGAATCATCATCCGACGTGATTCTCTCTATGATTGTGTCCTTTTAATTCTTAATCAGTGATTTCAGATCCTCTATTTCAGTTTGGTGCTCATCATGTATTTCATGTTATAGATGCACATGAAGTGCATCTATATCAGAAACAAACAGATGCACGCCAAGTGTATAGGCATACCGATACGTACATCTCCCCTAGCAATGAATTTCCCAAATTAATGCATGCTAAGCGTATACGTCAAGTGCATATTTTCCACAGCGATGCATGTTGTACATGGCTTGCATTTGTAGAAAGAAACACAAAAATAACATGGAGGGTCTAAATTGCGGCCAGTGACATTCACTCATACCATTTCATGGTCAAAATCTACATATTTCTACCCATGTTTCAATTGTCCTGATTTCTAAGAAAACATTTCCCATGATTACATCTCAATGTTGTGTCAGTCGTTTTTAAGGGCTGTGATGGTATGTTCACCACTTACTTGAAACATTCTGATAGTGCTTGAAAACATAATCTTTTGTTTGCAAAATAGAGCACTAGGAAACCATCACCTTCTTTTAGACTGTAGAAACGTTTGAACTATATGGATGCTTAGATACTAAATGTCCTGAAGCATTTCATTGAGTTTTGGTGTGATAAGCTTCTTTTTTTTTAAATGAATAGTTTTATTTTAAATTGCAGGGGCTAATCACGATCCCTTGGATTGGGCTGCACGCAGAAAAATTGCAATCGGGGCTGCTCGAGGGTTGAGATACCTCCACGAGGAGTGCAGAGTTGGCTGTATAGTCCACCGTGATATGCGGCCAAATAACATTCTTCTCACGCATGATTTTGAGCCATTAGTATGTAAAATCATCTATTTGTTTTTTACATTGTTCTAATACTTTCGATGTGATTTAGTTCATATAAAATAAGAATGATTTCTTTATAGTTTTCACAGAATCTACCCTTTAAATGTATATGAGTGTATTTGATTTCAAACTATCTTCAACTGACTGCTGGTGAAACTTGCACTTTTAGGCCATAGCTAATCGAATTTACTTACTAAGCTTATATTTTATTCATTTGGAAATAGTACATTAGTTTGCATTCCTCTTGGGGCTTAATTTCATCTTCTTATGCACTTCTCTTTTTCATGTTTGAATCAAAAGGTTGGAGACTTTGGATTAGCAAGGTTACAGCCAAATGGAGATTCAAGCGTACAGACTCGAGTGATTGGAACATTTGGGTACTTAGCTCCAGAATATGCTCAAACTGGCCAAGTCAGTGAAAAATCCGATGTTTACTCTTTTGGTGTGGTATTGTTGGACCTCGTCACTGGACGAAAAGCTGTGGATATAACCCGACCTAAGGGTGAACAATGCCTCACAGAGTGGGTACGGTTAAGAAAATCCGCATATATGCTAAGGCTTATTTGCATAGTTCAAATTTCTCTGTTTTCCTCATAAATGATTTTTATTTCTTTCCACAGGCACGTTCTCTGCTGGAAGAAAATGACGTTACGAAACTAATTGATCCGTGCTTGATCAACCGTTATTCGGAGAATGAGGTTCAGGAAATGCTGCATTGTGCTTCATTGTGCCTGCAACGAGACCCACAGTCAAGGCCTCGAATATCTCTGGTAAAAAAAAAATAAGTTGAATTTTTTTAGTGTCAAGTACTTTGCATGTAAAAGTAGGTTCGTCTAATAAAAAGGTCTCTCTTTCTATCTATAGCTTCTTATTCCTCTTATGATACAAAATTTAGAAATTCATTAATTTAGCTTTCGATCATCCAGAAATGTCAAAACTAAAACAACATAAATCTGAAAACGGAAGAGTAAAAAGGCAAATATACACGTAAGAGCTTGGATAAGTTTTCACGATTATCGTGCTTTATTTGCGTATTTTAGGTACTTCGGATGTTGGAAGGTGACATTTCAATGTGATGAAGTTGTTGAATTACGCTACAAAGAAAATGACATGTAAAGGGTTTACTGAAGCAAAGAAGATTCGCTTTACCAGAGGACCACGATAATAGAGGTTAACAGGGAGGTGGAAGTATTTTTATCTTTTTTGAGTCCATTTGCATACTGCAAACTGCGAAAACCATATTTGCCTTGTTTTCATTTCGTTGGAAATTTCATGAATAGGATTTAATAGGAATTTTTGCTGTAGAGTAGTAAATAGAGATTGTTTTTGGTTCATTATTGGTATATGGTGATGAAAACAAAAATATTAGACAACAGTCGTGAATTTAGTTAAAATCTTGATATGTCTTAAAAGGTAATGTTATTTGTCGTATTTTGTTTTATAGAAATGGTATTTTTGAAAAATAGTAGACTTTTGATAATTTCTAAAAAAAATCAAAGAGAACATCCCTTTTTCGATGGAGGAGTAGAAAGAGAAATATTGACCCAAAGAGAGAGATTATATTTGTAATACTTGGCTCTTTTTACATATACATGGGGGTCTACGGCTAGTGTTGATCCGTCCTATCATATATTGGTTTAATGCTCCTCTCTTGGACCATTTTAATATAGCTAATTCCAGCCCATGGATAATAATCCATTAACTATTCTAGGCCCAAAGATAACATTTTATTCACTATCAGAATGCTTGATCAAAGAATTAGCCAGTATAGAGTATCACATGTGAATGATTTTTCTTAATGAATAGGTCTCTTATATGTCAAAGCCTTAGAGAGGCAAGTGCAAGGGTCATATTTGGAAGCTCTCAGGAGTTGGGCTTCGAAATAATTTTCGCCACACATGTATGAGTGCATGTATAGTGGAAATTACCAGAGAGCCCTCAAGTATCACCCTTCAAGTGCAATGACACGTGTTTTTGTGCAATGTTTTGCTTATGGAGGGTCTGATACTTACCAATTCAAATTTTCTGTTACACATAAAAATGTAATATACTTTCTGTTATGAACAAATGAGTGGTAAATATATACACAGGTGCTTAGGATACGAAGAGAGAAATCTCATGTATCTCTATTATTATAAAAGTATGAGTGGTTTCTTGAAACTTTTGATATACCTAATATATCCCCGTCTAATTCACTTTTTTAATTGCAAAAGAGTCAAATAATAAGTAATAAAAATAAATCATATATAGGTGTATTATCTTATTAGATCTCTACAATGGAATATATACAAATGGATGTTGAAGTCGATTAGGTCACTCTTTTTTATTTATTTATTTGAGTTAGGCTAAAAGTATAATGACCAACCATGAAATTTAAGATTTTCATTTTTTTTTAGTATGTCAATTACAGCAAGATCAACGATTAAACTATTCGATAATTCATAAACAATTATTTGATTATTTGATAATTCTTATATCTATTATTAATTCAAATGAATGATTTAACTATTTATTAAATTATTTAAGAAATACAAAAAAATAATTATTATTGACCGTTTATATTTATAAATCATGCTATGGAGTTGAGACCCTGATCTTCTCCAAAATATAATTAAGGTTCAAATTACATGATATCAAATTTTTGAGGCGTAATGAGGAGACGGTTACAAATACCCAACAAACTCAAGGAGCCAAAAATAAGATTGTTTGGTCCATATAAAGAATTAAAAATTATGTAATAATTAATTATTATATAATTATCAAGGTTTCAATTTTTGTACATAATTATTTTACGTTTTGATTGGGTTTCACATGTCAATCAATTAAATTTTTTAACTACTTATAGTTTATTGAGTAAAAAATTTACTTAATTAAATTACAATTAATTAAACTTTGAATAACTCATTTTCAACTTGAATAAATATCTATATAGTTGTATTGTTTCAACAAAATCACATGATTTATGTGCGACGCACGTGTTGTTTACTAGTTAAGGATAAACATCTGAGATTTCTCACTCCACATCCAACCAATTTGTGTATACACTTGTTACGCATCTATGCGTGTAATTGGAAGTTTTACACGTATATGTAACAAAAGATTTGAACTGAGCACTTACCCATTGACAACTCTACCTGGCAGGTTGATCCAAGAAAATATTTTGCTTTTATTTTTTTCTTAGAAGTTTTTGCTTTAATTAAAAAGGGGCACTATATATTTTACTACCTTGAACTATTGTACTTGTCTCAAACGCATCCCTAAATTATAAAAGGTACCAAAATTGTGCCTCATTTTAACTTCCGTTAACTTTCAACGGACCTCGTTAACATTTTGGGTTAATTTACACTAATACCATGTACAAGTTGGAGGGTGTACCAAATATACCCTTTCAAATTGCATTACATTGTTTTAGGTACATATTTTTTTATTGGTCCTTTTTTTTTGCCACTCGCACTCCATCTATATAGTAATATAATAATAATAATATTATCACATTTACTTGATAATGCCCACAATGTTTTTATAGTTCAACAACTCATATTCTAATTCTCGAATTTTCACGTATCATTGTTTTTGCCTCTCGAACAACCAACTCCTCTAATTAACTAACTATTTTCATATCTTGCATGTTCATCATCATTTCATTGTTTAAAGTTGTCATATTTAGAGCAAGTTCATGCATAGGTTCTCCTTACTCCAATTCAAATAGCCATTAACATCTTTTACTATTGATATTTTCTCTGTTTCCTCCAATTTTCTTTGGAACCCTTGTCCAATTTCTAGCCCTTTTGGACAAAATTCTGGTTCAAAGCATCGCAAAAAATTGCATGAATTTGATTTCAGTAATCACAAGCTTATGTGAATTTTGAATTATAAAACATGAAATGGATTAGTTCAAGAAGTGCCGACCATGGTTCAAAGTCGCGGTATCGATGATAATATCGGGGGGTGCTGTTCCATATCGGTCGCGGCGTATCGAGATATTATCGGGCGATACGATACAAAAGCATTATAAAATGCTCCAAAAATTCTAAAAAAATTAGTAAAATTAGAGAAAAATGTAAATAACACAAATTGCTACTTTTAATTATATTAAAAGTATTTACTACATCAACCATCAATGAAGCTAAATATATCAAATATATCAATCTAGTCGCTCAAGAAATTAATACATAGAAATAAGACAAGACATGAATGCACTTAGTTTGTTATAAAATTTTACAGACAAATAAACAATATTCTTGCTGCCAATACATCCTCTCTCCATCTTGCTAAAGGTTTGTTTGATTTTGAAAAAGTTCAAATAACTTGGAGTATCTCAATAGTAATGTAAGGTTCTTCTAGGAAGAGGTTTGAGATATTGGCTGATTGTCTCAGGAATTGAAGAAAAGTAAAGAGAATGTTTGCTTGAATATTCTGGCTTTTCTGAGAGTTTAAGGATTGAGACTTCAATGCAACAGAGTTTTGGCTTGTTAGCTTATACCGTGTTAATTCTCTGATTTTGGCTTGTTGCTGAAGTTTATTTATAGTCATTCTTGGAAAAAGTGTCCATTTGACACATGCACAGGCCCTTGTCTCTCACTTTAGTGAGTAAACAACTTTTGTCCTTTATCCTGAAAATCTGCTGCACAAAAGTTGGTGCTGCAATCTCTGAATTGTTGACAGGCCAATGGGGTGGCTTCTCTGTACGACCTGGAGTGCTTATCACATTTAATACTCTTATCAACATTTAATGCATTTGAAATAAATGCCCGTTGGCAATTAATGATCTGAGAATATTTGCATTAAAACTCCTTCTGGACTTAGAAATAAATTCAGGTGATATTTGGTCATTGATAGACGCTCAATCACTACTGAATGATTTCTGTCTTCAATCAATACTTGGACGCTTGAATTCTTCATTCTTCATTCAGACTTCGGACGCTTGAGTCTTTGAACTTAACTACCGATAAGCTAACTCAGAATTTATCAGACGCTCAGTCTAAGACTACTTATCCTAACAGACTACAATGAAAATAAATAAAGCCTATTACAAATCTAACACTCAAAGCCTTTACATGATTTCTAATAAAATCAAACTTACATATTTTGGGGTCTAACATAGAATCCTATTTGTCATCATCAAAATATCCAACAAGAAATTTCCTAACAATTTCCCCCTTTTTGATGATGGCAATACTTACTCTTTTATAGTTCAAGAGATAGACAACCAAAATGCAAAAGTTAGCTTTGAAAAAAGGTTAGATAAAGTTAGTTAAGGTTAGTTAAGCCTCAGCGAGATGTTTTACTGAAGATGCACTTCATTAATAGATCAAGGTGAGTACAGGCATTTTACAACTAAACAAAATATAATAAAGAGACAAGAATATAGATAATGCAAAGTAAGCAAGAGTTCTTAATCTTCTGTTTGAGCATTGAATCTAATATTTACTTCAGCCCTGATCGCTTCAGATATCTCTTCAAGTCTAATCATGGCAGCATGATCTTTGTCAATTACGGACTTCTTCTCTTTCTTTTGTCTTTCTCTATAAGCAACAAACTGCTTATCCCATTCAATTGGGTCAACACCAATATGCCTTAGACAAATTCTGAACGTTCTGTTAAACTTTGACATCCTCTGTTCCTTAGCTATAAGCTTGGGATCAGAAGGCTCTGGAATAGGCGGTCGTTCAAATGGAACATCAAATTGATCGAGTAATGCTCTAGAAGGCACTGGTAAACTGATAAGAGTAGGAAGGGTTACTTGACGCTTGGTCGGAGGATTTTTAGCTCTTGAACTAGACTCTTTTCTCTTCACTCTTGTTTCTCTTATTCTCTTTTCTTCTTCCCCCTTATTTCCATCATCAGCCTTCAAAAAATGTTCTATTAATAGACTGACTTGAGTAGCAATCTAAGTCATTGAGGCCTCTAAACTGTTTATGCACTTATCAAAATGCTCTTTGATAAGAGGCGTTTTACGTGTTTTTAAGCCTATGATCTGATATTATTGGAGTTATTTATTGCCTAAATCATGCCACAGTTGCGTTTAATTGGGGTGTTAAGTGATTTCAGGTGATAAACGAGAGCACACGAAGAAAAAGGCAAAAAAACGATGCACGACACTTTTTGAAGCCTGTCTACCACGCCCAGGCGCCGATCTGACCATGCTCGGGCGCCGATCAAGAACAACAAACTTGATCCCTGTTGACCGCGCCTCGGCGCCGTACTACCCGTGCCTAGGCGCCGTTATACCCGTGCCCGAGCGCCGTACTATCCACGCCTGGGCGCCGCCGGACTTCTCCCCCAAGAAAAGTATGCCACGTAGGCCGCGCCTAGGCGCCGGCGTAACCGTTTTTCAATTGTTTAAAAGCCAAATTTCAGATTGAAATTGGGGGTTGGAAAATCTGGGATTGGAGACACTTTGCTGGGTTTTTGAGCCACAATTTCATCAACAGTTGAAGGGGAAGAAGGGGGATTGAGCTAGAGATTGAAGCTACAAGCAAGGATTCATCATCATTCAAGACTTAGGGAGTTTCTTTTGCATTTCATTTACATGTTTATGTTAATAACTATGTATATGATTGTTTTAGACCTTCTTGAGCTATTGAATATGAGCTAATCTTGTAGAACTAAGGTCATGTGAAGGCCTAATTTACAAATCATTATATGTCAAGTTAATTTTTGTAATAATTCTCCTATTGCTTTGTGTGTTGATTTTGTGCTTTTATTCCAATCATGTGTTTGATCACCATATGTTTGCTATTGTGCCTAATCTAGTCATTCGAGAGAAGATAGGTTAGGGTTCAAAGAAATCAACACATCATCAAAAACTAATGTGGAATTGCTCCTAGAAATAGGTAAAGATTTCCGGGTGCTGTTAGCCGGGTTTATCCGGGGAATCTCTAGAACGTTAATGCATGGTTATTGATTAGATTCTCGGATAGACATATTTAGAGAACCATCAATTAATCATAGGATTGTTATGTGCCGAGACATCGGGTAATAGTTAATTAAGGAGTTTCCACCAAAGCAATAGGAGTCTAATATTTCGAAGAGTAGCTCACGTATATTGATGCATAGATTAGGTTGTAGCATGTGCCTTAGTCGTTTATCGCTCTTGAGTTTTAATCTATAGTCTGTTTCTCTTTGTTCTTCGCTTGTTTCTCGTTATAGTGCAATTTACTTTCGTCCTTTTTCATTAATCAAAAGCTAAAAATTCAAGTCCCTGTGGTTCGACAACCCGGACTTTTAGTCCACTTTATTACTACCGCGACTAGTACACTTGCTATTAAAGCACGTTAAGTATTAGCGTGTCAAGTTTTTGCCGCCGTTGCCGGGGACTTGGTTTATTTTAGTTTTTGATTTTCGTTTTACGTTTTCATAATTCCTAGTTTGTTGTTTATGTTCTTGTTTCCTTTTATTTTTCGTACTAGTCTAATTTCGTTCTTGTGTTTAATTGCTAGATTCTTGTGTGGAGCATGACCCGTTCCTCAAACGAGCATCTATACGAGTTGGAGCCCGAAATTGAATGAGTGTTTCGGACTAATAGGCGAGCAAGAGAAATGGCCAATAATTTGGACATGAACTTACCGGAAAATAGGGAGTGGTTACAAGGTGTTCTACAAGCCATGCAAGGGGCACCTCCTCCACAACTTCCGTCGGTTCGGGGTAGCTTACCACCTAGGGTCCATACCATTCCGGGGCCCGTGGTCGTGCCTAACTTCTTTGCACCCAACTACCACATTCCGGCTCATATCTTTAAAATGGTGCAAGGAGATCCTTTCTATGGAGAACCGCACGAATCACCTCACGCTCATTTGGAAACCATAGACGAAGCTCTTGTGACCATTCAATATCACCCAGGGGATCTTGATGCAATTCGTCTAAGAGTCTTCCATTTCTCATTGAAGGATAGGGCGACAACATGGTATAAATCCTTACCTCCGCAATCTATTACAACTTGGGTTGAGTTGGTCGATGCCTTTCTAAACAAATTCTTCCCACCCTCCAAAATTAATGAGCTCCGGAGTAACATCAAAGGGTTTAGGCAAAGAAGTAATGAGTCTTTAGCCGAGACTTGGGCTAGATATAAGTGCATGCTCCGAAAATGCCCCGATCATAATTTTGGTTTGAATGAACAAGTACTACATTTTTATGATGTGGTTCGGTCGCGTATTCGGAATAGGCTCAATGCGGGTGCGGGTGGAGATCTCCTTGGGTTAGATTGTCAACGTGTATGGGACAAAATAGAACAATTGGTCCGGGAAGATGAGCTTTATCCCGACGATGAAGAGGCCTCATCCTCTAAAAAGGTTGTTTGTGTTGAGGACGTGGTTGAGGGAGTAGTGGCTTTGGAACCGGAGGTTGAAGACGTCAATTATGTTGGGAATCATAATCGACAACGGTTGGACTTTCACATACCCAAGAATTTTCCAAAAAGGCCCAACCCCGCACAAAACGCACAACCAAGGATTTATCAAGCTCCTCGACCTCCTTTCAACAACCCGCCTCCGAGGCAAGGCATTCCAAATGTCCAAGGGCAAGGGCAAGCACGACCCCCTACAATCGACGAGCGACTTAATGATCATATAAGGAAATCGGACACGTCGATCAATGAACTCCGTAATATGATGAAGGATATGTTCATGGAAATGAAAGATATGAGGACACAAATGGGGCAAATCTCCTCCGCGGTAAATGGTAGAGCCCCGGGAACTCTACCAAGTGACACGGAGAGGAACCTGAAAGATCAATGCCATGCCATCACTTTGAGAAGTGGGAAGCAGTTGGAAAAAGATTCAACACTGCCGTCCACGCCTAGGCGTGAGGAAGCCCACGCTCAGGCACCGTCTACACCCAGTCAGGACCAACTGCCACTGTCAGCGGCGCCCGAGCGCCGAAATACCCACTCCCAGGCACCGAACCAACCGTGCCCAGGCGCCGATGACAGCGCCCAGGCGCCGCCTCCTGTTTCCTTCGGGGCTAGTTCGTCGACTCCAACGCCTCCTCCTCCCATTGAGATCCGTCTTCCCTTCCTAAACGCACAGAAGAAGAAAAAGAAGGAGATGGATCCGAGTTTCATCCGTATTTTATCCATTCTTCGTGAGGTGAGAATAAATATTCCTTTGGTGGATGCTATTTTGCAAATGCCGAACTATGTTAAGTTTTTCAAGGATATTCTCTCCAACAAGCAAAAATGAGAGGAAAACGAAACCGTTTGTCTAACCGAGGAGTGCTTCGCCGTCTTACTCAACAAATTGCCTCGCAAGCTCAAGGACCCCGGGAGCCTTACCATACCATGCACTATTGGTCATCTCACTTTTGACAAGGTGCTATGCGATTCGGGGGCAAGTATCAATCTTCTTCCCTATTCTATCTTCAAGAAGCTCGGTCTTGGAACGCCCAAGCCTACATCGATATC
The DNA here is from genome assembly GCA_019426215.1 of Buddleja alternifolia. Classification (NCBI taxonomy): domain Eukaryota; kingdom Viridiplantae; phylum Streptophyta; class Magnoliopsida; order Lamiales; family Scrophulariaceae; genus Buddleja; species Buddleja alternifolia. Next base: position 10,832,667 of record CM033405.1, on the reverse strand, counting down.
ATTGCAATTGGCGGACCGTTCAATTAAGCACCCGAAGGGCATCATTGAAGATGTAATTGTGCAAGTGGACAAATTCTACTTCCCGGTAGATTTCATGGTGCTCGACATGGAAGAGGATGTAGAAGTACCGTTGATTCTAGGGAGACCCTTCCTTGCTACGGGTAAGGCAATCATAGACGTCGCCAATGGTAAGCTAACTCTTCATGTGGGTGATGAGAAGGTTATATTTGACGTATTCAAAGTGCTTAAACATCCATATGATAATGATTCATGTTTACGCATCAATGCATTTGACACTTTGATTGGTGAGACATTTCAGGAACATATGGTAGATGACCCGCTAGAGGTATGCCTTATGCAATCCATGGATGTCGATTCGGCAATTGAGGAGAAGTTGGAAATCGTGTGTGAATTAGAAAAGCAACCTCTTTACCTCGTTATGGGGGTTGAAAAGTTAGAGCGATCGCTCTCGGCTCCTCCTCGCCCTTCCATTGAAGAGGCCCCTATCCTTGAGCTTAAACCGTTGCCTTTACATTTGCAATATGTGTTTTTAAATGATAATAAGACATTGCCCTTAATTGTCTCATCTTCTTTGACAGGGGCACAAGAGGATCAACTCGTGGGAGTGTTGAAGGCCAACAAGAAAGCTTTCGGGTGGGCAATTGCGGACATTAAGGGCATTAGCCCGGCTATATGCATGCATAAGATCCTAATGGAAGACTCCACCAAGCCTACACGTCAACCACAAAGGAGGTCTAACCCATAAATCCAAGAGGTAGTACAGAAAGAGGTCATTAAGTTACTCGACGCAGGTATAATCTACCCTATCTTTGATAGTGCATGGATAAGTCCTACTCATGTGGTTCCTAAGAAAGGAGGCATAGCTGTGATTAAAAATGCAAACAATGAATTGATTCCCACACATATGCTCACCGGGTGGCGAGTATGCATAGATTATCGTAAGTTGAATGACACCACCCGTAAAGACTATTTTCCCCTCCCTTTCATCGACCAAATGCTTGAAAGGTTAGCCGGGCACGATTTTTATTATTTTCTAGATGGATACTCCGGCTATAATCAAATTGCCATAGATCCCGAGGACCAAGAGAAAACCACTTTCACTTGTCCCTATGGTACGTTTGCTTATAGACGGATGCCATTTGGATTGTGCAATGCCCCGGCCACCTTTCAAAGGTGCATGATGGCCATTTTCCATGACATGGTTGAGGAGTTCCTTGAGATTTTTATGGACGATTTTTCTGTTTTTGGAACATCCTTTGATACATGTCTAGATCATTTGACTCGTGTTTTAAAACGTTGTGTGGAAACCAATCTTGTTTTAAATTGGGAGAAGTGCCATTTCATGGTACGGGAAGGGATTGTGCTAGGTCACAAGGTCTCTCATAGAGGGATTGAAGTAGACCGAGCCAAGATTGAGATCATTGAGAAACTTCCCCCTCCTATCTCGGTTAAGGCCGTGAGGAGTTTCCTTGGGCATGCCGGTTTTTATAGGCGGTTTATTTTGAATTTTTCCAAAATTGCAAAACCATTGTCTAACTTGCTCATTAAAGATGCACCGTTTGATTTCGACTCTACTTGTATGCAGGCATTCCTAATTTTGAAGGAGCGATTGGTATCCGCCCCCATCATGGCACCGCCCGATTGGAGCTTACCATTCGAATTGATTTGTGATGCTAGTGACACCGCCGTGGGGGCGGTATTGGGCCAACGAAAGGGAAAGGTATTTCAAACAATTTACTGTGCTAGTAAAACTCTTAATGAGGCGCAAATGAATTACGCAACCACCGAAAAAGAGTTACTAGCTATAGTATTTGCATTTGATAAATTCCACTCCTATCTCGTTTTGAACAAGGTGATTGTGTACACCGATCACTCCGCCCTTAAGTATTTAATTGCTAAAAAGGATGCCAAACCTAGACTTATTCGGTGGATTTTGCTTCTTCAAGAATTTGACATAGAAATTAAGGATAAGAAAGGAGTGGAAAATGTGGTTGCCGACCATTTATCTAGAATAGAGACCCCTACCCTCGAGTGCTTGCATGATTAACCAATTTGTGAGGAGTTTCCCGATGAGCAATTGTATGCTATACTTCATAACGATACTCCTTGGTATGCCAATTTTGCAAATTATCTTGTCACAGGAGTTCTTCCTCCGGATATCACTTTTCATCAAAAGAAGAAATTCTTATTTGATGTGAAGCAATATTTGTGGGATGAACCATATCTATTTAAGATTTGTGCAGATGGCATCATTCGAAGATGTATTCCCGAGGAAGAAATCGCATCGGTTCTAGCTCATTGCCATGACATGTCGGTAGGTGGCCATTTTGGGCCTTCTAAAACAGTGGCTCAGGTACTCCAATCAGGTTTCTTTTGGCCCACACTCTCTAAAGATGCATTTTTGCATGTCCAATCTTGTGATAGGTGCCAACGCACGGGTAATATCTCTAAAAGACATGAAATGCCTTTGAATAGCATGCTTGAGTGTGAGTTATTTGATGTTTGGGGTATTGATTTCATGGGACCCTTCCCGAGTTCTTGTTCCAATAAGTATATTCTTGTTGCAGTAGACTACGTCTCTAAATGGGTTGAAGCCGAGACTTTGCCCACTAACGATGCTCGGGTGGTTATTCAATTTTTACGAAAAAGAATTTTCACTCGTTTTGGAACCCCTAGAGCTATCGTTAGTGACGGGGGCACCCATTTTTGCAACAAGCAATTCGAACACTTATTGAACAAGTATGGGGTAAGGCATAAGATTTCAACTCCCTACCACCCTCAAACGAGTGGACAAGTGGAGGTGTCTAATAGGGAGATTAAACGCATTCTTGAAAAAACGGTCAATGCATCTCGAAAAGATTGGTCTCTAAAATTAGATGACGCCTTATGGGCTTCTAGGACCGCGTTTAAAACCTCGATTGACATGTCCCCGTATCGCCTCGTTTTTGGTAAAGCATGTCACCTACCGGTTGAGCTTGAGCATCGTGCTTATTGGGCTACTAAATTTCTGAATTTTGACTCCACACTTGTAGGTACAAATCGGTTGCTCCAATTGCATGAGCTCGAGGAATGGCGCCACCAAGCTTATGAGAATGCAAAACTTTACAAGGAACGAACAAAAACGTGGCACGACAAGCACATCATTTCCCGCGAGTTTCATGAAGGCGAGAGAGTTCTCCTCTACAATTCTCGACTCCGACTTTTTCCCGGGAAGCTTAAGTCACGGTGGTCGGGTCCATTCTTGATTTCCCACGTCTATCCATCGGGTGCCGTCAAGCTCACAACGGACAAAGGGCAAACGTTCTTGACCAATGCTCAACGATTAAAACCGTATATCAGAACTGATGAACCGAGGGACAAAGTGTTCCTCCTTCTCCGAGATCCTCCATAATTCTTTGTCCCGAGTCGAGCTAACGACTATAAATTAGTGCTTCTTGGGAGGCAACCCAAGCTTTGTTATCGTTTCTTCTTTTTTTTCCTTCTTTTGTCTCGTTTGTGTTTGTTTGTGTTGAGCCTTTTCTTTTTCTTATTTTTTTTCCAGGAAATGGATTTCAAAACAGTCTACTGGCCATGCCTAGGCGCCGTGTGGGGCCTTATTGTGGTTGTCATTGGCTATTTTTATCTCGTTATGGCCGGATTTCAGTGATTAAGTGTGGTTGGAATTGCGTATTGGAGTTTAACTCGGAAATTTGGGGGTTTTTGTTGATTTGTGCGAAATTTGGGGGTAATTTCAGTTGGGTCTAGTGCATTTTGTCCATTGCTTGATTCCGATAGTTGACTTTCCGTTTGCTGCATAAAGAACCGTCCTTTTGTTTAGCAATTGTGAGTTGAGATTATTTGTCCTGATTCCGTTGAGCCGTTGTTGGATTCGGGTTGTTACGATTGTTGGTGTTTGGGGTTGTTGTTGTGTACCGTTACGCCGCTGAGATTTCGGAAAATGCCTAACACATCCTCGAAACAAACCAAGCGTAAAAAGAAGGTCGGGGAGGGCTCTTCTAATGTTCCCGAGCCCACCATCGAGCTCCCTCCTCTGGCCAGCCGGTTCTCGCACCCGGGCGTGGTAACACTCTACCATGCCATTCAAGGGCAGATGCTTATGAAAGAAAAGCCCTACGATATCCAAGGACGGGCTTCCCTAAACGACCTCATGGAGTTCCATCATCTCACGTGCTTCCGGGGACCACTTGAACCCATTCGAGTTCCGTGGGTTCTCGAATTTTTCAGTGCCGGGGCATTTTCTAGTATTGGGAAGACGGCGAGCAGTTTTAGCAACCACACGGATTCGGTCTCTTTTCGGAATGTGTCAGTCCGTTTTGATGTTTCGGATATCAGTGCATGCCTCGGGTTACCCATCCCTGAGCAGTGTGAGTATCAGCGAGCTCGCCCCAATTTTACTGTGCCCTTGGAAGCGATTTTGGGGGTGATTGCTATACCCGGCACGACATGGCCGGAGCGGGATGCACACTTGGCCCGTTGTTTTCTCCTTCCCGAGGCCGCCTTCTGGCTCGAATTCATACGCTTCAATCTTATCCCGAGTGGCAACCGTTCCGAGGCGAACAAGGAGAGGTGTTTACTCATCTTCTGCATTATGACCCGGAAGACGATTAACTTCCCGGGGGTGATTCACCGGATGCTACTCGGGCACATGAGGAAGTTGGGCCTTGAGTTGACACATTTGATCCACCCGACCGAGCAGAAAAGGAAGCGTGGGGATCCTAATATATCGAAGAAGAGCCATATGATATTCCCCTCGCTGATTACAGCTCTCTGCTCGACCGCAAGGGTTAAGGTCTTCCCGACCGAGGGCACAGAATTGGCTGGCACGCCTTTCTCTTTTTCCGAGACCGTCACCTCTGCTCCCCCGACCTCCTCTACTAGGCCTCGCCCGCAGTCGACATCTACTCGGAAGACCGGAACAATGGATATGGACTCTTTGATGGGCGCAATGGATCAAATGCGCGTCCATTTTGATCAGCGGATGAGCCGTTTTGAGGACATGATTCGGGCTAGCTGTGCGTACACCCGTCAGGTCGCGATGGCTCAGGATGCTTTTGTGGGACGTGGCCCCTTTGTGTACCCCGACCCTCCGGACTTCCCTCCCTACTCCGACCCTCCTCCGGATGATTTGATTGATGTGGATGATTTAGTGGGGCGGGCCGAGGATGAGCCTTTACAGGGAGATTGAGATGATGGTGATGATGAGTTGGACACCTTGTTTGGCGATTAGACCTATTTTGTATCTATTTTCTGTCCTTTTTGTCGTTAGATGTTTGTTCTGGTGTTGTTGTTTTGTGGATATTGTCTTAGTTGTTTCCCTTTATATTTTCGATGCATGCTTGATCATTTGTTCCTCTATATTGTGTTGCATGCTTGGTTTTGTTGCTTTCTCTTTTCGATATATGTGATGTTTTCCCGTTTAGTATGGTTGCACATTTTCACCTTGTAGTGGATGCCCGCATGTGAGGTTTTCTTTCGCCAGCGTCGCTGTCACCAAACTTTGGACAGACTCTGAATGGACAACTCGGGTTTGCTTGTCAGCATCCCATTATGGTGACGTGTACTCTCCTCTCTTATTTTCGAACATTGGGGACAATGTTTGTTCCAAGTTTGGGGGGGGTTTATAATCGATCCATTATTGTCATGATTATTTATGTTCTATATTCTGTCCAAGTTTGGGGGGAGACGTTTGTACCTCTACATGTGATAATGTGCACCCTTTTTAAGCATCTCCTTAAAAAAAAAAACAAAAAAAATTTTTTTGGTAGGATTGCAAACCCTCAATTAATGCATTGAGATTGATTAAGTTAAATCAATGGCACCTTTTCTCTATCAATCTGGACTTAAAAGAATTATACACATTGTTTCCTTGCTCAAGGGACCCTAAACAAGATTAGATTGTCCTTAAGATGAGTCACATGTGCACATAAGTCGAGGGTAGAGGCGTTGAGTGGATACCCATTTTGACACACTTAAAGGCTTGATCCCGGAAATATTAACTTAGATGTTTCACATATGTTTTGAGTTGAGAATGCTTTTGTATGCTTAAAAAGAATTAAGAGGTTGAACATTGGTATGACTGCAAAAGTCAGGCTTAATAGATACTGAGGGCGAAGAGTACCATGCCTAGAATACTGTACTATTATGCTAATTTGAGCTAAGCTCAAGCCAATGCAAGTGTTAAGTGAATAAGGACCTAGTTTGGTTTTGTGGCCTTTGACACTCGAGCGATTAAGCCCTTAGGGGTGTCTCTACACTTAATACCCTAAAACCGTCCGGTTTAGGAGTTATTGGCTCAAAGCTCGTTACAAGGGTGTCATAGAAAGCCTAAGAGAACCGAACATTGCACATGGTCTAGCCTCTAATGTTGTGAGTTGAAATTTGCATAAGTTAAAGCCCAAAGTGGATAAATTGATGAAATTTTAAGTGATTATGAAGTTTTCCTCAATTCTGATGCCGTGTGATTACTCGAAAGTCGATAAAATATAGGATTAATGCTTGAAAAGTGGTAAGAATGCCACTCGATTATAATACCTTAGACTTCTCACTCTACACCCTTAGGATGGTCTTTTCAAAATTGAGGCGTAACATGAGCAAGTATGTGACGTGTATATATCTATAACCTTGAGCTTAAACAGACGAATTCATGCCATTGCTTTGTTATTAATCACATTGATTTGGGTTGATTGAGTGTGGTGGAAAATCCTTCGATTTTGTGGGTATATCATATACAAACCCTCACGAGACTATAACTCGTCCTTTGAGGTAACTCAAGGGTTCAAAGGCTTGTTGCATTCGCTAAATGCAACCGTGTCCTCCACGAAAGTAAGTTAGGTAGTTTTTCGTTTTTTTTTCTCTCTCTCTTTTTCTTTTTATTTCTCCCGTGTTTGATGATGTTTTTCTTAACCTATATCTTATCGCTCGAGGACGAGCAATTGATAAGTTTGGGGGGGTTGATAAGAGGCATTTTTACGTGTTTTTAAGCCTATGATCTGATATTGTTGGAGTTATTTATTGCCTAAATCATGCCACTGTTGCGTTTAATTGGGGTGTTAAGTGATTTCAGGTGATAAACGAGAGCACACGAAGAAAAAGGCAAAAAAACGGTGCACGACACTTTTTGAAGCCTGTCTACCACGCCCAGGCGCCGATCAAGAACAACAAACTTGATCCCTGTTGACCGCGCCTCGGCGCCACATTACCCGCGCCTATGCGCCGTTATACTCGCGCCCGAGCGCCGTACTATCCACGCCTGGGCGCCGCCGGACTTCTCTCCCAAGAAAAGTATGCCACGTAGGCCGCGCCTAGGCGCCGTATTTCCCGCGCCTAGGCGCCGGCATAACCGTTTTTCAATTGTTTAAAAGTCAAATTTCAGATTGAAATTGGGGGTTGGAAAATCTGGGATTGGAGACACTTTGCTGGGTTTTTGAGCCACAATTTCATCAACAATTGAAGGGGAAGAAGGGGGATTGAGCTAGAGATTGAAGCTACAAGCAAGGATTCATCATCATTCAAGACTTAGGGAGTTTCTTTTGCATTTCATTTACATGTTTATGTTAATAACTATGTATATGATTGTTTTAGACCTTCTTGAGCTATTGAATATGAGTTAATCTTGTAGAACTAAGCCCATGTGAAGGCCTAATTTACAAATCATTATATGTGAAGTTAATTTTCGTAATAATTCTCCTATTGCTTTGTGTGTTGATTTTGTGCTTTTATTCCAATCATGTGTTTGATCACCATATGTTTGCTATTGTGCCTAATCTAGTCATTCGATAGAAGATAGGTTAAGGTTCAAAGAAATCAACATATCATCCGAAACTAATGTGGAATTGCTCCTAGAAATAGGTAAAGATTTTCAGGTGCTGTTAGCCGGATTTATCCGGGGAAGCTCTAGAACGTTAATGCATGGTTATTGATTAGATTCTCGGATAGACATATTTAGAGAACCGTCAATCAATCATAGGATTGTTATGTGCCGAGACATCGGGTAATAGTTAATTAAGGAGTTTCCACCAAAGCAATAGGAGTCTAATATTTCGAAGAGTAGCTCACGTATATTGATGCGTAGATTAGGTTGTAGCATGTGCCTTAGTCGTTTATCGCTCTTGAGTTTTAATCTATAGTCTGTTTCTCTTTGTTCTTCGCTTGTTTCTCGTTATAGTGCAATTTACTTTCGTCCTTTTTCATTAATCAAACGCTAAAAATTCATGTCCCTGTGGTTCGACAACCCGGACTTTTAGTCCACTTTATTACTACCGCGACTAGTACACTTGCTATTAAAGCACGTTAAGTATTAGCGTGTCACTCTTTCATGGCCAGTTGATTTGCTCTTGTAGCATCATTCATTTCTTGAAATTACTTAAGGCAATCAGCAATTGTCGCTTGAGCTGCACCACGCGTATGAGCAATTTGGGTGCTCATATTCTGAGACTCAATTTTAGCCAAATCGGTTTTGATCCAATGGAGGGCTTCAACATTCTGAGTGGCATGATCACTCACTTCCTCCAATACCGAATTCAACAGTGGCCGAAAAGTTTGACTTACATCTGAAGGAACCGCTTGAGTAGCCGGTGGTTTAAACTTTGATGTGTACTTAAGTGAGTCAAGGGAGATTTGAAGTGCTGGATCAAAGGCGGTGCCTCGCACTTCAATCGATAATTCAGCAACATCTGGAACATCTGGTTCGGAAGCGTCAAGATTGACCTCTGATGGAGACGCTTAAACTGGTTCCTCAGCAGACGCTGGAATACTTGCCACTTCTGGTGCATATTCTTGTTCAGACGCTTCAATAAGCTGCACAGGTACTTTATAGGCACTGTCGACTCTTGACGAAAGTCAGTAAACTGGAAATTCATCCTGGCCAAAGGGATGCTAGCACAGAAGTCTGATGCACCATCAAGTAATTCGTATATTATTCTACGTGTAAGGCAATATCCTTGAATAAATGTGTGGAGTGGACTATCCCTGGCCCTGACATACATGGGACCCATGATATCCAGCACATGCCTTCAAAAAATCCTTGACTGTGGTATGTGAATCAGAAATAACATATCTGGGCAGTAGTGCAAGGAAAATCTAATGATCCTATCTTTTGGAAGACGCTGAGATTTATGAGCTTCAGGTACATACATTCTGTAGTACTCTTCCAAATAAGGATAAACAGCTAGAGCGATGCCCTGATTCCATTCCAGCAGAGAAAGGATATATGCATAGTGTTCGCTTACTTCCTCTTTGACTGTAAGTTGCGAATCCTGGAGCCGTTGGGCTTGTCCAAATTCTCTGTGAAGATCTTGTCAAAATGAGGAATGGGAGCCATGATCTTAATCATCAGCCGAAAATTCTCTTCACAGTGGCTCGGAGAGATGCTCCGATCAGAAATTGGTTTTGAGCCGCTCCACAAAATTGAAGTGGAGTATTTGCAAGTCTTTGTAACGCTTGACACAGAAAGCTCTCTACTGGTTTTCTAACGCTTGGTAATTTCTCAAGTAGCCCTACTCGCTGTTGGCGCTTCTCCAGGCAATACTTAGCAAACTGACATTTTTTGTCATGCATGCCTATGCCGAATAGGTGTGGAGCATTGTCCAACTCTTGAAAAGTAAACCTATTCCCATATATGCTTCAACCCAGTTAACTTCATTTATGCAGTATTCTGTACCTGCATTCACTATGGCCCAAATTTCTTCGTGGTGAATGTCTCTGATAGATTCAAAATGGTGCTTGTCTGATTGGTAGCTGACATTCCATACGCTCTTAAAGTATTCATCAGCTTCCTGTTGAACCAAATCAGTCAGAGACGCTGGACGTTCACCAACGTAAGGACTTTTGTTTTTCCATAAGAGAAGTGGATTAGCTGAATTCAGATTTGCAGCACTCTTCACCACTTCTGGGAAATGTGAGTATCCTTCTCTGTTCAAGAGTTCCTCTTCAAGATTGAGAAACTCCACGGGAAGACGCTTGTAGACTCTAATCTTGTAATTTCTAGGAGCAAAGCCTGAAGGTCGGCTATGTCCCATAGCCAGAAAATATCCTAAGTCTTTATCAGTGCTTGGAGTCCTCGCCTCTGGATTCCTCTCTTGAATCAATACTAATGCCGGAATCTCCTTCACCGGTTCATCATTGGCAATGGCCATATAATATTCTTGCTCAATATCTGTCAGATTTGTACTGAATATCATCTCACAGATAGAACGATCACGTTGTATTAGCATGGCCACTTCATTCTCGGCAACAATATATCGTTCTTCATTGTAGCCTGTGAGAATAAAGTCTTCTTCAAGCGCAAGTGGCATATAATTGATTGAGTGATCAATCATTTTGAGTGGATCCAGCTTGAAGAAATGCCTTGGTCTAGTAACTTCCTCAGCAACGCTCTGACCTTCTGAGTGTGCCTCAGTTATGACCTTTGAAGAAAGTAATGGTTGGACCCCTTTCGATGTAGGTTCCTCGGCATCCAATGCAACGCTTGTTGCAATATCTTTGGCGATGGCCACCACTTCTTCTAAATCAACATCCAGATGCACATCGATTGGTGCTTCAGTAGCAGCTGGAATAATAGCTATAGCACATGAACTATCCTCTATAAGAGCAGGATCTTCTACAGATGTAGGAATAGAAATGCTATGGGAAGTAATGAACTTACCCTGAGAGCTTGTCTCAATCACAGCAGTTTCTTGAGCGCTTGGCTCAACAATCTCAGGCTCTTCAGAAGCAGGGGCAGGTTGACACTTGCCTGTCCTGGAATGCTTAAAAATCTTCTTCATGTTGACTCCTTCAACAAGTTTAAGCGTTTGAGCTTGAGGAGCAACAGTTGGTTCCTCAAAATCTATTTTCTTTATGATTCCTTCCAAATTCATCTGCTTGATCAAAGGAATCTTGTCCACCTTATCCTCATCATTTTCCTCACCATCCTTGGGAGGAGATTGAACAGCAGGAGCCTTGGACTTACAAGGAGCCCTCTTCTTCTGTACAACCGCACTCTTCACGGCCTCTTCAGGAGCTGGATGATCAGCATCTTCATCTGATGCTTTGCGCACAACCTGGCACTCAGCTAAGGGTCTAGCAGCTCCACCAACCTTGGAAGGGTTGAGGAGATTCTTTAGAATCCTCTTCCCCAGCAGCTTAGTCCTGGCCAAAGGGAGCCCAGAAGAGTGAACACACTCTGCTCTGTACAGCAGATCACTTAGAATCAAGCAGATAAGAGTACTTCGACAAGAACGTCTGGAGCCCAGCGTTGGCTACAGAGTCCATTATGTCAGTCATGTTGATCTCATTCTATTTGATAAGAAATTACAAGTCCACCACAAGGTCTTCAGTGACCATGATGGTGTCTTCGGCAGTGCTCACAGATTTCTTAGGTGCCATTTGAGTGTTTTGAAAGGAATGAACTGAGATTTGCTTTGAAGAGATAAAGAGAGAGAGCAATTTTGCAGATAGCTTGAGTAAAAAAAAAAATTGTTTTGAATGGCACAGTTAAAATTTTTGAAACTTTTGTTCTCTCGTCTTAGTAGGATTTTGACACGTGTAAAGTTATTGAATCTCAGCCATAAATGTTTTTAACTGCGGACGCAAGTTTTTGGTAAGAGAGGGAAGTTACATTTGGTAACTCCCATATATAAAGCTTTGATGTTCGAGTGAAAGCTTTAAAATGTTTGGCATTTTCAGAGTGTGATGCACACGCTTGATTGTACACTAACATGTACACAAACACGTACTAACTCTGAACCATCATTTTGAAAAGTTTTCAATTTACCTGCCAGTTTGATGTGATAGAAGCGTGTGGATAAAGGTCAAAATTAATCTTTAAGTCTATCCATCATGTCACTAGTCATTTATAAAATTATGCATGAATTTTATAAGAGTTTATATTAAGTGTTGAAGGGAATATGTTCAATGCTTAAAATATACCACTTGTAAGATTTATGTGGATGCTTGAAGTTAAATTCTTTTTATGTTTGAGCGTCCAACATATCATGCTAAAATAATGATAAGCGTTGATGATCTATGCATATGAAAAAAGTTTTGATCATTGACGCTTACAAATATGTTCAAGTACAATTTTAAGGTTTCCCCTAAATTTGATAACTTGTAACACTTTTCAAAAATCTTTTAGACATAAATATAGTGGATTCACCCTAAATTATATGTCTAATGAAAATATGATAAATAATAATTAATCGTTTAAATCAATCATACCTAGTTCACTTCTTAAAGTAAGAAAGCGTTGTTCGTTAAGAGCTTTGGTGAAGATATCTGCCAATTGTTTGTCAGTTCCAATAAAGTGCATGGAGATATCTTTCTTTTGAACATGGTCACGAAGAAAATGCTATCTAATGTCAATATGTTTGGTTCTGGAATGAAGAACAGGGTTTTGAGTCATGGCTAGGGCGCTTTGGTTATCACAATGAATAGAGGTTGGACCTAGGATTATACCATAATCTCTAAGTTGTTGCCTCATCCATCACACTTGTGCACAACAACTTCCTGCAGCTACATACTGTGCTTCAACTGTAGAGGTAGCTATGGATTGTTGTTTCTTACTATGCCATGAAACTAACCTATCACCTAGAAATTGACATGTACCACTAGTACTCTTACGATCTATTTTGCAACCTGCAAAATCTGCATCTAAGTAACCAATTAGTTCAAAAGGAGAGTCCCTTGGATACCTTAAGCCCACATTTTGTGTGCCTTTTAGGTATTTATGGATTCTTTTGGCAGGAATTAAGTGTGACTCTTTAGGACCAGCTTGAAAGCATGCACACATGCATACCGAAAACATAATATCAGGTTTACTAGCAATAAGATAGAGAAGTGATCCAATGATGCCTCTATAATTAGTGGTATCAACCTTCTTCCCACTTTCATCTTTATCTAACTTAAGCGATTGGCTCATTGAAATTTTTGAAGATGATGCATTTTTCATACCAAATTTCTCAATCATCTCACGTGTATATTTAGCTTGGTTAATAAATATTCCATTACGGAGTTGTTTAACTTGTAATTCTAAGACGAAAGTTAATTCACCCATTATGCTCATTTCAAATTGTTCTTGCATCATTTTCAAAAATTTCTCACACAAACGCTTATTAGTAGATTCAAATATAATATAAACATAAATCTGGACTAAGAGAATATCCTCATCATTGGTAATTTTAAATAACGTTATATCAATGCTGCCTTTCGAAAAGCCTTTACCAATAAGGAAAATAGAGAGAGTGTCATAAAGTGCTTTATCTAGCTTCTAGACCATACCCTTACCATGGCTGTTGATAAATCCTGGTGGTTGCTCCACATAAACTTTTTCTTGGAGTTTACCATTCAGGAAAGCACTCTACACATTCATCTGATATACCGTAAACTTGTTGAACGATGCATATGCTAGAAACATTCGAATTGCTTCAAGACAGGCGACAGGAGCATATGTCTCATCAAAATCACTACCCTCTTCTTGGCAATATCCTTGAGCGACAAGTCTGGTTTTGTTCCTTATCATAATTCCATTCTCATCCATCTTGTTTCTATAAGTCCATCTAGTTCCAAGAACTCCTTGGTGAGTTGGCCTTGGTACTAGCGTCCAAACCTTACTACGCTCAAACTAATTAACCTCTTCTTGCATGGCTTCAATCCAACTAGGATCACTTAACGCTTCATCCACTTTCTTAGGTTCCATTTGAGAAAGAAAGCTTGCGAACATGGCCTCATTGAATGTAGCGGCCCTAGTTCTAACAAGCACTCCAACATCTCCAATAATTTGCTCTGGTAGATGATCACACATCCATAGTCTATTTGGTTGAAATGGGTTAAGAGATTGAACAGACGCTTCATTCACTTACTCAGGTGCTTGACTATCCTCTTGCGTAGGTGCTTCAAGTTCACATATTCTACCTTGCTCTTAACGATCACTCTCTTTATGATCATTAGCAAATCTAACATGATTGTCCATAATATCATGAGTATACTTAGAAGGTGCCACTAAGATCTCATCATCGTTGTCACTTTCATCATCAATAGTAACCTTAGACGCTTGATGACACAAATCTTCAACTCCTACATTATTCATATTCACCTTACTCAATTCTTGGTTAGCATCATCAAAAACAACATGAATAGATTCCTCAACCTTCGATTTGATCTTATTTAGGATGCGAAAATTCTTTCCATTTATGGCGTAGCCTAGAAAGATTTCCTCATCCGCTTTAGGATCAAATGTCTTTAGGCTTTGGGATCCATTATTATGAATAAAGCATTTTGAACCAAAAACGTGAAAGTATGAAACATTTGGCTTACATTCCTTCCATAGTTTATATAGAGTTTTCCCATGCAACGGTTTTGAGTGTAACAAGCAGTGTTCATCATTTTGGCCCAAAACCTAGGGGCAAGCTGCTTGGACTCTGCTAACATAGTCCTAGCGGCTTCCTTGAGCGTTTTGTTCCGGCGCTCAGCAACACCATTCTGTTGGGGAGTTCTGGGAGCTGAATACTCATGATGCATTCCATTCTCTACACAAAACTTCTCAACAACTTTGTTAGTAAACTCAGTACCGTGATGGCTTCTTATTCTTGCAAACTTAAGATTTTTCAATGTTTGAAGTTGCCGAATAAACGTTGTTAACTTGTCAAATGCATCATCTTTGGATGAAAAAAATTTCACCCGAGTAAATGGAGAGAAATCATCTAATATCACCAAAGTATACTTTTTATCGCTCACACTGATTGTTTGAACAGGTCCAAACAGATCCATGTGAAGTAGTTCAAGTATCCTAGAGGTAGATAGATGAGGCTTTCACTTGAAAGATGATTTAACTTGTTTTCCCATTTGACAAGCGTTACAAAGGTGATCCTTATTAAATGGTTCGTTAGGTAATCCCTCTACAAGATTTAGATTTATAAACTGAGAGATTGTCTTAAAGTTGAGGTGATTCATTTTTCAATGCCATAACCATCCTGTTTTAGATTCACTTTCAGCCACAAAGAATGTAGGGTTGTTATCTATTGTTGAACCACAATCTACTAGATACACATTGTTTGTTCTTTTACCTTTCAATTTAGTAGATTTAGTCTTAGCATCGTTTATATAGCAACAGTCGCTTGAGAATTTGACTTCAAAGACTTTATCGCAAAATTGACTTATGCTTAACAAATTATGCTTAAGACCCTCAACATAGTATACATCACTAATCATAATGTTCCCCCTATGCACAATACCTATACCTTTGGTTTTACCTTTGGAGTTGTCATCAAATACAACCAGAGGACCATTGGCAGCTCGATAGTTGATCAAAAGATCCTTGGAGCTTGTCATGTGCCTTGACGACCCACTATCGATGTACCAAACAAATGTATCGGCTCTAGCTCTAGGTACCTGCAATCAAAAGGGAAGTTCTATTTCTGTTTAGGTATCCATTGTGACTTGGGTCCTTTAACATTAGTAGTGCTGTTAATTTGAACTAGAACTTTAGGAACCCATATTTGCTTAATCTTCATTGCGGGAGGATTAGCCTTCTTGGGTTTCACATTGTGTTGTGTGTGCGTTCTGTTCACCTTGTGTTGTGTGCGCTTTTTGGGTGTATAATAATATCCTTGATTATAATAGTAATCATAATCATAGTCATAATCATATTCATCATAGTAACAATAATATGATCTAGAATGTTGTGGATATTGACGCTAGTATTTCCTTGGCACTGGCTTGAGGTGCATTTTTAGTGTTGGACGCATAGCGCTTGATTCACAGTGGTTAAGTTTATCCTTAGCCTTTTGAGCGTTTGGATGAACCTTTCTTTGTGAACCGTTTGCTTTTGCCTTTCCCTTGCCTGAGTCAGGTTTGGCTTTCTCATTTGGCCTCGTACCATTGTCACTCGGTTCAACAGGTGTTTCACTTTTTGAACCTTTCTCAACAAAGAAAACACTATTTCCTTTGTTGTTCGCCGTAACATTGGATTTATTTGGTTGTTTACCGAATTTCTTGCATCCTAAACCGGTCTTTTCACCAAATAGTCTTGTTACCTCAGTCACATTGTATAGCTCTCTTGACGCTTTAGACAATGATGAGACGAACTGCTCTGATTTAGCAAGTCTAGCAATCAGCTCAGCTTTTCTCTTGACTATTATATCCAGATCACTTTTCAGATTAATTATATCACTCTCAAGTGATTTGTTTTTCTCAATGCATTGTTGCTGAACTTGCAACTCCGCATTGAGCGTCACATTATCACTCTTGAGCGATGAAATATCGAAGTGATTTTGATATAACTTGGTGGCATCTTAACAATCTTTATAATATTCTTTGACTTTGTCAAGCAATTCTTCATAAGAGAGAAGGTAAGATATTTCAGTGTTTACCTCAGGGGACGCTTCATCATCTCTGACCATGAGACAAATAAGCGCTGAGTCATCCACTGGCTCATCATCATCACCACTCTCTTCAGAAGACTCCAAATCTTCAGGTGCGGACGCTGGTTCTGATTCTGCTAGCAAACCTTGTTGACAAAGGTTGCTCCTGAATTGGTTTCTATCCACGTAATCCTGCCTTGAGGGCTTGGATATAGTTGGATAAGGGCAATTTACCTGGTAGTGCCCTGGTTTCCTGCAATTATAACAAAGATTAGTTTCCATCTTTTGTTCATTTGTTAACCTTGCAGTGTGTGGTTTTAAGACCACGGGCGCTGAGAGATTCTGTTGAGTAGACGCTTGGTACTGAATCAATGCTGAAGGAGAAGGTGCAGAATATTAAAGCGCTTGATATTGTTGTTGTACTGGAGCAGACGCTTGATATGAACTCTGTCCTTGATGCTTAGGACTATTCCTTTCTATTCATATCTTAGGAACTTTTTGAATTTGTTCAATAGTGCTAGTCCCTCATCCTCATTGATATCCGAAACCTTTCTCTCGTTACCTGATTTACTCTTGATTGATGCTATAAGCGCTCTAGACTCAATCACCGGACTGCTCACAACATCACTTGCTGAACTCAACTCGAACTCAAACGCTTTGAGCTCTGAAAAGGCAACTTTTGGGGTTAGAAGATCCAACATGTTCGATTCTCTCATTGTTGTTGTTTTCATTAAAAATCTACTCGGTAGACTTCTGAAAATCTTAACCACCATTTTTCTGTTCTGTAAATCTAATCCCAAAGATGTAAGTTCCGTAACAAGAGCTGTAAATCTTATGTCCAATTGCTCTAGCGTCTCGTTAGGCAACATCTTAAAATCGTTAAACTTTTCCTTGGCAATTGAAAGTTTGTTTTCCTTGATTTGGGCTGAACCGCCACAAATTATAGTTAACTTATCCGACATCTCCTTAGTCGTATTACAAGATTTGACCTTGTTGAATAAGTTGTCGTTATCACCAATGGCAGTATATAGAGCGTTCCGTCCAACATTATCTAGATTAAATCTCCGACGCTCATCTGTGGACCATTCCTGCTTAGGCTTCTCAACATAGCCATCTGGAGTCTCTTATGTGGCTTTAGGAACTCTAGTGATGACTTTGTGAATCTGAATAGGTCCATCTGAAATGATATCACACATTTCATCATCGCATGAAGACAAATAGGTAAACGCTTTGACCTTCCATGAGTTATAATTTGACTCGGTCAACTTAGGAACTTTTGAAAATGCCATGAAATTTTTTAAAGCAACTAGATTTTAAAAGAGGATCTAAACAAGCAGTTATGCTTGGAAATTTTACAAATTTCTACTTCAATCGCTCTGATATCACTTGTTGGTCCCAAGTGGCATACGAAAGGGTCTAGAAGCGGGGAGGGGGGGGGAGGGGTTGAATAGACCCTGAAATCTTTTTTGACTTCAAAAGGTTTCGTATTAAAGTTTGGTTGGATGCTTGAAAATGTAGGCGCTTGACTGAGAGTCTACTTGAAGACTGTTTTGAAAAGATTAACTTAAACTCAAGATTTGAATACTAAAACCAAGTGGGTTTAAGCGTTCATCTCTTTAATCAAGGTTAGCCCAGCGGAATAATTTTGAGTCTTCCTTTTGCAATGTTTTAGCGTCTCAAAGTTTTTTTTAGTTGCTTAACTTTAAATGATTTAATCAATGTGTTAACTTAATCGATTTATGCAATGATATGAGAAGATATAAATAATGGTAAAGTAAGGAACACAAAGAATTAAAAGGTTCGTTGAGTGGTGTAATCCCAACTACGTCCTTCTTTTCCTCGAACACTCGGAGGCAATCCACTAAAATGATTCTCAAAGAATCACAGAATCTTCTACAAATTAAGGAGAGATGGATATTGATGACTTGAGCTCCTTGGTCACACAGATTTTTGCTCCAAGACACTTCTACCCCCTTGCTTCTTTCACCTAGAAATAATGCAAGTATCCAACTTCGACTTCACACAGATCACGAGGCTTGGAAAGGGGTTTTTCTAACGGTTTGTCTGATTTTGGAAAAGTTCAAACAACTTGGAATATCTCAATAGTAAATGTAAGGTTCTTCTAGGAAGAGGTTTGAGATATTGGTTCACTGTCTTAGGAATTGAAGAAAAACAAAGAGAATGTTTGCTTGAATATTCTGACTTTTCTGAGAGTTTAAGGATTGAGACTTCAATACAACAGAGTTTTAGTTTGTAAGTGAACAATTTTTGTCCTTTTTCCTGAAAATCTGCTGCACAAAAGTTGGTGCTGCAGTTTCTGAATTGTTGACAGTCCAATGGGGTGGCTTCTCCGTACTTCTTGGAGTGCTTATCACGTTTAATGCTCTTATCAACATTTAATGCATTTGAAATAAATGCCCGTTGGCAATTAATAATCTGAGAATATTTGCATTAAAACTCCTACTGGACTTAGAAATAAATTCAGGTGACATTTGGTCATTGATAGACGCTCAATCACTACTGAATGATTTCTGTCTTCAATCAATACTTGGACGCTTGAATTCTTTATTCTTCACTCAGACTTCAGACACTTCATTCTTTATTTTTTTACCTTTTTTTAAAAAAAATTCAAGAAGAAGAGCATACCCTAAATATCTATCCCGAAAAACTCGGGTTGATAGTCATAATTCTGAGCCATAAAGACTCCATCTATCTCCATAAAACAGGAAAAAGTCACAACTTGTGGCAGCCTGAATTTGAACATAGAATCTTTCACAAATAGTGGGTGGTGGCTACCACTAAACGAATAAATTTTGGGTTGTTTTATTACCTTTGTAAAATGTCCCTTTTTCTTATTTCATAATTCCAAAAAGAAAAAAAAAAGAGGAGCCAAGTTTTGCATTTGAACAACACAATCTCTTCTCTTAAACAAAAGCAGCGGCCCAATATGTTTGGTTGTCTTTTAGGCCGAAATTTGACGAGCATATTTTGGGTTGAATTTTTGGCCCAGAAAACTAAAACGAAACACGCGCTGGCTGTTGGTCTAGTGGTATCCACCTTCCACTTTATATGAGAGGTCCTGGGTTTGAATCCCGGCTGCCACAAGTTGTGGTTATTTTTTTTATGGAGCTAGATAGAGTCTTTATGGCTTAGGATTATAACTATCAACTCGGGTTTGCCAGGCTAGATATGTAGGGTATCCCTTTCCTCTTGAATTAAAAAAAATGCATACATTCTCAAGAAAATAAATATAATTTTCTTAAAATTATTCTTAATAAACAGGGATAAAAACATTAAACCCCTTGAATTTTGGCCATTTTTACACTTTTTTTTATAAACTTTTTTTTTTCACTTTGCCTCCTGAACTTCACGGGATTAGCAAATTTTTATATAACAGCATATTCCGGTGAAATATTCGTCGGAATTTGAACTTTTTTCAAAATAAATTTGCAGTTTGCATCCTCAACTTTTTTGTTTTTTCACTTTGCATCCTCAACTTTGTTTTTAATTGCATTTTATGTTGGAATATTCCCCGGAATATGCTTTTATATAAAAATCTGCAAATCCCGTTAAATTCATGATGCAAAGTGAAAAAAAAAAAGCTTGTAAAAAAAAGTGTAAAAACGACCAAAGTTCAGGGATTTGATGTTTTTATCCCTAATAAATAAAACTAATGTTTTGACATCAAAATAAGTCTTCATACTTCTCACATGCATTACTTTTTGGAATTTTCAAAAACTAATCTATTTCTCTAGTTTCTCACATGCAACAACTTAACTATATTAAACACTAAATTAAAAAAAAAATAGTTAGGGTCGATAGAGTTTTAAGGAGACGTTGGGAGATACAACTCATGTATAAAATACACACACACACACACATATATATATATATATGGTACACAAACATTTACTAACAAGGGTGAATATGAGTTCAAGAACATGTTTCTATTTTGTGCCCCATGTATGTTAATATATTTCTCATATTACTACTGTATTGCTGATACTGAGTTGAAGGAATCCAAATCCGGAATAGAGTCCAAATTGTGAATTCGATATCTTTTAATCAAATTTTGTTGGACTTATATTATGTGCATATTACAATCATACGCATTCGGGCACGCAGACGTGTGTGCATTACAGTTTGAATTGTATATCATATATTAAATAAAGTTTGGGCTTTAATTAAGTGATCCAATTAAGTTTTTATAGGCCCAAATCATCTTATTTAGTATGTGGTTATATTTAATATGCGTAGAGATCTTGAAGATTGAATTGCAATTTATGATGGGCTGATTATCAAATAATTCCTATTTAAGCTATATATAGGGGTTATGGTCCCCAATTGACGTATGACAAAAATAGAATTTTTCATTTCATATGGTCCTTTCTCTCTCTCCGCTATAGATTCAGGTACCCTTCCAGTTTATAGCTTATTACGTGGATTATCATGAAATTCGAAGATTCGGGGCCATCAATTGATTTCCATCAAGTGGTATCAGAGCCCTGGTTAAAGAACTCATGATTTTTTCGTAAAAAAAATAAAAAGATTCATGGTTTTTTTGATAAAGAAAATTGTTTCCGCTGCAATTTGTATTTGATTCAGTTCGGTGAGTTGATGGATTTAATTTCTCGTAACCCACCAAAAATTTACGGCAAATTCAGAAATTGTTTGATATGCAATTCTGTGAAGAGATTTTGAGTCGGAATTGCTTTACCATGAACATGTTTTGTTGATTACGTCGGATTCGGATGCATCTTTTATCCCAAATGAAGCTGTTGAATCCTCGTGTGAATAGTTTTGCTTTGGGTTTGTGATATATACATAGGGTAAATTACACCCAACCCTCCTGTGATAAGCTTTATTATCACTCCATCTTCCTGTGATAAGAAAAATATCAACTTACCCCCCTGTGAATAAATTAAAGAAGCAATTTACCTCCCCACGCGCTTCACTCGCGACTGATTATCAAGTTTTCTTCAGTTAAAGACTATTTTTCCCCTGAATTGATGACCATTGGATCTGATCTCCTAAATATCAATGGTCAAGATTAATTACTTATATTTTATTAAATTCAATTTATTACAACCGTAGATCTTTATAGAGATAAACGGTTGATATTAAATTTTTTATTTTTATAATAAATATATTTTTAAAATATTAAAATTATAAAAAATATTTAAAAAATAAATATTAATTATATATATATATATATAAGTGTGTATATAGGTATATATTCTGTCACCACCTTCACTGCCGACGAACCGCCTCCGCCGCCGCCGAACTATTTCTTGTTTTCCATCTTCAAATCTGCAAAATTCTGCAAATTTGAAGATGTTCTTCAAATCTGCAGAAATATGTAGATTTGAAGAATAATCTTCAAATCGGGCCTTCAAATCTGTTATATATATATATATACATTATATATTTATATATTATGATGATGATGATGATGATGGTGGTGGTGGTTGCGGCGGCAGCGGAGGTGGTGGGTGGTGGTGGTGATGATGATGATGATTGACGGAATTGGGCCTTCAAATCTGTAATGTGTGTATGTGTATATATATATATATATACATATTTATATATTGTGATGATGGTGATGGTGGTGGTGCGGCGGCGGAGGTGGTGGTTGTTGTTGGTGGTGGATGAAGATGGTGGTGATGACGGCGGCGGCGGTGGATGAAGATGAAGATGATGATGATGATTTGAAGATTTGAAGGAAGATAGTGGTGGTGGTGGAAGATAAAGAAAGAAAAAAATAATAAATAAATAGAAAATAATTAAAATATTAAATTAGTAAAATAAAATATAAAAATAAAAATTAAAATTAAAATTATATTGTGTAAATATCTAAAAAGGACAAGGGTATTATAGTCTTTTAATAAAATTTATAAGCAAAAATACCCCGAGGGAGGCAGTAAAACATATTTTAAAAATTACAAGGGGCTAAGTTGATATTTTTTTTTATCACAGGGGGGTGGAGTGATAATAAAGACGATCACAGGGGGATTGGGTGTAATTTACCCTATATACATATATATGTTTATTATGTGTGAAGAGGATTAAAGATGGGGACATTTAGCCAAATAGCCCTTTTTTGAAAGTCTTTTAAGGAAATGGCACCTCTACTGTAGCCTAGTACTGTACCACTTTCTTATAATTGCACATGGGTCCAGTAACTTTTGAAGTTATTAAGCTTTGGTCCTTATAGATTTTTACAAAAAGCAACATAATTACATATGAACAGTATCACCACATTTTTATCATTTAACGAATTGAGCATTCTATTCTAAATTTCTCATGTAAGAGGGTTGCTTTGTAAATCCGATTGCTTCATAAACGAAGACTTACGTTGGATCTGGAGTAAAGTACCTATCTTACCCTTTTGAATTTCAAAATATATGCTTAACTTGTTTAATGATTTAAACTTAAAAACACTGGTTTGAAACATAACTTGAGAACACTTTTCTGATGTGGAAGATCAGATTAAACTGCGACCACAGAGCATACTCAGAATACTCAAGCTCTGATACCATTTTGCTTGCACACTGGGGGGAATTATCCCGCACATTTTGTCTCCCGACCAGTAACACCGAGACGGTAAACAAAATCTTCCCAAAGCAGTATCAGATATTATTGAAAACAATAATTTGTACAACGGAAACATATTTTTGAGAAGATGAAACAGTATAATGTTACTACTGTTCATCATCATTTTGAGCATTTTTAATGTTTTTGGTTTTTCGATTTTTAATGTTTTTGTATTTTTTGACCATGAGAGAGTTATAACATTTTTAAATAGTAGGGGAATCCCGTCCCTGGGGGAGTTTACTCACTATGCATTATAAAACATATAAAAAACTTACAAGATATTATTGCACACAAGAAGATATTTTATTACAAGAAAAGATGAGAGATTCTCTAGCAACCAAGAAGTGTGGGTTGGAGAATGTCAAGCTGCAATTTTTACAACTGAGGGATGAGGTCCTTTTATAGGCCTCGGACATGAACTAAATTTACAACAAAATGAAGAACAAACTTGGCATCCGAGCTGCCATTATTACAAACAGTGTCTAAACAGTAAAAAGTACATAGGTGGCAATAGTGAACAGTTAATATGGTACAAAAGTTGCTGAGATTGTTGCTTTGAATTCAGTGCCTTGTTTGATAGCTGAATTATTGCTGCAAATTATTGTCCTTGCTGCTGATGCATTTATGACTTTTGTCTGGGAGATGCATTATTTTGCTGAAATTTTGAATGCTGTCTTCATGAGCTGTCTCTTTAAATTTGTCTTGTAGCTGAATTATTGGTGCTGCTAACCATTATTGCTGAACTGTTGAAGCTTTTGTCTTCTAGTATGTATCTCGACTGGTTCCTTCTAGATCTGGATTATATTCTGAATCAGGATTATACATATCAGGATTATATCTTGGTGGGTATTCTACACTTGTCATTGCTCTTTTTCCTAATGTAGTAAGGCGAATCTTGCATCTGTTCTTGGCCGGAATAAATATGCTATGATGAAGTGCCTGAAAAATAAGCTTGAAGTCTGAATCTGAATTGGGCATCATATACTGTCGCTGCGTTTTCCTTCGTATTTCCAAAGCTAATTTGAGCTCTTCTATATTGGCTAAAGGATTTATGGCTTCAGGACAATTCCACAATGTTGACATTGGTTCCCATTTTTCATAATTCTCTGTTATCGAAAAGAATGAATGTCCTATTTCTATTCCTGTAGTGTTCCAAATTGGAGGTAGAGATACTATGTCAATCTTGAGACTTTCTGCTGCTTGTTGTTCGAATATAAAATTGACAGCGTCTGAAATATGTCGACCTATATGAGTCACTTGTACTGGATCTGATACAAATATTTTTGCTATGAAACCATAGTCTAATAACCTTTGAATGCTGATGAATTCTTCATCTATCCATCCTTCTCTAAAAACTGATGCGTCTATATGAACATTAGGCCATGAAAAATATTTTAGGGTGTAGAATTTTAATGATCCTTCGTGGCGAATAGGTTCTCCCTTCCATTGTAGTAGGCGAGTCTTTGAAATTATTCCTTCTATCTGCTGATTGATAATAATTTGGGCTACTTTTAACATTCTTTTGTAAAAGCTATCTTCTGCTTTTTGCCAAATGATACTCTGAATTTCTTCAGGTAAAGCTAGAACTGTTTGGCAAGGGTTAAAAAAAGTTCGAATAGACAAGAATTGGTAGGATTTATTTTTAATCTCCTTAGGAACATCATTTTGTCTGGGGTTTATTAAATGGGCTGATAACTTTTGATGCTGGGCTAAAAGGTCTTGATAAAATTTGTTAAGGTTGGTAAACTGTTTAGTTATAGTCTCTAAGTCATCTTCGAGTGCTTCTACATCTGGGTTTATGGGTTTCTTTCCCTTTGAAAGTATTTTGGGCTTTGCATTTTCGGCATTAGGCTGTATGTAAAAATTTGGGCCTAAAATTCTTCTTGCTGCTATTACTGCTTCATGAAAATGTTTAAAGGGCTCCAAGTATCCCTTTGCTACCTTCTGAATGCTTTGTATTGCTCGTTGATAATCTTCAAAGATTCCCACTGGATCTCCTCTAATAACAAGATAAACTGCTGCTTCTTCTATTGGAAAATTTTTGTTTTCTTTTTCGAAATAAAAACATAATGCATTTAATGCTGTTAATTTGCCGATTGAAGGATGAGCTTCCCATAGAGCATTGAGTAAGATACTCTGTTCTTCAGTTATATGAGGGGTATCTTTTGGGGGCTTGAAATTATGTCTAACTGGAAGTGCTATTTTGCCAAAGGTTTTAAAAACTTTTTGAGTGGCTGGATTAAATAACTGAGTTTCTATTGTGAATGCTGGTCTATTCTGGCTAGTTTGTTGAAAATTAGGCCTGAAATCTGGTCTTCGGACTATTTGGTTGTAAGCCGCAGAGGGAGGTCTTGTTTGTTGGTTGTCTTGGTCATTGGAAGCCATGATCTGTTTCCCAAAATTAAAGTTAATTGCCTGCTTAATAAATCTGCTATGCTATTATTTGATCCTTTAATATGTTCAAATTCTACTTTATATCCATTACCTTCTATTGCATTTCTAAAATTTAACCATCTTTTATTATTTTGTTTTCTAGAATTTTCGTTTTTTATAAATCTAACTACAGCTTCACAATCCGTTCTAATGGTAAAAGGTTTATTTAAATATAGTCTAAAATGGTCTATTGCTTTAACTATTCCTGCTATTTCATAATCTAGGCTAGTCCAATTACTTCCTGTTTTATTAAAATTACCACTGGAATAAGCTGATATTTTTTCTTCACTTTTTGGAGAAAATTTATGAGGTTTACATTTTAATATTGCTCCCCATCCTTCTATAGAGCTATCTACTTCTATTATGACATAATCAGTACTTAAGGGTAATTCTAAAGGTTTTAAATCTTTAACAACTTCTTTAATTTTTCTGACTAAATTAATATCTTCCTGATTAAAATGTCTTTGACCTGATTTTCCTGTTTTCTTATATAATGGTCCGACTAATTTACTAAGTTTAGGAATAAATTTTCTAGAGTAGTTTAATATTCCTAAAAACGCTTGTATTTGTTTTAAGTTTTCTAACTTATCTGGGAAATCTAGAATTTTTTGAGCTATATGAGGTTGTAATTTAATTTGTCCGTTTCCTATTTCTAAACCTAAAAAGCTTATTTTTCTCTTAAAAAGTTCCATTTTCTTTTTAGATACTACTATTCCGTTTTCTTCTATTAAATTAAACACTTGTTTTAAATGATCTTGATGTTGCTTAAAAGTTTCAGAAGCTACTAAAATGTCATCTATATATACTAAACAGAAATCTAAATGTTTAAATATACTATCCATAAATCTTTGAAATATTGCTGGAGCATTTTTTAAACCAAAAGATAGAACATTCCACTCGAAATGTCCTTCACTACAGCTGAAAGCTGTCCATTTTTTGTCTTCTTCTACCATTTTAATTTGATTATATCCGCTTTTTAAATCAAATTTTGAAAATATCTTTTTATTTTGTATAAGATTAATTAACTCATCTTTATTAGGTATTCTATAAGCATCATCTTCTGTATTATCATTAAGTCTCTTATAGTTATATACTATTCTAGATTTTCCTCTTTTTATTTCTGCATTATTTCTTACTATAAAGGCTGCTGATCTATGAGGACTATCACTTCTTCTTATAACACCTATTTCCAACATTTCTTTTATTTGTGTTTTGAATTCTTTTATATCTTCAGGAGTATATTCTATAGCTGCTGTTCTTATAACTATATCTGGGTTTAATATGTTTAGTTTAAAAGTATAGTTTACTTTGTTTTTAGCTAAATCATCTCCTATAAATCCTAACATTTCTAATTTATGCAAAATTCTTTCATTTTCTAGGTTTAAAACTTCTAATCCCTTTCCTATATCTCGTATTTCTTCATCTAATAGGATATCTATAGTTTCAGATTCTATATTATTTTGTTCTAATTCTTTGAAAAAATCGAGTTCATTATTACCATGTCCACCACGCTTCGCAGTCAACTCTGATTGTTTAATGTATCTATTAGTTGGAAAAGTATAATTATGTTTGCTAATAGTAATATAATTTTTTCCTATTAAGATACTACCATTTAATGCACAAATGAAGTTTAGCCCTAAAAGGAATTCATGGCTATTTATGTTATCTGGTGCTATAAGTACTTGTCCTAATGTATATTTACTACTATAATTTCCTGAAAAATCCTTAAATTGTATCCCTATGTTAATGAATTCTTTTGTTATTCTCATTAATCTATTTTCTGCAGTTCTACTAGTAACTGTATAACTTAGTTGTGTTACAAATTCTTTTGGCACAAGACTAGCGCTAAGCATGCTTTTTGTACTTCCTGTATCTAAAATGGCTTTAGTTTCAATATATTTTTCTTGATTACACCATATTCGACAATCTAAAAGTATTAGACTACTAGTATAGGGTACTTGTAGTTGGGGTTCATATGCTGTATTTTGTAAATGAGTTTCTTCTAATTGTTGGTTAATTTCATCAAGTTCTTCTATTACTACACCTTTTCCTTTATTTTGAAGACTATTTATGTTTTCATTATTTTTTATTTTTAATTCTATTAATTGTATTCTTAAATCTAAATTCTCTATTTTATGACTTAGAACTTCTATAGATTCTAGTTTTTTACTAGGTTTAGGCGATACATCTGTTTCTATATTATATGCGTCTTTAGCACAAATAAAACAAATCTCGTCAAAACATATATTGCACTGATATCTTAAATGCATATCAGGATATAATCTACAAATACTACAGGCTATACTCATAGTTCCCTTTCCATTTATATATTTATGTTCACATGAATTATTCATATAGGTATATTCTATTATATTTGGAATTTCTGGTCCTTCTTCACTTACTATACTAAATATGTTTTCATTATCACTTTCATTACCATCTATACTTACTACGTCTTCATCTAATTGTTCTGCTATGGCTGCTCTTTCCATATTAAATTGTCTTTTCGGACATCTATTAGCTAAATGTTTAGGATCTCCACAAATATAACATGTGCATTTTCTTGTTGATGGCTTTTTAACATAATTAGGTGGCTTTCTTCCTTGCCTATATTGTCTAAAACTAGATTTTGGTTTATTTGATTTCCTTAATATTTTGCGTTTTGACTTAAAGTAATTCTTCTGTCCATATTGTTGTGGGGTATATATAGCTTTTCTACAAAACTCATAAGATTGCTTTCTAATTTGTTCTCTAATAAATTCTTCTTTACACCATTCCTGAAGTTTAAAGAAAGTATATTGTACTCTAGGTCCTATACCTAATCCTGTAAGATTGCCATTAGTTTTTATCCATTCTTCATGTATTCGTTTTCCTAAATCTTGTGGTAATTTCGTAAAATACCTATTACATAATTCTTCATCAAATGCTTTATTAGCTTCTCCTATTAATCTTGTAAAATCTTGACTAAAAGGTATAATATATTTCATATCTGTTATAGTGAGTTGTTCTAGGTTTCTAAGTGCTGTATCTTGTATGAATGTATTTTCTCTTCCTGGATCTATACCTATTATTAATGTTCTAATAAAACTAGTAAAATTATAAGGATTATTTCCTAAGGCCTTTATTTCATTAATTCTATTAGGATCTTTCTTCTTCTTGCTTTGCCAGATAGATAATGTTGTAGGTCCTAAACAGGTTTCTAAAAAATTAAACATATCCATATCTGCTTTTTTATTTATTTCCCAATGTCTTACTACACATTGTTCCCATATATTTATTTCTTCTGGCCACATTTGTGGACTTCCTAATTCAATTACTAACATGGTTCCACTCATGGTTTTTCCTATGGGTTGTCTTGATCCTATATATTTATTTGGCTGGGTTGATCCATATTCATATGTGGGACTTTTCCATTCTGGTCTACCACTCATTTCTACATTTCTAGCTGGAACTTCACTATAATCTGGTTCTACTCTAGTTCTTTTTCCTATATTACTACTAGTACTTGCTTGACTATCTGCCATAAAAGCTACTTCGTTATTACCTTTCTCTTTATTTTTAAAGAATTTTTCAAATTCTATTTTTCCTGAACATATATCATCAACTAAATCAATATTATAATATTGTTTAAATTCTTCTTCAGCTGATTCTAAATTGATATCTAAATTCATTGCTTCAAAATACATTTCATCTACTAATTCTCTTAAATTATTTATCTCAAAATTTTTTCTTAATATTTCTTCCATATTTTTTGGTCTATAATCATTTTTGAGCTGACTTTCTAATTGTCTAATCTCTTCATCTATTTCTTCTATATTTTCTTCCTCTTCATCTTCTTCGCTTTCTGTATCAGATAATATTTCCCAATTAGCAAATCTACTAGTTATTCTAACTTCTTCTTCTATAATATTCATGTAGCTTGTTTCAGTTTCATTATCAGTTTCTTCTTTTAGATCTTCTAAATTTTCTTTGGGATTTTGTTTTTGGTAATTAAGGAATCTAATAGAAGTTTGACCTCTACTGTTTGTATACATTACACTCTCTCCTGGAACTTTGACAGTCTCATTTTCTTCTAAATGTTTGGTTAATTCCCATTCTTCTCCATTTAAATCTTTATTATCTATATTTAAAGGTTTAATCATTTTTACTCCTACTGAGGCTAATCCATCTATTATCCCATCTATATTAATTTTATATTGAGGAAAACTATTATTGGTTACTCTTCCTAAAAATGCTATAGAAACTACTAAGTTGTTACCATCATATGTTTCATATCCTCTAGTTTGTAATCCTATAGTAATTTTATTAATATCTTTAATACTTTTCATCATGTTCGGAGCTACATAAAATATTCCTACATTATTAGTCATATCTATTTCCATACTAGCAAATACTGCTCTCCTAGCATCAGACCAACTCTTATCTAATAATAAAACTAAAACCTTTCCACCGGTTCCCTTTCTAGTTAATCCTTTTATTCCTACAATAATTAATCCTAAATGTATATATTTTTGCTTTAATTGTTTTAATTGTTTTATACATTCCGGGCTAACTAGGCTTATATTTTCAGCATTTGTTGTAACTTTTACTTCTTTTTCTCTAAATTTCTTGATTAAATGTGTGTTAAAATCCATTTTTCCTACTTTGTATAATGTTTTAGGTTTTAACTTATCTATTCCCTTGTTATTATATAAATTAAGATTTTCTTCTACGTCTATTATCTCTTCTAATTCTACTTCTCTAGCTGAGCTTTGACTTCCTGATCCTCTAAACATTCGTTTAGTGAAAGTATTACTTATTTTTCCTTTCTCTTTTTATTTATTACTTGATTCACTTATAGTTCTACTAGTACCACTAAATGATCTCATCATTTTTTACCAATATATATATTTTTTAGGTTCTTTTTTAGGTTTTTCAGATTCTTCTAGTGTTAAATTTGATAATCTTTCTTCTATACTATCTTGTAAATCTCCTTTAATCACTTGAGATACTGTGTCTATTTTAGTACTTAATTTTTCCAACTTATTTTCTAACTTATCTAATCTTTCGAATATTTGTAGAATTAAAGCGAATTGAATATTCCAAAGTTTAGGGTACAATTTATCTGAATTACTAGTTCCTTGATAGGTAGTAAATCCTTCTTCAGTATATAGATATTTATTTGCTTGTTCAATGGCTCTTTTATATTCTAATCTATTGTCTAGACTATTCATCCACTAACTATTCGTTCTATATTTTTTAGTGTTTTACCTGTTTCTAAGTTTTGAGCTTCAACTTTATTTATTTTTTCTATTACTTGGCTTAGAGTTTTCTTAGTTTCAAGTTCTAATTGTTTTAGCTTATTACTTTCCAAGCTATATTTTAACTCTATTATTTCGTCTTTAGTGGGGAAAAGCTTATTATATTTTTTAACTATTTTTAGAGTTTCTTCAGATTGTTGTTTAATATAATCTAAATTATTATTTTCACCCTTCTTTATTATTTCTCTATTTATTAAAATGATTTCTTTTAATGATTCTAACGTTTTACAAAGTTTAGCGTTATTTATTTCTAAGTTTGATGCTAACGATATAAATAAATCTGTTAAACTATTTAAGTGTTTATTTTCTGAATGTAAATTATGCTTAAAACTTGAATCAAATCTACAAATAAACTTATGTTTATCTAACGAGATTACGGTTCTATCGGCTAAACTATATTCTAAATCTAGATATTCTAATCTTTTATAATTATAAGAAGCTATTTTAATAAAAGGCAGCTATTAATATATTCAAGATTAAAAGGTACTTAATATAGTTTTCGTGATCTCTTAATCTAGGAGGTATGTTAAGATAATTATTAACCCAATGTTCTCTTCTAATTATTAATTGATTTCGTAATTCTAATATTAATTCTGTATTCGTATAATCTAAGTTTTCTAAGGTATTAAGACAATCAATAAAAACACTTAAAATATGAGCAGGAATTGGCATGTATATAAATTATGAAGGCAATAAAAAGTTTTTATGCAGATTTATAAAAGCGGGTTGAGATTCCCTTTTCTTTAAAATATGTCTAATTACTCTCATGGGTTTATATAAATTCTCAATAAACTAAAGGGACCAAATTGAAAATAAAAACAAAGCATAAATACTTAAAAAATAAAAATTACTTGCCATGTGTCGGTTTTTGCTTGGTTTTAGCTATTTTGACTTAGTCAAAAATAGTGGCTTGTTTTTGCAAATCTGAGGGACTAAAGTGCAATTTCTATGGTGCTAGACACTTAAAATTTTTGGGGAATGGGGCTGGAGGCTTAATAGCTTATGTAAAATGGGGCTATTTCTCCAATTTTCCCTTAAAGATGCATGATGTTGCTGCCATAAGTTTAAGGCAGTGCTTGAAGTTTTGTGCTACCAGCTTCTTTAAGTTTTCATGCATATATATATATAAGATGTATAAAGGTTTTGGAGTCTTATGCCATAAATATAATTGCTGCCCAAAAATGTTGTCCTGAAAGCCGCGTCCTTTTCTTTTTCAGTCGGTGGCATGACATTCTTTTTTTCTTTTCCCATGGATTTTTTTTTTGGTTATATTTTATTTGTGAAAGTGGTATAATAAAAGAATCCATATCCATCGGTAAAGATTTGGGCCAGCCTTGTAATCTGTTTTATGCAAGGCCCAATGTAAGTAAAGGACCATATGCGGCTTTATTTTGTTATTTGGGCTTGAAATAATATTATTTTTATTGTGAGCCCAAAATACACTAAAGGGGTCTTCAACCCAAAATTCAGATGGGTTGGATAAGGATCTGAGTTGTGCTGACCCAACCCGGTCCGGCCCGGTTCACCGTTGACCAAAAATAAAATAAAAAAAATATAATAAATTATAGATTCAAATATGACATAAATTTGGACTCTTAAATGAGTGCTTGGTATTTCATATTGATTAATTGAATTAATATGTTACCAAAGTAGCCTCTGTTGTGCAGATTATTCAATTGCGAAATACTAAAGTGTTTGTGTGTGCGATTTTTCATGCGGGTAATAATGAACTCAAAGGAAGGTTATTATTGTCTGGTAGGAATTCAAACACACGTATGGTGGTAAACATGTGACAATTATCAGGTGTCTGTGTGGGTGTTAAGTCTGTCCAAAGAAAGGCTTGACATTTGACTGGATCTTATTGTCAATGTTTGATCGCTACTCTAAGAAAATCACTTATAAGTTGTTTCTCTGTCCAAAGACTAGAATCAATGTTATACCGATTTTCTTGTGATGGAATTTGTCATTTTGAATCTATTTTTGGTTATCTGCTTAAAGTTCAATTTATGTGAGCTTATTTGGTTCATTTTGTTCTCTATTAAGTTAATACTTCTACCGCATATGTATATGCTAATATCAACTCAATTCCGGTGCTTAACGGCACCAACTTTAAGGACTAGAAAGAAAACGTTATGATAGTTCTCGGTTGCATGGATCTGGACCTTGCACTCAGGGAGCCGCGTCCCGCTGATCATCCGGCTAAAAGTACCTCTGATCATAAGAGGGAAATAGAGAAGTGGGACTGCTCAAGTCGCATGAGTCTTATGATCATGAAGCGTACAATTCCAGAATCATTCAGGGGCACAATGTCTAAGGAGACTATTGCTAAAGCGTTCCTTGAGGAGCTTGAAAAACGCTTTGTCAAGAACGAAAAGTCGGAGACAAGTTCCATTGTGCGCGATCTTGTTTCCATGAAGTATAAAAACAAAAATAACATATGGGAGTACATCCTGGAGATGTCTAAGGTAGAGCTGTCTGATGACTTGCTCTTACATTTGGTTTTGATATCTCTTCCTGCACAATTTAGTCAATTTGTGGTCAGTTATAACTGCCAAAAGGAAAAACGGACTCTTAACGAGCTCATTTCGTATTGTGTGCAAGAGGAAGAGAGGTTGAGACATGAGAGGGTTGAAAATGTTCATTTGGTGTCCTCCCCGGGCATTAACAAGAAAAGAAAGGGCAAGAAAATTGCGGTCTCAGACCTAAAGAAGAAGCAACTAAAGAGGTCCAATGGACCCAATACAGACTCATTATGCTTCTTCTGTAAGGATCCTTCTCATGTTCAAGAAAGACAATGCTAAATATCACGCTTGGCGTATAAAGAAAGGTGCAAGTCTTAGTCTTGTTTGTTCTGAAGTTAATTTGGTTTAAGTGCCTAGACACACTTGGTGGCTAGATTCTGGTGCTACCGTTCATATAAGTATATCTATGCAGGGCTGCCTGAGTTGCTGAAATCCAAGTTATGCTGAAAGACTCCTCTATATGGGGAATGACAATTCAGTAGAGATTGAAGCAATAGGGACTTAGGTTATCGAAGACTAGATTTTTTTTGGACTTGTATGAGACATATGTTGTTCCTTCATTTAGACAAAACTTAATTTCCATTTGTGTTTTGGACAAAGAAGGATACATTTGGTCACAATGGATGTCGTCTCTATTATGATTCTAAACTTATCTGTTCCAGTACTTTATCAAGATGTAATAACCTATATATGTTTCATACGGTTACCTCACTTAATGAAACCCTGTGTGCTGATTCGCGTGGCACTAAATGGAAATTAACAAATGAGAACTCGCAATCATTATGGCACAAGCGCTTAGGTCACATTTCTAAACAAAGAATTAAAAGGCTTATGTCAGATGGGATTCTCGATGCACTTGACAATACGGAAAATGAAATATGTGTCAAATGTATTAAAGGTAAACGAACAAACAAGAGGAAACTAGGATACTCTGAATGATCACGGGGTTTAAGTTTTATGTTCCCACATTCAGAACATTCTTTTAGACGGGAAATGCCCAGTTCTTTGAGGATATTGAGTTTGAGGGGAAGGTTAAGGTTAGAGACTTCGTCTTTGAGGAGGAATCAGTTACTATCCCTCTTCCTACAGTTGTTATTGACCATGACCAGGATTTCATTTCTGACATGGTTCAAGAACAACATTCGGGACAAGAAAACAATGTTGAAATTCTCCCTGAGTAACAAACTCAACAACCTCGAGAACCAATACCATTAAGGAGGTCCACTAGAGAGAGAAGAAGTGCGATTTTGGATGATTACATCGTATTTCTCAATGAACATGAGGTTGACATTGGCGTGATGGAAAATGATCCAATCACTTTTCGTCAAGCCATTGAAAGTTCTTACTCTCAAAAGTGGATAGATGCCATAAGTGAATAAATAAAATCAATGAAAGACAATGACGTATGGGATCTTGTCCTATTGCCGAAGGGCGTAAAACCTGTTGGTTGTAAATGGATATTTAAAACCAAGAGGTATTCACATGGCAATGTGGAAACATATAAGGATCGTCTTGTTGCTAAGGGATTTACTCAGAAGGAGGGCATCGACTATAAAGAGACTTTCTCTCTGGTTTCTTCGAAAGACTCTTTTAGGACTATTATGGCATTAGTGGCGCATTTTGATTTAGAGTTACATCAGATGGATGTCAAAACAGCGTTTCTAAATGGAAACATTGAAGAAACGATATATATGGTGCAGCCAAAAAACCTTGTTTCTTCAGATTCAAGGGAAATGGTTTGCAACCTTAAGAAATCCATTTATGGACTCAAGCAGGCTTCCCGTCAATGGTATCACAAGTTTCATCAAATCATTTTATCATTTATTTTTGTGGTAAACGCAGTTGATGATTGTGTATACCATAAGTTCAGTGGGAGTAAATATATTTTCCTAATTTTGTATGTGGATGACATCCTACGTGCCACCAATGATATAGACTTATTGCATGAAACTAAGAAATTTCTCTCGAAAAAATTTGAGATGAAGGATCTTGGCGATGCATATTTTGTACTAGGAATCCAGATACATTGAGATCATTCTCGGGGTAATCTTTGATTATCGCAAAAGGCCTATATCAATAGGGTACTTCAGAGGTTTGACATGCAGGATTGCAAATCAGGTGATACCCTAGTGGCTAAGGGAGACAAGTTTAGTCTCAATCAATGCCCCAAGAATAATTTGGAATGTAAGGAAATAAAGGATATCCTTTATGCTTCGGCTGTAGGGAGTTTGATGTATGCGCAAGTCTGTACTCATCCAGACCACGCATTCATTGTTGGGATGTTGGGCAGATGCTTGAGTAATCCTGGTATGGATCACTGGAAAGCAGCCAAAAGAGTTATGTGGTATTTATAGAGAACAAAAGATTACATGCTCACATATAGACAGTCGGATCAACTTAAGATCATTGGGTATTCTGATTCCAACTTTGCGGGATGCCAAGATAGTCACAAATTCACTTCAGGCTACATTTACTTGCTTGCTGGTGGAGCAATTTCTTGGAGGAGTGCTAAGCAGACACTCATTGCTTCCTCCACCATGGAAGCGGAATTTGTAGCAACTTATGAGGCATCAAATCAAGGGATTTAGCTACAGAATTTTGTCACTAGGCTGCGTTTAATAGATGGTATTGAAAGACCGCTAAAGTTATTTTATGACAATAAATCCGCAGTCCTTTATTCAAATAACAACAAGAGTTCTTCTAAGTCTAAATATATAGACATTAAGTTTCTTGTTGTTAAAGAAAGAGTTCAGAGTGGTCAAATCAGTATTAAGCATATTGGGACAAACTCCATGATTGCGGATCCGCTCACTGAGGGCTTGACACCGAAGGTCTTTCACGAACACACTGCTCGTATGGATGTTGTACAGCTAGACAATGTCAAGATCTAGTGGGAATTTGTAATAAGCGTTTGCTCAATGTTTGAGATTTGACATATGTGTACACATTGGTTATTGCTTAAGCATAAAGTTCTTCAGTTTTCCACTCTGAATGTTAAAGTTTTGATCTCAATAAGGTTTAAGGTTGGACCAGTTGGAAATAGGCATGTTAGATCACATAACATGTAATTTTCATGCTACACATCTCATACTCAATCCATATCGTCAGTTGTATTGATGCATGTGACCATTGCAGGGCTTAGCTACGATGAATGTGGCGACAGTCTCTTCGATTCTTGTGTTGATATGGCTGATGGACAGGACTGGTTTAGATGACTTTATAAAGCAAGCTTGCTCGAGCTACTAAGGTTATAATGTGTGATATACAGTTATAAGGTGTTGTGTATATGCATATATATAGTCCAAGTGGGAGATTGTTGAAATTTTTGGTGGACTTATATTATGTGCATATCACAATCATACGCATTCAAGCACGCAAACGTGTGTGCATTGTAGTTTGAATTGTATATCATGTATTAAATAAAGTTTGAGCCTTAATTAAGTGATCCAATTTTGTTTTTATAGGCCCAAATAATCTTATGTAGTATGAGGTTATATTTAATATGTGTAGAGACCTTGAGGACTGAATTGCAATTTATGATGGGCTGATTAGCAAATAAGTCATATTTCAGCTATATATAGGGGTTATGGTCCCTAGTTGACGTACGACAAAAATAGAACTTCTCAGTTCATACGGTCCTTTCGCTTTGGAATCCCGTCATCCGAAGAAAAGTTTTACAGTGTACGATCAATTGGAAGCCATAATCCTTCGATGAAATTCTTCGCTATGGTTTCAAGTACGCTTCCAGTTATAACTTATTACGTGATTATCATGAAGTTCGAAGATTCGGGGTCATCAATTGATTTTCTTCAATTCTCAATTACCTGATTCCATAATAGTGTTTGATTATGTCTAAAAAACTGAATAAGGAATTTTTTTTTTTTAATGTTTAGTTCATATGCATTTCGTTAGAAATGAAATTTGCATTTGAAGTCAACATCAATTTTTAGGCAAAACTTGAAGGCATCGTTGATATCTTCTTGCTTCTACGACTAGAATAACGAAAGTAGGAGAGAAAGGTGGGCAAGACGGTGGTGATAAAGACAAGCGGATGGGGCGGGCGGCAGAGGAGAAGGAGGAGGAGGAGTGTGGTAGAGGGATGATGAGTAGTAGTGAGTGGGTGTAAAAAATTGGAAGATGAGGCGAGGGGAGAGAGATGCAGTGGTGGAAGCCCTCCCCAGTAGTGGGTGGATACATTAAATTTAGAGAGAAATAAATTGTTATTCTTCATGAAGTATATACATTATTGGTCCTTTTTAAGAGCTCGTTGGATTCCAAGTCATGAGACATAAGATTTCAACATTCCGGACAAATACGAGCATTTATGTAGTGGGACCCACGTGTCCACCACATGTGGACGATTGTCAATTTATGAGAACTCAAAATCTAGATATGGTAAATGTAAATCTCTTTAATTACTAGTAATAAGACGAAGGGCTGGTTCACCTTACCGACTGCTAATCTACTGATGATCCTATTCTGCCTTCTTACCCCGAAGTTCCTATGAATCACTATATATTATTGCGATAATTTAGACAGGAAATAACACAATATTTAAGTTTATTTTTTTTATTTTTAATTTTTGGATTACAAACACAATATTTAGGTTAATTCTGGTGAATGTTGACATTTTGGTGGGATGTGAAGACAAACTCACTCCTTAAACAATCGTCTTGGCTTAATCCGCACATTCCACCATAGGAAACCATCACGCCCAAAAAAAATGCTGCACCACAATATTTCATTCATTTTACAATTTTGATTTTTAAATAAAAGATACGAGGACTGGATTTTTATGCTAGATGATGTCTACATGCTGAAGACATGCAAAAGCAAACAAAAAGGCGCACTTTAAGGGTCCCCCTCAGCACTAATC
Organism: Buddleja alternifolia; assembly: GCA_019426215.1. Lineage (NCBI taxonomy): Eukaryota > Viridiplantae > Streptophyta > Magnoliopsida > Lamiales > Scrophulariaceae > Buddleja > Buddleja alternifolia. Next base: position 10,794,587 of record CM033405.1, on the reverse strand, counting down.
TTAGTAATTGACATATCTATAATAGTTTTATGATAACCCTTTATCTTATATTTCTTCCTTTTGCTCTTTGTAGAGATGGATAGAGACTTTACATTAATTATTGCTTTCTTCAATAAGATCCAACTTGGATAAATATCCAGCATATAAAAAATGACATATATCTAATCATCTACACTTGGTGTGAAAACATTTTTCATTAACTCCACTCATCCTATACATCATATCACATATATATACCTCACATATCATCATACAGTTGATACTAATAGCTCTCTCTCTCTCTCCCTCTCTCTCTCTCTCTCTCACATACACACGCACAAAGTTTTAAAGGTGTCGGTAGTTTGGTAAATTTGTGAGCATTGTATTGGTGCAAAAATGGGCAGGAAGTGCTCACATTGTGGGAACATAGGTCATAATTCAAGAACTTGCAACGCTTCCAAAGGGCCTATTGGTGGTGTAGGAGTGAGACTATTTGGTGTACAACTTGATATAATCTCATTATCTAATTCTGATTCCTCTTCAATTCCCATGAAGAAAAGCTTCAGCTTGGAAAGCTTGTCCTCCCCATCTTCTTCTTCTTTAACTTCATCCCTTGGACCAATCAACGAAAACTCCGATAAGACATCCTTCGGTTATCTCTCCGATGGTCCCTTAGCCCGAGCACTGGAGAGAAAAAAAGGTACGTACGTTATATGGAACTATATAATCATTCTTTCATGTCAAAATAGCATCAATTATATATGGTCTAGCTCTGTCCCATAAAGGATGTCTTGTTTTATAGTCTAGAAATCACATTTTTATTGTAGCCCCTGCTGAATCCAACGACAATAAATATTATCAATGGCAAATGTCATTAATAGTCCCTGAAGTTTCATTTTTGTATCGCTTTGATTCTTAAACTATCAAATATTACACTATCGTCCCTAAAGTTTAACTTTATTTCACTTTCGTCCTTCAAAAATAGATTTTGGATCGATCGGGCAACATATGCACTTCGCATCATGTCCAATAACGACAGTGCATGCACCTCACATTTGCCCCCTAAAAAAGGGCATTTGATGTGCAAATGCTCCCCAATCCCGCAAAACTATATACCCCGAAAGATAGAATTAAAACACAAATTGAATTTGAAGGACGGTAGTGTAACATTTGTTACTTTAAGGACCAAAGTAATACAAATGTAAAACTTCAGGGACTATTAATGACATTTACCCTACTATCTTTTAAGTAACTTTGGTTTCCCTAGATATCCTATTAGATGGCATCATTAAGAGTAGTATCATATGTAATCTTTTTTATTAATGTGATTTTTTCATTGATGGATGATTAGGAGTTCCATGGACAGAAGAGGAACATAGAACTTTCCTAATGGGGCTTGAAAAGCTAGGAAAAGGAGATTGGAGGGGCATTTCAAGAAACTTTGTGACTACTAGAACTCCAACTCAAGTTGCTAGTCATGCTCAGAAATATTTTCTTCGACAGGCGAGCATCAATAAGAAAAAACGTCGTTCAAGCCTCTTCGACATGGTAAAATTAATCACCAAATATTACACTACTCCAAAAGTTCCATTTTACATTTTTCCAAGTAGCTAGACATCCCTGAGATTTTGCATAATTACAAAAATATACCCATACTATTTGTATAATTACACTGACATGAAAACATCAATTATTATAGGAGATGTTAGTGTAATTATGTAAAAGATTAGGGGTGTTTTTGTAATTTCAACAAACCTCGTGGGTTTCATGATGTAATAATCCTTTTTCCTCTTATCATAGAAATGGAAGTAACTCTTTCTTGGTGATATATACAACAACAGGTTGGTGATAACATTAATGCTGGTTCAGAAAACTCAAAAAGAGAAGTTGAAATAGACCTGAATTCATTTGGAGATCAGGAGAAGACAAAATCAAATGATGAACAAAAATGTGGTGAAAATTTTCAGAAGGATTTGATTTGGGCTTATGAATCATGTCTCAATTCTGAGCTATCTTCTAATTCTACAAATGCAGCCCCTGAATTGGAGCTTACACTTTCAGCTCCAAGGATTAGTGTTACGTGAGTCCACTATTGGAACATTAGCTTATTATTTTTGCTAATCAGAATCATGAGTATCTTATCTTGCTATTAACAGTACACTAATAATTTATTAATTTTACATAACTGGACCGGACCCTTATTATTACGTAAATAAAACTTCTCTTTTCTTTACTAAAACGTTACGAGTAAAGTACGTTGTACAACTTAATTTGAGCTTTGCCTGATTATATATACTAGTTGTGTGGCACACTTGTGCAAAATTATTTAAATATTATAAATATAAATAATTGTTATGAAATAACCCCAAATATTATGAAATATATACAAATATTCTAAAGTAGAGAGACTAGAGAATTAAGAAGAGAATTCTTTCTTTGATTTTGGTGTATTTCTCAATACAATGGCAAAGCCTATTTATAGGCACAAAACAAGATCAAATATTGATTACAAAATGAGGTAATGGAATTGTAGGTGAATCCACTAAATGAGATATTGGAGTTGTAGGTGAATCCACTAAATTATGTATTGGAGTTATATGGACATCCACTTAATGAATTATTCATAACACTCCCCCTTGGATGTCCATCACTGAAGAATATGCCTCGTTAAAACCTTATTAGGAAAAACCCTGTGGGATAAAAACCTAGTGAAGGAAAAAGAGTACATAATTCTTTCAATACGCAATCAGATGATGCCTCATTAAAAACCTTACCAGGAAAACCCAGTGGGAAAAACCTTGGTTAAGGGAAAAAGAGTGCAGCGCATATTATCTCCCTCTCGTGACAATATCAGTCAAGATCTTTAAGTCTACGCACACCAATATTGTAGACTAGCTTTTCAAATGTTGCTGTGGGAAGTCCCTTGGTGAACAAATCAGCAAGATTATCTTTGGAACGGATTTGTTGAACATTGATATCACCATTTTTCTGAAGATCGTGAGTGAAAAAGAACTTTGGTGAAATATGTAATGTTCTATCTCCTTTAATGTACCCTTCTTTCAATTGTGCGATACATGCGGAATTATCTTCATATAAGATCGTCGGGATCATTTTTCCAGAAGATAAACCACAAGTCCCTCGAATGTGTTGAATCATGGATTTTAACTAAACACATTCTCGACTTGCCTCGTGAATAGCCAAGATTTCTGCATGATTAGATGATGTGGCCGATATGGTTTGTTTTATAGATCGCCATGAAATGGCTGTGCCACCACATGTAAATAAATAGCCTGTTTGTGAACGACCATTATGAAGATCAGACATATATCCAGCATCTGCATATCCAACCAATTCGGACTTGGGTACATTTGAATAAAACAAGACCATGTCGATTGTTCCTCTAAGGTAGCGGAGTACCTGTTTAACCCCATTCCAATGCTTTCGTGTAGGAAAAGAACTATATCTTGCTAATAGATTAACAGCGAATGCTATATCAGGTCGAGTATGACAAGCAAGATACATTAGTGCACCGATTGCACTTAGATATGGTACTTCAGGACCAAGTAGTTCTTCATGACTTTCTCGAGGTCGAAAAGGATCTTTGTTCACATCTAGTGACCTTATGACCATCGGGGTGCTCAATGGATGTGATTTATCCATATAGAATCGTTTTAGCACCTTTGATATATAAGCGTCTTGATATACAAAAATTTCGTTCTTTAAATATTCAATTCGTAGTCCAAGGCAAAATTTTGTTCTTCCAAGATCTTTCATCTCAAATTCTTTCTTTAAGCAATTAACAGTTTTTGAAATCTCTTCAGGAGTTCCAACGATATTTAAATCGTCAACATAAACTGTAATTATAACAAACTCATTTCCAGATCTTTTCATGAAAATACAAGGACAAATTTGATCATTCTTATATCCTTCCTTCAACAAATATTCACTGAGACGATTATACCACATTCGTCCAGATTGTTTCAGTCCATACAATGACTTACTTAATTTAATTGAATAATGTTCTCGAGAACTTGATTTATATGCTTCAGGCATATTAAATCCTTCAGAGATTTTCATATATATATCATTATCAAGCGAGCCATACAAATAGGCTCTAATAACATCCATTAGACGCAAATCAAGTTTTTCATGCACTGCCAGACTTATTATATAACGAAAAGTAGTTGCATCCACCACAGGAGAATAAGTCTCCTCACAATCTATGCCAGGTTGTTGCGAAAACCCTTGGGCAACAAGACGTGCCTTATATCTTACAATTTCATTTTTCTCATTTCGTTTTCGCACAAATACCCATTTGTATCCTACTGGCTTTGCATCTTCAAGTGTACGGACTACAGGTCCAAAACTTTTACATCTTCAGGTGTACGGACTACAGATCCAAAAACATTTACATCTTCAGGTGTATGGACTACAGGTCCAAAAACTTTTACATCTTCAGGTGTACGGACTACAGGTCCAAAAACTTTTCGTTAGTTCAAGCGAGTTTAACTCTGCCCTCATTGCGTCTTTCCATTTTGGCCAATCATTTCTTTGTCGACATTCATTAACAGACTTTGGTTCTTGATCCTCATTATCATTCATCATATTTAGCGCTACATCATATGCAAATTTATCATCAACGTTGACTTCATTTCGATTCCATCGTTTCCCGTTCATAACATAATCTATTGAGATCTCATTATTTTCACAAGTTTCAGGTACCTGAGGTTCTTCTGGAACCGAAATATTAGTTATGACTGGGGACTCTTCTAGAGTTATTTTATCCTCGATTAGACCATCTTAATTCTTAGCTCCTTTTCTTTTTCGAGGATGACTATCTTTGGAACCGATAGGTCTACCACGCTTCAGGCGTGCAGTAGACTCATTACTTTGACCTTCAGGGACAACAATTCTTACTGGAGCATTAATAGCTGGTACATGTGACTTAGTCACTTTTTTTTAGGTCAGTAAATGCGTCTGGCAGTTGGTTAGCTAAACCTTGCAAGTGAATTATCTTTTGAACTTCCAGTTCACTTTGTTTTGTTCGAGGATCAAGGTGATATACAGATAATTCATTCCAACTAATTTTCTTTTCCAGCTGCTTATTTTCTCCCCCTAATGTTGGGAAATCTGATTCATCAAAATGACAATCAGCAAATCTTGCCGTAAATAAATCGCCAGTCAATGGCTCTAGATACTTTATTATCGATGGAGACTCGAATCCAACATATATTCCCAACTTCCTTTGAGGACCCATCTTAGTGCGTTGTGGTGGAGCAATTGGAACATATACCGCACATCCAAAAAGTTTTAGATGGGAAATATTTGGTTCCTGACCAAAAACCAAGTGTAATGGGGAGAATTTATGATAACTTGTTGGCCTTATGCGAATAAGTGCTGCTGCATGCAAAATAGCATGTCCCCAACAAGAAATAGGAAGTTTTGATCTCATAAGTAAAGGTCTTGCAATTAACTGCAGACGCTTAATAAACGATTCTGCTAGACCGTTTTGTGTATGAACATGTGCTACAGGATGTTCAACATCAATTCCAATAGACATACAATAGTCATTGAACGTTTTAGAAGTAAATTCACCCGCATTATCAAGGCGTATCTTCTTAATTGGATAATCAGGAAAATGTGCTCGTAGTCTAATCAATTGAGCAAGCAATCTCACAAACGCCAGGTTGCGAGTTGATAGCAAAGACACATGTGACCACCTTGTTGATGCGTCAATTAAAACCATAAAATATCTAAATGGTCCACACGACGGGTGTATTGGTCCACAAATATCACCTTGAATACGTTCCAAAAACGTAAGAGATTCACTTCCTACTTTTGTTTATAAACAAGCAGCACATGAGAAATCATTCGATTGAAGAATCTGCTGGCTCTTCAATGGATGACCATATGAATTCTCAATTATCTTTCGCATCATAATTGATCCGGGGTGGCCCAACCGGTCATGCCAAACAACAAACTTATTTTGATTTGTAAACTTCTGGTTTACGATAAAATGTGTTTCAATAGTAGATATATGCGTGTAGTACAAACCAGAGGACAATGCTGGCAACTTTTCCAATATACATTTGTTACCAGATATTGTATTAGTGATGTAAAGATACTCAATATTGCCATCACTTGTTGTCTCAATATGATATCCATTTCGGCGGATATCTTTGAAGCTTAGTAAATTTCTTTGAGACTTAGTAGAATATAAGGCTTCATCAATATAAAATTGTGTTCCTCCGGGTAACAATATATTAACTCTGCCGGAGCCTTCAATTAATTTTTGCACTACCCGATATAGTATTAACATTGGCTTCTTGCATTACTAAATAAAAAAAAAAAATTATTCTTGAGAATGGTGTGAGTTGTTGCACTATCAGCGAGACATATATCTTCATTATTGATGTTGTTGCTGATCGAGTAAATACTCATTCTTTTCATAAATAAATGATTCATTGATGAAAACTACACATTTTCATATTTATTTTAAAAACTACTAAAAATAAGATTTATAAAATTAATTATGAACACTTTCATCTCTAATCAAGTGATCACTTTTTTTTTCAATCAGGATCAACAAAGAAATCAGCAATATCTAAATGAGTGTCATCAAATCGGCCATGATCAGAATCGCCTTCTTCAAAAGCAAAATTTGTTTCTATTTTCTTTCTTTTACTTTTTAGCGATTTTTGGTAAAGGTCAACAAGATGTTTTGGTGTACGACAGGTACATGACTAATGACCTTTACTACCACAATGATAGCATAAATTTTTCACAAATCTGCTATTTTGGCCACTTTCATGTTTCTCTTTATTATTTTTCCACTTCTGGTGGAAAGATGTATTCTTTGAATAACCACCACGATTTTCATAACCATATCCACGACCACGTCCACGTCCATGATTTCTTTAATGATTAAAATAGTTATGTGCTGCTACTTTCACTTCAGGGAATGTAGCAGAACTAGTTGGACGGGACTCATGATTAAAATAATTATATATTGCTCGATACATTCACTTTGGGGAATGCAGTATAGTTATTTGCATCAAGATGAATTTCAATATCTAACGCCCAAGAAAAATAATTTTTCCTCGTAATATCAAGAGTCACAAAGTCAAGTTTTTTTTTTTCAAGATTCATCAATATAATACTATTATCAAAGTATAAGATGAATAACATAACAATCATTCAACTTCTTAAAATATTTTCAACATGATAGGATTATTCAAAAGAATAATACTAATCAAATATATGCACATATATATACATATGTCTTCTTTCTAAACATCAAGAGAATTATTGCATATTTCTATTTTTGTTAAATATTGAAATATACGTACCTTTTCTTCTTACTTTATTTTAAAAATCTTGTCCATCAATTTTCTTTACAAACTCATAATAACTCACGAAAATCTCTCAATGGATTTTACATCATACGTTGAGTACCCCATGTATATCTTTAGCCAAATTTCAAAATGATTAACACCTTGAGACGGATCGTGTTGATAACGTGTTATGAAATAACCCCAAATATTATGAAATATATACAAATATTTTAAAGTAGAGAGACTAGAGAATTAAGAAGAGAATTCTTTCTTTGATTTTGGTGTATTTCTCAATACAATGGCAAAGCCTATTTATAGGCACAAAATAAGATCAAATATTGATTACAAAATGAGGTAATGGAATTGTAGGTGAATCCACTAAATGAGATATTGGAGTTGTAGGTGAATCCACTAAATTATGTATTGGAGTTATATGGACATCCACTTAATGAATTATTCATAACAATAATTAATTTTTTCTTAGTTTGTAATGGAAGATTTTCAAGTGTTATTTACCTTGCCTGAAATTATCCCACCACAAACTTTTTTATTATTTTGTCAAGTATTATAAGTAGCTAGAAATTGATATAAAAGAAAGTAGAAAAAAGTGAGAAAGAGGGAAGGAAAAAAATATTTAGAGAAAAATAAGGAGAAAGAGTGAGAGGAGAGAGAAATGAGAGAAATATAATGTGTAAAAAAGAATGGAGGAATGGGAACAAATATTTTGATATATGTCAAACTCTTAGAGGATATATGTCATACCACAAAAAAGTTGGCACATCAAAATTAATTACGTCTCTCCTTTTATTGATAGTATTAGTTGTGGTGGCACACTCCATACTGTGCTTTATTTTATAAAAAAATATTAAAAAAATAAATTCACTTTTATTTTATAATATAAAAATTTCTCAATAACATATATTTTGCTTGATATTATGATTACCTATAATTTTATGTTAATTATTATAAGTAGTTAGAAATTAGTACAAATGAAAGGGATAGAAAAAAACAAATTGAAAAAGAATGTATGGAGAAAAATAAGGATAAAAAATTGGGAGAAGAGAGAAAAAAGTGCGTGGGAGTAAGAGAAACCCCTTTGACATATGTTAAGTATTTAAAGAATATTAATATATCATACTATGAGCATATCAAAGTTACTTGCATATTCTAAGGGATTCCAACTTTATATATAATATGTAGTACTATTGATAGATATCATCTAAACTTATTTATAAGCATCGAAAGATAGTCGGATCAATGACATGAGAATGATAAGAACACAAATGATGAGGCAGCAAAGGATTGACATTTATTTGTGAAGAAGATTGACTCTATAAATTTATTGCAAGCAGGACTAGGTTTGCCAGTGTACTAAAGTATATATAAGACATTACAACTACGAAAATTTCATTTATGATCTCATAGAATTTTGCGCATTTTAATTTTAGCTCAGTGGAATTTAAGTTGCAACTTTAATTCCATAAAACTGAAAAGGTTGCATTTTTGGTCTCAACCTTCTATTTTTTTGATGGAAAAAGCGATTGAGACGCACATATCATTAGAGTCAGATATTGAACGCTCGGAAAAACATTACACATTTGGTCTCATTGGACTTTTCTCCAAAAAAATATAGACGATTGATACCAAAAGTGCATTTTTTTTGTCTTATAGAATTAATGTTACAATTTGAAATCTAATGAAACTAAAATTGAAATATGTGAAATCCTATTGGACCATAAATGAATTTTTTTGAATTACTACACTTTTTAAACTTTATCAATGATTTGTACATTGGACGACCAACTAATCACGTTCAATTACGTGGTAAGTCGAATATCATTCTTGAACCCTTTTTAGGGACACCTAATTTTCATATAAACTCCCATACTTGATTTTGTTATATATCCAAGAAATACCTTTTTTTTTTTATCATTATCCAAGAAATACTTCGAAAGTCAATATTATCCTTTTACAAACATTAAAAGATAAATACCAATCAAGAACATGAAATTCAAAAGGCTAAAATTATTCTAAATTAGATATCTATTTCAAGTCATGCTTCATCTTATGTTCAATATGGCAGATATGTGAAATTAATTATATAATTTAGACCCTTATATAAATATGTGTCAAGTAAATTATATGATTTAAACCCTTAGACATCAAATAGAGAATGATCTAGCTCAAGTATATATATTTAAAAGAAAAAATAACAGACAAATCTCTCACTTATTGTTTAATTACCAGAAACTACATCACTTTTTAGAAATTACATGCATAAAGTCCTCCTCATGTTTAGACATTTCTTACACTTATATCCTTGTGTATTTACAAAAATATTGTAACTTTACTCCTATAAATCTTACAAAAATAGACCCACGAAAGAGTGTGTTTGTAATATTAATTACACAGTAAGTCAGGATGTCTATGCCTATTTAAAATAAATACTTTGTGCACCTACAGTTAGAAAAACACTATATCAAAATACAAAATGCGTATTGATGCAAGGGTCGTACTAATTTAGCTGAAACTATTCCAATTATGCATCAACTGATAATGTACCTAATTATATTGTGCGCAGCAGGGTTAGACAACTGAAATTGATGGATTAGGGGTGTTCATCGGTCGGTTTTTTTTGGTTCGGTCAAAATTGAAAAAGATTTTTTTTTTCTACTGTTTTTTCAAAAATCTCACTGGCTACTGTTTTTGGCTATTGTTGTTCACTTTTTCTTTGGAATGCATATATTTATATATTTATAATTATGTTTGGCATGACCAACTAAAATTGATATAATGAAATTAAAAAGTGAACCGGTTCAGTTCGGTTTTTCAATATAAATAAATAAAGAAATGAGATATAAATAAATAATTAAAATTTAATTATGACTAATTTTAATTCATTTTTTTTATTTTCCTATAAGTTGTCACTAGGAAACACATTTTTTATAGTTTTTGGTTCATATTATTCTATATATGAAAATAAAAAAAAGTTCGGTTTTTTGGTTAACCGAACCGATCGAACCTCAAAACTGAAAACCGAATTTTGGCAAAAAAAAAAAAAAACCAAAAACCGAACCTAATTTTTCAGTTCGGACCGAAATTTCGGTTTGCGGTCGGTTCGGTCAATTCGTGAATACATAATCCCCCTCCTCCTTCAATAGAATTTTTAAACTTTATCAATGATTTGTACATTGGACGACCAACTAATCATGTTCAATTACGTAGCAAGTCGAATATCATTCTTGAACCCTTTTTAGGGACACCTAATTTTCATATAAACTCCATACTTTATTTTGTTATATATCCAAGAAATACCTTTTTTTTATCATTATCCAAGAAATACTTCGAAAGTCAATATTATCCTTTTACAAACATTAAAAGATAAATACCAATCAAGAAAATGAAATTCAAAAGGCTAAAATTATTCTAAATTAGATATTTATTTCAAGTCATGCTTCATCTTATGTTCGATATCGCAGATATGTGAAATTAATTATATAATTTAGACCCTTTTATAGATATGTGTCAAGTAAATTATATGATTTAAACCCTTAGACATCAAAGAGAGAATGATCTAACTCAAGTATATATATTTAAATGAAAAAATAACAAACAGACCTCTCACTTATTGTTTAATTACCAGAAACTGCATCACTTTTTAGAAATTACATACATTAAGTCCTCCTTATGTTTAGACATTTCTTACACTTATACCCCTGTGTATTTATAAAAATCTTATAATTTTACACCTGTAAATCTTACAAAAATAGACCCATGAAAGGGTGTGCTAGTAATATTAAATAAGTGAAGGAGAATTTTGGTGATTACACAGTAAGTCAGGATGTCTATGCCTATTTAAAATAAATACTTTGTGCACCTACAGTTAGAAAAACACTATATCAAAATACAAAATGCGTATTGATGCAAGGGTCGTACTAATTTAGCTGAAACTATTCCAATTATAAATCTACTGATAATGTACCTAATTACGTTGTGCGCGGCAGATTTAGACAACTGAAATTGATGGACCACCATCAAAATCTTAGTCCATTTCTGTCTTTTGGACCCACCTTTATGAGAAAAAGCAAAGGATAATTATTATGATGTTTCAAGAGAGGAGTTGTCTTTACTTACTCAGTTAGCTAATGCCTAGTTTGTGCATGCTTTCTTTTTTAGAGCACGCGATACGTATGTAAACGCACGAAGAAATTGGGAGAAATCCATTTTAGTCCCTGAACTTTACCTCCAATCTCAAATTAGTCCCTTAATTTTTAAAAAGTCTCAATTTGGTCCTTCTAAAGATTAATGGCAAATATAATTCTTACTTATGGACTTGCAAGGCCATTTTAGGCCATTTTGGCAATTTTGGGCTTTCAAAATGGTATCAGAGCTTTAGGTTTTATTGATGAAATAATTATTTATTATTACATATTGTTATTTTATCCCTAACGGAGGAGATTCAAACAAGTATGGAACCGAACTATTGTTCGAGTAGTCATGAAAAATAGGTATCCTTCATTACATGGAAGGAAATTGAAGCGGATACGTCTAAGTTCCCTCAGGACCTTAGAGAAATCCAAAAGATTGTTCAAGACTATGGCCACAGGTTAATCAATATACTTGTGAGAATAGAAATTTTGAACCAAAAGATGGATGAAATACTATAGATCCTACCAGATCTGGGTAAAGTTATGGCAGATCTGAATAAAGAGATAGCAGATCTGAAAGGAAAACACGTAGGGACATCCAAATCCAACAAAGAAAGGATCAGCGACGCCCTTAGAAAGATACCTCTTCTACACCAGAAAGGTAAGGTTACGAAAATTTCAAAACCTAAAACTCAGGAAGATCTAAAAATTAATATAGATATATCAAAAGTAGATCTATCTGATCTTCAGGAACTAGCTGAGTCTTTTTCTCACCTAGTAGTTGTGAATTTGGTTAATGTCAAAACTAATGAATCAACTCTGGCATTACCATCGCCAGAAGCACGTTTTGCATCACATAATCCTCCATAGGATGAAACAATGCGTGAATGTGGGGATTTGCCTGCTAACGCTGGCCCAGCTCTTGGTGGTACAACGTTTAGAGAAAATCCAATAAGATATCCAAATAGAGTACCAAAAATTACACCTTGGGCAAGGACTATGTTACAACTCTTGCACCCATATGGTACTATCCTTAATTTGGATGTTATCAATTTCAGAAATATCGAGAAATTAATCGATGAATGGGTAGCGGCTATAAAAATAGCAATGACCACATTGGAACTCGATAAAGAAAACTTCATTAGATTAATAGAGTTAAGCTTGGAAGGATCCCTAAAAATCGGATGGCTTAATACCCCTGAAACTACCAAGTAAGAAGTTTTAGCCGAAGAATCTAAAAGCACTATTGCAGAAAGATTTAGAAGGCTAGTTAAATTGCATTTCATCGAAGATGGATACTTTGATCAAAGCAGTATTGAGAAAACCAGAGAGTACACACAAGCTCTTTATGGTATTAAATTAAGAAATATTTGTGTAGTAGATGAATATATCTATTGGTTCCACAAATACTTCTTTCAGAGTGACGTAACATCACAAATTGCGGCACCCATGTTCTTTGCAAAAATTTGCAGTCCTTGGAGGGAAATGTTAACACAATCCTACAAGGTACCAGAAGGACAACTTGATTCAGCAGCTAGATGTATGTCTTTCTTGAAAGACAAACTGAAGGATTGGTGTTATCAAGCTTCCCTTCAAAAGAACATGAAAAAACTAATAGGAAAGATAAAGAAATCCCCTCTTTGCTATGACAACAATGATTTTTCAACAATTATTGGAGAATCGATTGAGCAAAGAAAGAAGAGAAAACAATATAGTAACTTCGATAACAGGGGTTATAAAAGGCGTTCTTCTTTCAAACGAAAGTCTTGGTGGTCTAAATCAAAAGCCCGATCTTATAAATCTAGCTAGAGATCCGGACCGACAAGGGTGTCTTCCCAAGGATCTCGGAAATCTGACGGAAAAATGCCACAAGACGAACTTTCAGATAGGAACATACCCGAACAATTGAAAGTTTCAAAGATTGTAACTGCTGGACATGTGGAGCTCGTGGCCACATTTCACCAGAGTGTCCGCAAAAAAGTGGTGAATTAAAATAATTTGAAGCCACGAATGACATTCTGGATGCAGTTTTCTATGGAGATTTGGTACCAGTTTACCAATTCGAAAATGACCCCTCAGATGAAAGTGTCTATGAGGAAGAAATACAAAATGATTCGGATGAATCTTCAATCGAATCAGAATAACTTTGACGAGGGTGATAAGCTACAAACATCGGATAGCCTGTCTGGATTCTTTTCACGGACATCTATAACAGATAAACCCATGGAAAGAAGAATGAGGCAAAACTCTAACATTGGACAATATGATGGATTTAGAGTTAGTGGAATTAGCCGAATCCTAAATCAAATAGGATTAAATCGAAGGCGGCATAACATCCTTTACAAAGTAAGCTCTGGAGAGTTTGCAATTCCTATGGAATTAACTGGTAATGTGATAGATATGCAACCTATTCCAAAAGAAGAAATTTTGGAGGAATTAAGTAGGCTTCAAGAAGAAGTTGCGGTAACTATGAAATGGATCCATATCAGAACCATTGAAGTAGTAATTAAAGCCACCTTCAAAGAAAGAGTTGATTCTCCACTACATTTATCTATAATGGATAAGAGAATCAATAACTTAAGAGATGGTTGTCTTGGTACAATGGTAGGAAATTTATATGCAGGTAAACTAATGTTTGATATTCATCCTAGAGTTGCATATAACCTAGCTGACCAAGATTTCAGTCGTGTCTTAACCCTTCATCAAAATTTTAAAAGAAATGATCTTATGAAAAAAGGAAATAGACCATATTCTATAACCTATAGAATTGTATATGCCTTTTCCAATACACATCATTCTGATTTGTTTATAAGGAAAGAGTATATCAAAATTCCAAGAATTTTCAAGGAATTTGCTAAAGTAATGGCACCGGATCCAATTCAAATACCAAGAATTGGAGGTGTTGATATTTTAATCCGAGACCATCCAGTTCTAGATCGATCAATGAGTACTAGAACAGATTTTAATAGCAAAATGTCGTTTTCAGAAGAAAGGATAAGGAGTTTAAAAGGAAAAGAACTAATTGAAGATTTAACTCCTCAAGCTATTAAGGTAAAGAATATAAAAATTAGATGCCCTGAAGGATGGAAAGAAGTGCAAGTAATATTTGATATTACAAAGAAAGATAATTACTTTCCTTGTGAAGACCTATATTACTTACAGCAACCTGTTACTAACAAATATGAAGACATGTTAGAAATGGCAGGTCATGAAGCATTTGTTTCAGGTATTGGAGGACGGGACCAAGCAATTGTTACCTTGGGATTAAGTTTTCTTTAGGATCATAAACCTTGGGGAAGAAAATGTGCAGATATGGAATTTTGTGTTAATGATCATCTCATTAAAGTTGGATGACTAAATCAATTTTCTATTACTTGTGATATAAATTATGGCTGAGTATAATCATTATATTTTACACCATAATTTGGGATGTAAATTATTTTATGTTCATCCTACTTTACATCATGACGTCGATCCCTGATACTGTCGATATTATCGACAAAAAGATTGGTTCAAAAGAAATAGAACCAAACAATACTATGTTATAAAAAGTATTGAATTTTGGAAGCAGGAGATAGCTTCACCTGAATTTCAAAATAAATCATTGATTTATAAAAATGGGTAAATCATCATGTGTACTGGTGTTTACCAGATGAATTCAAAATGCTACAGGAAGCAACCTCAAATTGGCGGCTTAAATGACTAGCCCATTTTCAATATACATACCTATCGGTATATTATATGAACAATATAAGTCAGAATACTTTGCAGCTTATATTGATTCTGGATCAGGGATTTGTACAGCAAAACCCGGTGTTTTTCCTAGCAATGCTATGGAATCTTTACCTATTATTGCAGGAAGGAATTTCTCTCAAAAAAATCCTAATACTCAATAAAGGTATACGAGAAGCACAAATCATGATCGGAGGAGCATTTGGTACACCTTGGTTTAAGGTAAAAATGCCACCTATTTACTTTCATGATACAGGAGCAGATATTCTGTTGGGTAATAATTTTATCCAAACTTTTGCAATTTATGTGCAAGATATTCACAAAAACTTGCTTGCTTTTACTACTAATTGTGGTAGCGAGATATAAGTTTTGCGGCGAGAAAAGGCTTTTAATAGGCTTATGCCTGTCAATTTTCGCAGCAAACGTGGTGATTTTAATAATAATGATGCCAAATTAACCCATCCTAAAATATAGGATAAATGTAAATTTGGTAAGGCTCTGCTGTCTTTCAAACAACAGGGTTATAATGAATATTGCGAAGTTTCTCATCTGGATAAAGAAGGAATTAACCTTCTTAAAAGAACTAAGACTAAAGATCTGAATGAAGAAGGAATTTACCTTCTTAACAATACTTTACAAGAAAAGAAGTTCTTCTTTGATATAGACGAAGAAAGTAAGCTTTCTCTCGAATATATCAAAAGATTAATCCAAAGGAATTTTAATGAGAATCCTTTGGCATGGTGGGACAGAAACAAGATCGGAGCTACTCTAAAAGTGAAAGAGCAATGGAAATACGAGTATGTTCGATATAAACCAATCCAGATGAATATGGTGGATAAGAAAGATATGCAAGAAATAATTAATGAGCATATCAATCTTAAACTCATTGGACCTGGAGTCTCTTCTTACAGTAGCCCAGGGTTTTTGGTAAGAAACCATGGCGAAGTGAAAAGAGGAAAGACCCGATTAGTAATCAACTATCAAGGTATTAATAAGATACTCGAATTTGATGGTTACTATATCTCGAGTAGAGAACACTTAATTGATTGCGTTAAAAATGCTAAAGTGTTTTCTAAATTTGATTGTAAATCTGGATTTTATTAGATTAAGATGGAAAATGAGTCTAAAAATATACTGCATTCTCCACTCCACAAGGACAGTATATCTGGAATGTACTTCCAATGGGTCTAGCAAATGCACCCCAGATATACCAAAGAAAAATGGATAATCTATTTAAAGATTATTTTGAATTTATGTTTGTCTATATAGATGACGTCCTGATTGCATCAAAGAATATGAATGATCATATTAAACATCTTGAGATATTCTCTGATTTATGCTTTAAAGAAGGATTAGTGCTCTCCGAAAAGAAATCTATAATCGGAGCTAATAGGATAGAATTTCTTGGTATCCTTATTGATGAAACAGGTATTGAACTTCAAGAACATATTGTGGAGAAAATCCGCAATTTCCCTGATATTCTAAAAGATAAGAAATAGCTATAAAATTTCTTGGGAGTTGTTAACTTTGCAGGAATCTTCATCAAAGACCTTGCAAGATACAGGAAACATTTTTTGCCACTTTTAAAAGAAACCGAAAGTTCAAAATGGACGTGGTAAGAAATTCACACTCAAAGGATTCGTGAGTTGAAACAACTTTGCAATAACTTGCCCAAACTCGCAATACCACAAGATAGTGATGATTTGGTAGTTTACACAGATGCCAATGATTATAGATGGGGCAACAGTGCTCATGAAACAGACAACTACGAGGAAGAACCTTGTAGATATACATGAGGGCTGTTCACTGAACAACAAGCCAAACTTTGGCATATAAATGAGCAAGAATTCCATGCAGTCTGGAAGTCATTTAAAAATGGCCTTTATTTTTATTAGCCAAAGAATTCACTTTGAAAGTTGAAAATACGAATGTAAAAGCTTTTTAAAAAAATAAACTTGAATCAAAGATTGAAAAAGCACGTATTATTAGATGGAAAGCTGAGTGTCAATATTATTGCTTTGACATTATTATTGTGAAATCTCATGAGAATGTTCTTCCAGATTTCTTAACAAGAGATGAAAGCATCTGAAGCGAATTCCATCCTTACAAGATACAGGCATCTCAGGGAAAACCTAGAGGAGCTTGACAAAAAGTTTGGACAGCTATCAGTGAACGCTGAGTCAATTGGCCATGTACAATGAGTTGATTTGGACACAGTCCAGAACACAATTAGGGGAACCATGTATGCCATGACTATGTTATGGGATACATTACAAGAACCAATTCAAAAGGCATCATCCTCTGTGATGACTCAAGAATTAAGAGAGCATGACTCGAAATCTGCGTCTAGAGAACGGGGGTCTATACCTGAAGCGGCAAATTCAAATACTTCTTGCACAAGTCCTATACCAGACTCTGGTAAAAAGGAAACAATTGAACAATTGAAAGTGCAAACTCCTATTTCTTCAAGTCAACCCACCACCTCTGGGGTTAAAGAGGGAGAGATTAATCTTAGGCCACAGACCGGAACTTCTAAGATTAATACTAATGAGATTAATTTACCATGGCAGGTATACCAGCGATCATGGGAGAAACTAGTCTCAAGGAAGGGGATAAATCCCAGCAAGTCCCTGGTTGAAACAACAGGGAGATATCCTAGAGTTTGGATGCTCGAGGGGTCAAACCCAAAAGAGGTCCGAGAATGGTATGATTTTGGGGCACTTGCCTCAATCCATACTATGTCACCAAGTTTTCCGAAAATCTCCAAACTTTCGGAATGGATTAGTGTAGCCATGTACGATTCATGGCAGAACAATCAACACCTGAAGAGAGGCGAAATTGTAGAGCTAAAATTCATTTCAACAACTCCAGAAATTGTCGGAAAAGGGTCTCATCCGGCTTTTCATTTCATCAAATTACAGAGACCAGACATGGAGGCCTACAACCGAGTAAAGGTCGTTAAAGAAGAAGCACCTTTGGTAATCTCTATCAGCGAAGATGAGATTTCTACCCGAAGGGCTTGGGGGTTTTGGGTTTGTCTCACTAAGATGGACAAAGTAAAATATCCATTTAAAATTTTTGCACATAAAATAAATGGATCATTCTTACTCAATTTTATGACAGGAAAGAGTACAGAATTTGCAGAGAAATTGTTCGAACAGAAACAGACGCTTATCTGGACGAACAAGCTACCGGCAATAGAGAACACAAGAAAAAAGGCATGCAATATGATGCATGTAGATCAATGGCATAATCATGTATGCCCTAGTTGTGAAACCCAAGAAAAACCTTTGTTTGGTACAAGAATTAGGGTTACAAAGAAGAAGCCCGAGCCCGAACAGGACAAAGGTAAAAGATCAGCGTACCCGAGGGGTTTTCACAGACCTCGGTAAAAATTAAGAGATGTAGTAAAAAACAAAAACGAGTCTAATTTAGGCTCAATTGGTTTACAATTTTAAACAAAATAAAATAATTAGTTTAAAAATGTAATTGTAAAATTTTGTCCAGCAAAGGGCATAATTGTAATTTATTACAGAGAGGCTGACGGAAGCAATGACGTCAGAAGGCAATAATCAAAAGCGGACAAATGGCCGACAAAGCCAAAAGCCACTTTTGACAAAAAACAGGTGAAATGTCGGGGTAAACCAACTGTAAACCGGCAAACAAATGAAATTGCTGACGTAGGGTGGCTGAAGAAAAGTAAAAAAGAAGCCGACAAAGCACTGTGGAGCAACTGTGGATTAGGACAAATGCTGACGCATATAATGACGTCAACAATAAAATTGTTTTGAAATTCGCGATTATACGTCCGAAGTCTGCTTATAAAAGGCAAAAGATGAAGCAGAAGGAAGGCATCATTCATTCCCTCCTACTCTTCAATAATTCAAGAAACCAGAAAGAAAAAGATTGTAAAATAAGTTTAAATTTTCATCCTGAGTGTATGGGGATTTCCCCAAAGAGTGTAGCCATCTCTCATACATGAATTGCTAACTAGTTTTATCCTCCAATAGTGGAGTAGAATATATCTATGTAATAATAATATTATTTCATCAATAAAGTTCAAGGCTTTTGTTCAACCTCTGTCTTCCAAAGGCTATTAAAACTTCATTCTGGAGTACCTTTTACGCCCAAAGATAGAAAACGAAATTGAGCTGTGTTGTGTATTGTTGAAAGAGCTGGGTACCTGCGAACCGTCTGCTGCGGTTGTGTGGTTGGATTCAATCCCGGTGATAAGGCAGTCAACCAAAGGTATTACATTGTGAAATTTTAATAATTTTCGGAAGCATGTTAGGGCCTGTTTTACTCATATTGGGTAGTAAGACCACTATTGCTAAAAGATAAAATGTTAAGTAAGGATTACAATTGCCACAAGGACGAAATTGAAATCAATTAAAATACCATAGGGATTGAAGTGAGACAGATTAAAAACACAGGGACCAATTTGGAATTGGGGTAAAAGGTGAGGAACCAAAATGAATTTATCCCCGAAGAAATTACATCTTTAGTTCCATAATTTAGAATATGTACAATTTTGGTTCTAACATTATGCGACTCCACACATTGCATCCAATATCTTCGAAAAATGTGCAATCTTGGTCACGAGTTCAACGTCCATTAGATTTTGGAATAAGTAGAACGTCCAATAAATATTCATCTTTATTTATATGAAAAAGATTGCCATAAAGTACAAATTACGAGAATGATGCCCAAATAAATTGATGCATCGGGCACCTATTCTATTAGAAGACATCTAAGGAGCTGAAGGACTTGGATATTGAATTCCCTTATCTAAAATCAACCATTGTCTTTGAAGAGCCTCTTTATCAAGTTTGAGTATCATTTTTAGTGGATTCCTCATAAAAAGGACATACTTGGAGTCACTCCTTCCTACGAATCTTATGAATCTTGTGTTTTCATTTCTTGCTTTTATAACTTCATTTATGCTATCTAATTTAATTGTTGCACAATCACATAAATCACCTAAGAGGTTGAAAAAGAACTTTGAAAAACAAGCAATTGTGGACAAACTCTTATTGGAGTTGAAACCAGAATTGGACGAACGCTTATTAGAACTGAAACCAGAATTGAAGCTCTAAAAGAGAACTTTAAATCTATATTACATTGAACTCATGAATCAACATTGATATACTTGATCTACTTTGATCAAGTGAATCTTAATTGAAATTCATGTTATTTTCAAAAAAGTATTCTTAACGTTTTTTTTTTTTGTGAAAATGAACTTGGGTTGATTGCAATTTACCTCCTTGTGAAATCTCGAACAATGAGAAAAAAGCCCATCAAAAAATAAAATGCAAATATCCCCCTTCAAAGAAAATAATGAAGCACACTGCCCCTGAAAATATTTGACCTAAAGTCGTCAAAGTAAAGACCAAAACCCATACCATTTAAAAATATTTAAAGTATATTTTCAATCTTTCTATTATTTTGATTTGATTTTCTTTCTTATTTTTTCTTTCATGTACTTCCCAATTAATCTCATTCCTAAACTTGTTAACCCTAATTAACCTTCCACTTCACCATCCATCCAAACAACCTAAGCTCATCCACCTTCACCCTCCTCCCATCCCCTACCTTGCCACTGGCCATGAGGCAACCTCCACCAGCCTCCTAGGCTGCCGCAGGCGCACCATGTCTTGCCCATCTTTTCTAAAATCGCCTCATCCACCTTCACCTTTTTCCCACTGCCTATCTTTCCAATGGCCACGGCGCAACCTCCACCAACCACCTAGGCTACCACTAGCGCACTATGTCTCGCCCATCTTTCCTCAAATCGCTTAAACTTCTTGCCCAGACCACCACGAACCTCCCTAGGAAACCACCTTCACCAAGGCATTGTCGTCTCCATGCACCACTATCGCTCGCCTACATCTCCACCATTGGTCTCCCTTATTTCACACAAAGATCCACCACCGCTCACCAAGATCTCTCTCTCAGACCGCTACAACCACCTCTATCAGCACATCTTTGTTCAGAGTCGCCAGTCCGCCACAGTCACCTCCCTTCCAGTCACTCCCACCCTCATCTTCCCAGGTCGTCACCGTTGCAATCTCGATTGCCGTGTGCCATCGCCGGCGGCGGTCACTGCCCTATTATTCCTTAATATACACTTTATACACACACATAAATATATATATATATATATATATACGTATAAAAGACTAATTAACTTTCTTAGTTCTTCCCCATCCAACAATAAAAAAAAAAAGAGCAAGGAGCGAGTAGTCCTTGTGGGGCAACCAACTCAGTTTCTTTTCGATTCTGTTAAAAGTCAAACAAAGTCGATGTCGTAGTAAAAGCAAGGGGGCCATGGGATTCAAGAATCACATATATCATTATATATAAAAATAAATTAATAAGTAATAAGTAACAAAATATTATATATTAAATTTATTATAAAACATAAGACACTAAATATGGTCATTGATCTCTATTGAGATCTGTGATTGTTATTATTCAATCAAAAGATATACAAAACTTTAATACTGACAGTTGATCTCTAATTAATCTGATGGTTGTAAGATTATGAGCAAAATTGTCTTAAAAAGGCTAAAACAACTCGCAAGTGACGCACGCATAGATCTAAATTGCTTCATTATTTTTTTCAAAACAAGGTAAATTGCTATATTTTTTCATGGGGGGCTTTTTTTATTTTCCGAAATGTCAGAGAGAGGTAAGTTTCAATTAACCCAATAAACTTTGATAGTCTTAACAACTTTTCAAAGCTGAAAATAATTCATTGTCTAATCAACCCACCCCCCCCCCCCACCCCCCTCGGCCCCCCAACCCTTAGACTCTAGTTTATGGCACTTGAGACCAATATTTCTGATAAGTGGAAGGACCATGATTTATATGGGTAAAATAAAATAAATAAAATTTTTAAAGATAAATCAAATATGTGTATATATCATTACTAAAAGGGATAAAAACATTAAACCCCATGAAATTTGACCCTTTTTGCACTTTTTTATACAACCTTTTTTTTTCCACTTTGCCTCCTCACCTTTACGGAATTAGCATTTTTTAATATAAAAGCATATTCCGGCAAAAATTGAGGGCACTTTTGTCATTTTTTATCAACCCTATTTTCTCTCTCTCTACATCATCTTCTTCACCAAAACACACACTCATTCACACACACACACGTAGACACACACAAACACGCAGACACACACACACACACACACATATAAGCAGACACACACACACGCATATGTGACCAATGGGGACGGTAGATGGAGGGACGGCGGCGGCGGAAGGTGAGGGTATAGTGAAGAAGAAGATGGGTTAATTGATTTAATTAAGGTTTAGGGATTTAATTAAAATTAGAGATTTAATTAGGGATTTAATTAAAATTAGGGATTTAATTAAGGATTTAATTAAAATTAGGGATTTAATTAAGGATTTAATTAAAATTCAGTTTAAATTTCATAAAGGGTAAAAAACTAATTTATCAAAATTCATCAATTAAAATACTATTTTGTCCCTAAAAATAGCATGTGACCGGCACATGCAAAATTTTCTGCTGAATATTCCCCCTAAATATTCTTTTATATAAAAAAATGCTAATTCCGTAAAGGTGAGGAGGCAAAGTGGAAAAAAAAAAGGTTGTATAAAAAAGTGCAAAAATAGCCTAAGTTCAGGGGGTTTATTGTTTTTATCCCTTACTATAAATAAAAACTGATGCAAGATTGTTACGAATACAAACAACAATAATAAGGTAATTTTTTTAACAAGGTAAGTATAAGTTTTAGTAATTTTTTGTTACTCTAATTCTTTAAAAGTTTGTAATTCTATATATGAGTGATATTCGAAGTCAATTTTATTATGAGATCCTAATTCACAATTTGACTTTAGAACTTTTAATTAATTCTATGTACACTACAAGAAAAATTAGTTTTAACAACAGCTAAAAGTAAATGGCTATAGTTGCTTGTCATTGCCAATAGTTGTTGACAATAACTTTGCAACGCCTTCCTGGTGTAAAGATGTTGGCAGACGAGTTTGTTGCGAATCCTTGGTCGTGCGCAGCTGAAAGAAAACATATTCGATTCACAAATCGGATCACTTTTGGAGGTCAACGATTTTTAATAAAAGATGATGACATTGAATTTCATCTAAAACTAACCTTATATGAGAAATTTGATTTCTTCAATTATCACGGTAGCAGCAATCCCAGATTCCTGCCTCCAGATATCATGCCGAAAAAAACCTTGAAGAAAAATCCACTTCATCTGGCTCAGTAAAGGCTAACGACTAGTGAGGGAAGGGAGATGATATGTTTTTTTGTTATGCTGTGTGTTATGAATTAGGTTAATCACTTAGGTAGGTACTTAAATTAGATGATGGGTTTGGAATTAATTAATTTCTTGAGCCCATTATCCTCATTATACACGCCCATCATCTAATTGTACTCAAATGCCACTAGAGGATTAGAAAATGTTACGACATTATTATTTTTGTGATTGTTTCACAATCTACTAATAAAACGCAATTAGTTTTTTACTATTATATTGACATTTATATATTGTAGTCATCTATAAGTCCATGAACACAAGAGTTAACTCTCTAAGGAACTGGAGGAATTCAATACTTGTGTACTAAAATAGTCTGCAAGTCAATGATTTTCAATTGGGCATTGGAAATCATGAAGACTTGTATGATATGATTTTTGAAGAAAAAGGTGCCCATCGATCACTAGGAAGAAGTGAAGAACTTATATCATAGGAACACTAATGAAGATAGTGACACTCAGACATGACTCGCATCGATTCTGTCACATGAATTTTTCACTCTTTGACAGTCAATGACGGAATTGATTAAATTGTAATAGGTGTGTCTGAACTTTAGACTTGAGGAATCGAGTTGAAGATATACTTGTGACATTAAGTTTGTCATCAGAGTAGTTAGGCCCAATTCACCTTTTGGTGGGGTCAACCTCGAACTGCAACCTAATGGGTAAGTAGTAGTCTTAACTGATATCTAAGAAGGGATTCGTTCCCTCGAAGGAGAATGAGGAATTATCCTATACATTTATAAGTAAGTTAGATTTTAGAGTCTTTGGCCAAAGCATTCAATAATCTGGACTTATTATAAATAAAGCATAGTGTCAAGTTAATGAGTTTGACCTAAAACCATGACTCTCACGTGACCAGAATAAGGAAACGAAGAGTTTATATTCACACGATATTTACAATAGAAAGGTAAAAATGATCCAATCATTTCATCTCGTTTGGGTTATAATATGGACCCACCTGACTGGCTAGGTGAGACCCATATTCTATAGAATCCTCTCATTATTAAATATAGATGAACCTAAAGAGTCGCACTTAAAATGGAAAAATCAATAGAAAATATGAAATATTTCTTGTGGTAATATTTTAAGTATTGGATACTTAAAATTAATTAAATGGAATTAATTGTTTGAAGAAATAAGTTAATTCATTCATAGTTTAATCAACATGTTATTTCTTGAAGAAATAAAATTAATTAAATATCCTATCTATTATTTAATTGGATTAATTAATTGGATTGAATCAATTAATTAAATAACGGATTGGACTAAGTTCAAATTGGTGCACCAAGTGGCACACCAAGGCCATAAAAGACAGCCAATAGGCGTCCATAATGGGCTAATTAAGCCCAAAAGTATTAACTTAAGTGATATAAATATATCACATTAGTTAATACCTAGGTCATAAGTTATAATTAACATTTGAGCAACAAGAAAGAATTTCCTCTCTCACTCTCTCCCCTAGTCGTCGTTCTAAGCACCAAAAAGAAGGAGAATTTTTCTCATCAAGTTTTTCTGGCAAGACAATTTAGAGGCGGAACTTTTGGACTGCTCGGATTATCAAGATTTAAGTCGGAGTTATTCGCAAAGAAGTTGAAGGATTCTAATTTGTAAGATTCTCCAACCACTTCGCTACAATGGCTAAAGTAGTGTTTACTCTATCATACATATGTCTAATAAAACCCCGAGATTGATCCTGTTATGGGAAAATCCAAATAAAATTTTAAAATTTTGTTTCCACTGCGTTTGGTTATTTTTCCCCAACAGTGGTATCAGAGGCAAACCACAGGGTTCGGCGTATGTAATTTATGTGTAAATATGTGAAAAAAATACATGATTTATAATTTTTTATTGATGCATGATTAGATATGTGAATTTTGCGTTTTTGTGTTCTTGAAGATTTTTTGCTTATTTTATTCGTTAGAAAGTAATAAATCATGTTTTATGTAATTTTGATGTGATAAAATAATCACGAAAAGATGGGGATTGGAAATTCCCATCACGACAGCGAAACCCGCCGCCGCGGTGGCGATGGGAATGACCAGCGGCGCAAACCACTGGCTGATTGGGCGGCACACGGACAAACTTGGTCTGTTCGTGTGCAAGCCCAGCAGAATGGGCTCGCTATGCGAGACCATTCGCACGGGCAGCTGGGTTGTTGCATGCGAATAGGCCGCTGTGCTGTTGGGCTCCACACCAATATATATTTATTTTTTAAACACACGGGTCGGTCAACAACCGGGGTTGACCTGTGGGTAACCCGGGTATATTATTAAATAAATATTTATTTATTTAGTTTTTTATTAAAATTGGATTTTAATGCAAAAATAAATAATTATTATTTATTTTAAATATTCCAAGTAATTAATTCGAAGTAATTTGGATTCATTCTATTGTGAAATTAATTTTAATATACTTAGAGATTAATTTTTATTAAAATTGGATTTTAATATAAAATTAATTGAAGTTCATTAAAATTAAATTTTCAAGTAGAATAAATAAATTTAATTTCCTCAAGAATATGAAAAACAATAATTCAATTTGGAATTTAATTAGAAATTAACATATATGTTTTTTGTGTGTTAAGTGATATATATCATGTTTGCCATGTTATGTGATGGGAGACATGATTCATGGACTTAGGCTCGTTTATATTTGTATTTCTTTTCGATGGGTTGTAAAGGCCTTTTTGAGCCTATTTTTATTTTCTCTCTAGAATATCTTTGTATGGGTGGCTTATATTGAAATGTAATAGTTAGAAATAGAATAGGCCTAAAGGAGAAATTCAAGTCGAGCCGACTACAAGAAGGAGTTTTGGAAGCTTTAGTGTAGTCTTTTTTTCTTTATATTGATTGAGACATTGGCTTGTCTCAATCTAGGAATAAAAGTCCATGAATCGTGTGTTGTTAGCTTTCTAAGATGCTATCTTTTTATTTAATCCATGTTTGTATAAAGTGGTTTAATGTGCAAAGTGAGACCTAATAAATAATTTAAATTCTCCCACTTTGAAAAATATTAAGTTAGTAAAGGGTACTAGGTATCCCGTCCTCTACTGAACTTAAAAGAAATTAAAATGATATTTAATATATAATATCGTCCCTAAGCAATGGGGGTTATATATTGAAATATATTTTAAATTTTTCTTAAGTGCATGAATGCCATTAGTCGAAACAAATTTCATCCCCACATACCAGCAAAAGGTTGCAAAGTGAAATTCGATTGTTAGACAAATAGATTGTCAGTGGGTTGAACTTAAATTATTTATAAATAAATAAGATCGTTAAGAGGTTGAGATTTGATGAATAATGGACAAAGGAGTTGAATCATCCATTTGATGGGTTGATGTTGGACATCACTTTAATAAATCAATTAGGCCACATACCAGTAAAAGATTGTAACCTATTGATCTAGTAAAAGAAATCAATCACCACTACGAAGCCTTCCAACGATGACTTCCGGATTCCACAGTGGGAGTGTGGATTTTTCGAAAAATGTAGTGGGAGCAAAGTTTATTTTGAAGGTCCTTAATTCAAACTTGGAATAACAATTACATTAGAATCTAATAAGTCTTTTGACTTTTCTACAGTTATTTGCTTATTATCTCTCTCACTATGACTATCAACCTATTGTCTGTACTACTTGAAAATAACACTTTGACTGGTCCCAATTATGTGGATTGACTCCAAAACTTGAGGGTAGTCCTTAATATGGAGTCACTGAGGTATGTATTGGATGCTGATATCCCAGCCGCGCCCGCAAAGACGTGAGCTAGTGAGGAGGAAGTCGCAGCTTATGAGAAATGGGTCAAAGACGACGTCCAAGTTTGTGGGTACATGTTGGGCTCAATGACAAATGAGTTGCAGAGGTCTCAGAACAAAATGGTCTCAGCAAGGGCTATTTTGGCACACTTGGTGGAGCTCTATGGTGAGCACTGTCACACTGCTCGATATGAGATATCGAAAGAGCTCTTTGGAGCCAAGATGAAAGAATGTGAAAAAGTTGGGGATCATGTCCTAAAATTGATTTCGAAAATTGAGAGGTTAGAGGCCCTCGACTTCAACATGGACCCGCAACTACAAACTGACCTAATCTTGCAGTCACTTCCAGACTCCTTTTCCCAATTTGTGGTGAACTTCAACTGCAATGAGATAGAAAGCAATTTAGCTGAGTTGATGCACAAGCTAAATACTACACAATCTCAAATGAAGCCTAAGGGAAAAGAGGCAGCCATAGGAAGAAGAAGAGGGAGAAGAAGAAGAAGAAGAAGAAGAAGAAGAAGAAGAAGAAGAAGGAGAAGAAGAAGAAGAAGAAGAAGAAGAAGAAGAAGAAGAAGAAGAAGAAGAAGAAGAAGAAGAAGGAGAAGAAGAAGAAGAAGAAGAAGAAGAAGGAGAAGAAGAAAGAGAAGAAGGAGAAGAAGAAGAAGAAGAAGAAGAAGAAGGAGAAGCAGAAGGATGAGAAGAAGAAGAAGAAGGATGAGAAGAAGGAGAAGGAGAAGGAGAAGGAGAAGAAGAAGAAGAAGAAGAAGCAGAAGCAGAAGGAGAAGGAGAAGGAGGGGGAGAAGAAGAAGAAGAAGAAGAAGAAGAAGAAGAAGAAGAAGAAGAAGAAGAAGAAGAAGAAGAAGAAGAAGGAGAAGGAGAAGAAGAAGAAGAAGAAGAAGAAGAAGAAGAAGAAGAAGAAGAAGAAGAAGAAGAAGAAGAAGAAGAAGAAGAAGAAGAAGAAGAAGAAGAAGAAGAAGAAGAAGGAGAAGGAGGAGAAGGAGAAGGAGAAGGAGAAGAAGGAGGAAATGGATAGGTGCCTTCACTGCGGTGTGCTAGACCACTGGAGGAGGGAATGTCCAAATTTTGGCAAGGGTGCTACAGGTATGGAACCTTTTGTTTTAGAAACCAATTATTCTATGACTGTATTTTCCACTTTGTGGATACTTGATTCTGGAGCTAGTGCTCACGTTTATGTAATGAATCAGGATCAGCAGCGAAGTAGAATGCTGGAGCATGAAGAGGTGCTGATCAATGTTGGCAGTGGGCAGAGTGTCGCGTCTTCTTGCATTGGATCAACTTCTTTATGTTCATCATCTGGACATGTTTTAAATTTAGAGGATGTTTTAGTTTTGCCCAACGGGCTTAAGAACATTATTTCAATTCCTATGTTGGTTAGGAATAATTATATTTTTAATTTCATTGACAGTACTTGCCACAGTTTATTTGATGATACTATTGTTGGGACTGCTACTTTAGTCAATGGCCTCTCTTATTTAAACATGCAAAATGAATGTGTTGTAAATGTTATCTCAACGAAGCGTGGTAGGCAAAGTACTAACCTAAGCTTAAAGTGGCATCTTAGACTAGGCCATACTGGCGAGCAAAAGATACACAAGATGGAAAGAGATAGGTTAATTGACCCATTGGGATCGGATCCCTATCCAACTTGTGAATCTTGCCTCAAAGGCAAAATGGCTAGATCCTCTTTACCAGGACTTTTGAAAGGGCCACTGAAATATTAGGACTTGTGCACACCGATGTTTGCAGACCATTTGGAGAAATGGCTCGTGGAGGTTTTTACTATTTCATTACTTTCACTGATGACCATTCAAGGTATGGTCTAGTGTATCTAATGAAATATAAGTCTGAATCATTTGATAAGTTCAAAGAATTTAAGGCTTTGGTGGAAAAACAAACTGATCATTATAAAAAAACATTGCGATTGGATCGTGGAGGTGAATATATGAGTGACGAGTTTGATCAGTTTCTAAAGAAACATGGGATAATATTGCAACTCACACCACCGGTAACTCCACTACTAAATGGGGTAGCAGAGCATAAAAATCGAACGCTTTTGGATGTAGTTCGATCTATGCTCAACTACACTAATTTACCCATCTTATTGTGGGGACATGCACTTCTTATAGCTGTTCATATCTTGCATAGATGTCCTTCCAAATCCGTTCCTAAGACCTCATATGAGATATGGAGAAGTAGGAAACCAAACCTTAAATACATTAGGGTTTGGGGATGCCCTGCCTACATTAAGAAGACAAAGGCAAAGAAATTGGAAGCTAGGTCCCTTAAAGGTCACTTTATTGGTTTTCCAGAGGATTCTATGGGATACCTATTCTACATGCAAGATGATCAAAGGATCATTGTTGCGCTGCAAGCATACTTTCTTGAAGATGAATTTATTCAAGAAGGTGGTGCAGGTAGAAAGATTGTTCACAATGAATAAGATGAAACACCCAAGGAGACACTGTTCAAGAAACATACACTGAACCTGATGAAACACAACCAACATTGCGAAAATCTAGTAGAGTGCCACACCAACCTAATAGGTACTATGGGTACCTACTACAAGAGGAACCAGGTGTCCACACTATAGTAGTGGGAGTTCATGGGGACGACCCTTCTACTTATGATCAAGCAATGATGGACATTGACTCTGCAAAGTGGCGAGAAGCTATGCAGGCGGAGATAGACTCGATGCATTCCAACCAGGTCTAGACTCTGGTAGATCGTCCTGGGGGCATTGCACTTATAGGGTGCAAGTGGATCTACAAGAAGAAGATAGTCCCGGATGGAAATGTTGACACATACAAAGCAGGCTTGTAGCAAAAAGGTTATAGTTAAAAGGAAGGAATTGACTATCAAGAGACCTTTTCACCTGTGGCAATGATCAAGTTTATTCGAATTCTGCTTGCAATAGCTGCACACTTGGATTATGGGATATGGTAGATGGATGTGAAGATGACTTTTCTGAATGGATTCCTCGAAGAGGATATCTATATGGATCAGCCTAAAGGCTTCGCATCTGGGTCTGATATTCATAAGGTGTGCAAACTTAAGAGGTTCGTTTATGGACTTAAGCAAGCCTCTAGGAGCTAGAATCTACGTTTTGACGAAGCTGTCAAAGGATTTGACTTTGTCAAAAACGAAGATGAACCATGTGTTTACAAGAAGGTTAGTGGGAGTAAAATCACTTTCCTTATCTTATATGTGGATGACATTCTACTCATAGGAAATGATGTAGGAATGCTCACATCAGTCAAAAGATGGCTTTTAAATACATTCTCCATGAAAGACTTGGGAGAAACGACCTATATTCTAGGAATTCGTATCTACAAAGATAAAACAAATAGAATGATAGGACTTTACCAAGCCTTTTACTTAGAGAAAGTCCTAAAAGGATTTAGGATGGAAGACTCTAAGAGAGGTTTCTTGCCCATGCGACATGGGGTGCACCTTTCAAAGTCTATGTCTCCTCAAAGTAAGGAAGATAGGAAAAAAATGAGTATGGTGCCCTACGCATCTGCAGTGGGTAGTCTGATGTACACTATGTTATGCACACGACCAGACATAGACTATGCGGTAAGCGTGGTAAGTTGTTTTTAGGCTAACCCGGGAGGAGAAGACTAGACTGCTGTAAAAAATATCCTCAAGTATCTGAAGAGAACTAAGGATATGGTCCTAATATATAGACATGGAGATTTGAAGGTGGATGGATATACTGACTCAGATTTCCAATCTGATGTAGATGATCAAGAATCCACTTCAGGGTTTATATTCACGGTCAATGGTGGAACGGTAACTTGGAAAATTTCCAAATAAAGCACAACCGCTGATTCCACCATTGAGGAAGAATACATAGCAGCTTCAGAGGCTACTAAAGAGGGTGTTTGGATTAGGAAGTTTCTTGGAGAACTTCAAGTGGTCCCTAGTGTAGAGCTGCTATTTCCACTTTATTGTGACATTAACGGGGCTATTACACAAGCAAAGGAACCAAGGTCTCACAACAAATCCAAACACATAGAGAGGAGATAACACATAATAAAAGAAATCGGTGGAAGAGACAAAATAGTTGTTCAGAGAGTAAATTCAGCAGACAACGTCGCTGACCCATTGATCAAGCCTTCGACATAGTCAGTGCTGGATCAACATCTCGAAAAGATAGGTATTACATGCCATAGTGATTGGCATTGAGTACAAGTGGGAGATTGATAGGTTAATGTCCTCAAATGCCACTAGAGAATTAGAAAATGTTAGGACATTATCAAATTGTAATTGTTTCACAATCTATTAATAAAAGGCAATTAGTTGTTTACTATTATATTGGCATTTATATATTGTAATCATCTATAATTCCATGAATACAAGAGTTAACTCTCTAAGGCACTAGAGGAGTTTAATACTTGTGTACTAAAATAGTCTGCAAGTCAATGATTTTTAATTGGGCATTGAAAACCATGAAGACTTGTATGATATGAGTTTTGACGAGAAAGGTACCCATCGATCACTAGGAAGTAGTGAAGAACTCATATCATAGGTGCACTGATGGAGATAGTGGCACTCAGACATGACTTGCATCGATTCTGTCACATGAGTTTTTCACTCTTTAACAGTCAATGACCGAATTGATTAAATTATAATAGGTGTGTCTGAAATTTAGACTTGAGGAATCGAGTAGATGATATACTTGTGACATTAGGTTTGTCATTAGAGTAGTTAGGCCCAATTCAACCTTTGGTGGGGTCAACCTCGAACTGCAACCTAATGGGCAAGTAGTTATTTTAACTGATATCCAAGAAGGGGTTCGTTCCCTCGAAGCTGAACAAGGGATTATCCTATGCACTTATAAATAAGTTAGATCTTAAAGTCTTTGGCCAAAGCATTCAATGACCTGGACTTATTGTAAATAAAGCACTGTGTCAAGTTAGTGAGTTTGACCTAAAACTATGACTCTCACTTGACCGGAATAAGGAAACGAAGAGTTTATATTCACACGGTATTTACAATAGGAAAGGTAAACATGATCCAATCATTTCATCTTATTTGGGTTACAATATGGACCACTTGACAGGCTAGGTGAGACCCATATTCAATGGAATCCTCTCATTGCTAAATATAGATGAACCTAAAGAGTCACGTTTAAAAAGGAAAAATCGATAGAAAATATGGAATATTTCTTGTGGTAATATTTTTAAGTATTGGATATTTAAAATTAATTAAATAGAATTAATTATTTGAAAAAATATGTTAATTCATTTATAGTTTAATTAATATGTTATTTCTTGGAGAAATAAAATTAATCAAATATTTTATCTATTATTCAATTAGATTAATCAATTGGATTGAATTAAGTAATTAAATAATGGATTGGAGTAAACTCAAATTGGTGCACCAAGTGGCACACCAAGGCCATAAAGGACGGCCAATAGGCGTCCATGATAGACTAATTAAGCCCAAATTATTAACTTAAGTGATATAAATATATCACATTAGTTAATACCTAGGTCATAAGTTACAATTAACACTTGAGCCACAAGAAAGAATTTCCTCTCTCCCTCTCTCCCCTAGCCATCGATCTAAGCACCAAGAAGGAGAATTTTTCTCATCAAGTTTTTCCGGCGAGACAATTTAGAGGCAGAAATTTTGGACTGCTCGGATTATCAAGATTTCAGCCGGAGTTATTCGCGAAGAAGTTGAAGGATTCTAATTTGCAAAATTCTCCAACCACTTCGCTACAATGGGTAAAGTATTGTTTACTCTATCATACATACGTCTGAAATGTCTAATAAAATCCCGGGATTGATCTTGTTATGTGGAAATTCAAATAAAATTTTAAAATTCCGTTTCCGCTGTGTTTGGTTATTTTTCCCCAACAAGTGTAACTTTCCACTTTAAGTTCTCCTTCTGCATATGTCAAACACACATCCTTGGTTCTTCGTAAGTACTTAACGATACATTTCACAGCGATCCATTGCTTTTCTCCTGGGTTAACTTGAAACCTACTTACTTTGCTCACAGCATAAGCAATGTCTAGTCTCGTGCATAACATAGCGTACATAAGACTTTATACAGCTGATGCATAGGGAATGTCATTCATCCTTTTTCGATCTTCCTCACTTTAAAGACTCATCGATTTGGAGAGGTGGAGTCCATGTCTCATTGGCAATAGGCCTCTCTTAGAATCTCCCATCTCAAACCTTTTCAGGACCTTTTCTAAGTAGGGGGATTGGGAAAACCCCATTTTCCTATTCACTCTATCTCTGTAGATGCGAATCCCAAGAATATATGGCTTCTCCCAAGTCTTTCATTGAGAACATGCTTGAGAGTCATATTTTGACCGAGGTCAATAGTCCTATATTATTTCCTATCAGTAGAACGTCATCTCTGTATAAGACCAGAAATGGTATTTTACTCCAACTGGTTTTCTTGTAAACGCATGACTCATTTTCGTTCTTGATGAAGCCATAGTTCCCAAGTTCTTCATCTTCGCATTTGGTTGTTTGACATTTCCGTAGCAATTCTCTTCTATCCCTTTTTAACTTTAAGAATATTCATCAATCATCAGGCTAATTTTTTTATAAACTTAAAATAAGAATATTTATATAGAGAAAATTACATGTACACCCCGTCACTTTAGTGTAAAATTACATAGAACCCCCTGACCTTTTTGGAATTACATAAAGTCCCTCTTATGATAAGATAATCTAACAATCACACCCTCTGTGTATTTAAATTTTCTTACAATTTTACCCCCAGTAAACCTTACAAATAGACCCCTTGAGGGGATCTCATTTTAATTTACCAAAAGTCAGGGGAGTTTTTGTAATTAACACTAAAGTGAGGGGTGTGCATGTAATTGACCCTATTTATATATTGCTTTACAATTAATAGTAGTCACTTTTATTGATTTTTTTGTATATTTACATAATGCACCACATGATCCACCCCGAAATATAAAATTCGTGTGTGTATATTATTCGTATAAAGATTATGAATAAAAACTAAGGATAAATAAATATGTCCATTCCCTCTTGAGAAATATTGGAGATGAAGGACAATAATGCCTGTAAACATCAATGCGGGTTTGATCATTTGGTAGCACCTTCATATGATATCGATTCATATTCACTTGTTTTTATATGGAGGATATATAATGAAACTTTGTACAATACTTATTAGGACCCAATCAGATCGAAGCTACATAATGTATAAATTAGTTTAATCTCCATGTGCGGAAATTCCACATTGTCCTTTTTTTTTTCTTTTTTTTTTGTGGGATAATAGATATTCCACATTGTGTTTCGTCTTACTTTTTCCTAAAGGGTCCACGATTTTACAGTAAGACATCACAATTCACAAGCTCATTCAATTGTGCTTAATAATTTTTGGATTTCTCTGTAAGCGTGAATATCCTTAGCTACAGTATCTTTTTTGATTTGGTCGCTAATTTATTTTGTTTTTTAATCGAATAAGTACTATTGCGAATATAACATTATATTTGATCACTTTTTGGATTAAATGTTCGCATTTCAGCGCTCTCCCGCGAGCATTTTGGTCATATTGATGAATAATGGTCAAATACATTTGTTTTTTTTTTCCTTTTATGAGGAGGCTTTCTGACATTTGTTTCTTTACAGGATTTTTTTCGCTATTCACATATTTCATAATGGGGTAGATTGCAATTTAAATAATATATATACATATAAAGTGGAATGGAAGATAAAACATGACTTAAATTGCATAAACAAGTTTTCAATGTTTAATTAAAATGAAATAAATTTTTAGTACACTGAATTGTGGTCAATTATATCCAACTGAAATAAAATAAGAAAGTTTTCCATCTTACCAATTCCAATGAGAAAGAATACCGTCATTCTCTCAAGAGATTTTATTTTTCTTTCTTTTTCTTTTTCTGTTTTTTTTTTAATGGTGTCCTTGAATAAGACATATTTTTTGTCAAATTTGTAATGGACAATTGAAATAGGACCACAGAGGATGCTAGAAGATTTCTTTAATTTGGATCATTTTTTCGTGGATGGTGAAATAAGAAGCTACCAAATTGCCTAAACACCACTCACTACTACTCACATGCAATTATATCAAATAACCGGTTCGTTTATTTTGAGTTTATAACACACACTCCACTCTTTATAACACTATACATTCACCTCTTATGACTAACTATCATTAGTGAAACATAATATTGTTCCAATGATTATCCAGAGTTCGGTATTTGTTTTCATTTCCTAAATAATATTTGGTATTCCTTTCAATTAGAATTGGGGTTCCTTTGTCGTACGGAAATAGACCAATACAAAATTTCATTTTGGAATAATTTTCATAGATCTTTTAATTTTTCTAATATAAATTACTCTTAATTTAATTTTTTCATCTTTTAAAAAAAAAAATTCTGGTTCACCTAAACAAAAATTGAAATAAATTTTGTTAAACAATCTAACCGAATCAAAATATTTAGCATGGTATTTAGTATGCTATTTTGGCTCGCATTTTGTATGGCTTTACCAAGCGTATTCTTCTAATTGCCTAGTTAAATTCATTTATATTGTCTCATATTAGCATAAATTTGAATTTATACTTCATTATCGAGATGTTAAAAAGTGTTTTACAAAATTCTATATTTAAGGATTGAAAGTTACAATCACATCGTATTTACTTTCAAAACATTCACCTCTTCAGGGATTTTTCAGTCAAAGAAAAATAGTTAGCCGGGGAAAGGTACAAAAGAAAAGTTACTTTTTATGACATCAACAAATTTCCTTAGTTTTCTAACGAAATGGGGCAATTGAAAGAATGAGTTAGAAAATGAGGGTATTTATTATGTACCCAATATAAACAGATTGTATTGTAATTATATATATATATATATATAGATACATACATACTATAGTAAAAGTGTGGACTCATAGTTGTTTCTTCCGGTCGTGAATGGACGAAATCACCCTTATCAACACTAATATATTATCTATAAATCTATTAATTATAGAATACCCCACCGACATTATTACTGCAGAAACTTAATGGTCAATGCGGTTAATTAACTTTTACTCACCCTCATTAGTATTAGCAACCTCTCAAATTCAGATAATAAAAGCACCATCTTTTCAGCTTCCCCAAATATATTTAAATACCCCCACCTTCCCTATTATTGCAGAAACTTATTGGTCATTGTGGATTTGTGGTTAAATGACTTTTACTCACATCTCATTAGTATTAGCAACCTCCCAAATTCAAATAATAAAAACACCATCTTTTCAACTTCCCAAATATTTTTAAATTTAATTTCTTCACTATAAATATAACTTCTATTCTTGCCCATTCTCGTGCACTTCAGGGTGAAAAGCTATATTCTTCTTTGTTTTATTTTCATGAAAAGTTTATTAAACTCCTGACTTTAAATCATTCTATGGATGCTATGGTTTAGAGTTGGTTAGACAAAAATCTGATATGTTTTTTCAGTTTGTATAATCAAATTGTGGTACAGAAAATGAGAATTCATTTGTGTTGAATATTTGGACTCTTGAGATGAAACTTGGTACAATAGAGATGACTTGGTCGAATGTTAAATAATTTTACAATGAGTTATTGTCTTGGACTCTTCTTGGAATTTTCAAAATAACATGTTCAGATTTGATAAGGACATATATATAATTTCAACAAACCAACAACATTCGTTATCTTAAATTTTTATTTTATTCGGTTTCTTTTCAATGTTAATTATTTATGTGTAAAAAGATTACTTTATATTACTGACATCGAAGCTAAAGTTATTAGTTGCAAGCTCATGAACAAACTACAAAAATCATTTGATTTGTAAAATAAAGAAAAGAAATAATTGTTCTATAGTATAAACAAGTGTAACAAATATTAAATATTTGGCTGCTTTATACTATCAAAAAGATCAAATAAGTCAATAAAATTAGTGGATCAAAATGTTCAATAGTTTGACATCATATTGCAGCAACAAGACATTCGGTTTCAACACAATGATTTTTTTCTAATATCAAGTTCATGATAGGTTTAATCTTGAGTTTTATTTTTTTGATACAGGTGTAATTCCAGTATTATTACTTCGTAAAAATTAATTAATATCTGTTTATTGGAAATAACTATTACATAAAATGAAATTGTTGAACATGTGCAATGCATATGCATTTTACTAGTCTATAGCTATTAAAAAAATGTGAATGTTAGGAGATGATTTACATTTCTTAACTTTTTTATAGAGACTAGAATATCCTTATGGTGAATAATTTAATGATAAAATATTAAAAAATTAATTTAATCTAGACCTTATTAAAAGAAGAGTTAATGTTAATAAATGTATATACCACTCTAATAAATGAGTTATTTTGTTCATTGATTCACAGGTAGTATCTACTTTACTTTTATTGGATATTTTATTTAGTATTTTTTTGAAAATGATAAATATTTTTAACATGGTAGTAAGTAATTTTTAACACACACTTTTTCTACAATAAATAATTTTTATTTGTTTAATAAGAAATATTAGTGAACTCTAAATGAATTATATGACATGCTTTAAATATTGATGTGAATTCCATAATATAAGAAAATTCACAAAATAAAATTCTAAGAAGAAAAATATTGGATTGTTGGCTAAATTCCATTAAAAAGTTAATTATCAAATGACAAATTTCATTTAGTATAAGGTAGTAGATATATATATATATATATAAGAGCATAAAAGAATAAATATTTAAATTAAAAGATATCTCACAATTGTGAGAGTTCACAACTAACACATAATTAAATAGAGAAGAAAGTATATGAAGAGAAAAATATTTAGCTCCATGTGCCTCTTGCGAAAACAAACAAACAGGGATTTCACTCTAATAAATGAATTATTTTGTTCATTGTATATATTTAAAGGTACTATATGTATCTAATTTATTCTTATTTGATATTTTATTTAGTATTTTTATAAAAGTGATAATATTTTTCACTTGGTAGTAAGTAATTTTCTAAATTTCCACATATTTCTTCTACAATAAATAATTTTTATTAATTTAATTAGAAATATTAGATTCTTAAGTGAACCGAAAATGACTTATATGACATGTTATAGAGTTTGATGTGAATTCCATAACATAAGAAAATTTAAAAATAAAATTTGATGAAGAAAAATATTGGATTATGGGTCTACTTTATTATTTTATTTTCTATTTTTAATTCTTTGATTTTTAAATTTTCATTGAAAAATTTAGTAGCAAATGGCGAAGTTCATTTAGTATATGACAGTAGAGACAATACCATAAAACAATAAGAACTTAAATTACAAGATATTTTAACATTATAAGAGTTTACAGTTAACACATAATTGAAATAAGGAAGAAAGCATGAAGAGAAATAATTTAGACACATGTCTCTTGCAAAAATATATAAAGGGGAATTTCAGTTAGAACAAAAGAAGAATTATCGTTGTTCATTATATATAGTACTCCAGTGAGTGAGTTGTTTTTTCCTTGTATATATTCATTAGTAATATGTATCTAAATTTCTT
Source organism: Buddleja alternifolia (assembly GCA_019426215.1). Classification (NCBI taxonomy): domain Eukaryota; kingdom Viridiplantae; phylum Streptophyta; class Magnoliopsida; order Lamiales; family Scrophulariaceae; genus Buddleja; species Buddleja alternifolia. The sequence continues at coordinate 10,755,768 of CM033405.1, read as the reverse complement.
TGTTGGGTATTTTATAGTATTTTTCGTCAAAATGATAAATATAACTTTACATCGTAGTACGTATTTTTCTATATTTCATTACACATTTTCAAAAAATAAATAAATTGTATTTGTTTAATGAGCAACATAAGACTCTTAAATGAATCATAAATGAGTTATAGACCTATTATAGATTTTGATGTGTACTCCATATCAATTCCATAGCATAAGAAATATGAAGGAAAAGATAGTGGGTTGTCAATCCGGAATATGCTTTTTTTCTTTTCTTAGTTCATTGATTCCAAGCTTCAATTAAAAGATTTATTTAGAAATTGGCTAATTTTTTTAGTACATAATCACGGTAGTAAAGATAAGAATATAAATAATAAGTAATAGAAAAGTATTTCAAAACTATGAGAGTTCACTACATGCACATGACTGGGAAAGTGAAAAGGAATTATATGAAGAGAGATAAATTTTTCACTCTGTATACCTTTTGCAAAATGAACAAAAAAATATTTTATTTAGAACTTATTTGTTCACTTTTTTTAGTTTACATTTTGGTCGAAAATTTTAGCGCTTTGATACCCTCTGTAAATATATAAAATAAAAAATTGTGGTTGAGGAAATGAGATATAAACTAAAAGTACAATAGTGCACAAGGATAAACTCTAAATGGTTTTAGCCGATGCCCATTCATATTTTCTTATAGCAATGTTCATAATCCATGAAATGTTAGCATAATGAAAATAAATGGTACATTACATGCACGAGCATTCGTAAATTTTTTGCAATAATATAAATTACGTTCTCTACCACATATAGTAACACTTATTTGTCATATAATATAAAAAAAATTTAAATAACGAAAGACACCAAAAATTTAATTCATATAGACTATTGGTGAAATTATAGATCACTAAATAAGATTTTTTATTTTTGTTTTATTCCTACCAAATTAAAGTACCTATGTTACATATTCACACATATAAGAGAAATATATACGCAAAAAAAAAAACCTAAAACCCTAACTTTTATATAGAGTATGAATAATTATAATATTTTGCAGTTCTTAATATTTTTTTTCAAATTAAACATTAATCTTATTCAAACTACACGATAATAAGCACTTTGCTATTTTCAACCATAAGATATTCTTAAATAAGTAATTCATAAATGCTTATTAGTAGCAGTAGACTCTTAACTTAGCTCTAAATGAAAGAATAAGTGGTTAATAACTTTGACATTTATTCCACTTGAATTTCATGAATATGTTTTTCTACAAATTTTCTAAGAGAAAATGACGTTTATAGTCCCTCTGATTTTACGTTTGTGTCACTTTAGTCCCTCTGGTAATAAAAGTGGCACATTAGTCCCTCAACTATAAATTTTGTTGCACAGTAGTCCCTAAACTCAAATTCCGGCTGATTTCTTCCGGCCAACCAAGCGCGTGTGTTACACCTGCCGACCATGTGTCACTTTTGTGGATTAAAATGCAATTTAACACAAATATTGAGGGCATTTTTGTCATTTTCAATCCACCCTATTCTCTCTCTTTACTTCATCTTCTTCACCAAAACACACACTAATTCACACACACACACACATATATACACGCAGACACACACACACACATACATATAAATACACGCAGACACACACACACACACATATATAACACACACACAAACAACATATACACACACGCAGACACACGCACACACACATATATAAACACACACATATCTAAACACACACATACGCATATACATACATACATATATATGTATGTATATAGGTTTATACCATTCTGAAATTTATGGGTTTATACCCATAAACTCATTTCAAAATTCACCATTCTAAAATTCAATTTGGGTGTGTGTATATATGTGTGTGTGATTTTATATACATACATATATGTGTATATGCGTGTGTGTGAGCCTATATACATACATATATATATATGTATGTATGTATATGTGTGTGTGCGTGTGTCTGAGTGTATACATATATGTGTGTGTGTGTCTGCGTGTATATATATATATATGTGTGTGTGTGTGTCTGCGTGTATATATATATATATATGTGTGTGTGTGTGTGTGTGTGTGTGTGTCTGCGTGTATATATATATATGTGTGTGTGTGTCTGCGTGTATATATATGTGTGTGTGTGTGTGTGAATTAGTGTGTGTTTTGGTGAAGAAGATGGAGTAAAGAGAGAGAGAATAGGGTGGATTGAAAATGACAAAAATGCCCTCAATATGTGTTAAATTGCATTTTAATCCACAAAAGTGACACATGGTCGGCAGGTGTAACACACGCGCTCGGTTGGCCGTAAGAAATCAGCCGGAATTTGAGTTTAGGGACTACTGTGCAACAAAATTTATAGTTGAGGGACTAATGTGCCACTTTTATTAACAGAGGGTCTAAAGTGACACAAACGTAAAATCGGAAGGACTATAAACGTCATTTTCTCAATTTTAGGAGACTAGGACGCAAATTTTGTGTTGCTATTCAGTTATTTTCTCATGCATGAATGAATTTGAAGTTGTGAACTTTTAAATGATCATATTAGGAGATCAAGTAATAGATGACAACGACAATGTCATTTTTTTATTTTTTATTTTACCTTTTAAAATAACTATAGTAATACTATCACTCATTTGTAGAATTAATATATGATGTTTAGTAATTTCATATTATCTTGTACAAGAACCAATAATTTATTAAGTGAGCATAAATGGACTAAGAAATTTAATCAATTTATGATATTCGCAAACTATAGACGAATAGAAAATTTTTCTCACAAATTAGAAGGACCAAATACCTCATGTAGATATAAGAAAAATACATACTAAAGAAATGGTAAACCCTATAACTCTAAAATAATATGACATAATCCAGTTGACAAAACCAGAGTTCCATCGAATATTAAAGTAATGAGACGAAGAAAAAAATAGTAGGATAAGAGAGAAAAAGTAACATTTACAAAAAGTCGATAAATTTATTACTTCAACTGTAAAATTAACTATAATAAGAATAAATTTCCTACCTATTGGTATCCAACATAGTTTGTCTGCATAATTTGGATGGACATCAAAATTTGACAAATATATTAGAAATAGAAGTGCAAGTAGTTGTTACACGGATAAATAAATTAAAAAAGTAATTGATAACTTAATTGTTTCTTTTTACCGCTCTGTCCTTTAATCACATATGACAAATAACTAAACTGCAAGGCGCATTGAAGCAAAATATTACCAATTAAGAATTAATAGTTGTAGGTAATTTGATCGAATTATGTGATTTTGTTGAATCAAATGAGATATAGATCATATATTATTAGTTACTCGACCTTTAGTTTGTATAATATGATAATGTGTCTAAAGCTATTTGTCCTATAATAATAAGATGGAGTTTTTAAAGGCACTCCAACTATTGTTATTGGCACTCCAATTTTCATTTTAGTTTGCTAAAAAGACAAAAAAAAAGCCCTTCATTGTGTAAAAGAAAGTTTTTGAAAACAATTTATTTTATTCTTGTTAAATATGTCAAAGTCAATGCAGTCTACAATATTTAGAAACACGATTAGAGATAATATGAAAAATATTATTGATATTTACATTTTGACCTCGCAAATAAACATTATTTCATCCTACAATACTAAAAAAAAATTGATTGAAATAAAATAAAAATCTATTTTTCATATTTATTACCTAACAAATCTCAAATGATATAATTCATTGTCATTATTTAATAGAAAACTCTGCAAATCACGTACTAACACACAAATATAATATTGCAAATAGTAAAAAAATGTAAAAATCAACTGATCCTGGAGAAAAACTAATATCCTACATTATTGTAGAAAGAGATAATTCGTCAAATAAAGCATTGAACAAAATCCCTAACTTTTGTTTCCAAGGTTAAAAAATGTTTAAAGTGCAAACAAAAATGATTAAAGAACTATGAAAAAGTAAAATTAGCATTTGTATATTTAATGATCTGATTAGTACTTGATAATATTCTAAGATTTTCTCGAAACTTTTAGTATTTACAAGTTCTAATATTTTATCCAACTCCTCCAAGTCCTTTTCATTGCTTCGGTTGTCTATTGCTAAAACTTTAATTTTAATTTTTTACACCTACAATTTCAATTGATTTAAGTTCAGAGCAACCAAGAACTAAAATATATGCAGCAACTAGTGTATGAATATTTTATCTTAAAAAGTTGGAAAAATAGAACAACCATTTCTTTACAAAAAGTTTGAAGGGTTTTGTGTTTTTCCCAACCTGCTTCTTTTGAGAAAAACTTCTCGAAATTCAACACTTTTTATTTTGGATTCCATGTGCATTTCTGATAGTATAAAGTTCAATTGGTCTTGCACTAATTTAGATTTTTTTGGGCATTAAGGATAATTTTGTACTTTTGAAAAAAATGAAATAGAATATGGAGTGTCAATAATAAAAGTTGGAGTGTCTTTAACAACTCCCAATAAGATTAATATAGAACCTAAGTATCTATGTTATTAAATAGATTAAGTTAAAAATAAAATAAAAATATTAAATGATAAAATTGAATTAAGAACGCAAATTAGAATAATGTTGGCTTAGCATTTTAAATTTTGTTACGGATTTGTGTATTTTTAAAATTATCTTTATATTATAAATAATTTATACTAAAAATTACAATAAACATAATGATTCACGTGCAAAGCGAATACCCGTTCCTAGTACTTAAAAAAAGAGGTTAAATAGTGTAGTTAATCCTTAATAAAATATTCTCTAATTGGATTAAACTCTCATGTCTCAACTACTTGAGCTACAAGATGTAACAAACTAACAATATCAATCTACTTGGAGATAAGATAGAGAAGTAACTAGTGTTGGGAAAGAAGAGGTGTATTGACATTCAAACACGTTTTGCACTTGGATACCATATAACATTGGAATTTTGGAAATGGTCCTGTCTAATGGATTTTGTCCTAATATCGTAACCTTTATGTTCACTTTTCTGATAAATAATAGGACAGAGCTTTTTATTACAATGAATCACTATTTAAGGAGTTCTTTTTAGGTATAGCGACATTACACCAACCAGACATGTCAACCCCAACCCTCCCACCCCACCCCACCCCACCCCACACACAAAGGCCTCAAGTTTATTAGCACATAACTACCAACGGAATTCAATTGTTAATATCATTAGTGTTTCTTGGATGGTGTTGGAGATCATTATTATGAGCTTTTAGACGTGCAATAGTGCAACAATCACAATTATTCACATAAATGAAATTTGAACTGTCTGATGATTTGTTTAAAAACACATGTCTTAAAGGTCAGGTCGTTCTTCCAAAATTCAAGGAAACACTTAATTTTAATTTTTTAAAGTGTCGATGGTTGGAAAAAATTCATATAGTGCATGATATAATTCAACCAAAATAATAAATAAAAGAAAGAAAGATGTAAATTTTGAGATTAATGCAATACATTTGAAACAATTGTAATTTGAAGGCTGAAGCTAATCCTCGTCATAAAATTAATCAATATAATCTTCCTCGAATTCATTACCAAAACTTCATTATGAATTTATCAAAGCTTTACATATATATATATATATATATATAAAAACAGGATTTATCAAAGATGTAATCATTATGTTACATATAAGTGTGGGATTGTGTGAATATGAAGCTGACACGAATCCACCTCAGAACATTCATGGATTTAGCAGATCGGTTGCTATCACAGAAGAATGAAAAGCAATGAGAAAGACACAATTTGTCCTTTGTTTTGGAAGAGACAAAGAGCCTTCTTCTGGGCTATTCTACGTATTGTCTTCAGGCGCCTCCCCCCCCCCCCCCCCCCCCCCCCACCACCCACCCACACACAAACAATATTACAATATTATATCCTCCAAAATCGTATAACCTGCCTGCCTGTAAAGTGACGGGTACTAAAGAATAAGACAAGATCCCTAGCAAATCATTGGCGAATTTGCACTTGGCACCCTCTAATTAGCACTATTCAGCAAAATACACCCTTAAATTGTAAATACAATAGATTGTAACATCAGATTAGCATTAGTTTGGCAAAATGCACCCTCAACCCGATTCGGATCATATTTTTTGCCAGGAATATTAGTTGCTCGAGTTTAAGGGGGTAACGTGATGATACCTTCATCTCCAGGGGGAAAATTGTAAGCAAAACAAGAGAACGAGAGCAAGAGATCCATCGGGGGTAAGGAACAAAAGGCATACAATGCAGTAAACAAGAGGCACAAATTGTGAAAATACAGGGTAAGAAAGCATAAGAAGATCCGGAGATGTAAAAAACACGCGCGTCGAATTACTCTAGCAATTTTGGCCTTAGATTTTGCAGCATTTGGGCTCATGGCACATGAATCGTATTGGACATAAAAGGACCACAAAATTAACATTACCCCTTCAGACTCTCTAGCCAACTCATATTTCCAGTAAGAAATATAGCTTAAACTTGGTTGAGGTTGCATTGCACCAAATGTGCCGAGTCAGGATGCAATCTGCATAGTGCTAACTTGAGATTGTGCAATTGTTCATGCAAATTATCCCAAATCAAAGACTTGAATTTATTATCCATCCTGGCTACCCCAACCCCACCCAGCCCCCAAAAAAATAAAAGGAAAAGATCAGTATGGATAACAAGTAAAGAAAAGAGAATTAAAATTGTAAAATGTACAAAGGCCACAAAACTAGAGCACACACAGAAGCCGGGCAACAACTGCTATTTTCTTGAAAGACAGATAACTATTTTGTAGAATTCACACCAAAAATAAAAAATTTACTATATTGTAGCAAACAAAGTTGGAAATTTATTCATCTCGGAATTGACTTTACAGAATGTTACGTTGTATCCATCCATTATACTATAGTTATATCCAATTATGAATAAGTATGACTAACAAAAAGGCTTTGCACTGTAGATATAGTCGCTGCAGATTTTACAGAGGAAACAACTGCAGCAGCAACACCAAAGTGGAATAACCGAAAATTCCTTGCAAATTTATCCTCAATGAATCATGCTCCAAAATCTCAGTTAAATTGCATCAAATGACTTGGAGTTTGATGCTGCCAGCATATGAGAAGATGTGTTTTGTGTGTAATATGTTACAAGTTTGAGAGTCAGTCAACCTCCTTTGCACTCTTAATCACCTGTCCCCCACCACAGCATACGAAGGCCATCAGGTCAAGTCCAATACTTGCAGTTTTGTTATTATTATTATTATTATTATTATCTTGAATCACGAGAGCCTTGGACCATCACAGAAATATGCTTAGCACTCTCTGTACGCAAACTATCTCCTCTATATCCAATCTGGGAAGAAAAATCGTATTCAACAAACCTCAAAAACTCTGACCATCCAGTTAAATACTAATATACAAGATAAAAAGATTACCTCTTGTGTCAAATCAGGAGAAAACCACCGGAGTAGCACTCCAAGATGTACCACACCAGGTATTAGCTTGAACAGCAAAGGCGTAGTTACCTACATAATATCATTATGAGCAGGCCTTAAATATTGAAAAAAATTAGACAATTTTAACTGTAAAAGAAAAGGATCGAAAGCTGGAAGACATTCAAATTATGTAATCAACAAATAAAATAATGTAATTTTAGGTCAATGACAAGTGTACCGTTGATATCACAGTCTTTATGAAACACAGTCATACCATACAAATTGATTCTTTTGCAATTATCATTGCAGATAGTCACTTTAACCAACCGAAATCATGATTATACTTGACGCTTATTGTATCCTTTATCATTCAACCACAAACTCAATTCGCCAGTCCCGTCTGAGGCTCTGAGCAATTATCAATTTATGTCGTTGCGGCGAATGAATGTAACACATGTTCTGCTGTAAGAATTGATAGATGACATAAAACTCAATGCAGTACTCCACTTAACTAAGTTTTGTCCTTTCACCTTGTTTACTAAATTCCCTGCACATAAAGAATTGAGCTCGTGCATATATATGTTAAGGAATTTGACGACCCTATATTCTACTAATGATCATATGGTCATACCTACTGATCATTGACTAGAATCATATCTAATGATCAATGCAAATCCAACTAATTTTCAGACCTTGATTATATCATGTGTCTGACTCTGATTCACTTCTCAAATTCTTCAATCCACCATTCATCATCTCTATGAACCCTGTCATGAACTTTTTCTAGATTAGTTTAAAGTCATGAACATGTCTTTGTTTACCTCCTTATATGTTCCCTTAGTTCTCTTACCAAATCATTAACTTCTATATTTTATCTCCAACTAATAGACCCAACTTATTTCTCCAAAACTGCTGTAAAAATCATGTTAATTCTCAAGCATCTCTCCCCGAAGAAAATCAACTCAGAGCCACCTTAAGTTGCACATTCCAGTTAGCAGAGATTTTTTCTCACGTCAACATGTTTGATTGAAATAACCTTTTCACTAACTTCATCCGGCCCAACTTATTTCTCCAAAACTGCTGTAAAAATCATGTTAATTCTCAAGCATCTCTCCCCGAAGAAAATCAACTCAGAGCCACCTTAAGTTGCACATTCCAGTTAGCAGAGATTTTTTCTCGCGTCAACATGTTTGATTGAAATAACCTTTTCACTAACTTCATCCACCATGTTAACATGCTTGACGCCAAAGCTCACTCGCTTTCATATTTTTCATTTCTTATTTTGTCTCTGCTATCTGATTTGCAAACTAACTAAGACGTTTTTACCTTGAACAAGACTACTAGCTTCTTGTACAACTAAAACGTTTTACTTTGAACAAGGTTAATCGCTTCTTGTACCCAATACTCTTACAACTGTTAAAATATTGCAAAAAAATAGTGGATATTATTTAGTGCATAATTATGATATCACCAGTTCGACTGCGTTTGACCCGACAGTTAAAACCGTGACCCTGTCAATTTTCCGATTCGATGAACGAGCCATATTTCAAAACATTGGATCAAACCATTCTCTTAGATATAAATTCATCACAACCCTCACGCATTGGCCAACTTCCATCCATTGTACAGGTAAGCACAACATTTATAAGAAAGGATACCTGTTGTGAAACGGATTTCAAGCAGGAAGAAAAAGAATCATATTTAGTTAATTATATTTTATTATTTTATTTCCTAGTTTGAGTCTTGTTAGTTTAGGAGTTTAATTACTTGTTGATTAAGTTTTCTAGTTTGTTTAGGGTTCTAGTTATTTTATTTCTAGTTAGAGTCAAGAGTCAGTAGCTTGCTTAGCAAGTTACCTTATGATTAAAAATAGGGGTCTTCAGTGTTTATTTTCATTATCCAGTTTTGAATCAATAAAGTATCGAGCTTAGGCTTGGAACAAGATTTATTCTTGTAGGGCAAGATTTATTCTTGTAGGACTTTTGATTTATCGAAAGTATTTTCTTTTATCGTTTTTCTGTTTCTATCAATTTGGCCCAACCTGCCGGATCTTTTCGTCAGCGTCATGACTTGATCAATTGAATCACGTTTAACGTCCTTGGAAAAGAATCAAGAGAAACTCAACCAGGATGTGCAATATATGCGGAGTGAGATATCTGAGATGAAGACAACCTTGAAGGACCTGCTCGCTGCTATCGCAGCTAAAATTCCATCACCTCCTGCCAGTTTTATCCCAACAGTCACACCACACACAACCAATCTGCCAGTCATCAACCTAATTCTGCAAAACACCGCCCCTAACCTTCAACCAGTAAAACCAAGCTCCCTGCCATCAAACAAATGTCGCAAACCATCCCACAACAAACACTCAACCACATCGCCACCACATTCCCTATTTTAACGGAACTGACCGATTGGGTGGCTAGCCCAGACTAAATATTCCAACATTCCCAAGAAGGCGTTTGGCAACCACCGTAGGCACTATGAGTTCTTAATCATGACTTTTAGCTTGCCGCACACGCCGACAATGTTTCAGGCAACGATGAGATTTCTCGGGTTCAGTCTTGGGGACAAGGTTGTTTTTAAGGGGGGTTGAATTGTTGTGAAACGGATTTCAAGCAGGAAGAAAAAGAATCATATTTAGTTAATTATATTTTGTTATTCTATTTCCTAGTTTGAGTCTTATTAGTTTAGGAGTTTAATTATTTGTTGATTAAGTTTCCTAGTTTGTTTTGGGTTCTAGTTATTTTATTTCTAGTAGGAGTCAGTAGTTTGCTTAACAAGTTACCTTATGATTATAAATAGGGGTCTTCAGTGTTTATTTTCATTATTCAGTTTTGAATTAATAAAGTATCGAGCTTAGGCTTGGGTCAAGATTTATTCTTGTAGGACTTTCGATTTATCGAAAGTATTTTCTTTTATCGTTTTTCTGTTTCTATCAATACCTCGTCGAGTTGTCTTAGCCTAGAGGAAAGGTAACAGAAATATAAGTTTTGTCAACAGCAGTGAAGACAAATAATGACCATTGCTCTAGAATAAAGAGAAATATAAAAACTGAAATGGTACTGATAAACACATAACAGTGACATACCAGACTGAGAGCTGTTGTTCCAAGAAGCAGCATGTACAATTTACCCTGCAAAAGTTATTACGTTCCATCAGTAGCCAGTCACAACAATACGCTAAAGCTTAAGCAGGACCACAGTGAAGGAAAGACAGTACTTAAATAGAAGATTAAGAAACAAACCATGATTGCATTAGTATGTAAACTCAACATTGTTCCAGCAACATGTTATTTGTAGGTATTGTTACAAAAAAATGGTCCGAAAAAACAGATATTATGAAGTAAATCAATACCTCAATCAGCTTAAGGTTTGATGCGCGACTAAGAAGAACAAAAGCAAATTCTCCAATCTGAGCAAGAGACATTCCGACCTATACGCGCATATAACCATTATTCGCTGGTAAAGAAGATAAGCTAATAAATTAGAAAATAAGATTGCACAATTACATACAAAAAGCGAAGTCTTGTTCTTGTAGCCAAATCCTTTCACGACCAAAGTGATCACAACAGTTTTTAAAATAATCACCAATATGACAGATGCCACTAAAATATCAATATGTTTCCAAAGAAATTGGGCATGAATAAGCATTCCGATACTGGCTAGAAAAAGGGCAGCAAAGAGGTTTCTGATTGGCTCCACCTACAAAACAATGACTTCAAGATAAGAAACAGTTCAGGAGAAAGTTACATCCCCAATAAAAGCTGGAAGCATACACCATGCCCAAATATCAACATACTTGAACATAATTCAACCGGATAAAAACGTATACCACATGAATTCCTATTCGGCAACACACAGCTTTTACACTGACTAAATCCCTTAGTCTAATAAAACTCAAGAATCACCATTTGATACGCAGTATAAAAGCTGTGGACACATTAGCTCATTGTCATGACATTCTATTCAACCATGTTGGCATGTTCCCTCTTGTACAAGTTGTATAAACCCTGTTTCTTAATAGATTGACTTCCTTTTCTTTTATTTTTTCCTTAATGTTAGGACATTTGTGTTTGCAATTATCTTATAAGCTCCATAGTACTATTTTATCTGAATACTCAATTTTTTTTAAAAACAAGATGAAGTATAGCCTCTTATCTTTCCTATTCCTCCTATCAAATCCAATTGGACATTGGTAAGTTTCAAACACATCTTATACGATGAAAGAAAGCAAGAACTCCCTGAGTCCCACAAAGGGTTTTCACAATTCAATTTTTACTGCCCCAGCTTACTATAAAAGTAGGGTTTTACTGTATTATGTAATAGAATTACCCTTCATTCAAATTGAAAAATATTGAATGTTATTTTTTCGCCATGACGCATTAGCTTTATCTAAGGAAAGAAGCTTTAAATATGGACAGATAGATAATAGAAAATAAATTTAAACTAAACAAAAATCATGGTACATATTTTACACTGTAATATTTTTTGTTCTCTTTTTTATCCAACAATAAACTTCCGTATGGAAGGGTAACTACAAAAATTGACTTGTATTGAGTCCTTAAAAGATCATATATGACAAGTTTTGTGGGCTAAAGGTAATACTTAAATAAGTTTCGCTGAATACCCTTTTATAAGAGTGTTATTAATTGAAGCTTATCTCCACAGTGAAATATATGAAATGGTTCAACAAATATATTTAATATGTAATCCTTCTGTCCTAAAAATGATGTTTGGTTTGCTATTTTAATTTGTCCCAGTATGCTTGTACTTTAATATAAAAATAGGAATTATCGAAGTATCTAAGTGTTCTAGCATTCATTTTAATTTAAAAAGACTGGATACTATAGCCTTATTTTAGGAAACTTCAGCTTCATATATGGATAATAGACAACGAGAACACTTTAATTAGTAACTAGCAGTCCGTCACACTCTACATGTCTGCAAAAGAGAACAGTTTTCGATGAAATCAATTAAAGGGATTTCTAGAAGTAGTATGTAATGTTGGACGTATTGCATTTACTTTAATTAAACACTCGATACGTGTTAAGGCATGAAACAAAATACTGCATTTAAATGGAATATGTTCCTTATGTGCAATGGCATCAATTCTTAAAAAAATGAAACAAAATGCAATTGTCCGGCCATTGCATATTATTGATGAAGATCATTTTTTTGGGATGAATACCTTAATATGTACAGTTTCACAATAAAGTGGGAGGGAGTGAATAATTTATTAAGAACAGTTTACCCTCTCTCTACAATGGTATCGATTTTGAAAGAAATTAAACTACATGCAATCGTCAGGCCATTGCATACTCTCGCGCTAAAACAAGCATAAAAACAGTACCTGTTCAAGAGTATGCTGAGCAAAATCAGTTGTCGATATCATCACTCCTGCGGCAAAGGAACCTAATTCAAGGCTCAGGCCCAACTTATCGCTACACTGAAATGAGACAGCAACATGTCACATACATGCACTCGAATATTTATGAACATGTAAATGAAGAGAGAATTCATTAGAAATGCACTAATGCGCAATATGTTAGAATTTCACTGCAAACCAGTCAGTTACAGAAGAGCTGATCAAGTAACAAATTTAAAATTCAGCGTGGCTAACTAATACAGAAATTGAACGAGACAAACCCAAGCAACAAGCAAGCAGAAAGCCACAGCTGCCAATTGATAGAGTTCATTAGTCTGCAGAGGTTAAAAGGACCAACATCAAATACCAAAACAAATTTTGTGTATCATGTTTGTTCAGACTCAAAAGTCACCTGTTTGGATAGGCTAATCATCAGCTTAAGGAACCATGGTATACAAGTGCGGGATAATATTGATAAAATGGCCAAAAATGTAACTAACACGACAGACCTGTAAAAGGAAAACAACAATGCTATAATAAGTAATAACAGACAAAAATTTATAGTAGTTGTTCCAGTATCATATGCATGAATGATAAAAGAGGTATTTTTAAACTCTTTTTAGAGAATTTCAGGAACTAGTCAGAACATTTTCTTCCCACAATAGTAAAGGAAATGAAAAAGAGAAAAAAGGAGAACTCAAGGTTACAAAGCATAATTCATAACTAATACCAAATTCTGACAGAAAGTACAAATAAACTCTTCAAGTACTACTGTCTTACCACCTGAGTGATATAACCAAAATCTACAAAGCCCTCTACAGTTTAAGAACTCATCACAAATGAAACTGAAAGTGAACTCAGAACCCTCAAATTAGTAAATTTGAGAGTGAAATGGATATAATAGAGGATAATAGATCAATTGCGGGTTGCATCAAAATCACAGAAATTATTTCTCCAGTTCTGTTGACTTACAACTTTGTCATGGAAACTATTCCTTGAAGAGCGCCAGAAGTACCACCAAGAATTGGAAGAAGAGCAAACAGCAAACCCACTGCACAGTCCTGGAAAGCAGAGACATCATGAGAGTTGGATACGCATATTTAAATGTTACAAATGCAAAAACTTAAAAGCGAGTCTGCCACAGTTTAATTTACAATTTTCAAGATCAAGACAAGTTGGCATTATTTACTTCCCCGATATCAACAAATAGAGTTTCATAAAGTTGATACAGACCTGCAGAATAAGGGTCCCCACAGTCACCTGCCCATGTAGCGTATTGACACTATTCTTTTCCATCAAAAACTTTAATACCTGCATGCCAAATATGATATTGTTGCATCATTTGACATTATGTCATCAATGACAAAAAAACTATAAGAGTTCTCTTATTATACTAATCACAAATTATAAGAATGTTGTATAGAACTATTGAAAGCAAAAAACGAACTGTTCAGCTACTTTTCTATTTTATTTTGCTTGTGCAATTTTTCTTTCTTTTCTTTTTTTTCCTTTTTTTTTTCATTTTTTTGGGGTCCATTCATCATGGCAAAGGGAATAGGAGAAAGTTGAAACTGCCATCAGTTACTTTTCCTCTTTCTTATGTGAGCATGATTTCTAAATTAGTTTTGGTGATGCTAAAAGTTCCATGTTAATCAAAAATTTATTGCATTAAAAATTTGCATACATCAAAGTACCTTAGAGAAGGAGATATATGTGTGTGTGTGTGTGTGTGTGTGTGTGACATATTGAAATTAGAGACATATTGCGGATTTTTGATGAATGCAAGGTACAGTAATGCAAACAGAGTCATGGCAGAAGTAGTAAGCAAAATCATAGTGTGTTCTTGGTGAGGTGGGGGAATTGTTTGTCAATCTGTCATCATAGACAATTCATTTCTGTGAGTAGACCACCTTCAGAAGGTGCGCCTATTGCATCTAAAAGTATTTGTGGAAGATGGACAGGAGAGAAGCAACCGACTTCAGCAGAATTAGTTCAGTTTGAGCCTTTTTGTAACATTCACCATCAGTCAATTTGAGGATTAAGTAGTGGTGTGCCATGTCAGAAAGTCAATCTCCCCATCTGATATCAAATATCATTATTTTCTCATCAATGAACTCAATCTCCGAAATTGATATCCAAATTCTCATAGTTATTCATGGACAAATTCATAGTCTTCCCAGAACCTTATTTTGACTCTAGTTTACAAGGATGTCAGTTTTTGTCCACATAAAAATGAGGAGAATCAATTATAAAATGCCCATACAGTAATCACTAGTCATTCTCTAGGGATGTCATTGTGGTTACTTTGAGCTACTCTCATAATATCTGTTGACGCTCTAAAGCCCTTAAACAAGTGCAATGATTTAGGAGCCTCATTCGTATATAACAAGCCAGAAAATAAAGATGTATGGAACGGCATTTTTAGCTGTTTACTCGGATACTACTTATGAATAGATCTTTCTACAGTACTTGTCTTATTTTTTCAGGTGCAAAAATGCTTAATAGCATAGCAAAAAGGAAAAGGAAAATATTCATATATGGTACCAGCAAAAACATGTTATTTTGCCCCTCTTCCATCCCTATCTCTCAAGCTCATTGCTCTTACGATATAAAGGACCATGAACAAAAACGGTCTGCTGTTTTAGTTCCTTCAAGTAAAAATTTTAAGTCAAAGCCTTCAAATTTTCAGACATTTCAACTAGCAAGACTCCAACAATACAACTGATAATAGATTGTAAAGCACATGTATCTCAAACTAAAGTATTTGGGAACATATATGTATGGGCTTATTGTTCCTCCAAACAAACTTTGGATTTGATATTCTACTTTTCCGGTGGTATACGAGAATTTTTCAGGTTAAGGAGCTTTTCCGTGGACTATGGTTGTCAGTAGAATAAATATGTATGACATTGTGATTAATTAAGTTTTGCTATGGGTACAGAAGTGATGAAAGGATTTGATCCAAAACTCCTTTACGGTTTGCTATATATCTAAACGCTAGAAAGCTTTCTACATACTAGCTTACTTTTCTTCTTCCCAAAAGTCTGGCACAGTACATTCGTACTTGCTACAGATAATATGCAAATAATGGTGAAACACCCAATGAAGTGTGCTCGATTTCTCATGCTTGTTCGGACAAGAATATAAGGAGCATGAGCATCTTTTTTTCTTCTTTTTATTTTGTTTGATAATAAAAAGATTATTATGAAAAGTGAAAGATTGAATACAAATATAAAGAGAAGATGTCATCGGAAAGAGTTAGCATGTATAAAATTTAGTGTATTAAAATCAGTTGTCAAATTGATTGTATAGCCTAGAATAGGTTATGAGTACCATGTATAAACATTCGTTGAGGTAAATGAAAAATTAGTTCAGCCAAAAAATTAATTAAAAGACGACAGAGAGTTATATAAAAACTAATTATGATTCCCTCTGAAAGTCTCCTAGAGGTAGACCCCTAAATAAACCTAATGACTAGCACCAAGAGATGCTAAGTATCTGACTTTCTACCAAAAGAAACCACTCGAGTAAAAATCCCCAACAATATGAGCATTGATTTTGACAAGCATAGCGTCTTTGATGTGAGTAGAAAATATGCTTGATAATCTGTAACTCATTAGATTTCGGCTTCAAACTTTCTATTGGTAATATAAAACAAATAAAAAAAAGATAGCATTTAACAGCATGATAGAGTTACGTCACAGTTTTATTATATACAAAGTCAAATAATAAAAGGCATTTCTTTATCTTTACGTGTATTTCATTTACATTTAATAAACTCTCTTAGATCACACTTGGTTGTGGGATACAGTGGGGCATCATGTATGGGAATCATGAAATGTGTCTTTTAAGATTGAGATTGTAAAAGTATTCCAAGTCGTAAAATCCTTAAGAAAAGAAGGATATCAATTATTCATCAAAACTTGCACATATGTTGCATACTCCTGATTGAGTGTACCTCTGTTCATATGTTCTGGTAAGGTATACACAAATGTATGTCCATTTAAGGTCGGATTAAATGTTCGGAGTTTTATTTAATTTAGCAATATTCGGGTTTTATTGTTAAGTCACAATGGGCTTGTGAACCTATTACTAGCACATGAGTGAACTTAAAGCGGTCAAACACTTAAAGAAATCTAATTAATTAACCAGATAGTTGGATTAAGAGACCTAATTAATAGTGTTAGTTAATCGAAAGAAGAAATTAATGAACTGACTCGAATATAAAAGTAGACATGTTGAGCAAGCAATGTTTTTGGGGATAAAAGCAGACACCCCCCTCACCTATGGTGTCCTGAGCACTTTACCCCCAACCTATGAAAATGTGCAACCGAGACCCTCAACTTTGGTGAATGTTGCATCTAACCCCATGTTGACCGAATCCGGCAGAATCTAAGGGAATATTCCATCAGATATTCGAAGATACTTTGAGGTATGTGCACTTTGCCCCCTAATCTCAAAGTATCAAAGAACCTCCAATGGAATATTCCTTTAGATTCCACCGAAGACAGGCAAAGGGGGTTAAGTGCAACATTTATCAAAGGTGAGGGTGTCGGGTGCACATTTTCATAGATTGGGGGGTAAAGTGCTCGGGACACCATAGATGAGGGGGTTGTCTTCTTATATCCCATGTTTTTATAATCACATAAATCATGTAATTTCTAGAACCAAGATGAAATCAGCATTCATAACAACTACAACTCGCAAATGTCTAATTGCATTAAAGTAACTCAAGAAACCAACTTGTTCCGTGGATGCAACTTTGACAGCAAATCATCTTCCTAAATCAACGCTTAGTATAAGAAGCCAAGAAATTTACCCCAACCGGTATCCCTATGAGCTTCTTCAAACGAAAAGAAAAGGAAGAACCCAAGAACTAATGTGGTATCTCTAACAAGTCCACACCTCAAACATTTACCTAGTGAGTAAAGATGTGCTAGATATCAAACACTCACTATCAAGCTATGTAGTGAAAAGGGGAGAGGAGATTCGACCACTGTTGTTCATCAAGTTTTACAAAGAAATTGTAATAAAATATTATGGCTTCTAGTCCATTTTATTCTAGAGGGATAAATGAACTAGACTAAAACCCAAGCACAAGAACTTGGAGAAAAACTCTAGTGAGGAAACTTCTAAAGCTGTCATGCAAGAGAGCTGGGAATGTGTGAGTAGTGAGCGCAAGAGCAACATAAGATGAAGCCAAAAATAGAGGAGTGGTCGTCCATCCCCCTCTTAATTAATGGGGATCTCACTTACTCCCACCTAGCACCACAACTAGAGTTTTAATTAACCTAATCGAAAAGATCAATTATTAAGGAGTCTCGGTTGAGTTCGAGTATTTTATTATTGAATTGGAATCTGAGGACTTATTGGGCTCAGATCATGCTTATGGGTGTAGTCAGTAATACAGAAATCCAGGTCCTAAATCTTGGGCTCGGCTTCCAGATTAGGAGACTAAACTAAAGAAAACTAGCCCAGTAATGAACTTCACATAACAGTCCCTCTGTACTCTAATTTAAAGTTTTATGTGATAACAGAGAGAAAATTGTACTTGACAAGTCAGCACTCAGCAGAAGATTTGTCGTTAATACTGAACAACAAAAACCTTGAAAAGATAATCATTTAAGGAGGTACCACAGCCGTTGAAGACATTGAGAGGAAGACACCAATAAAGACACCTTCGGATGCTTCCCCACCACATAACTGCAAAAAACATCACTCATGCTTGTAAAACCTTGAACACAATGAAGGATCTAAGACAGGAAATGTTGCAACTTTCTGAAAATAGCACACCAATGATTGAAAGTATAGTGGAACATAAACTCCTCTCACATATATTACTGGTTTATTAATAGGCCAAAGGCACAGCTTACATCCACACCTCGATAACAAAGTTAAGTAAAAAATTATAAAAAAATAAAACTAAGAAAGTGAGAATAGATAACGTACCAAGGCTGTTATCCCACACAAACACATAAACAGAAATATCTGAAGCAACCCTCCTAAGACAGCAACTGCTCGCACAACGCGAAGCTGCATTATCAATTCCAATTACAATCAGTTATTCTTTTCTAGATTTTTGTCAGGTATCATAGCACTAAATGAAAAGGTTTGTAAATTTAGATATAAGAAAACAGAACCAACCTTTACTGTAGAAAATTCCAGGCCCAGTGCAAAAAGAAGAAAAACAACTCCAAACTGGGCCACTGTTTCAACCTGCATGCGTATAACTATGAGAAGCTATAAGCAAGTTATGACTTTCAAACGTAATATAATCTTCAAAAAAAGGTGGTCAAAAAAGCAGATACTAACAAGAAAGAATGAGGAGGAAAAAGCAACATACTTGCACCATTTCACTGACAAAACTAAAACCCCCTGGTCCAATAACAGATCCTGCTAGTAAATATCCACTTATAACCTGAAAAGGTAAAACATAGATTCTCACAGGTACTCTTCAGAGATAAGCATCTATCTCAATATTTGTCATGCATCATCTAGATTCCAGCGACAAGTCAAAACAAGAGGAAAAAAAGCGATTTGCAAATAACAGGAAAAATAAAGGCAAAGAGCTGTTGCAGTAATCTAACCGGTTGTCCTGCACAAGCAAAGGCAATTCCACCACAGGTGGCGGAGACAATTACAACAACTAAATCAGATATGAATCTGTCAAACAGGAAACCAGAAATCATAGACTGCTTATAAAATACTGAATCAAGTAAAATGGGTAATGTCTGGGGGAGAAAGATAGAGCTCTAACCTTAAGTCCAATTGTAAAACAGGAAACTTTGACTTGGAGTTGGACATAATGAACACATTGTCCTGAGCATAAATTTTTAACTGGAATCAATTTCTTCACACAAATCTAAAAACTATAACTAGCATTCATAGTCAATCATTTGTTAGTGCATTCCTAGCGTATCATAACTAAACAAAAATGAGAATTTGCTAACAGAACTTTTCTAGTGGCTCAAAAGAATAGGTACCTTCCTATCAATCAAGGTTGGTGTGTCTTCAGGTCGATTCTCGTTATCAAGATTAAAGACATCATGAAATTGGAAAGACCTAATACATATTAGTCAGAAAGGTATCAACAACACTAACATATAGGGTGTTCTTAGAATGACAAAGATCAAGACAGTTAATACTATACAATGATTTAGCAGATTATGCAATATACAAGATACAGTTTGAGGAAGCATACTTTTCATCTCTTGTCTCATTTTTCTTGTGCTTAATTCTAGCAACGGTTTCCAGGACTGCCTGAGGATTTTAGAAGTTTCAATAGATACAGAAGAGACCACAGATATAGAATTTGAAATAGACGTTAGAAAACCGAGGAAAGAGAAAGCAAAGTATTTCAGGTAATTGTTCTTAAATGAAATGAAATTAAGCTTCATAAATGTAACAGAATGAATCAATGATAACGTGATCATAAAACCAAAAACAATTGAAAGATAAACACAGCAGCGCATGTTAGAAAACATTCTTAATGTAAACTCAAGTCTTCTAAATGTTATGCAATGATAACATGGTCATAACCCAACTGACAGCTTGATCAACAAAAAAAAAAAAAAAAAAAAAAAAAAAACGAGACCAACTGCAGTTTGCATGATTTTGCTACAAGACAAAACTAGAAAACTTGAAGTCAAATTGCAGATGCAATTTTTTTTCTTTTTTCTTTTTTTTTTTTTCCTCCAAACCTGATTGGCATCAGAGACATACCTAATCCTCTCAAGCAAAGCCACTTGACTACCCAATCCCACACAAAACATTCCCTGTGGTCTCTTAACTGTAGAAATTATTCTAGTGAACGCCATGATGATCGTCAATTGCCTCTACCCATACTACCAACTAAAGAGAAGAAGCCTCTCCAATTATGTGCGAGAAAGCAGGTTTTAAAATGACAAGCCCACACCTGACATGTGTATGTTACGACCAACACAACATCAGCAACTTTATCGCAAAGGAAATCAGAAGGGATAATATCAATTCAACATTCCATTTAAGTAGAAATTTTTATCATTGTTACCATCTTTATAGTCTTTTATATGCGACCAACTACTCATTCTGGGATTTTTTTTCTTTCATCTGCCACGTATGAACTATTTGGTTTTCTTTTCTGATGCCTAACATTGTCATGGAACCTAAAGGAAAGGCATTCAAACTACATAAGAGAAGCACAAGAATAGATGCCAACAACAACATTATCAAATCTATCCAAACAAAAAGTACAAGCATTTCCCGAAAAGCGATAGCATCTTGAGCTTTGGTTTCACATTATAGGTAACCTTAAAAGTACCTAAGAGCTAATTAACAAGTATGCCACGACCATATTTCTGATCAACATTGAGTTTCAGAGTGAACTCCAAAAGTTAAATGTCCACCCTTTTCACAAAGCTAAAAAGAATTCAACAGCTACAAATATGAGCATGATCAGCATACTAGTATCTATGAGTAAGGCAATGGACCTGCTGTTCTGCCACACTGTTGTTGAAACTCCCATGATCCGTGACTGCAACAGCAAAAAAGATAGAAAATCTTGGTTTAATTAGCTTTACTAATTTTGCACATATCTAATCCATTTATTTATTCTTCTGGTTGCATAAAACCAACTTTAAAATTTTATTTCTACATACATAGATGGCTACATTAATCACAATGAATTCACTAGTTTTTTATCGTCTTCATTCTTCAAAACTAACATGAAAAACTCCATGAACATGCATCAATTTAATCCCGAACACCATTGATGGACTCCTAGAAGTCTCAAAATTCTGATGGTATGTCAGCGAAGAATGAAGACCACAATTAATTTTTAAAACCTAAAATTCAATTATAGAAAAAGAAACATAAATAGCCAACACAGCAAAAAAAGCATATAAAAATTGAAATATTGACAATGAAGCGAAAAAGTACTTTTAAATACATACAGAAACAAACAAATCATTAAGAAGAAGAAAAAAAGCAATAAAAATTAAATTTAGAATACCAACAAAAAATAGCATACGAACTAGATTTAGACAAACAAGTACGAAGCAGAATTTACGAAAATGAAAAACAGCAAAAGAATATGAACACTAAATTTGCAATGAACATCAATAAAAACTGAAAAGAGGACTATTGCAATAAATTACACTAACCGTCGGATTGTTCATCAGTCTCGTTGAACTCCTTTTCCAATGCGTTATCAAGCATATCAGCAAAACTATTTTCCTTAGCCCTAGATACATTGTTCGGAACGGCTCCAATTACGACGTCGCTTTCAGGCATCGAATCGCCGGCGTTCAGAGTGGAGACATTGTATAATAAAAGCGTTACGAGAATGAGTATTCGCATGTTTTGCTACTTTCAGATATACTTCGGAGGGTTTGTGAAGGTGGTGCGTAGAGTGGCGCACCCGGCGGAAGTTAGCAGAGCCGCGGCAGGAAGGAGTAAAATTATGTAAAAGGACACCCTTCGCTTTACTTTTCCCAGATAAACGGAGCTTAAGATCTGGGAGCAAGATCTTTCAGAGGTAAATTTCACAAAACAACCCTGTACTTTTGAGAAATTGCAAGAAGCCCTCTTAAATTGAAAAGTCTGTACAAAACCGTAGTTTTATATGGAATAATCCAATTTTCGTCCCTCAGGTTTCAATCTATATATATATCTAAAAAATCATCATTGAACTTCTAGAATTTCTGAATTTCATGCTTTCAGGCTCCAGCGATATTCCTACTACAATTTTCTGCTAAAAATGTGGTAGCCTCATATTAAGTGAGAATGCATTCTCGAAACTCCAAATCCATACCTCACATGTTAATCTACATTTGATATAGTACTTATTATGACTCACGGTTGCAGCACATTCTATGCGTATGTGTTTACACTATAAAAAGTGTTCGAACGCTCCAATCATTTCAACTCGAGTAGGTTGCTCAGTTCCAGCCCAAGCGAGTGCTCGAATAGCACATCATAAAATAATTTGGGTTGTCGAAATTACAAGGCCCAAATAGCCCGAATTGTAGGCGTTCGAAAAGAAAGAAATTAGGCTCATAATGAACCTAATTTCCAGTCATCTGCAGAGGCGCGCTAATTTGAAATTATTTGAAAGAGCAGTTGAAGACGGTTGAAGGCGGTTCCCGAAAAAAAGGAACGTGGGTTCCTCAAAGACCCATATATATACGAGTCGTGGAGAAGAGAAGAGAGGAGGAGAAGATCATCACAAGATCATCAGAAGAAAAACTTCTACATTTTATTTCTCTTAGAATTAGCCCTAGCCTTAGGAGTAGTTCATAGCGTAATGTAGGAGTAACTCTTAGCGTAATTTAGGAGTAGTCGTAGAATAAATATAATAATTGCTTATCGAGAATTGCTGGGATGCGACTGCGAAGCATGTATCTGTAGTTATCTGTAATCTTTTCAGAATTGAAAACTTTCACGGAGGTATAAATTGTCTTTTTATCCAGATTTAAGTATCGGAGAGATGATTTGTATACTTGACTTGAGTTTTCAATCGTTGCGGTCCACTCGAAGAAGATGAAGAGAAGTTCGAATACATTTAATCGACTTTTCGTTTAAGACGTAGGACCACCGGTAGCCTATTTAGGCAGGGGTCGATAGATAATTCTAAGTTGAGATTATCGCGAGGCAGAGATCGTCTACTCGAAATCCCTCCTTATTCTAGTCTGTTTTATATTCGAAACAGTATGAAAAGGAAAAAAATAGTGTAAAGTACTTTTTGCTAATGAAATATAATTATTTGATACTTTTCAAGTGAAAAAGGATTAGAAATATATTTATTTCCTTTTCTAAATAAATATTGTTCTCACTAAATATAGGTAAAACTAACGAGTACTCCCTAAAGTTTCATCTTTATTTCACTTTGGTCCTTTAAATACAAAATAGTATGCTAACGCTCCTAAAGTTTAATATGTGTTTCAATTTTGTCCTTTAGGCCATTTTTGGATGGATTTTGGCCAGATTTGGGAGCGTGTGCACCTCAAGTGCCATTTCATAGGGGTAAATGTGAGGCAAATATGTTTTTATTGTTGGATATATGAGGTGCATATATTAACCGATCTGTCGAAAATTCATCGAAAAGTTGCATGAAGGACTACAATGAAACAGAAATTAAACTTTAGGGATGATTGATTGAAAATTTATGTATAAGCAAGAATATATCCCCGTGAAGGATATACTTGACTCTATTTCAAAATCTGGCCTCAAGTCGTTTCTAATCAAATATTCATACTACTTCTCCGACGAGGTTGAAAAATTCTAGAAGAAAGCAAAACTCTCATCTGACAGGACCCCCATATCATGTGATTTCGGTTATGCTAAGAAGGGCAAGGTTTTTTGAACTTTTGGCTGAATCCATTTCAAAGAATTCCATGTTGCCAAACGAATAAGCAACTTTAGAATTAATCTCTACCAGTCAGATTGATTTAGTATGGGCATGAATTCGCAATGATGAGACCATGGAATTCAACCCTAACTTTGAAAAGAAGGTCGTTCTACTCAAGTACAGATTTCTTCTCCAAATTTATCGGTTGCCATGTTGGAACCTTCAACAAAGCCATCCCCTTCAATTTTTGATGATGATGGACATCAAGATTAACTGGAGTGCCTACATATTCAGAAGATTCAGGGAGTGTTTAAAAATAACAAACAAGCCATATGGCGTGGTATTAAGCAATTTGTTGTTCAGATCAGACTTCGTTAATTCTGCTGGCCAACTATTGGCGAAGGCAAAATTCTTAGGACCAAGGATTTTGAAGAACTTTCTTTATCCTTCTAAAATCGGTGGAGCTACAGTTCCTATCTTCGAGCGTCAACAGAATGTTTTCAGAGTTGATTCTGAAGAAGTGGCTAAGCGTTCAGCCAAAGCAGTTGTGAAGCGTCGAACTGTAACAAAGAAGAGGGCTTCTAGAAAGATCAAGGCTCCTAAGATTCCATTACCTATTAAGGATGATGAAGATACTGACGAGGATGTAGAAGCAAAACTCCACTAGTCAAGAGCAGGAAGCTTGCCTCCATTACAAGAACTATTTCCTTTGAAGAAGAGGTAGAGGCAACTGTTCCTGACGCTCGTGCTGAAGCGTCTAAGTCTATCGAGGGTGTTAACGTCAAGACGATTTTCAAAAAATCCTGAGGCTCAAATAAAAGATCTCTAGTACTAGAGAAGCCTGAGACTGTTGAACCAAGCTTTTAGAGTCTACGAGCGACTACTATTAAGATCAGTTCTCAAGGTAAATTTATTCTTCCCGTAATGCTTTCTTTCCTCATTTGTAGAAGATCATGCTCTTATAGAGGATATCTCTTGTGCTACATCTTTAATTAAGATTCAGCATACTACAATGAGGATAGATATGCTCTGAGAATGAAATAGAAAGTCTTGTCACACGAGATGAGCTACTATGTCAAATTATATTCAACACAAAGTCAATCGACGCTGAGCATGAATATTATCTAAGCCTCACAGAAAGTACTCAGGTTACTTTTGTTCCTAATACGAGGAATGTTTCAGAGAAATTGCTTAAAAAGAAGTTCACCTTGGTAGATACTAAAGCAGAGTACTACAATGCTACAATGCATAGTAAGCCCTCCGGACTGGCACCAAGGAACATGAAGATCGAATTCTATGAGTATTTTTCGCTGGAACCACTAAACCGATTAGAGGATTTGCTAAAAGATGAGGGGTACTCATACATCCCAGAAAAGGTGTACAGTACGATGAACAAAATATGTGAGAATCCCCTCAGGCTTTGGAAGAATAAAATAAAACCGTGAGAGTAGCTAATGGCTCAAGGGTAAATCTTTTGTCGCGGATATTCTTTGCTGCCATTCATCAATACCAAGCTAAGTGATCATTATAACAGAGTTCTTCTACTCATTGTGGAGAGAAACCAAGAAGTAGCTGTTGCATCTTATCCTTACTTGGAAGAGTACTATCATCTTTATTTATCTTCAGATGATAGACCTCTCCTTCCTCGAAAGCGGCTCCTATCATTTTCCAGAGCCTACCATCCTAACAACATTTTTCTTATTTCGTGAGTTAGCTGTATGCTAAGCCCAGTGCATGTTTTTGACATCATCGGTCCAATGTGGGTAGTGGCGGTCGACCATCCAACTCGATCCTTAGTGGATAGCGTCCACATGCCAAGAAGAAATCTTTTGGAGCTTATGAGGAATTCAGCATATCCCTATAACACATTCCTTCAATGGCAACGACAATGTTGTTTTTTGTCTATCTTCGCCATCTCTATGGCACAACTCCATTGCTTACTAAAGATCCCTACACTTCTTATCCAAGGATTGTAGAATAAGGTCCGTCTTCTAATGAGAATGCAGAGATGATTAACTGCACTCAGACGAATCTTGCTCCAACTACAAAGTGTCACTTCCCTCCCAACCACTACTCAAACAGAAATAGTTCAAGCGCCATATGTGGTTCCAGCGGTAGAGGCTTAAAATCCAACTAGATGATATAGTTGAGTGTGCAACTGAAATTGCAGAAGCATCCACTGTTAACTTAACAGATTCTGAAAATCTTGATGTTGCAATTGAAGACGTTGCAGAGTTCGCTAAGGTGTCTAATAAAGCTCAAAGCAAAGCATTTGACAAAGAAAACTTAGGACCTCTTGAATCCTTAAAGACCACATCGAAATCCAGGCCCACGACTTTAAATCCAACAATTATTCATGATCTTGTTGGTCAGGAGTTTACTTCTATTCCCCGTAAAGCGTTAGAAAAAGTTCGAGACCATGCTGAAAATGGAGCCAACTCACTTCACTGGATTCAAGAAGATCTATAGAGAATTGAGTCCACAAATCTTGATTCTCATATTGTCCACATGCATGGAGCGGCCGAGTACACTGTTCAAGCTAGCATCAAAGCCTTCCCTGAGATTGTTGATGCTAATGTTGCCGCTATTCTGGACCTCAAAGATCACTTCACCGAGCGTTGTGATGATCTTGCGGCTTCCTTAATGCAAATTGCCACTCAATGGGTTTCTTCACAGAACACATAATGAAGAGTGATGGAAATGAAGAAGAAAATAAAAGCAAGCGTCTGTTGAGAATCCTGGTATCATGCACAGTGGAAATTGAAAATCATATCCAGATTCCCAAAGTCAAGATCAATTTGTTTGTTCATTGATTTTAATTAAAACGATGAATACGAAAACTTACTTTTTCGCGTATTCAATCAATCCTCGCGCTATCTTCGTTCAACGGTCCACGTGTCTCGTCTCTAGATTATTACACATCGGAATTGACTCCAGAAATCTCCATCTCTTTTCTCCGGGGTGGCTAGGTGAGAGAAAAAAGAAGAGAATTTATTTTCTCTGTGTTGTATTTCTGGTGGAGGAACTGAGTTATGAATTTTTTTTATCTCTCTAGAGCTTATGTTAGAGGATTAAATAAACCCTCCAACTTAAGCATACCAAACACACTCCTATTAAGGTCCAATTGGATTTCTATTGGGCTATGTTGACTTAGTCAGCTTAGCCCAATTCATTTAACCCTCTAATATTTAATCCAATTAAATATACACAAATTAAATTAATATTCTAATTAATTAACTAACTAAATAATTAATTAACATCATAGTTGACCTAGTCGATGTAATTAATTTAATACCATGTTTAATCCAATTAAACAACTAATTAAATTAATTCGTCCAATTAATTAATTCGTCCTTCCAAAGGACAAATTACCAAAATGTCCTCCAAATACAACAATCGATTTCCCCGTTTATTCCTATAGCGGGCCTCTCTAGGTTCGTCTCGATTGTCAATGAGAGGATGCCAAAGGATGTGGGTGATACTTAACCAGTACCGTGGCCCCACATCGTAGCCCAACCCAGTATGAAATGACTATGTCATTACGAACATCTAGATTATGAATACTGTATGAGTATAAGCCCTTCACTGACATATTCCGATCGAGTGAGAGTCATGGAATATGTCAAACTCACAGGACTCGATGATATGCTCAAGTATCATAGTAATATGAGATTACCGAACTACCCTCAGTGTCCAACACGGGTTAGTTCATGAGCTCTGGTCAGAAACTTTAATCTCATTTACCTATGATCACATAGGATACTTCTCATTTACTTTCGAGACAGTGAATTCCATTTTGCTAATCAGTTAAGAGTGTTACTTGCCCATCAAGCCGCACTTCAAGGTTGACCCAACCAACTGGTGAATTGGATCTAACTACTTTAATTACAGACTTGATGTCACAAGCACATCTTCAACGTGATTACTCAGGTTGAAGGCTCACGCATACTATCATCATCAGTAATTCGGTCATTGACAGTCATTGAGTAAAAATCCATGTGATCGGATTACTACGAACCGTGTTCAAATACACTAATCCAATCTAATCAATGTATCCATGACACAAACTTCCACTATCCCATAGTGTCAGAGTTAGACTTCTTGTCAGAGCATGTGTCACACAAGTCCACACGAATCTCAGTGCCCAATTGAAATTCTCTAATTTGTGAACCGTTTAAGTGATCAAGTGTCAAATCCTTCCAGTGCTCATCTCTTTAACTACTATAAGGAGTGCGAAGGTTTGCCTTGGCCACATGGACTAGTTGTTCATTTAAGAGTTATAGATGCCATTAAGAATTATATGAACAACTTACTAATGACTTTATATTAATATTAGGTTGTACAACATAAACTAGTGCCCTATTCTTTAAGTCCTCCTTGGCATCGAGGGCACAAACCCAACATCGTCATAGTTCAAGAGCGTCTTCTTCTAAGTTCCAAGAATTTGAGTAGAGTCAAAATTCAATTCTGCCTCCTCCTCCTCCTCCTTGAGCATCCACATACCCTACTTGGGTTATTTTTGTTGGAGCACCTAGTCCTATTTCTAGGTTTCCTCCAATTCAGCAAAGGCCTGACTTGGCTATTCCTTCTTAGGCATTGCTCGAACATTTTGATGTTCCGATTGAGCGTGCTCCTTTGCTTGAACCTACAAATCCAGATGAAATTGATAAGGAGAAGAAGATGAGTAAGTTTAACAGAGCCTACAGAACCTGCCTAAGGCATATAAGCATTGACCCAAGTGAATGGGATAAGCATTGGTCATTCTTCAATCTTTAATCTGAGCTGGAAAATAAAAGTGTCATCAATGCAGATCATGCTGCTATGACGATGCTAGATGATAACTTGACTGAAGCAATTTATGTTGTAATCGCAAGAGGGCATAACTTGAAGGCTGATCAAGAGAAGAAAGAGCGGAAGAAAAGCACTCAAAGCTTTAAGAGAATTCCTCCAAAATCATAAATTTTTTGTCTCTTTCATTGTAAAATTCCCGCTATGTTATTTAGTTGTAAATGCATTGTAACCTCTCAATGATAAATCTATAAAGAAGTGTGTTTCCAGCTAAAATATCTCGTTGAGGCTCAATCTAACCTTAATTAACGCTGAATCTAACTTATTCAGTTGACTTTATATTTTGGCTGTCTAACTCTTGAACTATGAAAGAGTAAGTACTGCCATAATAATAAAGAGGGAAATTGTTAGGAAATTTCTTGTTAGATATTTTGATGATGACAATTAGGATTTATGTTAGATCCCAAATTAGATAAGTTTAAAGTTTTATTAGAAATCTTGTATAGGCTTTGAGCGTTAGATTTGTATAATGCTGATGCAGTTCAATTTTACACCAAGAAAGTCGTGCTAGTTAAAAACGCGACTTTATTTATATATGTTTGAGAAATCTAACGTTCATGGAAGACGAGTAATTTTTGTGAAATGAATGTCAAACTTTTAATGGAAAATAGACAAAAGAAAACACTTTAAATTTCCCTTGATGCTTTTATTTTTCTCCAAAGGAAATGAAGAACATAGAAATAATCTACTTTTTCTTTTCTTGAATTGTGAATCTAAAATTAATGGAAATTCTCCTATTTATAGGCCTCAATGTCCGAATTCTCTCTCCTCTTTCCTCTAGGAGTGGCTGACCACTTCTCCATTTTTTGGGGGGGATGATGATTCATCTCCCCTTCTTTGAGGGATATTAGGTAGGATTGGATACGATTTGATTTTTATCCAATCTTATCCCTTCTCGAGCTATCCTTCTTGATCCGAGCCTTCCACCTATTTCCTCGAGCTATCTTTCTTGATCCGAGCCTTCCATTATTTCTTCTAGCTATGCTTTTTGAGCTATGCCTTCCATTATTCCTTTCAGTTTTCTTTCGGCTTCTTTATGACTTACTTAACTATCCTTCTTGAATAGACAACCAATGCTCCAATTTCTAGGCTTCCTTTGAGCCCTCTTTCGTGAAGCCTTCTCCAAACATTTGGGTTCCTTCTTATTTTTGGCTCACTGCTTCATCCTTCGTTTGAGCCCATCTTTTAATAAAGCCCAAAACCATGTCGTAATAATTTACGGGCATATCAAATGCATTTTTTTTAGATTGTTAGGATAAGTATTTGATAGATTGAGCGTCTGATAGAATTTTGAGTGGGCCTATCAAAAGATAAGTCCGAAGATCAAGCACCTAAAATCTGAATGAAGATGAAGATATCTAAGCAACTATCAGAGTGTCAAAGTTATTCCAATCATTAATGTAAAGATACGTGCCAAAAGAACATTCAAAGTTGAATGAGCATCTACCAAGACAAAATTCACCTGAATTCATTCCTAACTCCATGAGGAGTTAAATGCAAAAATTGTCAGAGCATTAATGTCCAATGAGCAATAAATTCAAATGCATTAAATGCTAATAAGGGTATTAAATGCGATAAGCTCTCGATGACGTACAAAAGAGCCTTTCTACTGTCAAACTCAGACAGTCTGCTGCACCAACTTTTGTAGCAAAATTTTAGGGATAAAGGACATAAAAGTTGTTCACTCGCGAAAGTGAAAGACACGCGCCCAATTTAGTGTTAAACAGACACTTTATCTAAGAATGCCTATAAATAAGACTTCGGCAACAAGCCAACAACAACTGAAGCTTACAAGTAAAAACTTTGTTACATTGAAGTCTCAACCTTAAACTTTCAGAAAAGCTCAAAATCCATAGCCAATATTCTTCAAGCTTTTTATCAATTCCTAAGACAGTCAAAGATATCTCAAACCTCTTCTCAAGAAGAACATTACACTACTACTGAGATATTCATTAGTTTGATTTTATCAAACAACATCATTGACAAAAACCCATCTAACCTCGGAATCTATGTGAAGACGAAGTTGAAGGCTTGCATTATTTCTGGGTGAAAGAAGAAAGTAGTTCAAACAACCTTGAAGCAGAAATCTGTGTGATCAAGGAGCTCAAGACAATCTTTGTTCTAATCATCCTCTAGTTTGTAGAAGTTTCCATGCGATTCTTTAAAGATCCTTCAGTGGATTTCCTCCGAGTGAAAAAGGAGAAGAAGAACGTAGTTGAGATTACATCACCTAACAAACCTTGCAAACTTTGTGTTATTTACTTTAAAGTTTATTTGCTTTTAATATTTCATATTTCATTGCATAAAAGCATATAAGTAACACGTTGAAGCTTACATTTAAGCAAAAACAACTAGGTAAAATTTGAGACACTCAAATCCTTTAAAGAACGCATAAAATCTTTCCGCTGTGCGAACACTGATATAAGTGGTAAAAGCTATACCTTGAATTGGTTAAGCATTCAAACCTTAAGTCTAAGTTAACTATATAAAAACTGTCTTCAAGTAGACGCTCATCCAAGCGTCCAAAAAAATTGTGAACTATGAAATTTTTGAAGTGCGAGAAATCTTCAGGGTCTATTAAAACCTTTTCCCCTCTAGATCATTTTCGTATGCCACTTGGAACAAACAATAAGGAAGAATTAAAAAAAAAAATAGGGGAAAGAAAAATTAAGGGTGAAAGTAGTAGGAATTGTAATTTGTTATAAATAAGTGTAGTGTATGTTAAATTTTAATAGTTTAGGTGGTTATTGTCAAAGGGCAATACCAATTGAACGGATGTGCACACAAATAAAAATGTATAAATTTGTCTCCCAAACGTGTATCCTAAAACTTTAAAAGATTTCATATTTCAAACTTGAATTGTATTGCATCGATACAATTGTATTCACGTCCGACAACACAGGTGATACTTAAAGTTTTGGGTGCTCGTAGTAACCACACCAAGTCTACAACCATATCATTTTTATTTTTATTTTTATAATTGAAAATTATGCATTAATGAGACAGAAAGAAAGTCCAAGGACATACAACTCATGTTCATCAACACAACTAACAGATTCGATAAAAATAACTAGACTAAAAAATGGAAGCACAAAAAACATCACGATCAACCAAGCTATAACAACAAATGCTAAAATGAAGGTCTAACTCTTGTGAATCACAAGAAACCACATCTAGAAAGGGCTCCCAATCCCAAAAGAGAGGAGGTATCTACTTGAAAAAGAATCATATTTTCCGTCAGGAAATGACTCCAACAAAAGCTCCATCTTTACTCTTCTTATCACAATCAATATGGAGAAGTCTAAGACTTCTCATACACTTTGCCAACAACAACCTAAACAGAAAAATTAAAAACTCCAAACAACAGAAAATAAGAAAGTAATAATTGAAATAAACATAACAAAAAAACAAACTCCATTTTTTGCTCTAGGGAACTGCCAGAAAATTGATGCAAATGGTCATGACAAATTCTACCAGTAAATCAAAAGGTTCATCAACTTTTATTGGAGAGCAACCTGAAAAATGGAATGATAAATCAAAGTTGGATATTCAAAAGAGCAGGTAGCTATCAATAGCTTCCCTCGTTTTGGCTTGCTTGGAGGGGGTAACATAGCCGCCACCACCAAGGCGGTGGTGGACTGCGACAATGAGCATTTTCGACCTTTGAGCAACAAATCTAGAGAGAGGGTCATCCATAAAGCCGGCATAGATGCTCCTTAGCTCGGTCGAGGCGTTGGACATGAGAATCGCCGCCATGGGGAGCTCTTGAGTTGGAAGAGGTTACGAACTCTTGAAGGTTTTTTGGTTAGGTGTACGCATTTCGGAGTGGGGCAGATGACGGGGTGAGAAAGGACGATGACAACTGGAAAGAAACGATGGAGGAGGAGTCGCCCCTGCCGTAGGGGAGATACATCACAACTATTTTCTGTTTATACATTCTAACTACTTGTGTATGAACACATTATGTGCGTATAACATAAAAAATTACATTGTCTCTCAAGATATGGTAAAATTCTATTCCTCTCTCGGTTCAATCATACCAAAGTATATTTCATAAAAAAAAAAGGTGTATTATACTTATCATATGATTAGTCACTCATTTTGTAAAATACAATTGGTCCCAAAATTTGGTTCTTCTTCTCGTCTCTCTCAATTAAGAGAGTGTTTGGCTAAGCTTATAAACTCTTTAAAACATAACATCTTATAAGATGTTTTAGAGCTTATAAGCTCTTATAAAGTGTTTGATAATTTTTTTGGTAAAACAGCAAAATAAGATTTTTAGAGCTTATAAGCTCTTAAAAAATAAGTAAGAGAACCCTGACTTATTTTTTAAGATTTTATAAGCTCCAAAAACATCTTATAATCACAAAGAGTTTATAAGCTCTTTAAAATAAATTTAGTCCCAACGCCCTCTAAGTATCTGTGTCCCTCAGTCACTTCACGCTACTTTTCTTGACCGACCATCCCTCGAGTGACTACACTACCACAACCGCATCACCCCATCTCCCAAAGCAAACCCTTTCTCCCACTTCCACATCTAAAAAGCCTAAAACCTCACCCCAAAACCCACACACCTCATTCTTCACACACTACACCAACCATGGCATTGAGCAATAACATCACAGCAATCTTGAACTTCATAGCACTAATGTGCTCCATCCCCATAATCTCCGCCGGCATATGGCTCGCCTCCAAGCCCGACAATGAGTGCATCCACTGGCTACGTTGGCCCCTCGTCTTCCTCGGTATAGCTTTCCTCTTAGTCACCCTCTCTGGATTTGCCGGCGCCTATTGGAAAAAGGAAACCTTTTTGGGACTGTATTTAGTGTGCATGTTCATTCTCATCGTACTGCTCCTCGTACTCCTCGTGCTCGCGTTCGTTGTTACGCGTCCTGACGGCGCGTACACCGTGCCCGGAATGGGATTCAAGGAGTACAGGCTGGATGGGTTTTCGTTGTGGATGAGGGATCACATTACCGGCGATGATAACTGGGGGAAGATAAGGGCCTGTTTGGCGGACACTCAGATTTGCTCCAAGCTCACTCACAAGTATATTTCTGCTGGCGAGTTCTTTGCTGCCCATCTTTCTCCTATTGAGGTTAGGATGTTAGTTCCTTTTTGTTGTTTCTTAGTGATTTATAAATGTATAGGTTACATTTTGCCACTTGTTTTAGTTAGTAACACACTG
Source organism: Buddleja alternifolia (assembly GCA_019426215.1). Lineage (NCBI taxonomy): Eukaryota > Viridiplantae > Streptophyta > Magnoliopsida > Lamiales > Scrophulariaceae > Buddleja > Buddleja alternifolia. Next base: position 10,721,626 of record CM033405.1, on the reverse strand, counting down.
AAAGAGATTAATTGGATTAGTGACAACTCACATGAATAGGTCCGAAATCAATCTCATAGGACATATATTTTGTATTTTTCAATTTTTAGAAAATCGACAAAAATAGTTAGTTTGGACAAATGTCTTGCACATGACCATTACTTAATTTGCATAAATTTCATAAAAGGAACCCTTATATTATGTAAAACTTGAAAAAAAAATCATCTTTCTATTAACATTTAGCGTTTAGTGTCGTAAAATTAGTGGGTATTTATTCAATTAATCCAATTTATCTTAAACCCGCGTGCAAGCTACTGTCGAAATTTCTTCCAAAATTGCAAAAGGAATAATCCTATGGTACTATTTTTGTAATTTTATAAACAAATAAACTAAAATTGCAAATAGATCATATTCTACAAACCAATATATATAATTGCAAGTTTCTCAACAAGTAAAACAAGTTAATAGTAGTGTTGTTGGTATTGTCCCAAAAATAAAATAAAATAAAAGGGTACTCCCCTTTTGTTCTTTGTAACGTTATTGTGCGTGCATGTTTTCCTGATTATTACTTATTTTTGGAATTACAGTCAGGATGTTGTAAGCCTCCGATGATATGTGGATTCAGATACTCGAACCCTACGACTTGGATTGGTCCGTCAACAAACATAGCAGCGGATGCGGATTGCGGCGTTTGGAACAATCATCCGACTCAATTGTGCTATAATTGTGATTCTTGCAAGGCAGGTCTGCTTGGAAACCTAAGGCATGAATGGAGGAAAGCATACATAATATTGATCGTAACTGTGATTGTTCTCATTTGTGTTTATCTCATTGCTTGCATTGCATACAAGAATGCTCGAACTGCGCAACTATTCCGCAGTTACAAATAAGTTTGATTGGACCTAATTTGATGCTTTGCTAACAAGATTGTCACTATTTTATGGGATTGGATTAATTAGGTGGTTTTCTTGGACCATTAGTGTTGCTTCTTTATTTATGATTTTGTATGATATTGGTTGTACTTTGTTCGACGCTATCAAACTAGTTATACAATTGAATGTCATGGGTGCTAATTATATTAAACAACTACATGTAACCCTGCCACGGCGCGGGAGACTAAAGATCGAGAATATTTTTTAATATATATATATCTATTATTATATAATTTACATTTAAAAAAAATTAATTTTAATGATTATCATCGAATTTATTTTTTTTTTGAATGTTAATCACACTTATTCTGTTTAAGAAATAATTATACATTATTAATAATTGTAATAAAATAAATATTAAAAAATAAAACGAGAGGGACATATAATTGATGAAAAAATTGACCAATTTTGTTGATTATCATTAGAAAATTTCTCTATAAGAGTATTAGAGCTTATTACTATTTTTGAAAAATTAATAATACATGATAAAAAATTTAATGAAATATTCATGAAAATATGACTAATAACTATCACTATAAGCGAAGAGGATAGAGAAAGGTTATTTCTTATTTGAATTTGAATTACACTGGTATCTACCTTATTTTAAATTCAAATTGTGTTAATAACTAACATATGTTTGAATTTATATATTTGAGTATTTTAGATAAAGATTGATGATTATATTTAGGGCAAAATGGCAAAATCCATTTTGCCCCCACTTTACTATATTAAAATACATCAATCACCCCCTGGATATATTGATGGACATAAATACTCTTGATTTATGTAAAATCATAAATTTATTTTCCACCTGTCTATTATAATTTGTAGCACTTTGCCTACCTTACGATTGTATTTCAGTATAATCTGTCTCCAAAATTGATTTAGTGTTAAATAAATTAATATTCAATATATGAAATAAACAATAGAATATGATTGTAATATTATGAATACGACATATTAAACTTAAAAAGACTCACACAAATATTTACTATCACTATTAATTAATATGTTATTTTCTTTTATATATGCTAATACTTTAATTTTATTTTAAATAACTAATTATAATTCCTATTATTCATTCTTAGTTTTTAATAAAATTAATCATTTATTTTTAAGTATTCTATTACTTATTAAGATAGTGTTATAAACCTATTCTTATGATCTTTTTATTATATAACATGTACACTTATTTATGAGCATAATTTTTTTTACATTAATTAATGATAAAAGCTTCTCTTTTTTATTTTTTCTTTAATTGATATAATTAATACTATTATGTGAATAAGATGTACATAGATAGTTCAAGATATATTAAATAAAATATTATAATATTTAGTTATTTACTTTTATGAAAATACAACCAATATTAAAAAAAATACAAAATAACAAGAATATTTTCTAATATCTATTAACGCAACTAAGTTATCGAAAAGGAAGAGTAAATTTATTAGAATCTTTGTAAAGAAAAAACATATAAAATGATTAATTTATAATTCATGAGTTGTGTATTTAATTAAATTATCCTTAAATAAAATCTGGGATCAAATTAATTAAAATTTAATCATAGAGATGGCAAAGTGATAGATAGATTGTACTAGTTAAATTCTAGGTGATTTTATCATGGGATAATGATTTTTTTACCCCCTGTATTAGTCCAAAATTGCTAAATACCCCCTCCTGTTAAAACAATAGGCAAAAAGACCCCTTTGTTTATGTGAACACAGCGCAAAACCCTTTTTCCGTTAGAAACTTGATAAAAATATAGCCCTTAAAACATCCCTATACATTTGCCCTAATTATAGGGTTGAAATTCACTACAAGACAAAGGTATATGGATGTTTTAAGGGCTACATTTTTATTTAGTTTCTAACAGAAAAGAAATTTGACGGTGAATTTACAAAAACAGAGGGGTGTTTTTGCCTATTATTTTAACCCGATGAGATGTTTAGCAATTTCGGACTAATACAGGGGGGTAAAAAATAATAAACCCTTTTATCATTTTAAAATCAATGGTATTTTTATCTATCAATGTGTCTGGGGGTGTTTGATGTATTTTAATGTAGTAGAGGGGAATGTTTGAAGGTTTTAGTTTTTGTTTTGCTTTCGTGCTTTTGGCTATTTTCAGTGAATTATGTATCAACAACAATATATGCACCTCACATTTGCCTTTAAAAGGTGGCATTTGAAGTGCTCATGCTCCCACTTCGGCCAAAATTCACCCAAAAATGGTCTGAATGACGAAAGTGAAACTAAAACTAAACTTTAGGGAGAATAGCGTAACATTTAGTACTTTTAAGGACCAAAGTGGTAATAGTTTATTCAAAAAAGCCGCCTCCCCCGCCCTCTAAAAACCATAAACATCATTTTCTTCTCTTCTTCTCCACGAACGATGGCTTGGTGAAGCAATCGCTTCCATCACTACAGATGTCACCACCATCGTCGGCGGGCTGGGCTATAGCACCCTCCTTTAAGTTGTCTATCCCAATTTTCAAATTTGATGAGACGGAGATGGATCTAACGAAATAGAGATGGCTCTAACGATCGAGATGAAGACAGGTGATACGTTAGATTTTATACAACTCTTTAGATATTTTATTTAGTGTTATTTTCTCTCAGTTTCGTCTCCCAATGTGGTCTTTTGCACAAGAAATTTCTTGTGCTCGTTAGTTGGTTCTTAAGATTGTTATCTTGAAGAAACTTTATATTAAGTGTTTCAATTGTTATATTACTACATCGTTAGAGACCGTTTAAATTGTATTGTTCTTGACGTTGTAAACTTTTTATTGAATGAAATAAATTGATCTTTTTTCCTAGGAAAAAAAAAGGGACCAAAGTGGTACAAATATAGAACTTCAGGAACTACTAGTGATATTTACCCCTAATAATACCTGGTCAAATAAGACTTTTGTGTCGAATATGATATAATCTATTTATATTAGGATTTTAGAAATTTAAGAAATAAGGATAACTTTATTGCATGAATTTTGTGAACCAACCACAAGAGCAATTTTGCCTGTCCCTAGTTGACTATAATTATGCAAAATATGAACTAAAAATCCCTCAACTTCTCAGTAAATTGCATGTTATTTGTATAAGTACGGAAAATTACACTTAGAATATCACGGGCACTAAATGGCAATGCAAACTCACATCAAATGTAAATGTTAAATGTTGAGTCCAAACATCATCATCCCAACAAAATTTTAAAAATGCATAAATCTCTGTAGTATATATGCATAGTTTCTCATACAAAAATGTGTGCACATGCTAAACGTAATATCCAATGCACACAAATGACAAATCCTTGTTATGTTTCTCGTACATCAATTCTTTATATATATATATATATATATATATATATATATATAAGAGCACCGACGTCACCGACTGGTTTCCAGTCTCCCATGAGCGCTATTGTTTGTATTCGCAACTAATTATTCCCTAAAAAACTATTTTTATTTAATTAACAATATGAAAAGGGTGTTGTATTAAGTTTGACTCTGGAAGTTAGATCAATTCTTCAGTTATCATCTTTAACTTAACCATATGGTTCAGTGAGCCGAGTGTAGTTAAATATGAGAAGACTCAGTTTCAGCACTAAAATTGATTTTCCAGTAAAAGTATATTCTATTAATTAATGATAATCTATACTATCTACAATATGTAATTATTAAACAGGGTCAAATGTGTTTTGGACTGTCAAACGATTTTGGCGTTGCATATAGATAAGTGTTAATTAATTTGGTGTTCATGCACCGTGTGGTAGTTATATTGTCACCTTATTGGTTTTGATGGTGTGGCATAATAATACTTCGTAGTCCATCAAACCAAGTGTAGTGGATAATTATCCATGATTTATATTAACTACGAGTAAATCAGAGAGAGGAAATATGGAAATGTTGATTCCATTGATTAATTGAATGAATTTTGAAACTAACAGTTTACAAAGATAGCTCAACAAACTAATGAGCTGGCACTAACTAATTCTTAGCGGGAAAAGTAAGCTAACCCTTAACTAACCTGAAACCAATTAACAAAAATGAAAGCTGCAATTACAAAGAAAGTTTGGTCCCGTTTGAATATATCAAGAACTCCAAACTTGCCAAGAAGACAGTTTCCAGCGAATGTTGAATTTTCCGACGTAATTTGTACCAAAAGTTGCCAATTTTATCATAGGAATGTACTCAAATTGCCAAAATGTCACTTTTTGTTTGGCAAAAGCGTACACTACTCATTAATATACCAAAAACTGCAATATAGCCACTCCATTCTTTCATGTCCGGAGACATTGCATTTGCAATTAATCAAGTTTGTAATTTATGCATGCTCCTCTACGCTCGTACTTCACATCTAATAGCTGTAAAAATAACTTTCTAGACAAATCAAAGGAACCATCCAACACAGAATTTCGTTCAAGAAAACTTCAAATTTTTCTTCAAGATCATTTTCAGACGCGTATTAGGCGGGTGATCCGGACGATAGATGCTTCAGTACGCACTACAGGTGCTTACATATTCGTTGGTCCTAATTTACTCGCCTGGACTGCAAAAAAGCAATGGATTGTATCCCTTGTTGTGGAACTCAGAGTCATATTCCACCAAATATAGAAATAGAGAGAGAAATATTGTACTAGAAAATCACACTAGATTTAATTCTCAGGAAAGATTGGAGGCGTCACAACGGTCGCGCTTAAAACCCAATCTCCTTGACAGAATTAACTAGACGAATTTAATAGCACAATATAACACTACAACTATAACTAACAATGGCTACTTGAAGAATAGCACAAAATAAAGAACACCAAATTTAACGAGGTTCGGCTAATTTAGCCTACGTCCTCGGACCCCACCAAAATATTTCACTAAAGGACTAAAGTGAAACTATTACAAACTATAGAGGAAGAAAGAAGAAATTGCTAAAAGACTTAGGCAATTTGGGATATCTAAAAGGTGAAGAGGTAGCCCACCTTTATACAAGAATTGAACTCACTTCTTTCAATGTTTTCCTATGTGGGATAACAACCAATTCTTTAACCAAATGAAAAATGAGTCATCTTCAACATCCCTTTCAAGTGCTGAAGTTGCAATTGCTAATGCAATAGCTGAAATTAGTTGGATTTGATCTCCTTTATGAAATCTGCATACTTCTATGTACACTTCTTATTCTATACTACAACATTTCCGCTTTGCAGATGGTTAAAAACCATGTATTTAATGCAAGGGACACGCCATATTGAAATAGATTATCACTTTGCTCGTGAATTGGTTTCACGAGGAGTTCTCCAAATTCGACATGTACCCTGAAGTCACCAACTTGCAGATATTTTTATCAAAGGGCTCACTAAAGATTAATTTTTCTTCGAGCTCCAAGCTCAATCTCCACTTCATACCATCTCGCTTGAGGAGGGGTAAAAGAGAGCAATCATAGATTGTTAGAGATTGCAATAATATTAATGTTATACAAGCATATGTTCAGCCCGGAATGAATCTTTTATCCCATAATAGTGTATTATAATGGTGTCACATCACTGTGGGAATAGACAAGTGTCCATTTAAAAAAAAACTGCTAATTAATATTTCAAATTAAAAGGATACTTAGTCAATCCCACAATGATGTGACACTATTGTGGGATAGAAGATCCGCTCCGTGTTTAACTATTATTGATTGCTTGTGTAACAATTAGGAATTTTAATTTATGTACAACTGACTTGTATATAACTTGTTTCTCGCCTTGTATTACTCTTGTACATTGTATATATGAAAACTCCACTACAATCAAACCGCTATTCAAGGAGAAATTTATTCTGTTCCTTCTTCTCCATTATCAAATTTCATGCAAAAACCCATCATAGGTTATATGATAGAGTGATGCTATATACCATCCTTTTTTAGTCACCTATTTTTCACTTCCTATGTGGATGTCCTAGTCACTCTCCAACTCACCATTCAATTATTCTCTTTCTCTTTTTAACCTTTCCATTCTTTCTGATTTTATTCCTAAAATTTCTCCTTTTTATTTCCTTGTGCATGCTTATGACACATCAAATTGGATATTACTTCCTAAACTGAAACTCTTCTTGTTTCTTTTATCATTGAAAATGTTATTATTATTTTCTTGTTGCTGCAACATCTCTAAAACTCTTCTTCAGTTGTGTGCCTGAGAGAAGAATAAAGTCAAAAGCATAACCATTTTTTGCCATTACAAGAATCAAAATATTGATTAGTGGAATTACTCATAGTCATAGACAAGCGGTACTAGAAGTTGATGCTTATTTAGACTTGAGAGGGCTTGTTTAACTGCTCATTTAGACTTGAGTGGTAATGTTCCTAATAAAATTGTAATGACAGACACACCTCAACTATATGTAAGAATTCAAACAAGTTGTAAAGTTATTTTCTAGACCATTTCAAAGCTTATTTCACCTTATACAAAAAAATTGTCATTAAGCATTGTATAGTAAACAGCAAACAACAATGTCCTCATATTCATTCCTTTTTCAATTAAGGAGGCATAGCACACTAAATCCTTGTCTTGACGTCTAACTTTGCCAAATGACCAGAAACTTTGTTTGCTGGAATCCTTCGAGGCAATTTAGGAAGAAATTTTGTGCAGAGCTTCCGGAAACACAACATTCATTTATCCTTCTGCTCAAAAACCCATATCTCGGCCTGAGCTGTACTTTGCGAAATTTAATAATGAGATTTTAATGGAATGATGCTAATTTGAATATATCTTTTTCCCCTTCGTTGTTCTGGATACTTACAAAATTAATTTTGAACGACATATATACTTTTTTTTTTTTTTTGATTCGGAGAGAAGGGTGCTACCCTACTAACTTACCCCGACAAACCCGAGATAGTAGTTATACGGCATAGATACTTTGATAGAGAGCAGCATAGCCATGAAGCAACGGAAGAGAAGAAGAATTCAAGAGTTTAGTTAGGATGAAATCGGATCCTATGGGTCAAAGGCGTGAATAAGGGAAGAGAAGGAGATTTTATAGGAATAAAATTAGTGAGAATAGAAAGATAAAAAATATAGGGAAAAAAATTTAATGCTCAATTGGATACTGACTAGGACAACCACATAGGAAGTGAAACATTGGTGATTTAAAAAGAGGTGCTATATAACATTTTCCTATATGATAACGAATCCTCAATTCCATTTAATGATTCTCTCGTATTCATTTCCCATATGCACGCAAAGTATAAGCGATCAACTCGCAGGTGTATATCTAAGAATCATTTTATACACTTAGCATACATTTGTTATGTGGAAATAAGATCAAACACAAAACAGGAATAGATCATTCAAACCAACATTTGGTATTAATATAGGATGAATAATACAAATATGATAATCATTTTACAATAAATTAAAGATCGGAGGTGACTTAAGGTGCTATCAAACTTGTCTGAAGTTATTGTCATCCTTAGTTAATCTGAAATGGCCAATCTTGATATAGGTCTAGACATGCTAGTCTGGAAAGGGTTAAGGCTGGGCCTTAAACAAATTAAGGCATTTGTAAGTCCAAATATAATTAATATTAGCATTGTAGTACAGATAAATAACAGACTACGTATACATAATTTACTACAAAGACGAAGAATAAGAAACAGAAGCAGTCTCTTTCAAATCCACCACCCTCTGATTAATACCGTTCTCCACGTCAAAAACCAAATCATTTGTCTCTCTAAATGCCCCATGGGCCACCACCACCGTCAACCCCGCCATCAGCCCCGCCACGAATACAACTGCACGGGTCATGAGCAACACAGCCACCGTAAAGATCGATAGAACCACCAGCGTTAATCGCTCATCCACCGCATACGCGAATAGGACAATAGGATCATCGCGAAGGAAATACAAATAGAGCCATGCAACCATCACGACGGTGAACACGATGAGGGACAACGGGTGCCATAAGAGACTAATGAAAAGCATGAAAAGAACGATAATGGCATAGTTCACTTGAAAATATGATATATTCGTTTGGATGCGATGGAGGGCGACATTGAAGCTTTCTGGAAGCGAAAAGGATACCATTTCTTTCCATGGCCGACGGGTTCGGATCCGTTCTCGGGCGGGAGAAAGGAATGGTGGCTCAGGTGGTGGCTGTGTGGAGATTGTGCCGTATGTTGTGGACATTTAATTTCTAGTTGTAGGAGAGAAGAAGAGATGTAATTAAATATATTGAGGAAAACATGTGAATATGAAAATGGAGGATCAAGAAATGATTTTGGCAGACTTTCAGGAAAGAAGAGAGGTTGGTGAAATGAAAGATAACTGCACCTTACCAAAGGTTTTTGTTGATGAACTATTAATGGTTACACGTATACATAGTTGCTATTTTTAGAACCGAATTATTGCAAAGACTGAACTTGTCTATAATGTAAGATCTATAACAAACTATCTTTGGTTATGAATATATAATATAAATCATTTTATGTATACACTATTTGCATAAGTGATGGTGTATAAATTTATTTTTTCGATAAATTTCGCGCGAGAAAATTGTAAATTTAGTCCCGTAACTATAGGGGTGTGGCAAAAATAGTCCCGTACTTTCAACCACTTGCAATTTAAGGACTGTAGCTTCGTAAAATTCACGGATTAAGTCCAATTTCACCGGAAAATTTTCAATTTAGTCGGAAAAAAGTCATGTGCCTTGCACGTGACCTCTCAAAATTGGGAATTTTTTATTTTCCGGCCAAATCAGCTTATGTGGAATTGATGTGTATGCCACGCGGGATAAATCTGCCACAAGGTTGCCACATAAACACTTTTAAACAATTTTAAATCAAATAACATTTTAAAGTAATATATTATAAGATTTAAATAAAAAATTAAAAAAACAAAAAAGAAAATCAGAAACCCAAAAGAATCTGTATCATCTTAGCTTCCCAAGCCACCCACCCACCCACCCACCCGCCCGCCTGCCCGCCCACGCATGCATGGCACCCCAACCCCAATCGACTACCTAAAGTGCCGCAACCCTCAGCCACACCCTCCATCCACCGATCGGCCAACGTCCTCTCTCTCTCTTTCAGAATTTTTACGATTTAGTGTGGGTGTGGGTGTGTTTTGTTTGAAATTTCTCTCTATAGTTTCGATCTAGGCGACGAGGGAGATGGTGGGGGGAGGGAGATGGTGGGGGAGGAATGTGGACGACGATGAGAGGGGAAGGGGAGGCGGGGCTGGCCGCAGTGGTTGTAACCGAGTGGCGGATGGAGGGGAGGGGTGGGATGGGGGGGGCTGCTCGATGAGGAAGATGCATTTTTTTCCTTTTTTTATTTATTTACTAAAACTATTTAATAATATTAGTATTGATCAAAAGTGCTTAAACAACATTAGTTAAATAATGTTCTATGATAATAATTAAAGTTTGATTTGGGATCTACTCTTAACTTTGAAGTATGAATTTTGTTTGCTTGTATTAGATTAATTTTAGTAATTTAATATTTAACTGACATAATTTTTGACAATAGAAAATACATTTATTAGAATACAAAATATAGGTTAAATTATTATGCAAAAGAACTTGATTTATATAAATTTGAACAGTTTTGTAAGTTAATGTAAATTTAAATTTTCAATTTTTTTATTTTTGCCAATAAAGGGTAAGTTCATTCAAATTTCGAAATCACTTTAAATTATTTTTCTATTTTCTCTAACTTTTTTTGGACAATTTCATTATAGTATTTTTTTATATATATTTAGAGTTTTTTTTATTTTTTTCTAACGATTTGAATATTTACTTATATTTATTGAGTAATTATAAATCTTGAATTTATTGAATAAATTCTCTGTTTAAGTATTTTTTTCTCAACAAATAGTAATTTTACTTAAATTTATAAATTATTCTAATATATAATTTTGAATATTTTTAAATTTATTAGAAATTTTAATTTTTATGTAAATATTACATTATCTTATTCTTGTCAAATATAAATAATTTTATATAAATTCAAAAACTAATTTAAAATATATAATTCTAATATTTTCTAGATATTTATTATTTTGTAAGTTATTCATATCCATGTCATCACATTAAAATTAAATGAAATTTTAAAAAATGCCACCTAAGCTGATTTGGCTGGAAAATAAAAAATCCCCAACTTTGGGGGCTTTTCTGGCTAAATTGAAAATTTTCCGTTGACATTGGACTTAATCCGCGAATTTTACGAAGCTACAGTCCTTAAATTGCAAGTGGTTGAAAGTACGGAACTATTTTTGCCACACCCCTATAGTTACGGGACTAAATTTGCAATTTTCTCAATTTTGCGCCCCCAAGTTAAATTAAGATTGCTAAAACACAAAGAGATCCCCGTATTTTAATTTATAAATTGGGTCGGGTCCTTCATACGATCTGACTCGACCCAACAATCCCCGACTCGTCAATATCTTCGATTGTGGCGTGATCCAAGAAGCTCAGTTGCCCATCATGAATAGTGGATTTAATTCGGAGACTATAAATACCTCCTCTATTCATTTGGAGGGGAACCTGCCTTTTTATTATTACTCTCAAAACACTCTCACTTCACCTCGTATTTACCTTAGAAAGTTCATCTCGTATTACTTCATTTGTACGAGCTCACTTCAAAGTAGCTGCAGTTATATAATTTAAAGTAGGTTTAAACTTGATCCTATTTAACTAGATACGTAGGCAACTTGACATTATCAAGTCCAGTCTATAATATACATTATCTAGGTTCTGGTTTGTGGTCGTATATTCGGTTCGATTGAGCCAGCAAAATTCGAACTAAATCATTTGGCGCCATTTGTGGAAAATCAATCTCCAAGGACGGTGGAAACAATTGTAGGATGGAAGAGGTGAGCAGAAGAGCAGGTAGAGAGGTGTACTTGGAGGTCACATGATTTCCCTTCAAGGCACTACTACCAAACCCCGAGGTCGGAGCTCAGCAACAAATGATGATGGTAATGACGGAAGCTGAATTCAACAAGGGGATGCAGGAATGAGGGCAAAAGTTCCTCGAATCAATTAGCTAAAATGCCAACTACTCCGAACATTGGTTTGTGCATCCCAACCCAGTCACTCCAAGACAACAATTCCATGAACTCGACCCACAAAGCGAATGATTAGATGGCCGCAAAGAGAGGATACACCAATGACTAATCCATGAAAACTTGACCCGGAGAAGGAACAAGGGAAACAAAGTCTTGGAGAGAAGTGACAAAGGGGAGAACGGGTTGGCAGCCCAGACGATGCAAATAGTGATTCTAACTCACAAGATAGACTTGAAAAACGAGTCAAAGGCCAGACGAGGGTACGAGCCGAAGACAAAGCAAACATGGAACAAGGAGAAATAAGGGAGAAGTCGAATGCATCGAGGCAATTCGCTCCAGTTTCAGCACTTTAGCGCGTAACTGTCCATTTCACGTGGATATCCACAAGTGATGCCTCAGAACTTCAGGATATCGGACTTACCAAAGTATGATGGGACAAGAGATCCAGAGGAACATGTATAATGTTTGAAACATTGATGTTGTTACATAGTCCGAGTGATGCGATTAATAGCCGAATCTTTGTTACGCCGTTATTTGGGTCGAGCTCAGGAATGGTATGCCACTCACCCACTTGGGACCATTGTATCGTTTGATTAATTTATCAGGAAATTTGAATATCATTTTACAAGTAAGACAAGGACCGTGAAGTCAAAATCCCAGCTATTGGTGACCAGGCAACATGATACAAAACACTGAGGGAGTTTGTTGATAGGTTCAATGACGAGGCATTGAATGTTCAAGGGCTGTAGCATGAGGTGGTACTATAGTAACCAACTAGAAAGAACAACCTCTGGATGGAGCTCTAATTTGACACTCCCTGAGAGATCTATAGGAATTGATGTTAATGACTCGGGAGTACAAGCAGGAAGATGAGATGTACATGATGAAAATAGATGAAAGTAGAGTTTCGAAGCATAACAAGGATAAACATGATCATGGTGAACAACGTGGAGGGCCGAGATTTGACAAGGACCACGAAAGGCCGCCACAGTACGTAAAATACGAGAGATGTTGCCTCTCAGTGCTTCACAAGGCAGATCCCTGACGATAGAAAACTTAAAGGTTGTTTGGTCTATAAAAATGAAATACGACCCAAAGAGGAAAAGTAGTCATAAAATTGTCACTTTCACAAGGACAAGGACATTAATGACCATGATACAAAAGACTGCTTCCAAGTAAAAGATGAGATCGAGAGGCTCATTAAGTATGGCTACCTGCACGAGTTCTTTGACAAGGCTTGAACAGCAAAAGCCTTTGTACATCGCGATGGGAAACAACCAGACATTAGGTCACGAAGTCAATCCAGAGAAAGATGGGCAAGTGCACCAAAGAGTACATCAAAATCCTCCTAGGCAAGATGATATACGACGTAATGAGGCACATGATAATTTGCCCGTACGAGGTGTGATTCACACGATTGCGGGAACCCCTAGGTATGGGGACTTCCACAATGCAAGAAGAAAGCATGTAAGGGGATGCTAAGTCCTACGAATTAAGGGGATGACCATTGAGCATTATGACGGTTGCAACGACCTACGAAGCTACCAACTTCTACAATAGGGATTACGAAAGAGAACTAAAATCTCAAACTAATCAATGGTGATTACCTTGGATTTTGCTAATTTTGTTGTGCAAAAAAAGGTCCTCTTTGGTAATAGGAGTTATACATGTATCGAAAACAATGAATCTGGATGTGACAAGTCTATAACATGCAGGTTATAGTATTTAACTGGGGATCCATGGTATGAAAAAGATGGGGCCATTTTTGTCCATCATTTTGATAACATGAAAAAAGTTCCTTCCGTGTATCACAACTAAGGAGCGGAGGAAAAGAACCTTGCATAAACGTAGGAGAGAAAGTTGAATTGTTTTTTTAAGGTATTAACTGATCAAGATATCCTAGGTCGGAGGTCTTGGTTAAATGGGCTAAAATGGTATCCATTTTTTCTGCTAACTGGGTAAGAGATGAACTGAGGTCGACCATTCTACAGACCAATACTATCTTTTAAATATCTTTGGACTTTATCAACTGATTTGGCAATTTCTTTGACAGAATTAGCAATTGTGGTGATATCTTCTTGCATTTTCCAGGCAAAAGCAGTAAATTCAGATTTTAATTCGATTAGAGAATCATTTTCTTGAAGTTGTGCATCATTAATAACAGACATCTCATGCAATTTTTCCGAAAGATCATTACTTAAACTAGGGTTCTGATGTAAAACTATGTATGAAAGAATTTCAGTAACATTGTTTAACCATGTCTCAGGGAAGAATGTAGCTCACAAAAGCTATTCCTCTGATACCAGAGAATTGCGGAACTTTGTACAGTAACATACCAAAAAATTGCGGAACTTTGTACAGTAACTTTTGAACAGTAACTTTGTACGGTATGGAGTTTGTAAATCTCATGAAATTCTTCGTCTTTTGAAATATTCGTCTTGCGAAGGATTATCTCGAATTAATTCTTGGAGAAGACTTTGTCGTTCTTCAAGATTTTGTTAGCAAACATAGAGGTTTCCTCTAACATTTGCTAAGTTAGCACGAAGTCCGTTTAGTCGAAGAGTTCGAACTCTTTGAACTTCGGGACAGTGTTGCACAAAATCAAACATTACATTTTGTGACATAAATTGAATTTGTAATTCAATCGTGCTAATAGTTTCAAGGTAGACATGAATTGCTCTTTTTAGCGAAGAGATTTCGGATCTAATGTGATCTATATTCATAGTTGGGGTACCTGGCATTGTTTATATATTTTGTAAACGGTCCTTGAATTCGGCTAGTTTTGAGCGTAAGAACTTTAAATCGGAATTTATTTTATCTTTCTTTGCATCTATAATAGTCAATTTTCGAAAATTCTTTTGATAAATTCGTTTGCTTTTATTAGCACTTTCTGCTGAAATAATTTCAAACTCTAAAACATATTTTTGCATCATTACAAAATCTAATTCTTCTTTTATCTGTAAAAGTTTTTGTCGAATTTTTTGTTGTAATTCTTCGTAATTAGGCATTTTTAAAGGCTATTGATCTAAGATTTCTATTTAATTCTGAAAGTTGTTTTTTACCCTGATTTGGAACAAAACTTTTAGGTTTTTCAATTCTAAGGGAACTGGATTTAACTAAAAATGGGGATTTATCCTCTTGAGATCTATCATCTTTTAACTGAAACGATCGTCTAGCATTTAAACTAAAAGTTCTGTGGGGAACCTTGAATTCTATTATCGATTTAAAAAGATCTTCGACGGAAATTCTATCTTTTTCTTTAAATGATAAACTATGATGACTATTTGTTAAAGCATAATTTATCTTATATGAAACTGAAAACGCATGATTTCCTGATTTCATGAAATTAGATCTTCCTAGTTCATATCGGATAGTTATAGATCGGTCTAGATCTCTATCTAATAATGACATAGATAACTGAACATTCATATCAAATTTTACAACTTCAGCAGCTAAGTTTCCTGTTCCTATAGCTATAATTGATTCTTCTCTATTAATTAATCTATCATCTCTGATTTCTAAAATTATGGGTGCATCGATTCCTTTTGAAAAGGTAGATTTTAGTATAATTTGAACTGTGGATACATGAATATACCCTAACTTTCGTTGTTCATTTTCCAAAAACGTTCGAATAGTTGAGAATAATTTTTCTTTATTTAGAACGGGAATTATAATATTTCCACTAGTATCTTCGATCATAATTGGTTCTTCACAGTGGACAAAACCGTATTTAACTATGTTTTTTCGAGAAAAATGTTTTACAATATTCTCGATATATGATATATCAAAATTTTGATTTTTTCTTAGAGTGAAATCGGTTTTTCTAATCTTTTTGATATCTAAAATTTTTTCATTTATATATCCTGAAGAGTTTTCTTCCTTTTCGGAATAATCAAATAAAGCTATTTTATCAGAGCTGGTTTTATCATTCATTATAAATAAACATGATTTAATTTGAGGTTACCTGATTTTTTCTTGATAACTTGGATGATCCTTGTAACTTTGATAATTCTGACAAACTTTTCTCTTTCGAGAAATAAAACTTGTGAGAGGCTGATTTGTATAAAATATGGGTTCTTGGAAGTTTTTTCACTCAAACGAACATTTTTATTTTATGACACAAATGCGCTCTGATTCTAAATGAATTCAGAGGATACTTATTTATAGGAGAGGCAACCTCCTTACACGCCTTCACATGCCTTACAGCTACCCGTGATCAGGTAGGGACTACATGGCCATAATTTGCGGAAAATAATGGCTACAAAAGCTAGAAAACAAAAAGGCATCCGATGCCATTTCAATTGCAAACAAACAAAAAACTTTTTCCTTAGTTTTCAACTAGGGAAGACTTTTGTGGCAAGGTCCTTGAAATAATTGGTAACGTCGGTAGGATCATTCCAAAAAAAACTGGGTATAGCTGTGGTGACTTTGGATGGCGGGGGCCACGGTTGTCTCCTGAATTATTCACCATCTTCTTGGTCGAGATAATCGTCTTCCCCAAAACTTGCTTTTGACAATTTATCACAGCAGTATGAACACGCATGTTCATCGTCATGATTAATTGCATTACATAAATTTTCCCTAACTTCTGCCGGGAGAGTGGTAAAAATTCCGTCAAAACTCCTAAACGGGTTTTCAAAACTGGCCAGGGCTTGCATACCTTCTTCGGTGATAACTTTTTGATCGTTACAGAAAACGTATACAGTTGGACTAGTATACATAGTTCTGACCTTTGAACTCGAATTTAGTTTTTTAGCTGCATTCCAGACACTCATTAAAGCTGCAATTTCCATTTTTTCATTTAAGTTGTCGCGTGCAATATCTTCCCTTAACGGGTAAACTCCATTGGCTACGCCTACGCGTATAAAACTGATTGCTGGTACCACAACCTGTTGCTCATGAAAAATTGGGTACGATGAAATTATTTTGACGAATATCTCGTTACCTTTGGTATAGTGTTTTAGGTAAGACACTATAGTTTGGCCGAGTTTCTCGGGAAACTCTGCAAACTCTTCGCCGGTGAGACTGTAGATACAATCTGCAAATCCATGTGAAAACATCTCGTAAACTGTTGTGGCAGGAGCACCTGGTAAAAAGACAACTTTGGGACAGTTATTTTTTTCAGTGGGGTAAAATCCCATTGTAGAGTGAACTTCTGAATAGCTAATTATGCGATCCATGTTTTGTTGAAATTTTTCCAAAGTTACTTTTTTCATTTCGAGCTTTTGTGTTGTTGAGAGAATTCCTTTAATTCGATCAGCGACTGGGAGCATAGCTGGTGATAATCGAGCAGGAATAGGAATAGCTTGCGTTTGTTTTCCTTTTGCTCGGATTCCTAAAAATCTTTGACTCACACTTTTGTGGGCGTCAAGTTCCATTTGAGCTTCTTCGATAGAGGAATAGCTTTTGTGAGCTACATTCTTCCCTGAGACATGGTGACTGACAATTGCCCAGTCACGATAGATACCTTGCATGGGGCCGTCAAAGATAATGTAAACCTTTGCCTTTGGCTTCGCAGCTTCAAGGAAGGATAACTTTGTCGGTTCAGTTGAAGCTGAAGCTGATTCCTGAACTTTTGAACTTTGAACTTGTTGCGATTGGTCCGTTTGGTCCCGCACATGTTCTTCGTTCCAAATCTGTGTCCATTTTTTGGTAGTTGATTTCGGAGCTTCTGATTGCGCTGGTGGTGGAGCTGGAGCTGATTCTCGCTTTGTTTGAAGAATTTGAAGTGTGATTTTTAACTCCTCTTCCTCCCCGCGGAGAATAGCTAAAGAAGCTTCAGCCGCATCACGCTGTTGAACTTTTTGGTTAAGCTGGTGTTGGACTTGTTTGATTATTGCTTCCATTCGCGTGTCAATGTATCTGCAAAACTGTTCTGCTCAGACTTGATCAACTGGATAATGGGTTGAAAAAGATGTAGTTTAAGCTGCCAGCGAATAAGACGTCCTTGCTTGTGAAAAACATTCAATTTGTAGCGCTAAAAATCACTGACATATTTTGAATCGGTTCGTAAAATGAACCGAGTAGTTAATAAATCTATTTTCCATTTAGAGAGGATATTTAAACACGCGAGTGTTTCCTTCTCATGAATGGGATAATTAAATTCAGAACTAGAAAAAGTACCAGATAAATATTTACACAATTTAAATGGCATTTTTTCGATTTTTATGAGAACTTCCTTCTCAATTGTAGTCAATTGACTATATCCAAGTGAAACTTGTTCATCTCCTGGATTAACTAAACTGTTAAAACTTTGATCGATTGGGTGACCAAAACGATCGAGAGCTAGTAGCCGTTTTCCTTGTGGAATGGCTTTCATGCATCCAGCCCAGACTTCGTCGGATGCATCGGTTTCTATAATGAGTAGATCCTCGCTAGAGGCATTATAGAGCTCGGGTAGCAGTATAATAGACTGCTTAATTTGCTGGACTATTTGTGTGTCACTAGGCGTCCATTGCCATTTGAGCTTTTCAGAAATTTTCTTTTGAAGAACGCGCCTTTGAATGGCCAGATTTTTATAAAACCTTGATCTGAAATGTAGTTTAAACACCCTAAAAAGCGTTGAATTTGTTTTCTATCTTGCAATTCGTCAGGAAACGCATTGATTTTTTCCTGAGTGTGTGGGGCTAAATTAATCGTTCCGTTTGATCCGATTTTTAAACCTAAATATTCAACTTCGCTTTGTAAGAGCTTGGATTTTTCTTTTGAGAGAATTAATCCCTTTTCGAAACATCGTTTTAGAACTGTTCGAATAGCATTTTCATGTTCTTCTTTAGTCATTTTTGTAAAAACTATGATATCATCAATATATGCCAAGCATATGTGATCTAATCCTTTTAGGTTAGAGTCCATAAACCGTTGATATATTGAGGGAGCTTGCTTTAAACCAAAAGGCATTACGTTCCATTCGTAATGTCGTTGTGGTGGGCAAGAAAAAGCTGTTAAAGGTTTGGTTTGTTCATCTAATCGAAGCTGCCAATATCCAGATTTTGCATCAAGAGTACTGAAGTAGTTACAACCTTTTAATTTTTCTAGAATGTAATCTTTTCTTGGCAATTTATAAGAATCTCCTATAGTAGCTTCATTTAGCTTTTTATAATTTATAACCATTCGACGTTTACCTCGTTTTTGTTCGTTATGGTTGTTCACATAAAAAGCTGGGGCACAATGGGGACTAGTACTTTCCCTAATTAAATTTTTTGCTAGCAAAATTTTACATTCTTCAGAAAACTCTTGTTCGTCAGCAATACTGTAAGGTATTTTATTTGGAACGTTTATTTCGGACAGTGGATCCTTTAATTTGATACTTACTAAAATACCGTTAGTATTTTTGTGCGGATCAAGAGGATTTCCCGAACAGACTCTATCAAGAGCTGTTTCAAGAGAGAAATTAGTCGTTGACATGCTTAGGCATATAAACTGCAAGTTATCTCTTATATTGTTAAGGAGACTTTTTAAAACTTCAGAATGTGTAATGATCTTGGTTGTAATCATTCCTGATTTTTGACCCGGTTCACTAAAACATTTTAAGGAAATGGTAGTTTTCCTCTGAATGAAGGGTTCATATAATTTTAAAAAGTTATTACCTATGATTATATCTAATCCGGAATCATGGAGGTAGATAGATTTTATTAAAAACTCTTTGTTTTCAATATGAATGAATATATTAAAGCATGCAAACCAAATTTCGTGTCTAGACTTATCAGCGACTCGAATTTTAATTGGTTTTTCTAATTTGATCCAAGAGGAGAAAACTGACCTTTTCGCGAAACAAAGTGTCGCACCTGTGTCGATATAAGCTAAAAAATTTCTTCGGCCTATCACAATCTTGATGAAAGATGCATTTGGATTTCCAATTTTTGCTTTTAATTTCTGTTCTGAAGGCATTAATCTTCGTCGGAGAAAGCAAAAGCATAAATATCAATTTCTTCACAAATTTCCTCATCTTCAATAGGTTCAAAACCATTGTTGAAAGCTAAGCGAAGAGCTTCCTTCTGTTTTCTAAACTTAGGATTTCCCTTTTGGGGACATTCGTTAGCATAATGTCCATCTTCGTGACATAGCCAACAATTACAATTCGTCTTTTTAGACGGACAGTATTTATTCTTTTTGAAAACTTGTTTATGTTGTTTTCGATTTCGAAAATACTTTTGTTTTTTGAATTTATTAAAACGCTGAAATGGAATTTTGCGCCATGTCTTCTTTCGAATAGATTTCTGGGTATTACACCCATATTTTCCAATTCGGTCGGGGAGTTTGGAACAACAAAGAGCAACCTTAGATTCATGTCTAATAGTTTCTTTTGCACATTCAGAAGTTAGAAAAGTTTTCAAAGTATAAATTCGTCCACCTAAAGTGTTACTAGTGTAATTTTTTGTAATATTTTCTTTAAATAAAGAACTTACTGTTGTGCTTATTGAGTGTGGTAATTTATTAAAAAATAATTCGTCAGCGGCATTTTTGTTCTCCCAGTCGAGAAGATAGTAGTTTTGACGAAATTCACAAATAAAATTATCGACGTAACACATATCACATATTTTCATATTAGTTATGTGCCATAACGCTAGACTAGCACTGCTAATCTTATGTTCTAACGAATTAAGGCCATAACCAAGAAATTCTTGACAAATCCGATCAAAGATATTATCAAAAACTTCATTATTATTTGTAGTTTCTTGGTTTATTTCAGCTCTTTCGTCAGCATCAATAGATACAAGAAAATCGAAGACTGTTCCAGTTGTCTTAAGTGTTACATAATTAAATAGATTTTCTGCAGAAGTCGCTCGTATTGTGTTATTTAAAACTATTTCAGTTTTCATGTAACTATTCCAATTCATTAAAGTTTTCTTCATATCAGAAGGACAGTCGAGGTCTAGAAGACCTGGTTTAGGAATATCCGCTTTTGGTTTAAACTGTTCTGGGATTTTTTCCCATTTTCGAGTTTTGGGACTGCGATAAAACCTAATTTATTTAAAGTATTTTGGGTTTTAGGATCTACTTCGAAATCTTCTTGTTGATTTGAAGGTTCTGGTCTATCTGTTACAAAAATTGGATTATCTTCGTAGGGGTTATGAAACGGATTTTCATTATCCTCTGACTCATAGTCATAGACAATTTGTTCTGTTTCATCTTCTGCGATAGCTGGCATAGAGTTTTCAAGTTGTGCTATATCGAGGGCGGTACTAGAGATGTCAGGCTCTATTTCAGGGATTTCAAGATTTGCTAAAAGATTTGATAACTTTTCAATTTGATCCTCAAGGCTTTCAGACATTTTAAGCTAGAGATTTTGGAGTTGGAAATAGGAAGTCTTCCCCCCTCGTGGAAGAGGCGACGTCGGAGGGGACGTCAGGGGGTATAGCAAGCGGGCGACTAGCCAATTGACGACTGACAGTGGTCAAGGCGGTAAAAACTTGCGTAAGAAGAAGAACTTGAGCAGATTCTTCAGTAGTTTTGCCTTTAATGATTTCGTTTAATTGAGCAAGAATGATAAGAATATCATGAGTGATGGAGCTAGAAGTAAGCTCGAGCAATCGAGTTAACATGCAGGTTATAGTATTTAACTGGGGATCCATGGTATGAAAAAGATGGGGCCATTTTTGTCCATCATTTTGATAACATGAAAAAAGCTCCTTCCGTGTATCACAACTAAGGAGCGGAGGAAAAGAACCTTGCATAAACGTAGGAGAGAAAGTTGAATTGTTTTTGTAAGGTATTAACTGATCAAGATATCCTAGGTCGGAGGTCTTGGTTAAATGGGCTAAAATGGTATCCATTTTTTCTGCTAACTGGGTAAGAGATGAACTGAGGTCGACCATTCTACAGACCAATACTATCTTTTAAATATCTTTGGACTTTATCAACTGATTTGGCAATTTCTTTGACAGAATTAGCAATTGTGGTGATATCTTCTTGCATTTTCCAGGCAAAAGCAGTAAATTCAGATTTTAATTCGATTAGAGAATCATTTTCTTGAAGTTGTGCATCATTAATAACAGACATCTCATGCAATTTTTCCGAAAGATCATTACTTAAACTAGGGTTCTGATGTAAAACTATGTATGAAAGAATTTCAGTAACATTGTTTAACATTGCTTTTATTTGCATATTATCTAATTTAATATGTCCGGTTGAGTTTTCAATATTATGAGCACTTATGCTATAAGAGCAACTAGAGGGCAAATTTTTGGGTAATATTATAGCCTTTTGTTCATACGGTATCATAGGAACACTAGCTAAACCTTCAGATGTAGAAATTTCTTTAATTTTTCCAATTCTACTTATCCGTTCGTCTTCCATTTAAGCTATCATTAAATGACCAAATTTATATTCAATAACTTGAAGACAGTTTTGTAATCCGAGCTTTCGAACTAAGAAAGAGTTATCGTAATAATCATAGATTATTCCTAGAGCTAAGAGATGATTTATTTCATATAATTCGTTTTGACACGATATAGCACAACTTGAAAACTCTATGCCAGCTATCGCAGAAGATGAAACAGAACAAATTGTCTATGACTATGAGTCAGAGGATAATGAAAATCCGTTTCATAACCCCTACGAAGATAATCCAATTTTTGTAACAGATAGACCAGAACCTTCAAATCAACAAGAAGATTTCGAAGTAGATCCTAAAACCCAAAATACTTTAAATAAATTAGGTTTTTATCGCAGTCCCAAAACTCGAAAATGGGAAAAAATCCCAGAACAGTTTAAACCAAAAGCGGATATTCCTAAACCAGGTCTTCTAGACCTCGACTGTCCTTCTGATATGAAGAAAACTTTAATGAATTGGAATAGTTACATGAAAACTGAAATAGTTTTAAATAACACAATACGAGCGACTTCTGCAGAAAATCTATTTAATTATGTAACACTTAAGACAACTGGAACAGTCTTCGATTTTCTTGTATCTATTGATGCTGACGAAAGAGCTGAAATAAACCAAGAAACTACAAATAATAATGAAGTTTTTGATAATAGCTCCCAGTCGCTGATCGAATTAAAGGAATTCTCTCAACAACACAAAAGCTCGAAATGAAAAAAGTAACTTTGGAAAAATTTCAACAAAACATGGATCGCATAATTAGCTATTCAGAAGTTCACTCTACAATGGGATTTTACCCCACTGAAAAAAATAACTGTCCTAAAGTTGTCTTTTTACCAGGTGCTCCTGCCACAACAGTTTACGAGGTCCGTTTGGTCCCGCACATGTTCTTCGTTCCAAATCTGTCATGCGAGTATTCCGTTGGTTTGGTTCGGAGGGTTGGAGATCATCCCGCTTGGGATTATTGATTTACCTTTCTCGTTGGGCACAGAGCCTATGAGAGAAAACTGTGATGATGAAGTTTTTAGTCATAGACGCACCCTATGCTTACAATGTGATATTGGGAAGGCTGGGATTGAATTTATTTGATGCTGTTGTATGTACCCACACCGCACCTAAAAATGAATTTTGTAACAAAGATCGACATCGGTGTAGTACGATGTGACCAAAAATATATCCAGGAACCAAAAGTGCAAGTGTGCTTGATCAAATTGATCAAGTATATTCATGTGAGTATTGATATATTTTTCTTTTACGAAATTTTAGTCCATTCAAATTTGAATTTCTCATAAATTTCAATTGTACAACTCCCTTTAGTTATTAAGGAAGATTGACAACAATTACAAGATTTGTCAAAGAATTGAAATATTCACTAATTTTGACAAGCTTTACTACAGAGAAACTAAAACTGCTAATCTAAACTGTTAATCTATATGAGGAAAAATGGAAAATACGGTTACTCCTAAATTAATTATCTAGGAATTATTTATAGTTAATCGAAATATGATGCCAGAAAAGTTGATCAAACGGAGGAATTATTCCTTTCCTGGATAAAATGTACCTGAACTGAAAAAACCCAACCATCACCAGCCCACACATACATTGTAGGATAAATTACATAGAAATCCCTGCATGAGACTCTTACTACGAAAAACACCCTTAGGTTTGAGAAATCACCATAACTTCTCCTATAAGTAAAAGCGTATTACAATTTCAACCCCTGTCAGATTACAGTTTCACCCTTATTAACAATTTCACCCCTAATAGAGGGGGTGTTGGTAATATGCAAAGCCTCAGGGGTTGTTGGTAATTATACAATAAGTGTGAGGGTGTGTATGTAACTATCCCAACATTGTTATGGCCTGAAATCAACTCCATCCAATGATATTAACATTATAAAATGGCCCCAAGCCTATACAAAGAATGCAGCACGATGAATCAATTCAACAAGCAAAATGCTATTATACAAAACTACTCACAAATACTTACTCCAACCGTAGAATCCACAACAGCTGCGAAAACAAATCCAACAACTATAACCAATTACGTGAGTATTATGTCTCAAGCGATTCTGCCTGCTATTGCTTTAGAGGTGAAGCAGTTTCGAGGTTTAGATCTCCAACGCCTTTAGGGGGGCCAATGCTGCACCGAGCCGTATTATGAAGTTCGATGGCATCTTTAATTTTCTGAAACTGCCAGATGTTTTTGAAAATAAGAAATTATTTTCTTTAATGTCAAAAAGCACTTGTTCAATTGGTCACTAAAGTTTTACTTTTGTCCCTCACATCTAAAATGCGCAGAGATGGTCTCTCAACTTTCACCATCATCTCACTTTAGTATCTAAGGTCATCCGTAAGAATTCTAATTTTGCCCTTGAATGTAGGAATATTACATCCAAGTGGGGGAATATCCCGTCAATTCCTAACGGAATTTTGACCAGAGGAGCGTAGGGAGACGATTTTGAAAGTACAAGACTAACAAGACGCACTCTAGACTTGAGGGACCAACGGGATTTGGGCAAAATTTAATGCAAGTTGCTTTAAACTCATACATATTTTTTATTGGACGGTACTCCAAATCTTAACAGCCCACTAAGTTATCTCAAATACAAATTTTTGAACCTCAGGCACTAATAATACTACACTAATAATACTACATATTAGACAATCTCCAACCCACACCATTTTGGCGTGGATTAGACCCTCCGAGCCACGCCATTATTTGCACCAAATTTGGTGCAACTGAACAGTAGCACACCATATTTGGCGTGCAATTGTTCATTTGCACCAAATTTGGCGCAAGCCCATCTTTTTTTTAATTTGTGAAATAGGGATAACAGTATGAAGTGTAAAAGGAATATTCTAGAGAATATTCTTTTTGGTGTTAAAAATAGAGTTGTGGGCTGGAGTGAATTTACTGTACAACACTAAAATAGTGCAAAGGTTGCATCTTTTTTGTGTTTATGGGTTGGAGATGTCCTTACTGATGAGCAAATATTGGCAGATTTTGTGCCCCAAATCTTGATTACATAATTTATCTCAATTGCAAATTCTTAAAACTCAGGTATAACATTAAAACACAATCAATGGTGATAGCATAGAGTAAGTTTGCTTACTTTGGAAAGGGAACAAGAAAAGGCCTCAAGCTGTCCATCTGCTCCACGGTAGAAGTGGAAATTAGGAAGAACCTTTACATTCAAATTCTTGCACATGGGCTTGTTTTCATCAAAATTGACTTTCAAGAACAAAATATCGGGATGTTCCTGTGCAGTTCTGCAAAGCTGATAAAGGAAAACACCGTTAGACTACCCATAGTAATTTGAAAACCAATAAATCATTTATTGAGCAGAAGAAATCAAATTATGGTTTATTTTCTTGAAGTATGAACATAACAAGAAGCTGGCATGGGCTAAATCGAATCATGATTTAATTATAACATAGGCCCGTGACGAAGTTGAACATAACTGAAAAAAGCGATGATATTCCGAAAGTTGAGTTAGGTATGACAATCAAACAGCTTTGCCAACAGTTTTGTCCATATCTCTACATTGCACTTGCAAAGTTAACTTTGGATATTGATCCTGAAATTTAGTACTTTTGCTCTCTTGTGATATATTGTTATTCCGTGTGCCTATTTACTGGAACAAAAATCAAACTATCGAATTGGCTGTACCTTGATAAGGTTCTTACTTACTCTCTATTGACCAACTAACTTCCATAAGACTATTCTACGGCCGGGGTGATACATGAAAAAGAAAAAGATTTACCTTGGGAAACAGAGCTCGGCAAGAAGCACACCATGTTCCATAGAACTCAACGATAACCAATCTTTCTCCAGCATCACTCAGGGCATTCAAAAATTCTTGTGTCGAGTGAATGTCAATCATGTTTGGGCCTGCATTTCTCTCCCACCACTTGGGCTGCTCGGTCTCAGTAAGAGTTGCATGTATCTGAAATGACACACCAGCAATAATAGTCATCATAACTTGAGGAAAGATGTGAACAGAACTTCTGTTAGTAGGTGAGAGTAAACAATACACACACAGTCGAGTTACTAGCCAGTTGTACTATGTGGCAAAATTTCTGATAGGGTGTCCAATATGCAAAACCTTCTCTACATCTTTTACGTGAAAAGACTATGATGAAGGTGTTGTGTCACATTTCATAATACATACAAGCGAAGGCATCAATTGAATCATTAAGCCTTTTCTTTGTTTTTTCTAATGCATTTAGGAATACATATTTTATAGAAAGGCCAACATCAACAAAGGCTCGTAGGAATGACTACACGCAAAGCTAGAACAGAAAGCAATTTATCAAAGAAATATCAAAGAAAGACCTGATACTTCTAAACTGCCACTTCAGTCATACAAGGGTTTCAAAACATGCGTTGAATATTGTATAACCTGTCAAACTCCAAACTGGATATCTTGGTAAAGAACACCGTTCTTTTAGAAGATATTTTGGCAAAATTCAGCTGAGTTTGGCAGTAAAGCGATTAGGTTTAGCTGTTCTTATCATAGTAGAAGAACTTTAACTGTGATAAAATTATAAATTTATATCAGGATCTGTATAAGCTCGGGGTTTAAAACAATAATTTATTATAATCGTTTTAAGCATATGGTAAAATGGTGCTGCTTATACTAGTGATATGTACTCAAATGATGACAAAATCAAGGAAAGAACTATAAGATGAATAATCTAATACCTTGAAAACAACAGGACCAACTTTTGTTATTTTCCAATGATGTGTCAATTGACTCAATTCATAAACATCAATGACTATATTGTATTCACTAGACAACATGAACCATCCAAGTGATAAGACAACTCTGCAACTGTAAGCTCTCACACAAACCTAGAGCCCTAAAGACGTTTACAAAAGTGTGCAAATAGATGAGGATTCTGAATTAAAATACAACAAAAATATACATAGCCACAAGACCCTTTAAAATTTCAACGGATATTTTGTTTACTATGATTTGGTTATATTTTCACCATTAAATTCTCTATCGGTATTGATACTTCCGCAGAAATGGATCAGAGGACATGTTTGGAAATTGCATTAATTTTTCTATTGTTTAAATTTTCCTCTTTGCAGTTTCATAAAAAATATGGCAAACATTTCCTAGACACAAAATAACTTCACCTATATTTAAGTTTTGAACTATTAATACAAGCTTACCGGTTCCAAAAAAAAAAAAAAAAGTTGAACCAGAGGTTGATCGTTCAATGGACGCTGATTAATCATTGTGATCTTATGTTGATAAAAAATATTTTCCTTTAGGTAAGTACCCATAGCATATGATTGAAGTTATTAACTAAGATTGAAGGCATTATCAGTCCTACACAAAATCCATAAATTGGTTAAACTTCCAGAATCAAATCTGCAATTGTACTGTGTTCAATTGGTCTCCAAGAATCACATGATAACTTCAACTAACTTGACCATGTATGGATAACCAAGCGACAGCAAAGTAAACCATGAAAACGTTATCGTAGTTTTAGATCTTGGATTTTGGCAAGGCAAAGGAAATTAAGAATCATAAGAAATAAAGCACAGAGTAGCAACATTTGAAATGGGGATTATTTAGTAATGCTTTTCTAGCTGTAATCCAAGGACCAAACATAGTCTTCTAAAAGTCCCTAAATAGTCACATATAAACCAAATAGTTTACCATTTCATCATACTCCAAGCCCCTTAAATAGAATACAATTAGTGAACCAGTAAATTAAGTTTCATCCATACTCGAATTGAATTTCATCGAGTTCAAGAGACCAAAACAGCATACAGAAACAAAAGGCATCACAGAAATAATTAGTCTTAATTAAGTAAAATTTCAAAAGTGAGATGTGCGTTTTACCTTGAAAGACGAGAATTGGTTGGCAATTGGAGAAACAAAAGCAGAGCCAGAAGAAGAAGAAAAGTGTGAAACAGAAACAGCCCTTTTGTGGAGTCCTTGATTGGGGATTAGAGAAAGACAAGAATTCAAAGAAGAAGAAGGGAATGAAGTCTATAGAGAAGAAGAAGAAGAAAAACTCAGAGAATTGCAAGATAATTTAATCGCATCACCCATTATTTCACAGACTGACTGACAAACCCTTTAAACAGTTGGTAATGGTATATATATATATATATATCAAACCCTTTAAACAGTTGGTAATGGTATATATATATATATATATATATAGTAGGTAGGAGAGGGTGTGAGTACTGAGTTGAGTTGAGTTGAGTTGCATCAATGGAAAATATAAAGTAAAACGAAAGCCAGTACTGTAGGATCCCTCACACACTCGCACAGTGTGTGTGTGTGTGTGTGTGTGTGTGTAGAACTCTAGAGTCTAGATAGAAACAGAGGCAAAGGATACTTGGCTAAATAAATTGTGTGAAGGAGAGCGAATGTACAATGTAATGTAGTGGAGGATTGGGAAATATGCGTAAAAACAACATTTACAGGTTTTGTTTTTGCCACTATGTTCATTTCACCGTTCAACCTTAACGTCATATGGCCATGTTTGGATGCAATTCCTAATCTAGAGGAGTTTCGTTCTGAGTTTCATCATTATGTTTTCATGACAAACTGGCGAAATTCCGTGCCAAGAGACGTAATGCTGATTATGTATACACAAAATCATATATATATATATATATATATATCACAATTTTTTATTCATAATATGAAAAATGAAAATTTTGATTCAAGTCTGAGGAGTATCACCTAAAAATTTGTTCATATTAGTACTAAATCATGTTATTTTATTTAGGAAATAATAATGGGAAAGTTAGAAATAAATCTCTAAATCCTATTGAAAGTTTAGAATCGGTCTACAACCCTAATTATACACTTTGCACAGCCTGTACTCCCTACTTCAGAATTAAAATTTGAATCCACTCCCTACCCACCTAAAATGACAGAACTACCCCTCATTAACTCATCTCCCACCAACTTCTACTCCAGAATTCATTTCCTCTCTCACCCACCTAACACTCCGATTTCAATTTCCCCTCAGAAACCTCTGAAATCACGCTTCATCTCCCCTCATAAATTCCTTCCTTCTTTTTCTCTTCCATCTCCATCTCCTCCACTATGGTCTCCCGAAACTCTTTCATACAGGCGAACCGGAAAGTCCATCGAGCCATGAAAATCCATTTCAACATATGTTACACCACCCTATAATGTGCCCTGGCACTTAAGTATCACCTCTGAACCCATCTAAGGACATGCAGGTTGTCATCGAAAAAGACCACGAAAATAATGACGGCGAAGAATATCCATCTGTTAGGATTATGCCCTCAGATGTTATAGAGGATAGAATGAGTACGGCATCTATCTTGTATTGAACTTAATTATTATTAGTAAAAGGCACTATTTAGTTTTTCACTTAATTCTTATTTGCACACCTATACATTGTGTAAAACGCTTTGCCTATGTTTTCAGTGCGATCCCTCTACTTCCTATGGGATAGGAAGAATTACACTAGAGAGATCGACCTTGATTACTAAAACAAGTTCGCAAGTAATATGAAGTATTTAATGGGCAAATAAAGACTTCAAATACTTGTACAATCTTGGCTCTGATATGGAAGTGCCAGTCGAATACCATGTGATGGTAGGAGCTTAAGACAGTAGGCACATCAGTGGAACTAACATACTCGAACACGACTCGTATCGGCTCTGTCACATGGGTTTTCACTCTTTGACTGTCAATGACAGAACTAATTATGCGTAATAGGTATATGTGAACCTTTGACCTGAAGTATCAGGCTGAAAATGCACTTGTGACGTCAAGTCTTTCACAAGAATAGTTAGACCCAATTCACCCGTTGGTGGGGTCGACCTCAAAATGCGGACTTGATGGGCAAGTGGTAGATATCTAATATGGGATTTGTTCTCTCATAAGTGAATGAGAATGTACGCTATGTGATTATAGATTAATAGAGATCAAAGTCTTTGGCTAAAGCAAAAGAGATGATTGTGCTAGGCACTTAATCGATCTCAAAGATCTCGTATTATTATAATTTATACATATGGTCAAGTCCGGTGAGTTTGACATAACCATGACTCTCACTTGACGGGGGGACGTGAACAAAGGGTTTATACATATATGGTATTTACGATTGGAAGGTTGTGGAATGATTCATTTATTCGCATTTCATTTGGACTACGAAGTGGAACACGTGACTGGCTAGGTGTTACCCACTTCCTTTGGTTTTCTCTCATTGCTAAATGGAACGAACCTAAAGAGTCACACTAAAGAATTGATGAAGGAAATTGAAAAGGATTTTCTATTTTATTTTTGGAGAGATTTAATTTATTGGATAAGTTAAATAATTAATAAATTACTCATTGGATAAGATAATTAATTAAATGGATAAGATTAATAATTAATTAATTTCTTAGAGAAATATATTAATGAATTAATTTGTCTAATTAATTTTATTATTTAATTAATTTATTTATTTATTGGATAAAATAAATTATTAATTGAATAAAGAATTAATTAAACAAAAAAAAAATTCCGAGCCCCATATGGGGGCGTCCTCTAGTTGGATGATGAAGGTGGTCTCTTTTGTTGTTTTAGTCAATAAGTCATTGAGGTATTAAAGACTTCTCTAGACTTTAACCTAGATGATGATTTTGTGAAAATAATTGATTATAACTCTCCAAATAATAGAAGAAGAAAAATATCCTCCCCCTCTTTACACTAGTCGTCGCCCGTATAGAGAAAAGAAGTGGGATTTTTCATCATCAATTTGTGCGTGATAATTTAGAGACAATGTGATTCGTTGTTTGGATTAATTTTCAAGAAGCTTCAAGAAATCAAAACTTGAAGAATACGAGGATTGAAAAATTCAAGAAGTTCATCAATTCGAAGAGTTGAAGAAGAATTGGATTCTCCTACCACATCGCTTCAACGGGTAAGTTGATTTATTCGTTAAAGCGTTTTTGATTCAATTATGCGATTAGAGAAACACTTTTGAGTTTTTGTTAAAAAGTTTTAAGTCCTTCCGCTACGTTTATGAGTTTTATAGCGAAACTCCATAGTGGTATCAGAGCCAATCTCTGATTTGCATATTTGATCTTGTTTACGTGATTTAAGATATGCATGTTATGTGTTTTTGAAGCATGTTTGTATGTTTTTTTAAATCTGTGTTTTTATGGTTTTTGCCTAGAATTTTTGATTTTTTAGTTATTGTATATCTGGGAATATTTGATGATATTGAAAAATCAAAAAACCCGAGGAAAAACAAAATCTGTGAGTGACCTGGACACCTGCACATGGCCCGTCGGGTCGTGTGCTCAGCCCGACGGGTCATGTGTTTTCGACACCCAATTTGCTGATTTGGATCCGGGATCCGAGTCGGTAAATGGGCTATGTTTTCGATCAAAATTGAAATTTGGGTTTGGGTAAATTTAATTATTCAAGTGGGTCAAAAGGATGATGACCCGATATATTTAATTAAGCCCAACAAGAAATTTAATCAATCTCGACTTATGAATTAGTATGGACTTAATTTAATTAATTCCAAATGGGGCCATTGCATGGGTGATTTGGACTTTAATTAAAAATAGCCCAATAGAAATTAATAAAGTGTGCATGTTTTTGCTAATTAATTAATTTGAACCCAATTAAATTAAATCCATTTAGACCAAAAGGATGGTAACATGGGTTTGATGAAATCGAGTCCAATAAGATTAATTGAAATAAAATATTTAACTGGATGTAATTAATTATTTTTCTTAGAGATTAATACTTAATTTATGGATTAAATGTTTTTAATTTTCCTCGACTCGGAAATTACTTCATTTTTTGAATAAGGAATACAAATTATTTTTCTTAGAGATTAATAATTAATTCTTTGATCAAATAAAAGTGTTTCCAATTACTGATGGCATTAAATCATAATAAAATAGAATCCCATATTTTATGTATTCTTTTAGTAGGACTAATACTATTTTAATTAAAGGTAGATATACTTAATTTTTAATTTCGTATATCTAAGTCATCTAGTTGGACTAGAATGATTTTAATTGAAATATCGAAATTATAAAAGGTTGGGAATTTTATAAAGGACTTTTTAGTTGGACTAAAATTTTAATAATCAACATAAGTGATTTAATATTGCTAGCATGCATTAAATGTTGCGAGCATGTATTAATTGATGCGAGCATGTTTTATGTGATTGTAACACTGATTGTGGACTTAGGTTTATTTGTTTTACCTTTATATTTTATGGGTTATCAAGTTTGAAGCTATTTATTATATTTTTAGAAATAATGCACGACTTGTTTTTGGAATGGAAATAGAATAGTTCAAAATTGATAAAGTCAAAAGGCCCATGAATGTTAAGTAAGTTTTAATTTATGCCTTTTGTGATAGCCCATTGGCTCGGGCCCTCTAGTAAAGTCCATGATCGATTTATTTATTTAAATTCCATGATTATTTATATTGAAAGGCATGATTATTAGTAGTATTTTTTTGCATGATCAATATAGAATAAATGCGCTATACAAATTGAATAATGTGCAATGTGAGACCATATCTTTTGACAAATCAAAATTCTCCCAAATAAATAATACCTAGTTAGTAAAGGGTGTTTGATATCCTCTCCCTCCACTAAGCTTTCTAAAATTAAAATCACTATAAATGTGTAATGCTTCCTAGTTATGGGGGTTATGCATTTAGAAATAATTTGAAATTTTATTAAGTGCATGGAATGCCTTAATCGAAGCATATTTCACCCCAAAAACCTGTTCAGTTGCAAGGTAAAATTCAAATGTTAGATTATAATACCGAGTTAGTACAGTTGGTAGCCTGATGTATGTAATGATGTGTACAAGACCCGACATTGCCTATGCTGTGAGCATGGTGAGTCGATTTCAAGCAAACCCAAGAAAGAAACATTAGATAGCTGTGAAAAATATCCTAACGTATCTCAAAAGACCTAAGGATATGATTCTCATCTATGGAGGTGGAGACCTGAAGATAGAAGGTTATTCTGATTCAGACTTTTAGTCCGATGTTGACGACCGAAAATCCACTTCAGGGTTTGTTTTTTCTCTCAATGGTGGAGTGGTGTCTTGGAAAATTTCCAAGCAAAGCACAACCACTGATTCCACCACTGAAACGGAGTATATGGCAGCCTCAGAGGTAGCCAAAGAAGCTGTTTGGATGAGAAAGTTTCTTGGAGAACTTGAATCGGTCCCTAGTGCTCACCTCCCGTTACCACTTTATTGTGATAACAATGGAGCAATAGCACAAGCCAAGGAACCGAGGTCTCATAACAAGTCCAAACACATTGAGAAAAGATTTCACATCATCAGAGAGATCATTAGCAGAAGAGAGATAGCAGTGCAGAAAATAGTCTCAGCTGACAATGTAGCTGACCCGTTCACCAAACCACTACCTCAAGCTATTTTGGACCGACACCTGGAAAGGATGGGTATAAGATACCACAATGAGTGGCATTGAGTGCAAGTGTGAGATTGTTAGAATTATGCCCTCAAATGCCATAGAGGATAGAATGAACAGGGCATCTATCTTGTATTGCACTTAATTATTATTAATAAAATGCACTATTTAGTTTTCACTTAATTCTTATCTGCATCTATAAGTTGTGTAAAATGTTTTGCCCGTGTTTTCAGTGCGATCCCTCTACTTCCTTTGGGATAGAAAGAATGGCACTAGAGAGATCGACCTTGATTACTAAAACTAGTTCGCAAGTAATATGAAGTTTTTAATGGGCAAATAAAGACTTCGAATACTTGTAAAATCTTGGCTCTAATATGGGAGTGCCAGTCGAACACCATGTGATGGTGGGAGCTTAAGATTGTAGGCACATCGGTGGAAATGATATGCTCAAACACGACTCGCATCGGTTCTGTCACATAGGTTTTCACTCTATGATTGTCAATGCCAGAACTGATTATGCTTAATAGGTATATGTGAACCTTTGACCTGAAGTATCAGGCCGAAGATGCACTTATGACGTCAAGTCTTTCACTAGAGTAGTTAGACCCAATTCACCCATTGGTGGGTTCGACCTCGAAATGTGGACTTAATGGGCAAGTGGTAGTCTTAGCAGATATCTAATATGGGATTTGTTCTCTCATAAGTGAATGAGAATGTACCCTATGTGATTATAGATTAATAAAGATCAAAGTCTTTGCCCAAAGCAAAAGAGATGATTGTGCTAGGCACTAATCAATCTCAAAGATCTCGTATTATTATAATTTATACATATGGTCAAGTCCGGTGAGTTTGACATAACCATGACTCTTACTTGACCTGGGAACGTGAACAAAGGGTTTATACATATATGGTATTCACGATTGGAAGGTTTTGGAATGATTCATTCATTCGTATTTCATTTGGGTTACGAAGTGGGCCACGTGACTGGCTAGGTGTTACCCACTTCCTTTGGTTTCCTCTCATTGCCAAATGAAATGAACCTAAAGATTCGCGCTAAAGAATTGATGAAAAAAAAAATTGAAAAGGATTTTTTATTTTATTTTTGGAGAGATTTAATTTATTGGATAAGTTAAATAGTTAATTAATTACTTATTGGATAAGATAATTAATTAAATTGATAAGATTAATTATTAATTAATTTCTTAGAGAAATATATTAATGTTTAATTTATCTAATTAATTTGATTATGTATTTATTTAATTTATTTATTGAATAAAATAAATTATTAATTGAATAAAGAATTAATTAAACAAAACAAAAGAAGTTTCGGGCCCCATATGGGGCGTACTAGAGGACACCCATTAGGCTAGGTTGAATGATCAAAGTGGTTTCTTTTGTTGTCTTGGTCAATAATCATTAAGGTATAAAAAACTTCTCCTGACTTAAACCTAGATGATGATTTTGTGAAAACAATTGATTATAACTCTCCAACTAATAGAAGAAGAAAAATATCCTCCCCTTCTATACACTAACCATCGCCCATTTAGAGAAAAGAAGTGGGATTTTACATCATCAATTCATGCGTGATAATTTAGAGACAACGTGATTCGTTGTTTGGATTAATTTTCAAGAAGCTTCAAGAAATCAAGACTTGAAGAATACGAGGATTGAAGAATTCAAGAAATTCATCAATTCGAAGAGTTGAAGAAGAATTTGATTCTCCTACCACCTCGCTTCAATGGGTAAATTGATTTATTCGTTAAAGCGTTTTTTATTCAATTATGCGATTAGAGAAACACTTTGGATTTTTGTTAAATTTTTTGAAATCCTTCTACTGCGTTTATGAGTTTTATCGCGAAACCCAACACCATCACTACCAGCGTCTGCGGCAGAAATTTGTTCTTGTGGAGAGGGAGGTCTTTTAGGGGTAGTCAAGTACAACGGTGCACTTCACGCCCTGTCCATTAGGGAGAGTATGACCTTAATTGGGTTGTACTACAATCTGACAAGAAGGTGGATGACGATTAACCCCAATCGGTGGAAGTCAAGTACATCTTTCCCCGCGATAATCTTTACGTAACTTTGTTAGATGAGGAGGACTTCAAGAACATGCGTTGCCTACACAAAGTCCTGAACATGGACATGGTGGAAATGTCGGTGTTTCAAAAAAGACCACCGCTGGGCCAAGGAGGTACTACCAAAATGTAGTTTACATACACAATTTGATGCCTTAATATACTATATTAGTTGCCTTTAACATAAATCTTGTTCAATTTAATAGTACTTCGTGTTTACAATAAAATTACTTCATATTCTCTTTACAAATACTTCACTTTACACATATGTCATGTTAGCTTTACAAATACTTCATTTTCTTATTAATAATACTTCATGTTCGCTGTAAAAATATTAACTTCATTTGTGCTTAAACATAGTTGATGGTCGCTGTAACAGTATTTCATTTGTGCTTTAAACATACTTCATTATCACTGTAACCATACTGCGCTTGTGATTTAAACATACTTCATGATTGTTGTAACAATACTGCGTTTGTGCTTTAAACATACTTCATGATTGTTGTAACAATACTGCGTTTGTGCTTTAAACATACTTCATGATTGTTGTAACAATGCTTTATAAATGTAGTTCTCATGTGTTGATGGTGGTTAAAAGGTGTTCTAAATGTAGTTGTTCTAAAAAGTATTATGGTATAATTAATAAAGTATGTGTTCCTAGTGCATGCAGTATACCAAACCATTTTTAGTTCAGTATGGTTTTCTCGATAATGAAAGATGTAATCATACTAACCGAAGTATGCTTTCGTACTCCCGGACGTATGTCATTACTACAATTGCAGTATGACAATTCAAGTTTTACTTGAGTATCGTTTTCTTAAAAGTGAAGTAAGTAATCTTAATAAAGAAAGTATTAATTCTTGTTAACACCAGTTTGTTTCATAATGCATGGAGTATATCAAAATCACGTTTTACCTCTTCTGTCTCCTTTTCCTCTTTCTCTTCCTTTTCTATCTCTTTTTCCTTTTTCTACCACTATCTCTTTTGTCTCTTTTTCCTCTTTCTCTCCATTTTCCCTTCCACTTTATCTTTTGTCTCTTTTTCTTTCTCTTCCTCTCTCTCTTTTGTCTCTTTTTCTTCTTCTTTCTCTTCCTCTATCTCTTTTGTCTCTTTTTCTTTCTCTTCCTCTTTCTATTCATCTTTCACTTCTGATTCATCCTCTCTCTCTCCACCCTTCTTTCTATTATTTTTTATCTTTAATCATACCATAATTGCTGTCATCCTCGTCCACAATTTTTCTTTTCTTCAACCGAACAACAGTTTCAATTAAGGCATCATCATCTGAGTCGTTGTTCGCATCCTCTAGAGGATTGGTAGCCACGACTTTTCTTGCCTCATGTAGATGAATCATTTTGCTTAATTTTTTAATTAACTTGTCCTTTTCTCTTAAATCTTCTTCTAACATCGAAATTTTTGATCTAGTTCAACTAATGATGCTTGCATTGGCGTTACAATTTTTTCCTCTTCAATGAAAGGATACATCTCTATAAACTTGTAAGAACAAAATTATTTCATATTTCAATGATCTTTTAAGGGAGATTAAACATTGTAAACACACCAATTATCTCATATCGAGTAATTGTTCTAAATTCTCGCTCGGCATCATCAATGTCGCTGTTGAGTCTGGTCCTCCCCCACTTAAAAAATCATGGGATGGAGTGCACCGCACGTGGTTAGCCATAGAGGGCGCATGCTCATGTTGGGAAACACGAAATTAACGCAGTGGAAGAAAAAATCTCATGGTGGTCATCTCGATTTACATATGTAAATCTTAAAAATGCTAGAACTTACCCATTATAGCGAAGTGGTTGGAGAACTTGGCTCTTCAAAATTATGAATCTTCTAAGGAGTTATCTACACCACTTCTTGGATTTTTTAGCCTTCTCGAATCTTCAATTAATTTCTTGAATCTAGATCCGCACGACGAATGTATGCCATCATAGCCATTGGCCACCAAGCTAAAGACGAAGGAGATTTTCATTCAAGTTTTCTGGCGAGACGATTTAGAGGCAGCGCAAGTGTACTACTCAGATCAAGAATCAATCAGTCGGATCAATTCGAGAAATAAGTGAAGATTTCGAAAGTTTGAAGAACAGTTAGATTTCTCCAACCAGTTCGCTTCAATGGATAAAGTGTCAAAATCCTTCCTTTACATACGTGTGATAAAACCCTGGGTTGTGTTTTGGGAAATTTTTAAAAAAATTCGTTATACCGTTTCCGCTGTGTTTTATCTATTTTTTCCCAATAGAGAGGAGAGGAATTTTTCAATGTTTGCAAGCTTGTAGGATGATAATGAATCACTTAGGTCAAAATCTCTTAAGTGTTAGATATTCATATATCGTAAACACTTAAGCCCATTAACCAAAAAACTAAGTAAGCCAAGCTCATATGAGTGTCCATGAGGACGCCTATGACCGAGTGGACTCGGTCAAACCGAGTACAATTGCTTGACTTGCTTTCATTTAATTAATTAATTAATTAATACTATGAATTAATTCATTAAATTATTTCTCCAAGAAATAAATAACTTGATTAAATCCAATTTAAATTAATTTATTTATTCATCTAATGAATATTAAATATTTAATTTTTCCAATAAATTAAATACTCTAAAGCTTCCCCAAAATATTCCCATTTTTTTTTCTTTGCTATTCTTTAAAGCGCGACTCTTTAGATTCGTCTCGTTTGGCAATGGGAGGAATCCAAAGAAAGTGGGTTATACCTAGCCAGTCACATGGCCCACTTTGTAGCCCGAACAAAATTGAATGAGTAGATCATTCTAAAACCTTCCAATGTGAATATACTATATACGCCTAAACCTTTTCTTCTCGTGTCCCAGTCAAGTGACGGTCACAATTATGTCAAACTTACTAACTTGATCATATATATAAATTATAGTAATACGAGATCATTGAGTTTTCTTTTGTGCCTAGCATAAGCAACTCTATTGCTTTGGCCAAAGATTTTGATCTCTATTATCTGTAATTACATAGGACACACTCTCACTCACTTATAGGAGAACAAATCTCATCTTAGCAATCATTTAAGACTACCACTCGCCCATCAAGCCGCATTTCGAGGTCAACCTTACCAACGGGTGAATTGGATCTAACTACTCTAGTTACAGTGCATCTTCAGCCTGATACTTAGGTCAAAGGTTCATTTATACCTATCACGAATAATCAGCTCTGTCCTTGACAATCATAGAGTGAAAACCCATGTGACAGTGTCGATGCAAGTCATATTCGAACATATCCGTTCCACTGATATGCCTATAATCATAAACTGCCACTATCGCATAGTGCCCGACTGGCACTCCCATGTCAAAGCTCAGATTGTACAACTGTTCTAAGTCTTTATTTGCCCATTAAAGACTTCATATTACTTGTGAACGGGTTAAGTAATCAAGATCAATCTCTCTAGTGCATTGTTCTTATCTCATAGGAAGTAAGAGATTGCACTAAATACATGGATAAATATTTTACACTACTTAATGATGCTAATAAGATTTATGTGAAAACAAATATAATACCTTTTATTATTAATAGAACAAGTCAATTACAAATTGAAACGCCAAATAAAACCTATCCTCTATGGCATCTGACGGCATAAAAATAGCTGCTCATTAAATTAAGCCTACAATTAATGGAGTAATTAACAATGAGAACTGCAATCTGTACAATTTCATATGGTGTTTCTCTAGAAAATGTACTTCATTTAACCAAATACAATACTGCATACAAAGAACTAATACAACTTACAATAAGCCAAATTGTATATCCATTGATGTAT
Source organism: Buddleja alternifolia (assembly GCA_019426215.1). NCBI lineage: Eukaryota > Viridiplantae > Streptophyta > Magnoliopsida > Lamiales > Scrophulariaceae > Buddleja > Buddleja alternifolia. Next base: position 10,682,079 of record CM033405.1, on the reverse strand, counting down.
TTTATTTGCCTTGCCTTTTCAACATACTTGCAGATTTGTTGCAACAAGAATGAGTGAACTGCACGCCCCAAGCAAACTCCTGAAGGCATTTCCAGTCATCCACGTAAGGAGACAAAAATCCCGAAGTACGAAAGTTATTGATTGGAAATAAAATACAATTATACACAAAAAGAAGGTACATCCTGACAAAGTCCTCTATATTCGCCTTGGAATTTCTTTCTACTAACTCATACAATTTCTTTACAATATTCTCCTGCATCACTTTACTCAATTTTCCCTTAAAATGTTTAATTACTGTTTTGGAATATACCAACTTCATATCCATGTCAACATACTAACCCAACTCGTGGAGCCCTGTCACAATGGAGAATTCAGACGCGAGGAATGGAACTTCAATGCTTTGACCAAAAAGAAATGTCTTACTCTCCAAAGGGAATGTCAGCAATAGTGCTCCAACTCGAGCTAAACTGCGGACATTTCCGAAAGATCCAAGTATGAGTAGAATGGAGTCTTTTTTTATTGCGTTACGGTGCTCTTCCGACATCAATGGGACTAATTTTTTTATTACCTTACATAATTTATTCGGGTAGCACTGCAAGATGATATCATACCCCTTCCTTTGTTGATTTCCGGCCATTAGACTCTGCAAGGTTCAAGTAACATAAATGATTATCACAAATACAACATACACACATAAATAATAATACAAATATCAAGTGTGCATACGACAAATCCATTCACATAATACTATATTTTAAATTAAAGTACCACAACATTCAAAAGTGAATTCAACCCCACACAACATACTGCATATTTGAACATAAGTATAACCGCATTCTTCACAAAATACACAAAATTGAAATTGTCAAATCCCAAATTATCAGGAACCAAAAACTAAAATTAACTAAATGTCGTTGACTTACCTTCTCAAATCCGAAATTAGAGGTGGAAATCGAATACCCAGGTGGTAGCGGTTGACTTACAAGAGAAATTTTTTAAAAAAATGGAAGAAACATCAGCGGAAGTCGTATACCTAGGCGGCGGTGGAAAATTTCAGGAGATTTTTGAGATAGTTTAACATGCAACGTGGGAAAAGGGGGAAGAAGACAGCGGGAATAGTTATGGGCATGACTGTTATTTCTTCTATATTTGAGGGCATTATTTTCTTTTCACAGCGATTAGGGAGTGAATCCAAATTTAAATTTAAGAGTAGGGAGTGCTGACCTTACAATTAGGGGTGGGGACTAATCCACAAATTAGATCATTGAATGGGAATTTATCCCCAAATTTTTGAATAATAATACACGATTGGTAAATTGAATAAAACAAATATTAAGAAATAAAATGATTGATAATTATCATTGATTAGGGAATAGATAAAGAGAGGTTAGGTTTTTTTATTAGAATTTAAATTGTACTAGTACTATTAGTACTATAATTATCTAAAATAAATATTACTTATGTGGCACAATTGATCTCAATTAAATCATCTATATGTGTGCTTATTTGGATGACAAATTGTGTTTTATTATATAAATATAAGTAGACACTACGAAAATTCTTCAAACATGTGCACTTCAATTTAGGGTTAATAGCATAAAATCGCCCTATATTATTTTGAAAATTCAAAAAAAAAAAAAAAGGTCATCTCATGAACAAAATACTTTATACACCCCCTTGTCATATTAAAAGTCGGAAAATACTTTGATGCACCCAATGTGGACCCCACATGGGTGCACCCACACACATCATATATATAATAAAATAATATTATATACCCATGTGGGATCCACACCGGGTGCACCCAAGTGTTTTCCTTAAAAGTCGGCTCACTAGGGATTAAATACATTTTACTACCTTCAAATATGATCCCTACATCAAACACATCCCTAAAGTATGCAAACTTTTATATAGGTCCGTCATGTTATCAACAACCGTTTGTTTTTTAACACAATTAAGCTTTTGTCCGGAAAAGACCAAACAATCCGAATCTTGACCCTGGTTATTTTCTAATAAAAAAGAGGGTTAAATTTACTTTGCTCCTTGTTAGAGTTGATACAAATTAACCCTCTATGTTAATAAAAAATTTAAATACCAATGCACAGAATGTCATTAAGTTGTGTACAACTTAAAATTTTACCCCTATCACAATCTATAGGATTTTACCTACCTATACAACCAAATTTAAATTAATTTGACCCCAAACTTTGTTCATTGTTGACTTTAAGTTGAGTCGAGCCGGCTGGCGAGCTAGCTCGACTCGAGCCCGAGCTTCACGAGCTTGAGCCTATTTATTTCTTCAAATCGCGAGCTTCTTCATAATTTTTATATTACAAATATTAATTGTATATATTATATATTTATAATATTTAATATATAAATATTAAATATTTAATATTTAGGCTCGATCTCACGAGCCAGGCACGAGCCAAGCTGATTTTTTAACTGTTGAGCTCGAGCCTGACAAAATCGCCAAGCTTCGCTCGAGCTAGGCTCGTCTACACACCTAGATGGATACCACCACATACCTGAAGTATGTTGGCGCAGTTAACCCTAACAGGAAAGTGGTTAATATACTGTTGTTGCACTTGGCTGGTTTTGTATAAATTGAAAAATTCCCAAAAGCTTCGGCTCCGTATGGTTGTATTTTCGAAAATGAATTCTGAATATTTTTTGGGGAATGTGTATTACAGAAATTCGTGTGAAAATGTTGACTTAATTTGTTTGTTTGGATGTGTTTTTAGAATTTGATTGTAAATAGTGTAGATGTGATATAAAGTTGATTTTTAGTAGGATTTGATATATGAAATGATTGAGTTGGTTATGAATATGATGATGATGGGAGAAAAAATATTAAAATAATATTTTTTTTGAATAATGTTATGAGTTAGTTATAAAATAATATGTATATATGTGTATATATATATATACATACACACACATAATATAATATATATTATAGAAATAGAATGAAAAGAAAAAACAGGAGAGGCAGCCAACAAAGAGGGCGTTCATGCGTTGGGGGTGGGGGTGGGGCCCTTTATTTTTAGTTTTTTTTTCCAACTTTTTATTTCTTTTTAGCTTTAAATTTTTATCATTTTTTTCATTTCGTGTTTTTTTTTTCAATTTTATATTTTAAAAGTTCAAAAAAATTGAATTTTGCTCGTCTATATTTATAATAGTTAGTGCAATTATACGATTCGCATTGGACAAATATAAAATAGTATATGGTCTATATATACAATATTTTATGAAATGTGTAAATATGTGGTCCATATATACAATATTTTTACTCCCGAATAATTAATTTATATCCATATTATACTCGAACTTCTACGAATCCATTTATTTTTCGTCTCCGTACTTTTTATCCGACTTTTTCACTGTAATTTTCAATAAAATTTCATAATATACACGTACATATTAAATGATGAATTTTTCCCGTCTCGTATTTTACTAACTATGGTAAATAACAAATTAGTGCATTTTAATAATAGCAAATTTCATCCACTTTAAATAGAGATAAAAATATTAAATAGGGATAAAAACCTATTATTTATTTAATATGGTTGGGCCACACTTTGCCCACTTTTTGTTATTTTTCATCCATTTTATTTTTTCTCACTCCCACTTCATCTTTTTCACCAATACACACACTCACACATACACATACATATATACACACATGCAGACACACACACATATATCTATACACACGCAAACACACACACATATATATATATATGAACAGACCCACGCACACACACACACCCACACACACACACACATATAATATATATATATATATGAACACACCCACGCACACACAGACATACACGCACACACACACACACATCTATACACACCCAGACACACACACACACATATGGAGAGGGGGGTGGGCACGTGGGGTTGGGGGTGGGGCCAGGGAAATAGGGGTTGCGGCGGGGAGGAAAAGGTGCAGGGGATAAATAGTGTAAGGGGAGGAAAAAAAAATTTTTTTTTCAAATTATATATTATTTAATAATAATAATAATAATAATAATAATAATAAATATGAAAAAGAAAGAAAGATAATGAGTTGGATAGTGGGATAGTGTAATTAATGATAAAAGATTGTAAAAAGATTGAAATGATTGGTTGGTGTATAGGGGAATGTGTAGTGTATTTAAAATTTGACCATTTTCTGTTGAATTTGGCTTGGACGGTGTATTTTCATTTTTTGGTGATCCAAAAAATAAAAATATTTTTTAAATACACAACCATACATAGCCTTCCGTTTCCACTACAAGTAAAAAATAAGGCCTTGTTTGCTTATGTTTTCAAATTTCATTTTCAATATCCTGGATCACAAAATTCTAAAAATCCATAATACAAACCATTCTCATCTAAATTCTACTTTTTTCAACTTAACTTTTTCAATCCCCATATAACTACCTATCACTCATTATATCAATCATTTCACACATTTATCAATCAAGATCATTTCCTCCAATCATTACTTTTTTATTCAATCTTCCACATTTTACTATATATTAATAATAAATTTCAAATTTCAAAATATATTAATAATAAATTAACTTTATATATCTATCTTATTCTATTATTTATTTATTTATTCACATAATCATTACACAAATAACTAACTCAATTATTTAACTCATCATACATCAACTAATTATTATTGATTTGACACATTTTACAAATCTCAACCATTTTTAAAAACATAAACAAACACAACACACATCACATCAATTCTACGCATTTCACGAGAAATTTTCAGTATTTTATCTCCAAAAACATAAACAAACAAAGCTTTTGCTAATGTGAACAATCGATCTATTGGAATAAGAATCGGTCCAATTAGTTTAAGTTCAGTAAGGACAAAACAACCCGCATATAATTTGATCCTGTACTCGAGAATTTTCTGGTTCAGTCGAGTCATTGACATCGTTTCGCATAAGCTACTGAACAACGAATAAAGCTAGGCAACAAATATAGCTCGCCATAACAAAATATCCATCTAATTTCATACACTTAACTTGTTAACTGCGTTGAAGTGAAGTCTTATTATTAGTCGCATTGGCCTCTCCATATTGTATCCATCTCGATTTCTCAGCAACCAAATCATCAAGAAAATCCATCACTCCACATTTGCTACCCCACTTCGTCGAACACGTATAAGAAATGAGTTTTCAACGTCTAGGCAAAAGAACACCCTCTGGAAACAACACTGTCCCGTTATTTGGAGCTCCATGAATATTAAGAATGTTTGTGACCAAGTTGTATATCTCAACATTCTCAAAAGATGGGATTTTCCGGCCCCTAGCAAATTGAGGTCCATGAGCAACAAAAATAGTCCTCATGGAGAATAATGCATTGTCATATCCATGTGCTCCTCCACATTCTTGCCTTTGTGACCTCTTCTGCTCCACCTTAAACCCTTCTTCGATCAATCCTATAATCGGTGGAATTCGATCACTAGCTGAATAATGCAGCCTGCTGGGAAGCTCCTCCTTGAGATAAACTCTCAAATATTCACCATTATTTACTTTACCCGACTTTAGCCCCTCATTCATCTTAGCCACAATTTCCTTTGGCGAATAATTGGACGGTGGATGAATTGCAAGCAATGGACTGTAAGATTGAACCCATTCCTTTGGGATCTCAATCCAATTCGTTAAATCATCTAAAAAAATCAACTTTTTATCACATGTACCAACCATGCCATGATCACCCACCAAAATGATATTCACATCCTCAAAAACCGCTCTTTCTTCCAAACCACGAATCAACCTTCCAAGCATCTTATCCACTCGGGCAACAGCTTCGGTGATCTGAGGATCATCAGGCCCCACCTTATGACCCTGATGATCAGGGTCCTCAAAATACAATGTCATAAATGAAGGGATCTCATCACTAGGCAAATCAAAGTACTTCAAAACAGTATCAACCCTCTCTTCAAAAGGCACGGTACTATTATATAACATACAATAATCCTTCGCACAATTCCACGAACCCTTTTTTACCTCAGAACCGGGCCAGAAATACGTCGAAGCCTTCAATCCATGATTCACAACAGTCTCCCACAACGGCTCGCCGAGCCACCATTTTGGCTCGTGATTAGCCATAGTGAAAAAATCCCCTGTTTCAGGATCAGTAAAAAAATTATTGATTATTCCATGGTAAGCAGGGTACAAGCCAGTGACAATCGAATAATGGTTCGGGAAAGTTAAAGTTGGAAACACCGGAATCAAACCCAACTCAGCTTCAGTCCCATTCTTAATCAATCTATTGATATTCGGGGCATTGGTCTTGAATTGGTACCCGAAGCGGAACCCATCGAAAGAAATCAGTAAAACGACAGGAGTTTTGAGCGTTTTGAGGGATCTTGAGACCTGAGTAGTGGAATCAGAAGAAGCGGAGAAGAAGAGAAATGCAAAGGCAAAGGCAAAGGCTGCAGAAAGAGCAATGCAGGTAGTGAGAATTAGAGAAATGAATATAACTGTTGGTTTTGAATGGGAGTGTGATGATGATGAAGAACAAGAGTGTGTTGTGAGATTGGGTAAAAGAGATGTATCATCATCTTCATCTTCTTCTTGTTTTGATGAGATTGGGATCATCGGCTTGTTGTCATCTGGAGTTAAAATTGTTATTGAATCCGACATTATCTTCAGGTTTTGAGGATTGAGATCTGGGTTAGTGAAGATAGATAGATAGACTACTACAAAATTGGAAATTGTAAAAGGGTTTCCGAAAATATTGCGAATTGAGTTTCAAGATTTTGACACCTTGATTTTAAAGATGGGTGACAAAATTGGAACCCTTTTAAAAATGGTTGATTTGGGGTAAATTTGTAGGGTTTGTGGAGAAATTGATGAAAGAAATAATGGATTGAAGGAATGGAATTATTTGGAGGATGGGTTTATGAAGAATTAGTGATTGATATGAATTGAAGTTGTTCACTTCTCTCTCTCTCTGTTTTCTTCACAAGTACTGTGTTATGTGCGGGTAAGAGAGAAGAATGTGTACGTGCGTGTGTGAGAAGGATTCGAGGAAAAGTGTAGGTAGCTGATAGGTAGCTTTCGGAGGAGAGGAGATACTGAGATGATGCTTCAAGTTCAGTACTCAGTAGTGAATTGTGGAGTTCAAATGAAGGAAAGTTGTGTTCCGTGGAGGAGAAAGGGAAATAGGCTAAACACCGGCATTTATTATTCAAAAGAACGCAAAAAGTTATTTTTTGAAAAAAAAAAATGAGCGTGTTTTTTATGTTTTCAACCTATATATTTCTTTGTCATTATACACTCTACAAACAAAATAAAAGGTAAAATATTGTTATTTCACCCGAAAAACACATATTTTTTTTTTTTTAACAAAAAATGACTTTTTGCAAACTTTTGAATAATATAAGGTGGTGTTTAGTCTATTTCGTTAACATAGTTGTTTTTTTGCAATTTCGCATTTAACATATGGGAAAATTTTTTCAATTATCCCGAGGAGAAAACAATGTTGCTAACATTTTCTTCATTTTTTTTTTTGATAAATAACATTTGCTTCAATTTCCAGTGTCAAATTCCATTTTTTTAATCTCACGCTGTTGCTTCATCCCACCGTTGATATCATAGTTTTTCTTTTGTTTTTTTGGGTAAAATACTAAAATCCATTTTAGTCCATGTGTTTTACCTTCAGTTTCAATTTAGTCCTCAAGTTTTTTAATTGTCTCAATCTAGTCCTTCCGATCAATCTCAGGCATCAATTTCCGATAGATAAATCACTTTCTTGTACTTTTATCTTTTAATAGTGAAATTTGAAAAAAGAAAAAGTGAAAATATGAATTATTCATTTTGCGTTAAACTCATTTTAGTACTCGGGTTTTGCTCTAAATATCAAATTACTCCTCCAGTTTTTAATTTGTACAATATAATTCCTATTGTCAATATTCGAAAAATTATATCTTAGCCCTAATTGGGAGAATTCATGAAAGGATAATACTTCCACTAATATCATAATTAAAATTATTTGCTATTCACTTATGTTTAGGTTTTCATAAAAATATTACTAAACATGAATCATGATTTTATAGGTTATGTTTTGGAATTAAGGGCATTGATTAGTCACCATAACTGAATTAGAAATGATGATGGGATTGTGAGCCAACTACCAGCTTATTTTGAACCTAAATTGGTCACACACACTCAAATAAATTCCTTTTTTGGTAAAAAATTAATCCGATGGTCGTACTAGAATTAATTAATTGATAGATTTTTTGTTAATTGACTTGGTGGATCAAATTAATTAATTAATATAATTTAATTTGGTAAAATTACAAGGGAAAATTAAATTAATCGAACTTACCAATTAATAGCGGGTCTTTAATTAACTTTGTTTGGAGGAGCGACTACTGAAAGCTCTTGAAGAACTTGAAGGCGATTTGTCGAGGTCTAAATTCAATGGGCGAATTTCGCTCTAGTATGCAGATGGAATTTGAATTTAGTCTGGAAGAACAATATAGGTTTTCAACATTTTCTTAGGTAGTACTAATTGCATGATCAATTTTGAACATAACAGAATACTAGAATATTAGTTTATGCATGTTTGAATTTTTTAAATTCCATTGAGCATTACATCCTGCGACATATACCAAATTAACACATATTGTCAATACTAGATACTAAATTAAAACTCATCATCATAAGTTGAGGATGATTTGGGTACCCAAACCATGGACAAATTTGAAAGTGATTCTCAAAAGTGGAGGATGAGTTTGATTTTAACTCAAAATTTAATTATTTTAAGGGTATTATAGTAAAACAACCAAAAATGTTAATACCAGTCGAGACAAATTGAAATTAAAGGAACGAATTTAAAATTAAGGTAAAAGGTGATAGTGCTAGGTGCTGACGAGCCATTTGTTTTGGGCTCTGCCATCTTAAATATAAAACACCATGACAGTCTTGTTTTAAATATATTGAATATTTCTTAATGGTATGCTTCTTTATTGTTATAACTAGTGTTAGTATAGATAAAGATCCCATGGATTGCATATGGTTAGGGGGGTGGTCGGGATACATATGGAATGCTCTCAAAGACCGTAATCCTAAATACTGTTCCAAGTCATAAAGGCTGTGAGATGTGGGATATCATTGGCCTCGTCAATACTTTTTCATGCATGTAACTCTCCCAAGAGCTCGACGTGTTCCATTGTCGATGGCTTGTATGGCAATACATATATGAAGATTCATACTTTGATTATGGAATTGAACAGCCCCGCTGAAGGACTCCTATTTGGTGCTGTTGAACATGGAGTCCTTGGGTTTCGTGGTGTGAGAATTATCCTTAGACCTAAGATGTCATTTGAAAAAGGTACTATCCACTATATTTTGATATGCACGTGCACTCCAGGAGAGTCATACGGCGTGTATGTTGGGTATAGTCTGATAGTGCAGCGGAACAAATGGCAGTCGGAGAGGGATTCATCCAGGGTCACAAGTACCCGGTATTTTCTATGTTGTTGTAAGAATCTAAATGATCGTTAAAAGCCTTTGATCAAAGCGATTGTCTTCTAAGAGGGACTTGTAGTCCCGGATTAGAAGACTGGATGATTAGATGTCACAACACGGTCATAATTTCTAAGGTTATTAGGGTTCGACCGTCGCCATACCCTAGACCATAGACGAGAAACTGATGAAGGGATTCTACTCACATAACGATCGTAATTCAGATATGTTTGCTTTTCATCGTCGACATCTAGGAAGTCGTGGTGACGTTGCTAGACATCGAACTATTGTGGAAAATTAACCAAACGCAGCGGAAAACGGAATTTAATTTTTCTTACGGATTTTCCCATAACAGGATCAATCCCGAGGTTTTATCACACGTATGTACGATAGGGTAAAACAAACTTTACCCGTTGTAACGAAGTGGTTGAAAATCTCACGAGCCTGAATTCTTCAAGTTCTTCGCGAAATTACTACGGCTGAGACTTTGATGATCCAGGCAGTCCAATTGTTCTGCCTCTAAATTGTCTCGCCGGAAATTATTTTATGAAAAATTCTTCCTCCTTCTTGGCTTGAAACCGACGGCTAGAGAGAGAGAGGGAAAGAAATTCTATTTCTTTTGGTATTGTGAATTACAACTTATGACCTAGATATTAACTAATGTGATATATTTATATCACTTAAGTTATTACATTGGGCTCAAATTAAGCCCATAAAAGCTCCTAGTGGCTGCCCCCTTTAGTCTTTGATGTGTCACTTGGTGCATTAATTTGAGCTTGGTGTAATCTACTATTTAATTAATTAATTTAATCAAATTAATTAATCTAACTAAATAATATATCATACATTTAATTAATTTTATTTCTCCAAGAAATAATATATTAATTAAACTATAAATGAATTAACTTATTTCCTCAAATAATTAATTCCATTTATTTAATTTTAAGCATCCAATACTTAAAATATTATCACAATAAATATTCCATTTTTCTATCAACTTCTTCCTTTTTAAGCGTGACTCTTTAGGTTCATCTATATTTGGCAGTGAGAGGATTCCCTTGAATATGGGTCCTACCTAGCCAGTTAAGTGGTCCACATTTTAAACCAAATAAGATGAAATGATTAGATCATTTTTACCTTTCCAATTGTATATACCGTGTGAATATAAACTCTTCTTTCCTAGCATTGAGTTCTTGTGTACTTGGGATTGTCTATTAATTATCGCTTAAAAATTGGATACTTATATAGTCTTTTCTTTCTTTTTTCGAAGCTTTTTTTGTTGTTTTTTCTATTTTCTAAACCAACTTTAACATGTTTCTGTCATTCAGTGTGTCTCCATTTAGAATCTCAATTACGTTCTTCACGAAATCACAATAGGTATGGTTGGGGCAAATAATGCTTTCATTTTTGTTTGATTCCCGACTATTGAAGGTACTTTTTATCATTGATAAAATTAAGTTTTTTTTTTTCTAAAAAAGTAGGAGAAGTAAAGATTGCGCATGTTGTACCTAAAGGCTAATGCTCAATACATAAAAATAACAATTATATAATGGGGATTTTTCTCATTTCTTAAAATCATTCTTCTTATCATCATATTGTGGATTTGATTCTTAGAATTTTTCTAAACAAAGTGTTAGCTATACTCTAAATAAATAGTCTTCTAGTAACACTGATGTTTTAAAGAAATATTTATATATTAGATAATTATTGATTATTATAAAAAACTATTTTTAAATAAGTGTCGAAATTAATATATTAGATTTGAAAAATGGACAAAACTAAAAGACATTATAAAAACATTCATTCTATTGAAACCTTATTATTAAAAGTAAAACTATTTATATTGGTGCAACGTTTTGTAAAAATTACTAAATTAATAATTGAGTACATGTGATCCACAATAAAAAGTGTACTAACAATTGATAAAATACCAACTTTGAGATACAATTTTTCAAACAATTCATAAGTATGTACATATATTCTGTTAACAAATGTGAGAAACCCGTAACGAATTAAACCAAAATTGAAACGGGCAAAGTTATAAAAGGGACGAAAAATGCAATTCTTCCTATTATATATATGTATGTACATATATCCTATTAACAAATATTACAGAATGAAAGATTAAAAAATAGTTAATGAACGTCTAGTTCATTAACATATTAATAATTATTTATATTTTTGTATTTGGACATATTAATAATAATTATTTATATGACATATATAATGATACTCAATTTTCTGGATTAATGCCATATTCATTGTCACTTAGTTGAAAAGCTAAATTATATAATAAATTGTCATTTTCAATAGAAAATCTCGAGTAAATTGATTATTCCTTTACCTAAGTCAAGAGAAATATGATGATATTATTCGTAATTACTATTTTCTAAGAAATAAATATATAAGATTTAATATTGTACATCTACTTACATATTCTTCTTATGTCTTTTTTATTTCCTTCCCTCTTTCAAACAAATAAACATGTAAATCAACAACAAATATAAAAATAACTATATGTTATAAAAATATGATCATTAACAACAATATCTTATTCTAGACATTATTATTTTTATCTTAGCACTAAAAGTTATAATGCATTATAGACATGGTAACTTTTGCCACGCCTTAACTATTTTGACTATGTTATAATTTCTAGATTTCTAAAGATGGGTTGAAGTTAAGGCCAAGCCTAAATATAAATTTTGTTTCAAGAAATTATTATTAATTATTTTAAATTACTACCACAATCTCTCGATCGAATTTAAAGTAAGGTAAGAATCTTTCAAAATTAATTTATAGAGTAAAATTATTGGTCTCGTAAGCAAATGAGAAGATTCAGGTACAAAAGTCTTACTCATTTTTAAATTTTTTGTATACTTCATAGACTTCTAGAAACCATTTTATATTTATACTAAATAATGTCAATTTTTTAGATGTTAAATGTAGGTTTTTAAAAATTAGTTGTATTTTATTAGTTATAATCATTAACATATACTTTGTGATGTAACAAAGATAAAAAATCACAATAAGTTAGATAGAATAAAATATTGCAATTTACGAATATATGACATGATTCACCTTATTTATTTTGTTCTTTATTTGGCATCAAAGCACTTAAAATTAGTGCTTTGATGCTAAATAAAGTACCAAAAACGTAGAGTTCTGCAAAGCACAAGTACTTGAAAATTGTAACTCTGAAGTCTTATTAGTTTTTCATTATTCTTAGATTGGTTATGAAGTTATAAAATAACCATGTCTTGCATGTGAAGAACATGATGACAAATGGAGAAAGTTAACAACGTATTAAACCAAAAAAATATTATTTTCTTTTGAACTTAATTTCTTGCTATCATGATATTTTACTTTTTAATATCAATTTTTTATAATAAAATTTTAGTTGTATTCCAAATAAGTTGTCCTTATGCTTTGACTGGTAATTGTTTTTACCCTGGACTATTTTATCATTTTTACCACATCCAAATAAGAGCTAATTAAACTCGAATTGAACTGTGAAATATGTTTTAGAATTTTTTTTTGATTGTACAAATTGAATATATATGGATTATGCACAATAGTTTACTAATGCTTTTAAAAAAAATTAATTAGTATAGTGAAAAAATTGGAATCATGAGTAGATAAGGAGATCTAACTAAAACTCTCTTTCTCGTTCTTTTAGATATCCATAGAGTATTAAGTATTTAATCATTTATAATATAAGATATTTTTAGCTAATATTTTGTAATTTAAAAATAAATTTTTAAATTCAACTTTATACTACTTATCTAATATTAGTTAGGACAATAAAATAAAGTGATTATGCCGGGGAAAAGATTGGGACTACAATACAGTGTAAGTTTGAGGGTGTGTAGACCCGGGTGTACCTGAGGTTTGATCTACAATTTTTGAGTTTAATGAAATGCGCTCACCAGTTCCAAAAAAAATAAAATAATAAAGTGATTATGTGTAATTGTGTACAAAAGTACCTTGTGATGTAGTAAAAATTAAAAAGATTGAATAGTTAAAAGATTAAGTAAAATAAGTACATTATCGTATTTATGATGAAAGCACTTAGAAACATATGGAATTGAGCCGCACGAGTTATTCTGTATCTTTTAGTATGAATGTATAATTCCCATTTAATAACTCTTATAAATTGGGCTATATAATTAAATATGTAATTGGGTATACTCCTTTGTGCATGTACAAGTAATTTTGTTTGGGATCCTGTTGGCGAAAAAATATATATATAAGCTTTTCTTTCATTTTTAAATTTAATGAATAAATAAATAAGAGTGACCTAATATACTTCTATATTTATATGTAGTTGTAGAGTCCTAATGTAAATATAAAAATAAATCTTCTTTTTATTATTAATTTTTGACTCTTTTGCCATTAAAAAAGTTGAATTCCATAAGAATATTTTAGGTATATCAAAAATGTCAAAAAACCAACTCATATTTTTATAATAGAATAGAATAGATAGATAGATAGATTGCCATTAAAAAAGTTGAATTCCATGGGGATATTTTAGGTATATCAAAAACGTCAAAAAAACCAACTCATACTTTTATAATAGAATAGATTATTTCAATAACTATATATGATGGAATTCAAATGTGCCTAATTTAGAGTAATTTAAAATCATTTCTCAAATCCAAATCGTTCAATTCGATCCGAACACACTGCTTAGATTAAAAGACTTCAGTTTCCTTCTTTTTAATTGGAGAATAAAACTTGAGATTAATAATTCCAAATGCATAATAACAAATTCATTAATAATAAGGGTGATAGAGTTGTTTAGGATGATTATAAGCTATTATGAATGTAAAATATTTTAAGACAAAATGTAACCTATTTTTTTCATTACATATTATTGTGGTTTATAGATCCACATATGATTGAAATCATTTAAAATTTTTAGTTCTTATCCCTTGAAAAAATTAGATCGTTTCATCCAAATGCAATCTATATATATATATTCCCATTATTCAAAAAGTCACCCAAGTGGGTATGTACCCAAGTAGATTGCGAGTCGTTGGATCATATATGATGATGTCATCATTTCGCTTTACGATATCATTATATACAGATTCAATAGTTCACATACACAATTGGGTGCACCAAAGTAGATGAGATGAAATAATCCCATTGCAAGCATAAGAATAGGTTCTTAAATTATTTTCTTTATTTCTTTTTCGTATCTCTAACTCTTGGATGCGTAGAGCACAAATTTTCTTTTCCTGCAAAGTTTATGGCAAAGATCTGAAGCTGAGGTACTTGGAGATCTGTAGTCGCCACTACTTAATTATTGTAATATATATTTGAGACGGATGTAAGACTAGGGAGGGGCTGTACATCATATATTTTTTAATTTTTATGTTTTCAAGGAAATTTTATATAGCAATACGATTATTCAATGGGAATTGAAATTGTTTAGGATAATGATTTCTATAAGTAACCCGTAGTTGACTTGAAACCAATAATTGAGAGATATAATGAAAGACTCATTGACCTTGGGTGCCTTCAACACCATTAAAGAAAGTCATCCAAACAAAAAATATTCCAAAAATAGTAAGTACCTTTGAACCTTTCAAAAAAATAATTGTAGTAAGAATTGATACTCTGACCGTGTCTTTTGGGTTGTTATATGCTGTACTATCAGTGCAGTATATACCATTAAATTGCACGAGGTGTGTGGTCACATTACTCATTCCCTCTCAGAGATAGGTGTGAAAGGCGAATTAAACTGTTCAATACTCGATTCGAGCTCGATCGCTAAAAACTCATTTGAATTCGGTTCATTAACATATCTAACCAAACTTAAACAACTTTTTGTACTTGATAAGTTTTGAAGCTCGCTCGATTAGTAAAATAAAAAAAAATATGTACACAAAAATCAAATTACTCGTGTTCGACTCGATTAAAGTTCAATTTGAACTCAACTCGATAACTAATCAAACAAACTCAAACCCAAACTTTGAAGTTCGATTATATTTCAAATAAGTTTGAACAACATCTCGTTCGACTCGACTCGACTCGATTACACCCTTACTTAGGGATGGTCGGATGGCAATAGGACGGGTTTAACAAAACTCGCTACTCACCCCATTTATCTTTTTTGAAACCCATACACCGCCCCGCCCTGTTTTTCAAACCGCCACCCCGTCAAATACCCGGCAGAGTCAGGTTTATCCTGTTAAACCCGAATGAGTAATGAAAATTCAAAAATTCACCGCATGGCCCGCCCCTACCCGCAATGTCCTGATCTGAATTTGAATAATCTAACTACTAATAAACCTACAACATAAAATAATAATGAAATTCAACCTAAATAATACGTCATTTAATATCCATATCCTTATCCACAAGCCCAAATTTAATATTCATATCAATACGTCATTTACTAGACTACTACACTAAATAACATCTATGTCATGTACTTCAATACTAATAGACTACTACACTAAATAACATCCATGTCATGTACTTCAATACTAATAGACTACTACATCAAATTCAAAATAAATCATAAGACAAAATATTCCAAATTTTTCATCAACTTAACCATAAAATAAATTACCTAGATGTCTAGGTATGCATTCCTCATCTACATCATCTTCTTCCATATCGAGCATATTAAGTTATGCAACTTATGCTCAAAACATATAATAGAACGAATTAACTTCTGAATAACAGTGGAGGGGTTGGTTATGGAGTGGGTTGCACTAAACCCCAGTACACACCTCGAACCCGGGCAGGTAATAAGTTTTAAGATTCACAACCCCGTCTCATTATCCATTAGTGAACCCGAATCCGCCCCTTAAAGTTTGGGTACAGAAAGAATACCCATTTAACCCTGTTCCATTGCCATCCCTACTCTCTCTGATCAGTTTTATACTTTTGGGTGTATTGGAAGTGTTGCTCTTGATGTATCCAATGGTCTGTATGTCGATGAACTTAAATGCTAAAATATTTTATAAAATATATTAGAGTTCATGCCTAAAAGTGTTTGACAAGTATGTTTGAATAAGATTTTGTAGGCTTTCAAAATAAAATGTTACAAAATCTCTTTATTTTGACCTTCTGATTTACAATAATGTCGTATTTACATCTTATAAATTTCATAATTGTACTAAACACTTCAGGAGTTTAGTTTTGAAATAAGATTCAACATCTTATAAATTTCGAGAACGTTTTATAACATGCAAGAACAGTGAGATTTTTTAAATAGATTTAGCCAAACACCCGCTAATACCGAATTGGTTTTCTGTTCTATAATGTGTTTCATTCTCTATTTCATTTATTATATACACACCATGTGTATAATTTATTCCTAAAATATATAAGCAATGTGAATTTTTAAAACACAAAGTGTGTATCAAATAAAGAGAGAGATGAAACACAATGTGGAATAAAAGTCGAATAGGCACGTATACTTCTCTTTTCTACTATTTACATTGTCTATGTTAAAATTCGATTTTAATTTTTTATATATTTAATTAATATTGAATTTTAACACAGACTGCAGTACAATTCTCTTTTCTACTATTGACATTATCGGTGTTAAAATTCAATATTAATTTTTTATAAATTTAATTAATATTGAATTTTAACTCAGACAATGTAAATAGTAGAAAAGAGAATTGTACTGCATACATTAGTGATATATGCGCCTATTCGATTTTTTATTTTAAAATTGTGTTTCATCTCACTCTTTATTTGATACACATAAATATGAAATAGCAGAAGAAAGAAGAAGAAATAATTAACTGTACCCCAAAGGTCTAAGTGAATTATACATTGGCCAATTTACAATTTCGTCCTGTAATTATAGATAGGGTGGTGGATTTTTGGTTTTATAACTTCATATTACACACATATAGTGCTTTTTTACAGACGTGGTCCGATTATTTCTCACATTAAGTCCTACGACAATGAAATTGCAAAATTGAAAAAATTCCGATCAAATTTAATAATTTGAAGTTTTCATGTCCTATGACATTAAGTCTCACATGGACGTCTCACACGTGCCACTCAAAAGGCCTTTTACTCTAACTATTACACAAAATTCCTAATTCTCAAAAACTCTCAAATTTAAACAAAGACCCGAGTGAATGGGATGTTATTTCTTATTTTAAATTTTTCTTAGAAAAAGTAGGAACTTTTATTTTTAAGGGCTAGAGATATGATTTCTCATTTGTCATAGATAAAATAAGAAAAAAATTTCTTTGAGAGAAGAAATACAATGTAAAAAGTGGGATTTAGATGAGTTGCTTAATTGCTTTTAATAAAGGAAAGTGTAATTATTAGGTGTGATGTGATATGTTGATTTGTAAGATAAGTTATTTTTTTATGAAAAATTGGTAAGGATGAGCTCTTATTTTATAAGAAAATATAGGCAAATTTAAGTTAAACGCATCCATTAAGACATCCAAAATATGTAAAGTGGATCTTATTCTATACTTTTCGTCATTTAAAATCAAAATTTGTAATTATTTTGATCCATCTATTAATATACTGGCTAAAGACCTTTTAGTTGTTGGGTAAACCGTCTAATCATAAATAGTAGAAAATCTATTTTCCTCCCTTAAAAAATCTAATTTTCCTGAGAAAAAACTGAGAGAAATGCCAATTAAATTTATTTTTGAAAGAAATTTGAGATTTTCTTGGGGATGTTAATTATAGAATTTCTTTAGAATATTTTTGGGAGATGCCAAATAAATACATTTTTGATGGAAAAAATCTATGAGAAATCGAAAATAAAAAATAGGATGCCATCCAATTGGGGCCTAAATCCCGTAATCCCAAATACTGCCAAATTCTCAAGAAGCGGAGACACAGAGGTACAAAAAGACAATCAAAACAGACTTTTGGGGTACTCCTGAAAATGCTCTGAACCAGGGATTGGATTTGAATGCTTCCTTCATTAAAATTGAACAACTATACGTAAAATTCGACTTTCTGGATTGAGTTCACACTTAATGTTGAGGGGGAATGAAGACTAGTTGATGTAACTTTGGAAAAATGGATTTGAGGAAGAACATAACTCAGGGTTATAAATTAAATACTCAAGAATTTTACTATAGCGGTACAGCCGTTGGGGGAGGGCCCGCTTTTTACTATTTATTTTAATTCAAAAATAGTTTGCTCACGTGTGAGACCCACCTGCAAACTTCTGACTAGTAATTTGCTCGAAAATTTTCTAAGGACCTTTTGTTTTCAAATACATTTTTTCCAAAATTTATTTACTTTGTGTTTTTTTTTTACCAAAACGAACTCTTTTGGTCAAAAGATTTATCAGCTATTGTATTTTTATTTGTGTCTATTTTAGGATGACTACTAATTACATCAACTACAATATATATATATATATATATATATATATAAAACCATAATATTATAATTATTTAAAATTTATATTATATTATATTTTTCAATTATTAACTAATTATAAACACAACTTTTCAGATAAAAACTTGCATGATTTGACTGCTACAGTAACTTTTGTCTCTTTTGAAAATAAAATCAAACACAAAACTAAACACATTTTCATCAAAATACACAACTCTTAATAAATTTTTTCACCAAAATTTTCAAAAAACAAAACCCCAAAATAAAAACAAACACAGCTTAATATTTTCAATGTCAATGTCAATGTCATTGTCATAGGACTATGTGTGAATCTGACCACATTTGCAAAATGGGCTAAATGTGCGAAAAAAAGGAGTAAATGGGTAAATTATTATAGTTACATGACTAAAAGTGCCACCTACATAACCAAAAATGTGATTATGCCTTTTACCTACTACAAGTTAGTTTATTTATTTTGTTTAAAAATAAAATATATGCTTTAGTTCTTGCAGACGCGCTTGTAGAGCATGACTTGTGGCATGCGTGACGTGAGATTAAGATTGTGCAACTGTGATATAAATTCATTTATTTTGGATGGGGGCGCATAAGATTATAACCCAAATAAATGTAAAAGTCTTCAATATTGGTTTTTGACTTGTGGATGTGAACGAGGATAACAGTTGATGAACAAAAACGGGACTCATAATACTTGTCTTAGGGGTGAGATTTTTATAGAGAGCTCGATAAGAGTTCTGCTTGAATTTGATCTCTATCATTTTGGTTAGTAAACTTATGAGGTCATTAATATTTTAAATTTTAAATTTTCAAATAAATATGCCCATATATATTTTATAATATAAATAATGGTAAGCGTTGAGCTCGAGCCCGCTTACTCTAACTTATGCTCAAGCTTGAGCCAGTAGAAATAGTCTACAGAGGCTCGACGAGCTCAAGCTTACAATTCCCGTCGAACTCGACTCTCTTCCACGTCTAATATTGGGTGGCAAAAATAAAATTCATCTCTTAGTTAGACAGAAAAAAAACTCCTAATGTGCAAATTATAATATATGGTTCTTAGGATTTAGAATCGAAATATAAAAGAGTTTATTTGTTTATTGATAGAATGAGTACGATACAAAATAATTCTACAAATTGTGTATATACTCTAACATTATATGGGTTGGGTCGAGAGCATACAAATACACGGGCTGACTAAATACACAAAATACATGAATAATTTGAAATTCGGGTCTAGTACGGCTAGTGGATACTTTAGAAATACTATAAATATCTATTTATGTACACATTGTGAGTGTCATATGTATATTTGTAGGGATATGCATCAAATAAGAAAGTGCATTCTTTCTTTTTAGAATCTTATTTTGTACATTATGTCGTTTTGGCACTATGGTAAAGCGGTTAAAACCAAAAGAGAGTTGGCTGGTAGTATATGTCTCAGTTCCCTTAATCAGAGGTCTCGAGTTCGAGCCCTGGGTATGAAAAAGATTCTCCTTGGAAGAGTTAGCCCCACACTTCATGTGGATATTCCTGACTCGAGCAACATTAGTCTGACGCAAAGGGTTAGGACAACTGTAGGAAACCAAAAAAAAAAAAAAGTAGGTAAAGCGGTTAAAAAGTGGATTAGATTGTAATTTGCCAACACAATTATGATTAGATGGTGAGATTTGTTCCTTATTTTCTTTCAAGTGGAAAGCGTAAAAAATGTGTTTTTGGGGTGCAAAATGCTATTTTGATATTTCAATTAACCCCAACCATCACATTTGATGAAAATGTGGTAGTTTAAGGATTACATTTGATGAGGGTATAACTTGATAACTCAAACCGGAAAAGCGGTATAACTGGGTAACTCAAATCAGAAAAGGTGTACAAATGGGGGACCAACAGTGAAACTATCACTGTACATATTTCACCTAAATATCACCAATAGGGAAGTCCTCATAGACAAGGTAATAGTCGATCTCTATATGCTTCATACAAGCATGGCGTACGGGATTAGGAACCAAATATATGGCACTGGCGTTAACAATATACAGGGACTAGATGGCGAAAAGAAACATCAAGATCACGTGAGATCTACCGAAGCCAACAGGACTTGGCAAAAATAAAAGCCACAGAAGCATACTCAGATTTCTTGCCCAAGAGAAGATAATAACTTGTTTCTTGGTATGGCATACCAAGAAATAAGATTGTTGCCTAGATAGACCGCATCACCGATAGTGAAACGATGATTATTAATTGGATGATAATTGATTCATGAGATAGTTAATTAGCTTAATTGGACTAGGAAAAATCTCAAAGAAAAATTAATTGATTGATTTTCTTAATTAATTGGGCTTCTAATTAATTTTATTTTGAGGAGCGACTAATGAACCTCTTGCAGACGCGCCTTTGTTGAGTTCGAATTAAGGGGTGAGTTCCACTATATTTTGTAGATCAAATTTTAAATTGGAAGAACGATACAAATTTTGTATCTTTCGATATGTAGTATTAATTTTATGGTGGATTTTGCGCACAACATTATCAGACACTACATTGAAATTCATCCTCAAAAGTTGAGTATGCTTATGATTTATGAACTTGAGACGACTCAGCAGCTGGTGTCAACGTGAATGTACGAAATACCACATCTCTTTGTTCGTACAACTACTGCACACAAAAATGTTATCAAATGTACTAAATCATGTAAGTAATATTTTATTAAAGTCTGATTATCATATTTTTAACACTGTTTCGTGATAAAACACATACGAATGAGGTGGATCCGATTATTCGCTCCAACCCCATTATAATCTATAACTTGAGATTATCTTTCAACTCCTGCGTTCGATACGCTATTTGGTGGTTCAAGTCTTAAATTAAATGCTAACTATTGTCTTCGAACGCAATAATAATAAGATGAAGGAAAAATTCAAGTTAAGGTAAAAACTATCTATCAAATACTTAAATCTGAAAAAAAATAATTTTATACCTCCATGAGAATCTTTCGATCTGATGTTTACCAATACAAGCTTTCTGAAGAGAAAATCTGCCAACTCCTTACTACGCTAAACTAATCCTAAATTACGCTACAAACTACTCCTAAGGCTAGAGCTAGTTTTAAGAAAATAAAACATAGAGTTGTGATTCTGATCCCCCTTTCTCTTCTCTCCTTGGCTTGTATATATTTCTGCCCCATGAACCCACATTCCTCGTCTTCGGGAACTGCTCACAACTACCCTTTCAAAATCTTTTATTTTTGGCGCGTCTCCCTCTTGGACGGACTTCTCATTCTTTGGGCTTGTTGCCATATCTTTCAGTTGACTTTATTGGGCCCGAATCCCTTAAGGCCAGAGTTTTAATGGTTCACTTCTTTTATTTTTAAACCTATTATTTTGAGCTTGCTAATACTGGGCCGCTCGGGCTTTTTAACTCGAAAAGCCCATTTAATTTTTAAGTGTAAACAAATGCCCCCCTAATATACATGAACGTTTCGAGGTCATGTGTATTAAAAGACACGTCTGTTCTCTAATAAATGCAAACGCTTCAAGTTCGCGGGTATTTTAAAGAGTACATCTTTTTATAAAAAGACCTTTCATATCTTTTGGCATTTATGGAAAAACGCGCCCTTTTAAACTTCACCTGGGACTTGTACTGTCATCTTACTACCTTCTCAGCAATAAGTGTGTCTCTTCGTGATCGGGTATGAAAATCCCTTATAGATATTCCGACTATTGGTTCTCGGGTTCACAATTCCTAAACATCCTCTCTCTCTCTCTCTCTCCATCTTCCTTAAATAGACCAAAGTCATAGGGACGCTCTGTTCTTTTTCCAACTATCAACAGTTTACTCGAGCATTGCCTTGCCTCTCGAAGCTTTAATCAATGGTCGTCCCTCAGCATACCGCCGCTCATGACCTAGCGTTTTTAGTTCCTCGAGCGGCCATCTTGGATTGCGATGAAGCAGAAGAGTTGAACGACATAATTAGGGCTTCCCAAGCCCATTATAATGATGTCAAGGTCGTGTCCCTCGAAGCAACACATGTAGTTCCTCGATGGACCTCTGATAGTCGAGGTCATTTGCTTAATCATCTGGCTCTTATCCCGCGATTCGAATCGACGGCATTCGAAGCGCCTCTGATACTCCCAATCCTTTTGGGGCTTGGCCTGCTTTGGAGGGTGATAATTCCCCTCTTTGTATGAATAGGGTGGTCAACAAATTTGCTTGGACCAACATGACCAAACCCATAAATGGTTGGATAGGCAATGCTGATGCTTTCTCATGGTTCGATCTTCTTTAACAATTTCATTCTAAATGGGATGCTAATCGAATCATGGGGCTTGTTTGAATAGCCTGCTACTAGACACTTCCTTTCGAGCAAGTGATGACCGACGCCTTGGCATTCTTCATACAACTGTTTTGTTTTGCCTCGAGGACTTCAGACAATAACTCTTGAAGACGTGGCTCTAATTACTGGGCTATCTCCTTGTGGCACTGTTCTTCCTTCTGGTGAAGCAACAAATGAGGCTCGTGCACTTCTGGCATCTACAGTAGAATGGTTGAAACACCACGGCAAGAGTGGTGGCACCAACATTGCTTATTCTACACTGGTCAATCATTTTGTCCGGAATGAGGATCCTGTTTTAGCTTTCGAGGAGGTATTGTTCCTCAATTTCATTTTTTCCCGGTTGTTCATGAATTCTAGGTGTGCCGTGAACAAAACCTTTCTTCCCCTTTGTGCCAATATTGTTGCAACCCTGGGGCCTGTCGAATTAGCCCCTCTTGTGCTAGCTCAGTTTTATCGAATGATGTTCCACCTTCACCGAGACCCCTTAAATGTTAAAAGATTATCAGGTCCATTGTGGCTGTTGTCTTGTTGGGTTTTTCTATATTGCCCTGAATTGTTAAACATCAGGACTCTCACGTCCCTTGAAGAAGTATCTCGAACTTCAAATGTTTTCAAACCCGTCTCGAGTTGGGTTTGCTATGGAGAAGCTACTATAAATTTGCTAATCCCTCTCGAAAAGCATCATATCTTTTGGCCTTGATTACTATGTATAACCCATTCTATGTCTCGATAGGTATCCCTTCTTCGAGACATGGTATGACCAGGAGCCTACCCATTGGTCCCACACTGCTCTACCAGATTGTTTAAAAGCAGTTGATTCTTTACGACGTTCTGATGAAGATCAACCTTACTGGCGTTCCATTTTATTTTCTCGAGACTTTTTGTTCGCGGACAACATATCTGGCGTTGAGGTTTATAATCCTTAGGTAATTTTCATAACCTTTTTTTTTAACATATAATATTTCTCGAATACATAACATCTTTTGAGTGTGTGTTTTTCTTTATTTAATCATATATGCTCACGTTTTTCTTGTAGATATGTTCGAGTCAATTTGGCATTAATCAGAGTTTCACTACAAAAATAATAAGTTTTTCCTACGGAGTCTAAACCGTAGCTAAAAGGTGCAAACCGTAGGCAATGTACTATTGCCTACGGTTTAGCTACGCTTTGCATCCCATTGTCAATGCAGGGATAGGCAATAATGACCTACAGTTTGCCGAGCGTAGTCAATGTAAAGCCTACGCTTTTACCTACGGTTTTGGGAGGGTCGGAAAAGGTGTTGACAAAAAGGTCAATAGTACCTTCGAAAGCAAAATCGTAGCTATTGTTGTTTAGGACCTACGTTGTACGTAGCAATAGGCATACTTTTATAGTATTGTCTATGGTTTAGCTACAGTAGGAAATAATTTTCCCAAAGTTTAGCCTACGGTTTAGCTTCGCGTAGTCGATAGTATTTTGCATTTTGATTTATTTTTGGTATTATTTTGATTCCTAATTTTTTATCCCATTCAATTTGATGTTCACCACAAATCTGAAATCAACAATACAACAGTGCACAAATACAAAAATCTTTATGAAAAATAATACATAAACACAAACTTCATCATCTAACCTAAACACCCAACACTTTAACCAAAAATAATACATAAGCATGAACTTCATCATCCAATCCAAACACCTAACACTTTAACAAAAAACACTACACAAATTTCATCATTCAATCAAGATATCCAAAATTTTAACCAAATAATATTAAGTCCATACTCAAAGTAAGCTTGCATTGTACCAATTTTCTACTAAATGACCATTGAAATGAACTAATAAAACATAGACTAGAATAATCACCAATAATTCAAAACGGTTGATCCTTCACTTCATCCGTGACTTCTAAATCATTTGCTTTCTTCATCAACTTACAGTCGATCTGTTAACAAAAAATCAGACCAAGAAACAACATAAATATATAAATTTGAATTCAAGTATTAAAGATGACATGATAAATAACTTATCAATTGCTAATGACATAGACAAACAATGGTGATAACTGATAAGAGAGAAAGATCATGGAACTTTTTACTCCATTTGAAATATAGAAGTTCAATTTAAGCACATATACATGTAATTGATCAATATCATAATGCTAACCTCATCACTTGAATCTCTACGAGAAGAGGAAGTTTCAAAGCACACTTAGTCTCTTTCATCACAATCCTCATCCTCGTCATAATGCTCACTATCATTAACATCAACTAGGGTTCCTTCAACTCCATCCCGAACCCAATTAGCATCTTCATCATTTTGAGGAATACGATCGTCAAACTCTTGATTGCCATAGGGCTCTATTTCATACATACATGAGTATACATCAAAATCAGCTCTTCTAGCCATTGTTACTGCAACGCTCCACTCGGTATTCATCGGGTCACTAACATACCACACTTGTTCTGCTTGATTGGAAA
Organism: Buddleja alternifolia; assembly: GCA_019426215.1. Taxonomy (NCBI): domain Eukaryota; kingdom Viridiplantae; phylum Streptophyta; class Magnoliopsida; order Lamiales; family Scrophulariaceae; genus Buddleja; species Buddleja alternifolia. The sequence goes on along the minus strand of CM033405.1, from coordinate 10,656,423 downwards.
AAATAAATGGCTCGTCATTGGGAAGATTATTCCTATACATTAAACGATTGAAGTTCATGAGCTTAAAGTGATACATATCTTCCTTCAAGACTCCCTTATCATTATCAACCCAATCATACTTAAACAATATGAACTTCATATTGTAAGCATATTGAATTTCAATGATATCGGTCAAAATGCCATAGTAGGGGACCTGGCCCAAAAGCGGATTTTTATCCTTTGCACTGGCATAATTATTTATGGATGCTCGAAGGATAACACCTGAATTTTGAGTTGCTTTCCTTTCATCACGAGATTTTGTCCAAACACGGAAGTTGTTTACAATGCATGCATTATAACTCTTTCCATGTGGCATTGGTCCGGAAGCCAATCTTCTAACTTCCTCTAAAAAGGAATTTGTATTTTCTCTAGCATGCATCTGGTTTTTAAGAATAATTTTTTTTTAACGTTAATTTAAACTATTATACTATTTACTGAACTACTATTATTCTTCACTTACATAGGACTTAAACCACTCATGAAATGTTGCATTGTGGATAGTATCAATTTCCCTCTTGGATGCATTTCGTATCTCCGTTTTAATGGCAGCTATATGAAGGTTGCATTGTATATCTTTGTTTCAATAATATAACTATAAGCAATATATTGAATGTAAATGCATAGGTAATATTGAAGTCACTTACGACTTGTACGGAGCAGTTAGCACAGAGTGCTTTTTGCAACTTTACCAAATTCCCCACCACTTTAGGGGGTATCACAACCTTTGTCTCGAGTGCTTCCTTGTAAGTCTTTTCATCACTCGTTCTAGCCCGTGAGATCGGTTCGATTTCCGACTCTTTCTCCTTTAGCTTTCCATCTTGGTCGAAACCTAGGACTCTTTTTTCAATCCCCGACAGTATTATCGTCCCCTTTCGAGCTGTTTTGCTATGAAATGCCTGAATATTTGGCACTAATCAGTGGTGTGCATAGTATTCATATGCCATATGCACATGTTCTCGACTCCCTCATCTTTAACTTTGGGAAATATCAAGATTTCTTCGTCTATCAGCTTATTGAACGTTCGATTCGCCAACTTAGCTTCCCGAGAAACCTGCGGACCAAAAATTTCAGAATAGTCAATCTCAACAGTATTTATTTCAAAATTTAAAATGGGAAATGGATCCTCATCAATATTCGTTTTTTGACTATCGGGGAAAATAATTTCCTTCGAGTCTAATTTTTCTTGTATTAAATTTCGGAACATAATACACTCATTAGTTTCGTGTAAGAAGGCATTATGCCATTTACAGTATGGCTTGCCTTTGGTTTCTGTTTTCAATGGGATTCGATGTTTTTCTTTAAACCTAAGTTTTTTATTAGTTAATAACCAATCAAAAATTTGTTTCATTTTTTGTACATCGAAGGTATGCCTCTTTTCCTTTTTTGATTGCAAAGAACCAGTAGCTACACATTCTTTCTTTTCAAGGGCCCCACATTGGAAGGGAGGTCCTTTTATGAACTCTGCTAAGTCGATATCATAGGCATCTTCGAATGCCCATGGGACTCCTACTTCGAAAGTAATAAAGCCCTGATGTTTTCTTAAACTTTCTTCTTTTAACATATTTTCGTATCTTATTGTGTTTTCAGTAAGCTTTTAAAATCAGGAAATACCATCCCATCGAACGTTATCCTATACTCGAAGGACATATTCTGCTGAGCTAATTGAACAAACTCAAACTCTATGATATTTAAATGACATTTAACCCTAGCCTTTTTAAATCGTGTTAAGAATTCTTCTATCGACTCCCCAGTATTTTGTCTGATCTTTGCCATATCACTCATTGATATTTCTGGGCCAGTTCGAGCAAAATGATTTTGGAATTGAAATTGCATTTCATCCCAAGTGTGTATCGAGTTAGGTGACAAATTAATATACCAATTAAATGCTGACCCAGTTAAAGAACTAGGGAACGGTCTTAATTTGAGGTAATCTTGATCGGCTGCCTCTCGACATTGGCAAGTAAATCTAGATAAATGTTCTAATGCTGACACATTATCGTCCCCTGAAAATAATGTAAAATTTGGAATTTTATATGTTCGTGGGAAAGGAAAATTTCGGTCTACCCAGTCATGGTAAGGTTTACCTGGAATTAAACGTTGGTTTCTTCGAAAACTCGGACCATATATTCTTTCAATAGCCAATTCGACTTGATTCTGAAAAGGGTCTTGGACTTGTGGTCCCATGTTACCCCCATATAGACGTTGGGCATAGCTTGCCCCCCCGCATATGGGATTTGAAAGTTATTCGGCATGAAAGGAGGGTTTTGACTGGTTTAGAAGCCTGGAAAATTTTGGTTTCCTGCATTAAAAGGGATGTTCGAAACTCCTGGGTTCGAAACTCCTGGGTAGTTTTGACCTTGCTGTTGGTTTTGCCCCCTGGCATATTGCCCTTGAGCAAAACCGACATTTGGTTCGAAATATCCAAAATTAACATTCGGGGAATATCCCAATGGCATTTGTCCCTGACCACTTGGTGGTATCGGAAAATTAGGCCTCACAGGTTGAGAACTAAATTGGTTTGAATTTACATTTTGTAAATTAGGATGTGGAGTTTGGTTACAATTCGAATTTATATTTTGCTGACTCGTATTATTCTGTTCTTCGAGAGGTGAAGGATTCGAAGTTTGACCGACTTCGAATTGGCTATTTCGAGGTTGAGCCTCTCGAGGGTAACCTAATGGGATCTCATTTGGGTTAATATATCTACTTTGAGTCCTTGGTTCGACTGACACTAACTGGGACACTTTTTCTATTAAAACATTATGTTTATTAATTAAGGGCTCGAGTGCCAAAACTACTTGGGCATTTGTCATGCTCGAAAAAATGTCACATGTTTGATGAAATATTTCACCCAATTCAGTTATTACCCGGGTGACTTCTCGAGCAAGCCCATCTCGAGTACTCACAGCAATGTCCTGTACAGTCGCTGTGAATATTCAAGCAGACTCTTGGGCCAGTGCTCGATACTGACCGTCAAACTCTTTTCTTTGATCTTCTCGAGCACCTGCTAAGGTCGGTTTCATAACTCAGACAAATTGTTCATACATTTTGTCTGCTATGACCTTGTGTCTCGAAATCGGTTGAGCATCAATATCCTCACCGAAATAGCCTCTGGTCGACTCTTCTGACATTATTTATTATATTTTATTTTACTTTCGGAACGATTAGGATATCGATTATAAAAAATGACTCCCACTGTGGTCGCCAAAAATTTGTTTCGTGATAAAACAAATACGAATGAGGTGGATCCGATTATTCAGCTATCTATCAACTGTGCTGGACCTTGTTGGTATCCAAATCCCTAGATGCCAAAAAGTTATTGCATCAATTTCATTCTTTTCGTTTTTCGATTATTAGGAGTCAGGTAATTGGAAAAAATATGTAGTAGACTAATTTTAATAGTCTTAGTGATATATTTCTCACACAAAAACATATATAATATGTAGTTGTCACACACATTTGTGTGAAAGAGATAATAACAAAATATACACTCGAACCATTGAATTCAATCTGCATAGAATTACCCGAACACTTGTGCTTCCAATAGTATAACTCATAATTCCTTTATGATTTTCTAAAGATGTTTTTGACCATCCAAACTATGCTTTGTCATACCCAAGACTTATTAGCCTAGTGATATCAGCTTCTACTTCCATGTGGAAGGTCCTAGATTTAATCACAGGCTATCACAAGTTGTGACTTTTCTCTCTTTATTCGGATATTTGTAAGGTCTGTGTGGTCCATCATTAAAAACTATGGGCCCGCATTTATCGGGTCAAGATATCTCTGTCTAGAATTAAAAAAATACTATACTTTGTCATTATTGTTATCGAATTTGCTTTCTTTGTAATTATACAGGGTTTAATTGGATGAATGTACCGTATTTGAAAATGTTTTGGTCAAAGTTGAGAAAACTAACTTTTAGGTAATAGAAAGTGGTGTTAAAAGTTTGGTTGGATGAATTATTTTTGGGAGAAAAAATTTCAATCCAAAAAATCCATCCAATCAACTTTCCATTCAAAAAAGCGCAACAGACAGCGTTACTAACTTATGACGCTTAGATTTCTAGATTAAGGACTAACCAATTATATTTTTGCATAGAGACTAATAAATTTAGATTTTTTATACTGATAATTGATGTTAATTAAAATTTTTAATATTTTTTAATATTCTGAAGAGTTAATAAAGGGTATATATTTAGATAACTTTCATATTAAGTCAAAATAAATTATATAAAAATACTTAAAATATTTCATATTAAGAAATAAAAGGATTATCAATTCTGAAATAAAAGGATTATCAGTTCTTAACTTAAGAAGTAAATGATAATTTAGTTCAAAGAGTTGTTAAGATTCCTTTTATATATATATATAGATGGGTGTCAGGATATAATTCTTATTAAATATATTTTAATCAAATTCATTGATTTTTGTCAATGGTGTATAGATGAGTGTCTAGATCTTGTTTCACACTTTGCGTTATTTTGAATTAGAAGATTTGACTAGTTTGACTCCCAATATTCACATATTGTTTTATAAAACTTTTTAATTAGTCACTGAGTGAACTGTATAATCATGGATAATAGAAAAACTATTTATCTCCTTTTCTTCAAGATTTATTTTCTTTTCTATAAAGTTAACATTTTTTTTCCAAATGTTGCAAAACGTAAATAGAAACTTTGAGATTTCTTTAAAATGATACTGACATGCATACCCAAATCCAGATGCATTTTTCAAAAAAAAAAAAAAAAATCTATAAAAGAAGTGATTGTCAAGGATAAACATGCAACCCAATTAACCGATATAAACTCTGGCTTTGGAGAGAAAGTGTAGAGAAAAATAGGCTTAAGTTCACTTTGGCCCATTGTACTACATGGTATGTATCAATTACCTCCCTAAATATTATTAATAGACAAAACAACCTCCCTAAATATTATTAATAGACAAAAGTACCGCTGATTATATACAATGATAAATTAATTATGCATATTCTAATTACAATATAGTACTCTGCAATTTAATTTCAATTAATTCAACCCTAATAAGTTTGTTATAGATGCAAACAAATTTTTTACAAAGTAACAAAAAAGTTCGGCTGTATTTGCTTATGTTTTGGGGTTTTTTTTTTTGGTGAAAATTTTGGTGAAATTATTGGAAGTTGTGTATTTTGATGAAAATGTGTTTGGTTTTATGTTTGATTTTATTTTCAGAAGAGACAAAAGTTACTGTAAAAGTCAAATCATGTAAGTTTTGTCTGAAAAATTGTGTTTATAATTAGTTTATAATTGAAAAATATAATATAATTTAAATTTAATAATATTTAAATTGTGGCCACAATTAGGGGTCAAAAATATTTTTGTACCCTAATAATATATAAATTTTATATGGGAATATGACAACTGATGATATTATTACTTAATATGATGAATTATTGCATACATATAAAATAAAGTTTCCTTTGAGAGTAAAAGTCGTGTGCACAATATCGCACGAGCTGGTGAGAGCGGCGTCAAAGAGAGACTTTGTTGAAAGTGAAGGCTATTCCTATTCTGTCACAAACCCACAGCAGAGATTTAGCTTAAAATATTCAACCCCTATTCACCCCCCCTCTATTTATTACCTGTATAAATACAGTCATAAATAAAAAGGATTCGGAAGAAGAAGAGCAGAGAAGAAATAAGAGAAAAGAATGGGGGATATGTATGGTAGTAGAGGAGGAGGCCTTCTAAGGGTTTCAATGTGTGGCGGTGCAGATGCACAAGAGATTGAACAATTGTCTAGAGAAGGTAGCCAATACAGCCTTTCAACTGGGATTCTTCCTTCTCTTGGCGCCCGGAGTAATCGCAGAGTTAGGCTTCGTTCTTTCATTGTTTCACCTTATGATCGCCATTACAGGTAATTATTTCGCTTGCATGTTCGTGTGATTGAAGCAACACACTTGTGCAAATGTTTGAGTGACTGACGGAGAATTACCTGAGATTTTTAAAAAAAAAATTAAAATTTTTTTTTGACTATTTTGTTAATCTCTTGATTTATATCATTGATGAAATATTCGTTAAAGTTTCAACTACTTTAGGCAGTGGTCGGTGCTTTTTACTCTTAAAGTCAGCTTTCTTTTAACAAAATTCATTTTTCGATGTAATGAATCTCCCTGGAACAGAACACAGAAAATCATCATAATTGAATGTCAGATGCATTCTGGTTGACCTTTTTTTAACACTCGAGTACTGTAGATTTTGTCTGCCCATTGTTCTCTTTGGTAAAATTGATTTTTGTGTGGAGAAAAATTAACTTTATTAATACCTCAATACTTTTCTGGTCAAAATAATAGCATGTCGATGTTGATTCAAGTATTATGGCTTTTCTTTTAAGTTTCAAAATTTCATTTTCAGCGTCCTTTTTTGGGAGTTCAACTACCACTTTTTTCCAAACCTTTATAGACAATTCAAAGGTCGAAATTAGTCCTCTACCACTTTCTATATGGTTGGTAGGGAACATTGTTACTTTTGATTTGTCACGGTGTTGATATTCTATTTGTACTCTGTTTTTTGTTTTTATTTTATTTTTTTTGCTTTTTGATACACTTTTCGCGAAGAATCATTTTTTTCGTGAAGAATCATAGGAAAGGAAAATTCTCTTATTCTCTAAAAATAAAAATAAAAATAAAAATAAAAATAAAAATAAAAATAGCAAAGAGATTTCAATAGTTTATATGACTAATAGTTGTCCACTTACCTTTTGACAAATCCTGTCATAATTTTTTTATCTTGATTTACCTCTGGCTTCTCTCATTTTATACCACAAACATTTAGTCTATGTTTGAACCTTAAATTTCAGTGACGCAACGTTACAAATATTTAACTCAAATTTGGTATTAAAGGAGTATGTTGAAGAAATACTTGCACAAATTTAATTATTGGAGTTCTTATTTATTTATTCATGTGTTTCAATCTTATTCTCATCATACTCAACTACATTAAGAAAGTAATTTGAAATTCATACTAATCTGTGCAAAGGAAAAATATGAAGGAATTAGTCTTGAATGTATTTTCATTTCCTTCGTTAAATAACATGTCCAAATAGAACGTTAAATGTTTCTAGTGCTACATTTGACTTCGCCTGATATATTCAATGTTATATGCACGAAATCTAATTACGTGGTAATTCATTATTTTGGTAATCCATTATATGGTATTTCACTATAAGAAATTACTGTCTTTTGCTAAAATCATCTAATATTGAATATAATATTGCAGAGCATGGGAGACTTTTCTGATTGTGCTGGTCGTGTACACTGCTTGGGTGTCCCCATTCGAATTTGGTTTTCTCGATAAACCTGAGTCACCTCTCTCCGTTTTGGACAATGTTGTCAATGGATTCTTTGCCATTGATATCATCCTTACGTTCTTTGTAGCTTACCTGGATAAAAGTACATATCTTCTTGTTGATAACCCAAAGCAGATTGCTTGGAAGTATGCAACTTCTTGGCTGGCATTTGACGTCATATCTACCATCCCTTCTGAACTTGCCCGCAAAATTTCCCCAAAACCTTTACGGACATATGGCTTATTCAATATGCTTCGACTCTGGCGACTTAGAAGAGTTGGTGCCTTATTTGCCCGGTAAAATGTGTTATTATTGTTATTATTATTATTATTATTATTATTATTATTATTATTACTACTACGAAGAGAGTGTATTTGTCTTTGCTTGTCAGTTGTTTTAAGGAGAGCTTATAAGTTGTTTAAGAACTTATAAAGTCTTACAAAGTGTTTGGTAGGTGTTTAGATAAAACAACTTATAAGCTCCAAAAATATCTTATAAGCTCTTACAAAGTGTTTGGTATGTATTTAGATAAAATAATTTATAAGCTCCAAAAACATCTTATAAGCACTAAACTTATAAAAACCAAATTTAGCGGAAAATGTGTTTTCTTATGGTATACTCTCCTATATTTGTCTTTCTTCAAAACAGATTGGAGAAAGATAGGAATTTCAACTACTTTGTTGTTAGATGCGCGAAGCTTGTTTGTGTAAGTTAATTTCTTATTCAATTGAAAACTAAGGTTTAAAATATGAGATTTATTTTAACTAACTAAGTTGTTTTTTGTGTTGTAGGTTACTCTTTTTGCAGTTCATTGTGCTGGTTGCTTTTATTATTTACTTGCTGCTCATTATCCCGATCCAAAAAAGACGTGGATAGGAGCATCTATGGATGATTTTCATGATATTAGCTTGTGGATTCGTTATGTTACTGCAATATATTGGTCCATCACTACTCTTACAACAGTTGGATATGGAGACTTGCATGCTGAAAATATGAGGGAGATGATATTCAACATTTTCTACATGCTTTTCAACTTGGGACTGACCGCATATTTGATAGGAAATATGACAAATTTGGTTGTTCATGGAACTAGCAAGACTCGACAATTTGTGAGTAACTTATTGCCACACTCTTTTTGAGTAAAATCCATATCCCACACAACCTATCGGCCTGTCAACACTTCGGCCCTATTCTAAAAACCCTAACCTTTGACTTTTGCAGTATAATGCCCTTGATTCTATTTCGGGCAGGATATGCCACTAATTATTCCGCTGCAAATGGAATCAGTGGTATTTTTTTTACAAAAATCAAAAGTTAAGGTGTCGAGTGCGAATATTTTAGAATAAGGGGTAAAATGAAAAACCTCTAACACGTTGGGGAAGTTTGCGTATTACCCTTCCTTTTTCTTGAACTTGAGCTAGTTAAGTTTATTTGCTTCTAGGGCTAATTAATTGATTGGGTATATTTGTTCAAAAATTAGAGGGATACCATTCAAGCTGCCTCAAGCTTTGCACAGAGGAATCAATTGCCAGCCCGCCTTCAAGACCAAATGCTTTCACATTTGTGCTTGAAGTTTCGGACCGACTCGGAGGGGCTACAACAGCAAGAGACTCTTGATTCACTTCCAAAAGCTATTAGGTCAAGTATTTCGCATTTCCTTTTCTACTCTCTAGTAGATAAGGTATACTTGTTTCGCGGGGTGTCCAACGATTTGCTCTTTCAGCTGGTAATTTTGTGTAATTGTTTTTTTTTTTTTTGTTTCATTTATAAACTTATGTCAATCATTATATCTAATAAATGTTTGTACTAAAGGTATCTGAGATGAAAGCTGAATATTTCCCTCCGAAAGAGGATGTAATCTTGCAGAATGAAGCACCTACTGATTTTTATATTCTTGTTTCCGGGGCAGTGGTAAAATCTTTACCTTTTATATTATTATTTATATTAAATAATCATATTAGTATATTGAAGCCTACTTTAGATGTGCCGATCTCATGGCGATATATATAATTCTTTACAGGATTTGTTGGTTCTGAAAAATGGGGCTGAGCAGGCAAGTGTCTAATATTCAAATTCGAAATATTCCTAGCATAAAATTGTTTTTCATCAAAAGCTGACTAAAAATTAAATTGTTGCAGATTGTTGGACAGGCTAAAACTGGTGATCTCTGTGGTGAAATTGGTGTTCTTTGTTATAGGCCTCAACTTTTCACAGTGCGAACAAAGAGATTAAGTCAACTACTACGTTTGAATCGCACCACATTTTTGAATATTGTTCAAGCAAATGTTGGAGATGGGACAATAATCATGAATAATCTTCTCCAGGTCTATATTCTTATAAATACTCCTCTATTTTTTAGTTTAACGCTTTCTTTCAACAAGTGCTTTCTTTCAACAAGTAAACATCATATTATTGGAAAATAAATGATAACATTTTTAATTTAGTATAATCAACGGGATACATTGGATGTTCTTTTATCAGCATTTGAAGGAATTAAAAGACCCTATAATGGAGGGAGTTCTACTAGAGACAGAGAACATGCTCGCTCGGGGAAGAATGGATCTCCCTCTCACTCTATGTTTTGCTGCACTTAGAGGAGATGACTTGCTTTTGCATCATTTGTTGAAGAGGGGTCTTGATCCAAATGAATCTGATAATAATGGAAGGACGGCTCTGGTGAGTCGGTTCTCTCAGTTTTATGTGAATAACCCTAATTTACAACGGTTTCTAAATTTCTTTCATTTTTGATATTCAGCATATAGCAGCATCAAAGGGAAGTGAGAATTGTGTGCTTCTTTTGCTCGATTTTGGGGCGGATCCCAATAGCAGAGGTAATTTTAGTTTGATACCTCTATGCTCCCGATGGTACATTTATTTTGTGTTCATGATAATATTTTGCTTTGTACGACCGTTAAAAGAATTTTAGTTAAATTTCATCATTATGCTTTTTGTCACTAAAGGAATTGAAGAAAACATAAAAGGCTATTGAGCTATGAGCATAAGAAAGGTCAATGGAATGTGATAGTATTATTGATGATAGTAATGTTACTTTTAGCTGAAGGTTCACACGGGAAAATATCGTATTTTACGGATAATTTCAACAATTCAATTATTGCATCTTATAAGTTGATGAATTTGTAATATAAAAAATTGACCTCTTTATTTCTCTTGCCACTTGTTGCAAGTTGCAACAACGATATCATGTGCATTCTCTAATCTGTTTTTAGTGCTGTTGCAAAATCTTAACCGACTACACAAATTAACTACCGTACCTAATATATTTGTCAAACAAAATTATATATCATTTAAACATACATGACAGTTGAGGTGAAAGGATTATGTTTTATGTAATATCATACAAGTCGCTATTGTTGTTGGGGCATTAATATTATTAGTCATTTTGACAAAAGAAACTAGCTAGTGACTCTTTTTAGGAACTTCAATTTCATATTAGTTTTTGATTTATCTATGTAAACATTAATTTATTGGCATTTGTCACGCCTGTGTTGATTTGCCCTTTCTATAGTTGGCTTTGTTTTAATTTAATAAATATTTCATAGTTTACTTGATAATTAATTCGTCAATGTCCTCATAAATTGAAAATCCATCAAATCTTCCCATTGTTGTTTAATCTATATTTAATAAATATTTCATAGGGTTATTTAATATTTAAGGGGTGAATGTCCCAATAATTGCCAGCTTTCAATACTTAACCGGATGTTGTGATCAGGTGACTGAATGTGGAGTGCTGGTTGCATGTCTAAGGGATCTGGATCTGATGATTTTAGTATGCATACATGATACATACATACATATAGATTAATTCATTCTAATCCATGATTTATGGCTGGAGTGATCAGTCAAACACTTCTTTAATTTCCAATTATATTATTCGTCACATCAGTTGACTTTCTGAAGTCAACTTGTGATTTTATATCCATAAGCCATCTGTCATCATGCCGGCCAGATTAGACTGCATAAATATCATTTTCATCTTCAATCTTCTTAAATATACTATAGTGGCTCATAAATGTAATATATTTGACCCTACGAACCCCAAAGGACAAATTGACTCAACATGTTATGCACCTTTTCTTTCCCTACCCCCCTCTTTTTTTAAATGAAAAATGCCTTTTGTTCCGAAGTAAGCCGTTGTTTCATTGAATTATCGTAACTTTCTTGCATGCAGATTCAGAAGGAAGTGTACCACTGTGGGAGGCCATGTTTGGCATGCATAAACCAGTTATTAAACTATTATTAGAAAACGGAGCTAAACTAACAGCAGGTGATGTTGGTTTATTTGCTTGCATGGCGGCTGAACAAAATAACCTAGAATTGCTCAAGGAAATTGTCAGTCAAGGAGGGGACGTCACTCGACCTAAGTACAATGGGTCGACAGCTCTCCATGTCGCTGTTTGTGAAGGCAACATCGAAATAGTCAAATTTCTTCTTGCACGAGGCGCTGATATCGACACACCAGATGAAAATCATTGGACAGCGAGAGACCTTGCTGAGCAGCAAGGACATGAGGATATTAAGGAACTTTTTGATTCTTACAAAGGGACGACCAAGATCGAATCTGCTGTCACAATCACGGAGGAGCGTCATGGGGTTCGTTTCTTGGGGAGATTTAAAAGTGAGCCGACTATTTCGCCCCTTAACCAGGATGGGTCATTTTCAGGACGGGACGGTTTGTGGGGGCGATCTCGTCCTAGGCGTAGGACTAATAATTTCTATAATTCTCTTTTTGGGATTATGTCAGCAGCACAAACGGGAGAGAATGGCTCAGTTTTATCAGTAGATAATGCTCCGACAAGTGGTGTCACTGGTGTGGGTAATAGAATTTATGCTGCCAGAGTTACCGTGACCTGTCCTGAAAAAGGAGATTTTACGGGCAAGCTTGTGCTACTCCCGAATAGCTTCCAGGAATTACTCGAGATAGGTGTTAAAAAATACGGGTTCTTGCCTACGAAAATTTTGAGCAAAGATGGTGCAACAATTGAAGATATAGAGTTGATCAGAGATGGCGATCATTTAGTTTTTGTGGGTGATAATAACATTAATGAAACTGATCACAAAGAGTGATGGCTGTTTAAAGTCGGTCACTTTTCTCTATCTCTTTGTTTCGTTGTTTATTTTTTTTATTCAGTAGACCTTTTAGGCTTTTTTACAAACATTACTTTGACTGGCAATGCAAATGGAAAGCCAGTTTTTACCACTTGATGTTTACCTTGTGTCCGTAAATGGGATTAGTACGATTAATATACTTCTTAATGTCCGTAAACATAATCAATATATATACCTTTTGTCCGTAAATTGAGCAATATACTCATAATGTCCAAAATTATATCTCCTTAATTTTGTTACATGATTAATATGTTTAATTTTTTTTATATTAATATGTTTTTTCAAGGGAAAATTGGCCAAAAATCCCTAATCTTTAATTAAAATTAAAAATCAGTACCTACCCATATTTTTACATGATGAACTCCCTAATTCATATGATAAATTTGAATTCACTCCCTATCCATTTGAAAAAACGAAAATGCCCCTCATTTTATTGTTTTTTTATTCCCCTTCTTCTCCAACTCTCTCCTCTCTCTTCTCTTTTCTCTTTTTTTTTCTTTTCCCCTTCACCACAAATCCGATTACATAGACTATTCCAGCGATTGAAGTTGTTCAAAGGTGACACCATTTTGTTCTCCATGATGAAAGGAACAAATCGAGATCCACATTGACTCTGTTCAGAGTACAATTTTTATTTTTATTTTTGAATTTCATACGAACAGCAACTGCCATCCATACGCATAAGGCATGCTCGACGTATATTTAGTGCACAATCAACGTATTTTCAATTGATATTTAATAGTTTTGCGCAATCTTACGAGAAATTCTATAACGCGTTGTAGCATACTCGAAATCATAAACCTTTTTTTTCTTTTGAAAGTAGACACATAGGGCTTTCTAAATAAGTATGTCACATTATCAAAAAATGTCTGGTATAAAACAGTTTTTGCTTCAAACATAAGCTAAAATTTAATGACAGTTTTGCACGACTTCACGAGAAAGTTTATAGCGCATTGTAAAATGCTCGGAATCATAACCGTTTTTTTTATTTCAAACTAGACACATAGGGCTTTCATAAAATGTATGCCATCTTGTCAAGAACAATCTAGTATAAAAAAGTATTTTGTTCAAACGTAAGCTAAATTTTTTTTATAGTTTTGCGCAATCTTACGAGAAATTTTGTAACGCGTTGTAGGATTCTCGAAATCATAAATCGTTATTTTATTTTGAAAATAGACACATTGAGAGTTCTTAATATGTATGACACATTATCAAGATATGTTTAGGATGAAGCAGTTTTGTCTACAAACATAAGTTAGAATTTAACAATAGTTTTGTGCAATTTCACGAGAAAAGGCCATAACGCATTGTACAAGCTCAAAATCATAAACCCTTTTTTTTCTTTCAAAGTAGACACATAGGAATTTCTAAAAATATATGACACATTATCAAAAAACATCTAGTATGAAACAGTGTTTTCTTCAAACATAAGTTAAAATTTATAGACAGTTTTGCTCGACTTCACGAAAATGTCCATAACACACTGTACAATGTTCGAAATAATAAAATCTTTTTTTCTTTTAAAATTAGACATATAGGGCTTTCTAAAAATATGTGACACATTATCAAGAAATGTCTAGAACTAAACAGGTTTTCCGTCAAATGTAAGCTAAATTTAATACATTCATAAGTCGATATTATGTACTAATACGTCATATTAAGTGTACCTATGCGTCGATTGATAGACAATAATACTTCAATTGACTAGCATTCATACGTCAATTTGAATGTACTAATACGTCATATTAAATGTAGTATTACGTCAATTGATAGACAACCCTACAGCATTTCGAGAAAATAATACGTCAGTTCACTTGCATTCATATGTCAATAATATGTACTAATACGTTATATTAAGTGTACCTATACATCAATTGAATGACAATAATATGTCAATTGACTAGCATTCATAGGTCAATTGATAGACAATCATATGTCAATTTTCAGAAAATAATACGTCAATTTACTTGTATTCATACGTTAATATTATGTATTAATACATCATATTAAGTGTACATATACGTCGATTGATAGACAATAATGCGCCAATTGACTAGAATTTATACGTCAATTGAAATGTACTAATACGTCATATTAAATGTATTATTACGTTCATTGATAGACAATCATACTTCAATTTAAGAAAATAATTCGTCAATTGACTTGCATTCATACGTCAATATTTTGTATTAATGCGTCATATTAAGTGTACTTATATGTCAATTGAATACACAATAATACGTCAATTGACTAGCATTCATACGTCAATTGAAATGTACTAATAAGTCATATTAGATGTATTATTACATCAATTGATAGACAATCATACGTCGATTTCAGAAAATAATACATCAATTGACTTGCATTCATACGTCAATATTATGTATTAATACGTCATATTAAGTGTACCTATACATCGATTGATAGACAATAATACGTCAATTGACTAGCATTCTTACATCAATTGATTAGCATTCATACGTCAATTGATAGACAATCATATGTCGATTTTAGAAAATAATACGTCAATTGACTTGCATTCATATGTCAATATTATGTATTAATACGTCGACAAGGACCACGTAAAAATTCCTTAAAATGACCAATTCCATGAATCGATCCACAAGGACCGCCATTAGACTGTACATACATACATACGTCATTAGACTACACACGTATGTCATTAGACTATACACATACCTCGATAGATTATACACGTACGTCATTTTATTAATAATACGTCATCTTAAATGTTAACGTATGACCTTTATATTTATTAATACATTCTTTAAGTTGTAACAATACATCATTTTATATGTAATAATACTTACCCCTAAACCTTAAACTCTAACCCTTAAACCCTAAATCCTAACCCCTAAACCCTAAATCCTAAACAGTATGACATCACATACCCTAAAATTAAATATTTTGAAATTCAATGTTCACAAATATCTAAGCAAATTATGCATTTAATATAATTCAATGTATATTTATTCACAAACTAGTATTATTTTGTGTTTCCAAAACTCAATGTTCACATATACTACTAGTATGGATTACTTGACTTTTCGTGTGAGTTTGTAGTTTTGAGATACTCATACACATGATTATACTTAGTGTTGGGAATCCTGTTAGGCATGCGCAACGAAAACGTAAAACAGATCCGGATTCCCAAATCAAGATCAATTCGTGGCTTTCGTCGATTTTAATCAAGAAAAAGATGAATACGAAAAACTTACCTTTTCGCGTATTCAACTTTGATCTTCGCGAATCTTCAATATTCTCCAACGGTTCAATTGTACCGTCTCTAAATCATCATGCGGCGGAATTGACTCCGGGAAATCTCCATCTCCAATCTCCATGGCGGCTAGCGAGATCGAGTGAACTGAGAGGAGAGAAAACGTTTTTCTCTGTCTAATGTATTTTGGTGGAGGATTTAAATTATATTTTTCTCTCTACTGAAAAATAGTGTTTCAACTGTATTCTCTGGCTTGTGTTAGATGATTAAATAAATCCTCCAACAAGGCCCAACAGCACACGCCCATCATGGGCTTTTGGACAATAATTGGGCTATGTTAACCCAGTCAACTTAATCCAATTAATTTAATCAATTAATATTTAATCCAATTAAATATATTGATTAAATCAACATTAATTAATTATTTAACTAATTTAAATGTTTAATTAACCTAGTCAATTAAATATTCAAAATAAATGCCATGAAAGTTATTACCAAACTTAAAGAAGTACCATTTCTTGACCATGTCAGAAAATGATGACGTTCTTAGTACCATTTGATGAAACTAATCAATCATCCAAACGTGTTCAGAATTATAAAAGAATAGAGGTGGATTATATTTGGATACACCCGACACCATGTCTGGTTTCAATATTGATCACCTCTTGTTTTCCAGCCTTTGTACTTCTTCCTAATTCTTCAAACATGAGCACTAACTCTCGAATGTAGAATATAAGAAGTTGAGAAAATCGATCATTGAACAGTTGTTTCCAAAACACATGGTTCTACGTCCAGTGCGCCTCATATTTAAGCCCTACTCTTCGTCTCATTCTTAAACTTGAGTAATGCTTGGTTCAAGAGTACAAATCAATGACTCTAAACTGAGGACCTTCCTCAAGTTTCTAAGTCTGTTGATTTGGTTAGGCCAGTACAGACAAAAATTTCGAGCATAATATTAAACGGGTTAATTCTCAAGAGAGATATAAAATAAACGTAGAAAATAAATAAGATTTAATTAGGATGTTTATATTGTACATAAGTAAAACTAGGACTTTAATTTTCTTGGCTCCACTGCAATTTTTGGAAATCTCGTTGGATAGATTTCATTGTGAGTATTGAGTTTTTCAAATAATTTAGTGGGTTGCAACTTAACCGATTCTAGCCTACTTATTATTCAAAGTGGTGTCTTATACCAATTTATGCAATAAATAATTCAATATCTTTCCCCATAATTCACAAATCCGCAACCTAATCGATTTCTAAGCCCGTGAATTACCCGAGTTCATCCCACTAACTCTTTTAATCTAACATTTGAATTTTTCCTTGCAACCTAAGCGGTTTCTGGGGTGAATTATACTTCGACTAAGGCATCTCATGCACTTCACAAAATTTCAAATTATTTCCGAATGCATAACCCCCATAACTGGGAAGCATTACACATTGGTCGTAATTTTAGTTTCATTAAGCTTAGTGGGGGGAGAAGATGTCACACATCCTTTACTAACTCGGCATTATTTAATTTGGGAGAATTTTAAATATTTTAATCAAGGTCTCACAATGCATATTAACTCCTAACATGCTAACATGCATATAAAGCGTAGAAAAATTTAGCAATTCTACTATTGCACATTTTCATGGACTAACTAGATTGACTCAAGCCAATGGGCTAATCATCATATATATTTTAAGCATGCATAATAAAACATAAATTTAAGTTTATGAAATGTGTATCTCATCACATACAACAAGCATTTTCAACATAAAAGCACACATGCGATAAGAACATAAAATAAATTCAATTTATTTTGTTAATCAAATGCAATTTGATTATTACAAAATTAAATCCCATTTCATTTTGTCACTAAGACTAAATCCTATTTAATCGAAGTGAAATTAAATCCAATTTAATTTTATGCGATTGAAAAATCTATATCATAATCAATTAAATCTAATTTTCTTCATAACAAAACTAAATTTAATTTAATTTTGATATTATGATTAAATCCAATTTATTCTTCATGGAATTAAATCCAATTCAATTTCCATTAGAAGATTAATACTAATTTAATCAAACCAATATAAAATCTATTTGAAATTAATACTTACTTAATTTCAATGGGAGGATTAAATCAACTTTAATCTAAGTGGAATTAAGTCCTACTTAATTTCCATGAAAAAGATTAAGCCGATTTCAATCATTGTGAAAACTAGTCTCACATAATTTCCATGAAAAAACGATTAAATTAATTTTGATCTTAGTGAAATTAAGTCCCACTCAATGTCTTTGAAAAGATTAAATTAATTTCAATCAGTGTGATATCAAGTCACACTGAATTTCAATGAGAATGATTAAATTAACTTTAATCTTAATGTAATCAAGTCCTACTCAATTTCCATGATAGATTAAATTAATTTCAATCAATGTGAAATTTAGTCCTACTTAATTTCTATGGGCTCACGAATCATTGATTAAGTCCCACTTAATCAATTGATGGGTATATTGGGAGTGTTTGCAAACTCTAAACAAAAGCACTTTTGAGCTTTTAGCTAAAAAAAAAACAAATTTGTAATGTTTGCAAATCCTGCTTTTACTTTTGATTCTCTAAAATTAAGCTCCCAGAAGCCAAAAGCTCCAAGCTGGGTTAGGGTGCTTCTAGGTGCTTTTTAAATTCCTGCAGCTAAAATAATTTTTTATGATAATTTTATCCTTGAAAATATTTTCATATTCCCAGATTAGTCCCTAAATCGTTTTTTAAAAAAATTAACATTAAAATTCACAAAAACATCAGCAGAGCAGTTTCTTAATGTAAAATCGTTCATCCCTTTCCTAGGATTCCTACTTGATTTGTTGGAAATTAAATTAATTATATTTTTAGTAGCTTGATATTAATGAAATCAAGAGACATTTCAAGGCCAAGAGTTCTGAAAATCCAAAACTCCCAACCTAGATTATATCATGTACTGTTATTGAAAAATAATTAATTTTTATTGTTAAATTATTTTTATGTTTATAATATTTGTTAAAATGCTAATTGCAAGGCAATGAGGCCTAGAAAAACTTAAAAAGAACTATAAAAGAAATTATAAAAAAATTGAATGTGAGCATGTGACACACACTTGTAGAATATGTTGATTATCCTTTAAGAATCACTATTATTTCATAAACATATGTCTTTAGGGGTATTTTGTTAAAAAACATAGTAGGAACATAATGTGAAGAAAATATGATTGTTATTTTAGTTTAGGGGCAATATGGTACTTTCTGCAAAAAAAACTAATTGATAATCACTTCTATTTGCAAACACTCCCGGTAGCTTTTTTCTACTTTTTGCCTGTCTTTGCAAACACTACCCACTTTTGTTTTTCAAGTGATTCTACTTATTTTTCACTTAAAAACACTTCTCTAAAAGCAGTAGAGTTTGCAAACACTCCCATTATATAAATTCAAAATACCAACAAAACTAAATTCAATTTAATTTTGTTTAATAAAGTAAATCTTAATTTAATTTATGTAAATCAAATATAATTTAATTTATATTAAATCCAATTTAACAATAATTAAATTTAATTCAATCTGGAAAGAGGGCTTTAATTTTATAAGGAAGAAGAATGACCCAATTAATTAAATTGGGTTTGCGTCTTACCCAATTAGAATTTTAATTGTGTGTTTCGGGTCCAATCCAAATTAACACACACGGGTTAGATTGAGTTAGCACCCAATAGACCAATTTAAATTATCCACTAATGTCTCGTCCAAAGCAAGCCTAAACCCATTTTCATTATTATTAGACGCTGGGCCAAGCCCAATACCTATTAATTTTGAAATCAGGCTAGGCTATTCATTTAATTGATTCGAGAGTGGGCCAAGCCCACTTCCCAGAAATAAATTAAACATGTTGGGCCGGGATAATTACTTTGTGCGTCGGGCCGAGCCCAATTCCTTATTAAATAAAAAATGTGTTAGGCCGAGCCCAACACATAATTTAACAAGTGTTGGGCCCGGCCCAACACCACACAAAGCCCGTTACCCATTTAGGGCAACAGTGTTCTTCTTCCCCACACAGCGCCGCCACCGGCGCCGTTCCGGCGAATTCGTCGGCAATAACATGGACGCCGCCGCTTCCGCCGACATCTCCCAATTCACCATCACCATCGGATTGGCGCAAACCCGGCGAATCGAAGGTGATTATCGCATCTTCTCCGGCGAATTTCGTATCCTTTCCGGCGAATTTTCGAATCCCGATCGCTAAAGATCGGGCCGTCTTCGAGATGCAATTACGGCGAACGATTTCAGGCATCCCACACCCACCATCATCCGCGACCTTACTTCATTCCTCAGCCCAACAACACAAAATCAATTCACAATCAAAACCGATTTCAAAAATTCCCAAAATAAAAATTGATTTCCGATTTCCATGTTGTGATTAAAGCCCATATTGATTCAGATTCAAAGCATAACAGAACTTATGATTCATCAAAATCGGAATTCAAAAACATCCCAGATTCGAGTTCCAAAAATTACAGATTCAGAAATTCCAAAAATCCCGAAATACAAATCGACTTCAGCCCCAAATTCGGATTCAAGAGATTCACAAACTCTTCAATTCCAATTTTCTGAAATTCAGATTTATAAACCAAACCCAAAATTCAATTCGCAATTCTCCAGAATTCATAAACGAAATCGATTTGTGTTATGATTCAGCTCAACTCTGGGAATTAAAGCTGAATCATACCTGCATTAACACAATTAGAAGATAGAAACACAAAATGGGTATGCAATTGAAGGAAAATGCAGAATAAAAAAGGAATGCAGCAAAGGAAAAGCAGATGCAACAATATGAATTTTCTCTTACAGCTTGTTTAGTTCTAGGAATTTGACAAGAAAAGAAAACGAAATGGAAGAAAAACCAATTTCTTTTGTCTGATTACTAGAGAAAAGGAAAAGGAAAAGAAAATGAGAGAGAAAATTTAATGTTAATTTGAGCCAATTCCTTTTTCTCGCCACTTGATGAGGAAAATGGCGGAAAACAAGGAGTTTTTCCTTTTCTTTTTCCCTTTCTTCACCAAAATCTTTGAACCAAACAAAGCGTTAGATTTCTGAATGCCCGTTTGTTACAGCTTGCTCACGCATATATACCCTCAATTTTGAAAATATTCCTTGACAGAAAATAAGGCTCTGTTTGTTTATGTTTTTGAGATGAAATTCTGAAAATTTCTCGGGAAATACGTACTACATGGATTCGTGTGAGAATTGATGTGATGTGTGTTGTGTTTGTTTATGTTTTTAAATAGTGGTTGAGATTTGTAAAATATGAGTTAAATAATTGAATTAGTTATTTGTATAATGATTATGTGAATAAATAAATAATAGAATAAGATAGATAGATATATAAAGTTAATTTAATATTAATATATTTTGAAATTTGAAATTTATTATTAATATATAGTAAAAGTAGAAGATTGAATAGAAAAGTAATAATTGGAGGAAATGATGTTGATTGATAAATGTGTGAAATGATTGATATAGTGAGTGATAGGTAGTTATATGGGGAATTGAAAAAGTTAAGTAGAATTTAAATGAAAATGGTTTGTGTTATGGATTTTTAGAATTTTGTGATTCAGAATATTGACAATGGAATTTGAAAACATAAACAAACAAGGCCTAACTAATTCTAACTAATTGTAATTAAGATAAAAGATGCACATCAGCCTCGATTTGTCTCCCCAATTTAACCCTCATTTGATTAAGTAAAAGTTGAATGCATTTTTAGTCTTTCTTCCCCGCTTTTATGAGTAATTGCGCTTCTTCCTGGTTGACTTGTTGACCTCCCCCTTTTGAGTACGTTTTTGTTGTTTTAAAGGGTGTTTTCTTCACTGGATCATAACATTGCCCTCCCCTTATTTTAGGCTTGACCCCAAGCCTTAACCTCTGGAAATTGCTGCGAAATGGTAACCCAATCTTCCTATGTAGCCTCGGATTGTGGGAGGTGTGACCACTCAATCAACATTTGAGCTACAGCTGTGTTGTTGCGCTTGATTAATCGGCGAGCTAAAATAGAAACCGGCTTAAGTATAAAACGACCATCTTCATCCATAATGGGAATAGAAGAAGTGGTGGCTTCCCGGTGACCAATGCTGCGCTTAAGAAGTGACACATGGAAGACAGGATGGATTTTTGTTGTTGCTGGAAGTTGTAGACGATAGGCCACCTCTCCAATTCGTTCAAGAACTTGAAAAGGACCTGCGAACTTTGGGCTCAGCTTCCAAACCTTGCTACTATGCATGGAGCGTTGTCGATATGGTTTAAGCTTCAAGTAAACTAGATCACCCACTGCAAATTGCCTCTCGGAACGGTGCTTATCTGCCATATGTTTCATTCGGTGTTGAGCCTTAAGAAGTTGCATTTTCAAATGCGCAGTGATCACTTATCTGTCTTGAATCAATGCCTCCACTCCTACCACAGAACTGCTCTTGTAAGGACCAAAACCAATCTGAGGTGGTTTGTAACCATATAACGCTTCAAATGGAGTCAAGGTAATGGCAGTATGGTAGTTGGTGTTATACCACTATTCTGCCATAGGTAGCCAAGAGTTCCATTTTTTAGGGTTATGGCCACACATGCACCTGAGATAGGCTTCGAGACATTGATTAACCCGCTTAGTTTGGCCATCAGTTTGTGGGTGATAGGCTGAACTGAGGTGTTGTTCAATGCCTAGAAGAGAGAACAAATCTTTCCAAAATTTACTTAAAAAAATTCTATCCCTGTCAGAAGTCACAGAAACTGGTAAACCATGCAGTTTGTATATATGATCAAGAAAAATAGATGCAAGTTGAGATGCAGTGTATGGATGATGCAATGAAATGAAATGGCTATATTTAGTGAACCTATCTACTATGACCCAAATTGCATTTTTACCTTTAGATGGGGGTAATTGGTCAATGAAGTCCATAGTAATGTGAGCCCAAGCATGCTCAGAAATTGGCAAAGCCTGTAACAACCCAGACAGCTTCACTGATTCATGTTTGCAGAGTTGAAAAATCCCACAAGTAGAGACCACAGTATGCACAAGTTGCTTCAAACCAGGCCACAAAAAAACTAACTGTACTCTTTGAAATGTACCTTGGACCCCTGTGTGGCCCCCCACACTGGACTTATGAAACCAGGTAACTGTTGGGAAATATACATGTAGCCCGACTAAGCACAGCGAAAAATTAAAATTTTAGTTTTTAGGATTTAAACATGCGAGTTTATTAATCCTACGGGCCTATCATGTATCATAGGCTTGCGCATCTCTGATCTAGTTATTTAAAACTTAAATAAAGAAGATCTTACCTTATTCGATTTTTCGCAAAAATCGAAAAGTTTCTTCTTCCTTAACGTAAGCTCCCTAGCTTGCTCCTCGTTCTTTGAATAAACTCCTTCGTTTTTCCCTTTGATGAAGATTTCGAATTCCTTCACCAAAAACGCCTTTGATCGGATTCTTGATTCACTTCAGAGACCTAAGTGTTTCTCCTCTAAAGTTGATCCACACCCCGGATACCCACTCGTTTATAATCTTTAGCTAGGTTGATCTATAAACGTTTATTCTAACTCTAAGGAATAGTGTATGGGATTAAGGTGAAAGCAAAAATTACTTCTCTAAGTATTTTGGAAGAATTCTTGAATTCAAGATTTTGATAAATAATCAAGAATTCAAGAACACTATATGAGAGAGAGAAAAAGAGAAACGATTTTTCTATGCAAGAGGAACAAAAATTTTGGCTTCAAAAGTCATCATCCAATTTTCGTTCTTTACATGTCTTATATATAGGACTAGGTTCTTGCAATTCTTTCCCATGTAGAACTCTTATACATTAATCCTTTTCCAGGTAGGAATAGAAGACTAATTAATTTCTAAATAGAACTCTTCTATTTTAATTAGTTTCCTTTCTCTCAAAAAAATCTTATTTCCTTTTAGAAGAAAATTAATTAAACTCTTTAATTATTTTCCTCCACCAAATTTTCGACCAAGACTTAATAAAATAGTCTTTTAATAATTAATCTACCATACTAGATTAATTAAAAGTCACTTCCAATTAAATTAAATGCTTTCTAGACTTAAGCTTAATTAAATTGATCTTATCAACTTCATTAATTTATTTATCCAACACTTGAATAAATAAAAGTCTTAATTAATTAATCTAATTAATTAATATATTAACTCAAATACTTTGAATTAAATTTTCTTAATTAAGAAATGGATTTGTCCGAGTATTGTGTGTGACCCTTTAGGTTCACCAACATACTAGTAATGGGTTCATAACCTTTATGATTTAATTTGGACAATTAAATTGTCTCGATTAATCAAACACTTTTAATTAACCATCTTATTATTTAATCTCCATTAAATATAAGATACCCATAAATCAAAGAAAAGTTTCTAGCTACTTATCTTGAAGACCTAGATGTAGGCGATTCAAAGTGAACCTTTCCAATCGCGCATTCCATGCAAGTGAGATTCTTCCATCAATTAATTTCCCAATTGAATTAAGGATCGAGGAATCTTATTGGTCGAGATCCTTTTAAATTCAATCTTAATAATTCAAATGTGCTTGACTAGTGATTAATTAATTTAAGAAACTCATTTCTTAATTAATTACTTACTTGCCTTGGCCAAGGACTAACTTAGTCAAATCACTTAGAATTATATAGAAAATTCACTTGTTCATCTAGACAAGTGATGGATCCTTTGTTGTCAACACCAACCTCCATATACGAGTCACTACACCCAATCACCAGTCCATATGTGTCCTTGTAAAAGAACTGGCACAGGAGTCAAAGTGCAGTGAGTCAATATACAAGATTACTGTGATGACTCAAGTCAAAGAATTAATCTTGCACTATCGTGATTAAGAAACTCCTAATTCGACATATATAGAAATAATTCCAATTTAGGAAGTTTCAGTCAAGGTAATCAGTGAACTTGTTCTCAACAAGCACCCGCGTATGTGCATTTGTGTCAACTAATGTCTATAAAACGAGACATTATCTAATTAAGAGTGTGCATCATAGGCGCAAGTCTATCCGAATTATCAATGTCCCATCTTGATAATTCTATGACTTGGACAGTATTTAGAAATCACAGCCTTAGAGACTTGTTTTATGATATCCATCCAATGAGATATCAAGCCCCATAGCTATGTGTGAATTCTAGGGATTTCATCATACAATTATAACAATATAAACATAAGATGAAGAAATGCCTTTTATTAATATAATGTAAAACGAAATTGTTTATTACAAGAATAGATAAAGAAAGCCTATCTAGGATTGGCTCGCAGGGCACAATTCTAACAGTTACAACTTTGTTCCTCAAATCAGTAGAAATGCCTATGTAAATCCTTCCCTTGTACCGAATTATCCCTTCAAAATAAGCATATTGAGATACATCAAAAGGAGCCAAAGCACAGTGTGTGATGATGTTGTGAGCAGTAGTGTCATTCACATAGCTATCATGTAACTCAGTGACCCAAGCAGCTTGTAGTGTGGTGATAGTTAAACAAGATGAGAGTTCTCTCCTGGATAAGGCATCACCTGCTTTATTTTCAATCGCCTTTTTATACTCAATCTTGTAGTCATAACCTAGAAGCTTGGTCATGTATTTCTGTTGAAGTGGAGATGAAATCTTTTGTTCTAAAAGGTACTTCAAGCTGTGCTGATCTGTTCGGATGATGAATTGTCCTTGAATGAGGTATGCTCTCCACTTTTCTACTGCTAGAAGAATAGCCAAGAATTCCTTCTCATACACAGATAGTCCAAGGTTTTTGGGACCTAAAGCTTTGCTGAGAAAAGCTATGGGGTGTTTATCTTGTGCAAGAATAGCTCCAATGCCAGAATAACATGCATCAGTCTCCAAGATGAAGGGTTTAGTGAAGTTTGGCAACTGTAGAACAGGGGTAGTCATTGCAGTTTTCAGGTTGTTAAAGGCCATTTCAGCATCTTCATCCCATTTAAACCTTCCTTTCTTAGTTAACTCAGTCAGTGGTTTGGCAATTACCCCATGGTATCTTATAAACTTCCTACAGTACCTAGTAAGCCCAAGGAAGCCTCTCAAGGCTTTAAGTGATAGGGGTTTGGGCCAATCTACCATACATTGAATTTTTCTTGGATCCGCTTCCACCCCAGCTGCACTGATTAGATGCCCCTGATATTCAATTTTTCTTTACCAAATGCACACTTAGATTGTTTTGCAAAAAGCTGGTGGTCTACTAGTTTTTGTCAAACAATCTGTAAGTGATCCTTGTGTGCCTCAATATCCTTACTGTAGACCAATATATCATCAAAAAATACCAATACAAATTCCCGGAGATGGTCCCTGAACACTTCATTCATCAGTGATTGAAAAGAGGCTGGAGCATTAGTCAGCCCAAATGGCATGACCTTAAACTCATAGTGTCCAGATGAAGTTACAAAGGCAGTTTTATGGATATCTTTAGGGGCCATCCTGATCTGGTGATACCCTGCTCTTAAGTCTATTTTAGAAAAGACAGTAACCCCTCCCAATTCATCCAAAAGATCATCTATCAAGGGTATAGGAAAACCATCCTTTACTGTTATGGAGTTGAGTTTTCTGAAATCCACATAAAATCTCCAGCTGCCATCCTTCTTTTTTACTAAAAGGACTAGAGATGAAAATGGGCTGGTGCTATTCTGTATCAATCCACTATCCATCATTTCCTTAACCAACCTCTCTATCTCTATTCATTGTAAGTATGGAAATCTGTAAGGTGCCATTTTGAATGGTTCACAACCAGTCTTCAGGGGAATTTGGTGGTCATGACTTCTATTTGGTGGTAGGTGTTTTGGATCTGCAAAGACTTGTTGATATTTAGACAGTATAGGTTGTAGTTCTTGAGCATTATTCACCTCTTCTTGACTCTGAATTGGAGAAATCATGTATAGGCAGTCAAATAATTCTTTTCCTTTTTTTTTAAACATTTTAGATAACTGTTTTCCATTGATCAGTTTGATAGAGGCCTCTAATGGTGTCCCTTGTAGAGCATGGATCAGAGTATCGGCCGATATCCGATGATATCGGCCGATACATAACCGGATCGGACCCATCCGATCCGATAAAATCCGACGATACCTTAAATTTTTCGGTGTGTTTTGTATCGCCGATATTATCGGATATCGGCCGATAATAACGGCGATACTATGATACTATCAGAGTATCGCCGATATTATCCGATGATAATATCGGTGATACTAATCTGCCATTGTTTGGTTAAGAGATGAGAGGTAGTCCTACGTTTTCCGTCTGCTCCACCATTTTTGAAATTTCAACTTTGTGCAAGTTAGAATGAAGTTGAAGGTGGCGGTTTCAAGAGGGCATTGGAGGTAAAAATATATGTAGACAAAAAATTGGGAGAAGATTTGAAGGAAACGAGAAACGAAAACAAAACAGATGAGACATGAAGTAGAACAGGAGTACCGGCGGAATGAACTGAAGAAGAAGAAGGGTTTGTGGATTAGAGTGTTTGACTACTTCTTTCTTTTATATATTCTTTTTTGTTTCCTTTTTCCTTTTTTAGCTTTGTTGTGTCTTAACTCTCAAGTGGTCTCTTCTCGACAAAAGAAAAAAGTTGGTTTATTATATTATATATAATATATATTATTAGGTTATATTCATTTTGATTTCATTTAAATTATATATATTATTCAAAATATATGATATATATGTGTATATATATATTTTTTATTTTAAAACATTATTAATATCTATTTATTTTATAATTCTTATTTCTATGAATTAATTCTTTGACAGACTAGAATTTTAGCTTCATTGATGGTTGATGTAGCAAATATTTTTAATATGTATTAAAAAGTAGCAATTTGTGTCATTTATATTTGTCCTTAATTTTTTTAGAATTTTTGAAGCATTTTATAATGCTTTTGTATCGTATCGCCCGATAATATCCCGATACGCCGCGACCGATATGGAACAACACCCGCGATATTATCCCCGATACCGCGACTTTGAACCGTAGAGTGATCTTTGACCCTTCCTTTTCAAAAACAATTTTCTGAGATTCAAAGTCAAAAGTAATGGGGCCCAGTTTCCTGAGTAAATCAACTCCAACCACCCTATAACAACCACCCAGTCTAAGAATTCTAACATTAGCCTTGAACTTGTAACCCCCCATTTCCCACTCAAAATCTGGGCACTTGGATGTACAATCAATCCTTCCTCCATCTGCTACAGTGACTATCAGAGGATTGGTGTGTTCTAGCAAGCACTTAAGTTTCTTAGCAGTAGAGGGATCCAAGAAACTATGAGTGCTGCCAATATCAATTAGAATAGACAGGGTAGCATTGCCTACCTTACCTAAAACCTTAATGGTGTCATGAGTTACCTGGCCAGCTAAAGCTTGCACTGAGATGTGAAGCTCCTCTTCAGTGTTCTCTGGTGCCTCTTCCTCTATTTCTTCTGGTTCACTAACCTTTTCCTTCATAATCACAAATAACTTCCTGCATTTATGTCCTAGTATGTACACTTTATCACAATTAAAACACAATCCCTTCTTCCTTCTTTCATTCATTTCTACAGGGGTGAGCCTCTTGATTGGTGGATACTTACTTTCATTGAGTACAGTAGGTTTTTTGAAGTTAGTAGTAGTGGAGACTTCATTCTTCCAGGTTCTGTTCCCCATTGCAGCAGTATTGGATTTGTAGTTATTCTTATACACCTTACTCAAAGCATCCAGCAACCCCTCTTGTCTCCTAGCCAAATTGATAGCCTGAACTAGTGTGAGTGGATTCATGAGTTCAACCATATGAGCAACCTCTCCCTTGAGGCCTCTTATAAAACTTTTCACAAAGTATTCCTCCGTTAAGAATCGGTTCATGGTGACCATAAAGGACTTAAGCTCCTCAAATTTCTCAATATACTCACCCACAGTATTAGTTTGAGTTAACTTGTTGAACTGTCCGATCACATTATCTTGTTGAAGGGGTGAGAATCTATTCATAACCATTTAATAATGATTAGATATATAAAATTAAAAAAAAATATTAGGTTAATAGATCGGGGCGGGTCCGGATCAGGGTCCGGGGCGGGTCCGGATCAGGGTCCGGGGCAGGTATCGACTGAACTCGTTACCTGGCCCGGACCCGGCTGGGTCTTGAATTTTGATACCCTGACCCGGACCCCTTTTTTTGGACTCATACCCGCCCCATTAGGGACGGGTCCGGGGCGGGTACTCGTTAGACCCGGCACCATTGCCATCCCTAGTAGTCAGTGAAATTTTTGAAAAAATAGTAGTCCAAATTTTCGAAAAATAGAAATTTCGGTTAACCGAAAATCCGGTTCAGTTCGGTTAAGAAACCGACCGATGAATACCTCTAAAGTGGGGTGGGGGGAGAGAAGAGAGCGTGAAGAGAGAGAGAGAGATAGAGAGTGTGTTTTGTGATTTTATATTTAATTGAGGACATTTTTATCTTTTCACATCAATTAGGAGGCTAATCCAAAGGGTGAATATGAATTGGGGAGTTTGGAATTTAAAAACATGGGTGGGGACTGAATTCTAAGTTTCATTAGCGAATGCGGATTTAACTCCAAATTTCCCTTTTTTTAATGCCATTTGAAGGAATGTAAACCCATATATATACATCTATGGGAGTGGAACGGGTTCACCTAGCGGATTGTTGACCGGATAAAACTCCTCTACAAGCCTAATAGCTTTGATAGATCATGAACATGCCTTCCTTCTTCTTGTTATATATTCCTCAACAATAAGTCTCCTTCTTCTTCTTGAACGTGCATTATAAACGTTCGAACATGAGTCTATTTGTTTATGGTAGATGTTGGCCTATAGACTAAATTGGTTAGACACTAGTTATTCTTATTTTTGTTCTAGTGTAGGTACTTGGTTGTGGTAAGGAATTCCCTTATGCACTTTTTTGTACTATCCTCTTTTATTTTTATGCAATTGATTTTTCCAAAAAAAAAGTCTCCTTCGCCATGGTAAATTAAATTCTAGAACAATTAACTATAGATATTTGCTTACAATCCTAGGCTCCTCTGATGATACAATCAATTGTGTACAACCATTAGAACTTTTGATGATATAATCAACTATAGATATTTGTGTACAACCCTTTTCAGCTTTTGATGATGCTCCAAAGAGAGAGATGTCATAGTACGTACCATTTTGGGGGGAGGGGATAGGAGTTTTCTAGGAGAGAAATCACGTACGTAATATTTCTCTGTTAGTTATGATATCTGATAAATAAAAGTTTCCTTATTAGAAAAAATCTATTCCAATTAGAATTGAAATAGTTCAAAGTCAGATCGAAAATATGTACATAAATTGGATAAGGGTTCAAAGCCCAACCCAATCTGCAACACTGTTCAATATATATGAAAAGATAAATAGTGACTAAATTACTCATTCTTGCACTTCGAAAAATGGTAAATTTACTGCTCCAGGATATCGATGCATAATTTGGAACCGAGATAGTATTTTGAATTTATTTTTTTCTTCTTCTTAAATTCGAAGTCAGTTGTTTAAAATTGGACATATGACCATTAATGAGAAGAAATATATAGTTTATGATATATTATTCAATACTATGATATGGAGATTCTGTTTTCTTGGAGCTTTATATATGATATAGGGATTGAAAGGGTAATAATCGGTAACATCAGTTCACTTCTAGTGTATGTTTGGGCAACAAAGTTTTTATTACATACTCTGGTCTGGTGGTTCCATTTGTCTAATGAGAAGAATTACTCCACAGCCCAAAACCCAGAAGGACTCCAATTCTTACCTAATCGATAAGAATATATGTAAACGATTTTGCTTAATGGTAGGACAAGCTCTGCTCAATTTTTATGCCTCTGGACTAAAAATAAAATCTGATAAGAAGCGAGACTAAAAGTGACATCGAATATATCATGTGGAACAAAAATACAATTTTTTATAGTTTTGGAAGCCATACTAGCCATCTTCTAATGCTTCTTTTGGGATCTCTGAAAGTGTTATATTGCCTGGCTCTAGGTATCTTCAACCAAAGCATTTGAATAACGTCTCATAGTTGGATAAGGAATTATCTCATTCATATTATTTGGGCCAATTATAGAAGGGTCGGGCCAACTAAGGCGCGTTAATAGTTAATCATATATACAAAGGTTATTCATGTTAGAGTTATTATTATTATTGCTACATTATTGTTTTCTTATTAGATTAGGGTTACCTTTATTGTTAGATTGTTAGTTACCTTTTCTATTATTTCTCTATTGTAAACTCTATATATGTCTTTGATTATCAATGCAATCCTCAAAGGAGAATTTTACCTTAACATGGTATCAGTCTAACCAAATCCTAAGGCTCTCGACATTACATAGGTAGCGCCCCCCCCCCCCCTCCTCCTCTCTTGCACCACCACCGCCGCCGGTACATCCTCTCACCGTCGGCCTCTCTTTCCCTACATATTTTCTTCCTTCCCTTCTAAGTCGTTGCTTCCCTCAACGCGACTTCTCTCCCTCTATATATAAACGTCCATTAAATTGACAGAACCAACTAAAGAATTTTTCCATGTGACTTCAATTTAAAATTAGCCACGGCTCATTTGGTTGGGTTGAAGGGAATTGGGTTGATACTTGAGTGGAAGTGATTAGTTTGATAGTGGATCTCATTTGAGTAGTTAATCGCATTTTTGATTGTGGTTGATAGGAATTCATATGTTTTGGGAATATATATATTTTTTTATAATACCGTAACTATTGAAATGTCTGAAATGCCCTTGCCATTTAATCAATTACAAATGGGAATAATTACAGTTTTGGTCCCTAATGTTGACACCCACAATACTTTTGGTCCTCATTTGTTGGACATGACAAAATTGGTCCCTAATCTTTCATTTTTTAACAATTTTCGTCCCTGCCGTTAACTTTCTGTCGAAAATGACGGAATATTCCGCAAAATTGACGGATATTCCCAAAAATGACAAAATATCCCCAAAAATTGATGGAATATTCCCCAAAAATTAACGGCAGGGACGAATTTTGTTAAAAATAAAAGATTAGGAGCCAAAATTGTCGTGTCCAACAAATGGGGGACTTTCTCTCCATTAATGAACGACCAAATAATGTTAAAGTTACCATCATTTCTAAACTTCTGTCAAAAAAAAAAAAAAGAAGAAAAATATGGAAAAAAAAGGAAAAAGAAAAGGAAAAAAAGAAAAGAGAAAGGAGATGAATCCCCAACACTTTTCGAATGTTTGCTGATTGTTAGTGATTATTCAAAATTTTGGAAGATAAACTTAACTTTTTTTTGTTGAGGTGGATAAGTTGAATTATTTGTGGGTTAAAAGAACTAAAACATGCTGAAAAAATATATCTCAAAATCGAAAGCTAACAATATATGCATAATCTGAAATTTGATGTAACCAAAAAAAAAAAAAATTCTGAAAATTGAAACAAGTTAACACAATCTGAAAATTGCAAAAGATTAAAACATTCTGTAAATTTTAATTTTGAAAACCAACCTTAAACTAATATACCCACACATTTTCATCCAAATTAAAGCATACGTTGTACAATAATATATACACCTACCCCGGTGAAAATTAAAGCAAAAAATATGCCAAGAAACTCATAATCAGTCTTAAATTAGTGAAGAAATGGTGAGACTCTTGAGCCCAACGTGAAGAAATGGTGGAAAATGGGTCTATCAACCTTTAACAACCCAACCAAATGAGTCCCAAGTGAATTAGTAGAAAGCCCTAATTGATTAACTCCATTATTTAGTTATTAATCCAACCATCAGAAAAAAATATTTATTTTCTAAATCACATTGCATCCAAGATATATTTCCCTACAAAATCACATTGCATCCAAAATTTCACCATATGTCAAAACATCAGAAGATAAATCAAGGTACTATCCGATGTTGCCTAAAGTCATAATGATTAATCTTACAGTAATGTGATTGAGGAAATTCTAAGTTTGACATAGACCTCAACCTGAAAATTTTCCGAAAGATTTCAGTTCACACGTTCTGGAGGAAAAACCTCACGCTTGCACCGGTGTACACAGTATCAATACCAATGAAACAAGGCAGACTCATCATAGTATATATGCAAGTCTTTACGAGTCATTAGTTATAACTTGGAATTAAAATCACATTAATTAAAATCACATTCCTAGCTAGAGACATATTTCATGATAGTCATACCCAATGTGCAATCATGTCTTATAACATATGTGATCATGAGACTTTATCAAATGTAATTAAAACTTGTTTAGAAAAGATTTGTCTTTAATGATAGACATTCTAATAAATAAACTGTTCCACAATAGAGATTTCTACAAATTGTAATAAATTGTCGGACACTACTATATGAAGCTCCTGCTTGCCCTAGGGTCAATCGCCCCTATAATATAATTAAGGCTCATCATACCATACTGTTTTGAAACCTAGCATAGACCGGCTGGTCGGATTAGTAGAACCAGGAACCGGTCCTAAAATCAGTCCAGATAACCTCCAAAATTGCATAGGGCTGAAAATCGGTGAAAACCATTCGACCCAGCGGTTCAACTGCTGGACCATTCGACCCGGTGGCGGGTCATCAAAATCGGACTAGTCATGAGCTCCTATAAATTGTAAATACCGAGCTCTCTCCCAAATCCTACTTTTCACTTTTCACGCCGTTTTGCTTGCTGCACTATTCTCCACTTCTCTCTTCTTCCTTAACCCCTCCCATCTTCAAATTTCACTATATTAATTATTATTTATTACATACATATGATGTCACCGGTTTGACCGCGGTTGACCTAACAGTTGAACTAGTAACCCTTGACCCGGTCGATTTTTCGGTTTGATGAACAATCCCGGTTTCAAAACATTGTCATAGCATGGTCTTAAATTTTGGTCGGAATCCTGTAATTTTGGTCAACATTTCGGATTTCCTATGCATTAACGAGTAAATCCGACTTACCCGTTGAAGCGAGGTGGTAGGAGAATCCAATTCTTCTTTTAAACTTTAGATTGATGAACTTCTTGAATTCTTCAACCCTCGTGTTCTTCAATTCTTGAAGTTGTAGATGAATCCAACAACGAATCACGTTGCCTCTAAATTATCACGCGTGAAATGATGACGAAAAATTCCCTTCTTATTCTCTATAGGGGCGACGACTTTGGTGTATACAGAGGGAGGATATTTTTCTTCTTCTATTCTTTGGAGAGTTACAATTCATGTAATGTATTCACTTCTCTAGCTTAAAGTCAAGAGAGGCCTTTTATAACTCAATGACTTGTTGACCAAGACAAAATAAAAAGCCAATTTGATCATCCAACCTAGCCTAATGGGCGTCCATGGGGCCCGGAATTCTTTTGTTTTGTTAATTTCTTTATTCAATTAATTTATTTATTTTATCCAATAAATAAATATATTAATTAAATAATAAAATTAATTAGATAAATTATTAATTAATAATTAAACTTATCCAATAATTAATTATCTTATCCAATAAGAAATTAATTAAAGCTCTCCAAAATAAAATAGAAAATCCCTTTTCCAATTTTCTTCATCAATTCTTTAGCGCGACTCTTTAGGTTCGTTTCATTTGGCAATGAGAGGAAACCAAAGGAAGTAGGTAACACTTAGCCAGTCATGTGGCCCAGTTCGTAGCCTAAATGAAATACGAATGAATGGATCATTCCACAACCTTTCAATCGTAAGTACCGTGTATGTATAAACCTTTCGTTCACGTTTCCCGGTCAAGTGAGAGTCATGGTTATGTCAAACTCACTGGACTTGACCAAATGTATAAATTATAATAATACGAGATCATTGAGATCGATTTGGTGCCTAGCACAATCGTCTCGTGTGCTTTGGCCAAAGACTTTGATCTCTATTTATCTATAATTACATAGGGTACATTCTCATTCACTTATGAGAGAACAAATCTCTCTTAGATATCTGCTAAGACTACCACTTACCCATCAAGTCCGCATTTTGAGGTTGACCCCACCAACGGGTGAATTGCGTCTAATTACTCTAGTGAGACTTGACGTCACAAGTGCATCTTTAACCTGATACTTCAGGTCAAAGGTTCACATATACCTATTATGCATAATCAGTTCTGTCATTGACAGTGACAGAGTGAAAACCTATGTGACAGAACCGATGCGAGTCGTGTTCGAGCATATCAGTTCCACTGATGTGCCTACAATCTTAATCTCCTATCATCCCATGATACTAGACAGGCACTCCCATGTCGGAGATAAGATTGTACAAGTATTCGAAGTGTTTATTTGTCCATTAAAGACTTCATATTACTTGCGAACTTGTTTTAGTAATCAAGATTGATCTTTCTAGTGCCACTCTTCCTATCCCATAGGAAGTAGAGGGATCGCACTGAAAACATGGACAAAATATTTTACACAACTTATAGATGTAGATAAGAATTAAGTGAAAACTTAAATGATGCCTTTTATTATAAATAATATTCAAGTTCAATACAAGATAGATGCCCTATTCATACTATCCTCTATGGCATCTGAGAGCATAATCCTAACAGGGGGAGGGGGCGGGGGCGTACAACCTGCTCCGTAATTTGCCCTCCCAATATAGTTAATAATTTTTCATTGTATTTTTTCACCATAACCTAAACTTCTATGTAGAAATTGGGAACCAAAGTCAAATCATTTAGCAAAAAACTTTCTCATTTTCTTTCAAATAACGTATATTGATATGGGCGTGAAATTCAGACTTATGATTGTGATTTGATTACTTTTTGTGTGAAAGTTCGTTTATCAATTATTGGATTATATATGTGGATCTTATATCTAGTTATTACTTATGTGATTAAGTACAATGTTTGAGTATCTTTTAGCGGTCAATTGGGTCATCCAAGTTGAGCGAGGTTTCATTAGGTTTGGGTTCGGGTTGAGTCATTGTGGGGGAGCGGGTCATTAAACCCGACTCTGCTGGGGTTTTGATGGAGCGGGTAGTGCATTTGGCCAAGCTCACCCCATTACCATCCCCAAATGGTGAGAATGTGAGAGAAATATATTAGGAGAGAGAACGCGAAAAAAATAAGAAAGAGAAAGGTAAAAATTTGAAGAATATAAGAGATAAAATATATATTAAAAAAATTACTGAGTACATTTGTTAAATTTTTATAATAGAAATGACTTTACCAAAATTTGAGAACCCATGATAGTTACTATAACCTTCTCACTTTCTTTAATAGTATAAATTATATAGTAAATTAAAAGCAATTGTCAAACTAAATAATTTTGTCAAAATTTGATAAACATCTAAACTCTTATAATAAAAGTTGGAATTAACTCAAAAGTATATAAACCAGACCATGCAAATAATGCTTCAAATTTATGTAATTGCAAAGATATTAGGACTTCTACAAATATAGAGTTTTTGATTACTTTAAAAGAATTAATGAAAGACTCGCTAATAATAACTTCAGATTTATGCCCAAGAACTGTGCAACTTCTGAACCCAACAACCATAAGATTTAGGGAGATTTAGAGTGCTACATTTTCTACCTCTGCCTCGTCTATTTTCTCAAAGTTGAAGTGTTATAGTCAAATTCAAATTCTTAATGTTAATATTCTGATCTTAGATGTAGGTTTTGAAATCATTGTAGAAAGTAAATTTAATCTCTCTTTCAACTAACTGCCAATTTAATAGAATTTCTTAATTTCTATATTTCTAAGAATATCACATATTCCTACACAATTTTGTTAATAAATCGATTTTCAATTCATTTGTATCTATAAGTCCTAAAAATATACAAATGGTACCAATAATATATAATGAATAGTGTGTATATATATATATTCTTAAAAAATAATAATACATACATATACGGTTCAATACGTTTTTGCAGGTAAAGAGTTTCTGAAACCAAAATCATACCAATAGTCAGTACGGTAGCTACTCAGACCAAAACCTATAACTTTTTGTTAAAAAAAGAAAAGAAAAAAAAAACAGGGCAAAATTCATTTGCCTCCTTCTACTATGGATACACTATCAAATACCCCTTTTAACCCCTAAAACCTTCAAACACTCCCCTCTACTACATTAAAATACATCAAACGTAAATCTCTCTAAACACGTTGACAGACAAAAATATCCTGAGTTTAAAATGATAAAATTATTTAGAACCCATCTAGTACAACCTATTGAGTACTTAGCCCCCCGCTATGATTAAATTTTAATTAATTCGATCCTAAATTTTATTTAAGGATAATTATATTAAAAACACAACCCTTGAATTAATTATAAACTGGATGCTATAATATATAAGAAATAAGTTCTAAATTCTTTTGTGTAAATTTATATAACTTATTTATTTATTATATGGAAATTTACATAGATTTACTCTTATTTTTTCTTTCGATAACCTATTTCGTTAATAGATATTAGAAAAAAATTCTTGTTATTTTGTGCTAATTTGGTTGCATTTTTTCGTAAAAGTAAATAACAAAATATTATAATATTTTACTTAATTAATATATCTTGAACTATGTATATACATCTTATTCACATAGTAGTATTAATTATACCGATTAAAGAAAGAATAAAAAAGAGAAGTATTTATCCTTAATTAACGTTAAAAAAGTTGCGCTCATAAATAAGTTGCATTTATCCCCGCACCATGACTATCGTTCTGGGTCTGTCGGACTAGTCGCTAGGGTATCCCCCACTAGAATTAAAAAAAATAAAAATAAAAAGAAGATATGAATAATTTTATTACTTTATCTTAATAAGTAATATATTATTTAAAAAAATAATTTTATTAAAAACTAACAATAAATAACATGGATTATCAATAATTATTTAAAACAAATTAAAGTATTAACATATATAAAAGAAAATAATGTAGTAATAGTGATCACAAACATTTATCTAACAATTTTGTAACTTTAATATCTCTTGTTCATAACATTTAATATCTGGCATATATGTGTGTGTGTGTGTGCAATCGGTACAATCACAAGGTACGATTTAAAAAAAAACAGTACATACATAAGTAGGGAAAAATGCAGTTTTGGTCCCTAATATTGCCACCTAAATCAATTTTGGTCCCTCATTTGTTGGACTCAACAATTTTGGTCCCTAATCATTCAATTTTTAACACATTTCGTCTCTGTCGTCAAGTGCTCCGTCCAAAATAGACGGAATGCCTCACGTCCCACGCATGTGAGCTATTGACGTATGTAAAGGGGTTTGACCCCATTCACTTCCACACTTGAACAAAACAAAAGCCAAGAACACTCTCCCCAATTGAAAACATTAGTATAATTTCACTTCAAAATCATCCAAATCATTGCTTAAAACTAGCAATATTACTTCAAATATTGAATACCCACCTTGGAATCTTTCGCTTGTACGGCGAATAATCAAAAATCCATGGGTTAAAGCGAAAATCCCCAAAATCCGAAACGAATTTGAAGTTTTTAAGTTGTTTGTTGGATTAGCCGTCGATTGGAGTTTCCCACCATCAAATTGAAACTGTAAGTGTTCTAATTTTTCAATTTTGTGTTTAATTGGAGCAAATCCTAAGTTTTTGAAAACCTTAACTATTGATTTTTTCCTGTTTTGATAATGGGTTGCAGTAATGGCAAGAAGGAGCAAGCATGCGTTGGACTTCACTCCTAATTACAATAAGCTTCCCCAAAATATGACTATGATAATGTGTGTTATGATATATAATAAAGTGAATTGTTGTGGATTGATGATGAACTGTTGTGGATTGATGATGAACTGTCGTTGGATTTTCTGTTTTGATTAATTATTGATGTTGTTGTTGTTGGTTTTTCTGTGTTTTTTTCTTTCAAATATAAACAACTTAAAATGAATATAGGCATAATGGGGGAGGATAGTTGTTTTACCATTAAGTTATACTACAAGGGTATTATGTGGGTTAATACTACTAGAGATTATATTAGGGGAGAAGTAGAATTTTTTGACTTTGTTGATGCAGATAAGTTGGGGATGTTTGATGTGTGGGGTTTTGCAGAGGAATTGGGGTACACAGATAGAAGCAGTGTCAGGTTTTGGCTTAAAACTGGGAAAAAAATGAATACAGGTAGATACATAGAAAGTGATTCAGAAGTTTTGACCATTAGGAAATATATCCCACAAACTATGAGGTAGAAATGTATATGGAACACATTGATAATACAAGAAATGTCCAAAGCCAAGTAGAGTCTTCAGGTGTGACAGATGGGAATGAGAGTGGTATATGGGAATCTTTTGAGCCTTTAGAGGAACAGGGGGGACAGGGTAACACTGAAATGGGATATGATTGGGGGTTGGATGAAGAATTAGAACCTGTAGACCCTATAGAACCTGAATATTGGGAGGATGGTGAGGATGAAGCCACTGATTCTAATGATTCTGACTTTTATGATAGTGACTATGATTTGGAAGAAGATGATATTTTGTTTGAAATGAATGTTTATCCTAGTATTGAGTATGTTGGTGGTGAGGATAAGGGTAAGAGAAAAAGAGTCTCAGAAGAGGGTGTGGAGGGTGGGTATGTAACAGAGGATGTGTATGCTAGGATGCAATTTGAAGAGGGTGATGCAGATTGTGCTGAGAGTGGTGATGAGCTAGATAGTCTTTGTGGTTCAGATGAGGAGCCACAAATGAAATTTCCTAAATTTAATTTAAGAAATGAAAGTAAAAATCCTGAATTACAATTGGGATTAGTGTTTGATTCAAAAAAACAAGCAAAATTTGCAATTCAAAGCCACTGTTTAAGGAGGGGAATGGAAGTTAAATTTTAGAAAAATGATAATGTGAGGCTTAGGGCTAGTTGTAAAAAGAAAGGGTGTGCATGGAAAGTCCATGTTTCACTTATGAATGAGGAGAGGAGCTGGAAAATTAAAACCTATAATCCAAATCACACTAACTGTTATTGGAATTATAATAACACAAGTCTTAGGTAAGGTTGGATAGGTAAAACATTTGTGAAAAAATTTAAATCAAATTCAAAATTGGGAACAGATGAATTTAGAGAAGAAATTTGCACTACACTCAAAGCAAATATTTCAAGGACACAGGCCTATAGGGCAAAAAGGAAAGCATTAAAAATGATTGAGGGGTCTGTTGAGGACCAATTTAAAATGATAAGGAACTACTGCCATGAATTAAAGAGGGTAGATGATAAGGCCACTGTGATCTTGAAACTGACAGAGGATGGTGAGGGAACTAGGTTTCAAAGATTGTACATTTGTTTTTCAGATCTTAGGGATGGGTTTAAACAATCTTGTAGGACTGTGATAGGGGTCGATGGGTGTTTTCTGAAAAGTCAAAGTGGTGGCCAATTGTTGATTGCTGTTGGGTTAAATCCAAATAATAATATGTTTCCTATTTCTTATGCTATTGTTGAAAGAGAAACAAAAGATTCTTGGATTTAGTTTTTAAACTTGTTAGATGGTGATCTAGAAATATCAGAAAATCAGTTTAAGTGGACTTTCATGTCTGACAAGCAAAAAGACTTAATTCCAGCCTTTGAGACATTGTTTCCAGATTCTGAAAACAGATTCTGTGTAAGGCATCTTCACAGTAACATGAAAAAAGATGGTTTTGGTGGTATGGCCGTAAAAATTGCTTTGTGGGCAGCAGCCAGAGCAACCAGAATTGAGGAATTTGGTAGAAGGATGGAGGAGTTGAAGGACATAGATGAGTTGGCTTATGATTGGTTGGTGAAAAAACCACCAAATCAGTGGTCTAGGTCACATTTTAACCCATTTCCAAAGTGTGATATTCTTTTAAATAATATGTGTGAGTGCTTTAATGCCTTAATACTTGATGCAAAAGGGAAGCACATAATCCCTATGTTTGAGAGCATCAGAACAATATTAATGCTTAGGATGCAATTAAATAGGGAAAAAGCTGGAAAAGTGGGAGAGTGTTATTTGTCCAAAAATCAGGGATTTGTTAATAAAGAATAAAGCAAGCTGGTGAGTGCATACCTATGAGGTCTGATGAGTGGAATTTTCAAATTAAAGGGTCATTTGATCAGCACACTATTAATGTGTTGGATATGATTTGTAGTTGTAGGAGGTGGGAATTAATTGACATACCATATGCCATGCAATATCTGCCATTTGGTGCAGAAATGAAAATCCTGAGACATATGTACACAAGGTTT
This sequence comes from Buddleja alternifolia, assembly GCA_019426215.1. Classification (NCBI taxonomy): domain Eukaryota; kingdom Viridiplantae; phylum Streptophyta; class Magnoliopsida; order Lamiales; family Scrophulariaceae; genus Buddleja; species Buddleja alternifolia. Next base: position 10,615,516 of record CM033405.1, on the reverse strand, counting down.
ATACTATTGATGCTTATAAAAAGTGTTATGAAAAAGCAATTCCCCCTGTTAATGGTCCAGAATTGTGGCATGTGAGTCAGTTGGAGCCCCCTTTACCACCTAAGTACAAGGAAGTTGTTGATCTTGGTAGGCCACAAAGATTAAGAAGAAGGGAGCTAGATGAGCCCCCTCCAAGAATTCTACAAACTAAACTGAGAGGGGTCCCAAGAAGGAAAAATAAATGCAAAATGTGTGGGGGGATGAGACACAATTCTAAGGATTGATTGGGAAAAAGAATGAATGAATAACAAAATGAATAGGGACAGGGTAATGCTCAAACACAAGAAAGCACTGCTGATGTTGGACAGGGACAAGATAATGCAGCAACAATTCCACATGATCCAGTGGTTGCAGAAGCATCAACAGCTTCTCAAAGCATCAACAGCCAGAATCTTGGAAAAAGCAGACATAAATTGCAGGTACGAAAATGTAGAATTTAACAATTATTTATAGATCAATATCTTTACAACTATTTATAGAATATAACTGACACGCTAAAAGCTAACGTGCTATAATAGCAAGTGCACTAGACGTATGTAGTAATAAGTGGACAAAAAGTCCGGGTTGTCGAACCACGAAAACTTGAATTTTAGTTTATGATTAATGAAAATGGACAAAAGTAGATTGCAATAAAACGAGTAAGCTAGTGACGAACCAAAAAGAAACGAACTATAGATTAAATCTCACGTATGATAAAATGACTAAGGCACATGCTACAACCGAATCTACTCGTCAATATAGATGAGCTACTCTTCAAATTATTAGACTCCTATTGCTTTGGTGGAAATTCCTCAGATAATTATTACCCGATGTCTCGGCACATAATAATCCTATGATTAATTGATGGTTCTCTAAATATGTCTATCCGAGAATCTAATCAATAACCACGCATTAACGTTCTAGAGTTTCCCCGGATAAATCCGGCTAACTGCACCCGGAAATCTTTACCTATTTCTAGGAGCAATTTCACATTAGTTTCGGATGATGTGTTGATTCATTTGAACCCTAACCTATCTTCTCTCGAATGACTAGATTAGGCAAGATAGCAAGCATATGGTGATCAAGCACATGATTGTAATAAAAGCTCAAAATCAACACACAAAGCAATATGAGAATTAATACGAAAATTCACTTCACATATATTGATTCATAAATTGGCTTTCACATGGCCTTAGTTCTACAATATTAGCCTCTCATCAAAGCCTTAAGAAAATCTAATACAAACATATACATACTCATGGAAATAAACATGTAAATGCAAATAATTAAAACTCCCTCAATTGATTGATGATGGATCCTTGCTCTTGAACTTCAATCCTTAACTCCTCTCTCTTTGTTCCCCTCCAAAAGTGATCAAGAATGGTGATGAATGATGATGAGTGAAAAGTGATGGCCAAAATGCCTCTCTCTCTCCCCTCCTCCAAGATGTCCCGTCCATTGTGCTCAAAAATGCCTTAAGAAGACCACAACAAATCAGCTCCTAGTGTGTGTCTCCCACTAGTGTGTCCTCCACTACTCTTAAAGTGAGTAGTATAAAATTCCCTAAAGTAGATCTATTAAGAAACATACTTATGACATCCCTCTCATACATGTGATGACCTCTTGGCTTTTAATGTTCCATTCCCCCATCAAATGATGATCTTTTGGCTGAAAAGAATCTCAATTCGGGTGTGGACACGCCTAGGCGTGGCATTACGGCGCTTGGGCGCGGGATTCAGAATGCTGAAATTAAATGCAATGTATCCTGCGCAGCAATCGTATTTCATTCATAAATTTCTCCACGAAACTCCGATTTGGATGATTCAAGTCCTCATTTGAAGCTAACACATAGGTCTACAACATTGTAGAAGGGAACTTCACCCAATTCGGCCTCTAATCATACGGAAATAGCGCTCGAACGTGGAAAGTGGTGTAGATACGGCGCCCGGGCGTGGGCAAGATGGAGCCTAGGCGTGGTAAGCAGAATGTTGACGTTATTTCCATCTTGTCCGGCGCCTGGCCGTGGGTTTTTAGGCGCTTGAGCATAGGGGTGCGTAGCAATTTGGCCTAAACTTGTTTTATACGTCATTTTTCATCCCGTTCTTTGATTGTATCCATTTAAGACCTGAAATCACTTAATGCACGAATTAAACGCACATGTGGCAAGAATCAAGCGATAAATGAACCTAAGACATAAACGCAAAGGGGCTTAAAAACACGTAAAAATGCCTCTTATCAACACCCCCACACTTATCAATTGATCGTCCTCGAGCAATAAGAGTTTTAAGATAAGGAAACATCATCAATCAAAGAGAGAAACAAAAAGAAAACTACCTAACTCACTTTCGTGGAGTAAACGGTTGCATTTAGCGAATGCAACAAGCCTTTGAACCTTTTAGTTACCTCAAAGGACGAGTTATAGTCTCGTGAGGGTTTGCAGACGATATACCCACAAAATCGAAAGATTTTCAACCCCGATCACTCAACGTAAATTACAATGATTAATAGCACACAATGGTATGAATTCATCTGTTTAAGCTCAAATTACAAATATATACACATCACACATTTGCTCATGTTACGCCTTAACATTGAAAAGATCATCCTAAGGGTGTAGTGTAATAAATCTCAAGTATTATAGTCAAGTGGCATTCTTACCACTTTTCAAACATTAACCCCATATTTATCAACTTTTGATTATTCACATGGTACGAGAATTGAATACAACTTCATAGCCACTTAAAAATTCATCACTTCATTCCACTTTCGGATTTATCTTATGCACTTTCAACTCGAAACATTATAGGCTAGACCATGTGCAATGTTTGATCCTCTTAGGCTTTCTATGACACCCGTGTAACGAGCTTTAGGCCAATAACTCCTAAACCAGATGGCTTTAGGGTATCAAATGTGGAGACACTCCTAAGGGCTTAATCGCTCGAGTGTCAAAGGCCACAAAATCAAACTAGGTCCTTATTCACTTAACACTTGCATTGGCTTGAGCTTAGCTCAAATTAGCAAAATAGTACAGTATTCTAGGCATGGTGCTCTTCGCCCCCAGTATCTATTAAGCGTGACTTTTTCAGTCATACCAATGTTCAACCTCTTTTTATTATTATTAAGCACACGAAGTTAACGTTCTCAACTCATAACACATGTGAAAATTCTAAGTTGATATTTCCGGGGATCAAGCCTTTAAGTGTTTCAAAATGATTGCCCACTCAACTCCTCTACCTTCGATTTAGGTGCATATGTGAATCATCTTAAGGTTAATCTAGTCTAGTTAGGATCCCATAAGCAAAGAACGATGTGTATAGCCATTAAAAACCAAATTGATAGAGAAAACATACCATGTATTCAAATTAACCATACTCAATGCCTCAAGTGAAGGGTTGAAATTCTATCCAAAAAAAAAAAATTAAAATTGCACACATTTCTCATGTAGAGGTACAGCACCCCCCAAACTTGGACCGAAATATGTAAAACATGAATCAACATGACTATAATGGATCTAGTATACCCCCCACACTTATTATGAACATTGTCCCCAATGTTTGAAAAAGAGAAGGGCAAGGTACACGTCACCATAGGGAAGCTGAAAAGCAAACCCGAGTCCACTGAAGGCAAACAAGTCCAAGGATGGCAATCACTGTGTCGATCACTACATAGGTAAACAAATGCTAGCCATACAGAGCATCAAACATTGGATAGAATAGAATAAAACAAAACGAGACAAACAAAAATGAGAAACATGCATGGAAAGAAAACATCAAGCATCCAAACATAAAACATAAAATATCCAACAACCCAACAAAAGATATCCAAAAACAAAAAGAAACATGCATGGAAATAAAACAAGATAAGCCTAATCGGTGGTGCCAAAACGGTCAATGTAATCCTCATCCTCTCCGCCGAGATCATCCAAATCAATCAACGGGCTACCCTCATCATCACCTCCTTCAGGAACGAGAGCACCTGACTCGTGCATATCTGCGGGCTACTGAGGCGGGGGGTGCGGGTAAGGTGGAGGAGTAGAATAATCAAACGGCCCCCAACCGACAAACGCATCATGCTCTACAAAAAGCTGACGGAAATAAGCACAAGTGTCGGACATGACCACCCTCATCTCATCTCGCAACTCATCCCTCAATTCATCCTTTAATTGTCTAATGGCGGCGGCATCCATAGGTGGAAACTGTGGGGAGCTAGTAGACCGGGATGAAGACGGGCGAGGCCTCTTGGAAGTTGCTGGTGGTGGAGGAGCCTGGGAGTCGTCATCTACCACGGTGAGATAAGAACCAGGAAGCTCAGTACGCTCCATAGGAAATGTGGGAACCTTAGCCGCCTTGCATAAAGCTGTGATCAGTGACGGGAGAATGATGGGAATCTTCCGAGTGGGACCTTCTCCCTTTTGCTTAGCCAATTCTTTGTTAATCAACGGCCCTAACTCATTCTTCAACTTCCTAAAGTGGTCCGTCAAAGACTTGTGGATTACCCGGGCAAAGTCCACAGCTTTCTTGGACATAATAGCGTAGATGAGGGTGGCCCGTTCCTTGTTTGCCTCTGATCGATTGGTACTCGGTATTAAATTGAATCGGATGAAGTCGAGCCAGAAAGCAACCTCGGGTAATAGAGCCCTACGGGGGACATGAGCTTCTCCGGGTACCCATTCCCACCCCTCTCGGCCAATAACCCGCAAAATATCCGACAGGCTAACTCGGAGGCGCCCTGCATTGTAAAGAGTGGTGAACTCGCATGTCTGAGGGGTCGGGGTGCCTATGCTCTCCCTAATCTGTCTCAACTCATAATTGACATGTTTGCCCCGGACCAAAAGGGTAGTCCCCAGCCATCCTCGTGTCTCAATCTCATCATAAACCCCGGAGCTGAAGAATTCCAGGACCCAAGGAAGACGAATGGCCTCGGGCTTTTGACAGAAAAACTATAAACGATGAAACTGTATCAATTCGTGCACAGAGGGCTGCCCCCGGGTGGTTAAATAGTGCTCCTTAATAAGGGTGCGGGGGGTGCTCAAACTCTGACACATAATTTGGACTTGGGAGTTTTCAAAACGGGTATTATCGGGAGTCTCGGGCTCATTAGAGGAACCCTCACCCACTTTTTTCTTACCCTTGGACGGTCTGTTGGTAGTTCTCGTCATTTGCAACAACAATGATCAACTTCGCAACTACTCAAATCAACCCAAATGCAACCAACCCAATACAACAATCGTCAACGCCCAACAACACACCAAAATCAGAGAGCAACCCACAATCTAGCAACAATCCACGAATTTAACCGATTCCTCAATTCTTTAAGCAATAATCCACAGATTTAATCAACAAAATAGCATCCAATTTCAACAACAACAACCCACAAATTCAATTTCAACCCACAAATTGATAACAATAGATCATCCAATTCAACAACAACAACCCCCAATTTTTGATTACGATCCACAAATTCAATAGAAGTCCTCAAATGCAATAACAAAAAAAAAATTTCAATCCACAATCGGACGAAGCCCCAAATAATCCTCAAAATATAATGTAAGGCACCTACTCGTCGTCTATGAATCGGAAATGGAAGAAGGGTAAAGCCAAAACTCACCTTTTTCCCCAAAATTTTCGCACCGAGTTGGATGTGAAGGAAGGGCCACTGTGCAGCGAGTGATGTTGATGGAAAGTGGCGGTGAAACACGGTGGAGATGGCCGGAAAAGGTGAGAGTGTCGCCGGAAATCGCTTGGGGGAGGAGTTGTGAAGAGTTTGTGAAGAATTTTGACCGTTTGACCCACAAATATGTTTAAATCAGAAACGGGCGCCTAGGCGCGCGTGTTTGGGCGCCTAGGCGCGCGACACAGCGTACCTGGATTTTTTCTGGTAATGCCCGCGCCTAGGCGGGCGTTGTTTCGGCGCTTGGGCGCCCCTTTCAGAACCGGGCGCCTAGGCGCCTATTGTCTCGGCGCTTGGGCGCCCCTTTCAGAACCGGGCGCCTAGGCGCCTGTTGTCTCGGCGCTTGGGTGCCCCTTTCAGAACTATTTTGTAAAGAATTTCATTTCCTGTTTCAAAAGGGAAGAGACAAAACACTTAAAACACAAACTAACAAAGATGTAAGACTAGAAAATAAAGCAACAAACGGGATAATAAGGGAAAAAGAAAAGGAAACGGAAAGAAAACATGGGTTGCCTCCCAAGAAGCGCTAGTTTAGAGTCATTAGCTCGACTGAAAGCGAAGAATCACGAAGGGTCCGCGAGGATGAAGGACTCTTTGTCTCTTGGTCCATCCATCCCTAAGTAAGGTTTTAGACATTGAGCGTTGACCAAGAAAGTATGTCCTTTATCTGTTGTAAGCTCGACGGCGCCGGATGGATAGACCTGGGAAATCAAAAATGGGCCCGACCATCGAGACTTAAGCTTCCCGGGGAAGAGTCGGAGTCGAGAGTTGTATAGCAACACCCGCTCTCCCTTGTGGAATTCCCGGGGGAGAATATGTTTGTCATGCCACATTTTGGTCCGCTCCTTATAGAGTTTTGCGTTCTCATAGGCAAGATGACGCCATTCTTCGAGCTCGTTGAGTTGTAGCAAACGTTGTGTACCTACACTTTGAGAGTCAAAATTTAGAAACTTAATGGCCCAATAAGCACGATGCTCGAGTTCAACGGGCAAGTGACATGTTTTGCCAAAAACAAGACGATACGGGGACATGCCAATTGGGGTTTTATAGGCGGTCCGATAAGCCCAAAGAGCATCATCCAATTTAAGGGACCAATCCTTTCTTGATGCGTTGACAGTTTTTTCTAAAATACGCTTAATCTCCCTATTCGAGACCTCCACTTGGCCACTAGTTTGTGGGTGGTATGGGGTCGAAATTTTATGCTTCACCCCGTACTTGGTCAATAAAAGTTCAAACTGCCTGTTGCAGAAGTGGGTGCCCCCGTCACTAATTATGGCTCGGGGAGTTCCAAATCGAGTAAAAATATGCTTCTTCAGAAAACGAGTGACAACCCGAGCATCATTAGTAGGCAAGGCCACGGCTTCCACCCATTTGGAGACATAGTCTACCGCAACAAGGATATATTTATTTGAACAAGAACTGGGGAAAGGGCCCATGAAATCCACACCCCATACATCAAACAACTCACACTCTAACATGCTATTTAAGGGCGTTTCATGATGTTTAGAGATGTTCCCCATTCGTTGACAGCGATCACAAGATTTGACATAATGATGTGCATCTTTAACAAGAGTAGGCCAGAAGAAACCTGATTGGAGGATCTTAGCTACCGTTTTGGAAGGCCCAAAATGGCCACCTACCGCCATATCATGACAATGAGATAGGATAGCATGCACGTCCGTTTCGGGTATGCAACGTCGAATTGAACCATCTGCACAAACTTTGAATAAAAAGGGTTCGTCCCAAAGATATTGCTTTACATCAGATAGAAATTTCTTCTTTTGATGAAAAGTGATATCCGGGGGAAGACGGCCCGTAACAATGTAATTGGCAAAGTTAGCATACCAAGGTGAAATTTTTCAGAAATAGCAAGGAGGTGTTCATCCGGGAATTCCTCACGAATTGGTGTCTCATCTAACGGATCATTCACTAGCTCTAATCGTGAGAGGTGGTCGGCTACTACATTTTCGGTGCCTTTCTTGTCTTTTATCTCTAAATCAAATTCTTGGAGTAACAAAATCCACCTAAGAGTCTTGGTTTAGCATCTTTCTTGGCAAGCAAATATTTTAAAGCCGAATGATCGGTGTAAACTATCACTTTGTTTAGCACGAGGTAAGAGTGGAATTTATCGAATGCAAAGACTATGGCGAGTAATTCTTTTTCCGTGGTGGCATAATTCAATTGTGCATCGTTAAGAGTTTTACTAGCATAGTAAATGGTTCGAAATACCTTTTCCTTCCTTTGGCCAAGGACCGCTCCAACCGCGGTGTCACTCGCATCACACATCAATTCGAATGGTAAGCTCCAATCGGGGGATGACATGATAGGGGCGGAAACTAAGCGTTCCTTCAAATCAAGAAAGGCCTGCATACAAGAAGAATTGAAATCAAAAGGTGCATCTTTAACAAGCAAATTAGACAACGGTTTCGCAATTTTAGAGAAATTCAAGATGAATCGCCTATAGAAACCAGCATGCCCGAGAAAACTCCTAACAGCTTTTACCGATGTGGGCGGGGAAGTTTTTCAATGACCTCAATCTTGGCTTGGTCCACTTCGATCCTTTTTGAGAGATCTTGTGGCCAAGCACAATCCCCTCCCGGACCATTAAATGACATTTTTCCCAATTCAAAACAAGGTTGGTTTCTTCACAACGTTTAAGCACAACATTTAGATGAGCAAGACAAATATCAAAAGTTGTTCCGAAAACAGAAAAGTCATCCATAAAAATTTCAAGGAAATCTTCAACCATATCATGAAAAATAGCCATCATGCATCTTTGAAAAGTGGCTGGGGCATTACACAAGCCAAATGGCATCCTTCTATAAGCAAATGTGCCATAAGGACAAGTGAAAGTGGTTTTCTCTTGGTCCTCAGGATCTATGGCAATTTGATTATAGCCGGAGTAACCATCTAGAAAACAATAGAAATCATGCCCGGCTAATCGTTCAAGCATTTGGTCAATAAAGGGGAGGGGGAAATGATCCTTACGTGTGGCATCATTCAACTTACGGTAATCTATACATACACGCCACCCACTAATTATACGAGTTGGGATAAGCTCATTATTCGCATTCTCAATTACCGTTATCCCCCCTTTCTTAGGCACCACTTGGGTAGGGCTCACCCACGCACTATCAGAAATAGGATAGATTATACCTGAGTCGAGCAGTTTAATCACTTCCTTCTTTACTACCTCTTGGATTTGTGGGTTTGATCTCCTTTGGGGTTCGCGTGTAGGCTTGGTGGAGTCCTCCATAAGTATTTTGTGCATACATATCGCTGGACTAATGCCTTTGATGTCCGCAAGTTTCCACCCAAAAGCCCTTTTGTGAGATCTCAACACCGTCATTAATTGCTCTCTTCTTGTGATCCTGAAAGAGATGAGGAAATGATCAATGGGAGTGTTTCGTCGTCGTTCAAGTACACATATTTAAGGTGGGGAGGGGAGGGGTTTGAGTTCGAGAGAGGGGGGTTCTTCAATAGATGGGCGAGGTGATCCTGACAATGATCTATCAACTTTGATGAATCCTCCCGAATGATGAGGAAGATTTGTACTCCAAGCTTAGAACCTTTTCCACTAGATCATCTTTCTCCGAGTCCACTTGCATGGATTTCATAAGATTCTGTTCGAGAGAATTTTCAATTGTATTGTCCTGTAAATACTCAACAATCAAATGGTCAAATGTATCAATTCGATAACACGAGTATCATGATCATATGGATGTTAAGGACTTTGTAAACATCAAAGGTAACTTTGTCATCGCCCACATTCAAGGTAAGCTTACCATTAGCAATGTCAATTACCGCCTTACCCGTGGCTAGGAATGGTCTCCCTAGGATTATTGGTACCTCCACATCTTCTTCCATGTCGAGTACTACGAAATCAACGGGAAAATACAACTTGTCGACTTGGACAATAACGTCTTCGATTATCCCCTTGGCGCTCTGTGATCGATCGGTCGGCTAGTGAAGGCTCATTGAGTGCCGGCCAGTTTTAACAGTTCCTTTGAAGAAGAGTGTCCTATGGTCACTGATAAGTGGCCCCCATCTCAATGCCTGATCTTGATCTTGGGTGGCATGTGCATTGAGTGTAACCCCGGAGCACTTGTTGTTGCGGTTTATTGAGTACGGGTGCATTTCTTCCGTGAGGCACACAACCGTCTCATCTCGTTCCCACTTCTCTTGTTGGAGAGTATGTCCTTGAAGAACTTCACATAATTCGACATTTGGAGAATGGCGTCAATAACGGAATATATTCTCACTTCCCGAAGGATTGCCAAAATTCGAAGAAAGCTCGGATCCATCTCCTTTTTCTTCTTTTTGTGAGCATTTGGAAGGGGAGACGAGCTTGATAGGGGAAAAGCGTTGGATGACGGATGAAACCCACAGAACTAGGCGGCGCCTGGCGCGTATATCGGCGCCTAGGCGCGGATCTGTTGGCGCCTGGGCGTGCATTTCTGGGCGCTCAGGCGCGGGATGCAGAACATATGCATCTGGCAGGTTGTGGGTGGCGCCTGGGCGCGTATATTGGCGCCTAGGCGCGTATCTGTAGGCGCCTGGGCGTGCAGGTCGGGGCGCTCGGGCGCGGGAAACAGAGAATTTTGTCCAGAACAGGGTAGATCAGGCGCCTGGGCGTGCATGTTGGGGCGCTCGGGCGCGGATGTACTGGCAGTGTCATTCTCCAATTGTTTGCCACTTCTCAAGGCTATGGCATTGCATTGGGCCTTCGGGTTCTTTTCCGTGTCGCTTGGGAGAGTCCCCGGGGCTCTACCGTTAACCGCATTAGAAAGTTGCCCTACTTGTGTTCGCAAATCCTTCATCTCCATACACATATCCTTTATCATACCCCGAAGTTCGTTGAAAGATGTATCGGACTTTTCATGTGAGCATCTAGTTTCTCATCGATTGTGGGAGGTCGCATTTGCACTTGACCTTGACCTTGTCCATTGAAATTGCCTTGCCTCGGGGGTGGGTTATTGAAGGGTGGTCGTGGAGCTTGATAGATTCCCGGTTGATAGATCCCCGGTTGTGCGTTCTGTGCGGGGTTGGGCCTTTTTGGAAAATTCTCGGGTATATGAAAGTTCACCCGAGGTTTATTTTGATTCCCCACATAATTAACATTGCCAACCTCCGGTTCCAAGACTACTACTTCCTCAATACAAGCAACCTTTTTAGAGGATGAGGCCTCTTCATCGTCGGGGTAAAGCTCGTCTTCTCGGGCCAACTGTTCGACTTTGTCCCATACACTTTGACAGTCTAACCCAAGGAGATCTCCTCCCGCACCCGCGTTGAGTCTATGCCGAATACGTGACCTAACCCCATCATAGAAATGGAGTACTTGTTCAGTCAACCCAAAATTATGATCGGGACATTTACGGAGCATGCCCTTATATCTAGCCCAAGCCTCGGCTAAAGATTCATTGCTCATTTGCCTAAACCCTTTTATATTACTCCGTAGCTCATTGATTTTTGAGGGTGGAAAGAATTTATTTAAAAAGGCATCGACCAACTCACTCCATGTTGTAATAGATTGTGGAGGTAAGGATTTGTACCATGTTGTCGCCCTATCCTTCAATGAGAAATGGAAGACTCTTAGACGAATCACATCAAGATCTCGTGGGTGATATTGAATGGTCACAAGAGCCTCATCTATGGTTTCCAAATGAGCGTGTGGTGATTCGTGCGGTTCTCCATAGAAAGGATCTCCTTACACCATATTAAAAATGTGAGCCGGAATGTGGTAGTTTGGTGTGAAGAAATTAGGCACGACTACGGGCCCCGGAATGGTATGGACCCTAGGTGGTAAGCTACCCGAACCGACGGAGTTGTGGAGGAGGTACCGCTTGCATGGCTTGTAGAACACCTTGTAACCACTCCCTAGTTTCCGGTGAGTTCATGTCCGGGAAATTTCCATTTGGGTTTTGGTTGAGATTATTGGCCATTTCTCTTGCTCGCCTACTAGTCCTAAGAACTCGTTTAATTTCGGGCTCCAACTCGTATAGAGGCTTGTTTGAGGAGCGGGTCATGCACCTCAAGAACCTAACAATTAAATACAAGAACAAAATTAGACTAATCACGAAAATAAAAGAAAATCAAGAAATAAACGAAAACTAAGAATTATAAACAATGTAAACGAAAATCAAAAAACTAAAATAAACAAGTCCCCGGCAACGGCACCAAAAACTTGACACGCTAAAAGCTAACGTGCTATAATAGCAAGTGCACTAGACGTATGTAGTAATAAGTGGACAAAAAGTCCGGGTTGTCGAACCACGGAAACTTGAATTTTAGTTTATGATTAATGAAAATGGACAAAAGTAGATTGCAATAAAACGAGTAAGCTAGTGACGAACCAAAAAGAAACGAACTATAGATTAAATCTCACGTATGATAAAATGACTAAGGCACATGCTACAACCGAATCTACTCGTCAATATAGATGAGCTACTCTTCGAATTATTAGACTCCTATTGCTTTGGTGGAAATTCCTCAGATAATTATTACCCGATGTCTCGGCACATAATAATCCTATGATTAATTGATGGTTCTCTAAATATGTCTGTCCGAGAATCTAATCAATAACCACGCATTAACGTTCTAGAGTTTCCCCGGATAAATCCGGCTAACCGCACCCGGAAATCTTTACCTATTTCTAGGAGCAATTTCACATTAGTTTCGGATGATGTGTTGATTCATTTGAACCCTAACCTATCTTCTCTCGAATGACTAGATTAGGCAAGATAGCAAGCATATGGTGATCAAGCACATGATTGTAATAAAAGCTCAAAATCAACACACAAAGCAATATGAGAATTAATACGAAAATTCACTTCACATATATTGATTCATAAATTGGCTTTCACATGGCCTTAGCTCTACAATATTAGCCTCTCATCAAAGCCTTAAGAAAATCTAATACAAACATATACATACTCATGGAAATAAACATGTAAATGCAAATAATTAAAACTCCCTCAATTGATTGATGATGGATCCTTGCTCTTGAACTTCAATCCTTAACTCCTCTCTCTTTGTTCCCCTCCAAAAGTGATCAAGAATGGTGATGAATGATGATGAGTGAAAAGTGATGGCCAAAATGCCTCTCTCTCTCCCCTCCTCCAAGATGTCCTCCGTCCATTGTGCTCAAAAAATGCCTTAAGAAGACCACAACAAATCAGCTCCTAGTGTGTGTCTCCCACTAGTGTGTCCTCCACTACTCTTAAAGTGAGTAGTATAAAATTCCCTAAAGTAGATCTATTAAGAAACATACTTATGACATCCCTCTCATACATGTGATGACCTCTTGGCTTTTAATGTTCCATTCCCCCATCAAATGATGATCTTTTGGCTGAAAAGAATCTCAATTCGGGTGTGGACACGCCTAGGCGTGGCATTACGGCGCTTGGGCGCGGGATTCAGAATGCTGAAATTAAATGCAATGTATCCTGCGCAGCAATCGTATTTTATTCATAAATATCTCCACAAAACTCCGATTTGGATGATTCAAGTCCTCATTTGAAGCTAACACATAGTTCTACAACATTGTAGAAGGGAACTTCTTCCAATTCGGCCTCTAATCATACGGAAATAGCGCTCGAACGTGGAAAGTGGTGTAGATACGGCGCCCGGGCGTGGGCAAGATGGCGCCTAGGCGTGGTAAGCAGAATGTTGACGTTATTTCCATCTTGTCCGGCGCCTGGCCGTGGGTTTTTAGGCGCTTGAGCATAGGGGTGCGTAGCAATTTGGCCTAAACTTGTTTTATACGTCATTTTTCATCCCGTTCTTTGATTGTATCCATTTAAGACCTGAAATCACTTAATGCACGAATTAAACGCACATGTGGCAAGAATCAAGCGATAAATGAACCTAAGACATAAACGCAAAGGGGCTTAAAAACACGTAAAAATGCCTCTTATCAATAACAATTATTCATTTGCAGGTGAGAAGGCCAAGTAAAAAAGGAGTGCGGATTGGAGGAAGCTCAAATAGAATAGGCTCCATTAATGTAAGCATTTTAATTTAATACTTTCTTATTTTATTTAATCCACTTTTTATTTTAATGTTTTGTGTATTAATGTAGATCAATGATGGTCCAACCATCAACACTCCAATGTTGGTCAAAGGTGGAAAGAATTTCATAACTTTGACAAACTTGAGAACTTGTGCTAGAAATCAGTCCATGTCTGCTCCAGTGGCTGGTCTAAGCACTTTTTGGAAGCCTCCAAGATATCCAATTGTTGCTGCCAAAACTTCCTCACATTCCAGAGCAACTGGTGCAAAGAATGGCTCCCAGTCTAGCAACACAGCTGTAAAGACTGCCTCACAGGTCAGAGCCACTAGAAAACCACCTTCCACATCTGCCTTAACTTCAAATTCCATTTCTATGTCAACTTCCACCTCTGCAAATGAATCCACAGCTGCTAAGTCTACCAAGTATGCCAAGCCTGTTGGAAGCTCCTCACATTCTGTTACTAAGTTATGGAAATTGCAATTCTGTTCCTTTCCTAAACATGTATGATGGATATTGATATTTTGATTTAAATGCTCTGTTTTGTTATTGTATGGTTTGGCTGGGATTGGATATTTTGGTTATTATGTAGTTTGACATATTTGGATATTGATTATGATTATGGTTTATTGAATGGATATTGACATGGGATATTGTATGAATTCTGTAATTTGACATTGTTTACTCAATACTAAAGTACCATAAACATAGATGCATTCATTTTTAACAATCCAAATCAAACTTGGATAACATACAATAGACAAATACTAGATACCACTACAAATGCAAAAAGCATACCAATTTAAGATACCACATATCCATCTAAGTCTTACATAGTAAAACTACTACAGATAACAAATTATCAACCCCTCAATCCCGCAATTGCAGAAACTCAACTTGCCCTCCCTTAACTTTTGACTATGTGATAACCATAATAAATATGATCATGAGCATCACAAAAATAATTGATATACACTTGATGTGCCTTTTTTTGGCTAACTGGTCATATTCCCTCAATTTTAGCTTGTATGAATGAAGCTCCATTTCCAAATGTTGCTCTCTTCTGTTGCAGTCAATCAACTCAGCTTCCAAATTCCTTTCTCTTCTTTTGCAGTCCATTATCACATATTCTAAGCTATTTTCCCTTTTCTTGTACTCAAGTAATTCATCCTTCAAAATTTTCTCCCTTCGGTTGAACCAATAAATGTCATCCTCCATACGCATAATTCTTTTGTGCATGTCAGGAAGAAGTTCTTTGCCCCTCTCACAAATTTCTGGATCCAACCAATCGAATACACCACAATATGATGGTTTCTGTTCCAAAAAAAAAAATCAAATCAAATCAAATCAAATTGGTATTTTTATTTTGATCAAATTCTCTACAATACAATACTTTTAAACTTACCCCATAATTTGGGCACATTCGAAACCTCCTCCCCGGGTTGTGCTCTGTCCAAGCAGTGAGCAAAGGAAGCTCAAACCCACAACCGCATTATGGAAGAGGGACTGAACCCTAACCCGAACCCGAAGATTGATGCAGGGACCTTCTCCCTTGTGAGCTAGACGAGTTGGAAGATGAATTTCTACTCATGATAGATGAAATGTGTTAAAAATTGAATGATTAGGGACCAAAATTGTCGAGTCCAACAAATGAAGGACCAAAATTGATTTAGGTGGCAACATTAGGGACCAGAACTGCATTTTTCCCTACATAAGTATCAGATACAACGCTGAAGAAAGAGAAAATGCCGCATTCAGTAACAATTTCAAAACCTGATTACAGCATCACAATTTCAGTATGTTAGGCACGATTCTCACCACGTGTCACTATTCTATCAACTGAAACAAGACAGAAGCAACAAAACCTTATAACCCTAATTTGTAATTAATGAACTTATATAATTAATAAAGCAGCTCCCCTTTAGTTGCCCCTAATTTAACTTGGTTCCCTCAATTCCACTTATAAAAGCGCTGGGTTTGTAATACATTTATTCTAGGGATGACAATGAATCCGGGTCTAACGAGTACCCACTTCGGACCCACCCCGTTTGGGACGGGTATGAGTCCAAAAAATTGGGTTCGGATTTAAGACCCAGCCGGGTCCGGGGCCGGTAACGAGTCCAGTCGATACCCGCCCCGGTTAATAAAATTATAACATTTTTAATTTTATATATCTAATTATTATTAAAACTTATTGGTATTTATAAATTGTATCCAAAAAATTGTTATTTGCAATAGCAACTTACTTTCCAATATTAAAACCCACTTCTCATTCTCTAGTAACGGATGATTTGTAGTTATTTATTTGTTATTTACTTATTTATTTGTTTTGAAAACGTTTGTGAGAACAAAATAGGCAAAAAAAAAGAGTAAAAAAATAGAAATCGACCGGGTTTAATGGGTAGGACCCGGACTCGTCGGGTACTAGCTGGGTATTGAAATTTCTTAACGGGGCAGGTCCTGAGTCCTGCTATACCCGACCCGTTGTCATCCCTAATTTTTTCAACGGTTTAAACCTGACACTGAAGAGTGCTAAATAGATGAAAGTTGCAAAATGAGATTTTAGCATACATATATATATATATATATATATATATGTGTGCATATATTTGCTTCTTTAAATTTTTTTACCTTTCTTTTTCATTTTTTTTTCAATGTGTTGAACGGTAAAAAATGCTACTACTGTTGATACACTTCACAAAATTAGTTTTTAGCATATGTATATATGGATTAGAGCAAGTGCAAAAACTTTAAAGGCTAAGTTCTTATCCAAAAATACTGTGTCAAATTTATCTTTTATATAAAAATGTGAAGAGATCATGAGATTATTCCATTATACAACAATTCTCGTATCTTTACTAAATCTAAAATCCTTTCCATAGTCGAAAATAAGAGATGACAATGGGGCGGGTTTCAACTGGGTTTGGCAAAATCCGCAATGCGGCATTCAACTTCATTAAAACACGCACCCCGCTTCCCAACCCAGTCTGCCGAATACCCGCCGAAGTCCGGTTTAATTTGCTGAACCTGATTGAACATGAAAATTCAATAACTCACAGATGACCCACACCAATCTGTGATGACCCGACCCAAATCCGGACCCAGTGAAGCCTAGTTCAGCTCGAAATCACTAAAACAACATACTAAAATTGCACACAATAAATAATTAAATTAAGATACATATAAGTCAACAACTAATAAGTCCAGAAAACTTCATAAAATTCCACGAACAATTGTCAAATAAGGCTCTTGTTTCTGTTGCCGAGTGGATGAGAGTTGAGAGAAGGTAGCTGGAGTTGGTCATGCCATTGGAAGAAAAGAAGAACTGTATCTCTTGTTTCTATTGAACGATTTGGTTCTAATTTTCAAACCCCATTTATCCTAAATTAAAATATTAATTATGAATTAATTAAACAGATATTATTTTAATTTTTCTGGGACGGGTTCCACAAAACATGGGAGGGTTAGAATTTGTAAAAAAATTGCCCAGCCCAAAAACCCATTGGACGAACTAGAACCCGCCGTAAACGAAATGAGTTCGAATCGGGTACAGATATAACCCTAGCCATCGTCATCTCTATTGAAAATCATTTAGTTAACTGTGTGTTGATCAAAAGAGAAAGAAACCTTTCTAGTAATAAGACACCATTTAATATAACTAAAACGAAATATGTATCCACTTTGTGTAGAACACATTATGAGAAATAACTGACAAAAACCTGTAGTGCACCTGATAAAAACTAAATTATAAATAAAAAATCAACCATTTCTTAATAACTGTATATGATATATATATATATATATATATATGCATGTATATTTATAGAAAAGACAAAATAAATTTGGCAAAAAAGGACGAACTAGCTCCCCATATGTAGTGGAGAAAATTTGTTCTTGCTCACACTTATAGTGTACCTAATAGAGGTATAGAGAAAGCATACTTACTATATATATATATATATATATATATATATATATATATCTCCTAGCTCTTACTTGCAGCATAGAAAGAAACCTAGAGGCTAGAGGGAGAGGCTAGAAGGAAACCTTGCTGCAAAAGAATGTCCGAGATTCGACAAGGTAAAATTCTAACTTCCATTTTATATATATATATATATATATATAATCATTTGTGAGAGTAACTTAATATATGACATGGAGTAAATGTTTGAGAATTTGTTTTTGATACATGTTGAAAAATATATGATTTGGTAAAGGAAACTCAACATATATTTAGCTAATACATAGTTTATAAATACACTAAAATTCAAGGTCCATCTTTTGGTAGACAATATTGGAATGGGATGAGGCTTTCATTCTCCAAATAATATTATTTATTAACTACTTGTCAAGATAGCAAAAATCATTATATATATGTGTGTGTGTGTGTGTGTGTGTGTGCGTGATATGCGACAAACAGTGGTTGTTGGTGTTATCATGAGCGTGGACAAGAAAGACCCATCAGGTGCCAAGGTGACCAATCTTGCTACGAAGAAGGATGCCAAGTGAGGAGAGAAATGGTGAAGGATGATCATGTATCATTTTTTGTTACAGTATGAGATGAGATTTAGACCTCCATGGTTTCTTTTTTTGAACTAATTTTAATATTTTTGTTTGAACTGGAATTCTTCCTTTTATGATATTTTGTTTTTTTGGATTTAAAAAAAACTATTAATGATGAGGATTATCTCGACATATTGAACTAGATGAATCTAGCTAGCAAGCGATTAAAAAGTTGGGGTGCTGGTAGTTGTACAAGATGGTTTAAGTTGATAAACTCACATTTGTACCAAAATTTATGCTTGTAATTACATAGATTTGATTGATTTTTTTTTTATTAAATCATCCTACACGTTACTTGTGTTCGTAAATATATTTTCATGAGTTTTTGGATATAAAAATTTATTTTAGGGGAGTTTTAGTATTTTTTCAAAAAAAAGAAACCCATGATTGTTTCCATGCTACTAGTTACTAATTTTTCTTTGAACAAAATAGTATTAGTAACTAATTGTGGTATATATAGTTAAAAAAAAAAAATCTTATTGTGGTACATAAATCCTTGCAGAGATTGAGGGAGGAGGAGGAGGAGATGCTAGTCCTCAAAGAGAGGGGGATGTTTCAGGTACTAGCATTGGAGGAGGAGTAGGAGTGGATGAGACCGAACTATTCTCAAGTAGCAAAGATAGTGAATATAGCGTTTTGACTGCTATTATTCTGTCTCTTGGCGCAAGACGTAATGTGAAAGTCGCGCGTTCTCCTTCGATTCTTTCCCCTTACGATCGCCGTTACAGGTATTTTCATGGTCTAATGAATTTCATGAGTTTGTGCTTAGTTTCTATTTTGATGGGCATATTATATGAGAATATACTGTGTGTGTCCATATATTGATGTATTTGCAAGCATGTTTGTGTGTATGTTGATGAATTTGCATGCATTTCAATTCTAGTTGTTACAATGTCTTGCTATTATCTAGAGAACTATTATGATTCGATTTCAAAATTTCAATGCTCGTGATTATGCAGTGATTACGTCCACATTTGCTAGTATTAATATGTTGTAGCATGAGTTAATTGCTATACATTTATATCTTCGTAACTGTCAATACAATTGGAGACATCCATGCTATATCATTGTATGTAGATTTGTAGCTTTCTGGAAGACCCTATGGAAAAACTAAATAGGTAATAAATCTCCGGTGCTCGCATGTCATTTTAAATCTTTGTTTTAATTTTGTTCATTCTTGAAATTGGATCTTCTGTTTTTACTTTTTTTTCTTGATCAATGTGGTTGATGAAATCTTTCTTTCACTCAAAGAATGAGATTAGACCTCTACCACTTCCTATATGGTTGGTGTGGTTCATTTTGATTTGTCACCATATATATATTTTTTTTATAAAGATAACCTTAAAAAGAAGAAACCAAAACAAAAGAAAATCAGCCATCAATGGCCATCAGCTCCATGAGCTCCTCAGGGATCAAATCCCACAAGTGGATTCCCAGCTGGATGTAGTGCCCTTTTCTTGCCAAAGCGTCCGCGCAAGAGTTGCCTTCTCTATGGATATGTGATATCTCACAAGTCCAAGGCATGTTGATCAACCTTCTACACTCCGAAATGATCTCACCCCAAGGGTGATCTTCTGCTTCTCTCTTTTTAATAAGCGAAATGGCAACCTCCGAATCCGATTCAACAATGAGCTTCTCCCATCTACGGTCCCATGCAATTCTTAGCCCATCCGGAATTCCCATAAGTTCTGCTGCGGTAATGGAATGGTGGCCAATCTTTCGACTAAATTCCCATTGCCATTGCCCCAACTCATTACGGAGGAGGCCCGCTACCGTGGCACAGTTTGTTGAGGTCCTAAGGCTCCGATATGTATTTAACTTCATCCAACCACTATTCGGGGTCTTCCACCTAAAATCCGATCGCCCCTTGGGCATATTATCTCACACCTGTTGGAAAGGCTTCATCCAATTTAGTAACCAATTTTTTTATTTCAAAGATAGTATGTTTGAGCACCTCGGTCCTTCCCTCAAACACAAAGGTATTACGAGATCTCCAAATGGTCCAAAGGGTAGCCAAGAAGATATTATTCCAGGGACTGCATGGTTGAATAATGTTATTGAAATTCCGAGAGAGATTCTCTTTGAGCTAAGAACTCGAATCCAAAGTTGCAAATTCCATAAACTTTGATGGTTGTAGAATGAATTCCCACACCCTTAAGGAGAAGGGACAATCTCTAAGAGCATGATCCGCATTCTCTCTGTCCAGATTACACAGGCTACAAGTATCTGAAATTGAACTTTTCCTCAAAAACTAAAGGGAATTCGTTACAATAAGATCATCTTGAAGAAGCCAAACAAACATCTTAATCTTATGGGATGACTTTAGCCCCCAAATCCAATTCCTGTGTTTCACACCCTAACTCTGCGCGGACTTGGTCCTATGTATAATAGACGTATAAGCGGATTTACATGTGAATTTACCGTTTGACGTCCCTATCCAAACCTGTTTATCCGAAGAAGTCAAACCATCCGGAACCGAAACCTCCAAGATAACCTCCAAAATAAATTCTGGCAGCACTGTTTTGATTAAAGAAAAATCCCCCATCCCATTTCCTTTATAGACATCTGACACCATAAGAAGTGTGTCCTCCTCCCGGATGTCCACCTCAATCTTATTGCAAATAAAATCCTCGCCAACCTAACAATCAAACCAAAAAGAAATATTCTTACCATTTCCAATACGCCACCTAATATCTTTTTCAACCATTTTGATGCTCTGTAGGATTCCCTTCCATTGTGGAGAAGAGGTCGGGTCCAATTTACAATCCAAAAGATCGGCCTTCTTAATATATTTCAGATGGAAAATATGTTGCCAAACCGTTGCCTCCTTATTGATAAGTTTCCAACCCACTTTAGCTAAGAGGGCCGAATTCGACAGCCTCGTCTCTCTAATACCCAAACCACTAAGAGCTTTCCCTTTGGTCACCGTCTTCCAATTCACAAGGTGGTATTTTTTTTGATTTTCCGTGCTTCCCCAAAGAAAGGCTCGGTTGAGCTTATCAAGGTGATTGCACGTGGACGTGGGGAGCCAAGCTATTTGCATTACATGGGTTGGCATGGCCGAGGTCACGAAATTAATGAGGGTGTAGCGTCCCTCCATGTTGAGCATCTTAGTCTTTCAAGATGATAACCGAATTTTCACCTTATCCATAAGTTTTTTCTAGAGTTGGGCACTAGCCCGACCACGCACTAAGGAGACTCCAAGGTGGTGACCAAGGTGATTCGTACACCCAAACCCGAAGAGCCCATTCGGTATTCTACGGGTTGACTGAGGGATGATCTTTAGAATAAAACACCTTTGACTTACTCACATTTATTGTCAAACCCGAGCCTGCACAAAACTCCTTGAGGATATTGTTTATGATCGAAGCATTATGATGGGTGGCTTTAGCCATAAGAATGAGATCATCCGCAAAGAAAATATGCGAGAATTTAAGGCCACTTCTACAAACCGAGAGAGGTTTCCAAACACCCTTATCCACCGATTCCTCAATAAGGTAAGCAAGACGTTCCATAATGAGCACAAAGAGGTAAGGCGAAAGTGGGTCCCCTTGCCTAAGACCATATTTGGGCTTAAACGGGGGGAGGGCTTCGCCCTTCCAAAGGACCTGGGGATGAGAACATTCTACACAAAACATGATGAGGGAGATGATATTGGGAGGGAAATTGAAGAACTCCAACGTTTGCTTAAGGAAGACCCAATCGACCTTGTCGTAAGCCTTTTCGGGATCAATCTTGATGATCATACCTCCAATCTTACTCTTAGACCTTTTAAGTGAGTTGACCGTGTAGGGGGCGGGTCCGGGTATTGAAATTTCTCAACGGGGCGGGTCCTGGGTCCTGCTATACCCACCCCGTTGCCATCCCTAATTTCTTCAATGGTTTAAACCTGACACTGAAGTGTGCTAAATAGCTGAAAGTTGCGAAATGAGTTTTTAGCATACAAATATATATGCATATATTTGGTTCTTTTAATTTTTTTCCTTTCTTTTTCATTTTTTTTTCTATGTGTTGAACGGTAAAAAATGCTACTCCTATGTTGATACACTTCGCAAAATTAGTTTTTAGCATATATATATATGGATTAGAGCAAGTCCAAAAACTTTAGAGGCTAAGTTCTTATCCAAAAATATTGTGTCAAATCTAGCTTTTATATAAAAATGTGAATAGATCATATGATTATTCCATTATACAACAATTTTTGTACCTTCACTAAATCTAAAATCCTTTATATAGTCAAAAATAAGAGATGACAATGGGGTGGGTTTCAATCGGGTTTGGCAAAACCCGCAACGCCGCATTCACCTTCATTAAAACACGTACCCCGCTTCCCAACCCGGTCTGCAGAATACCCGCCGAAGTCCGGTTTAATTTGCTGAACCCGATTGAACGTGAAAATTCAATAACTCACAGATGACCCACACCAATCTGTGATGACCCGACCCAAACCCGGACCCAGTGAAGCCTAGTTCAACTCGAAATCACTAAAACTACATACTAAAATTGCACACAATAAATAATTAAATTAAGATACATATAAGTCAACGACTAATCAGTCCAGTAAACATTATAAAATTCCACGAACAATTGTCAAATAAGGCTCTTGTTTCTGCTGCCGAGTGGATGAGAGTTGAGAGAAGGTAGCTGGAGTTGGTCATGCCATTGGAAGAAAAGAAGAACTGTATCTCTTGTTCTACGGAACGATTTGGTTCTAATTTTCAAACCCCATTTATCCTAAATTAAAATATTAATTATGAATTAATTATTTTAATTTTTCTGGTACGGGTTCCACAAAACATGGGAGGGATAGAATTTGTGAAAAAATTGCCCAGCCCAAAAACCCATTGGACGAACTAGAACCCGCCCTAAACGAAATGAGTTCGAATCGGGTACAGATATAACCCTGGCCATCGTCATCTCTATTGAAAATCATCTAGTTAACTATGTAATGATCAAAAGAGAAAGAAACCTTTCTAGTAATAAGACACCATTTAATATAACTAAAACAAAATATGTATCCACTTTGTGTAGAACACATTATTAGAAATAACCTACAAAAACCTGTAGTGTACCTGATAAAAACTAAATTATAAATAAAAAATCAATCATTTCTTAATAACTGCATACGATATATATTTGATTGTATTTCTACAGAAAAGATAAAACAAATTTAGCAAAAAAGGACGAACTAGCTCCCCATATGTAGTGGAGAAAACTTGTTCTTGCAAACACTTGTAGTGTACCTAATAGAGGTATAGAGAAAGCATATTATATATATATATATATATATATATAATCATTTGTGAGAGTAACTTAATATATGACATGGAGTAAATGTTTGAGAATTTGTTTTTGATACGTGTTGAAAAATATATGATTTGGTATAGGAAACTCAACATATATTTAGCTAGTACATAGTTTATAAATACACTAAAATTCAAGGTCCATCTTTTGGTAGACAATATTGGAATAGGATGAGGCTTTCATTCTCCAAATAATATTATTTGCTAACTACTTGTCAAGATGGCAAAAATCATTGTATATATATATGTGCGTAATATGCGACAAACGGTGGCTGTTGGTTTTATCAAGAGCGTGGACAAGAAAGACCCATCAGGTGCCAAGGTGACCAAGGCTGCTGCGAAGAAGGGTGCCAAGTGAGGAGAGAAATGGTGAAGGATGATCCTATATCATTTTTTGTTACAGTATGAGATGAGATTTAGACCTCCATGGTTTCTTTTTTTTAACTAATTTTAATGTTTTTGTTTGAACTTGAATTCTTCCTTTTATGATATTTTGTTTTTTGGATTTAAAAAAAATTATTAATAATGAGGATTATCTCGACATATTGAACTAGATGAATCTAGCTAGCAAGCGATTAAAAAGTTGGGGTGTTGGTAGTTGTACGTAGATGGTTTAAGTTGATAAACTCACATTTGTACCAAAATTTATGCTTGTAATTACATAGATTTGATTGATTTTTTATTTATTTAATCATCTTACGTGTTACTTGGATTCGTAAATATATTTTCATGAGTTTTTGGATATAAAAATTTATTTTAAGGGAGTTTTAGTCATTGTTCAAAAAAAGAAGCCCATGATTTGGTTCCATGGTTCTAATTACTAATTTTTCTTTGAACAAAATGGTATTAGTAACTAATTGTGGTATATATAGTTAAAAAAAAAAAAAAACTTATTGTGGTACATAAATCCTTCCAGAGATTGAGGGAGGAGGAGGAGGAGATGCTAGTCCTCAAAGAGAGGGGGATGTTTCGGGTACTAGCATTGGAGGAGGAGTAGGAGTGGATGAGACCGAACTATTCTCAAGTAGCAGAGATAGTGAATATAGAGTTTCGACTGCTATTATTTTGCCTCTTGGCGCCAGACGTAATGTGAAAGTCACGCGCTCTCCTTCGATTCTTTCCCCTTACGATCGCCGTTACAGGTATTTTCATGGTCTAATGAATTTCATGACTTTGTTCTTAGTTTCTATTTTGATGGGCATATTATATGAGAATATATTGTGTGTGTCCATATATTGATGTATTTCCATGCATGGTTGTGTGTATGTTGATGTATTTGCATGCATTTCAATTCTAGTTATTATATTGTCTTGCTATTATCTAGAGAATTATTATTATTCGATTTCAAAATTTCAATACTCGTGATTATGCAGTGATTACGTCCACATTTGCTAGTAATAATATGTCATAGCATGAGTTAATTGCTATATATTTATATCTTCGTAACTGTCAATACAATTGGAGACATCCATGCTATATCATTGTATGTAGATTTGTAGCTTTCTGGAAGACCCTATGGAAAAACTAAATAGGTAATATATCTCAGGTGCTCGCATGTCATTTTAAATCTTTGTTTTAATTTTGTTCATTCTTGAAATTGGATCTTCTGTTTTTACTTTTTTTTCTTGATCAGTGTGGTTGATGAAATCTTTCTTTCACTCAAAGAATGAGATTAGACCTCTATCACTTCCTATATGGTTGGTGTGGTTCCTTTTGATTTGTCACCATATATTTTTTTTTTGATAAAGACAACGCTAAAAAGGAGAAACCAAAACAATAGAAAATCTGCCCTCAATTGCCATCAGCTCCATGAGCTCCTTAGGGATCAAATACCACAAGTGGATTCCCAGCTGGATGTAGTGCCCTTTTCTTGCCAAAGCATCCGCACAAGAGTCCCTTCTCTATGGATATTTGATATCTCACAAGTCCAAGGCATGTTGATCAACCTTCTACACTCCGAAATGATGTCACCCCAAGGGTGATCTTCTGCTTCTCCCGTTTTAATAAGCGAAATGGCAACCTTCGAATCCGATTCAACAATGAGCTTCACCCATCTACGATCCCATGCAATTCTGAGCCCATCCGAAACTCCCATAAGTTCCGCTGCGGTAATGGAATGGTGGCCAATCTTTCGACTAAATCCCCAGTGCCTTTGTCCCAACTCATTACGGAGGAGGCCCCCTGCCGTGGCATAGTTTGTTGAGGCCCAAAAGCTCCCATCCGTATTTAACTTCGTCTATCCACTATTCGGCTTCTTCCACCTAACATCCGATCACCCCTTGGGCATATTATCTCACACCTGTTGGAAAGGCTTCATCCAATTTAGTAACCAATTTTTTAATTTCAAAGATAGTATGTTTGAGCACCTTCGTCCTTCCCTCAAACACAAAGGTATTACGAGATCTCCAAATGGTCCAAAGGGTAGCCAAGAAGATATTCTTCCAGGGATTGCATGGTAGAATAATGTTGTTGAAATTCCGAGAGAGGCTCTCTTTGAGCCAAGAACTCGAATCCAAAGTTGCAAAGTCCATAATTTTGATGGTTGTAGAATGAATTTCCACACCCTTAAGGAGAAGGGACAATCTCTAAGAGCATGAACCGCATTCTCTCTGTCCATAGTACACCGGTTTCAAGTATCTGAAATTGAACTTTTCCTCAAAAATCGAATGGAATTCGTTACAATACGATCATGTTGAAGAAACCAAACAAAGATCATAATCTTATGGAGTGATTTAAGGCCCCAAATCCAATTTCAGTGTTCGCACCCTGAATCTGCACGGACTCGGTCCTATGTTTCATAAACGTATAAGCAGATTTACATGAGCATTTACTGTTTGACGTTCCCATCCAAACCCATTTATCCGAAGAAGTTAAACCATCCGGAACCGAAACCTCCAAGATAAGCTCCAAAATAAATTCTGGTAGCGCTGTTTTGATTAAAGAAAAACCCACCTCCCATTTCCTTTATAGACATCCGACACCATAAGCAGTGTGTCCTCCCAGATGTCCACCTCAATCATATTGCAAATAAAATCCTCGCCAACCCAACGATCAATCCAAAAGGAAATGTTCAGTTGAGCTTATCAAGGCGATTGCACACGGACGTGGGGACCTAAGTTGTTTGCATTAAAGGGGTTGGCATGGCCAAGGTCACGGAATTAATAAGGGTGTAGTATCCTGCCATGTTGAGCATCTTAATCTTCCAAGATGATAACTGAACTTGCACCTTATCCATAAGTTCTTTGTAGAGTTGGGTACTAGCCCAACCATGCACTAAGGGGACTCCAAGGTAGCGACCAAGGTCATTCGTACACCCAAACCCAAAGAGCCAGTTCAGTCTTCTACGGGTTGACCGAGGGGTGGTCTTAGAATAAAACACCTTTGACTTACTCACATTAATAGTCAAACCCGAGCATGCACAAAACTCCTTGAGGATCTTGTTTATGGTCGAAGCGTTATCATGGGTAGCCTTAGCCATAAAAATAAGGTCATCCGCAAAGAAAATATGCAAGAATTTAGGGCCACCTCTACAAACCGAGAGGTGTTTCCAAACACCTTTATCCACCGATTCCTCGATAAGGTAAGCAAGATGTTCCATAATGAACACAAAGAGGTAAGGGGAGAGTGGGTCCCCTTGCCTAAGACCACATTTGGGCGTAAACGGGGGGAGGGCTTCACCATTCAATAGGACCCGGGGATGCAAACATTCTACACAAAACATGATGACGAAGATGATATTTGGAGGGAAATTGAAGAACTCCAACGTTTGCTTAAGGAAGACCCAATCGACCTCGTCGTAAGCCTTTTCGAGATCAATCTTGATCATCATACCTCCAATCTTACTCTTAGACCTTTTAAGTGAGTGGATCACATCTTGTAGGACAAGAATATTGTCATGGGTACCTCTTTTCTAGATGAAACTACTTTGGAGCGAGTACACAATCTCACCCATACACTTCTTCAACCGGAGGGTAATAGTCTTGGTGATGCATTTGTAGAGGACATTGCAAAGAGCAGTAGGCCTAAATTTTGAGATGTGCCCAATGTATGCGTCTTTAGGGATAAGGGAAATAAAGGTTTCCCCCACTCCTTCTTTAAACCTTCCCATCAAAAAGGCCTCACGAACAAACCTCCACACCGAAACTCCCACTACATCCCACAACCTTTGATAGAAAAAAGCATGACAACCATTGGGCCCCGGTGCTTTGTGTGGACTAAACTATGAAACAACATCCTTGATTTCTTTCATGGAAGGAGTCACTTGAATATCTTCTCTTTGAGCTTGAGAAAGTTTTCTTTGGAGCGGGCTTGAAGGGAGGGTGCTCCAATTCGTCAAGGAATGACACGAAAACAAGTTTTTGAAGTAGTAAAAAATGTGGTCTTTCAACATCGTAGGGTCTGATTGCCACTCCCCTTCGATCTTAAGGCTATCAACCCGATTCTTCCTTCGTCTAATGATAGTCGAAGCATGAAAAGATCTAGTATTATAATCTCCATGAGTAAGCCATTTAACCCGCTACTTTTGATACCAAAGCATCTCTTCTTGTTTAAGGACCCCATTAAAATCCCTCATAAGTGTTTTGTCACCATATATGTAGATAATCCATTTGTAGTCTATTTTTGTTTCTATTTGAACATTTGCTTGTTGACAAAAATTCCTTCCAGATATACTTTTCGTAAAGAATCTTAGAAAAGGGGACCTTTTTTTATTATCTTAGCATAAAACGTTACAATGGCCTTCAAATTTAGTTTATATATGTGTGTGTGTGTGTGTGTGTGTGTGATAGAACATAATTTTAGTAAAGCAATAAACCAATAAAAATATTTCTTCCTTCCAGATATACTTTTCGTAAAGAAACTTAGAAAAGGGGACTTTTTACTATCTCAGCAGAAAATATCACAATGGCCTTCAAATTTACTGTATATGTGTGTGTGTGTGTGTGTGTGTGTGATAGAGCGTAATTTTAGTAAAGCAATAAACCAACAAAAATATTTCTTGCTCAAGCCAAAGCTCGATTAATTCCCAAATTCTTAGTAATCAAAATAAACCCTAAAAACTATTATTTATACTATTATTACTAGAAATATAAGGTAACTTACTATAAAAAGAAACCAACTAACAACAAAACTCTAATAATTAATTAACTGATCAACTTAATTAAAATAAACGTCTATGCCTTTGCTCTGCCGTTCTTCTTGTGCCGTTGGTGAACCTGCAGTAGAGCCGCCCCTTCGCCACCATCCACATTTTGCTTTGTAACAATTCTTTCCCCCTTAAAAACAACCTTGTTTTAGTTGAAGCTAGGCAACTGTTGTACCAATTCTTCCACTTCCACCTAGGAACCCACATCTTTAAACTTTTCTTCTACTGCACCAATGCTTGTTGCATGTCTCTAGCCTCCTCTTTGTTCAAGCGCGCTCGAGAATTAGCTCCGCTTGAAAAATACTTGATTCAGTTATCTCCAAACTCGGTGGCAATTCACATTCAACTAGGCGATCTCCCTATCTCCTTTTTCAACTATGAAACATGAATATAGATGAATGCATTTGTGTCAAGAAGCCTCAACCAATAAGCAGTCTTCCCAACCCTATGTTCAATCTCAAACAAGACCATAATACCTAGAGGCTAACTTATTAACTATTCAAGTTGCTAGTGACATCTGGGTAACTTATTCCCAAATTGAAAATCGACATCACACCTCTTAGCATTGGTGTATTGGGTAATTTTCTGTTGTGCCTGAATCAAATTAAACTTCAATTGCCTCAATATTTTATTCGTATCTGAAAGGACAACCGCCATTGCTTCCATCTTGCACTTTCCAGGCAAGAAACGATGAAATGAGGGAGGTGCCTGCCTATGCGCCACTTCAAAAGGTGTAAGCTTAGCCAAATTCTGAAACTAAGTATTATACCAGTACTTTTCCCAAGACAGCTACCCCCACCCACTTCCGAGGTTGTTTGGAAGAGAAGCACCTAAGATAAGTTTCCAAAATTCTATTAAGCACTTTCGTTTGCCCATCGTTCTCGGGGTGATAAGTTGAACTAAATTTCAATTGAGTACCCTGCAACTTAAATAATTCCCGCCGAAATGCAATTCATCCCGGTCACTAACAATGTAACGAGGTACTCCATGCAACTGACCAAGCTACGAAAGGCACTCTAATGGCAATAAAGTGCCCATCTTTAGATAGTCGATTGGCCACACCATTTTGCATGTGAATTACTGAGACTTTGGAAATCCCATGATAAAATCCATCGAAACATCTTCCCAAATGACATCCAACAACTAAAGTAACCACGCCAGTTAAACCGTCTTATTTTCGACTATTTACATAATAGACAATTCACAACATATTCCCAAACTCATCAGAGCATGCCCTTCCAATACATACTCACACAAATATGACGATAGATCTAAAATGTCCTTGCATGGCCGTCTTCCAGAGTGTCATGAAACTTATGCAACGAGAAACCCAACTCAAATTGTCTGCTAACGCTAATCGCCCCTTATGAAATAATTGTCTGTGTTCGAGTAGAAATCCTAAACGATTGGCCCTGTCCTACTGAACCGCTGTCACTACATCACAAATGTATGGGTCTCGGCATTGCTCCTCCATGACAGGAACTGTCGTTGGCCACAGCAGAACATTTATTGTCACTGGCTCCCACTCAATTATGTGTCTCTATAATGCATCAGTCTCCCTTTTTGTGTTCCATAGCTTGTACACAATCTCAAAATCATACCCAAAAGTTTAGCCACTCAAATCTGATGAGAAGGTGTAACGTTCACTGAGATTAGAGATGATTAAGGCTATTTTAGTCAGTCCAATCGTGAAATGCCTCCACACCAAATATGGTTGTTCATATTGCGATACTAAGACCATCCTCATTAGCTTCCTCTCGTACGCCGACTTAATTAGTAATCGTACGATCCACCAATGCCTTACTCAAATATAAAATTGGACACTCTTCCTATATAAGCACTGGGCCGATGCTCGAGCCCGAAGCATCACACTCAATCACAAAGTGCTGCAAAATGTTTAGCGTAACCAACACCAATGCTACTTTCAACACCTCAAAAGCCGCATTTGCCTCTCCTAGTCCACTTAAATTTAGCTATAGACTCTTTCTTTAGAAGTTGAGTCAAGGGTCGTGTAATTAGCCATAATTGCGCACGAAGCACCGATAATACCTTGGTAGGCCTAAAAATCCCTCACATCACGCACTATCTTTAGCTTAGGCCGACTAACCACCGTACTGAACTTTCATGGGTTCTTAGCCACTCCATCAGTGGATATAATATGCCTAATATATTCTTCCCACGAACACTTGGAGGCACATTTTTTGTTATTAGCTTTGATATTATGATATCGCAAAATTGTAAACACATATGTCAAATGTTCCAAATGTTTCGGTAATGTTTTACTACAAATTAAAATATTATGAAACATACCAGGACAAACTTCCTCAGAAAATGATGGAATAAGTCAATCATCGTGGACTACAAAGTCGTTAGCGCATTTTTCAGGCCAAACGAGATCTTCAGGAACTCGTAGTGACCGTTGTACGTCCTAAATGCTATATTTGATACATCTTCTGGCCTAATTCGGATTTGATGATAACTCGATCTTAAATGAGAACATTGGGCCTCTCCCAACTCACCCAACATCTCTTGAATAATTGGAATTGGGTACTTATCCAAAACAGTCACTTTGTTGAGTTCTCCATAATCTGCACAACAGCGCCAACTCCCATCTTTCTTTTTTATAAGCATAACCAGGCTCGAGACATCTGCGCGACAACCTGTCCAGCTCACCGAATATCTCAGCAAAATTAGCTAGAAGTTCATCCACAACTTTTGACCTGAATCACTTCGTGGTAAGCGCCTCGTCTACAGCAGCACACTATGCGCCTTCCGAAACCACGACCCAAAACTCTGGGTCCGATTTCCGTATGACTGAGTAATTTCCCACTTGAGTCCGACAAAGAGACGGGTTCCCTTTTAGGTGTATTTTTTACATTCCATCTCAGATGAATATCGTCATTGTGTGCCAATTAATGTTCACGTCACCGAAAGTTGCTAACCATGCCACTCCTAAGATCACATCCATGCCACCCAAATGAACCACGTAATAATCCACACACATCATGGATGGTGCGAATTGTATAGTTAATTCATGAGATAGACCATCATATTCTTGTCTGTGCCTATCTCTTAACTGCACCCAAAATTTTCTTTTCACTCGTGGGGATAATTGCAGCTCCGTTACCAATGTTTTAGATATAAAATTATGACTTGCACCACTATCGATTAAGACGTGCATCAGATTTGTGTCTTAGGGATGCTCTTCCTCAATCAAGAAAAATGGATCCTCAAACTTAACCATCGTGTCCACCTTTGTAAGTTTGATCCGAGAGAGGTCACATTCTTCTATCAGTAGAGCCCACAATTGTTTATTTGGGCATTCCTGTAGATGGTCATACAACTACTTATAATGAACGCACAACCCCGTAGCCCATAATTTTGCAAATTCTTGTTGTGTGAGACAGTGAAACTACTCCTAAGCCATGGACTGACCCGAACTTGTCGACTTAGGCAATTATTTTGGTTGAAGGACACATTATCTCTATGTGGTGGCCTCGAATTTCTTCTGACTAAGAAAGGGTCAAATGATCAGTTGAAGGTTGAGTTACAAAAAGTTGATGGAAAATTGTGGAATGATGGTGGGCCTAATTGTTCCATGCATCCACATGAGTGAAGGTGGAGATCCGTCATCCACTGAGTCCCTCTGCCTTATTGCTCCTAAATTTATATACGGGCTCCTCGTATAACATTCATCAAATCAAATCATCGAACTTGGGAAAATTTGGGCCATGTAGAGTGTGGCTTACGGTGACATGACCACGGAAACCAATACAACACCAAGCCTTCCGTGGCTACCATAGCAAGTTGGACTTTTTACTCCTGAGGCGTGTTGTGAATTTTGAACTATTACTTGGTGCGTGCGAACTGACATATAGTGTCAGACCCATTAAAAATAGCCAAGTGAATAGCGAGAGGTAGGGTTGTGATGGTCATAACCGAAGGAGCGAATGGGTTGTTCATAGTCACGGGTGTGGAAGATGCCATTGGAGTGTTGGCGTGCTCCGACACGTTTGATGCCGCCCATTTCAATGCATCGAGGGTGACGAGGATTACGGTGAATTGATTTAGAAGTAGTATATGTTCTTTTGTAAGCACGCTCAGTGCCTCCTCAAATTTCTCGAGGCTATTGTCGGAATTGGATCTCATGTTCGTTATGGTTGCGGGTGGGAATTCAATAGGTCGGATCAAATTGATAACGTAATTTTCTTAAAGTAATAAACAAACATGACTAATTCTAGGTCAAGGCAAAGCTCGATTAGATCCCAAATTCTCAATAATTAAAACAAACCTTAAAGTCTCCTATTTATATTTACTAGAAATATAAGGTAACTTTCTATAAGAGAAAACCAACTAACAATAAAACTCTAATAATTAATTAACTTAATTAAAATAACCTTCAACGTCTTTGCTCAGCCTTTCTTCTTGCACTAATGGTCAATTTGCAGTAAAGCCTCCCCCTCGCCACCATTGTTGCCACTGTCCACATTTTGCTTCGTATAACTCCTTTCCCCTTGAAAAAAACCTTGTCTCAAGATTGAAGTTAGAAAGTTGTTGTCTAGTCACATGTTAACAAGTTTTGCTATAATTTTCTCTTGATTTACCCCAAGCTTCTCTCACTTTTAACACGTTACTTAATCTGGTTTTATAAGAATATGTTCAGGAAATACTTGCACAAATTTGAAATAATGTAGTTTCTTATCTATTTATTTTGCTAAAATCATCTAATATTGAATAAAATATTGCAGAACATGGAAGACGATTTTGGTTTTGTTGGCCGCGTACAATGCTCTGGTGTGCCCTTTCGAGTTTGGGTTTTGTAAAAAGCCTATGATGCCTCTCATCATTACGGACTCTATTGTCAATGTATTTTTTGGCATTGACATCGTCCTCACTTTTTTCATAGCTTTCCTTGATAAGGCAACACACATTCTTGTTCATGAAAAAAGGGAAATTGCTCTGAAGTATGCAACTTCTTGGTTGATACCTGATATCATATCTACCTTTCTTGCTGCTGAAATTGCTCCCTTTATTTTCCCGAAATCTTTATGGATATATGGCTTGGTCAGCATGTTTCGACTCTCGCGAATTAGAAGAGTTGGTGCCTTCTTCACTAGGTAAAATGCTTTAATTGTTTTTGAGATACGAAGCATCTTATATATTGCTCTACTTTAGAGGTGCAATGTGTTTTCTTTTGGGTATACTCATACGTTTGTCTTGCTTCAAAGTAGATTGGAGAAAGATAGGAGGTGGAACTACTTTTACGTGAGATGTGCGAGGCTCCTTTGTGTAAGTTTATTTATGGTCCAATTGAAAATTGTGGTGAAAGATATGTGATTCATTTTAACGAACTATGTTCTTTTCTGTGTTGTAGATTATGCTTTTTGCAGTTCATTTTGCTGGTTGCTCGTATTATGGTCTTGCTGCTCGCAATCCTCATCCGAAAAGACGTGGATTGGAGACCTTCATCAGAGTTTGTTGACTCGTTATATTAGTGCGATTTACTTGTCCATGACTACTCTCGCTACTGTAGGATATGGAGATCTCCATGCGGCGAATATATGGGAGATGATATTCTGTATTCTCGACGTGTTGTTCAATTTGGGACTAACTGCATATGTCCTTGGAAATATGACGCATTTGGTCGCTCATGGAGCTAGGGAGACTCAGCAATTTGTGAGTAATTTTTTGCATTATTTTTCTTCTTGAACTCATAGGCCGAGCCACATGGGGACCTTAATTATGCATTTTTTATGTTATAAGTTTACATTTAAGATATGAAGTAAGTTAAATTGAGAATCTTGCCCCATGATAAAATTAATTGCTCAAACTCCATCTTATATTTAAAGATCGTTGAAATTTTAGCTTCGTCATTACAAACTCCTAGGTATTGTATGTTAATTCTAAAGAAAATTGTGAATTTCTTTTCTACAATTTCGTATTTTACTTTAGTCTTGAAATATCATTTGTTCATTATTCTAATTTTTCATCTACCTCAAGCTAGGAAAATGTTTACATTCTTCTACCCATCTTGAGCTTTAATTAAGAGATTTAAAATACATCTAAATACACTGATTGACACATTGATACTTTATTTAGGAAAAATGTTTACATTCTTATCTGTTAATTTGATGTTAGGAAAAATATTTACATTCTTATATGTTTGATGTTTACTTTCATATTGATCTAATAAATACTTTACTTAAGCTTGGGTGTGCCCATTCAAGTTAGGAAATACAATATATCTTTTGGTCCATTTTAAACTATAATTAAGAAACTAGAGATTTGAGAATACTTCATAAATATAGGGGAAAAACTATGATAACTACATATATATTAGATGAATCTTGTAATAAATGGCCTAATTACAATTTCTACGGTTGGCCTGACCTAAGCTTTAAAGAAACACAAAAGAACATAAAAAAGTTTTGTTCATATAATAAGTATAAAGATGACCAGCTTTAGGGTGTTGTTTTTACATCTTTTCTGTATAAAACAATAACATTTTTTCCATTATAGAAGCAATTTTCTATTAAGAATTATATATATATTTTGTTTTTGGTTGCCCACCCGGTTCACAGGAGATTTGCTCCGACTACATCCGGATCCGACCCGGGTCGCACACCTGGCAGTGGTGGGTGAGTCTCCCAACGGAGGTTTTCTGCATTCACAAGGTCTCGAACCCGAGAGCCGAGACCTTATTTAAGCGGAATCGAGCTGTTTGCCACTCGGACCAACCCCCGTTGGTAGAAGGCACATATTTTTATGCACATGTGATGATCATTGTTGTTTGTGAGTCAATATTATATCATATATTTGCATTTTAATTACATTTTAGAATTAACCAAAGAGAAAATGTCACAAAAAATTTTAAAAAGTGAAAAACATATAATATTTATATTTTTCACAATTGAATATCTCGTCCCCTGTCAGTCAATTGTCGAGCTTCATCCCTGCTTGACCTCAAGCGAGTTAAAAGTTGTCACGTATTCTTATTTGTTTCTATGACCAATTAATATTAATTTTGTATATGTCCTAACATTAGAGAGATACCATCCAAGCTGCCTCACACTTTGCACGGAGGAATCAATTGCAACCTCGGCTTGGAGATCCGACGCTTTCACATTTGTGTTTGCAGTCGCGGATCGACTCGGAGGTGCTTCAACAACAAGAGGCTCTTGTAACACTTCCGAAAGTTATGAGGTCAAGAATTTCCCATTCCCTTTTCTACTCTCAAGTAGAAAACGTATACTTGCTTCGAGGCGTATCCCGTGATTTGTGCATACAACTGGTAATTTTAGTAATTATTTTATTTTTTTCTTCATTTATATATTTATGTACTTATTAGATCTAATACTTGTTTGTGCTAAAAAAGTTTTCGGAGATGAAGCCTGAGTATTTCCCTCCCCGAGAGGACATCA
Organism: Buddleja alternifolia; assembly: GCA_019426215.1. Taxonomy (NCBI): domain Eukaryota; kingdom Viridiplantae; phylum Streptophyta; class Magnoliopsida; order Lamiales; family Scrophulariaceae; genus Buddleja; species Buddleja alternifolia. The sequence continues at coordinate 10,579,390 of CM033405.1, read as the reverse complement.
TCTTGCAGAATGAAGTACCTATGTACTTTTATATGCTTGTTACGGGGGCAATGGTAAATTTTTTTTTACTATTGTTATTTATAATATGTAGTTAGAGCATTACATCTCGGCCTACTTTGCATATGATAAACTCATGATGTATACATTGTTTATAGGATCTATTGGTTATGCAAGATGACCATGAGCATGCAAGTCTAATATGTGAATTCAAAATATTCATCTCAAAGATGTTTGTTCCATTAAAAAGAAACTAAAACTGCAATCGATAAATGTAGGTTGTTGGACGTGCCAAAGCCGGTGATCTATTCGGTGAGACTGGCACACAGTTCAACCAATTATGCTATTCAATTGCGATAGAGGTTCTATTGGATTATTAGATTAATTTAGCTGAGGTGAAATTCCTTAAAATGCATACTGCCCTATCTCTTGGCATAGCAGCCCTACCCTTGTCAATGATTTCATATATATCTCAATATGAAAATCCAAGGAACAATGAAGTATTTAAGGTGTAGGAATTTCCCATGCTAATGGAAACCAGCCTAAGGAAATTGAGTCTATCTCTAGTCAGTTTAATTACAGGGTATTCAATATTTTTGTCTTTCTTATGTCATCTCCTCTCGGTCTCAAATATAGGCTTTATATCAAACACTTGATGATCAAGCGAATGCAAGCATTAAAAAAAACCATTAAATACATAGCAAAATGCAAAACTAATCCAATAAAATCAATTAATCAACAATTAAATAACATAATTGGCTTATCCATAGCCTTAATCAAGCAAATTTAGCTCATATTCATGTCAAATACAAAAACCCAATTCATATCATTCATGGGGAATTTAAACAAATTCTAAAATGAAAGATATAAAAATTCTCTAATACTCGTTGAGATGTGGATTTTTCTCGAATACAGGGTCTTCAAGAGTGATTTGACCTTCTATGCTTCTTACCAAGTATCCTCTCCCCAAGATAAAAGCTGCTGGGTTTTTATAAAAGGTGACAAAAAATGACTTAAAAAGGGTTCTTGTAGGCCTTGGGACGTGCAAACGTTGTGGTGATCATGACTGAACGCTGCGGATTGTCTTCTGCCTTGGATGCCATGGCACTCCAGGGTGAATGTCACATCGTTCACCTCTTGTTTTGGACATTCCGACATCTGTCTTGAGCCCCAAATCAGCCTCGTTCGCCTTCGAACCTCTTTTTTTGCTCCAATTGTTAATCTAATCTGAAAAGTAAGAGAAAACAAGAGTCAAAACATCATATGTGATCAAAATATCATAATTTCTATCGAAGCAAAGGCGATAAACAGGGGAAACTAGTGCAAAAATTAGCATCTATCAATAAGTGATTCAAGGGATCTTTATCTGAACTTAAAAAAAAAATTAAAAAAACATTTCAAAAATCGTAAATGATAAAGTATAAGACATGACTGTCATAGTGTTGACAAGTTAAGACCATGACACTAGATGGCTCGTCGGGTACCTAATACTATTAATCAATATATATAACGAGAACTATATTCTTATACGTTTAGCATTTTCCTTAAGAAAGGAGAAAACGAAAAGGGTTAAAATACGGGTGAACGCCAAGATTTTGGCTCAGGGGCTAGGCCAAAATGTCAAAAAAAAATTATTTTAATATTTATTTTTATGCGATTTTCGGTGTGATCTTTTTTCTTAAGATAAGCAATTATTGAAGGACAAGTGAAAATACAAATATTATATCTAAGATTTTCATAAATTATAATATGTAGTATTTGTGGGAGAAAAAAAAGGACTGCTTTATAAAACAACGTTATTTATTTTATGTAGCTTTAGGCATCCTAAATTGTGTATGGCTTTTTCTTTTCGTCTCTTGCTTTATTAACATATTTTATGTGAAAGCTATAAATACCCACAATGCACAAGTACATCAATTACATGAAAGAAACATAATTAAACTAGAAAAAAAGAGCTACATATTGTGCAAATCCTAATTACCAATTCCCTAATTTATATCCCAATAGTTACTTTACCTCTCTAATCTAAAAAATATATATATGTCATCTCATAATATATTATTATATATTTGAAGGGGTACCAAAATTGGTTGATTTTCACTAAAGTCTAATTTTCTAGAGTTTTGATTTTATTTTAATACAATGAATTTTTATTTTTTTTGAGACTATTGAAAAATTCTTACTGTTTGTTCCTTTATACAACTTTAAAATCCACACTAATCAAATTGAAATTTGCCTTTTGGAATCATCTTCATATTTCAATAATTCCTTTGAATATGCTCCTAATCTTGATGTTTTCCCAAAACGTATTTGGTATCCAAATTTAATTTTCAAAGTTGAATTTAGTTGAATTCATTTTTTAAATCTCTACTATATCAAAAGTAATTAGTTGCTTTTTCAATATCTTAGTTATATATCATTTTTATCTTCTACTACTAGGAAAATTCGGCTTACTTATTCCGGTATTTCATGGCTGCCACAATCTTCTATCTCCATTTGTTCAAGGCACAATTTCTTCTTTGTGAATCTGATATTATAAGATTTAATTTGCTCTTTCTTTATTTATATTTATTTTGGTAGGAATAATTGGAATTTAAAAAGACTGTTCTTTATTTGTATTTACTTTTTCTATTTCAAAATTAGTAAGTAAATCGATCTTAAGTTTAGCAAATCTAATTGATGATTAGGTTTGAACTTTATATGCCAAATATTGTTGGATTTTCATCCATTAAATTGTTTATCTGAAAATCCGGGTCTAAAAGAAATTCATATTTTCTGATATTTATTTTTTAGTTATAATTTATCTATATTATCTTCACGATTTTTTTCTTTTGCAGGTGTGGGTCGAAAATCAAACTGTACGTTTGAATTCAAAAATTTTAATTTCTTGATCTATACAATAGGGTTTCATGACCATCCTAAGTACGAGTAATTTGAATTTAATATAAACATTTTGGTTTAGTAATTTCCCCTCAAACATGTAGAAGTATATTGTGCTTGGAGATAAACTGACGAATATAAATGTGTTCATGTCAATTTTCATTACATGTGTAACACAAAACTCGAATATTGTTTGAACGAAAGGCCAGAAAGTCATGTTTAAATCCAATCATGATTCATCTCTGTTTAGATTTTTGGTTTCGTCTACTTCTTCTATCTTTTTTCATATCTATTATCATAGATTTGTTAACCTTTCATTTCTTTCTGGAGTTTGAACAATATAATGCAGTTGCTCTTTATTTAATCTTTGAACTTTAGCAAGGAAAACATATTTTATTTCCAATAATAATACCCGTTGGTTAATTTTTCGTTTTTGTTTTTATCTTATCACTTTTCCATTCAAATCTAGGTCCAAATCCTTGGAATATTAGTGATTTTTTATGTTAAGATGCTCAATATTTTCTTTTAAAACACATGGCTTCTTTTATATGTATTGCTGCTATACATGGACTTACCAACTCAAATATTAAAATTTATTTATAGAATATTTTCTTTGATTAATTTGCACTCATTTTTTCTAAACACATTGTACTTCAAGTTTTTTAGGGTCAGTTACATCTACACCGCCTACAAATATGCCTTATTATAAATATGCACCCCATCTTTTTTGATTACTCACCCTATGATGCACGGACACTCCGAAAAATCATCCCGTGCAGTGTCGGACACGCGCCGTGTCCATGTCCAGCTACTGAGAGAAAAGAAATATACACATGAATATTTGTATCTTACCCGTGTCTGTGTACTTTCTCTTAAAATTCACGTATCTGTGTCCGTAAACATATCCCGTGTCCGTGTCCGTGCATCATATCTCACACCCTTATAGTTTGTAGAACTTTACACTAAGAAATATGCCCGGATGGTCGAAAAGTCAAAAATGCCCTTGGTTAAACCTTAAAAAAGAAATACAGAAAGAAATCAGAAAATCAAAGATAAAAAAAAAGTGCAAAATTGGAAAAATAGAAAAGAAAAAGAAAAAGGAAATAGAAAAGAAAAAGAACAAACCTGTTCTTCATCGGATCTTTGAATCTTGTGTGAAACATGTGCCACCCACAACCAAGGCCTCCCGCCACCACCACTTCCCACCAGCGTGACTCCATCTACGTCCTCGTTTGATGAAATGGGCTCGATATCAATTTTATTTTGAATCGCTTTCGATCGAGTTGAAGACAGCCGGTTGAGCTAAGATGTATTTACGGTTTCGGAGAGGTAGTTTGATTTTTTTTTGAATTTGGAGAAATTCTTCTTCTTTGTCATGATAACTAGTAATTAATCTTTATTCAAAGTCTTCGGATTATATTGTCCTTAGTTTGACTCAAATTATATACTATGTTTTTCTTCTACATATACATATGCACTTTTATCTATTTTGTTGCATTTCTGTCAAGTTGTTCCGTCTCTCTTGAAATTGTCGCGTTTAGTTTTAAATTTTTTTCCATTTTTACTATAATTATTCTAGTTTGAGAAGCTTGTTTAATGTGATGCATGATTTAACTTACAAAGAAGAAAAATGGTACATCTTTCACCAAAATTTGGTTGCACAAAGAAAAATCAAGTTCTTTATTTGCAAAACTAAAATCCATTTGTACTTTCCGAAAGCTATTACAATTCCTATTATTCTTGCTACCAACTAAGATATATTCGTTGGAAAAAAAAATTAAGATAGATTCAATTTGCTAGTTATTTCCTTTGTTATTCAGGCAGTTGTTTGTTAGATATTCATCATTTTAATTATGTTCTTGCTATCAACACATATAAATCGAAGCAGAGAATTCGCGATTAAATCGCACGAAGAATCACGAAGAAATTGCACTGAATTGCGTTCTGATTCTTCAAATCAGATGTTGAGCTGAGAATTCTCTGCCCCGGCTCTGATACCATGTTGAGAAGATGAATTTCAGAGAATGATTTTCATTAATTAAATTGGAAAGTAGACAAGGCTATATATAGTAACTTTCTAACTACACAACTAACCCTAACTAACAGAATTTAAACTAACTAGATACAAAATATCTATTTCTATTTTATATTTCAACAGAAACGGAGTCATTTTAATAAGAGGGTGTTTGACTATAAGCATTATATTAAAAAGCTTATAAAATATTTTTCGACCGTATAAACTCTTAAAAATAAGTTCAGTTCCTTAATTTATTTTTTAGGAGTTTATAAGCTCCTGACATCTTATTTTGAGAACTTATATGTTGTTTAATCGAAAAATTAACCAAACACCTTGTAAGAGCTTATAAGCTCTCAAACAGCTTATAAGCCATTTTAAGGAGCATGGAAAGCACAGTCAAACACCCTCTAAGACCAACCATTGTATACAACAAGCAAATCTTCATACAATGCACTTGTTGATATGTTTTTTTTTTTTTTTTTTTGATCAACACTTGTTGATATGTTGTTGCTACGGCAATGTTCATGGTTAATCAATAATCAATATCTATAGTTTTTAGAAAGCGTAAGATTCTTGTATAACTATTATAATATGTAGTTTTTTAAAATAGTTGTTTTTCATACATCAGAATGACACTTTTCATCTTTGCAATTTTTGCATTATATCCCATTTATTATCTTAGAAAAAATGATCGGGGTGCAGTTACTGGAATCTTCATGGGATCGGTGAATTTTACATTGTCCAAACTATCGTTTGAAAGCAAATAGTGTAATCTTAAATTTTTCATAAAATTAGCATTTTATGTTGAGAAATAGGCAACATTTTTAAACTCTCAAAACCAAAAGGCATAATAAAAAATGTAGAACAAAAATTTGGATCATGACAAATAAATTAAAGAGAATTACTAAACTCATCCAAAAATAAATTTTTATATCCAAAAAATGTCTCCAAATATTTTCAATCTCAAAAACTCATTCAACCAACTTCTAAGAGTTAAGATTAACAACTTCTTGTACTAAGATTAACAAAAATTTTAGTACAAATAAATTAAAAAGAATTACTAAACTCATTCAACCAACTTCTAATTCCAAAAAACCTAGAAGTTAAGATTAACAACTTCTTGTACTAAAATTCCCATCATTTATCAAGTTATGAATGATCATTTTGTTATTTTAGAAGTTTCAAATTGATAAATTGTGTAATAGAAATTTTCTTTTATAATATGAAATATTTTTATATAACCCATTTTGACGTCAATATGACAATTATCTATAAATACCCTCTCTTTTTTTCAAGAAATTTCGTAAGAAGATTAAAAAAATCTAAAATTTGAAACTAAATCACAAATGATACCACTAATCAATATAAAAGTTCTAAATAAATAAATTCCTATACAAAAGTACAATTAATTCATTCTTAATCTAAAAGGCTAATGGCAGTTAGTCCATAAATTTATTAATAATGTTGAATTTTTAACCCATTAATAATCATGAAAAACTTGAAAAGTAGGATATGGGGTCAAAAATAAAACTTAGGGGGAAAAAGATAATTCAAATAATTATGAAAATATTTATCCTCTTAAAAACACTTTTATGAAGGAATACATAAGAAAGGCATTGATGGCTTAAATTTCCATAACTTAGCATGTATTGTACAATTAATGTAAGCTATTCATTGATCCCACTGACCAAATTATCCCTGTCTGTATGACAACTCTTAACTCTAAAGCATGTTTTTGACATTTCTGAACATAAAAGTTGTAGCCCATTGGCGAACTGATCTATTATCAAAAAATGGCTCTCTAACCTCTATTTCTTCAGAATATCTGCTACATGTGAAGATTTAAAAATTAGTTGACGGAAAGAAATAGAAAGACACTTGCCATAATGATATAGAGCAACACTTGATCCTTTGTTTTCATTAGTTGATTTACCAGTTTACAAAAACAATGATTCTTAAAAGTAATGTCAAAAATGTATGCCAAGACTTGCTTACACTTATGAAAGCATAGCTCAAAGAAAAGCAATGAAGCAAGAAACTGTGCGCCGAGAAGAAAAAAATGAAAAGAAAATCATACCCAAATGCCACATTAGTCACAACTACTTGTCTTATAGAGGAGATCCAAATATCAAAGACAGAGCTCCGTAATTTACTGATCGAAGAGCCGTAATGCTTTGAAACTGCTAGACGCCATAGTTACATTACCAGCACCAGAAATTCGATTCAGGGATAGGTGTATGGCCAAATCATCACAAACCCTGTGCTAAAGGATTTGAGATAATTACAAATATCAGAATACGTATCATCCAGCAGATCTCTAATCACTACTTCTACTAATTAAAAATAATATCATCACGATACCTTATTCTTGGCTTAGAAGACAGTCTGTGTTGAAGAGAGATATTCAGCAGCAATTCCTTTATCTTTCAATGCCATTACTTGATTTTCCTGATAGGAGGATGAAATACTTCTCATTAAACAAAGAACCAAACCAGAATCAATTAAAGAATTATTGGAAAGGTAAAAACATAAACTTTGAAGTTTGCTTGCCATAAGGGCTGAAATTCAAAAGAAATTGCAGCAGCAACAATCAGATTTTGTCCTGGAATTCGCAAGAGAAGAACTTGTTCAGCCTAAGATTTCACAATGACATAAAAATATCAACAAAGACTGATCAATATTCACCTATTAAAGGAGTAACAACGAGCACTATCCCCTGTTTCGCTAAAGCTGGAATATAACAAATCGACTTTCTTGCATCATGATGAATTACATCCCATAATGACCATAAGTGAATGTATCACAAAATTCATATACACGTGTTAATATTAAATGAAAGTTTCAATAATCATAGCCCTCAAAACATATAAATATCCCCTGATTACTCAAGTTTATTAACTGCTTAGAGATTACTCAAAAACTTAAAAAGATGACACTTAGAATTATTCTAGTATCCTGAACCGTAACTTTAGTGAGTTAGTTGCACGCTCACACGTGGTAAATAACAATCATGTTGACTCACAAAGTAAGTGAACCAATGATCAATGTAGATTCGTCAAATAGAGGGTTATGCAAATATGAGAGATAAACTGGAGTTGAGAAATGACCTAAAATCGTGGCCGCATGTTGATACACAATGTGCCTACAATAATCAGAAGCACAAGCCCAATTATTTTCTTGACAGTTAAATCCAGAAAAGAATTATGGGATTACTTAAGAAGCTTCTGGAAGCAACCATTTATATATGTCATTAAAGGACATGTAATTCCATACCTCGTCAATTGCAATAAGATTCAGCAATCCTCTGCATGAATCTTTGTCAGCCTCACCATAAAGCCAGGTGTTGCAATCAGTTCTGGTGTAACATACAGCAACGTCCAAGATGGCTTTCCCGATTCAAGGTCTTCATAAATCTAAATCTCAATAAGAAATATGAAATATTAACTCATATAAAATTGATGAAAGCAAACTCGCTCTACCATGTCCTGACTTTTGTGTTTTGATGAGCATCTCAAGTCCATTGCTTCCGACAACTAATTACTACAACAACTGCAATTACAGTAGAAACTTAAATAACAAAATTGACAAGCATCGAAGGTTGGTATTGCTTCATTGATGAAGGTCAATAATGACCATATCCCATTAAGATTAATGTTAAATTAGTAATTCAAGCAAATACTGATATACATGCATTCATCGTATAAAAATTGTTGAACACAAAAAAGAGTTGCGAGGTGAGGTTGATAGCTTTTGCCACGATATATTTTGTCAGAATAATTATCAATGTATTTACAGTGGATTTTAAAATTGTCAAACAACTTCTCTGTAACCTTCTGTCAGGTATTATTTCTTGATCCAAAGAAGCAACTTGTTTAGCAAGAATGAGCAGCAACACGGGGTTTATTGTCAACCATGAAGAGCTTATTCATGTTCCACCCAAGATTCACACAAAAGGAACAGAAGATTAAAAAACATTACCCTTATGTTAGAAAATTTTAAGAGAAAGTTAACAAACACGTCAATAACTCATATGAGGCGTGAACCCACCACGGAGAGCAGATAAGAAAAGTTGCATGATTCATTAGAATTTGAGTTTGAAGCTAGACTAAAAATTAAAATGATTGGATTCATAGTTTAAAATTTTCGAAGTGTTGTGAGAACTCCACATGTGTAGGGCAGTTAAGTCAGATTCTGAGTGAGAAATTTGGTTGACACATGCATCGCTCAATGTAAGATGCATAAATCACCCCCCTCCCCCCAAAGCAACACTTCTAAATGTCATAAATTGCATCATATGTAAACTTTGCACGTGTTTTTAACTCTGTATCCAAGTTATATGTCCGCGCACCCAAAAAAATCACTCTAAAACAACTAGTACCCATATCAACATGAGGTTTGGCTCAAACTTAGCACATTTCAAACTGGTTTTAGGCAATAATCAATGACAATCACTATTACTTATCACATACGAGATCTAGTTAAAAACAATTCACTCATTCTTGCATAACCATGAAGTACATATTAACTTGTATAAAAATCAAACGGAACTTTTTCCCGTGAATTTGATCAATTGAGCTAATTTGACCTTACGTACACGATATAAGAAGTAAAAAAATGCATTTGAAATTGGTAATAGAAAGCTCATAATGCATGGACAATGCTCTTTGATTAAGCTTCTTAATACTTCAGATCAAATATGATCTGTTGAAATTAATGTTTATCACCAAACTTACTGACATTCGAGCATATACTAAAATCACTACTTGTACTAACTAAAAAATAGTATCATCACAACAATACCTTATTCTTGGCTTAGAAGACAGTCTGGGTTACGTTGAAGAGAGATATTCAGCAACAATTCCTTTTCCTTTCAATGCCCTTACTTGATTTTCCTTACAGGAGGGTGAAAATACTTGTCAATAAACAAAGAACCTAACCAAAATCAATTAAAGAATTATTGTGTGGGAAATCTAAATCATGTTTTTGATATGACAACTCTTAACTGATCTATTATCAACTCTAAAGCATGTTTTTGAAATTTCTGAACATAAACATTGTAGCCCCTCAGCGAACTAACTAGTTTTGCAAAAATGGCTCTCTAACCTCTAGTTCTTCAGAATATCTGCTACATGCTAAGATTTAAAAATTAGTTAACGGAAATGAATAGAAAAACTGAAATAGAACACAACGCCTACACATTTCGTGTGGTAAAGCAAATAGAAAGATTCTCGAAGACAATTAAATCAGGCTATCAGGCATTTAAAGTTCGATTTCATTGTTTATATCCGACAGTGAATGTATCTCAGTCCTTATATTGTTTAAACATTAAAGATGGGACTAATGCAATAATAATGTAGACCAACACTTGCTCCTTTGCCTGAGTCAAATCTGTTACCAGTTACACAGGAGAAGACGTCTAAAGAAAGAATGCATATTGATATTCAAGAGAGGCCCTTTGTTTTCATTAGTTGATTTCCTATTACAAAAACAATGGTTCTTAAAATTACTGTCAAAAATGTATGCCAAGGCTTGCTTAAACTTATGAAAGCATGGCTCAAAGAATAGGAATGAAGCAAGAGACTGTGCACCGAGAAGAAAAATATGAAAAGAAAATCATACCCAAATGCGACATTAGTCACAACTACTTGTTATAGAGGAGATCCAAATATCAAAGACAGAGCTCGTAATTTACCGATCGAAGAGCAGTAATGCTTTGAAATTGCTAGACGCCATAGTTACATTACTAGCACAAGAAATTCCATTCAGGGATAGGTGTATGGCCTAATCTCATCACAAGCCCTGTGTTCAAGGATTTGAGATAATTAAAAACATCACAAGCCCTGCGTTCAGGGATAGGTGTCCAGCAGATCTCTAATCGCTACTCCTACTAACTAAAAATAATATCATCACGATACCTTATTCTTGGCTTAGAAGACAGTCTGGGTTGAAGAACGATATTCAGCAGCAATTCCTTTATCTTTCAATGCCATTACTTGATTTTCCTTACAGGAGGATGAAATACTTCTCAATAATAAAAGAACCAAGCAAAAATCAATTAAAAAATTGGAAGGATAAATTAAACTTTGCACTGCGTTTACCATAAGGGCAGAACTTCAAAGAAAATAGTTGTAGGAGCAATTGGATTTGTCCTGTAATTTGCAAGAAAAGCACTTTTGCAGCCTAAGATTTCACCTATCAAAGGAATAACAACGAGCACTATCTCCTGTTTCTCTACCTGCATTGCGATGAATGATATCTCATAATAACCATAGTGAACTTAACACAAAATCCATATACCATGCTAATGAAAATGAAAGTTTCAATAACCATAGCCCTCAAAATGGGGAAATCAAAACATATAAATATTGTTAATTTTTAAAATATTGAAAATGAGAAAGGGACCTGATAAAACACTTGAATGGCTTCCAACTGCGTCCCTCGGAAATCAGAATGTTCAAAATGTCATCTCAGAAGCTTCGCCAAAGCTTCCTTCTTGACCACCTTTTTCGCTGCTCCATACACATTTTGCAGTGGCAACAGTGAGTTACTCATTTTACTACTGCCATATCCCACAAAACCTCCCTCCCAATGAAGTTATTGAATAAACAGATATTCTACAATAAAATGCAAGAAAATAACTGCAATTAATGACAACCAACTCGATCATGATCATTCTGTTCTGTTAATTTTAACATTAAAGAACAATACCTCTATGTTAGAAAATTTTAAGAGAACGTCAACAAACACGTCCGAAACTCATATGAGGCCTGAACCAACCATGGAGAACAGATGAGAAAAGTTACATTTATTCATTAGATTTTGAGTTTGGAGCTAGACAAAAAATTAAAATGATTGTTTTAATAAGTTGAACTTTTCTAAGTGTTGTGAAGAACTCCCAAGCATAATGTTCTTAAACTAGGTTAGTTTGCTTCTTTCATCGCGGTGGATGCCTTCTCCATAAATCACCACCCCCAAGCAGCATTTCTAAATGTCTTAAAATTGCATCATATGTAAACTTTGCACGTGTTTTTAACTCTGTATCTAAGTTATATGTTCTCGCATCCCAAAAATCAGCATATTTCAAACTGGTTTTAGGCAATACTCAATGACAATCACTATTAGTTATCACATACGAGATCTAGTTAAAACAACAATTGACTCATTGTAGTATCATAACAATGAAGTACATGTTAACACTTGTATAAAAATCAAACGGAACTTTTTTCCCATGAATTTGATCAATTCAGCTAATTTGACCTTAAAAAGCACACGATAAGAAGTAAAAAGAATGGATTTGAAATCGGTAATAGAGAGCTCGTAATGTATGGACAATGCTCTTTGACTAAGCTTCTTAATACTTGAGATCAAATATGATATGATGAATTTAATGTTTAGATCACCAAACCTACTGATATTCGAGCACACATATATGTATATACACTAACTAAAAAATAGTATCATCACAACAATACCTTATTCTTGTCTATCTGTGTTGTTACGACGTTGAAGAGAGATATTCGGCAGCAATTCCTTTCTCTTTCAAAACCATTACTTGATTTTCCTTACAGGAGGGTATTGGAATGTATGTTCAAAATGTAGGAGAAATCAAAACATGTAGAGATAGATATATATATATATATACACTAGCGTGTAACTCGTGCTATGCACGGAGTTAGTTTACAGAAAAATATAAATAAAAAATAGAGAGAATTACTAAAATCTTCTTAAAATAAATTTTAGTATCCAAACAACCTATAAAATTATTTTTCAATCCAAAAAACATATTCCACTAGACTTTATTCCAAAAACCCAACATTTAGGGTTAATAAAATTATGGACTTAATCGCCTTTAACCTTCTAAACTAAAAATTAATCAATTATAGTTTTGTGTAGAAATTTATTTATTTAGAATTTTTATATTGATAATCGTATTAATTATGATTTTAATCTTAAAATTTCAATTTTTTTTTAATTTTTTGAAAGTTTTAAAAAATATTTTTTTAGATAATTATCATATTAAAATAAAAAATAATTATATAAAAATATTTAAAATATTCAATATTGAAAAATAAAATCCGTATTAAACGATTTATCAATTTTAAAAAATTCAACTAAAACATAGGGAAAAAAAATCCATTGATCAGTTCTTCAATTAATAAATGAAGAGTAATTTAGTCTAAAAAGTTGTCAATCCTAATTTTTGGGCTTTTTGGAATGAAAATTTTGTAGAATGAGCTTTTGAGATTGTAATATATTTTGATGGGTTTTTTGGATACTAAAATTTATTTTAGGGGGTTTTTAGAATTCTTCCCTAAAAAATATAACTCACACATTTTATAAGATTTAATTAATGTTTAATTAGTTTCCCTCATAAAAAGAGAGTATATCATAATTTATTGCAAAATCTAGTTATTTGATTGGACATATAAAAAAAACTTCACTATCGTTTTTCTTTGTCATCAAATAAGTAAACTTATTCAATATATATATATATATATATATATATATATATATATATATTGAATAAGTTTACTTATTTGATGACAAAGAAAAACGCAAATCATTTTCTTAATAAGATTAATTGTTTATCCTGCCCCATCCTTTATTCTGCATCACATTGAATTCTTTGACTTCTAATTATTTATGCTTAGAAAATTGAATGTAGCACGCGTTTAATTACACTCGAGGGTGAGATTTAAATAGAACCTAAGTAAATCTCTCCTCATCTCTTTCTAAACCCTAACCTTTTTTTTCTTCTATTTTCCTCCGCCGGCGATGGCTTGATAAAGCAGTCGTCTTCTTCACCACTATTACCACCATCGTCGGCGGGTTAGGTTGGAGCACCCTTCTTCAACTTGTACATTACATCTTCAAATCTGACGAGACGGCTATGGATCTAACGAGACAGAGACAGATCTGATGAGAAGAAGACGGGTGATACATAAATTTTTATATAGCGTTTTTGATATTTTGTTTAGCATTTTATTTTCTCTCTCGTATGAGAATTTGTTTTCTCTCTCGAATGAGAGTTTCATCTCTCCTTGAATAGGAGTTGCACAAGAATTTTCTTGTGTTCGGTTGTGAGTTCTTAAAATTTGTTATTTTCAAGAATTTGATAGTTAGTGTTTCAGATGTTCTTACGACATCGTTTGAGTCGATATGAATTGTATTGTTCCAGGAGTTGTAAATTTTCGATTGAATGATATATAAGACCAATTTTTTTAAAAAATAATAAAAATTGAATGTAGCATATTAATATGATGTGAATATTAGTAAATTAAAAGCCAAACTTTATATGATTAAAAATAAAGCTAGTTTGCAACTTTATAAATAACTGTCTAAAGTTCAGAATCACACTCCCTAAAGGTGAGTATCTTGAGAAGCTTCAATATGGCCTCTGAAGCGACTTTGATTTCAATCTTCTGTATCCGCCTTCCCCATGCAATATTCAAAACTTCATGAAGAGCCAATAAACTCTACTTCCATGATCGTATGTGCTCTAATAGTCCAGCTAAATCCTTATCACCACTTGCCTTGATCATCTTGCTCGTCCAATAGATTGCATAAAATTTCTATCAATATTTCGTTTCACCAGCCATATTTTAGTTACGCTAATGCCTATGCTATACAACTAAATATAACTAATGAAGCAATTAATTAATGAGATAACTTAAAACTATATGTACCTTTGGGTATGAATTTGGCTGGTAGTCTTTATTGAAAATTAAACAAAGAGGCAGAGTCACAAAGAAACATCTAAAAGCGCACCATGGATTTCAAAACATATGAGATTTCTAAAATTGCAGATAAGCCATGAAGATTTGTCTAAAATCTAAATCTTGATTTTAGCAAAATATTAGATCATTAATACCTCTTACTTGCAAAGTCTGTTAGAATTGGATTATAAATTCCATAGTTATGAAAAACGGAATAGAGGAGACAACAAAAAATAATCATGAAAAGTTGACTATTAGATTGTAGTATTCACATTTAAAGTTTTGGACATGAACTGGTTATGAAAATAAAATAAAAATCACAAAAAGCCATCGATCGTTTATATTTACAATCCATGATTTCAATTTTGGAAACACCTTCGTGTTGAAGCATGACAAAATTTATGCTAATTTATATTCTAAAAATTAAACTTTGAAGTTTAACCCAAAAAAAAAAAAGTTCAACTAAAAATTAAACTTTGAAATGCACTATATAGGACTCATGGCCTAAAATAGTTAGATAAAATTGGAAACTATCAACTTTATGATCATTAAGTGATTAATAAGATAAGTTTAAGAATCACCCATAAAATCAAGATTCAAGGCAAACTATTGTTCTTTAAACTCAAAATCATAAACAACTCGGGGATTTCTCTCTGGACATTTCAAAATTTAAAATAACACAATCCCACTATGCATGGTGAAATGTGATAATATATTTATCATATATTGATTAATTAAATTTTAAAAAGGTAATGAAATTCAAATTAACCTAAGACTTATCAATTTGTTGCGCTAAAGCAATGTGTTGCAAGTAAAAGTTAAGACTAATCTATTTGCTGCACTAATGCGATGTGTTGCAAATAGAAGTTATTAAATACAATGAATTTAGTAATTCAGGATTAAAAATAATTTACTTAATAAAATTCAAAATAAAAACTATTTATGTCAACATATTTAAAGTCCAAGACCATCTTTCTTATTAGGAGTAATATCACTTTTGGTCCCTCAATATTCCACTTAAAATCACTTTAGTTCCTTAACTTTCAATCATGTCGATTGAGTCTCTCAACTTAAAAATTAATTTCAGTGTGGTCCTTCATCTCAATTTTCGGTCAATTTTGACCAAAAAAGCTGGTCATGTGCATGGCATGGGACCAGCTTTAAAGGCAAAATTGACATTTTGTAAGTAAAAAATAAAAATACTAAAAATTGAATTTACAATTTTACTAACATTCCGATCAAACTTGACCGAAAATTGGACGAAAGTACCATATTGAAATAAATATTTAAGTTGAGGGACTCAATCAACGTGACTGAAAATTGATGGACTAAAATGATTCTAATTTGACAGTTGAGGGACCAAAAGTGACATTACCCCTTGTCATTATATCGTACAAATATTATTATTAATAGTATAGATTTATATTGTCGACCCTTAATTCTATAAAGACTAATTCATGTATTTTTATATGATGAGTTTAATTCCTGTTGAATCTACTACAAAAATACTCGAAATCTTAATGAAAATCCATATTTGATAGGATTAAATACATTTTACCCCTTCAACTATAGGCTATGTATCAAAGACCCCCTAAAATTCCAAATATAACATTTAACCCCACAAATCATTGAAATTAAATTTCCAAAAATATCATTACTTAATACTTTTAAACTTGTATTTATTTTTCTACTACTTTTTCCTTTTCACAATCTTTTATTTTAGTTTCGCTTATTCTTCATTCAAACTTTGAAAATTATATATTGCCATTGAAGATTGTAGCATATTCTAAACATGAATATCATGCTTACATTTCAAACTTAAAAAGATTTCATTTTGGATGTCTAATGATTTAGTATAATGTAAATCATTTAATGCCATATCCAATTGGAAGAGATCAGATAAGTAATTTCAGAACACTAAGTAACATATAATCAAAAAATGTTTGGGAATGATGAATTAAGGTGGTGGTGATCGAATATATTGAAAAGTAAAGTCATCTATTCTATTCTATTCTATCTATTACTATATATATTTGAAGGGGGTCTTTTGACTCCAATTGATCAATTTTGACCAAATACTAATTTTCTAGAATTATGAATTTGTTTAATACAATGAAAAGTTCTTTTTTTTTTTTTTTTAAGGAACAATTACAACATCATAATACATCGGTTGCAAGAGAATCTATTACAAGTAAGCATCAATAACAAATACAATCATAAGCTACAAACTATTACAAACAAGCTACTATTACAAACTAAAGTAGAGAGAAAATCTACATGCATCCAGTGGGAGTCGAACGACTCGAACTCGAACCCATAACCACTTGGTTATGGGGCCTCAACCTTAACCAATAGGCTAGGCATCATTGGCATGAAAAGTTCTTATTGGTTGTTCCTTTATAGTAACTTTAAAATCCACACTAATAAAAATGAAATCTGCATTTAAGATTCATCTTCAAATTTCGATATTTCCTTTAACTGAGCCATTAATTTAGGTGTTTTCCCAAAACGTATTGGGTATCCAAATTTAGTTTTTAAATTTGAATTTAGTTAAATTCCTTTTTTTAAGTCACTTACATATCATTTGTATCTTCTATCACTAGGGTGATTAGGCTTCTTTATTCTGGTTCTCCATGGCTGCCACAATCTTCTACCTCCATTTGTTCAAGGTACAATTTTTTTCTTTGTGAATCTCATATTGTAAGATTTACTCTTCTTTTACCTTTTTTTCCCCCTTTATACAGAAATGAGTACACATAGCACAATGCAACCTAACCTCTTCAGTGGTAAGTTTTGCAAGTAAGCATTTTCACGAAGTTTGTTAAGATCTTAATTTTGTTTATTTTGCATAACATTTGTTTTTACATCACAGACTCACAGGTATGACACTCTCTGTCCTACTCTCATTTTTTTTTTTGCAATTTATATGTTTTGGGTTTCTTTTATTTCATACTTGAAACTTTTCTTTGTTGTTTTGGACATTGTGATGCTTTCTTATATATCTTATAGATTTGTAAAAGTGACACTTACCTTTTGATTTCCCATTGTTTTCCAGACCATGCCACACAACTTTGCGAAAGAGAAGCTGTTCAATCTAAGCATTTTCAATTTCTTATTGTCAACCATTATATGTGCATTTGCCTGTATATTGGCTATTAAAGGTTACAAACCACTTTCCCCAAAATTCTAATTTTTTTGTTTGTCTGCAGGACTTGTTGAATTTAAGAAGTGCGTGTTTGTATTTTCTTTTTCTATATTTTAGATTAGTCAATAGATCTTAAGTTTAGCAAATCTAAAGTACTATTAGGTTTGAAACTGATACTCTACATATGGCCGGAGTTGGTATAATAGATTTTTGATATGCCAAATTTTGTTAGAGTTTCTCCCATTTAGTTGATTATTTAAAATTCCGAATCAAAAAGCAGCTCTTATTTTCTTATTCCTTTTGGTTTTACTTTTTATTATATCATCTCTACGATTTTTTTTTCTTTTGCAGAAATTGGATGGAAAATTAAATGGTACGTTTTTATTTTAAGAAGTTTTAGTTTCCTAATGAACACTCTAGGAATACACCATCATACAAGTAATTTGAATTTAATATAAAAAGTAACGTTACATTTTGGTTTAGTAATTTTTCCCAAACATTTAAAAGTATATTGCATGAATATAAACTTACTAATATAAAATGGTCGAATGAATTTTCATTGTATGTCTAACACATAAAAGTACAAAACTAGAATGGTTTGAAAGAAAGGCTAGAAAGTCAATGTTAGATCCAATCATGATTAATCTCTGTTTAGTTTCTTGGTTTCATTTATTTCTTCTATCTTTTTTTTTTTTGTTCTTTTATCATAGATTTGTTAACCTTCATTTCTTTCTGGAGTTTGAACAGTGTAGTGCGGACAAAGTAATTCTTTTACTCTTTTTTTAATCTTTGAAATTTAGTGAAGAAAACACATTATTTTCATTGATAGTACTTAATGATTTATATTTTGGTCTTTTCTCTTTTAACTTTCTCATTAAGATCCAGTATCCAAACAATTTGAGTATGGAAAGATGTTCGATATTTTCTTTACATCATGTGGCTTCTTCTATTTTTAGTGCCACTATAATACATTGGGTCACCAACTTAAATATTGGAATTCATTTATATAATATTTCCTTCAATTAATTTGCTCTCATCTTTTCTACATATATTCGTACTTATAATTTTCGAACTAGACCTCTATTCATGATTTATGTTTCTCGAATAGTTATGGCTCCTGATTTCTTCTTCTTTATTCATCTTTTGTTTTTGATCTTTATAGATTTATTCATGTGAGATTGATTCCTTCATATTTCTTGATTGGACAAATGTCACTTATAGTCCCTAAAGTATTCAATTTGTCTCACTTACGTCCCTAAACTAAAATTTGTTACGCTACCGTCCCTAAAATTATAATTTTGTCTCACTTTAGTCCTTTTTGGTCAAAATTGAACCTAAAGGAAGGGTAAAATGGTAAAATTAAGTTTTTTGGACCATTTTTGGAAATTTTTTGGAGCTTCTCGGCTGTGCAGACAGCTGTACATGCGCGGCTTCACGAGAAAATTCATAACTCATTGTAGAAAGCCCGAATTCATGAACCGTTTTCTTCCCATGAAACTAGACACATAGGGTTATCCACACATATATAGCACATAATCAGGAGATGTCTAGAACAAAGAAGTTTTGTATTCAAAGTTAGAGAAAAATCTGTCGGCTGTGAAGACAGCTGTGCGCATCTTCACGAGAAAATTCATAACTCATTGTAAAAAGCTCGGATTCATGAACCGTTTTATTCCTATGAAACTAGACACATAGGTCTCTCCACACATATATTGAACATACTCAGGAGATGTCTAGAACAAAGCAGTTTTGTATTCAAAGTAAGTGAAAGTTAGCATCAAGCCGACAGATTTTTCACTAACTTTGAATACAAAACTGCTTTGTTCTAGACATCTCCTGATTATTTGCGATATATGTGTGGATATCTGTATGTGTCTAGTTTCATGGGAATAAAACCGTTCAAGAATCCGAGCTTTCTACAATGAGTTATGAGTTTTTTCGTGAAGACGCGCTCAGCTGTCTGCACAGCCGACAGATTTTTCTCTAACTTTGAATACAAAAATGTTTTTTTATAGACATCTCTTGATTATGTGCGATATATGTGTGGATAGACCTATGTGTGTAGTTTCATGGGAAGAAAACGGTTCATAAATCCGAGCTTTCTACAATGAGTTATGAATTTTCTCGTAAAGACGCGCACAGCTGTCTGCACAGCCGAGAAGCTCCAAAAAATTTCCAAAAAAGGACCAAAAAACTTAATTTTACCATTTTACCCTTACTTTAGGTTCAATTTTGACCTAAAAGGACTAAAGTGAGACAAAATTATTACTTTAGGGATGGTAGCGTAACAAATTTTAGTTTAAGGATGTAAGTGAGACAAATTGAATACTTTAGGGACTATAAGTCACATTTGTCCTTCTTGATTTGATATTGAGAATTTCTTCTAAACGAAGAGAAAATACTGGAGACTATTATACTGGAGATTATCTCGACTTTGTTATGTTTTCCCCTTAGTTATGTACAATGAAAATATCATATTTGATTAGTATAGTTGATTTTTTGCATAGATGAAGGAAGACTTCTTTTAAGGAAAAAAAAAAAAGATTTCATGCAAGTCGTACATATAATATATTTTTGCATTTTTTTTTTTTTGGTTTTAGTTGTTTCTTCTTTACTGTAGCATAACTATCTATTATATAGAAAAAAAAATTAGTATATTCTAATGTTCTTAATTCTTTAGAGAAAACTCTAGGATTTTTTTTTCTTTGATTTACTATTTTGTAATTTCACTAGTCAACTTTTTTGAAAAATAGAGAAATTAAATTGAAGATATCAACTTTTTCCCTTTTCGTTTTTATTAATTTTATTTATCCAAATTTTAATTGTACTTATATTATGCACAATTTCAAGTCTTAATATTATTTCTGTTTAACACTAACATCGATTATTTCATATTTTAGGTAATTACTTAATTTTAGCATTTCGTAGAATTTCTAAAATGGTTTTTTTAAAATACCTCAATTGAGTCAATAAGTTCAATCATGGACTTAGTACAAGTAATCACGTTGTTCAGGAATTAGTTTGATCAATTGCTTAAGAATTTATTTTTTAGTGAAAATTCACTTATTCAATAAAAGTACAAATACTTGGTTTTAGCTTAGAATAAACTCAAGTTAGTAGTATTCTTTTCAAATAATATCCTAAAAATAATTCATCTACTTGGGCTCATGAGGTGTCGTGTATGAAATGTTTTTTACTTTTTAATCATAATGTGATATCTTCACACTCATTATCAGTTCAGGATTTTAATTTTTAATCATTTAAAAATTCTCAACAATATTGTTTGTAAATATTATGGTTAATCTCAAACTTTTAAGTCTATGTTTAATTAGATTTGACATGCTCATCTCCCGAATACTATATTGTGCATATCATTTGCATGAAAGAAAGAAATAAATTATTTTGTTATAGACTACGTGGAAACTAAAGACAAATGAAAAAAATAGGAGATAAGTCAAATTTTGTATCTCAATGCTCTTTTATGTACGTGAAAAAATTAAAAAAAAATTGTTATGGACGTGAAAGACGAAGACAAATGAAAAATCGTAAATCATATGTCTGTGTCATTTTCTGCATATGTATATGTGTGTGTATATATATATATTTCAGATTAAAGTTTGACATGCTCCATCTATATCTGGGTCATTATCTTTATTAAGAAAAATTGTAAATCATGTTGGCATTTGTGGGTATATGAAAAAGTGTGTGAACACCATTTTTGCGTATGAAATTCGAACACCATAAGTATCGGGGATACTAAATAATATTTGATATTTTTACTCTACTCCGAGAGTAGGTAAGTTTAGCATTTCGAATTTCTCAATTCGGAGTTGAAACGAATGAGAAATTAATTGCTAAAGTTGGGTGTTTGAATGTGGATATCCCACATTGGATATAAACCATAAGTTGTATAGTTTATATACATTTGCCTAAAGGTAAAGGGTTGGCCCTTTGGGTCATCCACTTTGGTCCTTTGTGTGAAAGGTGAAAGAGCTATGCAATTGTGTCTTGGCCCAATTTCTTAGCTCCTCACTCGGGCAGTCCGGTGGACCGGACCACGGGCCGGGGCCGGGGCCGGGGCCGGGGCCGGGATCGGGTCGCGGGTCGTTGGGCCTTTGGGCTTTGGGCTTTGGCTGAAATATGTGGATGTTGGGCTTTGGACCTCTTCTTATCTTTTTGGGCCAAAGTTTAATTAATTTGATTAATTGGGCCCAGTTCTCATTTGGGCCAAAATTAACTAATTAATTTAAGCCCATTTCCAGTTTCTTCTTCCAGAAACCAGCAAGGCATGTCTCCTGTTCCTTTCTCATGCAGAAGATTTCAGACGTTTCCTTACCTGTTTCCAGCCGAAATTGCCAGCCGAAAGTTGAAGTGTTTTGTTTCTTTTGGAGCCGAAACTTTTGACATGCATCTACTGATTCATTTTGGCTTTCTATTTTGGTTTTCAATCTGTATTGGTTGCCTATAAAAAGGCTCTCCCAGGTTATGTTCAAACAACACCAAAAACAGAAAACAATTCTGCATATTCTCAAAGCATTCTGCATACATAAAAATCTGAGAGTTCTTGAGCAAATATAGTTCGTGGGTTTTGTTCTTGAAGTGATTCAATTACAAATATATAATCGTTGTATCTTGGGAAGTTAATTGCACGATCCTGTACCACCGTAGGCGGGGCAATATAGTTTTAAGGATAGAGAGTTCATCTCTCGCCTCGATTGTCATATTGTTCGTCATATTACTATTTTCAGAAATTTTCATACAAAGTGCACAGAAACACAACAAGCTTAAAGCTATATTGTTTTTGTTGTTCATTCTGTGATTTTTCGAACATTCTGGAAATTGCTCATTTCGATTCTAATGAAAATGCTGCTGCTGCTCTCGACGTTGGACTTGGACCTGGAGCTGGTGTCGGTCTTGATCTTCCTTCTGGTTTTGCCTCGGGTTCAGGGGTTAGGTCCGGTTCAGGCTTTGGTCCGAATACACCGGTTGTAACTCCAGGTATTCTGTAATTCAGGCTCGGACTGAAATGCTAACTCCGATTGTACCACCGGTGAATACGAGTATCCCGGCGCAGGCTGAAAGGCCAACGAAGTTCAGCGGGGTTGACTTCAAATGTTGGCAACAAGAGATGCTTTTTTACTTAACTACTTTGAACCTGGCAAGGTTCTTACGGGAAGACGCCCCGTCTGTCCCTGAAGATTCTGACGATGTTCAAATGAGAACGGCATATGATGCCTGGCAACACTGTGATTTCCTTTGCAGGAATTACGTGCTCAATGGTTTGGATGATTCACTTTATAGTGTTTATCACTCCATGAAATCGTCAAAAGACCTCTGGGAGGCATTACATAAGAAGTATAGAACTGAGGACGCTGGACTGAAAAAGTTCATGGTCGCAAAGTTCTTAGACTTCAAAATGATGGACTCTAAGTCCGTGGTAAGCCAGGTCCAAGAGCTTCAGATTATAATACATGAAGTTCATGCCGAGGGAATGGCTTTGAGTGAGAATTTTCAAGTGGGGTCTGTGATTGAAAAATTACCGCCCTCATGGAATGAATTCAAGAACTACCTAAGGCATAAACGAAAGGAGATGAGCTTAGAAGAGTTGGTTGTCAGACTCAGAATTGAGGAAGACAACCGGGCTTCTATCAGAAGGGCTCCTGTTCCACCAATGGCTAACGTCGTTGAAGTTCCGGAAAGTTCTAACCGGAAAAGAAAGTTCCAAGGGAATTTTCAGTCCCAGAAAAATCAAGCTGGGAAAGAAAAGCCGAAACATGGTGACGGCTCTGACGGTGGTTGCTTTAATTGCGGCTGTACTGGTCATTGGGCTAAAGACTGTAGAGAGCCCAAGAAAAATAATTATCAGTCACGAAAGAAAGGTTCTGGCAAGTATAAAGGCAAGAATCAGGTTCAGAACAGGGTTCCGAACCAGGTGCAAAATCATGTGCACTTAGCTGTTGATGATGTCCAGGGCATCAACGAGATGATTGACGACCTGTCAAATAAACAGGTGCCAATCGATCTAACTAATCTTGATCTGACTGCCGTCGTATTCGAAGCCAATATGGTGGACAACTCGAGGGAGTGGTTCATAGATACCGGGGTTACTCGCCACATCTGTTTCGACAGAGATGCTTTCTCGTCCTATTCCCCAACTGAAGGACGGAGATTGTTTATGGGAAATTCGGCCACTTCACCAGTGGTTGGAATGGGGAAAGTTGTGCTGAAGATGACTTCAGGCAAGGAACTGACATTGACTGAAGTTCTTCATGTTCCGGAGATTCGAAAGAATTTAGTATCCTGTTCAGCTTTGGTCAAGAATGGGTTAAAGATTGTCCTCGAAGCTGATAGGTTTTCTTTGACTAAGAGAGGAATTTATGTAGGAAAAGGTTACCTTGAGCAGGGCCTTTTCAAAATCAATGTAATGAATGTAATTCACTCTCTTGTAATTGAAAACGGTGGAAATAAAAGGATTGAGAATTTTGTTTATTTGCTTGAGTATTCTAATTTGTGGCATGTTAGACTAGGACATGTCAATTATAATACTATTCGAAGATTGGTCAACTTGAATTTATTACCAACTTTTAAAGTTGAAAATGAACATAAATGTGACATTTGTGTTGAAGCAAAGCTAGTCAAACAACCATTTTCTTCAGTGGAAAGAAACACCGCACCTCTAGAACTTATTCACAGTGACATCTGTGATTTGAAGATTGTGCAAACTAGAGGTGGGAAAAAAATATTTCATTACATTCATAGATGACTGCACAAAGTATTGTTATGTGTATTTACTAAGAAGTAAAGACGAAGCGCTTGGAGCGTTTACACATTACAAAACTGAAGTTGAAAATCAACTTGAAAAAAGGATAAAAGCTATCCGAAGTGATAGAGGTGGAGAATACGGAGCGCCATTTGATGAATTTTGTACCAACTGTGGAATTATTCATCAAACAACGGCACCATACTCACCTCAATCAAATGGCGATGCTGAACGCAAGAATCGCACTCTCAAAGAAATGATGAATGCGATGTTGTTAAATTCTGGATTACCGCAAAATTTGTGGGGGGAGGCAATCCTCTCCGCCAACTATATCCTTAACAAGATTCCCCACAAAAGTAGGAGTGAGACTCCGTACGAACTTTGGAAAGGTCAAAAGCCTTCTTACAAGTACCTCAAAGTGTGGGGGTGTTTGGCTAAGGTAGAAATACCCAAACCCAAACAAATTAAGATAGGGCCTAAGACTATTGATTGCATATTCATAGGTTATGCACTTAATAGTAGCGCCTATCGATTTCTGGTTCATAAATCAGAAATATCTGTGATTCATGAAGGTACTATCATGGAATCTAGAAATGCTTCATTTTTTGAGGATGTCTTTCCAAGTAAGGAAAGAAATGAGAAAGTTCCTCTTAAAAGAACATTTGATGAGTCTACGAGTAGTTCTAATCCTGGGACGAAGAACCACGTCGTAGCAAAAGGGCAAGAGTTCCTAAATCATTTGGTCCTGATTTTGTTTCATATACATTAGAAGGGGAGCCAAATACGATTAAGGAAGCTATGTTCGGTCCAGATGCTCAACTCTGGAAAGAGGCTATCAATAGTGAAATCGAGTCTATTTTACACAACCATACCTGGGAGTTGGTTGATCTTCCAAAGGGAAGTAAGCCTTTAGGCTGTAAATGGATTCTGAAAAGAAAGTATAAGACTGATGGAACTATTGATAAGTATAAGGCCCGTTTGGTAGTCAAAGGATACCGACAAACGGAAGGTCTTGATTTCTTCGATACTTATTCTCCAGTAACCAGAATAACATCCATAAGATTATTCATCGCTATTGCCGCATTGCATAGCCTTGAGATACATCAAATGGATGTTAAGACTGCGTTTCTGAACGGAGAATTAGATGAAGAAATATACATGGAACAACCCGAGGGGTATGTTGCTCCTGGAAAGGAGAAGAAAGTGTGTAAACTTGTAAAGTCACTTTACGGACTTAAACAAGCGCCAAAACAGTGGCATGAAAAGTTTGATAACACGATGTTGTTAAATGGTTTCAAGATCAACGAATGTGATAAATGCGTGTATGTTAGACAAACACATAACGCATATGTCATCGTGTGTCTATATGTAGATGACATGTTGATAATGGGTAGTAATCATGAAATCATCATGAATACTAAAGGAATGTTAAATAAGAACTTTGACATGAAGGATATGGGACTTGCAGACGTCATCTTAGGGATTAAAATCATGAGGACTTCTGAAGGACTAGTCTTATCGCAATCTCATTACGTTGAGACGGTTTTGGAAAAGTTCCTTCCTAGCAATAATGCACCAGTCAAGACGCCAGTGGACTTGAGCGTTCATCTACGCAAGAACCATGGCGAACCCGTATCGCAGTTAGAATATGCTAGGATCATTGGGAGTGTGATGTATATTATGAACTGTACTCGCCCTGATCTAGCTTATTCTATGAGCAAGTTGAGTAGGTTCACGAGTAATCCTAGTGTAGAGCATTGGAATGCTTTAACTAGAGTTCTTAAGTATTTAAAGTATACTAAAGAGTATGGATTACACTACTCCAAATATCCAGCTGTAATTGAGGGGTACAGCGATGCTAATTGGATATCAGACACGAACGACTCCAAGTCCACAAGTGGGTATGTATTTACCGTTGGTGGAGGAGCGCTGTCGTGGAAATCCTCTAAGCAAACTTGCATAGCCCGTTCCACAATGGAATCAGAATTCATAGCTTTAGATAAGGCTGGTGAAGAAGCTGAGTGGCTAAGAAATTTCTTAGAAGATGTTCCCTGTTGGGAAAAACCTGTGCCTCCGATTTTGATTCATTGCGACTGTATGTCGGCAAGTGGGAGAGCTCAGAGTAGTATGTATAATGGTAAGTCTAGACATATTCGTCGTAGGCATAATACCATTAAGCAGTTGATCTCTAACGGGATTATTTCCATTGATTATGTGAAATCAAAAGAGAATATTGCAGATCCTTTGACGAAAGGATTGCCTAGAGATCAAATATACTACCTATCAAGAGGAATGAGGTTAAAGTCTACAAATTAAAAATTAACACAGCGGTAACCCAACCATATTGACTGGAGATCCCAAGATCATGGTTCAATGGGACAACTAAGTTGTGAAAATTCTGGAGAGCACTTAAGAGTTTAATAAACTCTAAACCCATTGCCTAGGATAAAGAAGTGCATCCTACAAGTGTAGCAAAGGGTAAGTCTAAACTTTTAATGATTCCTATACTGTCATCAAAATGAAGTGGAGTATGGTGGGATACTTTTCAAAAGGAGATCACCTATGTAAGTGTGAGGTGTAGGCCGCCTCAACATTGAGTAAAATGTAAACATTTATGAAACCAAGAGAGGGCGCCATGGCCAAAATGGGTCCAACAGTGAGAACTAAAAATTTGCTTAGAAAATTTATCATGTGAATATCATTGTCTGGTTTTACACGAACGGCTGAACAATTCAAGGCATCATGTTCATTGGGTAGCCTAGTAAATCCGATGATATCTCACTAAGAAAGGTTCAAAGCCAAAAGCTACCTCTTCTGATGTGATAAAAAGTCGTTTGAACTCTCAGTTTCATGCATTGCATCAAATTGCATTAATTTCATTCGTGTGGGGGATTGTTGGCATTTGTGGGTATATGAAAAAGTGTGTGAACACCACTTTTGCGTATGAAATTCGAACACCATAAGTATCGGGGATACTAAATAATATTGGATATTTTTATTCTACTCCGAGAGTAGATAAGTTTAGCATTTCGAATTTCTCAGTTCGGAGTTGAAACGAATGAGAAATTAATTGCTAAAGTTGGGTGTTTGAATGTGGATATTTCACATTGGATATAAACCATAAGTTGTATGAGTTTATATACATTTGCCTAAAGGTAAAGGGTTGGCCCTTTGGGTCATCCACTTTGGTCCTTTGTGTGAAAGGGGGAAGAGCTATGCAATTGTGTCTTGGCCCAATTTCTTAGCTCCTCACTCGGGCGGTCCGATGGACCGGACCGGACCTCGGACCACGGACCACGGACTCGGGCTCGGGCCGGGGCCGGAGCTGGGATCGGGTCGCGGGTCGTTGGGCCTTTGGGCTTTGGCTGAAATATGTGGATGTTGGGCTTTGGACCTCTTCTTATCTTTTTGGGCCAAAGTTTAATTAATTTGATTAATTGGGCCCAGTTCTCATTTGGGCCAAAATTAACTAATTAATTTAGGCCCATTTCCAGTTTCTTCTTCCAGAAACCAGCAAGGCATGTCTTCTGTTCCTTTCTCATGCAGAAGATTTCAGACGTTTCCTTACCTGTTTCCAGCCGAAATTGCCAGCCGAAAGTTGAAGTGTTTTGTTTCTTTTGGAGCCGAAACTTTTGACATGCATCTACTGATTCATTTTGGCTCTCTATTTTGGTTTTCAATCTGTATTGGTTGCCTATAAAAAGGCTCTCCCAGGTTGCGTTCAAACAACACCAAAAACATAAAACAATTCTGCATATTCTCAAAGCATTCTGCATACATAAAAATCTGAGAGTTCTTGAGCAAATATAGTTCGTGGGTTTTGTTCTTGAAGTGATTCAATTACAAATATATAATCGTTGTATCTTGGGAAGTTAATTGCACGATCCCGTACCACCGTAGGCGGGGCAATATAGCTTTAAGGATAGAGAGTTCATCTCTCGCCTCGATTGTCATATTGTTCGTCATATTACTATTTTCAGAAATTTTCATACAAAGTGCACAGAAACACAACAAATCATACTCTTCCTAATGTAAAATTTGGATCTTTCATGACAAACTATCATCAGCTAATGGCCAAAAGGGCTTCTAACTCCGTGTGGGGTTATACTAACAACTTAAAAAGAAAAAATATGCAGAAAATGTAAAAAATATTAATCTAATTCCACTCTTTCTTTTTTCTTTTAATATGACCATTATATGTATATTTGTGCTCAGGTAAAGTGTTTTTTAATAAATATTTCCAGGTTTACTATGACAAAACTGATCACGTAATTTTACATGTAAAATTATTTATCCTAACAATTGAAAAGTTAACTATTGAGTCAAGATGTAATTTATTGATGCATTTTGTATTGTCTAGACTTTGAAAATATAAATTGAATTTTTCGGTTCTTCTTTAATAAGATAAAATGAAAATTATTTTTCTTTGAAAAGGTAAAAAATTTAATATATCTATATATATATATATATATATATGTATATATATATATAAATTTATATTTTTTCTTTTAAATGATAGTCGTGCGTAGCACGGGGCACATGCTAGTTAAGAGTAAATAGAGGCACAACAGTCAATAGCAAATAAAAACATGAATCCTTTTAATGAAATGCAAATTTCCAAACACTTTAAAATTAATAGTGATAGAGAATTAGACAATACTAACTAAAAGTCTCAAATTTTTGGAAGATACATGATATCAACTACTAAAATTATGCTCACAGGAAATATAAAATTTAAAATATGTAAATGGATTATAATATGAGTAATATTCACATAATATTTTAGACAAAACTAAAATAAGCTCACAAGAAATATAAATTTGCATATTAATAGTGACAGAAAATTAGACAATACTAATTAAAAGTCTAAAAATTTTGGAAGATGCATGATATCAACTACTAAGAATATGCTCAAAAGAAATATAAAACTTAACCTATGTGAATGGATTATAATATAAGTAATATTCACATCATATTTTTCGAAATGGTTATGTACACATAACAAATGAAAATGTCAGTTTTGTAAAAGCATAGTTTAGAAGAAACGAAGCAATTATATACCTAGAAAAGATGCATATTCAAATAAGTCAAAGGAACCTAAATATACAAAATAATTAGAAAAGATACATAAAAGAATTCAATGAGAACAGTAAAAAATAAAAGTAACGAATGCAGGAAAAAAAACTAACATAAGTAGAAAATTCGACTCACTTCCAGGCTCCGGCCCATAAAAGTAAGAAACATAAAACAACAATAATGAAATTATCATGGTGAGAAAAGTGAGGCAAAAAATAAAAATAGAAATTCAGCACATAAGTATAAAATATCTTAATATGAACTACAACCTAAAATAAAAGACTAAGGTCACTCAACAAAAAGAAGAAAACATTCGTACAATCACAAAGAATAAAGAAAGAGAAAATATGAAATTTCGCCAAAAATAACAAAATAGTACGGAAAAATAAGGATGAATAATTAATTGGACACTAATAATTTAAAAGAACACTAATAATTTAAAAGAACACTAACGAAATGGTTTTCTTTCCCAACATAGGCTTAGTAAATAGTCAAACTTACATAGTAACTGAGAAGTGATAAATGAGAATAAACAGCACCACAATTACCAATGATAAAGGGCGATTGGCCCTAGATAGACAATTAAGAAATATGTTAAGAATTAACGGTGATTGATTGAGGGAAAAGATGAAGGAGACACTAATAAATATGAAGTAGTTTAGACTTTAGAGTTAGCCAACGAAATTTTTTCTATATAATAAAAAAATTCAAAATTCTATGAATTGAGTATTTGGTCAAAATTGAGCAATTGGAGTGAAAGGACCCCTTCAAATGTATGGGCCGTTTTATGTTGGGTCAAGATTGGTATCGGCCCAGCTTTAGCCGTTGGATTACCAATAAAGAGGGGGGGTCATTTAGCAATTTAACCACTTCCCCCTATTTGTTGATCCAATGACCAAAGTTGGATCGAGACTAATGATCTCGATCTAGCGTAAAATTTTTCCAAATATATACAGTAATAGATTTCATTTTCAATGGAAATATTGAAAATGAGAAAGGAACCTGCTTGAACGGCTGCGGCGTCCATCGGGAATTGGAATGTATGTTCAAAATGCCACCCCAACGCTTCCTTCACCAACCCCAGTATTAAATTAAATTAGAGCTAATCATCATTAATTAATTTAATAATAAACCACCCTAATTTTTTATTAACTATAAAATGTAAAAAGCATGTAATATATAAAAAGTACTGCGATTTTACAGACTTAGTTACTGATGATTTTACAGACTTTGTTACTGAATTGTTTGCTTCCAGCGAGAATTTTAAATAAATAATACAAAAATAAATTCAAATTAAGAAAATAATATACAAAAAATTGGACATCAGGAAATAATACATTCCGCGCTGACGTGGCGCGGAATCAGCTTGATTCCGCGCCACGTCAGCGCGGAATCAATAAAAATATATTTTTTAAAAATTTTCGGCCATTCCGCGCTGACGTGGCGCGGAATGGCCGAAATTGTTTTTTTTTTTATTTTAGTCATTCCGCGCCACGTGGGCGCGGAATGGCAGAAAAAGCTACCAAGCCCGCGTGCACAGCCAGGCGTGGCTTGCAGGCGATTTTTCTTTTTTTCTTTTTCTTTTTTTTCGTTCCCTTTTTTCCTTCTTTCTTTCCTTCTTTTCTTCCTCTCTCCATTTTCACTCTCGGTTTTTCCTCCATCTTCACTTCACCATTTTCTTCATCTTCTTCAATATTTTTCAATCATTCTCAACAATTCAAGGTAAATTTTATATATTGTTACTATATAAAATATATAGAGCCATTATATTTTTAAATTTTTGTATGATTAATGAATTTAGGGTTTAAAAAATTCTCTTGTATTTTTGTAGTGTAATTTCGAATTTGCTTATGAATTTGGGCAATTTTATTGTGTAATTTTTTTGAATTTATTGTGTAATTTCGGATTTGAGGTTTAGGTGTAATTTCGAGTTTTTGTTGATTTTTATCAATTTAGTGTTTTAATTTGTGGAATTTTGTTGTGTAATTTTTCAAATTTGAATTTGTTGTGTATATTCGGATTTGGGCTTTAGGTGTAATTTTGAATTTTTGTTGAATTTTATCAATTTAGTGTTTTAATTTGTGAAATTTTGTTGTGTAATTTTTTAAATTTGTTGTGTAATTTCGGATTTGGGTTTTAGGTGTAATTTCGAATTTTTGTTGAATTTTATCAATTTAGTGTTTTAGTTTGTGGAATTTTGTTTTGTAATTGCGAATTTTTGTGAAATTGAAGAATTTAGGAATTAAATTTGTGGAATTTTGCAATGTAATTTAGAATTTATGTTTTAGGTGTAATTTTGAATTTTTGTGGATTTTATCAATTTAGGTTTAAATTTGTGGAATTTTGTAGTGTAATTTCGAATTTGCTTATGAATTTGTGGAATTTTATTGTGTAATTTTTTGAATTTATTGTGGAATTTCGGATTTGAGGTTTAGGTGTAATTTCGAATTTTTGTTGAATTTTATCAATTTAGTGTTTTAATTTGTGGAATTTTGTTGTGTAATTTTTCGAATTTGAATTTGTTGTATAATTTCGGATATGGGCTTTAGGTGTAATTTCAAATTTTTGTTGAATTTTATCAATTTAGTGTTTTAGTTTGTGGAATTTTGTTTTGTAATTGCGAATTTTTGTGAAATTGATCAATTTAGGAATTAAAGTTGTGGAATTTTGCAATGTAATTTTGAATTTATGTTTTAGGTGTAATTTCGAATTTTTGTGGAATTTATCAATTTAGGTTTAAATTTGTGAAATTTTGTAGTGTAATTTTGGATTTAGGGTGTAGATTTAATTTCGAATTGTTGTGGAATTCATCAATTGAGGTTAAAATTTGTGGAATTTTGTAGTTGAATTTTGAATTGTTGGTATAATTTTGATACTTTAGCTCTAATTTCGAATTGTTGGTATAATTTTGATTTAATTTGTTTATTTTTTATATTTTAGCTCTAATTTTGAATTATCATGTTATTCTTAAATTGGTAGAAATATAAGGTTTAATTTTGAATTTTAAAAATAATGTCAAATTATTAGTTATAATATTAAATTTTTTATGTATACTTTAGGGTTTAGGAGGTATAATATCAATTTTAGGTGTAATTTTTAATTAGTACGTTCAATATCAAATTTTAGGTATAATCTTGAATTTTTAGGTATAGTCTTGAACTTTTAGGTATAATTTCAAAGTATAGATGTGTGGATTAATTTTGTCACATAAGTTTATTTTTTTGTGATGTATGTGTTTGAGTTTATGAAATATTAATTTATATTATTCTAATTAGCTCAAGTATCGTTTTAATTGAAAATAATTTGTTATTTTATTTCAATGTAGGATGGCGGAGGAGTTTATTGATCATATATATGGCCCGATAGACGTTAGTGTGTTGACCGGACAGTCAATTCATATGTCCGAGCGGGTTGGTGAGTCCCCCGATTTCGTGTTCCGTGCTAGACGGGCGGACAGTTCATATTTTAAGAGTGCTTATGGAAGGACCCCACATAACCGAGTTTTGTTAAAATTGCAACACATGGGGTTATATCGGGTATATAAGTTAGGGTCATGGACAAATGATATGGGTCTTGTAACGGCGCTAGTCGAGAGATGGCGACCGGAGACCAATACATTTCATTTCAGAACTGGAGAGGCTACGATTATTCTTCAGGATATTGCTATAATATTTGGTCTTCCAGTCGATGGTCGACCTCTAATAACGAATCGTGTTTTACATAGTTTTGATGAGTGTGCAGCCTATATTTTGGAATATTTAGGGTTTCCAATGACTAGGCAGGATTTTGAAAAAAAAGGATTTCAACTAAAAATCGCAAAAATTGTCGCCCATGTGACCTCGGCTGCTGGCCAAATCACCCCCGAATCTCATGAAATGCAGGTCGATCAGATAGCCCGCTGTTGGGCACTTATGTTGCTTGGCGTATTGTGTCCCAACAACACCGAAGATGTTGTCCCGGTGCTATGGTTGTCATTATTTGAAGATGTTAATGCAACAAACTCCTATAGCTGGGGGAGTGGTGTGTTGGCATGGTTATACCGAGGGCTAAGCAAAGCCTGCATCATAGATCAGAGAAATATAGATGCTTGTGTGCCATTGTTACAGGTGGGTATACTCTTGATTATTTAAATATTGTTATGTTATTTTTTATGATAATTCGTGATTTTTAATTATGCGTACATATTCATTAACAGATATGGGCGTGGTCTAGAATTTTGGTTGTCAGACCCAGTAATGTTCCCCATCCATTGACAGGAATTGATGAGCATGGTATTGCCCGAGCGCCTTATGGTGCACGGTAATTTACTGATATTTTTATGAATTTTAATTAATTAGCAAAAATTAATTAGGAAAAATCTTATTTTTGTACTAATTGTGTGATTGATGTTTAAAGGTGGTATCGCCCTGTTACAAATGACATTGTTGTCGCTCACAGTGTCCGAGCAATTAGAGATGGACTTGATCAGATGGCCGAAGGACATGTGAGTAAAAAAAAAATTCATAACGTTTTTATATCTCTATTATATCCTTCTGTATTAAAAAAAATTTCATACGTTTTTCATACTTCAGTTTGTCTGGGCACCATACAATTTGAATGATGAAGACATCCAAGAGTTGCCACCTGCATGCTTGGACATTGTTGTGTGGAAAGCATCAGTTCCGATGATATTCTTCGACGTCGTGGAACATCATCGTCCTGAGCGTGTTTTGCGACAGTTTGGACTCCGACAAAATATTCCACACAATGTTGTCCCTGAGCGAAGAAGGGACCGTAGGGGGAGAAATATAAATTGGGCAAACGAAAATGATACATTTATTGCAATGTGGAATGATCGGGCCAATAGAACTGTGACTGGACAACCTATTCAAGGCAGAAATGACACAGAGCCGAGATACGACGAGCGGTATGATAAAATCACTCGGCGTTATATTTCACCCACCTTGACTAGGAGAACAGTGGGATATCAAACAGGGTCGGCCCCTCTATTGCAGAATGTGGTTAGTAAATATACTTATTGTTGTAATATAGCTGTTTTTTCTATGATTTTTTGTTTAACTCTTTTGTTTTATCTTTTCAGTATAATCGCATTCAAGGCAAGCAAACAACTATTGAAAAAGCCCCTCAAAGTAGCCACGGAGTTAGGAGGGTACTTGGACAGGTGCGATCGGGTCTCACCGGCCTCGCAAATCTGGTCACATGTGGACGTCATGGCAATGTAGCATCTGGTTCTCACAGTCATAGACATGGAGGAGAAACCATGCTTCCACAAAGGAGAAGCCGGAGTACATTGGAAGACTCCGAAGGTATAGAAGATGATGACGATGAAGCTGGACCATTCTCAGCCCCGACTTCAGCACCTGTGAACCGAGCTGGACCATCCTCAGCCCCGACTTCAGCACCTGAGGATCGAACTGGACCATCCTCAGCCCCGACTTCAGCACCTGAGTATCGAGCCGGACCGTCCTGGTTTCCACCTGAGTATCGACCCGGACCTTCCTCGTTTCCACCTGAGTACCGAGGCGGGCCTTCCTCCTATTCCAGGTTTCCACCTGAGTACCGAGGCGGCCCTTCCTCCTATTCCGGATTTCCACCTGGGTACCGAGGCGGGCCTTCCTCCTATTCCGGAATTCCACCTGAGTTATGAGGCGGGCCTTCCTCCTATTCTGGGTTTGCACCTGAGTACCGAAGCGGGCCTTCCTCCTATTCCGGATTTAATGACCAGTCGTATTTGCGTTCGTTCGTTGACTCAATTTTTAATGATCCCCCTCCCCAAACTTTGATTCAATCTTTACCAGTGGAACATCAACGAAATATATCGCCTGTTCCGTTCCCTTTGGATATGAACAACGAAATGAGTGAAGAAGTTACAGTAAGGCCAAGACGGTCTACTAGGACGGGACACCCTCGACAGTGTGGCACAGGGGGACATCTTGGCACAAGGCCACATGGGTAGTTTAGTTTCGTGTATGTTGAAGTCATTATTTTTTACCAAAATAAACTGTTTTGTATATGTATTTGCGATGTCGTATTTGTGTATATGTTTTAAGAAGTTTATTCGTTAAAAAAACTGCCCTTATATTTTTTCGTCTCGCCATATTTCTTTACTCGGGCATCGAAACGCCCCAATTCTTATATCAAAAAGTCGCTTACGCTCAAGTCTACATTGTTCATGTTCAAATCGAAACACGAAAACGCACGAAAAATGGAGGAAAATGAGTCGGAAAAAAATAATAAGTCATTATTCGTTAAAAAAAAACTGCTATTATATTTTTTCGTCTCGCCATATTTCTTTACTCGGGCATCGAAACGACCCAATTCTTGTTTCAAAAAGTCGCTTATGCTCAAGTCTACATTTTTCATGTTCAAGTCGAAACCCGAAAACGCACGAAAAATGAGCCGAAAAAAAATAAAAGGTCTTTATTCGTTAAAAAAAAACTGCTATTAAATATTTTCGTCTCGCCATATTTCTTAACTCGGGCATCAAAACGCCCCAATTCTTATTTCAAAAAGTCGCTTATGCTCAAGTCTACATTGTTCATGTTCAAGTCGAAACCCGAAAACGCAAGAAAAACGGAGGAAAAGGAGTCGGAAAAAAATAAAAAGTCATTATTCGTTAAAAAAAAACTGCTATTATATTTTTTCGTCTCGCCATATTTCTTTACTCGGGCATCGAAACGACCCAATTCTTGTTTCAAAAAGTCTCTTAAGCTCAAGTCTACATTTTTCATGTTCAAGTCGAAACCCGAAAACGCACGAAAAATGAGTCGGAAAAAAATAAAAAGTCATTATTCGTTAAAAAAAAACTGCTATTATTTTTTTTCGTCTCGCCATATTTCTTTACTCGGGCATCAAAACGAGCCAATTCTTGTTTCAAAAAGTCGCTTATACTCAAGTCTACATTGTTCATGTTCAAGTCGAAACCCGGAAAACGCCCGAAAAACGGAGGAAAATGAGTCGGAAAAAAATAATAAGTCATTATTCGTTAAAAAAAAACTGCTATTATATTTTTTCGTCTCGCCATATTTCTTACTCGGGCATCGAAACGACCCAATTCTTGTTTCAAAAAGTCTCTTATGCTCAAGTCTACATTTTTCATGTTCAAGTCGAAACCCGAAAACGCACGAAAAATGAGTCGGAAAAAAATAAAAAGTCATTATTCGTTAAAAAAAAACTGCTATTATTTTTTTTCGTCTCGCCATATTTCTTTACTCGGGCATCAAAACGAGCCAATTCTTGTTTCAAAAAGTCGCTTATACTCAAGTCTACATTGTTCATGTTCAAGTCGAAACCCGGAAAACGCCCGAAAAACGGAGGAAAATGAGTCGGAAAAAAATAAAAAGTCATTATTCGTTAAAAAAAAACTGCTATTATATTTTTTCGTCTCGCCATATTTCTTTACTCGGGCATCGAAACGACCCAATTCTTGTTTCAAAAAGTCTCTTAAGCTCAAGTCTACATTTTTCATGTTCAAGTCGAAACCCGAAAACGCACGAAAAATGAGTCGGAAAAAAATAAAAAGTCATTATTCGTTAAAAAAAAACAGCTATTATTTTTTTTCGTCTCGCCATATTTCTTTACTCGGGCATCAAAACGAGCTAATTCTTGTTTCAAAAAGTCGATTATACTCAAGTCTACATTGTTCATGTTCAAGTCGAAACCCGAAAACGCACGAAAAACAGAGGAAAATGAGTCGGAAAAAAATAAAAAGTCATCATTCGTTAAAAAAAAACTGCTATTATTTTTTTTCGTCTCGCCATATTTCTTTACTCGGGCATCAAAACGACCCAATTCTTGTTTCAAAAAGTCCCTTATGCTCAAGTCTACATTTTTCATGTTCAAGTCGAAACCCGAAAACGCACGAAAAATGAGCTGAAAAAAAAATTAAAAGTCATTATTCGTTAAAAAAAAACTGCTATTAAATATTTTCGTCTCGCCATATTTCTTAACTCGGGCATCAAAATGCCCCAATTCTTATTTCAAAAAGTCGCTTATGCTCAAGTCTACATTGTTCAAGTTCAAGTCGAAACCCGAAAACGCACGAAAAACGGAGGAAAATGAGTCGGAAAAAAATAAAAAGTCATTATTCGTTAAAAAAAAACTGCTATTATATTTTTTCGTCTCGCCATATTTCTTTACTCGGGCATCGAAACAACCCAATTCTTGTTTCAAAAAGTAGCTTATGCTCACGTCTACATTTTTCATGTTCAAGTCGAAACCCGAAAAGGCACGAAAAATGAGCCCAAAAAAAATAAAAAGTCATTATTCGTTAAAAAAAAAGGGCTATTAAATATTTTCGTCTCGCGATATTTCTTAACTCGGGCATCAAAACGCCCCAATTCTTATTTTAAAAAGTCGCTTATGCTCAAGTCTACATTGTTCATGTTCAAGTCGAAACCCGAAAACGCACGAAAAACGGAGGAAAATGAGTCGGAAAAAAATAAAAAGTCATTATTCGTTAAAAAAAAACTGCTATTATATTTTTTCGTCTCGCCATATTTCTTTACTCGGGCATCGAAACGACCCAATTCTTGTTTAAAAAGTCGCTTATACTCAAGTCTACATTTTTCATGTTCAAGTCAAAACCCGAAAATGCACGAAAAACGGAGGAAAATGAGTCGGAAAAAAATTAAACGTCATTATTCGTTAAAAAAAAAACTGCTATTATATTTTTTCGTCTCACCATATTTCTTTACTCGGGCATCGAAACGACCCAATTCTTGTTTGAAAAGGTCGCTTATGCTCAAGTCTACATTTTTCATGTTCAAGTCGAAACCCGAAAACACACGAAAAACGGAGGAAAATGAGTCGGAAAAAAATAAAAAGTCATTATTCGTTAAAACAAAACTGCTATTAATTATTTTCGTCTCGCCATATTTCTTAACTCGGGCATCAAAACGCCCCAATTCGTATTTCAAAAAGTCGCCTACGCTCAAGTCTACATTGTTCATGTTCAAGTCGAAACCCGAAAACGCACGAAATACGGAGGAAAATGAGTCGGAAAAAAATAAAAAGTCATTATTCGTTAAAAAAAAACTGCTATTAAATATTTTCGTCATGCCATATTTCTTTACTCGGACATCGAAACGTCCCAATTCTTGTTTCAGAACGTCGCTTATGCTCAAGTCTACATTTTTCGTGTTCAAGTCGAAACCCTAAAACGCACGAAAAACGGAGGAAAATGAGTCGGAAAAAAATAAAAAGTCATTATTCGTTAAAAAAAAACTGCTATTATATTTTTTCGTCTCGCCATATTTCTTTACTCGGGCATCGAAACGACCCAATTCTTGTTTCAAAAAGTCGCTTATGCTCAAGTCTACATTTTTCATGTTCAAGTCGAAACCCGAAAACGCACGAAAAATGAGTCGGAAAAAAATAAAAAGTCATTATTCGTTAAAAAAAAACTGCTATTAAATATTTTCGTCTCGCCATATTTCTTAACTCGGGCATCAAAACGCCCCAATTCTTATTTCAAAAAGTCGCTTATGCTCAAGTCTACATTGTTCATGTTCAAGTCGAAACCCGAAAACGCACGAAAAACGGAGGAAAATGAGTCGGAAAAAAATAAAAAGTCATTATTCGTTAAAAAAAAACTGCTATTATATTTTTTCGTCTCGCCATATTTCTTTACTCGGGCATCGAAACGACCCAATTCTTGTTTCAAAAAGTCTCTTATGCTCAAGTCTACATTTTTCATGTTCAAGTCGAAACCCGAAAACGCACGAAAAATGAGTCGGAAAAAAATAAAAAGTCATTATTCGTTAAAAAAAAACTGCTATTATTTTTTTTCGTCTCGCCATATTTCTTTACTCGGGCATCGAAACGACCCATTTCTTATTTCAAAAAGTCTCTTTTGCTCAAGTCTACATTGTTCATGTTCAAGTCGAAACCCGGAAAACGCCCGAAAAACGGAGGAAAATGAGTCGGAAAAAAATAATAAGTCATTATTCGTTAAAAAAAAACTGCTATTATATTTTTTCGTCTCGCCATATTTCTTACTCGGGCATCGAAACGACCCAATTCTTGTTTCAAAAAGTCTCTTATGCTCAAGTCTACATTTTTCATGTTCAAGTCGAAACCCGAAAACGCACGAAAAATGAGTCGGAAAAAAATAAAAAGTCATTATTCGTTAAAAAAAAACTGCTATTATTTTTTTTCGTCTCGCCATATTTCTTTACTCGGGCATCAAAACGAGCCAATTTTGTTTCAAAAAGTCGCTTATACTCAAGTCTACATTGTTCATGTTCAAGTCGAAACCCGAAAAACGCACGAAAAAACAGAGGAAAATGAGTCGGAAAAAAATAAAAAGTCATCATTCGTTAAAAAAAAATGCCTTATTTTTTTTTCGTCTCGCCATATTTTTACGGGCATCGAAACGACCCAATTCTTGTTTCAAAAAGTCTCTTAAGCTCAAGTCTACATTTTTCATGTTCAAGTCGAAACCCGAAAACGCACGAAAAATGAGTCGGAAAAAAATAAAAAGTCATTATTCGTTAAAAAAAAACAGCTATTATTTTTTTTCGTCTCGCCATATTTCTTTACTCGGGCATCAAAACGAGCTAATTCTTGTTTCAAAAAGTCGATTATACTCAAGTCTACATTGTTCATGTTCAAGTCGAAACCCGGAAAACGCCCGAAAAACGGAGGAAAATGAGTCGGAAAAAAATAAAAAGTCATTATTCGTTAAAAAAAAACTGCTATTATATTTTTTCGTCTCGCCATATTTCTTTACTCGGGCATCGAAACGACCCAATTCTTGTTTCAAAAAGTATCTTATGCTCACGTCTACATTTTTCATGTTCAAGTCGAAACCCGAAAATGCACGAAAAATGAGACGAAAAAAAATAAAAAGTCATTATTCGTTAAAAAAAAACTGCTATTAAATATTTTCGTCTCGCGATATTTCTTAACTCGGGCATCAAAATGCCCCAATTCTTATTTCAAAAAGTCGCTTATGCTCAAGTCTACATTGTTCAAGTTCAAGTCGAAAACCGAAAACGCACGAAAAATGGAGGAAAATGTGTCGGAAAAAAATAAAAAGTCATTATTCGTTAAAAAAAAACTGCTATTATATTTTTTCGTCTCGCCATATTTCTTTACTCTGGCATCGAAACGACCCAATTCTTGTTTCAAAAATTAGCTTATGCTCACGTCTACATTTTTCATGTTCAAGTCGAAACCCGAAAATGCACGAAAAATGAGCGCAGACAAGAAATATGGCTGGGCTATCTCATGAATGCCTACACTTCGCCCATTCATGATGCTGTGATTGTTAAGTGGCATTTGGTACCGGTTGATCTTAGGAGTGGCATGGTTAGCACTTCAGTGAGTGAAGCATTAATGGAAACACGATATTCATCTAGATGGATTAAATTAATACCCTAAAGAACCTCTCTGTTCGGACTCAAGTGGGAAATTACTCACTCATACGAAAACCGGACCCAGAGTTTTGGGCAGTGGTTTCAGAAGGCGCATAGTGTGCTGCTGCAAACGAGGTGTTTACTACGAAGGAATTCGGGTCAAAAGTTGTGGATGGACTTCTAGCTAATTTTGTTGAGATATTCGTTGAGCTGGACGAGTTGCAGCCCAAATGTCCGACGAACCATCGTATCGAACAGCAAAACGTGGCGGGTCCATTGTCAATATGACCTTATCGTTATGATCATACCCAAAAGGATGAAATTGAGTGTATAATGGCTGATAGGTTGCTAGTCTATATTAAACCACAGAGGTCTAGTCTTTTCTTGAGCCTGGTTCTGATTATAAAAAAGAAAGATGGGAGTTGGAGCTGTTGTGCAGAATATGGAGAACTCAACAAAGTGACTGTTCTGGATAAGTACCCAATTCCAATTATTCAAGAGATGTTGGATGAGTTGGGAGAGGCCTCAATGTTCTCATTTAAGATCGGGCTATCATCAAATCCGAATTAGGCCAGAAGATGTATCAAATATAGCATTTAGGACGTATAACGGTCACTACGAGTTCCTAAAGATCTCGCTTGGCCTGAAAAAATGAGCTAACGACTTTCTAGTCCACGATGATTGACTTATTCCATCGTTTTCTGAGGAAGTTTGTCCTGGTATGTTTCAAAATATTTTAATTTATAATAAAACATTACCGGAAATTTTGGAACATTTAGCATATGTGTTTACAATTTTGCGATATCATAATATCAAAGCTAATAACAAAAAATGTGCCTCCAGGTGTTCGTGGGAGAAATATATTAGGCATATTATATCCACTGATGGAGTGGCCAAGAACCCATGAAAGGTTGATACAGTGGTTAGCCGGCCTACGCTAAAGATAGTGCGTGATGTGAGGGATTTTTAGGCCTAACAAGGTATTACTGTTGCTTCGTGCGCAATTATGGCTGATTACACGACCCTTGACTCAACTTCTAAAGAAAGAGTCTATAGCTAAATTTGAGTGGACTAGGGGAGACAAACGTGGCTTTTGAGGTGTCGAAAGTCGCGCTGGTGTTGGCTACGCCAAACATTTTGCAGCACTTTGTGATTGAGTGTGGTGCGTCGGGATCCAGCATCGACCCAGTGCTTATATAGGAAGATCGTCAAATTTTATATTTGAGTAAGACATTGGTGAATTGTACGATTAATAATTAAGTCGGCGTACAAGAGGAAGCTAATGAGGATGGTCTTAGTATCGCAGCAATAACGACCATATTTGGTGTGGAGGCATTTCACGATTGGACTCACTATAATAGCCTGAATTATCTCTAATCTCAGTGAACGTTACACCTTTTCATCAGATTTTGAGTGGCTAAACTTTTGGGTATGATTTTGAGATTGCGTACAAGCTATGGAACACGAAAAGGGAGACTGATGCATTATAGAGACACATCATTGAGTAGGAGCCAGTGACGACAAGTGTTCTGGTGTGGCCAACGAAAATTCCTGTCCTGGAGGAGCAATGCTGAGACCCATACATTTGTGATATAGTGGCAGTGGTTCAGTTGGACAAGGCCAACCGTTTAGGATTTCTGCTCGAATACGGGCAGTTATTTCATAAGGGGCAATTAGCATTAACAGACAATTTGAGCTGGATCCCTCGTTGCATAGGTTTCATAACACTCTGGAAGACGGCCATGCAAGGGCATGCTTTGATGAATTTGGGAATATGTTGTGAATTGTCTAATATGTAAATAGTCAAAAATAAGGAGACCTAACTGACGTGGTTACTTTAGTTGTTGGATGTCATCTGGGAAGATGTTTCGATGGATTTTATCATTGGATTTCCAAAGTCTCAGTAATTCACATGCACAATGGTGTGGCAAATCGACTATCTAAATATGGGCACTTTATTGCCATTAGAGTACCTTCCGCAGCTTGGTCAGTTGCATGGAGTACCTCATTCCATTGTTAGTGACTGAGACAAATTGCATTTCGGCAGCAATTATTTAAGTTGCAGGGTACTCAATTGAAATTTAGTTCAACATATCACCCCGAGAGCGATGGGCAAACGAAAGTGCTTAATAGAATTTTGGAAACTTATCTTA
The DNA here is from genome assembly GCA_019426215.1 of Buddleja alternifolia. NCBI lineage: Eukaryota > Viridiplantae > Streptophyta > Magnoliopsida > Lamiales > Scrophulariaceae > Buddleja > Buddleja alternifolia. The sequence goes on along the minus strand of CM033405.1, from coordinate 10,536,286 downwards.
GGTGCTTCTCTTCCAAACAACCTTGGAAGTGGGTGGGGGTAGCTGTCTTGGGAAAAGTACTGGTATAATACATAGTTTCAAAATTTGGCTAAGCTTACACCTTTTGAAGTGGTGTATAGGTGGGCACCTCCCTCATTTCATCGTTTCTTGCCTGACAATTGCAAGATGGAAGCAATAGTGGTTGTCCTTTCAGATATGAGTAAGATATTGAGGCAATTGAAGTTTAATTTGATTTAGGAACAACAGAAAATTACCCAATACACCAATGCTAAGAGGTGTGATGTCGATTTTCAGTTCGGGAAAGGGTATTTCTAAAGGTGTTAACTCGCAGGCAGATGTCATTAGCAGCTTGAATAGATAATAAGTCATCCTCTAGGTATTATGGTCTTGTTTGAGATTGAACATAAGGTTGGGAAGACTGCTTATTGGTTGAGGCTTCTTGACACAAATGCATTCATCTATATTCATGTTTCATAGTTGAAAATGATGATAGGCAGACCGTCTGGTTGAATGTGAATTGCCACCGAGTTTGGAGATAACTGAATCAAGTATTTTTCAAGCGGAGCTAATTCTCGAGGGCACTTGAACAGAGAGGAGGCTGGAGATGTGCAAGAAGCTTTGGTGCAGTAGATTAAAAGTTTAAAGATGTGGCTTCCTGGGTGGAAGTGGAAGAATTGGTACAACAGTTGCCTAACTTCAACTAAAACAAGGTTATTTTTAAGGGGGAAAGAATTGTTACAAAGCAAAATGTGGATGGTGGCGAAGGGGCGGCTCTATTGCAGGTTCACCATCGGCACAAGAAGAACGACAGAGCAAAGGCATAGACGTTTATTTTAATGAAGTTGATCAGTTAATTAATTATTAGAGTTTTGTTGTTAGTTGGTTTCTTTATATAGTAAGTTACCTTATATTTCTAGTAATAATAGTATAAATAAGAGTTTTTAGGGTTTATTTTGATTACTGAGAATTTGGGAATTAATCGAGCTTTGGCTTGAGCAAGAAATATTTTTGTTGGTTTGATTGCTTTACTAAAATTACGCTCCATCACACACACACACACACACACACACACACACACACACTAAATTCGAAGGCCATTGTGATATTTTCTGCTGAGATAGTAAAAAAGTCCCCTTTTCTAAGTTTCTTTACAAAATGTATATCTGAAAGGAAGAAATATTTTGGTTGGTTTATTGCTTTACTAAAATTACGTTCTATCACACACACACATATATATATATATAAACTAAATTTGAAGGCTATTGTAATGTTTTTTGCTGAGATAGTAAAAAAAGTCCCCTTTTCTAAGATTCTTTACGAAAAGTATATCTGGAAGGAATTTTTGTCAACAAGCAAATGTTCAAATAGAAACAAAAACAGACTACAAATAGACTATCTACATATATGGTGAAAAAACACTTATGAGGGATTTTAATGGGATCCTTAAACAGGAAGAGATGCTTTGGTATCAAAAGTCGCGGGTTAAATGGCTTACTCATGGAGATAATAATACTAGATTTTTTCATGCTTCGACTATCATTAGACGAAGGAAAAATCAGGTTGATAGGCTTAAGATCGAAGGGGAGTGGCAATCAGACCCTACGATGTTGAAAGACCACGTTTTTTACTACTTCAAAAACATGTTTTTGTGTCATTCCTTGACGAATCGGAGCACCCTCCCTTCTAGCCCGCTCCAGAGAAAACTTTCTCAAGCTCAAAGATAAGATATTCAAGTGACTCCTTCCATGAAAGAGATCAAGGATGTTGTTTCATTGTTTAGTCCACACAAAGTGCGGGGGCCCGATGGTTGTCATGCTTTTTTCTATCAAAGGTTGTGGGATGTAGTGGGAGTTTCGGTGTGGAGGTTTGCTCATGAGGCTTTTTTAATGGAAATGTTTAATGAAGGAGTGGGGGAAACCTTTATTTGCCTTATCCCTAAAGAAGCAAACCCTGGGCACATCTCAAAATTTAGGCCTATTGCTCTTTGCAATGTCCTCTACAAATGCATCACCAAGACTATTACCCTCCAGTTGAAGAAGTGTATGGGTGAGATTGTGTCTCCGATCCTAAGTAGTTTCATCCCGAAAAGAGGTACCCATGATAATATTCTTGTCCTACAAGAAGTGATCCACTCACTTAAAAGGTCTAAAAGTAAGATTGGAGGTATGATGATCAAGATTGATCTCGAAAAGACTTACGACGAGGTCGATTGGGTCTTCCTTCAGCAAACGTTGGAGTTCTTCAATTCCCCCCCCCCCCCCCCCCAATATCATCTTCCTCATCATGTTTTGGGTAGAATGTTCACATCCTTGGGTCCTTTGGAACGGTGAAGCCCTCCCACTGTTAACGCCCAAATGTGGTCTTAGGCAAGGGGACCCACTATTCCCTTACCTCTTTGTGTTCATTATGGAACGTCTTGCTTACCTTATCGAGGAATCAATGGATAAAGGTGTTTGGAAACCTCTCTCGGTTTGTAAAGGTGGCCCTGAATTCTCACATATTTTCTTTGCGAATGACCTCATTCTTATGACTAAGGTCACCCATGACAACGCTTTGACCATAAACAATATCCTCTAGGAGTTTTATGCATGCTCGGGTTTGACTATTTATGTAAGTCAAAGGTGTTTTGCTCTAACACCACCCCTCGGTCAACCCGTAGAAGACTGAACGGGCTCATCGGGTTTGGGTGTATGAATGACCTTGGTCGCTACCTTAGAGTCCCCTTAGTCATGGTTGGGCTAGTGCCCAACTCTACAAAGAACTTATGGATAAGGTGCAAGTTCGGTTATCATCTTGGAAGAGTAAGATGCTCACCATGGCGGGACGCTACACCCTCATTAATTCTGTGACTTCGGCCATGCCAACCCATGTAATGCAAACAGCTTAGCTCCCCACGTCCGTGTGCCATTACCTTGATAAGCTCAACCGAGCCTTTCGTTGGGGAAGCACGAAAAATGAAAAAAAAATACTACCTTGTGAATTGGAAGACGGTGACCAAAGGGAAAGGTCTTAGTGGTTTGGGTATTAGAGAGACGAGGGTGGCGAATACAGCCCTCTTAGCTAAAGTGGGTTGGAAACTTATCAATAAGGAGGCAACGGTTTGGCAACATACTTTCCAGCAGAAGTATATTAAGAAGGCCGATCTTTTGGATTGTAAATTGGACCCGACCTCTTCTTCACAATGGAAGGATATTAGGTGGCATATTGGAAATGGTAAGAACATTTCCTTTTGGTTTGATCATTGGGTTGGCGAGGATTTTATTTGCAATATGATTGAGGTGCACATCCGGGAGGACACACTCCTTATGGTGTCGGATGTCTATAAAGAAAATGGGAGGTGGGATTTTTCTTTAATCAAAACAGCGCTGCCAGAATTTATTTTGGAGCTTATCTTGGAGGTTCCGATTCCGGATGGTTTAACTTCTTCGGATAAACGGGGTTCGATGGGGACGTCAAACGGTAATTTCTCATGTAAATCTGCTTCTACGTCTATTATGCATAGGACCGAGTCCGCGCAGAGTTAGGTTGTGAAACACTGGAATTGGATTTGGGGGCTTCAGTCACCCCATTAGATTGAGATGTTTGTTTGGCTTCTTCAACATGATCGATTGTAACGAATTCCCTTCGATTTTTGAGGAAAAGTTCAATTTCAGATACTTGTAGCTGGTGTAATCTGGACAGAGAGAATGTAGTTCATGCTTTTAGAGTTGTCCCTTCTCCTTAAGGGTGTGGGAATTCATTTTACAACCATCAATGTTTGTGGAATTTGCAACTTTGGATTCGAGTTCTTGGCTCAAAGAGAGCCTCTCTCGGAATTTCAACAACATTATTCTACCATGCAGTCCCTGGAAGAATATCTTCTTCGCTACCCTTTGGACCATTTGGAGATCTCGTAATACCTTTGTGTTTGAGGAAAGGACGGAGGTGCTCAAACATACTATCTTTGAAATTAAAAAATTGGTTACTAAATTGGATGAAACCTTTCCAACAGGTGTGAGATAATATGCCCAAGGGGCGATCAGATGTTAGGTGGAAGAAGCCGAATAGTGGATGGATGAAGTGAAATACGAATGGGAGCTTTTGGGCCTCAACAAATTGTGCCACGGCAAGGGGCCTCCTCCGTAATGAGTTGGGGAAATGGCAATGGGGATTTAGTCGAAAGATTGGCCACCATTCCATTACCGCAACGAAACTTATGGGAATTCGGGATGGGCTCAGAATTGCATGGGACCGTAGATGGGAGAAGCTCATTGTAGAATCGGATTCGGAGGTTGCCATTTCGCTTATTAGAAAAGGGAGAAGCAGAAGATCACCCTTGGGGTGAGATCATTTCGTAGTATAGAAGGTTGATCAACATGCCCTGGACTTGTGAGATACACATATCCATAGCGAAGGAACTCTTGCGCGGACGCTTTGGCAAGAAAAGGGCACTACATCCAGCTGGGAATCCACTTGTGGAATTCGATCCCTAAGGAGCTCATGGAGCTGATGGCCAATGAGGGCTGATTTTCTTTTGTTGTAGTTTCTCTTTTTAGCATTGTCTTTATCAAAAAAAATAAAATATAGTGACAAATCAAAAGGAACCACACCAACCATATATGAAGTGGCAGAGGTCTAATCTCATTCTTTGAGTGAAAGAAAGATTTCATCCACCACATTGATCAAGAAAAAAAAGTAAAAACAGAAGATCCAATTTCAAGAATGAACAAAATTAAAACAAAGATTTTAAAATGACATGCGAGCACCTGAGATTTATTACCTATTTAGTTTTTCTATAGGGTCTTCTAGGAAGCTACAAATCTACATATAATGATATATCATGGATGTCTCCAATTGTATTGACAATTACGAAGATATAAATATATAGCAATTAACTCATGCTACGATATATTATTACTAGCAAATGTGGACGTAATCACTGCATAATCACGAGTATTGAAATTCTGAAATCGAATCATAAAAATGCTCTATATAATAGCAAGACAATATAATAATTAGAATTGAAATGCATGCAAATACATCAATATACACACAAACATGCATACAAATACATCAATATATGGACACACACAGTATATTTTGATATAATATGCCCATCAAAATAGAAACTAAGCACAAAGCCATGAAATTCTTAGACCATGAAAATACTTGTAACGGCGATCGTAAGGAGAAAGAATCGAAGGAGAACAAGCGACTTTCACATTACGTCTGGCGCCAAGAGACGGAATAATAGCAGTCGAAATGCTATATTCACTATCTTCGCTACTTGAGAATAGTTCGGTCTCATCCACTCCTACTCCTCCTCCAATGCTAGTACCCTACACATCCCCCTCTCTTTGAGGACTAGCATCTCCTTCTCCTCCTCCTCCCTCAATCTCTGCAAAGATTTATGCACCACAATAAGTTTTTTTTTTTTTCAACTCTATACACCACAATTAGTTACTAATACCATTTTGTTCAAAGGAAAATTAGTAACTTGTACCATGGAACCAAATCATCGGCCTCTTTTTTTTGGAAAATTACTAAAAGTCCCCTAAAATAAATTTTTATATCCAAAAACTCATGAAAATATATTTACGAACACAAGTAACATGTAGCATGATTAAATAAAAAAATCAATAAAATCTATGTAATTACAAGCATAAATTTTGGTACAAATGTGAGTTTATCAACTTAAACCATCTACGTACAACTACCAGCAGATTCATCTAGTTCAATATGTCGAGATAATCCTCCTCATTAATATATTTTTTTTAAAATCCAAAAAAAAAATATCATAAAAGGAAGAATTCCAATTCAAATAAAAACTTTAAAATTAATTCAAAAAAAGAAACCATGGAGGTCTAAATCTCATCTCATACTGTAACAAAAAATGATACAGGATCATCTTTCACCATTTCTCTCCTCACTTGGCACCCTTCTTCGCAGCAGCCTTGGTCACCTTGGCACCTAATGGGTCTTTCTTGTCCATGCTCTTGATAACACTAACAGCCACCGTTTGTCGCATATCACGCGCATATATATATATAATGATTTTTGCTATCTTGACAAGTAGTTAACAAATAATATTATTTGGAGAATGAAAGCCTCATCATATTCCAATATTGTCTACCAAAAGATGGACCTTAAATTTTTGTACAAGAAATAACATACTTTAGTTTTGTCTTCCTTTCTGCTCAATTGTATTTGTTCAAAAATCACTTTTGCTTATATTGTACAATCTTTGTTCTTTACGTATTATTATCATTTTGTCTTCATTAATTTGATTTGGCTTATTTCATTATACAAGATTCTCTATTTTAAAAGTGTGTTTCATCTCCTATTTAAGGTATTTATATACATGTCAACAGTACAAAAATCATATCACTTATTTATTTAAGAAAAAAATTTGTACACTTGCCATTTATATAAGTATATGGAATAAGAGATGAAATGTCACGCCCCCAAATTCAGGGCCAAAGCTGAAAGTATCAACCTATCAATACTAGTCCAATCAAAAAGTCGAAATAATATCACAATATCTAGTCGGGTCGCAACCCTGACCTTATCAACCAAATAAATAAAAGACATACTATCTATGACTTAATATGAAATATTCATCTCTGGGATTGTTCGCGACTCTACACTCACGAGCCTCCGTGCTAGTCTCATATATCAGCTCACCTCTAATTGGAAGGAAGAAAAATGAAATACGTAAGCAAAGGCTTAGTGAGCACCAGTGTTCGTGTGAAAGGTGCTTAAAATAGTTTTCAGACCTAAAAATCATAAGTTAATGAGGTGAAATCAATAACACTTTTTATTTTTCAGAAAATCATTAAAATAGTTATAATGACATTCGCGTTCATGATAGCAGTTAAGCAATAGGTGATATGACACCAGAACTTTAATATAAGCACTTAGTATATGCATTCAATTAATAGGCAATTACAGTAAACTTTACATTGCACACTTAAGTAGTAGGAGAACATGTTAGTAGTAGCATCGCGTCCGATGATTTTGCTCATAGCACTTTGGGTCTCGCTACTATTACCTTGTCACCCCTAAACATTCAGCTTAAAATCCATCACCTTATTCCTCCCTACTCAGACTCTCGATGCCCGTTTGGTCGTATCCCGAGTATGCCACAATTCAATTCCTAAGACCCCCTCACCCTCAAAACACTTCGTCTTTGAGTGTTGGGATTTCGTTGAGGATAAAGGGAACTGTTTTAAGACCGATGCCAGTGCCAGTCCAGCCGAACCCTAGCCCTATCCATGTCCGGCATTTAGGCCCGACACTACTCTACCATATATAATATGCCATCACATAATTTCACGTTTGATGCAATAGTGGCCTTTAGGCTCATGATTTAGTAACCAGTAATTCAAGGATTTTCAAGAAGTTTTAATGAGGTGGTGCTTTCCTTGAAATCATTTTCACAAAATATGCATTTCAAAATAATTCATATTTTTAAAAGTTTGCACAATGCAATGGGCAACCAAAAGTGGTTTTGGAATTTTATTTAAAAATAGTTGAAACTCGTTATGCTTTGATAATGATCAAAACCATCAATGCGTATATATAGATATACAACATAGTAAAATTTCTTCCAATTTTGAAAGATTTATAAATATAAGTTTGGGAGGTATCTCACATTACACTTCCGAGCTACTGAGGATCTCCTCGCAACTTGTCCAACCGTGCATCCCTAAAATGTCTCATAAGGCAAGAACTTATTCCAAATAAGGATGCAATCAGTAACAAGCTCACAGTACAAGTCATTAGATAATACCAATTCATAGTCTGATTTGATTGGTCATGTGAACTTCCACGAGTAAGGAGAAGCCATCTTACCCAACACTTACCCAGAAGTCAAGAAAGTACAATAGAAATTTGGATCCAGGATCTTGACACCTCATGGTTGATCCGAGAATGATATTACTTCAAATAGCTTGACCGCGCTCCTCCGTCAATGTCGCGTGTCTCCACCGCTACGACTTTTTTGTTCCTTTAACGTGATACGCAAGACTAAAACTTACATCCAAGATTTCCAACAATCTCAACTTTCCCATCATATATATTTTAGTTCAAAAACCACCTGAGAAAATGTTGAACCGGGCCTTCAAAGTTTATCTCTCGAGAATGCCAATTTCATGCACTTCCCGGCACCGCACAATTGAATCCTTCTTCCAGCCACATAACACCATTGATTTTGCAAAATCTTATACCTATAAGCATTTAATCTCCAGGGGCTATCAAATGGTAGTATTTAATATGAAATCGGACATTAGGAAGGTTGGTTTCCGGTGACAACAATGTGAATGATAAGTTTTGGGTGTGAAAACAGTACAATGACAGTGAAGCTTCGGAAGCTGATTCTAGACTACTTCCGTGTCCGTTTACAGAATCTCAGGAGTAATAAAATCTAAACTCAAAGACTTTCTATTGATGGTCTTGCATGTACAATCAACCCACGGAAAGAGTAGTTTCACGCCAAACAAAAATAAAACACAATTCAGAAAGCTAAAACCTTGGCATTGGAATTGGTGGTTTAGGTGATTCTTATAGGCAATTTCCAATGAATACATAAGCTCAAAATGCAATGACTTCCTACAGAATAAGTCCATCTCTTCTATAATTTCAGCCCACAAAATCAGATCCTTATTCGATTAAATATGCATTTAGAGTATGAAACCAAATTGGCACTATAAATCTCAAATTACTCACTTTCCCCTTGCATGTTTAACTAACCCCAATTCCACCAACTAATTACACCAAATCAAACATGCAACCAACTGATATAACTTCATTATACAATAAGATCCTTCAAATTCGAATTTGGTGTAGCCAAAACCAAGACAAAGTCAAAATGAACTCATCAAGTATAATCTTCTCAACTTTAGATCATGCATGTAAAAACCCAACCTCAATCCTTCAAATTAAGAAAATTAAAGACTCATAACACTCTCAAGATCCAAAAAAGTGCTTACCCACCCAGTTAGAAGAAGTTTAGGGCAAAGGGTAGTTGAATCATCCACAACATTCCTTGAAATAGCAGGTACAACCACTCCTGCAACAGCTCTCGGTTTGGGACGTTTCTGGAAATTTCAGTAGAATTTCAGAAACATCGGATTCCATATTATTGTTCCTCGTCGTCGTACGAAGAATTTGAGCTAAAAAACATTCAATTTGAACACCATTTGCTATCTCAAATCTTACTGAAACAAACACTGCCAGGGCTAGAGTTGCTGTGAGAATTGCTGAATTTTTTTGTGCTCTTTATTGTCCCTTGATGTTGTGAGGGTATTTATAGAGTTGCAACAAGGACTTATATGCAAATACTTCATTTATCCCCTTTTCAAATGTGATCCCTATTGCAAGTATATTTACATTCAAACCCGTAGCTTGTTTAATATAATATAGTGACATTTTAGTTAAAAAAACTAATACATATTAAATTAAGTAATTTCCAATAGAGTATACCACTAGTCATCAAATTAGTATATTATCATTAATAAAAAAAAAACAAAAAAAAACTCGTGTATCACATTAAACACATGATCCCGACTGTTATTTCATATTTTGAAATATTTAATGGTTAACATTGTTTTATTCCTTTTCATTTGCTATTGCAGGAAACAAACAAATAAATCCTTGAAGATGATCCTTTATTACCTAATGACAAGCATGTTTGAGTATAGCATGACTTAATTAGCAGAAAAAGAAAAAAGACTATAGCATGACTCGGCTCAATAAGAATGTTACTGTTGTGGAACTCAGAGTCATATTCCACCAAATATAGAAATAGCGAGGGAAATATTGTACTAGAAAACCACACTAGATTTAATTCCCAGGAAAGATTGGAGGCGTCACAACGGTCGCGCTTAAAACCCAACCTCCTCGACAGAATTAACTAGACGAATTTAATAGCACAATATAACACTACAACTATAACTAACAATGGCTACTTGAAGAATAGCACAAAATAAAGAACACCAAATTTAACGAGGTTCGGCTAATTTAGCTTACGTCCTCGGACCCCACCAAAATATTTCACTAAAGGACTAAAGTGAAACTATTACAAACTATAGAGGAAGAAAGAAGAAATTGCTAAAAGACTTAGGCAATTTGGGATGTTTTCTAATGTAAATAGATGGTCTCTTTTTATAGTGTAAAGAGACCACTCTTTACAACCATTTTCCAATGTGGGATATTGCTCAACTTTGAAATGAGCCATTCTTCAACAAATCTCCACCTTGGCGAATTTCCAAAATCTTCAATCTCCTCGTCAAACGGGGTCTCCAAAAATCAATCTTCAAACTTTGACAATGTTGATCAAGTCCAAACAAAATTTGAACTTGATTGCAGTCACAACTTTTGTCAACATATCAGCAGGATTCTCAGTAGTATGGATCTTCTCGATTCTGACTCCACCTTCTTCAAGTATCTCTCTTATGAAGTGATACCGAACATCAATGTGCTTCGTCCTTGCATGATAAACTTGGTTCTTTGCTAAATGGATAGCACTTTGACTATCACAATGTATTTTCACATACTTTTGTCCAATCCCCAGTTCACCAAGCAACCCTTGAAGCCAAATTGCTTCCTTTACAGCCTCTGAAATTGCCATATACTCTGCTTCCGTAGTAGACAGAGCAACCGTTGACTGTAAGGTAGACTTCCAACTGACTGGTGCTTTAGCAAGAATAAATACGTAGCCTGTAGTTGATCTACGCTTATCTAAATCACCAGCATATTTCACTAAAGGACTAAAGTGAAACTATTACAAACTATAGAGGAAGAAAGAAGAAATTGCTAAAAGACTTAGGCAATTTGGGATGTTTTCTAATGTAAATAGATGGTCTCTTTTTATAGTGTAAAGAGACCACTCTTTACAACAATTTTCCAATGTGGGATATTGCTCAACTTTAAAATGAGCCATTCTTCAACAGTTACAAATTACAATGGGTGAACCCTCATAGATATCAGGTGTCACTTATATAATGTCAAAAGATAGATTGATCTCAAAAGCGGATCAATCACCAATATAATCCACCATATTTGTTATAGAGTACTTCATATATATGACCTTTTTGTATAGGTTAGCAAATCCACTGACTTACGCTAAATACGAACGCGTTCTTGACAAACTAGTCCACATCTTTTTGATGCTTATAAGACATGAAATTATTGAAAAGTTTTGGGTAAGTTATGTTTCTAAAGATTTTTTTAGTTGTATACCTTTGAACCTTATTGTGCTAAATATATTCTGTCGTTTATCAATTTGTTCCCTCTTCACCATTTGATGCCAAAAGTTACGCACTATCATTGTGTATAGAGATGTGAAGAATTTCCATAAAACATTATGTTAAGATAAAATTATTGCCTACAGGCGTGTTTGTTTGTAGATTTTGTAAAAAAAATTTAGAGATTTCACCTCAAGTTCATTTCTTTCTCTTTAACAAAGAAATCGCAGTTCCTTAAATTTGATAAATGAAAATCTCAATATTCATTGAAGTGATCTGTCAACCTATAAATCTCAATCTTTCAGTTTGAAAAAACGTATTTCCAACAACAAAAGTACTGCTATGACAAGTTCATTTCGATACTACTTTATCATAGATTTCACCTCAAGTGACATTTCAGTATTATTTTTTCAAGTTCATTTTATATTGGTTGATTCACTGTCTCTCGAAATGACTAGAGCACATTGTCTTCTAGTCCACTATTCTTTTATTTGATAGCTTCTTCGTTTAATTAAAATTTCTAGCCCTTAAATGGTTTGTTTGAGATTGTTTTTTCATTTTCAACCTTCATAATTTGCACGTCATAGTAACGTAGTATAAGGAATATCTATTTGAATATTGATAATGCTTATTCTGTTTGCTTAAAATTCAAGATTCAAAAGAGTTTTTAACTCCGTTCATAGCGCGGGCTTATACTAGCGACTTAGAAAGAAAAAAAATGCACCAAACGAAAAAATTATAACTCAAGACTATTCATATATTTAAGATGCCCAATATTATCAATTATTTTTCTAATCAAATAAAAGGTTTTTAATAAATATATCTAGGTTTACTAACACAAAATTGATCACATAGTTTTGCATGTAAAATCAATTTAATTTGTTATTGTTAATGTATCTTAATGAATTGTCTGGACTTTGAAAATATAAATTGACTTTTTCGCTTCTCCACTAAAATGAAATGAAAATAATTTTTCTATGAAAGAGACAAGAAAAAATACACACACACACACACACATATATATATATATATATAAATATAATTTTATACTTTTTTCTTTTTTTAATCTTATTTTTTAACCATTGTAAATTGGCACTTGGTTTCTAAAGTCCCTTTAACTGAAAGATTTTACAAGATTAAGCAACGTAAAGAGCATTACTTGGGATTGGATTGTGATTACGGATCATTGCTCCAGAAGGCCTAGTTCTTGAATCACAATCATAATTGTCCATGTTTGTGCAACTTATTCTACAATCATAGTACATTATACGTGCTATCCACTGTACATGGAGGAGGATATGATTGTGATTATACGTATCGTCTATGAATCACAACTGTAATTGTTCATATAATGCTGCTCACTTACTCTTTGTCTATAGTGTTGTGATTATATGGGTTACAATGGTAATCGAATGACATGTGTGGATACTGTGGTGCATCATTATAGCTGATTGATGATCAGTATGGTTGACTAATTGAAAAAACTTTTGGTGTTCGTTTCTTAACAATGTGTTTTTGCAGTTTAGATCTCCTATTGCAAAGCGTGTTGCAACCTTCTATTGCACCTCATATATGAATGACATGTGTATAAATATTTATTAAACATAAATTTGATATGGATTATATACACTTGTCATGTAGATATGAAGTGCAATATAAGATGCAACACTATTTTGCAATAGAAGATTTCATTGTCGTGTTTTTGTTTTTCAGATTACTAGTTGTAAGCATGAATACCATTCTCACTGCATTTTTAAATGGTAGGTTCTTTTCTTCCCACCAGGTTTCTGTTTAATGGGAAATTCTAGCTCGCTCCCGGCTCGGCTAAACCCAGGTGTGTTTTATAAAATAACTTACCAATTATATGACAAGTGTAATACACTCTTCTTGTGAAATACACTAAGGTGCGGCCAAGACGGATCTGGGCTAAAATTTTCCCCGTTTAATATACCATTACAAATCCTTGTACCGCACGGTATATAATTTCATCCTCCACTTTTCCGGTCACGGACGAATAAACAATGCACGGTATGTGGGCAGCATCTTGGATCATTCAGGTACCTAATATCTTACTAATTCATACAACTTAAATTGGACGTATAGCAAGTAATAACAACTTATTTTATTTACATTATTATCTAGGTCTTAGATTTTAACAAAAGAATTATAAATTTCCTTAATGTATTGATTCGATCTTTCATATCAATCGATATTTTAAAAAAAAAGAAATTCTTCCGTAAAATTGTTAATGAAGTTTTGAGTATATAACATTTCTAAATTAAACAATATCTAATCTACATGAATTATTGAGTGAATTAAAATATTGGTCCTATATGATATAGAGGATTTCAATTTTCATTGCACGCTTTAGGAGTTCGCTAAAATTGTCTCATGGATTAAAAAATTACAACTGTGATACCGACGGTTAAAAACGTGACGGAAGCTCACGTATGCAAACCATATACTATTATTTCAGGACTTAGGGTTAAAAGTAAATTGGAGAAATTGCACATAAACTCCCTATATTAGCAAAACATCCCTTTTCTTAGGTAAAAATGGCCTCTTACCCAGTAGTTATAGTTATATATATAGGGATAATTACACTGGGCACTCTTTAAGTATTACCTAATTACAAAATATATCTCCTATTTTAATAAATTACATCTCACACCCCGAGGTTTCAATTATTGATGTAAGGTTGGATGAAAACATAAATTGACGTAAATGCCCTAATAGAATGATTTAAATAAAAAAACAAAAAAGAATTTTTTTTAAAATAACGAAAATTTAAATGACATTTGTGCCCCTTTCACATCTAACCCTTTCGGCCCAGTTCAAATTACTATTTTGTCCCAAACCGTTTCGGCCCATGAACTAAGACGGCCCAAAAGGCCCGATTAAAGCGTGCCTAGCCCATTAGTGGCCCGACCTTGGACCAGCTTGCATGTCCAAAACCAAAAAGTTTTACAAAATTTTGGCTCCATTTATTTAAACAAAAACTAAAGTTGTTCAAGTGGTTAAGGCTCTCGTAACTATATTTGAGGCTAAGGGTTCAAATCACCTTGGCCTCATAAATTTATTTTGTAAATTAAAAAATTTATATTTACACACCTATACATTACAAAACATTACATATAACACTAATACATTTAAAAATCATTATAAATAACACCAAAAGGGTATAAATATTCCAAAAATAAAAATCATTATAAATAACACCAAAAGAGTATAAATATCCCAAAAATGTTGGGTTTTCAGGATAAAAAAAAAAAGTTAAGGGAATTTTCATAAATTTATTTTGTAAATTAAAAACTTACATTTACACACCTATACATTACATATAACACTAATACATTTAAAAATCATTATAAATAACACCAAAAGGGTATAAATATCCCAAAAATGTTGGGTTTTCAGGGTAAAAAAAAGTTAGGGGTATTTTTGAAAGTTCACTAAAAAATTTAACAGAACAGTACTGAAACCCTAACAGAAAGGGCTGGTTGTTAGAAAAATGAACCATTTGGATGTTGGATGTAATTTATTGAACTATGGGATATTCTTTTGTGTTAGGCAATACCCAAAAAATACCAAGACTAATTATCCATACATACATATATTCATTCTTTATTATACACTAGAAATCTTTTTCACATCATCTTCCCCAACCCACTCAAATAACCATGGCACCTTCCCGTCCTCTCCCTAGTACATCTGAGCGTCGCCACCTCCTTCCCGAACCAACAATGCCACCCTCTCCCCGTGTAAAAAGTAAATCCGTCAATATTTACACGATGAAATGAAAGTGGGACAATTTCATTTGAATTTTAGGCCTGAAAGCTATTTTAACCATGGTCTTCACTTTCCACCAAAGCATCGAAATTTTGATCGACATTTTGTGTTTCCTACGGACCCGAAATGAAATCCCACTTTCAACCCAATCGAAATTTCAATCGAAACTCGAAATTTTCTCAAACTTTAATCGAAATGCAAAATTTCTCGTAATTACATATAATATTATTATTATTTTGCAAAATATCCACCGAAATTTCTATAGACACTACAAATATTTCAAATTTTTTATCGAAACTCGAAATTTCCCAAAATTTAAAATAATATTAAATTATTAATATTTTATTTAGATATTTTATGTAAAAAGTTAATTTTAAATATTCTTGTTATTTATTTGGAACCTAGCATATTTGATCTTATGAAAAATTGCATATATGGTTTCAAATAATATAGTTTATTGAAATTGCGTAACTTTTATTTTAATTGAGTTCTTATGAGATTTAGTCATAACTTTACTATAAAATCCAGGCTATTTTATGTTTCTGCAACTGATTTTAATTACAGTCATTAACAAAACACATTAAATATATTTCATAGATACATTGTTATTAATATAAAAGATACATAATTGATTAACTACAGATATCCAAAGTTTCACTTAAGATTTCCAATTATTTTTATGAATTTTCATGATTTTTCTATAATCAAAACTGAAATTACATATATCCCCAAAATTTCATCAAAATTTTCATAAATCTACTCTCTGAAATCTGCATCGATAGTGATTCTTAATACTTTAATTTTAAACTTTTTTATTTGAATAAATTACCGTTTTTATATCATTTAGAAAAAGTAAACATATCAATAATTTTAGACATAATTTTTATTTTGATAGATGTGTTTTGGTAAGTCTAGAATATATATGTTTAATAGTTTTAAAATAATGAAAAAATAGCTATTTGATTAGAATAAAAAGTCTAGATTAATTTTTATAATAACATTTGAATAAATTGTTCTACTTTAGTTTCATCGTGTGAATGTCATGCACAATTAAATGTTGATGTGAAAAAACTTTTGCATAGGATTAAGTAGGGATAGAGATAGTGTTGCTGTTTTGGAGAGAGGGAGAGGTTGGTGGGTTGGGTTCAGAAGATGATGCAAATAAAAATAACGTAAAATAAAAATAAGAACTTAAATCTGGATTATTAATCTTTATCAAGTAATATCCTATCATTATTATAAACTAGGATTCAAATATGATATAATTGGTTTGGCTAAAATTGTAGCTTGATTTTCATGTATAACTATACTTTGTGTAGTCAATGTTGACGGGCCAAATAGATAAGATAGGAGCATAATGATCTCAGTACTCTTCTTAAGCCTTAGTTACCTAATTGATTACATTCTTAGGGGTGTCTTAACACCTAATGCCCTAAAACCAACTGGTTTGATAGCCATTGACGGAAAGCTTGTTTAAGGATAATATAGTCGCCTAATTGTAGATACATTGCACGGATTATAGGACTTCAATCTTTAATTTGTTCAATCCGAATTCATAGTCATTTCAAAGTGTAGGATCAAAAATTAAGTTTGTTTCTCGACTTGTGGTCTAGTTTGGTGGTGGCAAGGAAGTTCCTTAGGCACTTTTATTGTAATTTCTTTTTTTATTAATGCAATTGTCTTTTAAAAAAAATATATATATGATATAATAAATAAATAATAAAATATATTCATTTACACACACATATATATACACGCACATTAACGGAGCGGAAGTAATTAATTGTATAAAGAAAGTATAAAGGACTAGAAAAGACAAAAGTTTTCTTGTTAATTTTGAATGATAATGACGGAAAAACAATGTCAAACACTAAATACTTAATCTCCACCATAATCCAACTCCAACTCGAAAAATCCAAAGAAAGAAAGAAAAAAAACAAAGGGGCCAAATTCCAGAGACTCAAAACGATACGAGATTGGGTCCAAAAATACTATGCTACACAAGATGACACATGGTAAAATATGGACCCCATTCTACAACTAGAGAAGAACTAAAAATAAAACAAAAACAAAACGCTGAAAAAAGGGGGAAAACACAAAACAATCTGAATGAAAGCCTAAATGATGGAATTTGTGGTTGCTAAGTGAGATAAATTCTGACCTAGGTCACCTTTGTCTCGAAACGAGATTCGATTTGGCAGGTCGTGGATCAGGCAACTCCAAGTGGATAAATATATATTCCCAGATATAGTCACGGGCTGTAATTTGGCTATAGAATTAACACAGGGGAGTATTTAGCATTTGAGCATGATATACTACATGGTGGCTGTTGGAATATATTTTCCTTAGTAAAAGGAATTTTTGAAAATTTGGCAAAATACAAGAGAATTTTATGCAATTTCTCCCATTTAAGTAACTGCATGTGCAAGCCACTTGTGCAACTTCGTCTATTTTCTGACCGCCGTGACTAAAATTGTACATATTTTTTTTTCTATGAGACTTGAATTAGTACAATTGTCCTTGAATTATTTTTTCAAGATCATATACATGATTCACATGCAATGCTCTTATTATTTACTCTTTTTTTTTTGGTTAAAATGCTCTTATTATTTACTGGTATATTATATTTATATTTTAATTTCCAGGATGCTAGTTAATTCAGTTATTTCCTAGCTGGTAGTTAATTCATTTACGATTCCATTTCTTGTGTATACCATTCTTAAACCCTCTTCTTCATAACCACATTTCACAACCCAAATTCACATTCCCGATTCAAGAGCCCTCTTCTTCTACTCTTTCAGTTTCAAGGAAAAGAAAGTGACAAGCGATGTTTGCAGAAGTATCTTAATCCCATATCACCGTAATATCATCGGAATCACCAAAAATTTTAATTACAAGACGTATTACTGCGTTGTTTTCCCTCTTATGGGAAACTCTCTGAGATCAATAATGCACACTCGATTCTCTAAGGGGTTTCCAGAAGAATGCATTGTGGTGGCTTTAAAGGAGATTCTCACTGCTATAAGTTTCATCTATAAACATGGCGATGTTGATTTGCAAATAAATGCAGGTAATATTTTCTTCATTGGGAAGGAAATTAAACTAGGGCTGTGTTTGGTTTTATTTTGGAGGGTGTTTTTGGTGAAAATTTTGGTGAACATTTTATTGGAAATTGTGTATTTTGATGAAAATATGTTTGGTTTTGTTTTGAAGAATTAATATTTTAATCATTTTTCGTGAGAATGTGTTTGGATTAGCTATTTTGAAATAACATTTGAGTGATTTTTTGGTGAAAATGTGTTTGGTTTTATTTTCAGAGGTAACAAAAATCACTGTAGCAGTCAAATCATGTCAATTTTTGTCTGAAAAAGTTGTTTTAGTGATTAATTGATGATTGAAAAATATATTATAATATAAGTTTGAAATTATTATAATATATATGAATGATTATTTTATATAATTATATAATTTCTAAAATAATTATTTATTAATATATTATTTTATAAATAAAAAAAAGAAAAAAAAAAGGGGTTGGGGAACAGTGTCGTCTTCCCCAACCCCCACACACACACACACAACAATACACACACACACACGAAAACGCACACAAACACACGAAAACACACAACAATACGCACGCACACAACAATACACACAAACACACAAAACAATACTCACACACACACACACACAACAATACACACGCACGCACATACACACGCACAACAATACACACACACAAAACAATACTCACACACACAGACACACACACACACACACAAACACACACGAAAACTAAAGGACAGAGAGAGGGAGGTGAGAGAGAGAGAGAGAGAGGAAAAAGAGGGAAGAGAGAGAGAGAGACCGGAGAGAGAGAGAAGAGTTGAGGGAGAGAAGACAAAAAAAATTTGGAAAATTTTGGAGATAATATTTGGCCAAACATGGGCCCCATGTTTGGCCAAAAAATTAACAACCAAACAAGTTTTGGGCTGGGTTTTGGTGAAAAACCCAGCTTAAAACAAAACCAAACACAGCCTAGCCTTTTCAGCTTCTACATACGAATGTCAAGATCATAATCAGTCTTCTTCTTCTTCCTCTTCACGTCAATCGTATATGCCTATGAGTTCTATCTGCAAGTGGGCTGTTGCACCGGAGTATCCTAGTGAATCATTTAAATATGAAGATGATATCTGGATGATTGGTATTACCGCGTTAGAATTGGCTTACAGAGGGATTTGGGTTTTGAGTAAGGCAAACATACAAAAAAGGTTGTTCACGATCGGAATGTATACGAGGCTTCCCGATTGTTGGATATGTTGTAAATTTTGTGATTTGTGTTTGAATAAATACAAATAACTCAAATCATTATAAATATATTATTTACAGATCATGATATGATAATTATAAATTATGGAATAATACATATTAAACAACATAAAAACATAAAATAAGATACTGCACCGATGGAGAGTCACACCATATGGCGCTGTCCTAAAGCCATGATTGTCTCCCTACGTCCAGGTTCTGACGACTGATCACGACTCCAAGATAAAACTCCATTAGCTCACAGCGGTGTCTCATCCTATGTGCACGACCACAAGGAGACGAGGAACCAATCCCTTAGTCACGTTGCCAAAAACACTCTTGTGGGGAGTATAAAATAATATCTCAAACTCTATGTAAAATATCTCACACTCTCAATACGCCAACAAACATGACCGTGACTCCTTATATAGAAAACTAAAATTTGACCATTTCAAAGATATTAATGGACCACTAAAAACCATCATAAAATCACCATAAAATCAAATAATAATTAGGCTCACTCATGATAAAATAATGTGGTCAAATATCACATATATAAGATGCTAATGAGGCCATAAGTCTAAAATAAATTATACGTAATTAGGCACACTAATTGTGAGATTTAAGAAATTATTATTTGTTGGAAATAAAAAGTAGTATGAAGAAATTTTAAAGCTTATTTCCAACAATCCCCCACAAGATTTAAAATTTCTGAAATTCAATAAAACCAAATAAAATGGTGGCAACTTTATATCATGCAATCGGTGTAGGTGTCATCTGGGCTTGAACCTATACTTAGTGATAGAAATCTCCATTTGAGAGAGCCATAATGGACTAGGCCTTGAATTAGGTCCCTTGACCAAACTTTAATTACTACACACACGATATAGACTTTAGGACATGGTTATAGCGGGTTAGCGCGTTAACGGCCATGCGCTCTGATCTTGATTCTCGTGAGGTCTCTAGGGTCAACCCAAACCCATAGCCCCGGCCATCAGGGCTACTCTCACTTAGGTGAAACCTGCCAAGGGTACATGTGACCTCCACCCCGCGGATTTCCCGCCTTGATCTCATTAAGGGACAAAGTCCATCCTAACATCACACTTTTTACAGCACTTTACCTTAAGGATTGGGAAGGAGGTATCTCGATGTACACTCTCCTCAAAATAGTGCTTATGAATCACGCATTACAGGTTGTTCCTACCCATTGAACCTTCTTCATGGGGTCTCCAATCACAAAGGTTGGGTTACTCTTGGAGGTGATTCCCTTGCGGACTTAGCCCATCCCCATCGATGATAAAGGATCTACCCTCTGCGCTAGTCCCCCGAGGCAAATTCCATCTCATGGAATAAATAATATATGCCTCTTTGTTTTCATTTCTCAATTCATCACATAAACATACATGTTATTGACAACTCCCCAAAATAGAGTTATTATTTTCAATTGAATTTATATATGATAATTTTACTCATCTCGAAAATGTCATAAAATCTTTTCAATCTCTATTCTTCAATATCATAAATATTTTCTTTCATTTCCGGATACAAGTCACTCAAGGACATGATAATTTTACTTTAAAACTTTACAAATCTTAGCTTCACTTTTAACTTTCAAATTTCACAAACAATTTTCATAGTCTATCAGCAAGTTACTAAAATCAAATATTAGTAATTTCATAAGACACGTTTTATAGCACTATAATGATAATTTTCTTTTCAATCAACAAACAAAATTAATCTCATAAAATATTTTGGAATAAAATCAGCCCCGTATTTCTGATGTATCATGAAATAATCCAAGCCTTAAAATTTCTCTCCATTTATTTTGAAAATATATTTCTTGCACTTAACTTTAGAAAATAACTTATCACATATTTTATTTTATTTTTAATAAAATCAATATACACCCCCACATTTTCCTTCTATATATGATCCAAGTCACGATTGTGAAATAAAGTAATCAAATATTTAGCATCACCAAAATCGATTTTATTCTCTCCCCAAACCGCTGTATCATTTTCTTTGAAAATATATTTCCTACATTTAATAAAACTTGCTAAAACAATTTTTCACATAAAATTTTCAATATTTAATTAATACAGTCAATATAAACCCCCACATTTCAAAAATAGTTTTTTTTAATTGAATTTATAATTAATATAATGGTATAGTCCATAGAATCAATCCCACATATTTTATTCCATATATTAAGAAACCATACCGAAGCAAGTCAAAATAATCACATAAAAATCAACAAATCCACATATCTAGAACTCCATGGTCTCTGACTCTTCAGGAACCCAAAAAGACTCTTCAGGAACCCAAAAAGATAACTTAAATCATAAGAATTGTTGTCGCATTCATTAATCGCAATCAATATATCTTGCTCCACATAACATTTAATCACACAAATTATAATACAATTGTATTTGAGTTTTAGACTATTAATCTTGACATGCAAACAGGAGATATAAAATTATTAGCCTAAACTTTCAAGTAATAGAACACACTTTTAATTACCAATAATTAGCTATTAAGACCTTATTTAGCAATAAAAGCGTAACATCTCAGGGAGCGATAGCATTTATAATTATCATGAAAATTCCAGCCAAACTGATAAAACAGTAAGCCTCCAGCCGTTGGTTTATTAAGCATAACAGATTGATTAACATATTTGCAGAGCTTAAATACACATTTATTAATTTCCATATACATCTTTCCTTTGAGCATTCCATCATATTTTATAGCACGGTACATATAGACATCAACAATTTATAATCATATACTTAATATAATATTTTTAAGATAATTGTTACGATTAATATGCACAACCATGGTCAACTAGCCGTTGTGTACACATGCATAATGCTGTACAATTAATTCCTTTAAAATGGATTTGTAATTGTTCTTAAAGAACCTAATTACTGAATATATAACTCTCTATGTAGGAGTGGTTTTTTAACATGAGCCTTATGCCATAAATCTTTACGTGTATGCACATATACACACATAAGATGTGTCATAAACTAAACGAAAACATACCTTAGCAGGACAAAATTTATCACCGTTCTGAAACCGGACTAGCCATTGTAGGATTGTACATGTTATGGACATAAGCATCGTTTATTCTGCCACTATTTCTACAATGAAGTCTAAAATATTTTTCCATCATTTGTAATAAATTGATAACAGCTGGAAATAGTATAATGACAATACTAACTAATTAACCAATTACCCGTTAAAAGACATGTAACTACTATATGATGTTAAATAATTTGTAGCCTATAAAACTTATGTTTCCATACCACCATTCATAATATATACATGTCTATACAAATTACACTAGTGAGACACAATAAAATAAAATCACATGTTCACATACGTGTCATCTCATGACAAATTGAATAATATAACTTCTAGATTATAGTAATGATGCAATTCATCAATATTTAGTGTTAAAATCTGATAATAACCCATGAGAAATGTACTAGCCATTACATGCATGTTAATGGTCATTATGCACATCTAGCCGTTGGAAAATATGCTATATGATTAAGCATTTTGTAACTTACACATGTCTACCTCTAGGAAAATCAAGTGACAAAGTGATTATTGCCTTCTTAAGGACTTTTAATATAACCATCAAATAATTATAATAGCAAATAAATTTATCAATTTATTATTATGATTTGCATAAATTAGCCGTTGGACAAATAACGTGAATCCTTGACTATTATATTTCCACCTTATTATTATTTTCTTTAATATTAAGTTTCTACGGAATTTTCATGGTGCATTCAACAATGTTGTCACCAGAAGATATGAAACGACCATAAATCATGGACCATGCAGGTAGGCAAGAAAATCAACTTATTCTTTAATAAAAGATTATGCTTCCACTCGAACCTGCATGCTTCTCAGATGAAAATTTATTTCTTGTTATGCCTTAGAAAGTTTACACTTCCAGATTAACTTTTTTAAGAATGCTCATATAACATTGTTATTCCCCTATATAACAAAAGTTAAAATTTCTAGGATAAACATACATGGGTTTGCCTTTTTATAAGTAACTGATAGAAAACTTCATCAATATTATAATTGTAGTTGTCTCCGTCTCATTTTCTTTTTATCAAAATATAATTTAGTTTTATGAAAACATAAATTAGGTAATTTCATATTACCCTTTATTACATGATCGACATACATGTGAGCACAATATCACTTAGAATTATAAATAGTAAAATATGACTATATCATACATGCATGTGCAATTTTATTAAATCATAATAATGTCATTTAATCTACAACATGATTCTCAGGTGCCACGGATATAACAGCCACACAATAATACAAAATGATCTTCTATCCTTTGAAAATTTGACACGAAAATTTCCAACCATCTTGTAAAACATGTAATCATATGTACTCTCACCTTGTAGAAATGGATAGATAAATAAAACATATTACACAAAAATCATACCTGGCTGCTTGTGCCTGCAAGCTTACCAAAACAAAGGACCTTTTCTTGAGCATAAAATTTCACAATTTCCAAATCACTTGGTACATACAGCTTCATTGATTTGCTTATGAAACTCACAGGCACCAGGTTCATGCAAAATAAAATCATATGTAAGATCAAATCACATTACACCGGAAACTATTATTTCATGAACACAAATCACATAATCATGGCTTTAGATTGTTGTAAATTTTGTGATTTGTGTTTAAATAAATACAAATAACTCAAATCATTATAAATATATTATTTACAGATCATGATATGATAATTATAAATTATGGAATAATACATATTAAACAACATAAAAACATAAAATAAGATACTGCACCGATGGAGAGTCACACCACATGGCGCTGTCCTAAAGCCATGATTGCCTCCCTACGTGCAGGTTCTGAAGACTGATCACGACTCCAAGATAAAACCCCATTAGCTCACAGCGGTATCTCATCCTATATGCACAACCACAAGGAGACGAGGAATCAATTCCTTAGTCACGTTGCCAAAACACTCTTGTGGGGAGTATAAAATAATATCTCAAACTCTATGTAAAATACCTCACACTCTCAATGCGCCAACAAACATGACCATGACCCCTTATATAGAAAACTAAAATTTGACCATTTCAAAGATATTAATGGACCACTAAAAACCATCATAAAATCACCATAAAATCAAATAATAATTAGGCCCACTAATGATAAAATAATGTGGTCAAATATCACATAAATAAGATGCTAATGAGGCCATAAGTCTAAAATAAATTATACGTAATTAGGCACACTAATTGTGAGATTTAAGAAATTATTATTTATTGGAAATAAAAAGTAATATGAAGAAATTTTAAAGTTTATTTCCAACAGGATAAATAAGAAAGAGAATGGAATTAAGATGTTGAGGTCTCTTCTATTCAAAGAGAGAAATTTCTCGAGAGCTTTTCAGAAGATGGTAATAAGTTGTCTTTCTAGTCGGCCATATAAATAGGCTGACTATTCAAGAGCTTTTTGAATCTAAAGTTTTTACGAAGTGTAAGAAGGACACGGACTATTTTTTCCCGACTTGTTGGAGAATAACTGAAGGCTACTTTGGTATTATTATTGTGCTGCTTTTCACGCGTGAGAATACATGTAATGGTACGTGCGTAGAAATTCATCAGGATTATTGTTGACTTTTGTTTTCAGCAATATATCTGTGCCTTTCTCTTTGACATTTTGCTATTCGTGATGTACGACCTCTCTTCTCCTCTTTATGGCATTTACGAAAGAGCGGCAAAGGGAAGGATTGACATTTACAATTCTTTTTTAAATTAGTTTTGCAAAGGGAAGGATTGGCATTTACAATTTTTCCAGTAGAGTCTCGTAACAATATTATAGGTTATGGTACCAAAGAAAGACTTCAAAACACCAGCAGCTATATAATAACATACCCTGATTACATATTCTCTAAAAAGCATTTCAGTTTTTCTAATCTTCTACGGACGTTGGTTTCCAAGTCCGAATAAATATTTGAAGGGGTACCAAAATTGGTTGATTTTCACTAAAGTCCAATTTTCTAGAGTTTTGATTTTCTTTTAATACAATGAAAAATTCTTTTTTTTTGATTTGAGACTAATGAAAAATTCTTACTGGTTGTTCCTTTATACAACTTTAAAATCCACACTAATCAAATTGAAATTTGCCTTTTGGAATCATCTTCAACTTTCAATAATTCCTTTAATTAAGCCCTTAATCTTGATGTTTTCTCAAAACGTATTTGGTATCCAAATTTAATTTTCAAAGTTGAATTTAGTTGAATTCATTTTTTAAATCTCTACTATATCAAAAGTATTTAGTTGCATTTTCAATATCTTAGTTATATATCATTTTTATCTTCTACTACTAGGAAAATTAGGCTTCCTTATTCCGGTTTTTCATGGCTGTCACAATCTTCTATCTTCATTTGTTCAAGGTACAATTTCTTCTTTGTGAATCTCATATTATAAGATTTAATTTGGCTCTTTCTTTATTTATATTTATTTTGTAGAAATATTGGAATTTAAAAAGTCTGTTCTTTATTTGTATTTACTTTTTCTTTTTCAAAATTAGTAAGTAAATCGATCTTAAGTTTAGCAAATCTAATTGATGATTAGGTTTGAACTTTATATGCCAAATATTGTTGGATTTTCATCCATTAAATTGTTTATCTGAAAATTCGGGTCTAAAAGAAATTCATATTTTCTTATATTTATTTTTTAGTTATAATTTATCTATATTATCTTCACGATTTTTTTTTTTGCAGGTGTGGGTCGAAAATCAAACTGTACGTTTGAAGTCAAAAATTTTAATTTCTTGATCTATACAATAGGGTTTCATGACCATCCTACGTACGAGTAATTTGAATTTAATATAAACATTTTGGTTTAGTAATTTTCCCCCAAACATGTAGAAGTATATTGTGCTTGGAGATAAACTGACGAATATAAATGTGTTCATGTCAATTTTCATTGCATGTGTAACACAAAACTCGAATATTGTTTGACGAAAGGCCAGAAAGTCAAGTGTAAATCCAATCATGATTCATCTCTGTTTAGATTGTTGGTTTCGTCTACTTCTTCTATCTTTCTTCATATCTATTATCATAGATTTGTTAACCTTTCATTTCTTTCTGGAGTTTGAACAATATAATGCAGTTGCTCTTTATTTAATCTTTGAACTTTAGCAAGGAAAACACATTTTATTTCCAATAAAAATACCCGTTGGTTAATTTTTCGTTTTTGTTTTTATCTTATCACTTTTCCATTCAAATCTAGGTCCAAATCCTTGGAATATTAGTGATTTTTGATGTTAAGATGCTCAATATTTTCTTTTAAACACATGGCTTCTTTTATATGTATTGCTGCTATACATGGACTTACCAACTCAAATATTAAAATTTATTTATAGAATATTTTCTTTGATTAATTTGCACTCATTTTTCCTAAACACATTGTACTTCAAGTTTTTTAGGGTCAGTTACATCTACATCGTCGACAAATATGCCTAATTATAAATATACACCCCATCTTTTTTATTACTCACACTCTATGATATACGGACACTCCGAAAAATCATCCCGTGCAGTGTCGGACACGCACCGTGTCCATGTCCAGCTATTGATAGAAAAGAAATATACACATGAATATTTGTATCTTAGCCGTGTCTGTATACTTTCTTTTAAAATTCACGTATCTGTGTCCCGTGTCGTGTCCGCAAACATATCTCGTGTCCATGTTCGTGCATCATAAAAAAAACAGAAAATCAAAGATAAAAAAAAAAAGTGCAAAATTGGAAAAATAGAAAAGAAAAAGAAAATTGAAAAGAAAAAGAAAAAACCTGTTCTTCATCGGATCTTTGAATCTTGTGTGAAACTTGTGCCACCCACAACCAAGGCCTCGCGCCACCGCCACTTCCCACCAGCGTGACTCCATCTACGTCCTCGTTCGATGAAATGGGCTCGATATCAATTTTATTTTGAATCACTTTCGATCGAGTTGAAGATGTATTTACGGTTTCGGAGAGGTAGTTTGATTTTTTTTTTGAATTTGGAGAAATTCTTCTTCTTTGTCATGATAACTAGTAATTAATCTTTATTCAAAGTCTTCGGATTATATTGTTTTTAGTTTGACTCAAATTATATACTACTATGTTTTTCTTCTACATATATGCACTTTTATCTATGTTGTTGCATTTCTACCAAGTTGTCGCGTTTAGTTTTAAATTTTTAGTTTTAAATTGTCGCGTTTAGTTTTAAATTTTTTTCCATTTTTACTATAATTATTCTAGTTTGAGAAGCTTCTTTAATGTGATGCATGATTTAACTTACAAAGAAGAAAAATGGTACATCTTTCACCAAAATTTGGTTGCACAAAGAAAAATCAAGTTCTTTCTTTGCAAAACTAAAATCCATTTGTACTTTCCGAAAGCTATTACAATTCCTATTATTCTTGCTACCAACTAAGATATATTCGCCGGAAAAAAAAATTAAGATACATTCAATTTGCTAGTTATTTCCTTTGTTATTCAGGCAGTTGTTTGTTAGATATTCATCATTTTAATTATGTTCTAATAAGATTAATGAAATTGTATATGACCTCGGTTGTGCCTATAAAATCCAAATGTTGTATCGATCATCCTGGTTAATTCCTTGAGCAAATTTTAGCTTTTGCTTGCAGACTGGTATAGTAGTTTACCCAACTTGACATTTGAAATTATAGTTAGATTTTTTTTACCACTTTTACAGGACCTGCAGACTTCCCACATAATATCTGTTTGGAACTTTAGAAGATCAAATTTTTCATTAGAATATATTTGTATGCTGCACATGATAAACTTATTGCATTACTGCGGAAAGATATCATATACTTGTTTGTTCTGTTTGAGTCAATATGCCTTTTCCGTGCTGTAGAATTTGATTATTTTTGCCACCAACTATTGATCCCTTGACCTCCTGCTAATGATTGATGATTCACCACATGTTTGTGCTTTGAGGTCTTGTAAAGTTAATAAAGTTTTTTACTTGGAGAGAATAAGGTAGAAAGAGTGAAAATGGTCAAATTAGAGAAGCATATGTTGCTGTAAGGTGTATATGGTTCCACTTTTCCTGGATTTTGGTGTATGAGAACATAGAAGGAGCTTTAATTTTAAATGCATATACTAATACAGTGAAACCGAGAATAGATTGAGCAGAGATGAGTTGTTGTAAATGAAACAAGACTATTAGATGGTTGGAGCTATTTCTGCATTAAGGACTTTCTTTTATTTTATATATATATATATATATATATATAGTGTCCATGGTATGTAATTGGTAGTTGATATTTAACCTATGAAACAACCATGCAAAGACCGAGGCAAAAATCAAATGAAATAGTAGTTGAAGAATCATCAAGCAATCAACAAAACCAGAGGCAAAACTTAATTGTCGAAATTCACATTGCAAAAAATGAGGGTGCCTCTTCGCCACGTCCAACTCCCAAACAAGTAAATTTTTCCCCACTACGAAGCCCGAGTCAAGTAATAGTGAATATTTCTCGAGGGCCCTTCAACTTCCAAAGGAAAATCAGCAGTGAAAACTGTCCTCACAAACTGAGCTTAAAATTTAGAAACACAACTCAGTGATAAAAAAATAAATCCAAATGTACTTTTATCAAACAAATACTGAATTTTGACCGCATAACTACATGTTGAGTCTAAGCCAATATATTTCTACTAGTATATTTCTACTATTAATGTGAAGTTTACAAAGAATAAGACGACGTGATCGCCCCCACAAACTGCCATGTCTTGAAAGCGACCCCGAGAGACGCTCCTAAGCAAGAGGGCGGTTCATTGGTCCATCAGGAAGCATGTCCTGGGTCTCTTTCAAAATTTGCCTCATTGGGTTTCCAAATTTCCCCAAATGTTGATAATAGGAAAAATCATATGATATTTATTGTCAATAAAACATATAATATTTACTTGTCGAAATAAAACCTTAAGCAAAGGCATTTATGGAAAATAGACCTCACGAAGATTATTGTTGATAGTTTTCCAGTCTTCATCATGCGATCGTACAATGCTAAAAAAATTGGAACGCTTTAGACATAGTAGCTGACTTAACCTCCTTGTTTGCACCATGAAAAGTTGTGGTCTCTTACAAATTATGCCAATCTCACCCAAGAGATCACCAGCTTTGGCACGTCCAACAACCTACATTTATTGATTGCAGTTTCACTACTACAAAAATACACTATTACAGCGCACCTATTACAGCGGTTTTTAGAAAACCGCTGAACGAAGGGGTCTATTACGGCGGTTTTTTGGTGAACAACTGTAATAGGTTTTCGCCGGGAACCAGTTACAGTGGTTTTCCGAAAAACCGCTGTAATTGATCAGTTAAGGCGGTTTTTCGAAAAACCCCTGTAACCGGTCCGGACCAGTTACAACGGTTTTCCGAAAAACTGCCTTAACCGATCAATTACAGCGGTTTTTCGGAAAACCGTTGTAACCAGTCCGGACCGGTTACGGCGGTTTTCCAATAAACCGCTTTTAAAAAAAAATTAAAACATTTCCCCCCCATTTTCCCCCCCAATTCGGCCGACACTCTCTCACTCTCTCTCTCACTCATATATATTAGGGTTATATGTTATGAAATTAGGGTTATATGTTAATATTTTGATTGTTGTTAGGGGTTTTGTGAATTATATAATGTGAGTTATAAGTTAATATCTTGATTGTTATTATATACATGTTATGTTAATTAGGGTTTTGTGAATTATATAATGTGGGTTATATGTTAATATCTTGATTGTTGTTATATACATGTTATGTTAATTGGGGTTTTGTGAATTAAATAATGTGGGTTATATGTTACTTTCTTGATTGTTGTTATATATATATGTTATGTTATTTGGGTTTTGTGAATTATATAATGTGGGTTATATGTTAATTTCTTGATTGTTGTTATATATATGTTATGTTAAATGGGGGTTTTGTGAATTATATAATGTGGACATTTTGGGTTTGTTGTGGGTGAAAGATTAGAATGTTGGGTTTGTTGTGGTTGAAAGATGTGAATTTTGTTGGTTGCAAGTTTGAGGGAAGATTAAGTCGAGAACTTGGTAGAAATTTTTGCGTTGTTACTCTGCCCAATTTTTTCTAGGATATTGGGAAATAAATTAACATTTTGATATTGCATTGTCCCCAAACTACCACATTTTCATCAAGTGTGGTCCCTTCGTCTAATTTTTCGGCAAATTGGTAACTGTTGGGGTTAATTGAAATGTCCAAAATTACATTTGGCACCCCAAAAGCACAAATTTTGAAAATTTCCACCCCAAAAAAGAATAACTAATAAATTTCACCCTTTTATCATAATTTTTTAACTTTGAAGATAGAATTAGCAATTAATCATTACATTGTGATAGTTTCTTGTCTAATTTTAATGGCAATTTTGATATACACTTCCCAAAACCCATTTCATCACTATAAATAGACTCTACAAACTAAATAATAACAATATGAAAAATCATTAGAAAATGAATAAATAACGAAAACAAAAAAAAGTAGAGAGGACTAAGAAAATATATACAAATCAAAAATATGATTTCAAAGGGAGAGTGGAGAAAAATTTGTGAATCTCTATTTTATTGCTTCATTCACAATTTTGTAAAAAGAGGAGAAAAAGTTGGAGACAAACCATTTGTTTGCAACGGCTTTGAAAACAAACAAGGTAATATGTGGGTTTATGGGAGAAAGTTGATGAATTTGGATATCCGGGAGGTAGTTACAAATCGTGCAATAAAATAACAAATATTCTTATCAACAAATTTATTTTCCTTGCCTTGATTTAGCAGCATTTATCTCAATTAGATGTGGATAACCCCCTTTTGCAACAACTGTGGTGGTCATATTTTTAAATATACATTAACTCGTGGGAAAATGAAATACGCTATATACAATTCGAAATGCGGATCATCAACTAAATATAATTACCAAAACATTTTTCTTTCTCCTTAACATCTTGTTTTTTACATTTTTGTTGTTTTGAATACTATAGCAAAGCCGTAAATGTGGATGAGAAGTGGATTGTGATGTGATTTTGAATAAAATTATAATTAAATGGGGAAATTTATCAATTATTCTTTTTTAGGGTGGAAAGTGTCAGAAGTTATGCTTTTGGGATACAGAATGTAATTTTTGACATTTCAATTAACCCTAGCAATTACCAATTTGACTGAACATTAGACTGACTAACCACATTTAATGAAACTGTGGCAGTTTAGGAACTACATTTGATGAATGTTGTAACTGAGGGACGAAAATCTGATTCGGCGTATCCATATAACTAAGTGACCAAAAATAAAAAAATTCCTATCTTATAATATTTGAAAGTCGTAAGGAGGTGATTTTGGGGGATAATCACAGTTTTGGTCCCTCATGTTGATACCTAAATCAATTTTGATCCCCCATTTGTTGAACTTGACAATTTTGGTCCCTAATCATTCAATTTTTAACAAAATTCGTCCCTGCCGTCAATTTTTGGGGAAAGTTAACGGCAGGGGAATATTCCCTCATTTTTGAGGAATATTCCGTCAATTCTAGGGTATATTCCGTCAATTTTGACGGAAAGTTAACGGCAGCGATGAAAATTGTTAAAAAATGAAAAATTAGGGACCAATTTTGTCGAGTCCAACAAATGGAGGACGAAAAGTGTTTTGGGTGTTAACATTAGGGACCAAAATTATAATTATCCCTGATTTTGGCTTTACTTCTATGAAAAAAGCATTAAATATGAAACATACCGTAGAGAATAGGCCATAGGGCCTTTATAGGTGATATGACTGTCGAGATGTGAATAATCTCTAAGAAAGTGAGAAATTAATTATGCATGATGAATTAGAAGCGACTAAATACGAGCGGGTGGTATTGGATTTATGATCTTCTATTACAACTCTATAAACATTTCTTATTGCAATGTATAAGATCTCATATGGCGGCGTTGTGAAAATGGCCTAGAGACAACACGCTAACTTTCAAAGAATTAAATTTAGAATAGAATATTCTAATAAAATTGAGATCAAAAAAATATTTCCAATTATTGCGGTTGGGAAAATGCATCATGTTTTTTGTAGTACAAAAATGGCCTTATTGGGCAAAGGTAATTTCAGTAGTGTCACGTATAATGGTTTTAGTTGTTGACGTA
This sequence comes from Buddleja alternifolia, assembly GCA_019426215.1. NCBI lineage: Eukaryota > Viridiplantae > Streptophyta > Magnoliopsida > Lamiales > Scrophulariaceae > Buddleja > Buddleja alternifolia. The sequence continues at coordinate 10,503,751 of CM033405.1, read as the reverse complement.
GATATATCTATATTTCTAAAAGAAAATCCCGCTCGACAGAGTCAAAGAAAATTGATTTACCTCAAAATAATTTTTGCACAACATTAGCATTGCTAGAATTTACAGTTGATAGATTGAAATATTATTATTTTGCATGACATATTATAGTTGAGTACATTCATCAAAATGTTTAGTATGAATATGTATAGGTTCGTCAAAGATTTTTTTTTTAATTTCAAAATATAATATTTAATAGAGAAATTCTTAGAATATAAATATGTATTCTACGTGCAACGCACGTACACTCTACTAGTAGTTTAAAATGGACCAAAAGATATATTGTATTTCCTAACTTGAATGGGCACACCCAAGCTTAAGTAAAGTATTTATTAGATCAATATAAAAGTAAACATCAAACATATAAGAATGTAAATATTTTTCCTAACATCAAATTAACAGATAAGAATGGTAAACATTTTTCCTAAATAAAGTATCAATGTGTCAATCAGTGTATTTAGATGTATTTTAAATCTCTTAATTAAAGCTCAAGATGGGTAGAAAAATGTAAACATTTTCCTAGCTTGAAGTAGATGAAAATTTAGAATAATGAACAAATGATATTTCAAGACTAAAGTAAAATACGAAATTGCTGAAAAGAAATTCACAATTTTTTTTAGAATTAACATACAATACCTAGGAGTTTGTAATGACGAAGCTAAAATTTCAACCATCTTAAATATAAGATGGAGTTTGAGGAATTAATTTTATCATGGGGCAAGATTCTCAATTTAACTTAATTCATATCTTAAATGTAAACTTATAACATAAAAAAATGCATAATTAAGGTCCCCATATGGCTCGGCCTATGAGTTCAAGAAGAAAGAGAATGCAAAAAATTACTCATAAATTGCTGAGACTCGCTAGCTCCACGAGCGACCAAATGTGTCATATTTCCTAGGACATATGCAGTTAGTCCCAAATTGAACAGCATGTCGAGAATACAGAATATCATCTCCCATATATTCACCGCGTGGAGATCTCCATATCCTACAGTAGCGAGAGTAGTCATGGACCAGTAAATCGTGGTAATATAACGAGTCAACAAACTCTGATGAAGGTCTCCAATCTACGTCTTTTCAGGATGAGGATTGCGAGCAGCAAGACCATAATACGAGCAACCGGCAAAATGAACTGCAAAAAGCGTAATCTATAACACAGAAAAGAACATAGTTCGTTAAAATGAATCACATATCTTTCACCACAATTTTCAATTGGACCATAAATAAACTTACACAAAGGAGCCTCGCACATCTCACACAAAAGTAGTTCCACCTCCTATCTTTCTCCAATCTACTTTGAAGAAAGACAAACGTATGAGTATACCAAAAGAAAACACATTACGCCTCTAAAGTTGAGCAATATATAAGATTCTTCGTATCTCAAAAAAAATTAAAGCACTTTACCTAGTGAAGAAGGCACCAACTCTTTTAATTCGCGAGAGTTGAAACATGCTGATCAAGCCATATATCCATAAAGATTTCGGGAAAATAAAGGGAGCAATTTCAGCAGCAAGAAAGGTAAATATGATATTAGGTATCCACCAAGAAGTTGCATACTTCAGAGCAATTTCCATTTTTTCATGAACAAGAATGTGTGTTGCCTTATCAAGGAAAGCTATGAAAAAAGTGAGGACGATGTCAATGCCAAAAAATACATTGACAACAGAGTCCAAAATGATGAGAGACATCATAGGCTTTTTAAGAAACCCAAACTCGAAAGGGCACACCAGAGCATTATACGCGGCCAACAAAACCAAAATCGTCTTCCATGTTCTGCAATATTTTATTCAATAGTAGATGATTTTAGCAAAATAAACAAATAAGAAACTACATTATTTCAAATTTGTGCAAGTATTTCCTGAACATATTCTTATAAAACCAGATTAAGTAACGTGCTAAAAGTGAGAGAAGCTTGGGGTAAATCAAGAGAAAATTATAGCAAACCTTGTTAACATGTGACTAGACAACAACTTTCTAACTTCAATCTTGAGACAAGGTTGTTTTCAAGGGGAAAGGAGTTGTACGAAGCAAAATGTGGATAGTGGCAACAATGGTGGCGAAGGGGAGGCTTTACTGCAAATTGACCATTGGTGCAAGAAGAAAGGCTGAGTTTTAATTAAGTTAATTAATTATTAGAGTTTTATTGTTAGTTGGTTTTCTCTTATAGAAAGTTACCTTATATTTCTAGTAAATATAAATAGGAGACTTTAAGGTTTGTTTTAATTATTGAGAATTTGGGATCTAATCGAGCTTTGCCTTGACCAAGAATTAGTCATGTTTGTTTATTACTTTAATAAAATTATCTTATCAATTTGATCCGACCTACTAAATTCCCACCAGCAAACATAATGAACATGAGATCCAATTCCGACAATCGCCTCGAGAAAGTTGAGGAGGCACTGAGCGTGTTTACGAAAGAACATATACTACTTCTAAATCAATTCACCGTAATCCTCGTCACCCTCGATGCATTGAAATGGGCTGCATCAAATGTGTCGACGCACGCCAACACTCCAATGGCGTCTTCCACAACCGTGACTGTGAACAACCCATTCGCTCCTACGGTTATGACCATCACAACCCTACCTCTATTCACTTGGCTATTTTTAATGGGTCTGACACTATATGTCAGTTCGCACACACCACCTAATAGTTCAAAATTCACAACACGCCTCAGGAGTAAAAAGTCCAACTTGCTATGGTAGCCATGGAAGGCTCGGTGTTGTATTGATTTTTGTGGTTATGTCACTGTAAGCCACACTGTACATGGCCCAAATTTTCCCAAGTTCGATGATTTGATTTGATGAATGTTATACGAGAAACCCGTATATAAATTTAGGAACAGTAAGGCAGAGGGACTCAGTGGATGATTTTGTTAATTAGTTCGTGCTAATTGAGAATCAAATTCCAAGACTGGCTGACGAGCAATATATGGGAATTTTATGAATGGGTTATGCAAAACTATTTGTAGTAAAATGAGGATATTGAGCCCGATGATTTGGAAACAACCATGAAGATGGATCATATCATAGAGACGGATCTCCACCTTCATTCGTGTGGATGCATGGAACAATTAGGCCCACCATCATTCCGCAATTTTCCATCAACTTTCTGTAACTCAACCTTCAACTGATCATTTGACCCTTTCTCAGTCAGAAGAAATTCGAGGCAACCAGATAGAGATAATGTGTCCTTCAACCAAAATAATTGCCTAAGTCGACAAGTTCGGGTCAGTCCATGGCTTAGGAGTAGTTTCACTGTCTTACACAACAGGAATTTGCAGAATTATAGGCTACGGGGTTGTGCTTTCATTATAAGTAGTTGTATAACCATCTACATGAATGCCCAAATAAACAACTGTGGGCTCTACTGATAAAAGAATGTGACCTCTCTGGGATCAAACTTACAGAGGTGGACACGATGGTTAAGTTTGAGGATCCGTTTGTCTTGGTTGAGGAAGAGCATCCCTAAGACACGAATCTGATGCACGTCTTAATCGATAGTGGTGCAAGTCATAATTTTATATCTAAAACATTGGTAATAGAGCTGCAATTATCCCCACGAGCGAAAAGAAAATTTTGGGCGCAGTTAAGAGATGGGCGCAGACAAGAATATGATGGTCTATCTCATGAATTGACTATACAATTCGCACCATGCATGATGCGTGTGGATTATTACGTGGTTCATTTGGGTGGCGTGGATGTGATCTTAGGAGTGGCATGGTTAGCAACTTTCGGCGATGTGAACATTAATTGGCACACAATGGCGATATTCATCCAAGATGGAATGTAAATAATACACCTAAAAGGGAACCCGTCTCTTTGTCGGACTCAAGTGGGAAATTACTCACTCATACGAAAACCGAACCCAGAGTTTTGGGCAGTGGTTTCAGAAGGCGCATAGTGTGCTGCTGCAGACGAGGCGCTTACCACAAAGGGATTCAGGTCAAAAGTTGTGGATGGACTTCTAGCTAATTTTGCTGAGATATTCGGTGAGTTGGACGGGTTATCGCCCAGATGTCCGACTAACCATCGTATCTAACAGCAAAACGTGGCGGGTCCATTATTAATATGACCTTATCCTTATGATCACACCCAAAAGGATAAAATTGAGTGTATAATGGCTGATAGGTTGCTAGTCGGTATTAAACCACTGAGGTCTAGTCTTTTCTTGAGCCTAGTTTTGCTTATAAAAAAGAAAGATGGGAGTTGGCGCTGTTGTGCAGATTATGGAGAACTCAATAGAGTGACTGTTCTGGATAAGTACCCAATTCCAATTATTTAAGAGATGTTGGATGAGTTGGGAGAGGCCTCAATGTTCTCATTTAAGATCGGACTATCATCAAATCCGAATTAGGCCAGAAGATGTATCAAATGCATCATTTAGGACGTATAACGGTCACTACGAGTTCCTGAAGATCTCGTTTGGCCTGAAAAAATGAGCTAACGACTTTCTAATCTACGATGATTGACTTATTCCATCGTTTTCTGAGGAAGTTTGTCCTGGTATGTTTCATAATATTTTAATTTATAGCAAAACATTACCATAACATTTGCAACATTTAACATATGTGTTTACAATTTTGCGATATCATAATTTCAAGGCTAATAACAAAAAATGCGCCTCCAGGTGTTCGTGGGAGGAATATATTAGGCATATTATATCCACTGATGGAGTGGCTAAGAACCCATGAAAGGTTAGTACAGTGATTAGCCAGCCTAAGCTAAAGATAGTGCGTGATGTGAGGGATTTTTAGGCCTAACAAGGTATTACCGTTGCTTCGTGCGCAATTATGGCTGATTACACAACCCTTGACTCAACTTCTAAAGAAAGAGTCTATAGCTAAATTTGAGTGGACTAGGGGAGGCAAACGTGGCTTTTGAGGTGTTGAAAGTCGCGCTGGTGTTGGCTACGCCAAACATTTTGCAGCACTTTGTGATTGAGTGTGATGCGTCAGGGTCGAGCATCGACCCAGTGCTTATATAAGAAGAGCGTCCATTTTATATTTGAGTAAGGCATTGGTGGATCGTACGATTACTAATTAAGTCGGCTTACGAGAGGAAGCCAATGAGGATGGTCTTAGTATCGCAGCATTAACGACCATATTTGGTGTGGAGGCATTTCACGATTGGACTGACTATAATAGCCTTAATCATCTCTAATCTCAGTGAACGTTACACCTTCTCATCAGATTTGAGTGGCTAAACTTTTGGGTATGATTTTGAGATTGTGTACAAGCTATGGAACACGAAAAGGGAGACTGATGCATTATAGAGACACATAATTGAGTGGGAGCCAGTGATGGTAAGTGTTCCGATGTGGCCAACGACAGTTCCGGTCATGGAGGAGCAATGCCGAGACCCATACATTTGTGATGTAGTGGCAATGGTTCAGTAGGATAGGGCCAATCGTTTAGGATTTCTGCTTGAACACAGGCGGTTATTTCATAAGGGGCGATTAGTATTAGCAGACAATTTGAGTTGGATTCCTCGTTGCATAAGTTTCATGACACTCTGGAAGACGCCCATGCAAGGACATTTTAGATCTATCGGCGTATCTATGTGAGTATGTATTGGAAGGGCATGCTCTGATGAGTTTGGGAATAATTTGTGAATTGTCTAATATATAAATAGTCGAAAATAAGGCGGCCTAACTGACGTGGTTACTTTAGTTGTTGGATGTCATCTGGGAAGATGTTTCGATGGATTTTATCATGGGATTTCCAAAGTCTCAGTAATTCACATGCAAAATGGTGTGGGCAATCGACTAACTAAATATGGGCACTTTATTGCCATTAGAGTGCCTTTCGCAGCTTGGTCAGTTGCATGGAGTACCTCGTTCCATAGTTAGTGACCGGGACGAATTGCATTTCTGTGGGAATTATTTAAGTTGCAGGGTGCTCAATTGAAATTTAGTTCAACTTATCACCCCGAGAACGATGGGTAAACAAAAGTGCTTAATAGAATTTTGGAAACTTATCTTAGGTGCTTCTCTTCCAAACAACCTCGGAAGTGGGTGGGGGTAGCTGTCTTGGAAAAAGTACTGGTATAATACTTAGTTTTAGAATTCGGTTAAGCTTACACCTTTTGAAGTGGTGTATAGGTGGGCACCTCCCTCATTTCATCGTTTCTTGCCTGGCAAGTGCAAGATGGAAGCAATGGCGGTTGTCCTTTCAGATACGAATAAGATATTGAGGCAATTGAAGTTTAATTTGATTCAGGCACAATAGAAAATTACCCAATACACCAATGCTAAGAGGTGTGATGTCGATTTTCAGTTCGGGAAAGGGTATTTCTAAAGGTGCGAACTCGCAGGCAGGTGTCATTAGCAGCTTGAATAGATAATAAGTTAGCCTCTAGGTATAATGGTCTTGTTTGAGATTGAACATAAGGTTGGGAAGACTGCTTATTGGTTGAGGCTTCTTGACACAAATGCATTCATCTATATTCATGCTTCATAGTTGAAAAAGGTGATAGGGAGACCGTCTGGTTGAATGTTAATTGCCACCGAGTTTGGAGATAACTGAATCAAATATTTTTCAAGCGAAGCTAATTCTCGAGGGCTCTTGAACAAAGAGGAGGCTGGAGACGTGCAACAAGCTTTGGTGCAGTAGATTAAAAGTTTAAAGATGTGGCTTCCTCGGTGGAAATGGAAGAATTGGTACAACAGTTGCCTAATTTCAACTAAATCAAGGTTATTTTTAAGGGGGAAATAATTGTTACAAAGCAAAATGTGGATGGTGGTGAAGGGGCGGCTCTACTGCAGGTTCACCATCGGCACAAGAAGAATGGCAGAGCAAAGGCATAGATGTTTATTTTAATTAAGTTGATCAGTTAATTAATTATTAGAGTTTTGTTGTTAGTTGGTTTCTTTTTATAGTAAGTTACCTTATATTTCTAGTAATAATAGTATAAATAAGAGTTTTTAGGGTTTATTTTGATTACTGAGAATTTGGGAATTAATCGAGCTTTGGCTTGAGCAAGAAATATTTTTGTTGGTTTATGGCTTTACTAAAATTACGCTCTATCACACACACACATATATACACTAAATTCGAAGGCCATTGTGATATTTTCTGCTGAGATAGTAAAAAAGTCCCCTTTTCTAAGTTTCTTTACGAAAAGTATATCTGGAAGGAAGAAATATTTTTGTTGGTTTATTGCTTTACTAAAATTACGTTCTATCACACACACACACACACATATATATATAAACTAAATTTGAAGGCCATTGTAATGTTTTTTGCTAAGATAGTAAAAAAAGTCCCCTTTTCTAAGATTCTTTACAAAAAGTATATCTAGAAGGAATTTTTATCAACAAGCAAATGTTCAAATAGAAACAAAAAACAGACTACAAATAGACTATCTACATATATGGTGACAAAACACTTATGAGGGATTTTAATGGGGTCCTTAAACAAGAAGAGATGCTTTGGTATCAAAAGTCGCGGGTTAAATGGCTTACTCATGGAGATAATAATACTAGATTTTTTTCATCCTTCGACTATCATTAGACGAAGGAAGAATCGGGTTGATAGCCTTAAGATCGAAGGGGAGTGGCAATCGGACCCTACGATGTTGAAAGACCACGTTTTTTACTACTTCAAAAACTTGTTTTCGTGTCATTCCTTGACGAATCGGAGCACCCTCCCTTCTAGCCCGCTCCAAAGAAAACTTTCTCAAGCTCAAAGATAAGATATTCAAGTGATTCCTTCCATGAAAGAGATCAAGTATGTTGTTTCATAGTTTAGTCCACACAAAGCGTCGGGGCCCGATGGTTGTCATGTTTTTTTCTGTCAAAGGTTGTGGGATGTAGTGGGAGTTTCGGTGTGGAGGTTTGTTCATGAGGCCTTTTTAATGGGAAGGTTTAATGAAGGAGCGGGGGAAACCCTTATTTGCCTTATCCCTAAAGAAGCAAACCCCGGGCACATCTCAAAATTTAGGCCTATTGCTCTTTGTAATGTCCTCTACAAATGCGTCACCAAGACTATTACCCTCCGGTTGAAGAAGTGTATGGGTGAGATTGTGTCTCCGCTCCAAAGTAGTTTCATCCCGAAAAGAGGTACCCATGACAATATTCTTGTCCTACAAGAAGTGATCCACTCACTTAAAAGGTCTAAGAGTAAGATTGGAGGTATGATGATCAAGATTGATCTCGAAAAGGCTTACGACGAGGTCGATTGGGTCTTCCTTCAGCAAACGTTGGAGTTCTTCAATTTCCACCCCAATATCATCTCCCTCATCATGTTTTGTATAGAATGTTCGCATCCCCGGGTCCTTTGGAACCGTGAAGCCCTCCCCCTGTTTACGCCCAAATGTGGTCTTAGGCAAGGGGACCCACTCTCCCCTTACCTCTTTGTGTTCATTATGGAACGTCTTGCTTACCTTATCAAGGAATCAGTGGATAAGGGTGTTTGGAAACCTCTCTCGGTTTGTAAAGTTGGCCCTAAATTCTGGCATATTTTCTTTGCGGATGACCTCATTCTTATGACTAAGGCCACCCATGATAATGCTTCGACCATAAACAATATCCTCAAGGAGTTTTGTGCAAGCTCGGGTTTGACTATTAATGTAAGTCAAAGGTGTTTTATTCTAAGACCACCCCTCGGTCAACCCGTAGAAGACTGAACGGGCTCATTGGGTTTGGGTGTACGAATGACCTTGGTCGCTACCTTGGAGTCCCCTTAGTGCATGGTTGGGCTAGTGCCCAACTCTACAAAGAACTTATGGATAAGGTGCAAGTTCGGTTATCATCTTGGAAGACTAAGATGATCAACATGGCGGGACGCTACACCCTCATTAATTCTGTGACCTCGGCCATGCCAACCCATGTAATGCAAACAGCTTAGCTCCCCACGTCCGTGTGCAATCACCTTGATAAGCTCAACCGAGCCTTTCGTTGGGGAAGCACGAAAAATGAAAAAAAATACCACCTTCTGAATTGGAAGACGATGACCAAAGGGAAAGGTCTTAGTGCTTTGGGTATTAGAGAGACGACGGTGGCGAATACGGCCCTCTTAGCTAAAGTGGGTTGGAAACTTATCAATAAGGAGGCAACGGTTTGGCAACATACTTTCCAGCGAAAGTATATTAAGAAGGCTGATCTTTTGGATTGTAAATTGGACCTGATCTTCTCCACAATGGAAGAATATTAGGTGGCGTATTGGAAATGGTAAGAACATTTCCTTTTGGTTTGATCATTGGGTTGGCGAGGATTTTATTTGCAATATGATTGAGGTGGACATCCGGGAGGAAGACACACTGCATATGGTGTCGGATGTCTATAAAGGAAATGGGAGGTGGGATTTTTCTTTAATCAAAACAGCGCTGCCAGAATTTATTTTAGAGCTTATTAGAGGTTCCGGTTCCGGATGGTTTAACTTCTTCGGATAAATGGGTTTGGATGGGGACGTCAAATGGTAAATTCTCATGTAAATCTGCTTATACGTCTATTATACATAGGACCAAGTCCGCACAGAGTCAAGGTGCGAAACACTGGAATTGGATTTGGGGGTTTCAGTCACCCCATAAGATTAAGATGTTTGTTTGGCTTCTTCAACCTGATCGTATTGTAACGAATTCCCTTCGGTTTTTGAGGAAAAGTTCAATTTCAGATACTTGTAGCCGGTGTAATCTGGACAGAGAGAATGCAGTTCATGCTCTTAGAGATTGTCCCTTCTCCTTAAGGGTGTGGGAATTCATTCTACAACCATCAAAGTTTATGGAATTTGCAACTTTGGATTTGAGTTCTTGGCTCAAAGAGAGCCTCTCTCGAAATTTCAACAACTGTATTCTACCATGCAGTCCCTGGAAGAATATCTTCTTGGCTACCCTTTGGACCATGTGGAGATCTTGTAATACCTTTGTGTTTGAGGAAAGGACGGAGGTGCTCAAACATACTATCTTTGAAATTAAAAAATTGGTCACTAAATTGGATGAAGCCTTTCCAACAGGTGTGAGATAACATGCCCAAGGGGCGATCGGATGTTAGGTGGAAGAAGCCGAATAGTGGATGGATGAAGTTAAATACAGATGGGAGCTTTTGGGCCTCAACAAATTGTGCCACGGCAGGGGGCCTCCTCCGTAATGAATTGGGGCAATGGCAATGGGGATTTAGTCGAAAGATTGGCCACCATTCCATTACCGCAGCGGAACTTATGGGAATTCGGGATGGGCTCAGAATTGCATGGGACCGTAGATGGGAGAAGCTCATTATAGAATCGGATTCGGAGGTTGCCATTTCGCTTATTAAAAAGGGAGAAGCAGAAGATCACCCTTGGGGTGAGATCATTTCGGAGTATAGAAGGTTGATCAACATGCCTTGGACTTGTGAGATATCACATATCCATAGAGAAGGGAACTCTTGCGCGGACGCTTTGGCAAGAAAAGGGCACTACATCCAACTGGGAATCCACTTGTGGGATTCGATCCCTAAAGAGCTCATGGAGATAATGGCCATTGAGGGCTGATTTTCTTTTGTTTTGGTTTCTCCTTTTTAGCGTTGTCTTTATCAAAAAAAATATATGGTGACAAATCAAAAGGAACCACACCAACCATATAGGAAGTGGTAGAGGTCTAATCTCATTCTTTGAGTGAAAGAAAGATTTCATCAACCACATTGATCAAGAAAAAAAGTAAAAACAGAAGATTCAATTTCAAGAATGAACAAAATTAAAACAAAGATTTAAAATGACATGCGAGCACCTGAGATTTATTACCTATTTAGTTTTTCTGTAGGGTCTTCCAGAAAGCTACAAATCTACATATAACGATATACCATGGATGTCTCCAATTGTATTGACAGTTACGAAGATATAAATATATAGCAATTAACTCATGCTATGACATATTATTACTAGCAAATGTGGACGTAATCACTGCATAATCACGAGTATTGAAATTCCGAAATCGAATCATAATAATTCTTTAGATAATAGCAAGACAATATAATAATTAGAATTGAAATGCATGCAAATACATCAATATACACACAAACATGCATACAAATACATCAATATATGGACACACACAGTATATTTTGATATAATATGCCCATCAAAATAGAAACTAAGCACAAAGTCATGAAATTCTTAGACCATGAAAATACTTGTAACGACGATCGTAAGGAGAAAGAATCGAAGGAGAACAAGCGACTTTCACATTACGTCTGGCGCCAAGAGACGGAATAATAGCAGTCGAAATGCTATATTCACTATCTTCGCTACTTGAGAATAGTTCGGTCTCATCCACTCCTACTCCTCCTCCACCTCCAATGCTAGTACCCTACACATCCCCCTCTCTTTGAGGACTAGCATCTCCTTCTCCTCCTCCTCCCTCAATCTCTGCAAAGATTTATGCACCACAATAAGTTTTTTTTTTTTTTTCAACTCTATACACCACAATTAGTTACTAATACCATTTTGTTCAAAGGAAAATTAGTAACTTGTACCATGGAACCAAATCATCGGCTTCTTTTTTTTTGGAAAATTACTAAAAGTCCCCTAAAATAAATTTTTATATCCAAAAACTCATGAAAATATATTTACGAACACAAGTAACATGTAGCATGATTAAATAAAAAAAACAATAAAATCTATGTAATTACAAGCATAAATTTTGGTACAAATGTGAGTTTATCAACTTAAACCATATACGTACAACTACCAGCAGATTCATCTAGTTCAATATGTCGAGATAATCCTCCTCATTAATATATTTTTTTTTAAATCCAAAAAAAAAAATATCATAAAGGAAGAATTCCAATTCAAACAAAAACTTTAAAATTAATTCAAAAAAAGAAACCATGGAGGTCTAAATCTCATCTCATACTATAACAAAAAATGATACAGGATCATCTTTCACCATTTCTCTCCTCACTTGGCACCCTTCTTCGCAGCAACCTTTGTCACCTTGGCACCTAATGGGTCTTTCTTGTCCATGCTCTTGATAACACTAACAGCCACCGTTTGTCGCATATCACGCGCATATATATATATAATGATTTTTGCTATCTTGACAAGTAGTTAACAAATAATATTATTTGGAGAATGAAAGTCTCATCATATTCCAATATTGTCTACCAAAAGATGGACCTTAAATTTTTGTACAAGAAATAACATACTTTAGTTTTGTCTTCCTTTCTGCTCAATTGTATTTGTTCAAAAATCACTTTTGCTTATATTGTACAATCTTTGTTCTTTACGTATTATTATCATTTTGTCTTCATTAATTTGATTTGGCTTATTTCATTATACAAGATTCTCTATTTTAAAAGTGTGTTTCATCTCCTATTTAAGGTATTTATATACATGTCAACAGTACAAAAATCATATCACTTATTTATTTAAGAAAAAAATTTGTACACTTGCCATTTATATAAGTATATGGAATAAGAGATGAAATGTCACGCCCCCAAATTCAGGGCCAAAGCTGAAAGTATCAACCTATCAATACTAGTCCAATCAAAAAGTCGAAATAATATCACAATATCTAGTCGGGTCGCAACCCTGACCTTATCAACCAAATAAATAAAAGACATACTATCTATGACTTAATATGAAATATTCATCTCTGGGATTGTTCGCGACTCTACACTCACGAGCCTCCGTGCTAGTCTCATATATCAGCTCACCTCTAATTGGAAGGAAGAAAAATGAAATACGTAAGCAAAGGCTTAGTGAGCACCAGTGTTCGTGTGAAAGGTGCTTAAAATAGTTTTCAGACCTAAAAATCATAAGTTAATGAGGTGAAATCAATAACACTTTTTATTTTTCAGAAAATCATTAAAATAGTTATAATGACATTCGCGTTCATGATAGCAGTTAAGCAATAGGTGATATGACACCAGAACTTTAATATAAGCACTTAGTATATGCATTCAATTAATAGGCAATTACAGTAAACTTTACATTGCACACTTAAGTAGTAGGAGAACATGTTAGTAGTAGCATCGCGTCCGATGATTTTGCTCATAGCACTTTGGGTCTCGCTACTATTACCTTGTCACCCCTAAACATTCAGCTTAAAATCCATCACCTTATTCCTCCCTACTCAGACTCTCGATGCCCGTTTGGTCGTATCCCGAGTATGCCACAATTCAATTCCTAAGACCCCCTCACCCTCAAAACACTTCGTCTTTGAGTGTTGGGATTTCGTTGAGGATAAAGGGAACTGTTTTAAGACCGATGCCAGTGCCAGTCCAGCCGAACCCTAGCCCTATCCATGTCCGGCATTTAGGCCCGACACTACTCTACCATATATAATATGCCATCACATAATTTCACGTTTGATGCAATAGTGGCCTTTAGGCTCATGATTTAGTAACCAGTAATTCAAGGATTTTCAAGAAGTTTTAATGAGGTGGTGCTTTCCTTGAAATCATTTTCACAAAATATGCATTTCAAAATAATTCATATTTTTAAAAGTTTGCACAATGCAATGGGCAACCAAAAGTGGTTTTGGAATTTTATTTAAAAATAGTTGAAACTCGTTATGCTTTGATAATGATCAAAACCATCAATGCGTATATATAGATATACAACATAGTAAAATTTCTTCCAATTTTGAAAGATTTATAAATATAAGTTTGGGAGGTATCTCACATTACACTTCCGAGCTACTGAGGATCTCCTCGCAACTTGTCCAACCGTGCATCCCTAAAATGTCTCATAAGGCAAGAACTTATTCCAAATAAGGATGCAATCAGTAACAAGCTCACAGTACAAGTCATTAGATAATACCAATTCATAGTCTGATTTGATTGGTCATGTGAACTTCCACGAGTAAGGAGAAGCCATCTTACCCAACACTTACCCAGAAGTCAAGAAAGTACAATAGAAATTTGGATCCAGGATCTTGACACCTCATGGTTGATCCGAGAACGATATTACTTGAAATAGCTCGACCGCGCTCCTCCGTCAATGTCGCGTGTCTCCACCGCTACAACTTTTTTGTTCCTTTAACGTGATACGCAAGACTAAAACTTACATCCAAGATTTCCAACAATCTCAACTTTCCCATCATATATATTTTAGTTCAAAAACCACCTGAGAAAATGTTGAACCGGGCCTTCAAAGTTTATCTCTCGAGAATGCCAATTTCATGCACTTCCCGGCACCGCACAATTGAATCCTTCTTCCAGCCACATAACACCATTGATTTTGCAAAATCTTATACCTATAAGCATTTAATCTCCAGGGGCTATCAAATGGTAGTATTTAATATGAAATCGGACATTAGGAAGGTTGGTTTCCGGTGACAACAATGTGAATGATAAGTTTTGGGTGTGAAAACAGTACAATGACAGTGAAGCTTCGGAAGCTGATTCTAGACTACTTCCGTGTCCGTTTACAGAATCTCAGGAGTAATAAATCTAAACTCAAAGACTTTCTATTGATGGTCTTGCATGTACAATCAACCCACGGAAAGAGTAGTTTCACGCCAAACAAATAAAACACAATTCAGAAAGCTAAAACCTTGGCATTGGAATTGGTGGTTTAGGTGATTCTTATAGGCAATTTCCAATGAATACATAAGCTCAAAATGCAATGACTTCCTACAGAATAAGTCCATCTCTTCTATAATTTCAGCCCACAAAATCAGATCCTTATTCGATTAAATATGCATTTAGAGTATGAAACCAAATTGGCACTATAAATCTCAAATTACTCACTTTCCCCTTGCATGTTTAACTAACCCCAATTCCACCAACTAATTACACCAAATCAACATGCAACCAACTGATATAACTTCATTATACAATAAGATCCTTCAAATTCGAATTTGGTGTAGCCAAAACCAAGACAAAGTCAAAATGAACTCATCAAGTATAATCTTCTCAACTTTAGATCATGCATGTAAAAACCCACCTCAATCCTTCAAATTAAGAAAATTAAAGACTCATAACACTCTCAAGATCCAAAAAAGTGCTTACCCACCCAGTTAGAAGAAGTTTAGGGCAAAGGGTAGTTGAATCATCCACAACATTCCTTGAAATAGCAGGTACAACCACTCCTGCAACAGCTCTCGGTTTGGGACGTTTCTGGAAATTTCAGTAGAATTTCAGAAACATCGGATTCCATATTATTGTTCCTCGTCGTCGTACGAAGAATTTGAGCTAAAAAACATTCAATTTGAACACCATTTGCTATCTCAAATCTTACTGAAACAAACACTGCCAGGGCTAGAGTTGCTGTGAGAATTGCTGAATTTTTTTGTGCTCTTTATTGTCCCTTGATGTTGTGAGGGTATTTATAGAGTTGCAACAAGGACTTATATGCAAATACTTCATTTATCCCTATTGCAAGTTTTTCAAATGTGATCCCTATTGCAAGTATATTTACATTCAAACCCGTAGCTTGTTTTAATATAATATAGTGACATTTTAGTTAAAAAAACTAATACATATTAAATTAAGTATTTCCAATAGAGTATACCACTAGTCATCAAATTAGTATATTATCATTAATAAAAAATAAAAAAAAACTCGTGTATCACATTAAACACATGATCCCGACTGTTATTTCATATTTTGAAATATTTAATGGTTAACATTGTTTTATTCCTTTTCATTTGCTATTGCAGGAAACAAACAAATAAATCCTTGAAGATGATCCTTTATTACCTAATGACAAGCATGTTTGAGTATAGCATGACTTATTAGCAGAAAAAGAAAAAAGACTATAGCATGACTCGGCTCAATAAGAATGTTACTGTTGTGGAACTCAGAGTCATATTCCACCAATATAGAAATAGCGGGGAAATTTGTACTAGAAAACCACACTAGATTTAATTCCCAGGAAAGATTGGAGGCGTCACAACGGTCGCGCTTAAAACCCAACTCCTCGACAGAATTAACTAGACGAATTTAATAGCACAATATACACTACAACTATAACTAACAATGGCTACTTGAAGAATAGCACAAAATAAAGAACACCAAATTTAACGAGGTTCGGCTAATTTAGCTTACGTCCTCGGACCCCACCAAAATATTTCACTAAAGGACTAAAGTGAAACTATTACAAACTATAGAGGAAGAAAGAAATTGCTAAAAGACTTAGGCAATTTGGGATGTTTTCTAATGTAAATAGATGGTCTCTTTTTATAGTGTAAAGAGACCACTCTTTACAACCATTTTCCAATGTGGGATATTGCTCAACTTTGAAATGAGCATTCTTCTTCACAATCTCCACCTTGGCGAATTTCCAAAATCTTCAATCTCCTCGTCAAACGGGGTCTCCAAAATCAATCTTCAAACTTTGACAATGTTGATCAGTCCAAACAAAATTTGAACTTGATTGCAGTCACAACTTTTGTCAACATATCAGCAGGATTCTCAGTAGTATGGATCTTCTCGATTCTGACTCCACCTTCTTCAAGTATCTCTCTTATGAAGTGATACCGAACATCAATGTGCTTCGTCCTTGCATGATAAACTTGGTTCTTTGCTAAATGGATAGCACTTTGACTATCACAATGTATTTTCACATACTTTTGTCCAATCCCCAGTTCACCAAGCAACCCTTGAAGCCAAATTGCTTCCTTTACAGCCTCTGAAATTGCCATATACTCTGCTTCCGTAGTAGACAGAGCAACCGTTGACTGTAAGGTAGACTTCCAACTGACTGTGCTTTAGCAAGAATAAATACGTAGCCTGTAGTTGATCTACGCTTATCTAAATCACCAGCATATTTCACTAAAGGACTAAAGTGAAACTATTACAAACTATAGAGGAAGAAAGAAGAAATTGCTAAAAGACTTAGGCAATTTGGGATGTTTTCTAATGTAAATAGATGGTCTCTTTTTATAGTGTAAAGAGACCACTCTTTACAACAATTTTCCAATGTGGGATATTGCTCAACTTTAAAATGAGCCATTCTTCAACAGTTACAATTACAATGGGTGAACCCTCATAGATATCAGGTGTCACTTATATATGTCAAAAGATATTGATCTCAAAAGCGGATCAATCACCAATATAATCCACCATATTTGTTATAGAGTACTTCATATATATGACCTTTTTGTATAGGTTAGCAAATCCACTGACTTACGCTAAATACGAACGCGTTCTTGACAAACTAGTCCACATCTTTTTGATGCTTATAAGACATGAAATTATTGAAAAGTTTTGGGTAAGTTATGTTTCTAAAGATTTTTTTAGTTGTATACCTTTGAACCTTATTGTGCTAATATATTCTGTCGTTTATCAATTTGTTCCCTCTTCACCATTTGATGCCAAAAGTTACGCACTATCATTGTGTATAGAGATGTGAAGAATTTCCATAAAACATTATGTTAAGATAAATTATTGCCTACAGGCGTGTTTGTTTGTAGATTTTGTAAAAAAAATTTAGAGATTTCACCTCAAGTTCATTTCTTTCTCTTTAACAAAGAAATCGCAGTTCCTTAAATTTGATAATGAAAATCTCAATATTCATTGAAGTGATCTGTCAACCTATAAATCTCAATCTTTCAGTTTGAAAAACGTATTTCAACAACAAAAGTACTGCTATGACAAGTTCATTTCGATACTACTTTATCATAGATTTCACCTCAAGTGACATTTCAGTATTATTTTTTCAAGTTCATTTTATATTGGTTGATTCACTGTCTCTCGAAATGACTAGAGCACATTGTCTTCTAGTC
Source organism: Buddleja alternifolia (assembly GCA_019426215.1). Classification (NCBI taxonomy): domain Eukaryota; kingdom Viridiplantae; phylum Streptophyta; class Magnoliopsida; order Lamiales; family Scrophulariaceae; genus Buddleja; species Buddleja alternifolia. Next base: position 10,486,065 of record CM033405.1, on the reverse strand, counting down.
CACTATTCTTTTATTTGATAGCTTCTTCGTTTAATTAAATTTCTAGCCCTTAAATGGTTTGTTTGAGATTGTTTTTTCATTTTCAACCTTCATAATTTGCACGTCATAGTAACGTAGTATAAGGAATATCTATTTGAATATTGATAATGCTTATTCTGTTTGCTTAAATTCAAGATTCAAAAGAGTTTTTAACTCCGTTCATAGCGCGGGCTTATACTAGCGACTTAGAAAGAAAAAAAATGCACCAAACGAAAAAATTGAAACTCAAGACTATTCATATATTTAGATGCCCAATATTATCAATTATTTTTCTAATCAAATAAAAGTTTTTAATAAATATATCTGGTTTACTAACACAAAATTGATCACATAGTTTTGCATGTAAAATCAATTTATTTGTTATTGTTATGTATCTTAATGAATTTTCTGGACTTTGAAAATATAAATTGACTTTTTCGCTTCTTCTCCACTAAAAGGAACTGAAATAATTTTTCTATGAAAGGGCCAGATCCCACTGTACCCGCATGCGAATCAGTGGGACAGTAGCAATGGCCGGTGTTGTTTAGCGTGGAGCCTCAATGCTGAGAATCAAGATCGATAGCTGGGGTTGGTCGGTAGCTATAAAGCTCTGCTGGGTGGGTCTCAGTGAAATCGACTATAAGAAGGGTTGATGGATCTAGGATTTTTTCTATTCATCAAGAGATATCTCAAATCCGACAAGGTTTCTGATTCGATTTCTGTGTATTATTCCAAACTTAAAATGTTGTGGGATGAATACTATGCTCTAATTGCTGTCCTCCATGTACTTGTGCTGCTTTTACACATTCTAAAACTGAGGAAAACTTGCAACAATGCAGTTTCTTATGGTTCTAAATGAAAAGTATGTTGCAGTTAGAAGTAACATTATGCTTCGTGAGCCTTTACCTGATGTCATGAGTGCATTCAACATTATTTCTCAAGAAGAATCTCATCGATCTATCTCTCACACGAGCACTATAAGCATTCTTCTGCATTTCTGGTCAAACTTTTGAAAAATTGAACAACAAGATTTCGAACAGGCCTGTTTGTGAAAACTGTGGCATCACAGGTCCACGATACCGATGCTACCGCATTATTGGCTTTCCTGACAAAGGGAAGAAGAAACCTGGACAGAATCAAAACTTTAATAAAAGATCCAATGTTGTTGCTTCTGAAAAATGTGACTCTGTCCAGGCTGATATACAGTATTGTGGGTTACCCCCGAGCAACATAGCCAGATTTTGAAACTTTGAGTGGACCAAAAGGAGTCAAGTGATAACAAAGCTCTTATGGCAGGTATATCATCCAACTCCTTTCACAGTGTTTCCAACTCAAAATGGTTGGATTATTGATTCTGGGGCTACAGACCCATATGTCTCTTCTCCCAATTGTTTATCTGATATTACATGTGTGGAACACAAAATATTTTAATAAATCTTCCAATGGAAATAGTGCTAAAGTTCTCACCTTGGAAATTTGAATTACTTCCCAAACTTGTGCTTTTAAATGTCCTTGTTGTTCCTGTTTTTTTGCTACAACTTGTGTCTGTCTGTCTCAAATTGACTCAAGACATTTCCTGTAGTGTTAAGTTTTCTAAAGATTGTTGTGTTTTCCCAGGACCTTCAGAGTGGAAAACTATTGGGACTGGTAAGCAAGATGGAGGGCTCTACTTCTTCCCTCTGCATACAGGTCCCCCTGTACACGTGTTAACACTAGTGATAATTCCATTGTCTGTTCTTGCTCTTCTTTGGCATAAACGTTTGGGACACCCATCTGATGTTGTTTTAAAGTTCTTAAATCCACCTTAAATATAATGGCTCCATTGAAACAAAACCATGTGATATTTTGTCACAAAGGCTAAACAAACTAGAGAGCCCCTTCCCTTTAAGTGAACATAAAACGACATCTCCTTTTCAACTTATTCATCTTGACTTGTGGGTCCTTATAAAGTTGATAGTCATGATGGTTTTAAATACTTCCTAACCATTGTTGATGATTTTTCGAGAGCTACTTGGTTTATTTACTTGTGTACAAATCTGATACTGTCTCTGTTTTGAAAGATTTTTTTTTTCCATGATAAAAATCAGTTTTCCAAGAACATAAAAGCTGTTCGTTCTGATAATGGTACCGAATTTACCAATAATGATCTTAGAAAGTTTTTTCAACTTTTGGGTGTTAAACACCAGTTTCTTGTTTGACACACCTCAACAAAATGGATAGTAGAACGAAAACCCGTCACTTATTAAATGTTGCTCGTTCTCTTTGTTTCAAAGTAATTGTCCGATTGAGTACTGGTCAGAATGTGTGCTCACTGCTGTGTTTCTTATCAATCGTACTCCGACCTCGGTTCTTCATGGTAAAACCCTTTTGAAGGTCATTTTTGGTTTTACACCTAAGTTTGATATTTTACGTGCTTTTGGATGTTTATGTTATGCCTCTAGCTTTAAATAATAAAGATAAATTGAATCTCGAGCTCGTAAATGTGTTTTTTTGGGTTATTGTGAAAATCGAAAAGCATATAAATTGGGTGATCTTGAGACCAATGACATTGTTATAATCCCGTGATGTTTGTTTCTATGAACTATTTTTTTCCCTATCATACTAAGAATGTTGTTGCTACAGGCATGAATGATTTCTTTGATGGAAAGGTAGATGTGGATGTCTCTACAGTCTCAGGTAGGTTGGTCGATGAGGATAATGCCGTATCCAAGGGTAGTATCGACATCAGCACCATGAGTGTACCTTACACGAGTGTTGATAGTGTTAATATGTCCGCGGATTTGTTATTTCCCAATAACATGGGCTCAAGAGCTGAGACCACATCACTTATCACACCATCTCCCATCTATCAAGAACATTCATCTCAAGTCTCTAGTGATAATTTACATGAAACTGTTGTTGGTGAAAATGAGTCGGGTATTCCCTTGTGAAAATCTACTCGTGTTACGAAACTGCCCTCTTATCTTAAAGATTATGAAGTTTCTTTATCTTCTAATTCTGCTTGTCTTTATCCTTTGTCTCAATCTCTGTGCTATAGTGGGATTAGTTCTAGGCACCACTGTTTTGTTTCTAATATTGATAAAATTCAAGAACCCAACTGTTTTTTTGAAGCCATCAAAGATAAGCGTTGGAAAAACGCTATGGATATTGAAATGGCTGCCTTGGAAAACAATAATACTTGGATTCTCACTGAACTCCCTAAAGGTAGAAAACCTATAGGGTGTAAGTGGGTGTATAAGATTAAATATCACTCTAATGGTAAAATTGAACGTTTCAAGGCTCGATTAGTAGCCAAAGGATACAGCCAAAGGGAGGGTATAGATTACTTTGAAACGTTTTCACCAGTTGTGAAAATGGTAACAATGAGGTCGTTACTCTCTATGGCTGTGGTCAAGGATTGGCCTGTTTTCCATTTAGATGTTAATAATGCTTTTTTGAATGGTGATCTCAATGAGGAAGTTTACATGTCGTTGCCTAAGGGTTATTTTTCTAATGAAGATACAAGAGTTTGTAAATTGAAAAAGTCTCTGTATGGATTGAAACAAGCCCCTCGTCAGTGGAATGAAAATTCACAAAATGTTTAGAGCAAAATGGTTTTAAGCAAAGTCTTCATGATTATTCTTTGTTTGTTAAAAATGAGAATTCTGTGTTTATAGCTCTTTTGATATATGTTGATGACATTGTAGTAACTGGAAATTCTTTGTATCACATTAATAATGTTAAGAGTTACTTAAATTCACAATTTCACATAAAAGATCTTGGTGAGATAAATATTTCTTAGGCATTGATTTGCTCGTTCCTCTAGAGGATTATGTTTAAGTCAACGAAAATATGTGCTAGATTTACTTGCTGATTTTGGTGTGTTAGGAGCTAAGCCTTCCCTAGTTCCAATGGAACAAAATTTGAAATTAAATCTTGATGATAGCGATGATGATAAATTTCTTACTGATGTTGGTACTTATCAAAAACTGATTGGTAAGCTCATTTACCTTACTAATACTCGACCTGATATTTCTTTTTCTGTTCATGTTTTAAGTCAGTTCATGCATAAACCTAAAGAATCACATTTGAAATCTGCATTTCGTGTTTTGAGATACTTGAAATCCTCACCTGGGCGTGGGTTGTTCTTCCCAAAAGATACTGTACTTAATTTGAAAGCCTATTGTGACTCAGATTGGGCGGCCTGTCCAATGTCTCGAAAATCTGTTACCGGGTTCTGTATTTTTTTAGGTGACTCGTTAATCTCCTGGAAAAGTAAAAAGCAAACCACTGTTTCTAAGTCTTCTGCTGAGGCAGAATATAGGGCTATGTCCCTTACTTGTAATGAAATTATTTGGATTTTGGGTATTTTCAAGGACTTGGGAATTTTTGATTTAACACCTGTTAATTTGTTTTGTGATAATCAAGCTGCTGTCCACATTTCTTCCAATCCTATTTTCCACGAACGTACAAAGCATATTGAAATAGATTGTCACGTTGTTCGTGACTATGTAAAAAAATTGTTTCTACTAAATTCGTTCGTACAGGTGATCAGGTTGCAGATATTCTCACGAAAGCATTGGGACGTGTGAAACATGATAGTCTTGTAAAGCAGTTAGGTATGATTGATATTTTTGCACCTGCTTTCAGCTTGTGGGAGGGTGTTAAAGCCCAAATTGAGTTTGGACCAACAAGCTTCAAGAAGGCTGATTTAATAGGCCCAAATGTGAGCCCAATTCCAGAAGCTTCCAAGAGTTGAGGGACTGATATGCAATTTTCCTACTAGGTTTTTCCTTTAAATAGTTAGAATGTATCTTTAGTTGATATACATTTTTTGTCAATATTATCCATCTTTTCTCACAATCTATTTTGTATCATTTATATTTGTTGGTATTTTATCAACAAAGAAGAAGTATTATCAAATAAAGATTAATTTCTCCAAATTCAAACAAAAATCAAACTACCTCTCCGAAACCGTAAATACATCGTAGCTCAACCGGCTGTCTTCCTACGTCGACCCAACAAAAAATAAAAAAAAATAAAAAAAGAAGGAAAATCAGAAAATCCCCAAAAAAATTCGCATAAATTCTCAGTGTGATTAAATATAGAAAATTTGAGCAACAATTACCTTGAAACTTTCATCAGAAACTCATTTTCCAACAAAAGTACGAATTTTTGGTTGGTTAAATCTCTTTCAATCAAATAAACTCGGCGTCAGGATTATAATTAAGCCTGTATAGCCCTGAAATTAGTCATAAACTAGGCACCGAAAAGAATAATAACAATAATAATGTGTATAAATTTTACCTGAGAAACTAGGTGAAGATTATTTTTGTATGGATTCATAAAACTTGAAACTATCTACCAAAAAAAAAAAAAAAAAACTTGAAACTAAATTTTTTTATCCCAAATAAACGAACAGAGAAGACTGTTGAAGAATGTCTCATTTCAAAGTTGAGCAATATCCCACATTGGAAAATGGTTGTAAAGAGTGGTCTCTTTACACTATAAAAAGAGACCATCTATTTACATTAGAAAACATCCCAAATTGCCTAAGTCTTTTAGCAATTTCTTCTTTCTTCCTCTATAGTTTGTAATAGTTTCACTTTAGTCCTTTAGTGAAATATTTTGGTGGAGTCCGAGGACGTAGGCTAAATTAGCCGAACCTCGTTAAATTTGGTGTTCTTTATTTTGTACTATTCTTCAAGTAGTCATTGTTAGTTATAGTTGTAGTGTTATATTGTGCTATTAAATTCGTCTAGTTAATTCTGTCGAGGAGGTTGGGTTTTAAGCGCGACCGTTGTGACGCCTCCAATCTTTCCTGGGAATTAAATCTAGTGTGGTTTTCTAGTACAATATTTCCCTCGCTATTTCTATATTTGGTGGAATATGACTCTGAGTTCCACAACAAGTGGTATCAGAGCTCGGGTATTCTGAGTATGCTCTGTGGTCGCAGTTTAATCTGATCTTCCACATCAAAAAAGTTTTCTCGGGCTATTTGGCTTTCGCATTTGGAGGGCTCTTGAAGAATAATTTGTAACCAAAAATGGAAGGCAGCTCAAAAGCATCGTCGTCGTCCATTTGGGCGAGAACCACTGTAGCGAATACGCGATTGACAGTGGAGTCTTTTGATGGCACAGGCCATTTTGGTATGTGGCAAAGCGAAGTTGTAGACGCACTCTTTCAACAAGGTCTATACTTAGCTATTGAAGAGAAGAAACCAAATGATATAGAGGAAAAAGATTGGAGTTTGATGAATCGGTTGGCATGTGGAATAATTCGTTCGTGTCTATCCAGAGAGCAGAGATATGCGTTTTCGAAAGAAAACTCGGTATATAAATTGTGGATGGCACTGGAGGAGAAGTTTCTGAAGAAAAGTTGTCAGAATAAGCTCCATTTGAAGAAGCGGCTCTTTCGCTTCACATTTGTTTCGGGTTCCACTATGAATAGTCACATTACCAATTTTAATCAACTGGTTACCGATTTGATCAATTTGGATGAGACTTTTAAAGACGAGGATTTGGCTCTGATGTTGCTGGGATCCCTTCCCGAGGAGTTTGAGTTTCTTGAAACCACTCTACTTCACGGGAAGGTTGCTGTATCTCTTAGCGAAGTTTGTGCTGCCCTGTACAGTTATGAACTGAGAAAGAAGGACAAGCAAGTTAGTTCAGGCGGAGATGCAGAGGTTTTGTTCGTCAGAGGTCGTTCACAAAACAAAAACAAAGGAAAGAAAGGGAGATCCAAGTCCAAGCATAAACTAAGCAAAGACGAGTGTGCCTACTGTCGAGAAACAGGACACTGGAAGAGAGATTGCCCAAAGCTGACAACTAAGGGCAATTCTAAGGCCGTGGCGGAATCAAATGTAACCGCGTGTGATGATGCCGAATCGGACTTCTCATTGGCGACATCATCCAGCGGTGCTTCTGAAGTATGGATGCTGGATTCAGCATGTAGTCATCATATGACACCACATTTGGATTGGTTCTTTGATTTCAAAGAACAAAATGACGTTGTCTTCACAGCAAATGAAGCTCCTCTTACTACACTTGGGATTGGTTCAGTTCGCTTAAAGAATCACGATGGATCAATCATAACCCTAAAGGGTGTTCGATATGCACCAGAAGTGAGGAAAAACCTTATTTCCGTTGGAACTTTAGAATCGAAAGGTTTTGAAGTAAGAGCTAAGGATGGGGTGATGAAGATCATCTCTGGTGCACTAGTGGTAATGAAGGGAATTCGGAAGAACAACAATACGTATCACTACATGGGTGGTACAGTTGTGGGTGCAGTAGCAGCAGTTACTGTTGATGATCGGAATTCAGAAGCAGTTAGGCTATGGCATATGCGCTTGGGACATGCAGGTGGAAAATCCTTGAATCTCCTCATAAATCAAGGATTGTTGAAAGGAGAGAAATACTCCAAATTGGAGTTTTGTGAACATTGTGTTCATGGGAAACAAACAAGGGTTAAATTTGGAACAGCAATCCATAATACTGAGGGTATCTTGGATTATGTTCATTCGGATGTATGGGGTCCCTCAAAAACGAGTTCTTTGGGAGGGAAACACTATTTTGTAACCTTTGTTGATGATTTTTCCCGGAGAGTTTGGGTGTATACGATGAAGACAAAGGATGAAGTGTTTGAGGTATTCCTCAAATGGAAAAAGATGGTGGAAACTCAGACTGATAAAAGGGTTAAACGTCTCCGTAAAGACAATGGTGGAGAATTTAGGAGTGGTTCATTTCAAAAATTTTGTGAGGATGAAGGCATTGTCAGACACTTCACTATTAGACATACACCACAACAGAGCGGAGTGGCAGAACGCATGAATCGGACTTTGCTGGAGCAAGTTCGGTGTTTGTTATCCAATGCTGGGTTGGGTAAAGAATTTTGGGCTGAGGCTGTGACGAATGCATGTCATCTCGTTAATCGTCTACCATCTACTGCTATTGATGGAAAAACACCATTTGAGAAATGGTTTGGAAAGCCTGCTGCTGATTATGATTCCTTACGTGTGTTTGGTTCCGCTGCATATTATCATGTTAAGGAATCAAAGTTGGATCCTAGAGCAAAGAAAGCAGTGTTCATGGGGATCACCTCTGGTATAAAAGGCTATCGCCTTTGGTGTCCAGAGACAAAGAAAATCATCTTTAGCAGGGATGTCACCTTTGATGAATCTACCGTGTTGGAAAAGGTGAATGCAGAACAGCAGGATGGTACTCCCAAATAGGTGGAGTTTGAAAAGTTTGTTGTCCCAGCAGATCAAGAAACTCTTGATCATTCTCCTATGGTAGAAGGAGATTTTGAAGAAGAGGAAGTTCAACCCCAAGAACTTCCACAGCAACTTGAATCAATTGCAACTAGCAAGCCAAAGAGGATAATCAGAAAGCCTGCTCGCTTTGATGATATGGTGGTTTGTGCATCTGCAATTGCCGCTGATGATGTTCCTACCACTTATATTGAAGCAGTCAAAGGACCAGAGAAAGATAAGTGGAGGATTGCCATGAGTGAAGAAATGCAGTCCCTTCATAAGAATCAAACATGGGAACTGGCCAGTCTCCCGAAGGGAAAGAAGGCAATTGGATGCAAATGGGTATTTGCAAAGAAAGATGGATTTCCTAGCCAAGGTGATGTTCGCTACAAAGCCAGATTGGTGGCCAAAGGTTACGCTCGGAAGGAGGGCATTGATTATAATGAGGTGTTTTCTCCAGTTGTAAAACACTCCTCCATTAGAATTTTATTGGCTTTGGTAGCACAATTGGATTTTGAACTAATTCAGTTGGATGTAAAAACTGCATTTTTACATGGAGACTTGGAAGAGGAAATCTATATGACTCAGCCAGAGGGATTCAAAGTTGCTGAAAATGAAAATTTGGTTTGTAAACTTAAAAAATCGTTGTACGGATTGAAGCAATCTCCGAGGCAGTGGTACAAGCGATTTGACAAGTTTATGATGGGAATTGGGTACACAAGAAGCAAATACGATCATTGTGTGTATTTGCACAAGCTAAAAGATGGATCCTTCATATATCTTCTTCTATATGTTGATGATATGTTGATTGCCTCCCCGAGTCTAATAGAAATTGAGAAGTTGAAGACTCATTTGAAAAGGGAGTTCGAGATGAAGGATCTAGGTGAGGCGAAGAAGATTCTCGGCATGGAGATTTTCAGAGATAGAAAATTGAGGAGGCTTTGTTTGACTCAAAAACAATATCTGAGTAGGATGTTGAGGCATTTTGGCATTGATGAAAAGTCAAAACCAGTTAGTACTCCGCTTGCTCCTCATTTTAAGCTTAGCGCCGCTTTGTCACCGAAATCTGATGCAGAACTGGAATACATGTCAAAAGTACCGTATGCAAATGCTGTTGGTAGCTTGATGTATGCTATGGTGTGTACGAGGCCTGATATTTCCCAAGCAGTGGGGGTTGTGAGCAGGTATATGCATGATCCTGGAAAGGAACATTGGCAGGCTGTTAAATGGATTTTGCGATACATCCATGACACAGCTGATGTTGGTTTGATATTTGAGCGGGAACATAGTCAGTATGTAGTCGGATATTGCGATTCAGACTATGCTGGTGATTTAGATAAGCGTAGATCAACTACAGGCTACGTATTTACTCTTGCTAAAGCACCAGTCAGTTGGAAGTCTACCTTACAGTCAACGGTTGCTCTGTCTACTACGGAAGCAGAGTATATGGCAATTTCAGAGGCTGTAAAGGAAACAATTTGGCTTCAAGGGTTGCTTGGTGAACTGGGGATTGGACAAAAGTATGTGAAAATACATTGTGATAGTCAAAGTGCTATCCATTTAGCAAAAAACCAAGTTTATCATGCAAGGACGAAGCACATTGATGTTCGTTATCACTTCATAAGAGAGATACTTGAAGAAGGTGGAGTCAGAATCGAGAATATCCATACTACTGAGAATCCTGCTGATATGTTGACAAAAGTTGTGACTGCAATCAAGTTCAAATTTTGTTTGGACTTGATCAACATTGTCAAAGTTTGAAGATTGATTTTTGGTGACCCCGTTTGACGAGGAGATTGAAGATTTTGGAAATTCGCCAAGGTGGAGATTTGTTGAAGAATGACTCATTTCAAAGTTGAGCAATATCCCACATTGGAAAATGGTTGTAAAGAGTGGTCTCTTTACACTATAAAAAGAGACCATCTATTTACATTAGAAAACATCCCAAATTGCCTAAGTCTTTTAGCAATTTCTTCTTTCTTCCTCTATAGTTTGTAATAGTTTCACTTTAGTCCTTTAGTGAAATATTTTGGTGGGGTCCGAGGACGTAGGCTAAATTAGCCGAACCTCGTTAAATTTGGTGTTCTTTATTTTGTGCTATTCTTCAAGTAGCCATTGTTAGTTATAGTTGTAGTGTTATATTGTGCTATTAAATTCGTCTAGTTAATTCTGTCGAGGAGGTTGGGTTTTAAGCGCGACCGTTGTGACGCCTCCAATCTTTCCTGGGAATTAAATCTAGTGTGGTTTTCTAGTACAATAGTTCCCTCGCTATTTCTATATTTGGTGGAATATGACTCTGAGTTCCACAACAAAGACGTACCGGAGAGTAAGAGTATTGGCATTAGTCCAACTAAGTTTTCAAAAGGAGTTCAGCAAAGACGTGAAGTTTTTGGACTTTTATTCTAAAAGAATTCAATTCGCCAGTTCCTTGTATAATATTTTCAGAGCTGGGATTCTTATATATGAAATAAGTCTTTCTTTCCCGATAAACACACGGGCAGATAATATTTTAGTCATGGTCAGACATACTCTAGAAAGACTTCGTAATTAGATAAAAGACACAACTAAGACATGTAGGTGGAAGTAAATACCACTAAGACTAAGATAATAAATTTTGGGTAATATATAAAATAAGTTGAGCTGAATCTTGATTTCTTTTAAGTCATTTTTCATTGGGCCTACATGAGATTTGTCGGGGCTTACGAGACACAGATATGAATACAAGGATACGGCTACGATAAGACAAATATACGAAATATGGCAAATTTTAAAAGTTTAGAATATGGTACGTTGAAGATACATACGGGGCTTATGAGACACAGATATGGATACGAGGATACGGCTACAATAAGACACATATACGAAATATGACAAATTTTAAAATTTTAGAATACGGTACGTTGAAGATACATGTGTGTATATATATATATATGCATTTATATTATTTAAAAATAAAATTGATTTAATACATCCGTTAAAATAAATAAAATTGTCTATTTTTTAAAATTTATTTGTGTTTTGTTTAATTTTTATGTTTTAAGTTTTAACGGGAGACTGATAATATTATCCATTTTTCTATTTTAGCACAAAAAGTATTGTACAATATTAAAGAAATATATTATCTAGTATTCAAAACGTGTTGGATACTTCATATTTTGTATTGAATATGGTATCTCGAATTTTCTACTTCCTTTTTTTTCCGGACACTTCAATAATGGTCCGAACACGATATATGGGAATATTCATATCGGATATAGGTACGATACAAATACAATACTGCACGAGATCATTTTTATTTTTTACAAGTATTTGTACATCATAGGTCGGGCTAATATAATAGTCTATCATAATCATAACCAATACAAAAGTTTGAATCTCTTGGAAAGTTTATTTCAGTAATTGAACCAAGAGCTACTTATGACAGTATTATTTTTTTAACGTCAATTATGTAAAGTCACATTGTTATTGCATTGATCTAAAATGTATGTAATTTTAACATTCAACTTAGGACATGTTTGGTACAAGGAAATGAATATTCCAAGTGAGACCTTTCCCATTCATTTGTTAAACTATATATTCATTCTTTTATGTTTATTCATCTAGATAGGTTTATTACTTGTTTATTTAGATAAGTCTCTTATTTCCTTTATTAATCTTTGTAATACATTATATATATTTGCCTTCTATGAAATAATACACAAGGGGAATCACATTCCAACATGGTATCAAGCCTTGTTCTCCAAAAACCCTAAAACCTTTCTTCTCCAAAACAGCTAGGGGTGTACATAAACCCGCTCAACCCGCCAGACCTGCTCAAACCGACCCGATCTGCCCGAAAACCGCCGGTTTGAAACTATTAAATAATTGTGGTGGGTCGAAAAAATTACAACCCGCCACTTTCGGGTCGGGTGGTGGGTTTAATAATTGTAATCCGCTTAACCCGCCACCCGACCGCTAATTGTATATGTCATAAGTATATATATGTGTGTGTGTGTATATATATATATATATATAGAGAGAGAGAGAGAGTTATTTTTTCTTTAAAACCGCCCGAACCCGCATATATCGGGTCGGGTTATTTTTTTCTTTAAAACCGCCCGAACCCGACCGCGTACACCCCTAAAAACAGCCGTTGCAGCAGCCATAAAGTTTTTTTTTCCTTCTCCAAAAACAGCCGCTGCAGCAGCCGTCTCCGCTGCACTCACTGCCGCGCCACGCCGCGGTCTGCCTCACCTGCTGCGCCGCCACTCCCTCTCCCTCTTTAAGACGTTGTTCTTCCCCTCAATGCACATCTCCTCACTACACAGCCTCCTTGCCGTCGCTGTTCTTCCTTCTTTCCGGTCCAGGTATTCTTTCTTGGTTTTTCATCTTTTTTTTCCTGCGTTTTGGTTTTGTATTGCGACAAACCCATGTCTCAAACTGATGAAACCCTCACCAACCCTACCGAAACAGCCCCTAACCTTCCCCATCAGTCTCGCCCACCCCATCTTCATCCCGCTTTGCATGTAGGCAACATTTTCCAATCTTTCGGTTTTAAATTGTCGGATCAAGACTCCAACTACAAACTATGGCGGGGTATGTTTTTAGATGTTTGTCGTAGCTATTATGTTATTGACCATCTCACCGGTAAATTGACACCAAAGATGAATATGATAATGATTGGTTTGCTCTCGATTCTACGATAAAACGATGGTTTTATTCTACCGTCGAAATTAAACTTTTGAAAAATTTAAACCTTGAATCAGCCACGGCCAGTGAGGTTTGGTTTACAATAGAGGACAATTTTCGTAACAATAAGTCGACTCGTTCCATGCAATTCAATGAACGATATCAAAATTTCCAAAAAGGTCCTCTTTCCATCTCCCAATATTGCCAAGAAATAAAAGCTATGGCCGATTCTTTAGCCGACTTAGATGTACATGTGTCGGACCAAGATTTCATTCTTCAACTCCTACAGGGATTACCTGAGTCATATCTTCCCCTAGTCACTATCATTACCACAATCAAACCCTTACCCTCGTTTAATGATGTTCGAAACTTACTTCTCACACATGAAACACGTGAAAATCGATCCCATCGACCCCTCCCCACTCCTACTCCACAAACGGCCCTATACACTCAATCTACCCCTGGTCGCAATACAAATCGAAACAAAGGTAAAACAAAGGGAAGAAATTTTGGCCGTGGAGGAGGTCAACCGCACGGCCCGTCATCGGGGTTTCTATCCAACCCCCCTCGGCCTCATGTCTCTTATCCCACCTCTGGGATTACTCTGTAGTATGTCCAGCACACTTCATCTGGACCTCGTCTAATTGGACCTTTTCAGCTGCCATCTGGGTCCCCGGCTTCATCATTTACAGCTCACCAGTTCACTCTGAGCTCCACATCTCCATAGTTTGTGCCACCACCTCCATCTACTCAGCCCGGGTTACTGCCTCGCCCCTGCCTTGCTCCATATGGCCAGGTCCCATCGGCCATCACCTCACCACAGCCTGCTTGGTCTCCTTCTCCCGTTCCGGCGTCTCCATCTCCAGCTCAGCCCACTACGGACCTATCATCTCTATTTCAGACTATGACACTTCAGCAGCCTGATGATGATTGGTACATGGATACCGGGGCGACATCCCACATGTCCCACAACCCAGGTAACCTATATAATATCGTACCTTGTGCTTTATCTAAATCCATTGTTGTTGGTAATGGTGATGCTATTCTGGTGCATTCTCTTGGTTCTTTCTCTCTTACCTCCTCATCTCGTCCTTTGCATCTTCACAATATTCTCGTCTCATCCGGTCTTGTCAAAAACCTTATTTCTGTACGTCAGCTCACACGTGATAACCATTGTTCAATTGAGTTTGACCCGTCTGGTTTTTCTGTGAAGGATCTTAGGTCTGGCAATTTAATCTTCCGGAGTGATAGCGAGGGTGATTTGTATCCGGTCCGTCCCACCTTAGTTCCCGCCTCCCCATGTCACACTCTTCTTCATGTCTCTCCCGACGTCTGGCATCGTCGTCTTGGTCACCCGGGCAATTCTATTTTTAGATTTCTTTATTCTAGGAACTTTATTTCTTGTAATAAGATTCGTTCGAATACTCTTTGTCATGCTTGTCAGCTTGGGAAGCACAAGCGGTTATCTTTTTCTATTTCCAACTCTACTAGTAATCGTTTGTTCGATATTGTTCATTCAGACTTGTGGACTTCTCCCGTACCTAGTTTAAACGGTTTCCGCTATTACCTTATTTTTCTTGATGATTATTCTCATTTTCTTTGGGTTTTTCCATTACAACGTAAATCTGATGTGTTTGATATTTTCACAAATTTCTCGTCTTATGTTAAAACTCAATTTAATTATACTATTCGTAGTTTTCAATGTGATCATGGTGGTGAGTTTGATAACCACAATTTTCATACTTTTTTCACTAAAAATGGCATAAATTTTGGCTTTTCATGTCCACACACTTCACAACAAAATGGCAAAGCGGAAAGGACTATACAATCTGTGAACAATGTCATTCGAACACTACTCTTTCAGGCTCAGCTGCCACCTTCTTTTTGGGTTGAGGCCCTCAATATGGCTGCTCACCTTCTCAATCTCCTCCCAACTACAACTCTTTCTCTTCGTACTCCGTTTGAAATTCTTTACAAAACCTCTCCCTCTTATGATCATTTACGGGTGTTCGGTTGCTTATGCTATCCTAATATTTCATCTACCACTCCTAACAAGCTCGCCCCTCGTTCCATTCCTTGCTTGTTTCTTGGCTATCCTCCTCATCATAAGGGTTATCGTTGTCTAGATCTTACCACGAACAAAATCCTTATTTCTCGCCACGTACGGTTCGACGAAAATATTTTTCCTTATCTCTCCTACAATCCACCTCTCCCGTCCATGACTTTCCTTCTTCTAATGACGATATCTCTCCTCTTGTCCATCATGCTAACTCTTCCTCCACCCATGTGCATCCACCTACCCCGTCTGCTCTTGTTATTCCCGCTGCTCCTTTTTCGCCTTCTCCTATCTCTCTTGGTCCGCCTCTTGGCTTCCCACCCCCCATGAATACTTTAGTTTCGCCTCCTCCCCCTCCCCCATCTCATCCGATGACCACTTGCTCCAAATCTGGTATATCCAAACCTCGTACACTTTTAAATTTATCCGCCTCCTCTTCTTCCAATATCTCTCCTCTCCCTCGCTCTCATGTTCAAGCTCTTCGTGATCTACATTGGAAAGATGCCATGCTTGTTGAGCTTTCTGTTCTCCACTCCAATGGCACTTGGGAGCTCGTTCCTTGTCCCTCCAATGTCAATCTCGTTGGCTCAAAATGGATATTTTGTCACAAGCTTCGCTCTGACGGCTCTCTCGAACGTTACAAAGCCCGTCTTATCGCCCAGGGATTTACTCAATGCCCGGGTCTCGACTATACTGATACATTTAGCCCTGTTGTCAAGCCTGCTACTATACGCATTGTCCTCGCCCTTGCCACTTCTCGTTCTTGGCCCATTCATCAATTTGATGTTAAAAATGCTTTTCTTCATGGTCATCTCACTGAAACGGTTTACATGAAACAACCCCTTGGGTTTCTCAACTCTACGCATCCTACTCATGTCTGTCGTCTCAAGAAAGCACTCTATGGTCTCAAACAGGCTCCTCGTGCTTGGCATAATCGTTTCGCTTCTTTTCTTTCTACTCTTGGTTTTGTCCATAGTCGAGCTGATGCATCTCTATTCATTCTCCATACGCCCTCTCATACTGCCTATCTTCTTCTCTATGTCGATGACATTGTTCTTACGGTCTTCTCTCCCTCTCTTCTATCTTCTGTTACGGCTAGTCTGTCTGCTGAGTTTTCTATGACTGACCTTGGCCCCCTCCACTACTTCTTGGTTATTTTCGTCTCTCGATCTTCTTTTGGTCTTTTCCTCTCTCAAGCCACATTTGTAAATGAGATTCTTGACCGTGCCGGCATGTCTTCCTGCAATTCGGTTTCTACACCGGTTGACACTACCTCCAAACTCTCCTCGTTCTCTGACTCCCCCATTTCTGATCCCTCTCTGTATCGTAGTCTTGCTGGGGCCCTTCAATATCTCACCTTTACTCGTCCAGACATTGCCTATGCGGTTCAACAAATATGTCTCTTTATGCATGATCCCTGTGAATCTCACTTCAATGCCTTAAAACGTATTCTTCGCTATCTTAAGGGTACTTTATCTGAGGGTTTAGTCATTCGTCTATCTTCTCTTGATCAACTTGTCGCCTACTCGGATGTTGATTGGGCAGGTTGTCCTGATACTCGTCGCTCAACCTCTAGTTTCTTTGTCTATTTAGGTGACAATCTTCTTTCTTGGTCTTCTAAATGTCAACTCGTTGTTTCTCGATCCAGTGCTGAAGCTGAATATCGTAGGGTTGCAAATGCAGTTGCTGAAGCTTGTTGGCTTCGAAACTTACTTGTTGAACTCCGATGTCCTCTTTTGTCAGCCACTCTTGTTTTTTGTGATAATATAAGCTTAGTTTATCTTTCCACTAATCTGGTACAGCATCATCGTACTAAACATATTGAATTAGATTTGCACTTTGTACGTGAAAAGGTTACTATGGGTCATGTTCGAGTTCTTCATGTGC
Organism: Buddleja alternifolia; assembly: GCA_019426215.1. Lineage (NCBI taxonomy): Eukaryota > Viridiplantae > Streptophyta > Magnoliopsida > Lamiales > Scrophulariaceae > Buddleja > Buddleja alternifolia. Next base: position 10,469,206 of record CM033405.1, on the reverse strand, counting down.
CATCATCTCGTCAGTTTGCGGATGTGTTTAGCAAAGGTCTCCCTTCGGCTTTATTCTTGGAGTTCAAGTTCAGTCTCACGGTTCAGCCACCTCCCATTTCGACTGTGGGGGCGTGTCAAACTATATATTCATTCTTTTATGTTTATTCATCTAGATAGGTTTATTACTTGTTTATTTAGATAAGTATCTTATTTCCTTTATTAATCTTTGTAATACATTATATATATTTGCCTTTTATGAAATAATACACAAGGGGAATCACATTCCAACATCATTAAGTCCCTCTTTATGTTTGGTTAGACTATAAGAAGTAGTATCTCTGAGACGATACTCCTTTGACACTTGCTCGGGACGAAAAATCTGTATCCTTAAAATGTTCTAAAAGAATAAAATTCCAACCATGGTATTAAATTTCAGTTTCGGTGAAGATTTCGGAGTAGTAAATTTAGAAAAATTTCGATGAAAATTTCGGAGTATTCAAAATTTTGATTTTGATGTTAGAGAAATCATGAAAATTTATAAAAATACTTTAAAATTTTCAATAAAAAGGTAGATAATTTTAATTATTATGATTATGCATCTTTTACATAAATGATATTGTATATATAATATATATGTATAGTGAATTTTGTTAAGTAGTATGACTAAAATCTGTGGCGAAAAATAAAATAAATATGATTTGAGAGTAAAGTAATAACCAAATCTCTTAGGCTATGTTTGCTTGTGTTTTTCAGGCCATATTTTCATTTTCGTTCTATTTGAAAATGCAAATGCAAAGCAAATAGGTGTGGTTTAGTGGATCACAAGGCATTTCGCCGATCGAAACCCAGGAGAAGGGGATGGGGGGGTTTTCTCCTACATCCTCCCCTGGGGGGCCCTGCGCTTATTGAGTCTGTCGCTTATGGGTAACCTAGGGCGGCTAACCCCAATACGTGGTTTGCGGACTATTGCGTATGGACATGTTTGCTCTAAAAAGAAAATGCACAGTTTACACCATTCTCAACTGAAAATACACTTATTTTCATTTTCACATTCACATTCTCCAATAACTATTTTTTACTTTATCAATTCACTCTCAACTTTTTCTTTTTCTCACATCTTCTTCTAAAAATTCATATTTTCGCCAACAATTGTGGTGCTATAGTGGTATAAAATACATAGTACTAATATTCATAGGTTTGTGTACATTTTAAGATCCATTTTGTGTATTTTTAGTGCTTCTTTTAGGTAATTTTGTATCATTTTTTCTTTAAATTTATTTAATTGATATAATATCTATTTGGTTTCGTGAAAAATAGCCAGCGGAAGGTTTAATAAATCCTACAGTGATTTCTTGATTTTAATATTGAATCATAAACTCGCTGAAGCGAATAAAAACATACCCATAGAAGCGAAGTGGTTGGAGAACTCGATCCTCCTTCAAAAATTCAAATTGTTGAAGCCTCCAAGTCTTCATTCCTTGTGCTATCCACTCTTCACGAAATTCTTGAAGCTTTCTTGAATTTTTGATCCGAACAACGAAAGCACGTTGTCTTTAAATAATCACGCGGATTGATTGACAGAAAAATTCCTTCTTTCTTACTCCTTGACCGACAGCTAGCTTGAGGAGAGAGGGAGGATGGTTTTCTTTTACTTTTCTAGGAGAGTTATGTGAATTGTCAAATTCATCTAGGTCAAAAGTCTTTTAAGTGTTCTATTTAATAATACTTGACTTGTTGACCAAGACAAGAGGCAAGAGCCCATGTTGGACATCCTAATGGATGCCCAATTCGGCCTTAGGAGGCACCCTAATGGACCCTCTTTATTTGGCCCGGCTCATCTCTTGTTTTAATTAATTCTCTATTATTTAATTAATTATTTATTATATCCAATAAATAAATAAATTAATTAAATAACCAAATTAATTAGATAAATTAATTCATTAATTTATTTTTTTAAGAAGTTAATTAATAATTAATCTCATATTTATAATTAATTATCTCATCTAATCAGCAATTAATTAATCATATTTAATTTATCCCATAAATCAAATCTCCTAAAATAAAATAGAAAAATCCTTTTATTTTTCTTTATCAATCCTTTAATGTGACTCTTTAGGTTCGTTTCATTTGGCAATGAGAGGAATCCAAAGGAAGTGGGTAACACCTAGCCAGTCACGTGGCCTACTTCGTAGCCCAAACGAAATCGAATGAATGGATCATTCCACAATCTTCCAATCGTAAATTCCGTATACATATCAACCCTTTGTTCACGTGTCCTAGTCAAGTGAGAGTCATGGTGATGTCAAACTTACTGAACTTGACCATATGTATTAATTATAATAATACAAGTTCATTGAGCTCGATTTAGTTTTTTGCACAATCATCTCTATTGCTTTGGCCAAAGATTTTGATCTCTATATCTATAGTCACACAAGACACTTTCTCATTCACTTATGAGAGAACAAATTCCATATTAGTTATCAGCTAAGACCACCACTTGCCCATCAAGCCGCATTTTGAGCTCGACTCCACCAACGAGTGAATTGGATTTAACTACTCCAGTGACAGACTTGACGTCACAAGTGTAACTTCAGCCTGATACTTTAGGTCAAAGGTTCACCTATACCTATTACGAATAATCAGATCTATCATTGGCAGCCATAGAGTGAATACCCATGTGACAGAACCGATGCGAGTCGTGTTCGAGCATATCAATTCCACTGATGTTCCTACAACCTTGAGCTCCCACCATCACATGGTGTTCGACTGGCACTCCCATGTCAAAGCATCGATTGAACAAGTATTTCTAGTCTTTATTTGTCTATTAAAGACTTCATATCACTTGCGAACTTGTTTAAGTAATCAAGATCAATCTCACTAGTGCCTATCTTCTTATCCCATAGGAAGTAGAGAGATTGCACTGAAAATATGGACGAAACGTTTTACACTACTTATAGATGCAAATAAGATTTAAGTGAAAACAAAACATTGCCTTTTATTAATATAAGATAATAAGTTTATTACAAGTGAGATGTCTTATCATTCTATCCTCTATGTCATCTGAGGGCATAATCCTAATAATATCATCTATTAATATATTTATACAATATACATAATCATTGCTTTTAACTGACTCAATCACTTCACATATCATCAAATCACCAATTCCAACCAAATTCAAAAACACAACCAAACATGCCGATATTTTTACCCAAAAATAAAAAAACTCATTTTTCCATACTTTCTAAAAAATGACGATTGAAAATGAAATGAAAATACATCCAAACAGCGCCTAGGAACTTCATTAAAACAAAGTACCACAATTTTAATAGAAATCATCATTTTAAAACCACATTGAGTTTATCGGAGGATCAAAATTGCTATCATTGGGCTCTCCCTTTCTCCACTTTCATACTGCATGTACAAATTATTAGTTAAATGTTGACAGTATTCAGCCCATGACATTAAATGTTGGTATGGACTCACTTATTTAAAATTGTACTTATTTCAGTTAGTAAGCGACAATGATCAGAATTGATTTTCAATATTTAGTGTTTATCTTTATGCATGAAAGAATGATCGCTAATAAAATAAAATATTATTTCTCGAGAAGCGATTCAATTGTCTTTAACCTAAAAGAAAACTTCAAGGTTAAAATTATTCCCATTTGACGCTAAGTAACTTTTTCTAAAAGTCGTGCATTGTTTTCATCGCTAAAAGATAACATGTAGATAAGTGCAAAAGATTCCATTTTGATCACTTCCCACACGCTCTGATCAAATCAAACGGACGGTTAATAATACCTATCTAAAATAGGTGGTTTAGTGTCTGTGCATGCCTGGGTACATGTCAGTGTACCAACCTTATTATACACAGCAGTTACCCAAAATATCGCTTCCTTTCACATCCGTCTTTATGATTAAATGGCTTAGATTAAACGTTTCTCATTTTTGATTAATTGCATGTTCACGTGGCCATTATCCAGCATATGAGATGTTATTTTTTGCCATCTGTATTTAAACCCTTCTAATTTTTACAGAAAAACTTTATCACTCTCAAATTTTCTGCTATAAAAATATTCTAAGGCAAAAAGTACGTCTTCTTTCTCTCTCAAAAATCTCAACCCTGTTCATCAATGGCGCCACCAAAATCTTCAAAATCCTCAAAAACTGATGCCGAATAATCTTCCATGTCTAAAACAGACAAACGAGTCACAATAAATGCAGGGTTCCAAGCCAACTGGGAATACCTCTTTGAAAACCAACATTTTCCGATGAGAGAAATTCTTTCTCTCATTGAAGATTCAGGACTTAATCTCACTCCTTGATTCATGCAGAAAAAACTCTGTTCTTCTTTCAAAATGCCACCATTTCTGACGATGGCAGTTCTATAACCTGCGTGTTCACACAGAACCTCCAACTCCCATCCTTCTTCTTTACCAGCAACACCGGACTCTAAAACGGGCTCGAACTTGATTGGATCATACCTGCCCGTAACATATCTTCCACGAGCTTCTCAATTTCGTCCTTCTGCACATGACCATACCGGTAAGGCCGAATGGAAACTGGTCTTGCTCCATTCACTAGCTCTATTCAATGATCCGTATTCCGACTAGGCGGTAATCCCTCAGGCTCCCCAAAAATGTCCGCGAATTTGTCTAAAGTTGCCTCCACCGACGCCTCTTCCTCAACACTCCCCGACACCGCCCAAGAACAACCCATTTCTACCACCACCGCGAACATCTCCGCCTCGGTCGTATGCAACAAAGTTTTCAGGGAGACTTCGGTCTGCCCCGACGAGTTATCACCGATTAACTTGATGATCTCTCCCCCAAACTCGAAGGCCATTGTTTGCTTCTGGCAATTGACATGAATATCTCCCAATGTGGCCAACCAAGTTATCCCGAAAATCATGTCGACCCCGTCTAAAGGAATAACGTGAAAATCAGCGTGAGTCTCAAAAGAGACCAGATGCACGGCCAATTCCGAACAGATGCCCAACGAGTTAATACAACTCCCATCACTCAATCGGACACCAAACCACCTAATGGCGTCAACCTTGAGCCCCATTTTCTTCACTAGATTCAATGAGACAAAATTGTGGCTAACCCCCGTGTCTATCAAAATCGTGACCTCTTGCCCTTTCACACGCCCCTTAATCCTTGTCGTTTGTGGACCCAAGATCCCTGCTGCTAAAAATAATGATAAGACAGCCATCTCCCTTTGCTCCTCCTCAGTGGGTCCTGCCTGCTCCTTACCCTCAGGTAATACCTCAATTTTCTCCAGCTCCAGAAGTGGTGCCTCATTGTCCTCAACAAATAAAACCCTCAAGTATTTCATGGGACAGTCTTATGTCGGGTGAAATAGAGCCTTGCACCTGAAACACAATCCCTCATTTCGTAGCTCCTTTCTCTCCAAGTCATTCAATCTCCGAAATGGGGCCTTGACCGGCCCTTGTCCTCCTCCTCCCATACGATTTTGCACTGGTGGCCTCGAGCCAGCACCACTCGGCGAGGCAGGCAAGGCAAGCCGCTGTGGTGGCACAGCAATCTGATTGCCCAATCTCGAGTTCCTGAATGGCGGGGCACTAGAACCAAACACCCCCGAACCCCCCCCCCCTCGCTGAATGCGAAGTGCCGTCTCGACGTTCCTAGCTATCTTCATGGCAGAATCCAAATTTCCCGGGTCCAACACATGCACCTGACAACGTATATTTTCCTCCAAGCCATTCATAAAGTACTCCAGATAATGATCGTCAGTTAGCCCAGGAATCTGATTCACCAACTGCGTAAACTGATTAATATAAGTATCCACATTACCCGTCTGCCTAACCACTGCCAATCTCTCATACGAATTACTATCACGACTCTCATCAAATCGCGTAATCAGCGCATGAGAAAATTCTTGCCACGAAAAATTTGCTCGGCGCCACTTCAACCAATGGAACCAGTGCAACGCGGCGCCCTCCATAGCCACCATCACCAACTGAATTTTCTGATTCTCACCACACGGGTAGATGTCAAAGTGTTGATCTACTCGTGTAATCCAACTCATCGGGCCAGTCCCGTCGAACATGGGCAGCGTAGGAAAAGGCAGAGATAAGCCCGATTCCACGTTCTCAGGAGTCATTTGCACTCCAATCCGTCAGGCTTCTGACCCCTCCGGCGCTGTCGCGGCCGAACTGGCCGTAGACACGTCGGCCGATCCCTGCGCGGCCATCAGCACTCCAACACCCTTCAATGATTCCGCTATCTGTCCTTGTAATGCAGCAATATGTTGGGTTTCATGAAAAATAACTTAAACGCAGGGGAAGGATTTCAAAATTTTTTATTTTAAAACCTAAAGTTGAATTCAATGATCGCATATTTAAATTGCACGATAAACTTAACGAATAAAACTTACTCGTTCAAATAAAGTTGTTGGAGAATCTTTTCTTCTTCCTCCAATTCGCAAACTTGAAGCTTCCAAATCTTCAATCCTTTGTTTTGATCTTTAAAACTTGAACTTGATCCAAACAATGAAAATACATCGTCTCTAAATTGTCACGCACGGATCAACAATCAAAAAATTTCCTCTTGGATCTCTAATGGGTGATGGCTAGGGTTTAGAGAATGGGAGGAAAATTTCTTCCTTTTTTTCTAGGAGAGTTGTGTTATATTCTCTTACTTGTTCAAAGTCAAAGAGTTCTTATATACCTCATGACTTATTGAACAAGTCAAAATAAAAAAGCCCTAAAATTAGGCTCCTCTCGGACGCCCAACATGGCTAAGTAGTGGACGCCTTCTAGAAGCCCGGGATTTGTTTTATTTAATTAATTTTTTATTTCAATTAAAAATTTATTATATCCAATAAATTTTTTAATTAAATAACCAAATCAATTAGATAAATTAATTCAATAATATATTTTCATAGAAAATTAATTAGTAATTAATTTTATCCATATAATTAATTATTTCATCTAATGAATAATTAATTATTTAATTTATCCAATAAATTAAAACTCCTAGAAGAAAAATAGAAATTCCTTTTTCATTTTTCTTTATCAATCCTTTAGCGCGACTCTTTAGGTTCGTTTCGTTTGGTACTGAGAGGAAACCAAAGGAAGTGGGTAACACCTAGCCAGTCACGTGGCCCACTTCGTAGCCCAAACAAAAACGAATGATAGGATCATTCCGCAACCTTCCAATCGTAAATGCTGTGTAAGTATAAACCCTTTGTTCGTGTACCCCAGTCAAGTGAGAGTCATAGCTATGTCAAACTCACTGGATTTGACCATATGTATTAATTATAATAATACAAGATCATTGAGATCGATTTAGTGCCTAGCACAATTGTCTCTTTTTGCTTTGGCCAAAGACTTTGATCTCTATTTATCTATAATCACATAGGGTACTTTCTCACTCACTTATGAGAGAACAAATCTCATTTAGATATCAGCTAAGACTACCATTTGCCCATCAAGCCGTATTTCGAGGTCGACCCCACCAACGGGTGAATTGGGTCTAATTACTCTAATGAAATACTTGACGTCACAAATGCATCTTCAGCATGATGTTTCAGGTCAAAGGTTCACTTACACCTATTACGCATAATCAGTTCTGTCATTGACTCTCACAGAGTGAAAACCCATGTGACAGAACCAATGCGAGTCATGTTCGAGCATATTATTTCCATTGATGTGGCTACAATCTTAATCTCCTATCATCCCATGATACTTGACAGGCACTCCCATGTCAGAGATAAGATTGCACAAGTGTTCTAAGTCTTTATTTGTCTATTAAAGACTTCACTTTACTTGCGAACTTGTTTTTAGTAATCAAGATCGATCTCGATCTCTCTAGTGCCAATCTTCCTATTCCATAGGAATTAGAGAGATCACACTGAAAACAAAGAAAAAACGTTTTACACTACTTATAGATGCAGATAAGATTTAAGTGAAAACTAAATAATGCTTTTATTAATAATATCAAGATAAGTTAATTACAAGATAGATGTCCTATCATTCTATCCTCTATGGTATCTGAGGGCATAATCCTAACACAATACTGTTTTTGACTTGCGACTGCTCCTCCGTGAAGACACTCATCGTCTCTTCCATGGTCTAAAGTCGCCCTTCAATAGAACCCGTGCTAGTTTCACCATTGTGATCGCACGAAAGATGATCCGGCAGATCGGACCAAATTGATGAATGATAAAATGAGTTAAACAAACAATACGAAATAAACTCAAGAACACCTCATTCTTGCCCACTCCAATCCAATAATGATCATACGATAAAAGTCACAAAACCCTACTTAAAGTATTTATACAATCCAAATTAATAACTTGCCAAAAATCAATAAAAACTTCTACTTAACTCAACAACCACAGTGAAATAAAGAAATAAATAATACTACTACTAATAATTAATTAATTCGCTGGCTCCTCCTCGTTTCTCTTCTTCCGCCTTTCGTAAACTCGCCACGGTCTCTGGCTCGGTTCATCCATCATTGCTTTGACAATCTCTGGTTCGCTCGCCCGCTCCACATCAAAAATTGTCGCACATATGTTCAAATCTATATGTATTTCTTCTTTTTCATCTCAAATAAATATGTTTTGTCTATGGAAGATGTGAACTCACTGGAGCCAATCTTCTTGGAGCTCTCTTAGCTGGGGCCAATTTTCAGAGTGCAAATCTACAAGGTAATTCTCTCTCTGTTCAGTTCATACCATTGTCATTGAGAAATACATATATCAATATACTCCACAAGAAGCACATTAGTGTATCAGTATAATGTAGGTAGAAATATACTTTAATTTCTCAGTTACTATGAAAATTTTGATCCAAGAAGCTATAACAGACTGCCTTAAGTGTAATAATGCATCAAGCAGTCATATTTCTTATGCTGGATTCTTTAACTGACACGGATACGGCGTTATTTCTTCTTCCATAAATGTGATAACCACCAAATTATTTAAAATGGACATTAAAAATTATGAGCTATTATTATATTTACCATGACCTATTAATTAATTAGTGGGCTTAGGCAATTTAGGTTCTTTTCAATATTATGGGCTTGTAAATGGATAATGTGTAAATAGAAAGAAAAAAAAAATTAATAAAGAGAATTGAACCAGCAGACTAGGCTAACTACCAAATAAGAAAAGAAGATTTTGATAGAAAAAAGAGGGAAGGTGGAAAACGTACGTGTGACAAGAGGATTCATAAGAGAGAGAGAAATCAAACCATGAAAAAAAAAGTAAAAGACGTAGAGGGAGAAAACGAGAGAGAAAACAAGAAGGATTTCGACTAAGGAAGAAGAAGTCAATTTTCTCTCGGGTAAGCTATCCTTTTTCTGTAATTGTTTACATTGTAAGCATGAGAATGACAATAGGAACTTAAGAAATAGAAATTGAGTTGGGAATCTTATAATTTATGGCATGAACGATGGAATCTTTAAATCTGTGTTCATTGAATTGCTGTTGAGTCTTGCCTGCAGAAAATTGTATAAGAAAAGGAGTAATTGCTCTACCTGTAGAAACTTGTACAAGAATTGAGTATTTGAATTGACGTGGAACATGTCCCAGTAGTTTTATTGGTAGGATTCGTAGAATCATATTCATAGCCCATGAGACGCGGTACATTGAATATTGTTTCAAACCGATAGTCGCGCAAGTCATGGAGGAAAAGGAGAGTGGCTATATTAATGAAGCAAACTCTCATGTTTCCCAGGATACAGTGCCACCACTGATTCTGTCTTTCTTAAAATTACACACAAACCCCCTAACATATTGAGTAATTGCCAAAACCTCCCCTCACTTATTGAAAATTACCAACCCCTCAAGAAGTGTAAGGTTTAGAGGGGGTAAAATTGTAAGAATATTTAGACATATAGGAAGTGTAATTGTAAGAAATCCTTAACATGAGGAAGTGTGTTGGTAATTTCAATTAAAAGAGGGGAGTTTGGTAATTACATAGTAAATGAGGGGGATATGTGTGTAATTTTCCCTTGATTTTTTAACAGAAGAAAAGCAACAAGTTAAACATCCAAAAGGCGGTCGAGCAATGGAGTAATCAGGGAAACAGAGAAGAAAATTAAATTTCTAGTCCGTAGAAGATTAGAAAAACTGAAATGATTTTTAGAGAATATGTATTCAGGGTATGTTATCATATAGCTGCGGGTGTTCTGAAGTCTTTCTTTGGTACCACAACCTATAATATTGTTAATTGCACAAAATACCAAAAAACGACCCATTCTTGATAGCATTACACCTAGCTTACTTGAGATACGTGGGAGTTACGAGACCCTACTGGAAAATTGTAAATGTCAATCCTTCCCTTAGCAAAACTGTTGGAAATAAGATTCGGGTCGTGGTTACCCATTAGGGTTTGACCCTACCCATATCATTTGAAATATGGGATACGGAGGCAGTGGTTTTTTGTAGGAAAAAACCACCCCAACTTCCCCATTATTATCTCTATTATTATCTGAAAATAGAGTGAAAAAAATATACATCCAAGCATCATATTTTCGCAGCAAAAATGAGGGATAAAATGCAAAGGCAAAAAGTCATTTTTTGGTGTAATTCAACAAAGGAAAGTCACCGGTTTGAGGTATTTGGATTGTGGAAAACAACTCTCTCATTTTGATTGAGTTTGTGAACGAATTGGAGCATAAAAAACGTGTGAAAGAGGCTGTGAAACAACTAAGTGAAGATCCGCATTTTGTAAGTTTTTATATGTTGAAATCGTATGTATTACGTGATTAATTTCTGACATTGGTATCAGAGCGAGTTTGGTTGTGTTCCAGACTTGCTTTCACACGAAAATGTGATATATTTATGGCTTGAAATGATGCTTTACCATGTTTCCCGTTTTTACGTAAGATATGGGTTCATTCATGGTGATTTTGTCAAATGTTCATATTATACTTTAATTTTCGAAATGTAGCACGCCTAGACCATGTATAAACCTTTTATGAAGTTATATATAAGCATGCTTGACATTTGATGAGAAATTGAATTTTTATGGTGATTTTTTTAGTACTTTTAGACGCAATTTTGAACCCTTTTCCGCGGTTATAATTATGAAATTTTTATATGGTTAGAATCCTTATGTCAACGGATTTCCAGCCATATATCGCATGTTCAACGGATTAGAAATGAGAGATATATAGCCTCTCAAAGTTGTCGTCGCCAAATTGAAAAAATCTAAAAATTTTGAAAAATAAGGAAGACGATGAACAGTAACCATTACCCTTCCCACTCGCGCGTACGGAGAGTGAAATCCACTTCCTGTCTTAGTCTGCTCGGAAAAAAAAATGGAGACGACCGTTGAATTCGCCATAGTAAAAAATGGGGGAGTAGCCAAACTTTCTAAGCCGGAAAACGACGGGAAGCGGCGCGTGTACCACCACAAGGTCACGCGCCCATGCGCCTATGTGGCGCGTGGGGGCGCGTGCGTGTACGTCCCGGGGCCATTTTTGGCCGAAACAATTCTCTTATGGTCGGAAATCTATTTTGGGAATTTTTGGATATTTAAAATATTTTTTTCGGTTAGAAAAAATATTTTTATTTGATTTTCGAAATTAAAAATGATGAAAAATGATAGAAAAATATTTTTTGGGCAAGAAAAATTCTCAAATTTTTTGATTAATTTTTTGAAATTATTTCTCATGTCTTGGCTACCAAGATGAAGAGTTTTGAACACTTTCAATACTATGCTCATTTTTTGTTAAACGCATTTGGAATTGTTTTTTCCTAAATTAAAATTGTTGGAGTATAATTATTAATTTTTTTTTTGTTAAGTGTTAAAATCTTCATATAAGGTAATGTATTATGATTGACTTTGTACCCAATCTAATACTAATTTTTTATTTTCATAGATGGCGAGATCCCAATTTACTTTTAACATCCTCCGGAGGGCATTTAGAGCGAGAAGAACTCGTGTGCGTTTGGCAAAGTTAGAATTGCTGGGGAGGTATAGAATGCGCCCCGAGCATTCTTTGCATGAACATTTTAAGAAAATGAAAATGAGGTACAAGGAGCTACTTCATTTGGGTCATTATTTTGGTGGTCTGGACCGAAAAAGAGACTTATGGAGAAATTCTCTAACTAAGTTTTGGAGAGGTGAATTTGATAGGATTTACACTGAAAATAAAGAAAGAGATCTACGTCTCTTGAAGTCTTTATTGGTTTGGAAAGAGAGAGAGCTGGAATTCAAGACGAGAAAATTATTATCTTTGAGGATGAATAATGGTCCTCGATGTCTTTTGAAATTCGCTCCTAGAGATAGACTCTCGAATGGAATGGTTAATATGGTTTCTCGTATGTATAGAAATACTTAGAGCTCGTTATGTTAGTAAACCAAATGTATATACGTTCTTTGTTTTGAAAAGTTGCTGACTTGAAGCTCAGATGCATATGTTTATGAACGTATATGTTGTTTTCTTTATGATATTGAGCTTTAACAACTTACATGCGTATGATAAGATGTGTTTTCTTATATATATTATGATATGCTTTGATCATGAAATTAAGTGGGAGTTCTAAGGTTGGTTCAAGTGATACTTACCTATAATTTTATGAGATTTTTTAGTAGAAAATTAAATTTGTGATAATGAACATTTTGACATGGATGATGATTGGGCACTACGTGACCTTTCGAATCTATACATTATGGTGAATTGTCATAAATGTTAATTTGCTTAGTATGATATTAGTGTTGTATAGATGGGCATGTATGATATCTCTAGTATGACCATGACAACCAAAATCTCATATGAGTATTGAGATTTTAGAATAGTACTAGATGAGTAATAATTAGTAGAAATTGTGACACCTAGTGTCATAATATTTTGGAATATGTAAAATCGAATTAGATGCTCTAGAGGGCAATAATCAAGTCATGTAAGAGTTAAAGTGAGTCTTCCTACTCAATATAAAAGATCAATGAGTTTATCATAGGCAGATAACAAGGTCCACTGCTTATGATGTCTTTGTTGATTGTATGATATATGATCTCATATGTGAATGAGATATCATACTATTGATCTATAAGTGGACCAAATGAGTAATACATCCGTAAAATTGAATTGCATTGGAATTGTTGACTTTAGTATTTGATGATTAGAAGTATACCCTAAATAAGAGAACAATGAGTCGCTCCTTTTGAGGGTAAAGCCGAATACTGTTAGAAATTAAAAGTCAACATACAATGACTTCTCTTATGAGAAGTGATGAGTTCAAGTTTTTGTACAGTCTCTTTCTAATAGTGAAGACATCTAAAGGTCAAGTCCTATATTTGTGAAAACACTTTCATAGTCAGCGTTAGCCATTTTGTGTTTTGTACATAAAAGGCTTATTGATTCTATGATAATGACTTAGGACTTTGTGACTGATCTGTTTTAAAGAGAATTTGAGATTCTTACAGTAAACGAGATTAGAACAAAGGAAAAGTCATGAAAGAGACATATGATGAATCTAGGGAGATCAAACTTAACCACTAATGTGAATAGAAGTGGACTAAAGGTAAAAGTGCTATATTGATATACTTTTGGTCATTTTACTAGTGTATACCATGAGTTGAAACAATTGACATACGGTTGGTCAATTTTACACGTGTATGCACTAAGTTGAAAATATAGCACTTATAGACGCTTATACAGTGTATCTTACATATTAAGCACTAAGATACTAAATCTTGTCCTATGTGGATTTAGGTTTATGGTTTTGTGAAATCAAAAAGCGTCTGAAATTCGAAAAGGATTATCGGAAGCCGATCTTCTGGATTGTTCTCCTGAGAGTCTATTACTTTTAGATTTGAGTTTTTTGACTTGATTAGTATCTTTAGAATAGATACACAAAGTGGTGCTAGATTTGTTTCTTCTTGAATGGTTTGAGGGTGAATTGTGACCAAGGCATATTTATTATTCGATCATAATCAATAAGTGTTCATCAAATAATGTGAACAACTATGTATGCATTTTTTGCATACTTGGTTAAGTCATAGTGAACTAAGACACTAAGCTAGTAAGAGAAACTCTCTGAATAACCTTCGTAGTTAGTTGTCAACCTGTGGTAAATCACATGTGACAATTCGGAGATGAATAAGTTGATCTTTCATTGCAGTTAATTTTGTTAGACTTCTGTGATTTAATTAATATGGAGGTTGGAAAAATGAAGCTTGTATCCCATTACTCCTTTACATACATTTGTCTAGTTTGATTTCTCATAATATGAAATGTTATAATGTTTCTTTGAAAATTATGAGAGAATCAAATTGATGAATTTATCTTTGAGAGGTTAAATTCAAAGGGACAATGTATCTGTATCTCAGAGATACGCAAACGATCTAAGGTGTACGTGTTCTAAGTGAACATGATGAGGTGGAAAATTAGTAAATCACAAAATGTCCGGAGAATTTTTATTTGGATGAAGAATCTTGAAATTGCTAAACCTCAAGTCAGGTTTAATGATTTGTATAGTGGATTTGTACCTTACAGATCACTTAAGAGAGTTGTGTTCCCGAATTTGAGTGGGAGCATATTTATCAAAGTGAGTAAGTAAAACTCGAATCATAATTTTGTGATATTTGCTTAAATTTACTGATTCTAATAGTGGCTATGTGCCTTATAGATCACTTATGAGAATCGTGTTCCCGATTTTGAGTGGGAGCAAATTTATCGTACTGATCAAGTTAGTTGAATCAAAATTTTGTGCAAACACAAAATATTCTCCGGAAGATTAGATAGAGTCTAATATAGTAAGACTCCGTCTTATTCTATTATCTGAGAAGATTGAATTAATACAATGAAAGAGTATTTACAGAAATTACTAAATCTATAAACATGTGTGGCACCAATAACTCGTGACAATTGCTGAGGAGGGGATAGTTATCTGTGTGGCAGCAATTGCCCTCGAGGTAAGGTCGTAGCCCAAATGTGGTATTTCGACTTTCACATGGTTTAAAAATTTGATTTGCATAGTTTCTCTTAGTTATAGTGTTATGAGTATGTTACAGCCACCCAATTGTATATAATCAAACCAAGTTTGGATTCTGGTTCAACATTAAACGTGAGGATATTGAGAACTTTACGTGTTCTCGAAATCTACTAAGATGTTGATATTTAGATTTCAAGGTACAAAGCTCACCTAGTGGAAAATGGTATATATATATACGTGTGTGTATATATCTTGAGACAAACTTATTTGCTAGTGGTGATACTTTCTTGTTCATTATATTTTCTTTGTTATTATGGACAATTGAGATTCAGAATTATATCTAAATGGACACGAGACTACATTTCTTGATAGAGATGTAATTGAAAAGTTATACATGGGAATTCCTTGAGGATTCCAGAGACAAAGGTCAACAGGTAAAGTCTGTGAACTTATAACCTTGGTGGCCAGAATTTGTCTTAAAAAAAATAATGGAGTATGAGATTTTATGAATACATGATCTTATATATGTGTTTTCATCTTCATAGATGTAGACCATTATTTTGTTGTCCGTAAGTCCATTGAGATGCTTGAAATTCTATCTCTTCATTGGTAATGTCTTATTAGCCAAGATGAGAAGGAGTAAATTAAGCCATTGAGAATGGTTTTCCTTTAACTTATGAAGTAGAGGACATAATGAGTAAAGTATTTGATTTTATGTTAAAATCTATGTAAATCTTTAAAAATGAATCTTGCTTAGTGCTGAGATCCATGTTAGAGTTTGCTATAGTACGATTTCATAATGGATACTTATAAGCTCATCAATACTCCTATAGTATGGAGTTGTAGCCTCGAAATGTATCCAGAGAGTCCAAATAGAAATGTCTAGACCACCATATTCCAATAGTTGTTTGTTTTTTGGATCTTGAAGTACAATGCGACTTGTACTCGCTCCAATACTTGTTATGCCATGGATCATAAGGTATTGTCTAATTCTAGTATGACGTATTGGACAATAGCTGGTAAACACTGCAGATGATTTCCTTAGTATGGAGGAAAGTTGTCGAAAGAATACACATATGTGGATCTAAGGAGGGGATTTGGATAAGTATGAGTCTGCCTCTGAATTTGCTTTTATTACAATGCTGACTTGAGAAGTAGCACGAAGCAAATTTGTGTAACGTTGTGCACAAGTAAATATAATTTGTGGCACATATATTTGCAATGTGGAATAATGTTTGGTTGAATTTGTTTTATAGAAAATGGGAGTTGTAAGCAGTTATGTGGGAGCTGTGATTATATATATGTATATATATCGTGATAAACAGCAAGCTAATACTTACATAAAGGCCTTGTTATTGACCTAATCACTACTACAGAAATGACCTATTACCGCGGTTTTTTTGGGCCTATTACAACGGTTTTAACCGCTGTAATAGGTCACCCTATTACAGCGGTTCCATAAAAACCGTTGTAATAGGGTGAATCCTATGACAGCGATTCCGGCCGAAACCGCTATCATAGGTTTTAAAAAAAAAATTAATTTGAATCCTATGACAGCGGTTCAGCCGGAACCGCTGTCATAGAACTGATTTTTTTTTCTTTTTTTATATTTTGCTTCCTGTACAGTACTATTCAATAAACCAAGTAACAAATTCCAGCTGCACAGTAAAACCTATTCAACATAAACAACAAAAACCCCCTAAACTTCAATATTAATATAATCTCTTTCCTCCAACAACAAAATGTTATAATCTCCAACAAATGATCATGTGTTAATTTACAATCAACTAATTAAATTACTCATGACAATTTAAATACAATAAATCAAATCACAATTTACAACAAGTCACAATGTACAAAAAATACATTACCTAATTTCTAAGGAGCTGATAAGAAAATGTAACGTGCCACTTTGCAGCGTATTTCATCAATTTGCTCTGAAGTATAGAAGGATTGAGAATCATGAAAGTATTGCAAGATATATATAGAGATTAATTGCAAACTGAAATGACGTTTCAATTACCTACCAAAGGTTTAATAACTTCAAAAGGAATAGAAATTAAGTATATATTAGGATTATGCATACCGCTGTTGGGATTATAGATTGCCCGTGGCTAATAACCTCTTTTATGAATCTCATAACGAAGTAGCCACAATCCACCTCGTTTGTCTGTCGAGTGCACTACAAAAGTAATCAAAGTTACGTTGTATTAGAATACTAACTTCTATACGAATATATAATCTCTTGAAACTATAAAACGCTAACCTTTATTTTAAACCATTGACAGACGGATTTTTTGGATTTCTTGGATTGGTTGTTGCAATTTGCACGAAATATGTGCACAGCCCTATAAAAAAATATAAAAAACAAGGAAATATGTCAAAAACAAGCAATTATGTGAAATAAATATACACGTTAAAAAATATTAAATATAATGAATACATTGATTGAATGAAAACTTACTGATTGATTTTTTGTGTCATATCATCTCGGTATTCCGGCTCACCATGCAAAGAATCCAGATAGGAAACGACCCCTTGAAATGGATCAATTGCAAGCAACAACCAATGTCCCCTACAAAGCATTCAAAAGATAAGTTCAAAATTTGTTTTGCGTAACTAGTTTTACAAATTAAAGTTGAGTCTTTAGTAGCTCACCCGGTGTTGTAAGGTGCAAGAAATAACTTATTCGTTTATGCACTCTGTATCATAGCACTTGTTATGTACTGCACTTGTTGAACTTGCGGGCTTGTTCCCGCAGATATGAAATGTGGGCTAAGGAACCCGAAACTTGCTTCTTTCCCTTCGGAGATCACGTACTTAAACCACAAACATCTAAATTGAGCATAAAAAATGAATTTCGAGTAACAAAAATAATCATAGTTCAGATGCAATAAAATAATTAAAAAACTTACTTTATGTACGCTGTAATGATAGAGGCTCCTATCTCTTTTTGACACAGAAGGTGACAGATCTCCTCCTTTCCAATATACTCTGGGAATGCAAAATTCATAATGGGTTCCTCGATGTCTATAGTGATCTGGGCACTAATAGACATCATCTTCGTGTACTTTCCCAGAAATACTAGTTCATCAGGGAGTCCATCTAGTTGAAGGTCTGCACATCTGTCATCTTCACATGCAGGATTGGCCGCTGGAAATGTTCCTTTGACAGCTGACTGCTTCGACGTCCCTGATTTCTAATTTCCAGATGATTTGGATGGTCCTAGAGACTGTTTAAGCAAAGAAAATAAAACATGAATGTTATACACCAAAGTATATTTAGTAACCTCAAACAAATTGTTATAATTTATTAATGACTAGCTATTAATTACATATCGGTGCATCAATGACAATGATAAGACTCGCTGGCCAAGCAACAAAGTACCCAGAACACTAGAAATGGTGAGCATTTCATCATTGAGAGCGACGGGTAGGGGTGTATCCGCCTCAACTGCAGTGTCAATGCGCACTTTCACATGGTTGATGGCTAATGGACAGTTTTGAAGTATTCTATCAGTCACTGGTCGACTGTACATATGTTCTTTAGCCACCACACGATATGATGGTGATGAAAGTGCTAATTGACATGGAGCGATAACCTACACACACACATACACACATATATATATATACAACATTATATTAGAAAGTTTTGTGTGATTTACAGAAATAGAGAGTTGCAAGTTATATGATCAATAAACAAGTTCAAATCATTACCTCAGAAAGCATCTTATGAACTAGTTCTGGGCTGCTATCTTTCAAAGAAATCACGTCATCTTCATGTGGCTGACGCGAGTTAGGCGCTTCCAAAACATCAATTCGTTATTCCATGGCAAACATAGTTTCGAAGAGGTTTTTCACCATGTTTCTCAAGCTTTCCATCTCCATTTCTGTAGCAGGCTTTGGATCCTTAAAATAGTCTCTTTGTGAGACCCCAAAGCCAACACCCCTAACGCGACCCTGATGCTCCTTCTTTTTAAGAGCTTTAGCCAATAGGTCATCTCGACTCTTCTCATTTCCACAATGGCTAGTACTCTCTTGTGAAATGCTCTCCTGTAATGACACATTTTTAAAAAAAATTTAGTGATCTTTGTTCTTTCAATAGTATTCCAAAACAAACACACAACACATATAGAGCTAAAATTGCAGATAACTCACCATTTCATTCACTACTCTTCTAACATTGTTGTTATCAATTTGATTTGTTTTATCGGAACGCGCAATCCTCCACACGAGTGCTCGTGTCACCTCTGTGCAATCGGATCCCGCATTCCTTCTTCTATTCATCTATATTTTCATTAAAAAATATATATTTATTAACATAGAATTTTTATTTAAAAAATTAGAAGGCTTCACTGCTAAATGAACTACATACCTCCATTTGCTCCATAAGAGCATGTCCAAGACTCGCTTTCCGGTAAGGATATTAGGGTTCCTTTGCTCTTTCCTGATTTTCCCTACTTACACTACTACAGAAATGGCCTATTACAGCGGTTTTTTTTTGGCCAATTACAGTGGTTTTAACCGCTGTAATAGGTACCTATTACAGCGATTATTTTTATAACCGCTGTAAAATAAAAAAAAAAAAAAATTTTCCCGGGCCTATTACAGCAGTTATGGAAATAACCGCTGTAATAGGCTATTCTATTACAGCGGTTATTTCCACAACCGCTGTAATAGGTAGTGTTTTTTTTTTTAATTTTATTTTCTCGTTTATAATTTTACCGTGTCGGAATGACACGAAATTCGCACGGTCATAGCGAAAAGGCATTCTAAACAAAACGCTTGCGATCTCGTGATTTTAGCCATCTGAGATCGTTTAAGGCCTCAAATTTGCGTTTTATTACGAAAATAAAACCCAAATTTGAGGCCTTAAACGATCTCAGATGGCTAAAATCACGAGATCGCATGACAAAGTCATGCATTTGTTCAGAATGCCGTTTCGCTATGATCGTGCGAATTTTGTGTCATTCTGACACCGCAAAATTTCAACCAAGAAATATTTTCGTAAATACACAAATATACATACACCCATCAACATATACACAAATATACATACACCCATCCACACATACACAAATATATATACACCCATCAACATATACACAAATATACATACACCCATCCACACATACACAAATATACATACACCCATCCACATATACACAAATATACATAAAACCACATATACACAAATATGCATACACTCATCAACATATACACAAATATACACACACCCATCCACACATACACAAATATACATACACCCATCAACATATACACAAATATACACACACCCATCCACACATACACTAATATACATACACCCACACATACACAAATATACATATACACCCACATATACACAAAAAAAATATACCCACACATACACAATTATACATACACCCACACATATACAAATATACATATATATATAGAGGGAAAGAGAAAGAAAGAGAAGAAGCTTACGATCGTGGTGGTGGTGGCGGCGGCGCTGGTATGTGGTGGTGGTGGTGGCGGCAGCACCGGCGGTGCCGAGCTTTTGGGGGAGGGGGGATCAAGAGAGAGAGAGACTGAGAGTAGAGAGAGAGAAGCTAAAATAGGTTTTAAATTTTGAGAGTGAGAGAGAGAAGCGGGAAGATAAAAGAGTTTCAAATTTTTTTCGTTTTGGCCTATTACAGCGGTTTTTATAAGAACCGCTATAATAGAGTACACCTATTACAGCGGTTCACATAAAAACCGCTGTAATAGGTATTTTCATTTTATTTTTATTTTTTTGGTGCCGCCTATTACAGCGGTTCATGAAAGAACTGCTGTAATAGGCGCCGCGTTTTACCTATTACAACGGTTCTTTCACGAACCGCTGTAATAGCCCCCTCCGTTCAGCGGTTTTTCGAAAAACCGCTGTAATTGGGGCGCTGTAATAGGCTCTTTTTGTAGTAGTGTTAGTTTTTGTTTATTACATTATCAAATTATTAGCTAAATATAAACGCAATAACCAACAAATGAAATCGTAAATTAAAATGACTAGCTACCTGCAAACCTTCAATGACTAGCTACCTACAAACCTTCATCTAGGCGATCATCAAAAATGCCGTCCAATCGTCTTGAGATATCTCATATTGTGGGGGGTGGGTTGTCATTAATGTTTCCATCATCATCTCGCACGCACTTTCTACTCAAGTAGCTCCTGAAGTTAAGTGCTAGCTTCCCAGCTTCTGCTAGTACGTAGTTTTGTCTACTTTCGTCAATATCAAATGCCAACTACAAAAAAAAAACAAGTATATATAAAATTATAATTTAGAGAATATGATAATACATTAACACTTACAAATATGATAATATCCAAATTACCTTTATTTCATCCCAAATATTTTTTTTTATTGTTGACGGAACTTTTCGCCAATCATTCATGGTAATCCACACCTTCTGCCGAGCATGCACCCCTATATAACCAACAAATATTGATTTGTTTGGGTTAACTGCCTGGCCTCTTTCATTCCAGCCGACAGGTAGCCTTATACCTTGACTCCTGGCTTTGATAACTTTTTTCATAGCTGTGATACCTCTCCGTATCTCATTTTCATAAGGGCTATCTGATCCATATACATCATCCTCAGAAAAACTACCAGTAGGATCTGAAGCCATCAACCTATAAAAGCCAAAAAAATACAGAAGTTAGATTCATATAAATTTGGCGGATTCATTTGGCAATAATAACTTTAAAATTGAAGTAATAAATACTGAAGTGAGGTTCATTCCCATTATTCTAGAACGTAATTATCCTAAACCACAAAATAAACAAAATTTAATCTCCAATTAAACGTAATTAACCCTCAACTAACCCAAATTAACCTTAAATTCAGTCAAGCCCTTATTTCCCTTAAATTTTTCACAAAAACAGGCAAATCTCAAGAATATAAATTTTCTAGCAACTAAGTATAAATATTGATCAAAAAACAAGTCTATCATACAATTATGAAATAAGTTCAAATACCTTTCATCGTTTTCTTTTTGTCGTTGGCTTTGCAGTCTTTTGCTTCCCATCGGTACGACCATTTTTTTAGTACGCCGATGAACTGATGGATTAATCCATATCCCCTCTTGGTGATCTTGTCGCATATACAATTGATCATCACTTATATCCAAGTCATAGTCACTATCAATTGATTGTGAATCATCTAATGAGATAGGATTTTCTCCATCATCTCATTTCTTCATAATCATCATCAATACAAGTATTTTGCTTGCCGATAAAAGAAGGACCACTCTATCAATAGGATCGGTGATAAAAAACACTTGCTTAGCTTGTAATGCTAAAATGAAAGGTTCATCTTTGTACCCACCCTTTCCAAGATTTACTAGAGTGAAGCCTATTTCATATTATCGACACCATGTTTTGTCAACCCACCTACACCCAAATACAGGCACCCGAATCAACTATAATCAAGCTCCCATATATGTTCAATCACCCCTTCTCCCATAATATGATAAATCGGCATAGATAGGATTATTATCTTTCGCATGAGATATGCATTGCTTGAGCTACAAGACTCAAACCACTATTCTGCATTGTACTTCGTTCTCTTGGTCTTTTGTATAGAATGTGCGACCATTTATACGATAACCTGAATAACAAAATACTAGTATGTCCGGACCCATCGACAGTCGTGTCAATT